>JANCRA010000026.1:10325000-12725000 GCA_024362935.1 Setophaga petechia | reverse complement strand
CGGTTTTGAAATTTTTTAATGTATTTTCTCAATGAAAAAACCCCCTGATATTCCTTATGATAGGCAGAGGATACATTTTTAAACTTCTTTGTAATTGCCTAAAGAAAAAGAGCTTTGGATTTGATAAATGCAGATTCCCTGCTGTGTGCCTTACCTTGAGAGACATATTGGAAATAAAACCAGGTTCTGCCATGCAAGGCACATCAATCACATTCTTTTTGTGCATGGAGCTAGAAAATGTTTTCTGTAGATTTGGCTCAATTTGGATTCAAAGCCATTGTTTTTCTTCAAGTCTCACTTAGAAGATATTAAGTAGTCTACTAACCACAGTTCACTTTAGTTCATTTATCTAAAGAAAAAAAATGTAAATAGCTCCAGTATGTGGCTGCATGAAGTAAACAATTGATTAAAAATACATTCTAATAAAATGTTTATCAAGATCTCTTCAGAGTTTTCAAGCAGCTTTCAAAGCAGTGGTGTGTGAGAGTTGATTAAATGCCTCTTATGTGCCACATATCCGTAGTATTAAGGTCAATCGAATTCTCCTCAGCAAAAGCTGGCAGCTCAGATGAAATTCAGTAGGATTTAAGCAGCAGCTATTCAGGCATTGAAAGCTTACCAAATTCAGCTAGCTTTTTCCCTTGCTACAGGGATGTATAAATAGCAAGACACAGTAAACAACCTGAACTAAAATCACCAAGCTTAACAGGCTTTAAACAGAAGGAGATGAATATGCCGGACCTATTCCTAAACAATACATATTAGTCTGTGATAACCAGTTAAAACCAACTGCATGGTACCAACTAGAGGATGCAATTCAAGCCAATGCGGAAATATAAATTCATGTTAAAAAAAAATTAAAATCACTATGTACCAGCCTAGCAGGCTTTGTATCTGAGTGATTTTAGTAAGATTTTACAGCTCTGTGCCATTAGCACCTTTTTCTGCTGCAGAGCTCAGCAATGTCTTCTACTGCTCAGTCCCACCAGCCCTGTTGGTGCCAGCTGTCAGACTAATTTCACTAGTCTCTGTGCTCAATACACACATCCAAAGTTTAGTACTTCTCCTCCAAGGAAAGATTAGAAACACCAGCCTGATCCCTTTAAACAGCAGAGATGAGACTCAGGCCAATAATGGGATTTTTACATGATGAATACTCCTTTCAGCTTCAAAGGAAATGTCTGCTGAGTTGTTGCCAGAGTTTGTCACGATTTTTTCAACAATATAAGACAGACAGTAAGAGTAGAAGTGAATTAAAAATCCACACTGACATCTTGTGGACACAGAGCCAGCAAAGCATTTCAAAACATTTTCAGCACACCCCATTGGGTGTGTTGCTTAATCTAATAGATAAAATTGAATGGTAGTTGAAAAGGGAGATGGTTTCCTCACGCTTGTAAAACTGGACTGTTACTGCAATGTACCAAGCTTGTGCAGAATGATGTTTCATACAATAAATATGAGAACCTGGATATTCATAGAAAAATGTTCAAAACTTCATTTAATATTTTTATTCCCAAGGCTCAAGTTTAAAAATGAAACATAATTGAAAGGAAAAAAAAGTTAAAAACCCAAGCAAAACACTTTACAACATTTATGTGATTATATTAGAATACAAGCAGTGATTTAGCTAGGAAGTCTATACTTATAGCAAAAAAGGAAACCTGATGAAGTTAACATGTTAACAGTTGACATCTGCAAAGTTGTCTGTTACAGAAGCATTTTCAGAATAGCAGACAAACTCTGCTGGTCTGAAACAGGTCTATTGTTACATTGTGTTTATGTTCTGCCAATTTTTCTAGAAAAAAAACCCAAATAGTCCTTGAAATATCTTGGGAAAATTTTGCCAACAGAAAGTAGAATTACAAATTTTTCTGAAATAAATATTCACAGGAATGTTTCCACAGACAGCAGAGGAAAATATCTTACTTCCTGCCTTTAGAAGGAACAACATAAAAGGAAACATTTTTAATCTCAGCCTTCAGGAAAAGAAATGGTAATTCTCCCATTTCTTCCAGGACCTATCAATGTATCTCATTTTAAACAAGGTGTGCAGAGAATACACAGATTAAAAGAAATCTTGAGCGCCATGTTTTGCATGACACGTCCTGAGAGATTTGCCTCAGAGAATTATTAACATAGATGCCAGAACAAAGCTGCTAAAGGGAGGAAAGTACACCTTGATATACAGTATGCTTCCAAGATAATTTTTAATAGATGGTGCCAAATACTGGGTCTAAAAAGTCCTCTAATATAACTCAGCCTCATAAGAACTGGCTTATTTGAAGACTTTAGGGGCAAAAATATTCTGAAGTAATTATTTTATGCAGGAGCACATTCCAAGGGACAACAAATTTTCAGCATCACCAAAGGCCTCACTTCAAATGTTACAATTGAATTAACTTTAAGCAAAACATTCTGAAACAGTGTGGTTCCAGTAATATTCTTCTGAATCACATAAGATTGCTTTTTGCCAGATCTGTATCAAATACAGGACTTGCCTTTTCCTTTTAAAGACACTTTCTCTTTATCTGGATATTGCTCAGGAGATCCAAGACAAAACTGAATCACTGCTCATTTGCACCACATTTGGACTATGTTAATCCTGTGCTTTTCAGTTTCCTGCAGCATTCAGAAAGGATTCCTCCTTACAATCTCCCTTCAATGCATAATTTTGAGAATTATGGGTGTTTGAAGAGACTTTTCTGTGGAGATCATTCACCGACAGAGAAAAGATTTTAAATGGTAGATACATCAGAGACTTAATTGATAGATCAGGCTTATGATCCCAGCATTGACCACATTTCATATCCAGAGTGTCCAATTTCCTTTCTATCCTATTGAAATCTGACCTTCCTCGTTCTATTTCTCTGGCTTATTTCAAGGGTTGCTATTCTTTCTTTCTGCTTGATTTTAAGAATTCTGTAGCTGCATTGTGTGAGGATGTGAAAATGGAATGTTCTATGGGTCCTTCTTTATTAAAGCTCTATTGCTGTTACCAGTGTTCAACCAGAACTGGACTTCAGGTTCTTGTCAGCTCCTTATGCCTGCAATGATAAGAATCTCAGCTCTTCCCTCGATAAGTACCAGTTCACTTTGTGAGCATTCCTGTTCACAGATGTGGCTTTTGCTGAAAAAAAAATCAAACCTCATCAAAAAAACCCCCAATCTTTGGCATTTCAACCTGTCAAAAGTGAAGAATGAGAAAAGATTTAGCTATGGGTTCTTGAATAACTCATGGGGAAAATAAAATTTTACTATATTAAACATTATAAACATTCACTCCACTGAGGAGAGATAATGTAGCATTTGTCTTCCACATACACCAATTGCATGTGGCAGGGATCTTCATTCTGTGTCACATGAAAGGACAGATATAGCTTGCATGTATAAAAAACTACAAATGATTAATGAAGGTCCCGATTTATAAATTGATAAAATCACATTTTTGGCTTATAGCTATATAGAGAAAAATAAAAGAACTTAGTTCTGCTCATACTGATGCTTCTCCACACTTTAAAAATGCAATGAAACATAATATGAAAGGTTTCCATAACTTTACAACTAAATCTTCAAATTAAAATATATATTAATACCACAGCTGGTTTTTCAACCTCAAAAACACTTAATAAGAGATGCTGTATTTCACATTTTTCTCTTTTGCATTCTGAATGCTCCATTTAAATTTCTAAATTACTTATTGTCTAAGTGCCATCTTGATCCTCCAAAAACTTCACCCTGCTTAAACTTACAGGTCCCATTCCCATAGGGTTACTGCAGTGCTTACAACTGGGTATATGCTGAGAAATACATATATGAGAAAATTAATTGAAATTATGGAAACTGAAAGTAGTCATATTGGAAGTTCCAGTTAAACCAAAATATTACTTTCAAAAGCATATGACCAAAAAAAGGGAAGACAGTACAAGGAAGATCCTCAGTATAATATCCCGTCTTTCTTCTACTGAAGTTCACTTACAGCATTTCCCCCATTTGTTTCACCAGTCCAGGCATTCTAATTGTTTTGGTTTTTAATTTCAAAGGTAATTGTAGAAATGAATAATCTGGTTTCACTTCAGTTTTTAAGCAATCCTTTACTGAAAGATAAAAGAATGTGTGGAGTCACCATTAGCTTTTTATGTGGTTTGGGGGTTTTTTTGTGGTTCAATAAGGATAAACAGATGTATATACAAATTATATCAGAAATTTGGTGTTTCTCTAAATTGTCCTCTCTCCCAATTTTTGAACTTATTTCATAATTTTACATTTTATTCATATTAAAAGAACCTATCTCCCACAAAGTTCATATGCAAATACTAAAGCTTGAAATTGTAGTTTCACATGTTATAGAAAGTACAAATGTATATTTTCCCAAGACCTGCATACACTGAGTGCACAGTACAATATCATATTTCTATATGTATACTTTGTTATCTATATGTAAAGAAATTCTGTTACAATCAACCATGATAACTGTGTGAGAGCAGTAAAAGAACTGTTTCAGGTTTCAGAAAAGACCACTGACTGCCAGCCTCAGCCTTTCCCTAAACTTCAGTAGCTCTTTGGTCAAATCTCTTCCTTCACTGTGTTTGATTTTCTAAAGGCTAGATAAGGTTACAGGTTATTTGATAACTTATTTTTTAAAAGACCTTATTTTAAGGGGATGCAAATCATCAGAGACAGAGGAAGGTCATGTAAGAAACATCAAGAAAACTGGAGAAGTGGTAGGTTTCCTCTGGCATTTCCAATGCTCCTCCATTTATAATTGGATATGAAGCATTTCCATTAGAAAGGCTATCTGTAAGCGCATAGACTAAAAAGACAGTTATATCATGTAGCTTCACTAGGGCAACCATCCTACATGCAGAGAAATCCTTTTTTTGGCCTGCTAGTGGTGGCAAAACAGAAGCAGTGTGCTTCAGTTTATGCATTGAAACTAAAATTCAGAAGTCCAGAACAGTTGAAAGGCGTACCCGTAACCAAAGACACAAGACTGAGGCCTTCATTTGCTTAGTAAGAAAGACTTGCAAAAATAGAAATGAGACCAGCAGCACTGAACTACTTGGTTTCCCTGTTTAAACATTATTTGGGATTTAACTAGCCTAAGGACCTTGGACTCCTGAGACCCTCCACACCAGCTTTGAAGGCACCCTGCAAATATACTGTCCTACTATTCCAAAGGTAGCATTTCAAGAGATATCAAAACTTTCAAAAATTAGGTTTTCTTCAGTCATGCAGAACTCTGCATACAAGTGAGCACGCATTTAGGCAGTGTTATCTCTTCTGCCAAAAACAAAACAAGCTGTGAATTTCAATATACTTCACAGATTGTTATGAAAATGAGTATGAATTGTTTACAAAGAACTCCAGAAAGAGTTCTTGAACTGTTGAACTCAAAGAACACAAAGAAAGCTAGCAGATTTGCACAGCAAAGTGTGATTCTAGCATTACCTTTTCAGAGATGATGACATAAAATGCTAAGATGTGATGTAAGCTGGTCTAACACTAAATCACAAGTCTCTACCTTCTTTGGCAAGCAATGCCTTGAATTAAATACTGCTACAAGATCAGCCATAAAATTTATACTGAATAAGTGGCAATTTAAGTAGTGGAAAATCTCCAGATACCCAAGTAAATATAAGTGAGCATATGAATACATCTCATCTCAAAAACCATAGACACCAAGGAAAAAAAAAAACAAACAGAAAACATGTAACAAAGCACCTACAAATTTGAAAGTGAAAAAAAATTGTATCTGAGGTGTGATTGAATATTTAACTTTGGATCTGGGAGGAGAAGTAACGGGAAAACATAATTTGTAAGAAAAAACTCTATTTTTCAAAATATGGCTTTTTTCAAAACTATGCTTTGGTGAGGAAAAGAAAATCTGTATCCTATTGTTTGCTTTTTATATAGTTAATTTGGTAAAATTGAAACTGAAATTGACAAGTACATGATGCAAGTCAGTCTCTCCTTTAAGTTTAAAAGAGAACAGTATGTATTAAAATTATTTCCATGAGTTTTTGCAGCTTATTAAAAGGTTACAATGAACAGTAGAAGCTGATTAGACTGCAAAATAACACACTGATTTCTTTTAGAAAAATTTGTCTTAAACCTTTCCTTTCCTACAACATGTAAAATTTCACTTCAGTGACTTAAGGTAGTGAGAAGTCCTGACTGAGATTTTAATGAGCCCTTTTTTTCTTTCAGCCTAATTCTAGTATGTTTTATTTTTGACATATGCTAAGATATATTAAAGTCTCTCAGAAGTGAAATAGATATTAGCTACAAAAATACCAGGTTCAGCCTCCTGAGAAGAAACAGTAAATTTTACATGAAAACATAAACACTATGAATTTTATTGTGTTGCCCATGTTTAAACTACCTTCATAGTTTATTATTGCTGATATCCTCATTTCAAATGAGTCAGATGTTTAAGAACTGTAGAAATAGAACCTACAGGGCACATCCAAATGTGGCCAGCAGAACACTTTGGACAAATATTAATTTGAGACACATTTTCCAGCCTGTAAAATTATCCAGAGATTGATGTGGGCTAATGTCACTTGATTATTTCCAAAGGTATCTGTGAAAAACAATTTTAATACAATTTATTAATACTGAAGCTTTGGGCAGTGGAGTGTAAAAATCCTTCAATTAGAATATTTACACTCTCATGTTTTTCTGAGGCAAAGAGATGCCTAGTGATCTTAGGGACTCTCTTGCCAACTCAGAGCACAGAGCAGGGTTTGGTGATATGGATTTATCTCCAAATCACCACATTTTTGTTAGGCAATTTTTAAATGTCATGCATAGAAGGAGATGAAATCTTCTGGCTTGGCCTCCATTGGAATGCCACTGTATCCTTTTTTTTATCACAGCCTTGCCTGCTCTCTCTTATCGCATAAATGCTTTCCGCTGCAACTCTGGAAATCTGCCTGAAACTATCATATGTCCTTTCCCTGATTTTCTCCCAGCTGCCCTTTGTCAGATCAGAAATTAAGCTCTTCTAATGCTAGTGTAATTTGCAGTAAGAATATCAGCTTTTCGCATATCTGTAAATAGCCCTTCTTATCCTGGATCCTTTGGTTTTATTCTTTCATCTCAGTACTTTACTACCAAGACAGAAACACAGTGAGGAAAAGGAACTGGACTCTAGATCCACATAAACTCATAAGATCCTACCAGACATCAAGGTCTTTACTGCAGGAGTATGATCTAAAACACCTTCAGCCACCAGCCATGTAACATACAGTTGGTCCCTCTCCCTCCCTGCCTCCTCTAAGAAAAGAAGGTATTAAGCATTTGTTTCAGGGCATAGCTTAGTAGCACAGGAGGAAATTCCTAGGCGCAGCTCATCATTTAAGAGTCTCTATAGCAGAGGCTTCCAAGACCAGTCTTGAATCAATGATATACAGCCACTCTGTGAAGGAAGAAAAAATTTCCAACAGGAAGCAAAAATCTCTTTAAATGTTTCCAAATTTAAGAAATAAACCAATCATTATTTTTAAAGCAGTCAAACAAGCAGTTATTATTATAATTATTTACCTTGGAAACATGCATTGCAGTTTGTATCTGACATTAGCAACTTTGGGGGTAGCACACAAAATAAAATCTATATGTTCTCATCACTTAGATTAAAACACCTAAAGCTCTTTCACCATGGAGGAGGGGAGCCTAGACATCCACACTGAAGAGATAGCTTCTTATCTCAGAGCCAGGCACATATTTTGATCACACAGGCAGCTTTTATTATACTTTTTGTTTCAGCCTCACTTTTACCTTCTTTCTCTGACGAGTGGCAATTTGATCTTCGTTGTATATTTTTTAGAGAGGGATCAAAGTATGAGGGGCAGGGGTTGGGAGGAAGGTCAGGAGGAGGGAGATCTCGTCAAAAGGAAAGTTTATGAAGGGTATTTAACTGATGTCCTGTCCTTTATGAATGAAACTATCAGGGGCGCATGCATGCACTCAAGTCTTTGAGACTGTTTTTGATGGAAGGGCATGACGAGTGATGTGGATTATCCTACATTTCATGGGTTGTCTGATGGGGCAGAGTGTGATGCGTTGTTTTACATACCTTGAAAGCATGAAGAAAACATGCTGGGGGCTGAAGGGGGTGTGGGGGGAAGGAAAGGCTCCTGTAGTTAAATTCTGTAACAATGGCTTTTCAGGCCATAAATCTTGGAGAAAGGCCAGGTAGGAATTTATGGTAGAATTTGTTATATTTTTAGCGTTGTGTTTTGTTCTAGGGGGTCTGGCAGTTGCATCTAAGCCCTCTCCTTACTATGGGGTGCTGGGGCTGGTTGCAGCGGCAGTTGCAGGGTGTGGTTGACTAGTAAGTTTAGGTGTCTCCTTTGTGTCTTTGATGCTCGTTATGGTTTATTTAGGGGGGGATGTTGGTAGTGTTTGTTTATTCAGTATCGTTGGCGGCGGACCCCTATCCAGAAGCCTCGACTAATTGGGGTGTTGTTGGTTATGGTCTTGGGATAGGGTTGGTTGTGGTGGTGGGGCTTGCCATAGGGGGTTTTATAGTTGAAGATATTTTTGTACAATTTTATAGTTGAAGATATTTTTGTACAATTTTAATTTGTGTACCCATTGAAAACCTCATAAGTCTGGACATAAGCCCTTTAATAGCTATTATAAAGTAATGCATTGCCCCAGTGACAGACATTTCCCTCTGTTTGAACTCATGACCTGTCTTCTCAGAGCCACCATTTGCCTGGAGCCACAGGGCTCCAATTTTACTTCATTCACGGGAAGTTTTGTCAAGAGTTACATTTTTGACAAGTCTATGTTCCTAGACGTTATCTAATATTGAGACAAGTTCAAATGATCTCAGAAGCTTTATCTTTGAGTTTATGAATGATTTGCTATTCAGAGGCACTTGGCCTTACCTCATTATCCTTCACTCACTCATTACCATGCATGTAAGGTTTTACCTCTTCTTCAAATGAATTACTTTATCTGTGTTGAAGGAGGGTAAAATTAATCTATTTTTTTTTCCTGGCTGTGTGTCTAGCAATGTGAGATTCTCCATTTGAACTGTACAGCCCAGGCTGTATTGCCAGGCAGTTGACAGTCAACAGAGAAAAATAAACATTTTTAAATTGCAATATTCTGCATCTGGTTTTGAGACATAATATAGTCAGGTGAGATTAACTTCACTTGGAACCAAGTGGTATCCATTAGGCTTAATTACTGTGCATGGGCACTCTGAAAATGTCAAATCACACAATAAAAATCTGTTGGCATTTTCAAGCACTATTGCACCTGCTGACAAGATATTTTCAGTGAAAAATTACATCCTGACTAAGGCCAAGAAAGCACTCTAGAACTGCAGTGCAAAATCACTAATCAACTTAACTTCACACTCTATTTACTTAAAGAAATTTCTTTATAAACTGAATATGAAGAAGGAAATCTGCTCCATACTAGACACAACACAAGCATTTGTGATTTCTATACAGGAGGATGTTGCTACATCTACAAATAATGAACTAAATCCTGTAGATCCTGTCACCTGTAAGATAACCAACACAAGAAAGATGGATGCTTCCTGAGGTTTATCTTCTGCATGAAGGTTACCACCAGATGCCAGTCTTACCCGAGAGGAATAGTTACAAGAAGTTAACTTTGCCTTTTTTTTTCCAAAGTGGTAGATCTGAAAGCAAGATAAACCAAATGTTCAATAAAAATTAGCAAATTATTCCAAAATATTTAAAGATTCCTTCAAATGTGAGTTTGGGTTTTTGGTTTTTTTTTTTTTTTTTCTCTATTGCTATTACTCTGAAGGAAAATCTTTATTTAAAATGCATTATTTCTTTTAGTGTGTGTTACTGAACAGAATAAGGATTTTGTGGTTTAATGGCAAGGCAATATCTTAATTTAATCACTGGAAAACTCAGAGGGGTTCCCATTACTCACAAACCAAGTGGTCTCCCTGTGCTTCACAAGGTTTTCTCAAAGTCTCTTTGATTGAGCAGCTCTTGTTTATGCAAATTGAAAGTCTAAATAGAAGGTATTGAAGATGTCTTCCATAAGATTCAGTTCCCTTTAAATTTCATCTCCATGGCTCTTAATTCCTTAAAGTTCCATTCTTATGGGTGACTTTAACAAGCTATGATTTATGAAGATTCCTGTTCAATACACCACCTGAAACACTTGTTTTATGCATGTTCACAAAAATATACCATCATTTTTATCTACTTTAAAACAATTTCTTAGTCTCTCCAAACAAATAAAATGTCACAATTTATTGCTTTTCAGTGCTGCAGAGGAGATATTAAAAAGGTCTAGACTGTTAACTAGTATTAAATCTGGAACAGGTGAAGATAAAGAGCCCAAAGTCTCTAATTTATATAATTGATTAAACTGCCAAAAATTAGGACATTCGATTAAAAAGCCCCCACTATTCAACATCCAACTAAACCATTTAGTCCAAGTTAGTTTTTCTAGATCTGCTGTACGGTCAGGGAAGAAAGGCACCTTGACAATGTGTTTCTCTTCTAAAATGAAAGACTTAGAAGAGATACATCACTGTGTGCACAGACACATTTTAGAATCACAGGGTCCTACAATTGTTTGGGTTGGAAGGGATCTTCAAAAACCAGTGCTCCAGATCCCTGATCATCTTCATGGCCCTCTTCTGGACTCAACTTTCCAAGAAGTCCATGTTCTTATAGGGTCCTAGAGATGGAAGCAGGTGGTGTCTCATGAGAACAGAGGGAGAGAGCCACATCCTTCAACCTGCTGGCCACAGTTCTTTTTGACGCAGCCAGGGATACAGTTGGCTTTCTGGGCTGCAAGTGCACATTGCCAGATTGTGTCCAATTTACCATTCACCAACATCCTCAAATGCTTCTCTACAGTGCTGCTCTCAATCTATTCATCAACAAATATCATCACCTGTATTGATACTGAGGTTTGTCCTGGTCTAGCTGCAGGATATTGCACTTTTCCTTGTTTAACTTCATGATGCTCATATGGAACCAGCCTGGCAAAGTCCCTCTGGATGTCATCCTTCCATCCAGAGTATCAAGAACACCACTCAGCTGGTGTTGCCTGAAAACTTACTGAGCTGGCAATCCCACTGTCTATGTTGTTCATAAAACTACTAAATAGTATTAGTTCCAGTACAGAGTCTTGAGGGATGTCACCCATTATTGTTTTTCCACTTGGACACTGAGCCATTGACTACTCCTCTTTGGTTGCAGCAATCCAACCAATTTTTTATCCACTGAATGGTCCATCCACCAAACCTGCATTTTCCTGATATAATAACAAGAATGTTATGGGACACCATATCAAAAGACTTAGAGAAGTCTGGGTAGAGGGCATCCAAGCACTTCCCTTGTTGACTGATGTAGTTGTTCCATCACAGAAGGTCACTGGGTTAATCAAGCATGATTTGTATTTAATGATGCCATGTAGGCTGTTGCTAATCACCTTCCTGTCATACATGTATTTTGACATATATTTCAAGGTGATCTTTTCCATGACTTGTTTCATTTTCCCTTCAATGATAGCTGAAGAATTCTTGACATCCAGCCCTTAGGTTTGACATTTTACTTTTAGATGGCTAGAAATATAGCGAATTATTGCTATCAAAGTGTTCATTTAATGCCATGGGCTACTTTGCAACCAAGTGCTGACAAGACACTGAACACAACTTGCTCATCTGTCTAGATCAGAGGACTGAAACTGGTTTTACACAGCAAGAAACTTTTCCCAAATATGTTCACAGTGTTCCAAATACATCTGCTTATACTTTGAATGACCAGATCTCTGCAACATGAGGGATTTCTTTTTTCTTCTGTAGAACAGGGATGTATGAGGGGAAGTGGGGAAACTCTTGTGCCTTCTACATTTTGAGGCCCACCACTGTGTGGTCCCCCTGTTTACTGCAGCTGAACCAGCTGCAAGAGAAACCCAGCAAGGAGCTCCCCAGTGAGCCCACACCTGAGCTACCTGATTAACTTTTGTTAGTAATATTCTAATGCAGAGGACACCTTTATGTGCATTTAAACAATTAATAGAATCAAGCCTACCTGAAAGCACTACATATGTCTAATGAATTTTTAAAGACACTTACTATTAGTTTTCTAAATATAGATTTCAGTTCGAGACATACTAGAACACAAGAGCAGAATGTGCTACTGGAAATTAACAGAACCGAACTTTGCTGCAAAGTTGGATGTTTCCAACTTAGACTCCATATGCAGTCAAGAAATGCATAGTCAGTTTGTCTGGGAAGCATTGCTTTGCACCCAAGCTGAAGTCAGACTTCCAAGCATTCTCTGAAGCAGTTTTCCTTTCCTGTTTTGTTTTTTTTTTTTTTTAAATTGTGCATAGAATGCCCAGATGCCTCACTAAAAAACTTTTAAGTTATGTTTGCCAAATGAGGTAATTAATTTAATTTGAATGCACTTAGAGCAGCCAAAGAAAGCTTGACTAACACACTAGATATCAAGGGGTGGAATTCAACCACAACTCAGTCTCCCTTATGAAGAGATTCATATTCTAGAAACCACTTTAAAAAAACTTTCATAAGTGAAACGTGGATTACATATCAGCTAAACACACTGAAACAGCTTTGTAACTGTAATACATTTCCTCCATGTTATTAAAAATCTCTTTGCTTTATAAACAAAAATATGAATGGTTTTTATGTAACAAAATTTATACAGTTGATGTTGGACGCTAATTAATTAGGAAGTTTTGCAATAATCTCATTCAGCATAAAGAAACTGGCACAAAACATGCTGTGTTGTTAATCGGAAGAGTACTTTCACAACTTAGTTTTTGAACTATATATTTCCTGTGGATTAATTTATCTCCCTGGGAAATTTAATTTATTATTTTTAATAAATTATAAATAGATGTTAAATAGATGTTTGTCAGGTCTTTTGGTTTTATTTTTTCATTTAATATGAGAAGTTATTATTTCAGCGAGTGAATTCAATTTTGGAGAAATTTCTAACTAAGAAATAGAATATGAAGATGACTAGTGGAAAATGTCCATACAAGAATGTGTGTGGGCATAGCACATTTAGTGAAAACTTGTTTGAAAACAACTTGATAGTTACGTGGTATTCTGTTAGATTACACAAACATCAAATGGTACCCATTTTTCTTTCCTCATTAACAAAAGTCATTGTTCTTGTGCCAGTTTCTGCTCAGGGATCTTTTTTATGCTAACTATATACAGCATAAATATGTGACATTACTATCAATCTAATTAAAATCAGACCTCATCAAGCACACGCACAAAAAAGTCCCTCAGACTTAATCCTTTATTTTTTATCAATCCAGTTGACTTATTCTAAGTTCCAAATTTTAATCACAATTTGCTAATTCACTCTGTGATGGGAGAGAGATTGTTAGTGTAGTCATATTCCTGACTAGATATACCTAGATATACACCTAAGCAGTGATATATTTGAAACTCCTTCTTTCAGTACTAACTACTCAACTTGCATAAATTGACCTCTGAGATGTAAGAGTGTATGTTTTAAGTGCTAAAGCATAATTACAGAGAGAGAAAATAAATGCCCTCGATGAAGTAATATTTATGGACTTTTTACCTAAAGTGCTGTTTGGCAGGCTAGCAATTGTACTCTGTTCCTTTGTATTTTGAAATCACATGGTTATGTCGCATGTGACAAGGTACAGCACACAACCAATGAATCATAATATGAAAAATACATGCCATTTTGTCCAAAGCAATGTCGGATATTATTAAGTCATGAGTTACGCTGAACAAAGCCAGGATATTTAGAGAAGGAAGGGGCAAAATTTTAATTCCTTAATCTTTGATCACCATAAGTAGCTGTGTTTTGTGATATGCCTAAATGTTTGCAAATTTAGTCATCTAACAATGCAGTACAGCGAACAGGTTTCATGAATGCCACTGATTAATGTAAACATGGTCATATTCTGGAGAATAATTTGACATCATTCTGGTTGGGGAGCATGCTAGTGGATAGCAACCTTCAGTAGCCCAGACATTTAATTATTGCTCTGTTTTATGCCTTCTATATTTAGTGATATTTCCAGACACACCACAGAAGCAAAATTTTGTCCAAGCCAAAACCATTCATTTTGGATCACAGGTACACACAAATTAAACATTCAAAAAATCTCTAAACATCTAAGCATATTAATTGCACTTAGTATTTTCACCGAGCACTGGGACATTGTAGTATTCATAAACCTCTAGAACATGCTACAGCTTAAGAGCATTTCAAAAGTGGTTGGTGACAGAATTCCTATTGATTGCAGAGTAACCATCATAAATAAAGCAACAGCAATCAGCAACAAAATGGAAACAATTAATTTTACAATTTTGCAAAAAAGAAGAAACAGATACTAGAGGGAAGTATTGCAGTTTGCTTCCACTTAGCTGTAACAGGTATAAAACAACCTCAAAAAACTTAATAAATAATAAAAATATCTCCTGCTGGGAAAAAAATTAAAGAATAGCAAAAAGTCTCGAGCCAATCAAAAGTCCCATGCAATTATTTGGTTTATATTTTCTTTGTTTGTTATTCTACTGTACAAATTCAATTATTTAGTAGATGAAAATTTGGCTTTTAACGACCAGAAAGAAAAGAAAATTGCAACCCTTCTTATTGTGCATGTTAGAGTCAGCTGTAGCACAAGATAATTTGTTTCTTCTAAGCACTGGGCTGAATGGTGATAACTGACACATACGTGGTAATGCCCTGAGCTCAGTTCATAATGTCTTGGGTGGCTTTATCTACATCAGTCCCTGCAGGAACTCCCTCTTGCAGACATGTGAACTGAGTCAAGCAAAGCTGCAGCAAGGGCTGGTGTTGCTGCAGTAGCAGTGATCCTTCATCCAAAGAGGAACTTCCTTTGTCCTGCCTTTCAGCTTTCACCTTTCCTGCAATACAAATGTAGGCGCAAGAGGACATGAAAGGCCACGATACATATTTCTTAGAATGCTAAAATTAGACCAAAAAGATGTAATACATTATATTCCACAATATCTGGGGAAGGTTTGTATCAGTCCTGAATTGTTCTGTCAAGCTGAATGATCTAGCAGAGTGGTTTTTTCCCTGTAGACACAGATATGCTGTATTTCTCCCATAGCATGTATATTTTATGATCTTTGATTTATCATTATGTATCTGTTCATTTATACCTACTATTTAACCTATCATTTAATTATTATGAGCACAATGAAAATAATATAAAATACTTAAATTAATCCCCCAGTACATAATATAAAATTCATATATAGTGTCATATTTTTATTTCATTCTTAGCTGCCAGGAAATATTTCTTCTTTTTTTATTTTTCTAGTAGAAATATTAAATATATAATCCTTTAATCCTGCATATCAATCTGGAATGTATAGGTGGACAACTCCCATGATTTGCCAATATTCAGAGAACTAAAATACCCTGCTCTCATATATATCTCATTCTTCAACATTCAAGTGGACAAACAATACCAGGAGGGATACATTAACCTTTCAGAAGGCAATTTGAAATCTAAAAATACATGATAGCTACATAATGCCTAAAGCAGGAGACATAATTTCTACTGAAAATGTTTTTTCATTTCATTGCTATGTTTTGGAGTGCTACTCTATCAGTTTCATTTACACCAAAAATACACTCTAATTGCAACTCTTCCTCATAAGCCCCTTGCTCTTGCATTATACAAAAAGGCTGTGCAAGCCATAGGTCTAATTTTTAATTTTATATTTTTTAATTCTAATTTTTAAAATTACTTTGTTTCTATTAATGCAATTTATGTCCCTTTCAGTTTTCCATATGTTACTGAGTGCATAATGGAATGAGATTTTATGGATGTCTAAATTTAGCTAAAAAGGTATCTGGTACTCTGTCCAAATTTTAGGCAGAAGACCTTAAAATGATAACTGGGAAAACACAATTCTAATCTTTTTCTGCACCATCTTGGAGTTGAATTGAAGAGGTTTCAATGTAAGAGTGGTGTCAAAGAAAACCAGTTCTGTTATAGCTGCCAAATAATTCTTCAAGGTACTGATTTTAATAAGGTCTTTTCTTAAAGTTAGATAAATTGCGTGTGTGGGGAAATCTACAAATCTCTAACATCATCTATCTCATTGCATGAAGAAAGTTGAACAAGTCAGAGTCTGTGTAACAACATTTTTCTCCCATGAATAAATATTTTCTCTCTCATTAAAATAACACAACGTACTGATATTTTACTGGAAATTTGTCAGTCTTCTCAGAACTACTTAAAGGAAAATCACTGCTGAGGTTGCTGAAGAACTCATCACCATGTGAATCTGTCATCAGGTCTATAATTGCCTCTTTAAATGGTAACCCTGACAAGTCTGCATCCTTTTCTCCTTATGGATGCTGACTGGAGTCAGGCAGAGTGACCTAGAGCACCTCAGATACTACAGCATTTCTGAGCGAAAATAACAGACCAGAACACTTTCTGTCTCTATACTGGTACACACATTTGGAAGCCAAAATGTTCTTATTAGCTTTCCTTTCATTACTTACTCATATTTATTGATAATTATGTAAATTTGATTCTCTTTTCAAGTAAGCTTACAAAAAATGAAAGAATACATGTCTATTTCAAGTAATTTGGTTTATTGCAGCTATTAAAAATCTCTTTATTTTTCTTTTTTTTTTTTCATGTGTTACTTTTGACGTCATTGGGGCTAAAAAATGTGGTGAGTTTTTGTTCCCTGACTTGTGAATATTTACAGTGTAAAAAAGGTAAACTGCTTCTTCCTTGATTATAATTTTAATTTCAATAAGGTCATTGACAACATATAAAGTCAAAGGAAAATTTTTCATCCTCTGCAACAGAGAAATAATATTCATACTGTATGAAAATGTAAGAACAGACAAACGCTAGTTGGAGTGCAGTTGAAACATATTAATTATTACTTTTACAAACATTTAAGAATCAAAAGGAAAAATATTAGCAGATGAAAATATTTGATGCCAGTTCATTTGCTAGTAATTTTACAAGTACAAAATACTGATGTGAAACCCACTGAACATAGGTTTTTCATATAGGCAAATTCTGTCCTCAGCCTCTTGCAACTTCTAATACTATGAACCTTGAGTTATGTACTTGTACATAACTCAAGGTTCATAGTATCAGGAGTTGCAAGAGGCTGAGAGCAAAATTTGCCTAACATTAATTGATTTCATTCATAGAGATTATTTTTTCGTTCAGTAGATAGATCTGTTAATTCCTGTAGGGTAGAGAAAAAGGAGTTTCCTGAAGGGTAGAGAAAAAGGAGCATTTCCCACAGAAGTCAAAAAGACAGCAGTTCCTTTAAAGAGGCCATATTTATCAGCAAAGGAAAGTCAGTGCTATGCAAAATGCAGATTATTTTTTTCTGTGCTCTGTTGGAGAAAGAGGAGATTAAAGCAATCAGAAGGAGAAAACTGAGATTAATTATTTTGAAATAATGGTCACAGACACTAGGTGGGGATAGACGTCAAAACAAAAATATTGTTTCCAAATGTACTTTTGCTGCAAAGAATCTAGGTCATACTATATGAAAGGAATGAACTGGGGATACTTCCTGTGATTTCCATTTTCTTTTTATATGCATTTAGAAATAGTCTAATCTGGGCTGGTAAAAAAACTACTTTTTTCCTCTTTTTTTCAATTTACACCGTCAACTTCATTCAGACAAAAGAAGAGGCTAAATAAAACATTCTTAGATTTTCACCAGCAATTCACCATCAAATTTAAACAGATGTCCTCCATTAGCCTTAGTCTTCTTTGCCTAGTACTGATACTTGAGGTTTTTCCTGCCTTGAGACAGTATTATTCCAGGCCATCTTTAACACTTGAAATTTGAGGAAGTAGCTTTAATGAAAGCAAACTAGAAAGCCATCATGGTGGCAGAATGAGAGGCTTGTCACATGAAGGTAAGTATCCATTTACCTCTTCTTTTGAGAAATTCAAAGGGTGTTTAAGGAAGAGATTTGAAACATGGGAACAGGCCAGCTCCTGTGGCGGGATTCTAGAAGCTTCTTTGTAGATGTTCTCCTTAGCCCCTCTGAAAATTTCACATTCTCACAAAAAAACACAGCACAAGACCCCAGAGTTTCCCATTGACAATGCAGTTCCAGGTGCTGGGGAAATCACTGATATGGCAGAGCTGCATGGTGAAAACAAAAAGAGATGTCTCCCCATTTGGGAAAGGTCAAAGTGGAAAATTCAGGGGAAAAGCACAGTAGAATCTTCCCTTCAGAAAAAAATCTGGACTTTGTGAACTGCAAAAAAAAAAACCCTTCCCCTCTGAAATCAACTTTACATACACAAAGACTAGACTGAGGAAACATCTTTAGAGCCATAGAACTTTGATTTCTCAGCACACATAGTGCAGAAGTAACATCAAGAGCAGCTGATGTGGAAAAGCTATGTGAAACTCATTTGTAGGATAATTTTAGAATAGAAGACTATATCCAGGCAGGTAGGATAGCTATCATTACATTAACCATTTGAAATTTAAAGACATTTTTTTCCATACATTTATTGTGAACATGGTACTGACTAGCGTTTGATGTCCATTGGTCTGAAACAAAAACAATGAAGAGAAATGAGCTAATTATTTGGATAAATTAATTCTCTAGTCTGATGTTCAGTACATCAGTGACTGTAATGTTGCCAGTGAGTCCTGACACATCTCATATAGAAAACATTTTCTTTTATGGAATGAGAAAAGACAAGACTTGAGGCATGTTAATAATTGCCAGAGTGCTTATTGTTATCTGTGCAGCAGATATTTTTCAGGTCATTGTCTGAAATAAAAAATTCTTGGCAGTGGAAGCAGCCTGTGCAGCCTTTTCTCCCCCACACACCATCCATACTTCTCAGGTGTGACAAAAAGTCAAGGTTACACAGAGAAGCTTGTTTAGATTAAAAATCACCTTGAGAAATACCCAGAGATGTTGTATTGCATAAATTGGCACTGTGTTCAAAAAAGTCAACATTTATTAAAGTCTGTGGGAAAAACTCAGGCTATGCTGTTAAAAAAGATGTCAAATGTAAACTAAGATCACTAAAAACATTCTGTCACAACCACTTGAACAAAAGGAGCAAAAAGACAGAAAAGCTGGCAGTTGCAGAGGCAGCAAAGCAGTTTGCCACAGCAGTATGGCTTAATTTTTCACGCAGAAAATTGCAAGAGAGTGTTGACAAATGATTTGTCATAAACAGAGCACATCTAGATCATAGTGTGGCAAACTAGGCAAAAAGGAGAGAAAGAGAAAGGAATTTTACTCTGTGATATGCCTTATCACTCACAAAGCAGATTTCAACTTTTTTCTTATTTCATTCTGCTTGGTTTATTTAAAGTTTACTTCTGCTTCCCAAGAAGAGATAAACCTCACAAAAAGGTGAAATATGTAAATATAGACTTTAATGGAAAATTGATAGTTAAATAATAAAAATAATTAATTTAAAATAATATAAAATAGAGTCAGTAGAAAGAGTACTCTTGTCTTAACTGTCTATATTAGAAAATGTTTTAATTTTTACTCTTCATAGTTCTATTCACATTGTCATTCTTCATATTGTTGCAGTCTTATATATTAATTAATGACTGAAATACATATGAATAGTATTTTTCCTGACTAGATGGATAGTGTTTTTTAAACCTGATAATTATTTTTTATTATTATTTTCTAAAGGAGACAGTATTCTTCACTGGCTGTTGTTAAAAATTACATTTTGACCCTTTGTATATACATGCATATAGGGGGACAGAGGTTGTCACTCTGTCTCTTAAAAGATGGAGAGAAAGAGCCAGCACAGAGAGTTAATAAATCCTGTCTGAATCCTACTCCAGGAGAAAACCAGCTAGAATTGTGAATTTATGATCATTCAGCATGAAAAGACTAACTCTTTGAGAGTTTTCATATATAACACTTCAGTTTTTCACAACTTTAAACATCAACAAAGTAATTATGACCTAAAATTGAAAGACATGATTTTATATCAAAGAGGAGTTATTGCTTTCCTCAGGGCAATTTGCTTCTTCTCCCCCATGGAGGTCAGGGTAACACTAGATTTTATGCTTAATAAATACTCCCTTTTGTTTGTATTTTTCAAAAGATGTTGGCACCATTGCATCAAGCTGGAATGCACGCTGGTAACCTCTAGTGACCGCATGTGGCTGGAAGCAGCCTGCCATACTTTCAAACTTGTGACTATGTTGATTTAACATAGGTTCATTTCTCTGAGATTACAGTTTTCTGAAATCTGTATTTATGTATTTGCTGTTATTGCGAATGAACTAATTTTATCTCAAAAAATCAGACTGGTGTCTAAAACCTGCTTTTACTTCCAAAGAATCAAGATATAACATGATTTCTTCCAGTTTCAGAGATCTCATGTGATTTAGTCTTTCTTAAGAACAGTTGGCCAAGAAACTGTTTTCACATTTTGAAACTTGGAGATTACTATTAAAAGAAAAAAATCCATTCTATATTGAGACAATTTTGAAAACAGGGAAAAGAGACAAACCTAGGAAAATCAACCAACCTAAGGATCCTTTTCTCTGGTTTTGAACAGTATCTACTCTAGAGCCAAGAATCCTTTCCTGATGAATGTTTAATTACAAGATGGGAAGTTGATTCTAAAGCATTAAGAATAAATTACAGTATGAAAGAGACTCATCAGAGAATTCTCTATCTAGTTCTTCCTAGAGAGCTAGGAATATAGAAGTCATTCACTAGCAAATTTCCATTCTCAAATATGCTCACAGATGTCATTGTATCACTGATTTCCTGTCCTGCATTAAAAACCTGTGTTACTTTGTCCTAGAAGTTAATTATCATCACTGGCTGCAGCAGTTTCAACAGCTGAACACTAATCAGCAAACAATTTAAATCCTGAGCTAATTTTTTTTTACATTGCTACTATTCTTTTCTCTGCTTATTTTCTAGACTCCATGGAATGTATGTGTCCATTACACTACATTATAAAAGTCTAAATTTTTATGTTTTACATTCAGATGATTTTTTTTTTTTTTTTTTACATCCACGTGACCTCTCAGGAAGATGAGCACTTATAAATTATCTGACATTTTTGCAACACCAAGTGCAGTGGTTGAGAGTATTGTGCAAAGTGCCAAAAAAATCCCGGAAGATCATTTAAAATGAGACAGTATGAGCAGGTCTACTTCTTTTTGTGGGCATAACAATGGAAGTTGAGAGTAGTGGCAATGACACTCTGGCAGTCCATGTAAAACTAATGAAGACTTGGCATCTTGATTTTTGGGTGGAAAAAAACCAATAAAGATATTTTGACTATTTTTTTCTAGACATTGTACAATGGTGTAACTCAGAGGAACAGCACTTCAGTAACAGATACAGACTGATTTGCATCTTGAGGATCTGGCTCAAATCACTCTGTGTGTAACACACTGCAATTTTAAGCATTTTGCAGCTGTACTTTTGCTCAGGAAAATCAGACATCAGCTGTTTTCCAACAGCTTTGGTGTCTGCCCTTTACCATTTCCTCTGCCACTCAAGGCCAATTGCTCATAGTTCAAGGGAAAAACATTCAGGATCTAAAATAAGTGCATTTCTCCAAAGACAGCAGAGCCCTTTGAAATTATTTCCCCATAATAAGATGTGATGAAAAAATTATCCCAATTTAATTTACTCTTCAACATTCATAATATACCATCTGGTATTTACTGCATGCCTTTGTAGAGTTCTTCACTGACTCCTCTGGCGTCTCAGCTATTTCTATGCCTCCTACCTAGGCTAAGAGATGACCACTGGCTTTGCTGGCTCCAAACCTAACTCCTGATGTAAATTAACAGCAGTTGAGTTACTCTGGGGAACTTCAGCTCCGTCTTTAACCCAAACTGACTATTACTGATGGATATTTTCTCAAAAACCATGTGGACAGTCTTTACTTCAAACATCTTTTTTTTTTCCCTAAGAGGCTACACAGGAGTTAAAAATGTATAGAAGTTGTGTTTGTGGGATATTATCCAGATAGACAGGGCATCACAGACACCATGTTTTCCTATCTAAAAGAGATTTTTCCTCCAGAATTTGCAAATCCAGAAACCAGAAAATTATAAACCATAACCTATGAAGACTGCACCAACGAAAAATAAGACTAATAAAAAAATCCTCTGATTTAAAATTGAACAGTATTATTGAAGACAGCAGAACTGCAGATGTTTAAGTGAAAGCAGAACATGAAATTAATTAATTCTTAAAATTAAGAATTTTTATGTGGGATTTTTTAACTGGGGTTTCTCTACATCGCATTTGATAAAACTGGTATCACATTTTTGTGTAGAATCCTTGCAGTACTTCTATAGATTGTGATAGGGGGGTTTCTTAGGCTGCATTTGCTATGTGGTAATTAAGTCTGCAATAGCAATTAAAAGTGATTCTGAACTCCTGTACTTTTGGCATTAACACTTATTTAGTAGTATTAATTTAAGTAGTATACTCCTCACTTCTAAATCCATTTTACCACTTCAAAATATTAATCTTTAGAAAAATAAACTCTGCTTCTTAGGAGATAAGTGACCTCTATCTGTGTTTTACAGGTCAATACACTGAGGCTCAAAAATGCTAAAGATGTTCAAGGGCAAGTCAAATTTTGTTACAAGAGCTGACTTCCAAAATGCATAGCATACCAGGCATCATGGGCAATTCTGCAGATTTTCTCATGCTCTGGCATCCCCAGGCTGTAGAGCAGCTGATCACACAATGTTCCTCACTGTCTCACAGAAATGTGGCAGATCAGCAC
This sequence comes from Setophaga petechia, assembly GCA_024362935.1. NCBI lineage: Eukaryota > Metazoa > Chordata > Aves > Passeriformes > Parulidae > Setophaga > Setophaga petechia. The sequence goes on along the minus strand of JANCRA010000026.1, from coordinate 12,702,212 downwards.
CTGACATGCATGCAGGTATGTCTGTGTGTAGGTATAGCATATGCATAATCCACTGTGTAAATTGGCACCAAGTTTTTGTAACATTACTACCCCTGTTTTGCACATAACCATTTGCTTGTCTCAAGGGATATGCATCATTTTAAACCCAAGAGTTCATCTCCAAAACCTCTTTAGTCAGTATAAATCACACCCAATGTTGCCAATAAACTTGGGATTCATGCTCCACACCTCTTTCCAAGAGCCAGCCCTATAGGACTTCCCCCTAATGAAGCCTCAGGTCTCTTCTTCACCCTGATCCCAGTGCTGTCCATGATGGGTCCTAAAGCAGGAGGAAGGCCAGAATATCACACCATGGATGTGAAACAGGAGCCTAACGTCAGAGGGCATCAGGTGTCAAAACCAAGGGGACTGTGAAGGCAGCTGAGGATCCTTGTTCCTGCAGGCCTCTCCTGCACATTCACAAACCTATTCCCTGCCTGCCAGATTGTTTCTCAGGATATAAGTCAAATTGCATGAGCAGAAAGACTAAAAGACCACTTTAGTGCTGTGAATGATCTCTTTACAAAGGAACTGAGATGGTTTAGAGAGGCTCTGTGAGAAAGAAAAAACCTGTTGTTGTCTAGTATCCCTATTCTGCAAATATATCTAAGACTTCAAAGTCTACTTCAGTTCCCTGGCATCAAAGCAAGGAGATTTTTTTTTTAATGAGCAAAACTCCAACTTTAGCAAGGTTGCACTACAGAAAATATGATTTGAATGTGAGACCCACCCCTTGAAACTTATCAATTAACAGAACATTTAAATCTGTCTTAGTTAAAGCTATGGCATACATCCAAGGGCTTATTTAAATTTTTTTTTTAAAAAGCAACCAAACCCCTAAAAATACTGAAAACAAAGCTACCCACCCAAAACCCAGATATTTTTCTTAAGCCTGGTTCAAGCCATTTGTGTTTAAAAGTTCTAACAGATGTAAACACACATGCACAGGCAATCTGGATACCACTGCTTTATGTGCAAGGTAAGGACTGGATATGTATATGCTCTTGGAAAGTGAGGGGGGATTATTTCTCTGTCTCTGGCCAGTTTCCCAAACACTTCATGCAGTCATCACTGGCATGGCCAGTGAGTTAAGAGCAAATCGTAGTTGATTTATTCCATACAGTGCAGTAAGATACGCTGATTCATCTTTACTTGCACTCCATGGGCAATTTTTCACAGGAAGGGAAAATGCCAGACTTTTTCACTCCCTCAAATGAAATGTTAAAATTTTCTCAATTAAATCATCAAAGCATTTCATAGCTGCAGACAACATTTTTGTAAGCTTATTTTGTAAGACAGCAGAGTGGCTAATCTTGTCTGGTGTTTTTGTTAGAGGTTTTTTTATGACAACCTTACCAGGAGCCTCAGCATGTCACAATATGACCTGTTTCTTTTTCTTGGTGTTAAAAAGTAATATAAAGAATTCCCCTACTTAAAGAATTAAAGATAGGTGTAGGCGTGTGTTAATAAAAATTATTTTACTGCCTGTATATTTTAAATGCATTATGGTTAAGCAGCAAGCTGCTATTAGAAAAATAAGATTTTCAAATACCATCTATAAAAATATTGATTAAAATCCTAGTCATGTTTATTAAAGAATATAAAGAAAAATTTTACTCATGAAGGCTTCCAATTTTCCATGGATAATAAATTATAGAATGATTATATTAACCTAAAACAATTAACTTTTCTCTATTTGGACATTACACAGCATTTATGTACTTGCCAGGAACCAGATATATAAATAGATTTTTTAAAGTCCTCAAAAAACCACAAGTACTTTAACTCCTTAGAGATATATTGAAACCAAAATACTTCTGGGAAAAAATATGGAGAAGAGAAATGTTTTTTTTTTATTAATAGCAGGAAAAAGGGAAGTAAGAAAATATCCTCTCCTCTGTATTATTTAGGTACAAATGCATAAGTATAAATTGACATGCTTTCTATTACAGTATTAGATGTGACTTTGGCACATTCTTTAACTCCTTACAAAAGTAAAAAGATTTTCCAGAGATTTTTTCCTATCTAGGCCACAAGATAGTTATGTGTATATATATAACTGTTCTGACACACACATAATATTTAGAAAGATAAATATTTGAAATACTGATATTTGATGAGTTAGGAGTAAAAAATGTGTTTATTTGTATGGTTTTGACTGAAGAATATTCTTCCATGAAAGGGAGAGGTCGAGATCTACCTTGAAGAGTCATGATGCAGTCAGGGCAAGTAGCTCTAAGCCCAGAAAAAACAAAGAAATAGTAGTAAGTACATGAATGACTGATATTATAATGATAGCCAAGAGTAAATCCAAAGCTGCTATACATCAGCATTCTTTGTTCATTACCTTCAAATTTATTACCTACATAAAGAATGCAAGAAAATTAACCAAGTTGTAGATTATTCTTCAAGGAGAGCAAAAAAACTAATTAAACATACAGGGTGAAAGATCACCATATTATATTCAAAGGAGCATTAAAAAGTCAGGTTTTTTAGTTCTGTTGTTCTCCTAGATCTGATTCTAATAATCAGTTTGAAAAGAAAAAAAATTTCTCTTTTTTCTGGAAGTTTCTATAAAAGCGAGCTATTCAGACTCCACTAAAATTATTTCCTGAGACTATGTAGAAGGAGTTGTTGCTGAATTCAGGCTGTACGCTCAGGAACATAGACTTATTGTGGTGAATCTAATTCAATATGCTCAACTGTAGAAGTTTTTTTTCTTTGATCTTGTGTTGCAAATCCTATGGACCCACTTAGAAATTCACTGTCTAGCTCCCCTTTCAGCTGTACCACAATTAAGAATTGTCTAAAGACAACATTTATTGGTTCTATCAGATGGAGAAAACAGTGTAATTTCACATTACTTTAAGTTTAAAAAAGTTGAAGTTGATTTACCCATGCTTTTCCAAAATATTTCTCTTTGGAAAAAGACCAGATTGCTTTAAGAATGTCTAATGACATAGTAATAGACCCCAACTGCAACATTTTAGTAGTAGGAGTCATAGCTGAAATTATGAATATTCATTATTAACTTAATCCAAAACTTTATTTTATGAATCCATGTGCTCAGAGATCCTTCTGCAAATTATTAAATCTGAAGAAAACAATGTTTCAACATCAATAATAAGAAAATTGGACAGAGGAGAAAAATTAATTAAGTTATGGAGTTAGAAATTTAGTTGGGCATATGACCACGATAAATATTATATTAATACATGCAAAATATTGCTTAATGCTCAAGAACCCTAAAACATGCAAATAAGATGTACAATCTTGTGCTATAGTTGTGTACTAAATATAAAAGTGAGATGGGAAATGTTGTTTTTTTTTTCTTTAAACACCTCTTCAGGAAATCTAGATGAAATGCAGCATTTTGGTCAAACGTCATTTAATATATGAAGAAAAAAACCAACACAACCCTCCAAACTCCCTGCTAGATATTTTTGATTTCATTCATCCAGATACTTGTATTTTAAATGAAGAGCATGTATTAAACAAACGTTGAGGTGTGTCTAGATTTCTCACCAGCAAGAACATAAACAGGAAGAATATAAACACCAAGACATTAAACGTATTAATTTCTACTGAAAGATGACAGAGTATAAAAGCTACAAATGCCAACCCATTTCTTTTGAAATATGGAAAAAAAGTAATAATACATATTAATTGCCTTCAGGTAAAGTTTCAGAAGGCTGAAGTACATTCAAGTTCCAAGAATTGCCAAGATCTAAAAAATAATTGGAAACTTGCAACAAACACATGTCCTGGTGTTTTCCACTTGGAAAATGTGACAGCCTGTTATTTTGCTGTTCCATGTGATGCATGATATGACACAAGATTGCAAATACAACAAGTCAGTGGCCTTCCACACTGGCTTATAACCAGACTTGTGTTTCTCACAAGTCAAATATTCTTTTACTGGGGATAACAGTAGAATGAATTGCCACAGTACACTTATGGACTTATGTGTTTTCTGAATTCCTCTGAATGATCAAGTGTTTTAAGATATTAACATACTAAAATAATAATTATGACTCAAAATTCACTAAAACACCCAACACATAAGATGATCAAGAATAAAAATTAAGATTCAAATATATTATTACAATTAATTTCACACCGCCAACACTCAAGGACAGCAGCAATAACAAAATCCAGCAATCCAATCTCCCAGCCTAAGCATTAGAACATACACAGTGTTCCAAATAATCAACATACAGTACAAGAGGAGAGATTCTACCAGTGGCAGTAGCGTCAGTGGGCTTTGTTTGACAGATTAGATAGTGCTATAAATGTCAGTTAATGCAAAGCCATGTTATATTGTCAAGATAAAAGGAAAATTTTGTCTCTACACAAAACAAGAAGTATAATCATGCCTATGATGCACATAAATTCTCACAGAAAATAGTCAATAACCTAGTTCTTACTAATGTTTATTTAAATGATTGCTACTTCTCTATGCAGGAGCTGCTCTCTACACACAAAAATACACAGCAGGTAGGAAAACACTACTAACAAAAGTCTTTACTTTTCAAGTCAAGTAATGACAAAAAGGGTTCAAAGTATATTTTCTGAACTATCCAACTACCTGTGCAGGAAGACATTGGTGCTTAGGAAATACATGTCCATGCTGGAAAAATTTAAAATGATGGTTTAGTTACTGTGCAACTAGAGTACTGTAATCCCCATTCTATTCAAAAAATACATGAATGGGACAAAAATGTTATCATACCTCTTGAGAAATACCCATGATGTATCTTCCCTGCTACAAGATTATACAAATTCCTGTTAGAAAACAACGATCAACATTTCAAGAAACATCAAATTTACACATAAACTGACAGGCATTTCTAAGATTCTTCTGCAGACCAAACATAATGTGTTATTTTTATTATTTTTGTGAAGTTTTGTGGATGCTCTAGAGGAGAATGTCTAATCCTTCATGATTCTAAAAAGGAGCTACTTGTAGGCACAATTTGTGGTAATTGGGAGTGGGGGCTGGGGTCAAGCCTCATCCCTAATGGGCTCCAACTGTTCAGGACAGCTGATCAGCATTGAAAGTAATGAAACATGGAGTGCTGAGGTGTAGTGACCAATGACAAAGGGGTACAGAGGGTGCACAGGCATGTAAGATGAAGGGTATAAAAAGTTGTACTGAAGAACCACAAAGAGCCGACGCTTGAAGTCTTCTGATGATACAGTGTTACCTTGTGTGTTTGGCTGGCTCAACTGCAACAGCCGCTCAATTTGCTGTGAGCTGCCTCCTGTGCCTCAAGCACAAAACATTTAAGTACCACCTTCCCCTTCTCGTGGTGTAGATGGAAATGAGAGGTCTAGTCTGAGATGGATTGTTATGACAAGGGAAATACACCATATGCACATTTCTGTCTGAATATATCCAAAATGCTTTAGGTTATGTGAAAACCTGTCCAATCCTATAGTCTTTCTAGTCCCATAAACACTGTAACCTAATTTTGGACAACTTTAGTACTGGAAAATATCTTACGGGTGGCTCTTTTTTCTTTAAAGTTAAGCACAACATTATAGAAGACAGGGTATAAACAAAACAATTCCTGAGCCTTCCATATGAACGAACATGTATTTCTTCTCGTGTTCTATCAATAAGATTAACCCAGTCCAACTATATTTTCAGGAAAGATTACAGAAAACTATGTTTCAGAAAGGCTGATTCAGCTTTATTATAATTTCTGAACAATGGCCTGAAGTGATAAAACTTGACTTTGAATGGGGCAGGCAATACAAGCAGCTGGTATTTAAGGACTGAAGTTCCAGGTCTGGGGGGAAGTCACCAGGAAAGTACCTCCTTTTTGGGGATGACAGTCCTGTTGTTTGATGGAAACAGTGACTGTTTCAAGGAGGTCACAGAGCTAGTTATCAATTTGAAAAAGAACAAAGAAGCAATTGTTGTGTTGCCATAGCTGTGATTCATATGTACTTTGTTATATTTCATTTTTTTAATAATACCAAGAACCACCATCTTCTGTGGTTCTGCAACAGTGGAAATTAACAGTCTCTCTTCTCCTTTCTTCTTTTCCTGTCTGTTTTTTTTCCCTTCCTCTTTTCCTTTTCTTGACTTTGAATAGAACCCATCAAAAAAATCTCCAACAGAAAACTGAGGGACAAGCAAAATCAAAATACTCTTTCTAAGCAATGGAAGAAGATTTTGTCCTTATAGATGGCATATATTACTTAAAAAATGTACATTCTACAATACCGAAGAATGATTCAAATAATCTTTATACTGATTTGATCCAGGAACTTATGGTTATTTGATAACAGTCCCAGTGTTTTGATGGTGTGTGGACATTAACATTTATAAATCAGTCCCATTTTACCATAGCCAGATGTAGTGTCTTCTTTTATTTTTGAACTAAAAACATTTTTGTGGTTATAATATTTGTATATATTTGCACAAGTGGATCACAAATGAGGTTAATCTAATTCTGGCAGTAATTATGTGCATAGCTACAAGGCTTGACATACAGAAATTAGAGTTCCTCTAAGTTCAACTCTGCAATGCAAAGCCAGAAGAAGTAAATCAGCTTTGCCTTTATTTGTCTGTGATGCTAAGCCTATTTTTTTTTTTTTTTTGTCTTTGGGTAAAATATTTTTGTCTTTGGACAAAAAAAAAAAAAAAAGCTGCAATTTATAACTTGCAAGTTTTAGTGTCTGTTTTAATCAATTGTGTCAGTTGGTTTCTTGAGGTAACATTAATAAACACCTAAGATTTTGCTCCAAACATTCTGCTGCTAATATTTGCGTTGAATTTTCATCATGTGGCTTAACCAAAGCACCCAGACCCCATTCTCAATCACTATGAGGGATAGTACAAAAGCAGCATAGCACAACAGAAAACATCCTCAAAACGTCACACTCTGCTCTTTCTCCTACACCCCCAAAGTCATACTCTGGTGGGTATCATTATTTTCTGTCTAAAGGAAAAGCAAGACAATTCAAGGATTGCAAGTGATATCTTGGGCCACTTAAGGATGACCATAACCAGCACCTACATCAGGGATCTGGGCAGATGAATGATCAGAGGTAGCTTGGTAAATGTCAGGATGTTGTTGCTGTTCACAAGACACTGCTGCATGAAGTTATCAAGGAAAGGGAAAAGACCATGACCAAGGCTCTCCTGCACAACACCAGACAGCTCTTTTAATGCATACTTGGTTGTCTGGGGTTTTCTTCCAGCTGTCTAAAACTGGGGTACCCAGCTGGAATGACGTACTGTCTCTCTGCTCTTTGTATCAACCTCTGGCAGAAAAGTGAGGTCCAAAACCAAAGATCATAACACCTGAATTCAAGAAACCTGGAATTTCTCTTTCCAAGCCACTTGCCCATGTCTAGGATCTGACATTTTATCCTATGAGATTAATATTAATGATAATAAGAAGGAAGATTTTCTTTTTCTAAACCTCCCAAATGAGACCACAGGAAATCAGAAACTCAGTGCAAACCCTGTGGTTCACAATGGGGCTTGATTGTAATGAACTAATGAACTTCACTCTAGAAGTGAAGAAGAAAACAGGAATACAGTTATTTCATTTAAATTACTTCATTTTTCATGCTATGAGCAAGCTCGGTTCTTTGTTATCCATGACAATTTAATCCCTCCTCTAAACACTCCATTTTACCAGGAGCTCAAGGGCCCTCCAGCCATGTCAACTGAGCTCTATTCTGGACTCCATAGTGTTACAAAGCTGAATACTACTACCTGACAAGCAAGAAACCTTGAATTTCATTTCTTCTCACGGTGTGCTGACTTTGGCTAAATGCATTGGCAGTGCTATTTTCTTCCACTTGTAAAAACATAGAAGTTCTAGATGTTCAGATACAATAACACTTTGATAGAATTTAGCAGCTTCCATCAGTTCTTTGTGTTCATTTATTTGCATTATTATTTACATTTCATTTATTAACGTGCATTGGATTTGTGTGGCCAGGTTTTGGTAGCGGGGAGGTTACAGTAGTGGCTTCTGTGAGAAACTGCTAAAAGTTTCCCCCATGTCTGAAAGCCAACATCAGCCAGCTCCAAGAGAAACCCACTGTTGGCCAAGTCTGGGCCAACCAGGAATGGCAGTAACACCTCTGTGATAACATATTTAAGAAGGAAAAATTGTTTTTGCACAGATAAAATTGTGGCCAAAGAAGAGCTGGGTGAGAACACATGAGAGGAACAATTCTGCAGACAACAAAGTCAGTAGAGAAGGAGGGAGCGGAGTTGCTTTGGGGCATGGGAGCTGAGATTCCTCTGCAGTCCATGGTGAGGACCATGGTGAAGCAGCTGTCCCTTTGGAGCCCATGGAGGTTCACAGGGATGCAGAGGTCAACCTGAGCCCATGAAGGAAAACCACGCTGGAGCAGGTGGATGCCTGAGAGGAGGCTGTGAACCTGTGGGAGGCCTGTGCTGGAACAGGCTCCTGGCAGGGACCTGCAGATCTTTGAAGAGAAGAGCTCATGCTAGAGCAGGTTTCCTGGTAGGACCTGTGACCTTGTGGAGGCCTCATGCTGGAACAAGTTGTGCCTGACAGACTGCACCCTATGGAGAAGGATGCACACTGGAGCAGTTAAAGAAGTTCACATCTGGTGGAAAGGACTCATGGTAGAGAAGTTCATGGAGGCTGTCTCCATGAATCCCACACTAGAGCAGGGGAAGGACTCCTATCCCTGAGCAGCAGCAGGAACTGTGATGAACTGGCAAGATCCCTGTTCCATGTCTCCCTGTGCCACTGTGGTGAGGAGACAGAACCTGGGAAGGAGGGAGAGGTGCCAGGCAGGTGTTTTAAAGATTTGTTTTATTTCTCATTATCTGCTTACTATTTATAAAATAAATTCAATTAGTTTTCCCAAGTCAGCTGTGTTTTCCCAATGGCAATAATCAGTGAGTTACCTCTCCCTGTCCTCAACTCAACACATGAACCTTTAATCATATTTTCTCTCCCCTTTATATATAATTATATAAGTATAATTATATTTACTCCCCAGCTGTGAGGGGAGTAATTAAGTGGCTTTGGTGGGTGCCTGACATCCAGCCAGGGTCAACCCACCTCAACATGGCCTTGAGTTTAAAATATATTTTGCTTGTCCCTTCATGCACTGCTCCAAAGGAGGCATTACTTTTATAATTCTGTTTCTCATTCCAACCTGTTCATGATGCAGATATCATATCTGTGGGCAACATTCTACTCCTCCTGACTTTCCTAGTGTATTTACACCGCAGAAAATATTTGAACCATAGAGCTCATTTACAAGGAGATCCATGAGGGAAAGTCTTGCAAAAAACCAAACATGAACTTGTATTGTTTTGCTAATTACTGAGTTTAACATGAGAACTGCAGTGAGTGGAAAGCCACAGTGTGGGTGAGCCTCATTAGGATACAGCATTCCTGATTAATTGCTGAATTAATTGAATTCAGATGGAAATACAGATCACTTTCTTTGGCATAATTAAGAACTCCTAGGAATAAGTAGATTAAGTGGAAGAAAAATAACATTAGTGGGTTTTTTTAGGTTCTGTCCTTATGCCTTTCATTTGTGTGTGCTCTTGGAAGGGCATTCAAGTGAACACTGTGATTAAGAAATTTTTACAGCTCACCAATAATCAGTTCTGCACCTCTCTCATATTAATACTATTATGCAAATCCAGCCAAAAAAGAACACGATTAAGTGTAAAACGACACCAATTTTGGAAGTAGCATTTACCATGGACTACACATGAAAACTCAATCGTAAAAGTTTTTTCCTCAACCAACTTGTAGTTATGAACAAGCACAAAGAGTGAGTTGATCATAGACTGTACAAAACAACACAATAAAGATTTTTAATTTTATAAATTTTTGGATAACAGTTCAGTAGCATGCCTCACAGTCCAGTAGGATGCCTATGCCCTATAGCTGAGAAAGAAACCAACATAATTCCAGTTGGGAGAGTTCTGGAGTAAATGCAATAATGAATAAGCAGCATGGTGCCCTGATGGTATGTATTGCTAGGGTCCCACTGGTGTTTGCTTTTATATCAACTTGATATATTTATTTCAGATATAAAGTATTAGTCATCTTTTCAACTAAAATTTATATTCAGACTTAGAGCTGAGTTTTGATACTATGGTAATTGAGAGATTTGGCACTAATGCCCATTTTATCCTACTATAAAATTCAAAGTGCTCCTTCCACTTCAATTTTGATCAATTATAAGAAAATCAAGGACTTCCATTAAACAAAATTTGGAAAGAACATAAATGAGACAGCCAACCTTTCACCAGAATAGACCCGATTTACTAGGTCAGTTTCTTCCATGAAACATAAAAAGATGTATTTTACCAGCCAGCTTCCAATATGGCTTTTGGAATCCAAGGACTAAAAGTTGGAAGAAGGAATAAATATTTAGTGGAAAACAATTTAAATCTTAATGTAGTAGCAGTCTCAAACAAAAGTTATCCAAACCAACAATTCCAAAAGGAACCTTTAATTAAAGGATAAGCCTCAAGTTTCACGGAAGCATCAGAATCCATACCACTACACAGTTTCCTCTCCCTCTTTAGAACCAGGTTGTATTAAGGAGGATGTAGGTTCTAATTCAATTTCCTCATTTCTGCATTATAACCATGTAATACTATCATTTGGAAACAAATTTTGTCTCTCATCTTGCCAGCTATGAAATAGCAAAGTAAGTTCTTTTTCCTAAAGTTTTTTAACTCCTTCATAAATAACCAATATAGACCACATCTAATTGTGTTTTCCTCTGGTCTTAAAATATGGATAGTTATACAAGTAAGAAAAATAAGCAAAAACATTTCTGCTCTGTCCAATTCATAGTCTGGGTCTCTAAACATTACTTGGATGGAGTAAATGCTACACTACTTTTCTGGTCTCATAGAGAGTCCAGGAACCTCTTCAACCTCAAAATATAATTTGTATTACAGTCCCAAGAGATGGGATTGTAATAAAAATACATAACTGTTATGTTAGAACCTCTACAGTAATGTGAAGTTTTACACTAAAACAAAAGAAAAACCATTTCAATATTTTGACAAGTGAAATTTCCATTTTTGTCACAGGGAGTATCCAAAAATGCTATATGATCTGTCCACCCTGGAAAGAACAAAATCCCTCACTAATTCATTCCACTGATATCACTATCAGCTGCTTAGATCATGTTCTCAGTACCTCTGTGTTGAAATTCAGATAATAGCACTGGCTGTAGCAATTTGATCACCAGGAGAATCAAGTAGTCACAAAAAACCAGTCTGTTTTGCAACTCTAACACTATAAATTCCTGACAAAGCTAAATACACTTAACAAATCTTTGGCAGAAAGCCCAAACTCCTCAAACTGGTTCTCAAATTGATCACAAGGCCTTAGAAATAGATGAGCCTCTATGGTGCCATAAACCAGTTCTTTAGAGATGCTGTGCTGTATAGAGACAACAGAAGTAGTCATATTCAAAGATGTTTTGGAATTACTATTATGGGAAAGTCACAACACTACTGCTAAGAGTGTATTTGGTATGTTAAGACACATTTAAGTGACTCCAAATACATTTGAAAAACCATGAATGCAACAGCTAATTGCTGGTCTGAACTTACAGAAACAACCACAAAGTAAGAATATAGATCCAAACTATGTCTTTCCTACTCTCAGTTCTACTCAGATTCAGTTTCATGTGTCACCATACAAGACAAAGTAGAACATAGCAATTTTTCTCAGACTCACTTACCAAATTCAGTCAAGTGAGAATTAGTTAACTTCAAATTAATTTTTGGGGGGTGGGGGGGTTGAGAAGATTTTTTTTTTGCATTTAATGCTACTAGTTTTAATACACAGTTAAAAACTTAATAGTTCTGAGTGACTGTAAATTTCAGATAGAAAAACATGACAGAATTAACCCCTCCAGTTGAAGTCTGAGTAATTTCACATGTGTATTTAACAATGCAAGAAAACTGATCTTTTAATTTGATTGTTAGGACCGTCATACAGAAGAGAAGAAACAAGTTAAAAATAATTTTTCTTTCTGACCTGTAGATGTAATTCTATACTTTCAACATCCAAAGTGTGATAATTCATTTCTCAATTGTGCCAAAACTTTTTCAGGGTCTTGATTTCATTCTAAATTCCTGTTCAGTACCAGAACACATGCAACCATTCTGTACTTTTCTTTATCATTTCTTATCACTTTTTTAGGTGCCAGCAGGTAGGAAAATTGGAATATAGGCAAGACAACTAATTGAATTCCTTCTGTTTGATTTTTTTACCAAAGTTCTGCACAAATAGCAAATTGCGTTCCTTAAATGAATTCCACAGAATATTTTTCACTTATAACCAACGGTTTCTCCTGATGGATAAAATTTTCCCATCATCTTTAATGTCTGATTAGATAACAGTATTCTCTACATGACAGTATATTAAAAAGATTAGGCTTTTGCACTTGGCTCATATATATTACACAAAACTATGCAATGCCTACAAATTGTAAAAGTAACTGCAGAAAATGGGCCACAAGTAAAGAGCAAGTAAGCTAAGCTTCTCACTTACATTTTAAATCTAAAGTTCACTTCAAAGGACAATATTCTAAACCACAAACTACTGCTAAAAACTCACAAGATATTGCACCAATTTAGTAACAAATGAATGACCAAGAAAAAACAATAATCATAAAAAGAGCCTAAGAATTATATTTAGCTGCTGATTTTTTACAGTGAGATTAATTTTTGGGATTTGTGGCCCTGCAACCACAACATATAAGGCAAAACCAAATAAACTACATGTAGTTTCCAGTTAGGAAGAAGGGCTTTCACTTTCACCACCTCCAAGAAAGTTCGATTTTATTGTACATGGGAATTGTTAGTTTAAAAAATAACCATGAAGTATTTCACAAATGTTCCATGCTTAAGACTCTACATTAAATTTCTCAATGTTCTTGCTGGTTGTGATAAATAGTTTGCGCTGGTACTGCTTACAGTAGGCTAGCTATTTGCTTCTCTTGGCACTTGAACAATGCAGCAGGTATGCCATTTTATTCATCACTGTTTATTATTAATTAGGAAAATATACTTATTTATACACATTTTTTTCATATCTCAGATGGAGAAATCTTAGAACAGAAGAATTGAATTGAAAGGGACCTACAATGACCTTTGGGCCCAACTGCAGAACCACTTCCAGGCTGACCAAAACTTAAAGCACAGCTTAAGATTGTTGCTCAAATACCTCTTTAACACTGACAGGCTTGGGGCATTGATCGCTTCTCCTGGAAGGCTGCTCCTGGTTTTGATGACCATTGGTAAATAACAGTTTCTTCATGTCAAGCCCAAACTTCCCATGACAGATACATCTTTGAGTCATTCCCACATATCCTGGCACTGGGACCAGGGAGAAGAAATCATCACTTGCTTCCCTACCTCCTCTCTTCAGGAAGATGCAGGGAGCAGCGAGGTTGTGCCTCAGCCTCCTTTTCTTACACACTAAACAAGCCCAGTGTTCTCAACCACTCCTCACAGGATATGCCTTCCACTCGCTTCACCAGCTTTGTCACCTTTCTTTGGATGCATTTAAGTATCTTCACGTCCCTTTTAAATGGTAGTGCCCAGAACCACACAAAGTGATGTCACAACAATTGTCAATAAAGCAGAATAATCACACCTTTTTCTCAGCTGGTGAAACTGTGTTTGATGCACTCCAGGATGCAGTTTGCCTTCTGGGCTGCCAGGCACACTGTCTTGTTTTGAGCCTCCTGCCAGCCAGAACCCCCAGACCAGTTCTGCAGGGCTGCTGTCCAGACATTGCTCTTACAGTTTAGATTTGTTCCCACTGTTAATCTGACCCAGATGATAAAACCAGCAGCTGGTCATTTTCAGTTTTGTGCTGTTGATGATTGCCAAGTGCTTCAAGATACAAATATCCCTCTACAAGCCTCTTGTGTCTCAAGAGTCAACAGCATCTCACAGTTTGGTATCATTAGCAAACTTGGCAATGGTGCATTCAACTCCTGCACCCAGATCACTGATAAATATTTTAAATACAACTGGCCCTAGAATTCATCCTTGATGAATGCCACTGGTGACTGGCCATCAGCCAGAGGTTGCACCATTCACTATAACCCTGGAGATCTGTCTTTTAGCCAGCTCTTCACAGAATCACAGAATTATTTATGTTGAAAAAGACCTCTGAGATCACTGAGTCTAATCTTTGATTTATCACCCCTTTGTCAACTATATCATGGTACTAAGTTCCACATCCAGTAATTTCTTGAACACCCACAGTGGTAGTGACTCTACCACCTCCCTGGGAAGTCTACTTCAATGTTTAGCAACCCTTGCCTGAAGAAATTTCTTCTGATGTCCTAACACCATCAAGTTGCTCATGTCACAGCTGGACAACTTGTCCCAAAGGATGCTGTGAAGAACAGTTCCAAAAACCTTATTAAAACCCAGAAAAACTACATTCAGCAGCCATCAGAAACATGACTTAACTGAAGGATCAAATTAGTTAAACAGGAATTTCCCTTTGTGAGCTCACATTGACTGTCTGATGACTTCACTATTCTTTAAAAGTCTTTCAGTAGTTCTCAGCATGATCTTCCCCATTATTCTTCCAGGTACTTCCAGGTGCTTTGCAGAAAGTTGCACACCAGTTTTACACCTCTGCAGTAAAGGAACTGTTACAATAAATTAAGTGAGGTCTAATGATTCTGACAGATGTCATGGATCACTGCACTGGGTTTTGTGTTCAGTGGATTGTTTGCCATCATTCAAAATTATTGACCTGAAATCAAAAAACTGTGCTGATAAACAGCAAGTTTAGTATGCCAGAAAATTATATATTGGTGAAAACTTTGTTATATAAAGACTCTTTGTATTACAGCGAAATAGTACTTTTATTAAGAAATTAATCTTAGATTATATAAGCAGAGTTACAATCTGTGCTTTCAGTTAGTCTCCATTTATTTGACTAATTGAAATAAACAAACATATACCTGTAAATCTAGAATGGAAATTTTACCCCAGAGCAGGCAGAGAAATTATCTAATATATCAAGGCTTTATACCCTCTGCTTCAATTGTTGTACTGAACCATAAATCCTGTTAAGGCAGTAAAATCAGGCATTTGGAGGACAAACAGCATCACATCTTATTCTTACAGATCTTCTGCATTTTTTTCGATTATTCTATGTGATTCCATATGAGAGCGAAATGTGTTGTGTCAGATTAAACTAAAGTTTTGGATGCTAATATTGAACAAATTTTGATTTTTATAAGTCACAGCTTGTTAGATTTGTAGTAAGGGCATGTCTCTGAAATCAGAAATTTTAATTTTGCAACCACCCCATTCCATAACTGCAATATATAATCCAACAAAGAAATAGATGAGTTCAATTCTACAGATGAGGAATTGTAAGGAAAAAAATGCTACACACATTTGTATCAAGAGAAATGTAAAGATGAATAAAGAGGATTTTCTTGCTTGAGTACTTAAGGATTACAGATTTAGATTTTCAATACAATTGACATTGATGTCTGTCCTAATAGAATAATTTTCAAATTTCCAAATATATTGTAACTGATGCTAGAAAGTTAATGGTTTTCTCTTCCCTTAAGGGCATACAAAGTCTACTTTAAACTAGATAAACACAGTTAAAACTAAGCAAAACAGATGAAAACAGCTGAGAAATAGATAAACACAGTTCACTACAGCAGACAACAGTAACGCTCCCTACTGCAATATTGATTTGCATTCGTTGTCTTTTGCAGTCTCATATGCAATAAGAATGTGTCCTTAGTGTCCACACCCTATACTGTTAGCAACCTGAAAATATGTCTTATTTTTTTATGGACAATATATTTAAAGAAAATCCAAGAGACATACAATTGTTAAGACCATACAGTTAAGCAATCTAGTATAATGGAACCAATATGCATTATCATACAGGACAACAGCAACCTGTCTAGTAATTAACTAATTATCTGATAATGAAGGTATTCTTTCATATATTCTTGCTTTATGTTTTCATAGGAAATGCTATTCAGTTGTCAGCTCCAGCTGAACTGCAGAGGAAAGGCAAGATCTCTGGGTATTTCAAGATAAAGCTCTCAGCTTTGGTTTGTGCAGTGTGATAGTGCAGTGTAATCAACAGTGTCGAAGGAGAGGTTTTCCTTTTCAGAATTGCCGATCTGGTACCAGGAAAACTTCCGCATCTTGTTTAAGTGTAAATAATTGGTAACTTAAAGAACAGAAAATATGGACAGGCTGACTTATGTCAATAAAAAGTGAGGGTAGTTTAATATCTTGTCTCTGGGTGTACCCTGAAGTAGGAGCTCTGATGAACAATACAAGACCTGGGCAGATTCAGATTTTTTCTTTTCCAATACAGTTGTCTACCAAATGGCAGCTCAAATGGGTACCAAGAATTAATTTCAGGCACATACATGGGTTTACTTTCTAGTCAGTGGAGTGAAATAAATCACCAAAGGCATACAGTTCACTCATTCCCGAAGTCTATCTTTGATTTTTAAAAAAATCATACTTAAATGAATTGAATAATTTTTCAAAATAATTGAATTTTCAAATTCAATCTTGCCCGTCTGCTGTGGGAAAGGTCACTGTACCTTTTCTAAGTTCAGTATCTGAATAATTCGTTTGATACCCCTAGATTTTGTCCTGTCAAATGGCACCATTACATGATCTTATACATATTATTATTTATTTTACAGAGTTCAATTTCTACTCCATTTTTACATTTCTTGTAAAATAGTCTTAAGGCATACAGTGTCTTTTACAAAATGGGATATAAACATCAGATCTATAGTACTAAAAATATAGGTGAATTATCAAATTTTTGGAGTGACATAATAACTCTTGCTTTTGTTTACTATTTAATATTAAGAACTCTCAAGAAAGCACATTTTTACTTCCACTGATTATTAAGCTCATATATCTTCAATACCACAGAAAAAAATTATTATATGAAATGTAAGTTTTTCATTTTACTATTCAAAATAAAAAGCTCTCAAACTGTGGTTCTACTACTGGTGAACATCAGACATTTTTATTTATATATCTCATTATATAATCTCATTACTTACCAACTAGAATTTTTATTCTCTCTCAGTCCACCTTCCCAACAAACTATTCAGACAAGATGGCATAACCTTCAGATTTGATGCTGATTTTGCACTGTGATTTTAATGTTAGTGTTTGAGTAGTTTGATAGCATGCAAAATGATTATCGTATCATTATACTCTTGTATACTCATTTAGATTCTCTTGTAGATTAGAGAGAAATTGTTAGATGATTCCTGCTTGCCTATATTTTCATAGTGTGTGAAAGATAATGGCTCCATTTTTCATGTTTCTTTCTGTCATAATATGATTTTAAAGTGAGTAATGAAAGAACAAACAGCAGTGATGGAAAGTTTCTAAGCTAACTGAAATTGTTGCTTCAAGTGCTCCTTATTAGTTCTCTGAAAGGCTACTGTCAAACAAAAGAAGTAGAGACCAACTCTGAAGGCTGCTCAGATATGTTTTGCTGTTTAGATATTTATAAAGTATCCAAGGAGGTCCTGGTGCAACAAGTGAGCCTTGCTCATCCAGAGTGACCTACCAGGTGTTGCAAGGACAATTCTTGTTTCCAGCAATGAGAAATGTCCTGAGCCTACCATTTCCAAATGACATTTCTGTAAATCTGAAGCCAGATACAAGAAAACATTGGATAACAGAACTTTGTTGGCATTCAGGCTGTCCAAATATGGTCACTCCAAGGCCTACTGAAATTTTCCAAGGCCTACTGAAATTTTCCAATTTTCTGATTGGAAAACCACAACTACACCTGGTCCAAAACTCAAAGACTAGAAACTCTTAAAAAGTATTATTTCAAGATGGAAAATATAAGGTTGTTTCTTGCAGAGACAAATTCATTGATACATAAACCAGAAAAATAGTTGACCACTGGAGTGCATTAGAGAAGAAATTCTACCGCCTTTAATGTTAGACGAGTGCATTGTTATGGCTTTTAGTCTGGTTTAGAACACTGTAGGGGAAGAGTCAAATTTTTGTTTAAAGCAGTGATGTTTAATACAGATTTCCACAGAATTATTTTTTAAATAATGTGTTTTAAAAAGATCTTAAATTTCCACCTCTTATAAATAGAAGGCATCTACATAATTTTGTTTTATATTCTTGTGAATGATCACAGGTCACAGCATTTCATAATATAATTTCATGATATTATATTTATATTTAGCCCAATCAATTCATGAACCTACTTACCTAAAATGTAGCCCCAAAAAGCATCCAGTGTTGATTTGAAGATGTCAACAAAAACATCAAAAAACTTGCAAGAAAAATTCATATCAATTTAAAATTTTAAGATAGATATAAATGTTATTTATTTTCTGAGTCACTTATGTGTAATAGGGAATATATTTCTTTATGTTTTCTATTTCAAAAACTATTGAAAAAAATCGCATAAACTTGTTCACTCATCAAATTTGAGTTACTACTTGTGGCAAATGCTCAGACTATAGCTATGTTAATCCAGAGAAGGCTTTGAATTGCATATGTAAAACACACAGAAGGACTGTCAGCATCATTCCCTACATAAAGTTACATGCATTCTTGTGCTGATTTTTATGGTGAACAGTTTGAATAAAACATTCAACTTGCCTAGTGGAATTCTTTTACATATTGAGACATTTTCATTTTGCCTGACTTTTGCTAGTGAATTAGTAGTTTAGAAGTGACGTAATAAATTAGTTAAGCAATATTTATTCCCATCTTGCCTTCTTCCTCTTACCTAAGTTATGCTTCTTTCTCCTTGATATTTATCTTGTAACTTATTTATTCTGTAACTATGTTTCTTCTTTTTTTACATAAAATTTACTCTGATAAGCACAAAAGCTACTGGCACATTTTTCCTGACTATGTTGTCCACCAAAATCAAACATTCTCATACATAATAAGGCCTTTTGAGGTTCCCTTCTTTTTTTTTTTTCCCTGCTTTGTGGCTTAAGACTCTTGTGCTTCAAACTGCTCATCGAAGAGAAGCATATGCCCTCAGTATGGCTGTCATTTTTATTTAAATGCATGGACAATGTCTTTGCAGTGACCTTTTTTGACTATTCCCCTACTCAGTCATTTTGACACTTTCTTTGTTGTTCCATTCTAGGTCTATGCATCTATAGATGCAGAATAACTTTTAAACAATTATAGCAGTGATTCAGTACCTGCAGAGGTCTCATTACAATGATAAAGATTTCCCAGATGCTCTCAGAGAAAGATAAAAAACACTTTAAGCCACAGAAATTAATTAGGATCAGAAACAAAAATGTTGAAAATTTGAGCTGAGGCATTTAAGATCAGCTTTAGAGTTTCCATAATTTAAAATTATCTCAGAACAAGACTACTGCCTTTTACCGTGGAACCTGTATGTGAATTTAGGTCTCCTGACTAAGCCAAAAAATCCAATGTCTTCTCTAAAATCCTCCAAAAAATCCAGTTTCCACAATTTAAAATTATCTCATAACAAGACTACTGCCTCTTACCATGGAACCTGTATGTGAATTTTGGTCTCCTGACTAAGCCAAAAAATCCAATGTCTTCTCTAAAATCCTCCAAAAAATCCAGTTTCCATAATTTAAAATTATCTCATAACAAGACTACTGCCTCTTACCGTGGAACCTGTATGTGAATTTTGGTCTTCTTACTAAGCCAAAAATCCAATGTCTTATGTCTGCAGCCAAGTCCATTCATAAACAAGCTCAAGATTTAAACACGAGTTCAAGATGGCTCCTAAACTTTATATGTATGTCTGAGTCTACAATTAATCTATCAAAGTTACATCCATTATCTATTAAAAATTTACTTTGTACAAAATAACAAAAAAATAAGTTGTTCAATAAAGAACACCTTGGCATCAGTTTAAAGGAAGTTTTCTTACAGAGATTAAAGTTTACAAGTCCAGCTTTAGGTAAAGCTTCAGCACCTTAAGTCTAGACCAAAAATTACCATTTTTATTGTTTTCAAAATACCCACATGAATGATTGTTCATGTTTAAGTTGGCTGCAGCTATCCATCTGAGAGCAGAGAGGTGTGTAGACAATTTCACAACTCGGTATTCACTGAATTGGTGTGCTAGTTGTTTAATCCCTAAATCAAGCAGAAATGGAAAAGCTAAAATTCTCCTTATGTACCTTGCCCCTTCATATGCAACATTTCACCTACCTATTCAATATATCTCCCAATCTTTACATCCTGTAGAAGTATTTGATTTCTTGCCTCTAGGGTCCTCTTAGGAAACTGAGAATCTCATTATTCTGTTCCCAAACTATAATTATCAATGTTTCCTTTATATCCACTTTTTCTCTCCCATTATCAATGTTTAGTTTTCAACCATTTTTCTCATGACCATTCTCTTACTTGAATTTTCCTCCTCCTGTTGGTTACTTCCCAGATATATTAAAACCCAGCTGTCACATTCTTTCTTCATAGACTTGCCAGACTAAATAACACAAGTTCCTTTAGTTTCCCATCTCTTCCTTCATCTGATATTGCAACAGGCCATCTCTGTAACTCCCCATTTTGCTTCTTTCTTGTTTGGGTCCCACTACAGCCACATGACTATAAACATTGAAAAGCCCCATGAATACACAACCAGAATACATTGCACTAGTATGCTCATGTGAAGCTGTATCAGGTGGAGGAAAAATAATTGATCATCTCATTTAAAAAGAAATGCATCTTCTCCTCAGATGTTGAAGAGAGAGAAAGGAAAACAGAATCTGATTTCTCTTCCTATTCCCAGAGCTGAAACTAATGTCAAAATTTGAAATAACTTCATATATCTAAGATACTGCCGAGGTGAGAACTCATTTCAGTGTGGGACTACACAGAGTTTGGGGATGTCAAGGGTATTCACACCTAGTTTTGTTGTCTCTGAAGGAGTCCTACAAATTTCTATCAGTTTGCACTCAGGATTGCTTTTTTGGTTGCAATTCAAATAGCAGGATTTTTATTCTAACAATTCACTGAAATTAAACTGTCTCCTCAGGGCTCCATCCTAAGTCATACATCAGACTGACGCAAGTGAGTATGAAAGCTGTGTTTTCCCACCTACTTTCATTCAAAAATAAAACTTTGAGTGTCTTCAATAAAATCAAATTAATTCCTATGCAGAAACATTTTTAATGTCATATTTCCTGGCTGGAATGATTACTCCAGTGACAACAAACGTTCTGTTTTCTGCCATAGGTTTTACATAGGTTTGGTTTAGTTCCTTAAATTTGTCCCAGCACTAATTTGCCATACCACTGTGGCACCTCATAAGGCCAGGGCACCTTGCTATAAATTTAAGGTGATTCAGCAGCATCCCTTCCTTCTCCCTGCAACTCTTGAAATGCTTAAAGGTTTTCGAGAGGGATAATGCCACAGGTGGCAGCAATCCTCCTTTGATAGGGAAGCTGGACTAGGTGACCTCCAGAGCTCCCTTTCAACAAGAATTTCTACCTTTAAATGAACCATTTGCCTACCTGCACAATATAGCCCACTGTAAGGCCACTCTAAGACCAGTATATGTTCAAGTAAAGAGGAAAATAACCAAGATACATCTCTTATTAGTGTGTGTTTTTCCATCATGGCCAAGAGCATATCCAGTGTGGGTATAATGCAGAATGGACAACTGATAGAATTACATAAGACAAGGTGCAACAAATACTTCCAACCTGGCCTGGATTTTGCCTTGCAGCTTTCAAGAAACATACTGATGATTTGATGCAAGCTAAAGACATACTAGGGCCCTTCTCATAATTTAACAGTATGTAGTGGGCCTGCAACAGGTTCTTCTTAGTATAAATGCACTGAGTCCAGATCCTTAAATAAATCTGAATAAATTTGTGCTGAGCTTCAAATATACCTTCTTTTGTACCTTGGGGCCAGAATTTACAATGAGCATAAACAAGTGTTTAATTTGTATTGGGAGTTTTTCTCTGAGCTTCACTGGCCAAATTTGTTTTCCAACCAAGCTGGAGCTATTGCTGTACAGTCTCCAGCACAATTACTCACACTATTTTTGCATTCTTTCCCTGTCTCAGTGTGTTTCTTCCTTTGGCATTTTCCATCCTCAGCTTGTCCTTAGCCTTCTGGGAAACAGAAGCAAATCATCTCTCTGAACTCAGACCACACAAAGAGAAGGCTGAAAGCATTGCAGTGAAACATATCTCTAAGCAAAGGCTATTCAACATAAACATACTGCCATTTGGTTCCAGGCACAAAAAACCATAAATTCTCTTCCTCTTGCTCTTTTTCTTCTGACCTCTCATTCTCTTGGGAAAAAAAAAAAAACAAAAAATAAACCCAAAAAAACCAAACAAAGCAAAAAGAAACCCTAACTAGGACTCTTACTTCTGGGAAAAAACTAAAGAATATGTTTGAGTCCAAGACATAAGAACATGATTTCATCCAAAAGTCTGCACATTTGGGAAATACAAATTACAAATCACCTTAGTGAACATAATGGAACTGCACATTCTATCAACTTTACTAGTTAGAGACATGCAAACCATAACACTTGAGTCCTTGTAGCAGGGCATCAACTGGTGTTGATTATCAAAGCTCCACCAGTCCAGTGGAGACCTGCCCACTCACAGCAGTTGAGACACCAGTCCTCAGCCACCGAACTCCTATGCTGCGCATCCACAACCTTGGATATGGCACTATAGAAACTGGCATGTGCTACTGTCCCTGACTTTGAAGTTACACACTCTTGGCTAGTCTATACAGTCATGTGTTCTGGGGAAAGCAGCAAGCAAGGTAGAAGGGATTTTGGCACCCAGTGACATACATACAAATACTATATTGGTCATAATTATAAGATGCAATTTCCCATAGCAAGATACTGGCCTTTGGAGATCAACTCGCCATACTACTTACTCACCCAGTATTTATGAGAAACACAGCACTACCACCAATAGTGGTAGTACTTAAACTCGTGCAATCATCCTCTTTTCCCAAAGTCAGGAAAGACTTTCAACCAGGAGTTTTCAGAATGGGTCTTAAAAATATGGTCTCAGTGCTTGAAGTGCAAAGCAAAAATCCATGCTGCTTTGGTGAGCTGGTGGTGGTCAGCTGTTTTCACATACCACACAATCTTTGTGGGTTATGTAAGTAATAATTACCGAGTAATACTAAGCAGAAAGATGAAATGCAGAAGAATAAACTTAGAGAAGACAAGAGTCTGGGCCATTGCCTGTGAGGGTAATCACCATAGGTGCTGTGCAATGAGCCAGCCTTTCTGCAGGCTTAACAGAACAAGCCCAAATGTTCAGCACTTACAAGGGCAGGTTTGCAGTTTTTCTGTACTATCATGCCAGCTTCATCTAAGGATTACTAAAAGAACCCAACAGTCCCCCATTCACCAATCAGAGAGAAGAGAATTAATTTCACATATATCGTCATCATAAAAATTCTATAATTGAAGGCAAATACATTTTGAACTAAAATTCATGGGAGGTGCACCAGCAGATATTTAAACACCTCCATTAAACGAATATTTAAATGAACTTTAAATAAATATTTAAAATATTTAAATAAATAAAACTTTAAATAAATATTTAAACTTTAAATAAATATTTAAAACACTCTCATTAAAAAAAAATCTGGCTAAAGGGCAAAATCTAAGAATTTCACTGGTGAACAACCCTCTCTCAATGTTTGTCCTGATACAAGACTTAAGAAACCTGCAGCCACAGGACAGCCACAATGATTCTATTACAATGAATATGGAAACTGCTCAAAATCTGTTATAGCGACAACTGGCACTCAAAATCATGTCTTATAGGCCAAGAAAGATGAAAGTTTCTCAGGCAGGATGTGACCAGAGAAAATTAATAAGAATAGCCTCCATTCAAGCAGCAAGATTTCTGAAAGACTAATGTATTACTGATGTAATACATTACCAATATGAGTATTAGTATGAGTATGATGTATTACTGATGTAATACATTACCAATATGAGTATTAGTCATACTGGAACCTGTACAATACAGAGAAGCAGATCCAAAGAATAAAAATCTTCACAGTTAACCTTTTTATTTCCACATATGATTCACAGAAGTAGGTTTTGCTTAATTCTATCAAAGGATTATGTACTGCAAACTCAGGTTTGCACACAGGGTACCTATGGGAAGTCACTAGTCACGTCTCAAATAGCTGTGGCATATGGCTATGTGCCGACACAGTCAGAACTGCTTCCAAATTGCATGCCTTAATGTATGCACAGAAGCCAGCACTAATCCTGAAGAGAAAAATCCACTTAACTTCTAATTGCTATCAATTCTCATGTTTTAGAACTGATTCTTAAAAACACTTAGTTACGAACTCCCAGGTACAGAAGTCACTATACAGTTGATTGAACTTGTGGTTCAAAATATCTGGGGCTATTTGGATTTTGCATTTTCTGTTTGTTTTTTGTGGACAATTTTCTTCCCTCCTTTGATCTGGCTGTGTATTCCTTTGCCAAATTATTTTCTCTCAGAATAAATTTCCATTAGTTTTGGTTCACAATCATGATCAAAGCTGTAGCCTTTTAGGAATCATCTGCAATTTTCATCACTTGACAAGACTATCAGATCTTAATATGCTCTTGAATCACTAACCCACATCCTCTGCTGATATCACAAAGAATTGTATTTTGTTTCTGCACAAAAGCCATCTGTCTGTTCTCCTGAATAGGAACTCAGCAGCTCAGTAAACATGTGGACTATTGCAACAAAGTGTTTATTCTTAAAATAATCTTTATTTATTTGTTTATTCTTATAATAATCTTCTTCTGAAACAATGGAAAATTTCCTTTCATAGATGTAGGTTTATAGTCTGCTGTGTGGTAGCTGACTATATCTAATGAGGTAAAAGAGAGCTTGAGAAAATCCACAGGATGTTAATATATTCACCCAAGAAGAAAGAAAAATATTTGAAAAGTTTCTTTCATTGATTTTATTAACAAACCCCACTCTCCAGTATGAGAGTTTTCTATCCTCTTATACCATGGATAGGATCTACATGATGTATCAGCATTTTAGAATATGGCTTTGAGGCAGAAAGGACACAACAGTCAAATGTTGCATGTGAAAAGACTCAGGGAAACCTCGGGGAAAACTCAGGGAGTCAAACTAGAGAGTAAAAATGTTCAAATGAATTGGGAATTGGGCACTGATGGCTTGCTTTTCCTCTCAAGTAGTTATTTCAACAGCAGCCTGATGTTACCATGGTTTTGAGGAGTGCTTAGCTGCTCACCAGCCTCATGAATCTCAACAGCCACATGCGGGTCATGTCTAGGCCTTAGCACATTCAACATGGAATATTCTAGACCGAGTAACAAAGAGTTGATATAAAACATGCCATTAAGAATTCCACCAGAAAAAAAAAAAAAAAAAGAAAAGAAAAGAAAAAAAAAGAAGAAAAAAAGAAAGCATGCTTTCATCACAACTATGAAAACATGGGGTTTAGTCTCTACCTTATTGACAGAAAGACAGAAAGTTTAGTGATTCAATTAAGTTTCATGTTCTTACTGTGAAATTTCTCTTAACAGTATTGAAATGTAAAATGAGAGCAAATTTGTTTTCTTTGAAAAAAATCAATGAGACCAAAAAATATATTTAATCTTAAAATATACATGAAAAAAAATCCTGGGGGAAGAATATTGTTTACTTTAAAAACAATTTCTTTTCAAGAAATGCTTTCTGGAACTAATTTCCTAAAACAATGTGACATTCACTCATTTTCTCCCTTTTGGAAAAAAAAATTCAAAAAGGAAAAATACGGTTGGCTGAACTAGGCAACAAGACATGAGGATTAAAAGGACCAATATTCTCCAACATATTTTATGATGTCAAATATTTTCCAAGGCCTAAGACCAAAGTTAACCAAATCCAGTCCTTAGGTCTGTGCCGTAATCTACTGCCTCAAAACAATGATTGCAGGTAATTGAAGGTAGCTGGCTAACAGCTGAGGAAAAAATAATTTTAGTGCAAACTTTTGTTTGTCAACATTTCATAGTTTTCAAAGGTTCACCTGAAAGGTTCACCTCCTTTTTAATAGAAATGAAAATATCTATTATTTTGATTTTAATGATTTTATTTTAGATTAAAAAACCCAAAACCATAACAAGGTAGTAGATTCTAAGTTGCTTCACACATACAGTTCTACTTCAAGTTCCTCCTCACCCTTGGGATTAAACATTGACTCTTGTCTTCCAATGTGGATGGTTTTGTTTTGGTATTGTTGTGGGTTGTTTTTCTCTTTGGGAATATGTCAAGACCTTGTCAAGCCTTTTCTGTTAAATTAAAGTTCACTTAAGTTCAAAAATCTCTTGTGTACACAGGTCCAAATATGTATTTTTTTTTCTTCTTGACCAAAATAAATTGAGCTATAAGAACTGTCTGTCACATGCCGAATTGATCCAGGCATTTTTTCCAGAACCCTTTTCACACTGAAGTATTTTTTGCCTTTTAGCTTCCTGAGCTCCATTGTGGCAAGACCTGCATCTACAAAGATAACATACCTTATTGTTCCTATTCAATAGCCCCCTAATTAGAACCACAGTTCTCCTTCCCTACAGCATAGCGTTGCTCTGTTTCACTCACTGCCTGAAGACAATTCTAGTGCATCTGGACTACACTACATGGATTTTTACCCTTTACACACAATTTTCATTCTTTCCTGTCCATTCAAGTAAACCTTTTTTTTTTTTCAAATAGGCTAAATTGATGAAATGTCACAATCAGAGTATTCTGTAAAAACACCCAGGTACAGAAGTAATTTCTCAATCTTTTCTGGCCTAACGTTCTGTCTCTGGCAAATTTAACCACCCCTATATACAATTTATTGGCAAGAAAACATGGAAACTAAAATGTGCCTACAAGCATCTGCATATAAATTTTCTCTGCTTATCTGGCATAGACAATTAACTGTAAATCCATTTAACCTGTTCCTAATCAACTGATTGCAGTGCTAGTTCAGTATCATATGATGTGACATTAAGTGCTCCGGAGAGGGTAACAATTTCTGTATTTCTTTCAAACCACAACAAACAAAATCTTGTTTGTTTGGCATGACATATTGTCATTAAGTATTTAAAGTTTCTATTACCATCTGACAAGAGCGGGTTAATTAAGTCCCATACTGGCCTTTGTAGGATTTTGGCCATTAATTATAATATGTAAAATCATTCTTCAGATCTTCTATTATTCTCAGTTGGCAAGTTTTAAACCTGAAAAGTAGTTAATATCTGTAAAATATCAAATTCAATTTATAGGCTAAATTTTGACTTCTGGATTAAATATAACAATGTCGTGGTTTGACCGGAAATGACCATTTCACTTATTATAGTTACAAACCTTTTAAACATTACCAACAATCTGAATTAAATTTACCTGATAATATCAGGTTTGCTTGCTGTTCTCAGGGAGAACACAGCACTTTCTGTTTCTCTTTGTAGTTCAGGAATTCCCACCATTTCCATCAAGTTTGCCTGTTAAAAATTGTTAATGAACTAGAATTATTTCGATGGACAGACCTTGTGGACAGAACAACTCTGAACAGCCAGAAAGCCCACTTTTTCCTCATCAGTTTTAGGCTGACATTGTCTAACATTTCTTCAAGCATCTCTGAATTTGGAACAAGCCATCATGATTCTGTGATTCTCTAGCCATGTGTCATCATTCTCAATCTGAGACTCTTCCTTATTTTCCTGACTTTTTAAATGCAAACAAATCCCATTTGAAGTGTCATTTTCCCAAAGAACACTTCTTACCTTGCTGCAAGCCTAGGCAGTGCACTTTCATATGCACTCAAAGGTGAGGAACTTCACAAAACTTTGCTTCATAGAGTACATAAGTGCTACTTGAGAAATATCACATAAACAAAGCAGCTTACATTATATTTTTCCCCAACCAAAGGAAACAGTCAATGTTAACATAATACTGGATATCAAACACACAAACAAAATATACTGAAGCCACACACTGTTCAGTTTGTCTCAGCAATGCCCTATGTTGACACACAAATGTTTGGAGAATCTCATCATGACCTTCTATTCTGAAGGTCTGCATTATGTCAAGGCTGTCAAAACTAATTTTCTGGTTAAATACTTGAAGTAGTAATCACAACATACATGGTACTTGAGAAAATCATGTCTTCCATATACTCAACGTGCATATAAACACACACATTCTTTAAGGCACAACTGACAGATCCCAGGAAACACCAGACATACTAGTATCTTAAAGTTTTCTTTTCTTACAAGTAATGATTTCTTCTGCTGTCAGTTTAAAGTGCAGGATAGTTCTGTAGTAAAGGTCCTGAGTTTAAGTTCACAGCAACAACTCAAACTGAAATAAAAAGTGTGTATATTTTAGTTCTGTTACGGCTGAGCATTTAAAAATTGGTGTTCAAATACAAAAGAAAAAAATTATTATATTGAAAAATTACACAAATGGAAAACCTGAGGCTTAGAGCAGAATCCTGTCTTTTTAAAATCCTCTTTTTTAAATAAATTCAGTCTTAGAAAGAGAATAAATAAACAGAAGATTTGAGGCTCTAAATTAATTGTGTGACAAATAGATCATGCTTCATGCTGTGCACCTGAGGTACATAAACTCATATATTTGAGGTACATTGAGGGGGAAATGATGTCAGGAACTGGCAGTGATTTAGCTAAGAACAGGTTTTCCTGACATTTCAATGAAAAAGGTATAATTCTGTCCTGATTTTAAAAGTAAGAAAGACTCTACACAACCATTATGACCTTCCAAAATATCTTTTTTTGTTAAATTCAAAATAGCAAACTGAAGTCTCAATCAGACAACCTCCAATAAATAAATAAAGAGTCTAACCCTACCTAGGAACAAAACTTCATGGAAGACTCCTGCTGTTTTCTTTAAATCAAACTCTTTATTCCACAGGTGAAAAATAAACTAGTTTGAAAATTAGATAACTGCTCCATAGACACTACAGAGCTGTTTGCAACTCCCAGTTCGGATACAATTTATGTCCAGCAACTTTTCTTAAATACAGACGCCACTTCCAACTTTGGAGCTATCATGGGCACCGTTGGTAGACTGCAGACAGGTATGTGCAGACCTGCAGTCTGAACCATCTAGCAGTGTGATATAAACATAGTGTGAAGCCCAGAACCTGAGCAGGTTCAGCACTGGTCTCAGCAAAAGTGTTCAGCTTTTGTGACCTAGCTTTCGTTCATCTTGCAAATTCCTCATGAGTTACACCTGTCAGCAAGGACTGACTCGGCATATATATTTTGCAGGCTCTAAAATGTAGATTTGAACATTTTAAAGATAATTAAATCACCAACCTTTTTTGTATTGTCCTTAGTGAGACAGTGGTTGGAAAACAAATTTTTATTTTGAAAACAAAATAGAAGAAAAAACTGACAGACTAGGATTTTAGAGAGAGGACAATATTAAATATAATAATAATAATAGTAATATTAATAGTAATAGTAGTAGTAATATTTCAGCATAGAAAACATTGATTTTTGACACCATGCATTATGGGAATCAAAACTAACAAATTAAAATTTTATGGAGATACCAACATTTCCAAATAACTGCACATTTCAAAGCATTCTACTTTTAAGATTATGATTTTTAAGCTGGGCATCAGTCAATGTAAATCATGCAAAAGTGATCTGTACGTACATTGTTTCTGTTGAAAATTAAATTGACCAGGGACGATGTTAGAGGCAGCTGTTTTCCAGAGGATATTCTATCTATTGTTTAAAGCAGGTGTTCCTAGATGTCTTTGTTAAGAATATAAACAAAACTGAGACATTTAAAGTTCACTGAAAACAATAATGACAACCTGAACAAAATACAGAATGAAAAATGTTGTTTACTTTATGACTCCAAGTGCATACTTACAAACTGGCAAGAACCATTTCATTACATCATCTTGTGCTGCGTTTTCTTTCAATAGCATTCTGAGCTTTTGATAATATTCATTGTGCTTGAGTAGAAAACAAAACCGATCAGTTGCTACTTTGAGTAAAGGTGATTGCAAACATCTAGAAAATTGAAAGTTTCAATTGCATTGTGGTAATTTCATATCAGCATCTTGGCTGAAAGGAAATATTACTGCATAGTGGAATGAGAACAGACTTAGGGGTATTGATGAACAAGCAATATGATCAGGTAATGTGCACTCACTCTCTCTACTCTGCTCTTGTGAGATCCTGTCTGAAGTACTTCATCCAGCTTTGGGATCTCCTGCACAGGAAAGCCATGGACCTGTTGCAGCAATTCCAGAGAAGGGCTGCAGAGATGATCACAGGGCTGGAGCACCTGGTATTGTTGGGGTTGTTCAGCTTGAAGATAAGAAGTCTGGTAGGAGACCTTACAGTACTTCCAGTACCTAAAGGGGCTGCCAAGAGAGCTGGGTAGGGACCATTTACAAGAACATGTAAAGGAGGAATGCTTGTGTCGTGGTTTGACACTGGCACAATGCCAGTGCCCCCATAAGAACATCCTCTCCCTGGTGTCTGCTGTGAGATGGTACCTGGAATAAGCAAAACAGGCTCCTACTTAGGGGAAAGAGAAAAAACTTTATTAACTAAACTACAAAAACTAAATTACAAAGAAAGAAAAAAAACAAGGAAAATGAAAACTGCACAGAGACATCTCCCCCTCCGCCTCCCACCAAATTCCCAATACATTTACATTTCCCAATATTATCATCACTGGGTCTGGCACTACCCTTTGGATAATCAAACCCTCAGTTCATCAAGAGTAGAAGGAGTCCTTCCTTGTGCCATGGACTTCTTGTCACACACAGCACCGCCTGGAGATTCTTTGCCATTGTGACATCTTCCTTCCATGCCTGGTGCTCTCACCACCATCATGGCAAGGCTGCTCGAGGGTGGTCTTTTTAAGGATGCCTCGCCGTGTTCCAAACAGAGCACAGTCTCTCTTGTGGGACCTCTGTCCCCCCATTTCTTCTACACCCCCTGGGGCTGAGGTGTCTCAACACTGAACTCTTTTGGCTCTGAACCATTGCCTCCCCCTGGATGCAGTCTCTGTATCACAAGGAAACAGTCCACGGCTATACAAAAAAAGAGTCCATCAAAAAATGCCACTCCATCTTCTCCATTCTTCCAGCATACCTCCCTCTCTCTCTCTTTTGCCAGACCTCCCCAGCTGGCCCATTTCCTCCTTCATCCTCTACTCTTATCTCTCTTCTAGGAAGGGTTCATGTTCTGTAAAGTTTTCATTGTCCACAAAGGGTTAAAAGCTCTCACAAGCAGCTGGACTTCTCGTCGCACCGCACCCCCTTTGGCCGCAGCAGCACATGATATCACATTCCAA
Source organism: Setophaga petechia (assembly GCA_024362935.1). Classification (NCBI taxonomy): domain Eukaryota; kingdom Metazoa; phylum Chordata; class Aves; order Passeriformes; family Parulidae; genus Setophaga; species Setophaga petechia. Next base: position 12,670,790 of record JANCRA010000026.1, on the reverse strand, counting down.
CGTAACAGTCCCAGGCACGGCTCTCTCTCTCTCCGGGGGCCGGGGGCTGTCCGATGCCTCCTGGGGTCTCTCTCTTCCACCCTTCCACCGTCAGGGCGGGGCCAGGCCTACCTCTCCCAGGGCCGCATGGCTTTCCCCTTCCCCCGCCCAGCTAGCAGCTGGGGGAAGAGATGCAACGCTTCCCGCCAGAAATTCAAAGGGGGCTCCGAGGGGGGGAGAGCCCTGCTTTTAACCCCTGTGTGGGTGTTCTCAGAGGCAGATCCAATGCTCCAGTGGCCAAAGCAGGTGCCAATATTAAAATACGAATACCTACGGGTGACCCCAGCATAAACAGCATATCCCAGATGTCCCATTTCCAGTCAAACCACCACAGCTTCAAAATGGAAAAGAAAATCCTTAGATTAGATACCAGGAAGAAATTCTTTGCTGTGAGAGTGATGAGACACTGGCACTGACAGTTCAGCTCCATCCCTGGATGTGTTTCAGGTCAGGTTGGATGGATCTTTAAGCAACCTAGTCTAGTGGAAGGTTTCCCTGCTCAAGGCAAGAAGGTTGGGACTAGGTGATCTCTAATGTCAATTCCAGTTCAAATCATTCTATGATTCTATGACACATTTTAAAATCTGATAATCACAGTTGATAGCATCTCCTAACATTCTAATTCTCAAGAAATAGAAACATGCTAAGTCAAAACTCATATTTTCCCACAAATAATATAAAAGCCTGATACTTGCCTATACTTAAACTGTTAGACTAGAAAAAAAATTTACATGTGTATATGTAATACCAACTTGCATGACACCTTTCAGTCAAAAAAACTTAAAATTAACCTGTTCTTACTCTTAGGCTGAAAATTGCATGACTGGCAAACAATGACAGATACAGAGAAAAGTGTACTCTTATCGATATTATAGTTTACTTAATTTCATTACTAGCTTACAAAGTAGAGAGCAATACAAAATAATTAGCTTCATAAAAAATCCCATAGAGCATCACTGTAGCATCACAATGCACTTTAATATGATCTAGTCAAGTTCCTCACTTACAGCAAGGCCAACATAGATCTGTTATGAAGGACCTTATCCAAGTCAGTTGGAATTTTCCCAAGGCAGGAAATTTTGCAATCACTCTGGGAAATCTGCTCTAGCAGCTGATCATGCTCATGTTAGAAAAGCATTTTCTTAATATCTAAATATGCTTTCCAATGTTCCACCTTGCAACTGTTGCCTCTCCCCTGTTACTGTGCACCTTCAATTATAGTTTGTCTACTATATTCCCTCCCAGCAGGAGTTGATGTCAGAAATTAAATCTCCCTTCAAGTCTGATCTAATCCAGTTCTCTCAGTTTCTCCTTATGTACTGTGTCCTCCTGCCCCCATTTATACTGGACTTCCTCCAGAGTGTCACTGTCTGTCTAGTATGGGGAGCCAGAAACTAGACACAGCACTCCAGATGTGGTGTCGCCAGTGCCAAACAGATGGGAAGAATCACTTCCTTGGACCTTCTGGCTACGCTATTAGTAACATCCACTGTTGTTTTTTTCTGCTGTCAGGCAACACTACTAGCTTATGTTCAACTTGGCCACTACAGCCCTGTGTCTTTTTCCCCTGAGAGTTACTTTCCAGCCAGATGGTCCCCAACTTGTGCCACTGCATACGGTTTTTCCATAACAGCTTTAGGATTTTATTTCAGCCATTTTTGGACTTGATGAAGTTTCCCACAGGCCAGTCTCCAAACATGTTGAGGTCCCTTTGAGTAGCAACCCTGCCCTACACATACTCAATGCATACTATCATGCAGTATGGGTACTAGAACCCTAAAGTGTTCTAAAAAATTACTATTCACAGACATTGATGTACTGTACACACTCTTGCTTAAGGTAAATAAGGAAGGAGGTAAGTAAGTAAGGTAAGTAAGTAAGAAATCCTACTGAAATAATTTCGTTTTGGTGTTGATACCCATGAGATGAGTATTTGTCTGGAGAATTTTGAGCTCCCTGCACACAGTGCATTGCAAGTCTGAAGCAGAGGAAGCTTACGGAAAAAAGTCAGATATGACAAATCTGAGAGTTTATTATTAATAGAGCCAATTGTCTAATCCCAACCAGATATCATCCCTCTGCAGGATGAGGACAACATTCTCTTTCATATTTTATTTCCAATATGCTTTCCACAAGAAGTTGTTTTAGGACAGGCGTTGGAGATCTGAAGATTATATGTGTGTTCTATTCAGCCACCAGCTTTTCAGAACTTGCACGAAATTATGATTCCTTTGCTGAATCAACAAATGAATCATAAAGCAGATACTTTGGACCTTAACAGGGCTGAGATTCATGAAAACACAAGTAGGGTATAAGACATTTGAAGAGGTTCAGTACTGCTTACAGAATCCTACAGATCAGGAGGAACTACCTTCAACTGAAAAAATGCCTGCAGCTTACTCATTTTTGTGTTTGGATAAAAGGTTTATTCTTTTTGAAAAAAGATCTAAATTTGGCAAAAATAAGGACCAAAATCATTGTTATGATCAACAAATGAATATCAATTCCTTGAGCATTTTCCATGTCTCAAATAACAGTCCTGAATGAGAAAGAATATGCTAATTTCCCCAGTACTCATTAATTTTTTAATCAAAAGTTAGATAAATAAATCTACATTTCTCCAGGTTCATATCTGAAGAGTTAAATTTTTTAAACAAAAAACCAAAAATTGAATATTTATTCAAGCCTCTTTATCTTGCTTAGAACCAAAAATACAGATATTTTCTATTTTTCTTAAGTGTTTACTTTTTAAAATTCTAATTTTTTTTTATAAGAGCTCAGTAAAAGATGGTTGGGACAATCAAAAATATTCAAATTTTAAATACAGGGAAGACTTACAGTTAGTTATGAAATAACTAGAAAATTCAGTGCAACAGATACCATTCCACAGAAGAGATTTAGAATGTAAAGGAACTCTTGAAGAGAGAAAAAATATTGGAAATTATATGCCCTCAAAAATTCAAAACCTTAGTAGCAATGAAATATTAGCTTTACAAAGAAAAAGGGTTTTCTTCTACATACTTTTGCCTCAGTAGCTTACAATATTTTAATATAACTTTTTAGCTTTACTGTACAGACCATACTATTAGCATTGCTACATTCAATTTTGCACATTATAATATCCTATTTTTGAGTCTACCCAGCTGTCTAAAACATGCTGTGTAGCAATGAACTTTCCCCTACTTTTTGCCTCAGAGATTTTTCAAAAGAATCACCAAACTTTTTCCAAGAGAATTATACGTACAAGGGAGCAGCAAAGTGACAGTGGTAGCACCAACTGGATTGTTAATTAAAGGCTCAGTAGGGCTGTATCTTCAAGATCCTAACTGGTCCAATTTAATGAAAATGTCCTTCTGCTGCTTTGAGACATACTTCAATAACCAAGGATGTACCTTAGACAGGGAATATAAAAGTATACAAGAGAGACAAAACACTCAATGAAAGATAATAAAATTGTAATTAAACAGTAATTAGATGCAAACAAATATCCTAATAACAAACTTACTTCTGAAAACATAAAATTACTGACATAAATAGAATAATTAAGAATTAAGATGCCAAAACACCACTACAGATTAAAAACTGTTTAAAATATATATTGTTCTGTTTTGGTTTTTATCAAAGAGAAGTTCTGAAGTCCTAGTTTAAGTATAGGCTGTTTCATATTTCAATGATCCCATGCAAAAGATGCTGACCTTAGTATACTGAGACTTGAGCAAGTGTTCAGCTTGGCCCTCTGGGAAGCATCTTCATCTCTGGGATGGATAAGATAGATCAGCTTTTTTGGGAGTCTCTGCAAGGCTGGTGAGCAGGAAAGGTTTTACATTTGTAGATCATCAGAGAAGATCTTCCAGTATATTGGTAGAAGATACTTAAAAATTTCTTCCATTTCTGTTCTGGCTGTTTTGTTTCCACTAGATCAATTCACTGTAACTAATCCAAGTAAGTTAGTCTATCCTAGTTGATTAATAGAGATAAGCCTGCTGCTGTGGTGACAAAGCAAGAACCACATTGTGACAATAACAAGTTTTACAAAATTCTTAACAAAGCAAAATACAAGAGGAAACAGCACTGCTGCCTTGTCCTGGGAGGGAATATGAATCTAAATACAAATATACTGTGAAGACATAAAGATGCTAAGTCCTCTGAATTCAAATTATCCCTGAATTCAAGATGCAGAGACACAAGACGTGTTCTATTGAGCAATCCCTTGTCCAGTTTTTATATATATTAGACTACATTTTATCTTGCATACATAACCTAGAAAACTGTGTGCAGATTATACACAAATTATGTGCAACAACTAGAAAAATGATCGCATTTCATAAACTCTCCTGAAATCCCTCTTAATAAAAAATTCCAATTGGTTCTCACCCAATCCAAAACAAACAAACAGACAAAACAGAAATACTTCATACCTCTCTTACTATCTGTGCTGGTTTTGCATTGGAGCCACCAAAGAAGTGATTTTTTTGGGAAGGAGCTGCTGAGAGTTTCCTCTGTATCTGATAAAACCAATCAGTGACTCGTTTTGAATATTAACACTTCGTTAAACCACTAGAAAGCTGAACACACCTCTTTGAACACACATATTAAAAACAAAAAAAGCCTGGGAAAAGCTCTCTTTTCCTTCTGGCCCTGAGCAGGTAACAAGGCTGGCCCAGCCTCCCCCTTGGCCGGGCTGGGATGGGTGGTCCCTAGCATGGGGCTGGGCCCCTTTCTGGGGAACACACCAGTCCCATCCTGGCCAGGCCAGGCCCCAGCAGCTGCCAGGAAAAGGGGGGGGAGGCAATTGGCCACTGAGTCCTAGCCTGACTGCTGAGACCCTGGCCCTCCACCAGCGTGGTCACCAAAAGAAACCTGGAAGCGGCCCTGCAGCCCACACAGAAAACAGCCCCATGACTGATCCTGACAAAGCACCCAGTGCAGCTGCTGAAGAAATCTCCATGGTAAAACAGCTCCAGACACAAGCTACCAAGGGACTGTCCTGGCACAGCAGGAGACTCTGGGACCCCTGAGATTCTGACCAGTTCCCAGTGCAGCCTGAAATCCATCATCGTGACTGCATTGGCTGGCACCCAGCAAGGATCATGTGACCATCTGCAGGCCCGAGTGAGATACTTTCTTTTTCAGTGCACAGATAAGACTTGTAGACCTTCAATCCTCCGTCAAGTGAGAGAGAAAGACAGAGTGAAGGCACACAGAGGAACAATATAAAGACCAAGGTCAGTAAAAATGTCAAGTCCCAGATGGGAGGGATGAGGAGATGCCTTTAGTTTTGAAATCCTCTTGTAAAGCTATGGAGAAGAATATAATTGATATATGAGACTCTTTTCCCCTGTAACTCATTGAAAGTATGGGAGGATGAAGTGTTTGAATTGTAGATATCAGCAAAAGCCTCTATGGTAAAGTAAGCAAATGCTGAAGTAGCTGTGATCCCTTGAAAAGCTTGAACAGAGAAAGAGAGAATACCCTTTTCCCCAGCGAAAGAAGACCTCTGTTCTCAGAGATGAAGATGATCTCAGAGATTGCTCTTGAACAGCTCATCCTTAAAACAATACCCCATAAGCTGACATGGCCCATAAACACTGCTGTGAGAAAGCTACAAAAGATGGGAGAGACTTCACAATTGCAGATACCCAGGCAGCTGTTATTAGTGGAAATTAAAAACCATGAGAAAACGGTTTTCTTGTGGAGAAGTCTCCACAGTTGGAGAAGTCTCCAAATTGACAAGAGGGACTCTTCTCCCTATGTGAACTGGAGAAAGACTATTCCAGAAGTGATAAACTGACTGATTTTTTTCTGTACTTTGTTAGTAGGAAAGAAAAGGTTGTAGGGGTAGAGGAGAAGTGTTCTAAAGGTTTTATTCTATTATTATTATTCTTTCTTTTAGTTACTGTTAATAAAGTTTTCTTTCTACCCTTTTAAAGTTTTGAACCTGCTTTGCATTCCTCCTAATTCTATCTCACAGCAGGAAATGAGTGGGTATATTCTAGTGGGTGCACTGACTTTTGGCCAGCACCAAACCCACCACACTGTCTTAGAGGTCACCCACCCACATCAGCAGGAAAAATAAAAATTAAAAAAGGTAACAACTTTTCTGACTGTGCAACTGTAAAAAAACTACTTTGGAAGTCTCTATGCAACCACTCTTTCTAAACAGCAGATGCCAAGCCCAGCAGAACGCACTATAGACCTAACCCTCACAGCCACTACTATGCAGCTTACCAGGACATTTTTTTGGGCCTCCAGGCCTTCAATTTGGAAGGGCCTCCAGGTCCCTTCCTTATAAGGGATTTAAAAGCCCATGACTAAGAAAGAGGATAGGGTATACTTTCTGTATAATGCTGGTATAGCCATGATTTCTTGCTCTGATATTAATCTTAGTGCAATTTGAGGTTCTCTGCATGCTACAGTATTTATTATCAGACTTGACTAGAGGTAAAATTTCTAGGATTCTGAATCAAAATTAGCTAGTTATGTAGAGATGCCTTCCATATGCTTATAATTTCTTCATGTCAAGATTGCTGGTTGTCTGAACTAGCACACAGGCAGTGTGGTTGCACACTGCGATTTAAAGAGATGTCAATGGGAAGAAGTCACCTTTGGAGCACTGGTTCTCAAGATACCCACTGTGATAATAATTAATTACATATTTATTGTTTATTCAAATCAAGAATTAACTGCATACTATTCTTTAGGCAGGTCCACTTCTGTGTTTCTGGACTCAGGAAACTATTTCCTCACTAGCAAGCAAAGTGTAATCACTATCAGCAACTACATGTTATAACATAGCATCTGTTTTGTATTTTTCCCAGTGGTAAGGGTCCAACCCCTCATAATCCTGAGGTGACAAGAGGATTGACAAAATCCTTTCTCTTCTGGAAAAGATATGAGTGTCTCCATTTCTGAAATAATGATACCTTCCTGCTGATGACTCCAGTAAACAGACTATTTCAGCAGCACACATCTGAACTGCATGGGAGATAACAGCACAGGATGTCATGTTTCATCAGTTCCAGATGTAACTAGTGGTTCTGTACTACTTAAGTTTATTTCAGCAGAACAAGTGATGCAACATTTTGTGCTCTTCTTTTCCCAAATGTATACTGCAAAGTGTTCTCATAACACTGTGTCCTTCCATCCATCCCAGGTTTTCCTGGGGAAAGTTGGTTGCCTGGTCTGTTCACTCAGTTTTCGCAGCTTTGTGTGATTCTGCAATAGCCATGCTGTCTCTGCAATGCCAAAAATCGACTTAAATAAACAATGAACATGTAATTGACTATTATCACAGTGGGTATCTTCAGAACCAGTGTTCCAAAGGTAACTTCTGTCCATTGACATCTCTTTGAAACAACAGTGTACAACCACACTGCCTGTGTGTTCAGACAACCAGCAGTAGTCTTGACATGTCTGCATCACAGTTCAGAAAAAAAAGGAAGATAACTAATAAGGGGCTTTCAAATTTCTCTGATATGCTGATATTATGTGTAAGAGCCCTGTTATGAGCAACTGCTGTACATTAGGCATAAGAAATGAAGAACAAAAAGTACACACTGTACTAGCACCAGTTTCCATAGAAACAGTAGTGAATCATACTTTTCCAGTTTTGGAAAAATATTCCCAGTTTCCTCCCAATCTGACAGTGCCATTAGGAATGACAAAACACTTTCTCTATTTTGGTTTATTTTGTACAAACATTTCTTTTTAATCATAAGCAGATAGTGTCAAGACTGTCCTATTTGACAAGGTTAGTCTTGTGCTTGGCCTGAAGAAGCAAAACAGAAAACTGTTTCAAAATTCACTGATCAGACAGACAAGATAAAAAGTACTGTCATTCACAGTCCCTGCAACAGGACATAAGAGACAATAATAACATTTTTTCATGATTTTCACAGACAGCATCTTGAAACTGATTTGTCTTGTTACACTGTACTAAATACATCCATTTGAAATTTTAAAAAGCGAAACTACACATATTATTTCGTGTATGTCAAGGTTTAGGACTAGTACTCCCCAATTTACTGCTCCCACTGAGACTCCAAACCACATGCCACTCTCCCTCTCCCTCTCTCCATTCTCCCCTGTGAGGGAAAAAATGGAGGTAAAAAAAGGGTAAAGATCACAGGCTGAGATAAGAACAATTTACTGGAATGACACAAGAAAACAAATAGTAATGGCAACAATATTACTAGCAAAAGTGTACAAAAGAGGGAGTGATTCTCATACAACGTGCTCCCTGGAGAGCTCAACCCAACAGCAGTCACGCCACCCTGACTTCTCCCTCTGGGAATGGAATGGCCATTACCCAATTCCTTCCACAGGCTCAGAATCAGTGCCACCAGAACGCTCCCTCCACCATGCTTTCCTAGTTAGAAGGAACCTCTTCTTCCTGGAAGAGACTCCCTTCCCGTTGTCTCCAGCAATGATGAGAGGTGATGTACAATAACCTCCAGGTCATGGCCATACTACTTCCTCTGCTTACTGCAGAAATAACTTTCTGTTGTGGCTGGGACCAGCGTATTATCCACCCCTTTTTCTATATCATCCATATCATGCCCAGATCCTATATATACACACAGACAAGCAATAAGCATCTTTTCCATAATCAATGGCCTTCCTTCCAAGTTGTCTGCTGAGTTCACTCAGTTCATGACTGTGACTTCCAACTGTTCTAGGTGTCTTCTAGGGCACCTAGAACAGCTGGAAGTGTTGGGCTGTTGGGTGGTTGCAAGCTTCATCATGACCTCATGACTGGTGTATCTGGAGCAGTCCATTCTCACTGTTCATGGCAGTTATGACATACACAGGCAGTCATTCAGCAACCAACATTATACAATTTAATATTACTGACTGTTCTCACCCCAAAATCAAATCCCCTTTGAGGTATACATCATGTTTCTCTGTCCCTCTGCTTTGCTCACCAAGTGCACACAGGTCCTTGAACAAAAAAACCCCATGCATGTGTTTACCTTTACTTGAGGCAGGACTAATTCAAACTGTCTTCCCTACATATTTCTCATGCTCACCATGGGAACTTTATCCCTTTCCACAGTACATGGAGGATTTGATTGGGCAGGGCCAGTTCAATTGGTAGAGTTCTAGTGTTAAACTAGCCCAGTGGCTTTCACTATATCTCAATGTTTGAAGGTCTCACCACCCATTGCTTTTAGTCTGTTTTTTCACAGTGCACTGTAATGTTCAGTTTTCCCAGAGGCTGGTGCATGGTACAGAATATGATACACCCACTCAATACTGTGCTCTCTGGCTCAGGTGTCTGTGAGGTTATTTTTGAAATGAGTCCCCTTGTCCTACTCACTTCATTCTGGGATGGCACGTCTCCACAGGACTTGCTTTTCAAGGCCCAGGATGCTGCTACAGGCCGTGGCATAAGGCACAGAGTACATCTCCAGCCATCTAGTGGTTGCTTCTGCCATTGTAAGCATGCTTACAGATACACCAAAAATGCAGTTATTAATTAAAACTGCATTTAAAATTCACTCACATAATAAATAAATCTTTTCATTCTCTGTACTGAAGATGCTGAACACAGGTGATGCTTTCCCAAGTGTTCCATACCAGCATAACAATTCTGAGACAGGTTAAAAATTCTACTACAGATCTATAAACAGTGATCGACAACATGTCCTTTGTAAAACTCTAAATCCTAGAATTTCCTTTCTCACAGGTCTGAATACTACTAGAACTTGGGATGCATCTATTACTCAAGAAAATATTATGCAACTACAGTGCGTATTTTGTTATTTTGTCTTCATAAGCTGTCTGCTTTTTCCATCTAAAGTTATACTGTTTATATTTTTCATGGGAAAGTTTACTATGCTTACTATAATCTTGACAAAAGTGTCACATTTCTTAGTAAACCAGAAAGAGCAATCTGTCAGGCAAAGAAACTTAGTTTAGTGCTCATTTTAATAAATCACTATGCAGAGACTACTCTCTATAATCAGGCTTGGATGAACTGTTTAGAAGTCACACACAGAAAAAAAGGAATTTTTATGCCTCTTCAAAACTCAGGAATATATTGTTCAGTCATAAGATATTTCCTGTAAAAATCTTCTATGTTAGCCAAGAACCAGAAGTCACACTGGGAATGTACACACAAAAAGCAGAAGTCAAGGGTTTGAACTATTTTCTCATTGTACCTGCAGTTAAGGTATACTCATGCTAATTATTTTGCCAAAAAAAAAATTAGTTGTAACTTCTTAAGAGGGAAAAAATGCCTCAAAGGTAAATTCTTGTGTGATCACCAAATTAACTACTAAGTGTCATTTCTTTGCTTTAATAAAGAATGGGCAATAAAGCAGATTTGAAGACTGTTAAATTGCCTAAACTTTTCATCAGAAGTATGAGTTGTGAAAAATTGAATCAAGCTTTTTCAGAAAAAATAGTGTAGCTATGTTTTGTTCTACACTGATCATTGGAAAATTGTTTTCAAAGACAGTTTGAAAAAAGTTTTAACACTTTTGTTTCCAATGCACATAACCAAATCAAAGTAGGATAAAGGGTTCTAAGTCATACTGAACAGAGATTTTTATTCCTGTGGTCCCCATTATTGAAAGGAGAATAAAATCAAACAAAAAGGTCTTAAACTACATCCAAAGGGATGCTTCCCTACCACTGGTAGTTGAAAACTGTGGGAAAATGAATACTCTCCAGACATGGTGCCTTAGCTTTTCCTCTTCTGCTGTCCTCTCCAGGCTGCTCAACTCCAGAGGAGATTCTGGTCTCTTCAGGTAGTGGGGAAAATTCTAACTTTTGCAGACATCCTGTGCCATTTCAGCTTTTCTGGACTAAAATATAAGATTATAGCTACGCAACTGCGTTAGAACTTCCTACTCATGAGAGAAGGAGATGTAAGAATGCTTTAAAAAGCACAAGGTATCCATATTTAAACAGTCATCTCAGATAAAATTTTTAGTGTAAAGATCTTTTCACATGAGAAACAGATCTGGAATTTCAAAATTGACTGTGTGGTTGTCTAAGGATAAGACAATTCAGAATTTTACTAATTTTGCACATTTAAATTTATTGTTTAACCAGAGTATAGTTATTGTATAGTTATTCTGATGTGAATCAGACTGAGACACCAGTGTATAATTCTTTTTCTTTAATTTGACAGATTTTATGACCTCCGTCCACAGAAGACCCCAGAATCAGCCAGAACCAACACAAAGCATCATGGCACACATTCATTTCCCTGTTCTTCAGAAGTGATTTATCCAGAGATTCCTGCCCTCTACTCCCAAAAGCACGCTGCATGCCATTAATTGAAGTTCAGTATACAGAAGAACTGCAGGATTGATCTTGCCATATATATCCCCAGCTGAAACCCACATTAGCATGTATAAACAACTCCAAGCACTATTTTATTTCTTGGTAACCTTTTCTAAGTGAGTTTATGTCTGAGAACAGAAGTTAACAAAGAAATGTGGCCTGCTGTATACTTAAAGGGAATATTTTAGCAGGCAATAACAATAACTTTGGACTTGCTGTCACTATCAATTCACAGCTGACTGTCAAGAGATCTCAAGGTTGTATTCTCCAATTACAACTGTCATTCTCTCAAATACAGCTTGACCAGTGAGAAGATATTCAATCACTAACTATACACCTTATTCAAAATTACTGTAACCCATAAATGTCACATCCTGATAACTCCTTGTACAAAACAGTTATATATTTGTTTATATACCTGTCCTACCAAAGAAACCCGGGGTTCAGTTGACAGCTTTGTATGCATTTTTTCTTTTGCAGGCTTTATTCTTGATTCTTTTCATCTGCATTAAAAGAGCAGCTTAACTCAAAGCACAGCTAAAAAATAAATAAGTCTTCCTGTATCACAGTGATTAATTGTATCTTAGGATCTTATGCTTATGTGCTATTTCTTATAAATTTTCTGAAAAATGTCACACTTCTGCACAAAATTTCTCAGTCTGAGACGAGATCTTGTCAAGGTTCCTCCAGTGTTCCCCCTTGGTGTAAATGACGATAAATAAATAAAGGGAGGGGTCTTGCCTATTGTGGATGCTTTTTAATGCAAAACAAAATTTCTTTGAGATAAGTTTTTATTGTTTCACATTCTTTAAAAATAAAAAGTTGCCTTACAGAGGAATCATAAAACTAGCCACTGACAGCTATGGCCATTGAGGGAGATTACCACTAAAGGTCCAACATTCATTAAAAATGCAGCACTCTTCATAATCAGTATGACACTCACAATGTCTTGACCTCTCTTTCAAAGCCAATGGAGCAACACTGATTAATAGACTCCTGCCCATTAAGTTCAACTTCAATGCTTATGAAAGACATTGAAAAAAATTAAAAATGCATTTGGAAGGGAGAAACAGAAAAAAACTTCCATTCCTACTACTTTTATGGGATAAGTAGAATCAGTCTTGAAAGCTGGATCAGGCAAGATCGAACAAATTGGTACACAAATTAACATTACAGATATCATTACAGATGTTTTGGTCAGCCCTCAATGCAAAAAAAAGAGAAGTGAAATCTGCTTACTGTTTCACAGTTCACAATAGCTTTTAAAAGCAGGCAGAAATATGTATGAGATAAGCATGTTAATCCTACACTACTATAAATTCACTTAAACAATAAATTCCTTAGTTGTTCACAGCTGCTTGGTTTATGGGACAGTTATACAGGCTGTAAAAGAAAGATATACATATATTAAGTATTAGGATCTTTTCTTTGCTGAAATGTAAAAAAATCAAAGCACAAATCCTAAAGAGTCATTTCAATACCCTGTACATGGAATACTATAAGTACTGGCCTAAGACACAAAATGTATGAGTAGAGCAATTACTTCCAACTCCCATGGGTATTCACCAAGATTCAAAGCTTCAAGATACAAGTAAATAGATATATGCTCTGTTATGAATCTGTCAGGCTGTAAAGTCTTTCAAGATCCTCAAATTCGGCTCATCTGGTGCAATCATCAGAAAAGTATCTTCACTGTCCTTGCCAGTATTTGGTGATTTTGTACCAAAATGCAATGACAGGTTGATTTTTTACCTGCACTGGGATAGGCAGTTCATTAAACCGAATCCTGTATTTTATTGCCTACCTAAAAAAACCACACTCCTCAATACCAGCTTGGTTATTCTTCTGTTTTCTAGTTTTTCTTACACTAGATAAGATACTAATTTTTTAAACAATGCAAGAAATAAAGTATGCACATACATATTTCAGACAAACTCCTTCAGCAGTAGAACATGAAAATCTGGATATAATTTAAAAGAAATAATTCTGTTTCCAGTTCAGCTCAGAATTATTTTTTCAAGCAATGCAAAATGAAAACTGCATTTTTTTTCTGATAACTGTGTATTATAAAACACAGCACAATGTAAAATACAAGATAAAACATAATCTTTCATCAGTGCACCATCATTAGGATTCCTTATGTCATCTTGCTTTCCAGGGCACATGTTCGGCATTTGACAAGAGCAGGCTGGAGTTTAACATATTCTTATCAGCTATTCCATACCTCATTTGCCCTTACAAAGAGGCCCATCTTCTATATAAACCAAAAAACTCCTGTCTAACAGCAGAATTATAGTCACAGTTATCTTTTGCAAGTATCTTAAAATGGTAAAAGAAGCCAGAAAATAATTTCAACATAGCTAGGGTAACAAATGCAGAAGCATGTGGCAACAACCAAAATTAGGTAATTATTTCTCATCAACCTTTTTGCCATCAAGTCACTTTCACAGAATGATACTCCAGAGAGTCTGTAATTATGGTATGAATATTGCCCATAAATGCTTATCTTTAAAACTTTATTGTCATTGAGATCTGGAAAGGATTAAGCTGGGCAGCTGTTTCTGAGGCTTGATCAAAAGTGTGGACCTGTAAAAAACCCCAAAAAACCAAACAAATGCATCATTATGAGAACAAATGAGATACCATGTGTCACATATTCAGAATATTCATAGATGAGAAAATAAAATAGCAAGCATATTTATACTTCTTAATTTCAAGCAATTTGAGCAGCTACAGGGAGGCTCCAATTAAAATTCTTAACTCACACCTTTCAGAATCACTGTGATCACTAGGATTTTGGCTTCGTGATGTAGGGAGGTTCAGTCATGCTTTCTGACAGCCAAAATCTAAATCATAAGACAAATTGACAATTTCTTTCAGTGATCATGCTTTCTCATTTATCCTAGCCTTGCAAAGGCTACTTGTTAAATTAACATCTCTTAGGTAGCATTTTATCACGTAATAGTAAATGCAATTTCTTAAATGTGCATCAGACTGTGCACAATAAGAGCTTTGCCATGTGATAGTAGTCCTACAAATTTTGTCCTGTTTGGATAGGAAATATATGAAGCTGTGATTCTGACAAATAAGGCTTCTAGAAGGCATACTAGATGTTTTACAGGTAACATCTAATGTGGTACACGTACTTGCTGCTCTCCTAAAGATTGTTTTGAAGTAATTCATGTCAAGGGGTGTAGCAATGGGGAAAAAGTGACACAGACCCCCTTGCCTGCTTGTGCATCCAAAGGAGATCCCTTTATTAAAGAAATCGCCCCTTTTTTACACCTTTAATCTCTACCTGACATAACTGAAACCAAGCTGAGGCTAAACAGAACTTAACAGAAAGTGGGCACCCATCAGCTGCTCAGCTGCAGTGCTGCTGTCAATGTGTCCTGCCATCAATCAGCTTCCTGCTCATGCGTTGTCCACGCGTTCCTCCAGCCAATCACAGTCTCACTTCCAACTGACTCTCTCCTCACTCCTAAGTACCTCTCACCCCCAACCAACTCCCAGCCATCCAGCTGGCAGCTGTGCCTTTCCAGCAGGGCCTTCTGGTGAGCATAAGCCATAACCATCTTAACAATTATAACCCTGTTATGTTTGCCCAATTATCCCTTCATTAAAAAAAAACCCCAATATTTGAGATAGCAGCAATTTTAATTAAATAGTTTAGAAAATACATAAATAAGGGATAATTTGGTTCAAATAATAGCGCATAAGCAAAATATAACCTGGGGTTATACACAAAAGGGATACGTAGTGCAGGGTTCTGGGACCTTTGCCACCTTACGTACAAGCTTGCCAAGTGAAAATTCCCCCTTTTATGCCATCTACCAATGCCATCTCCTCCCATTTCCAGTTCATCATACCTCTACCTCCACCCTCATCCCCACCTTTACCACACATGTGCCACCACTCAATTTGGTGGTCACACAAGTTTTTTTGGGGGTCATCTGATGAAGATTTCGTAGTCTTCCTCTGTGTCCTTTAATTCACTTTGGGTTACACATGCACTCCAACCCAATGCAATATAAGCCAAGACTAACGTATCACTACATCTACATATTAAGGCAATAAATCCCTTATAATTAGTATTTTCTGGGACCCGACCAGGTTTTGCTTCCTTTCTGCTCATTTTTAGACACTGTATCTTCAGCTTCTTTCCTCCTGTCCTTGTGAACATCTGCCGGGAGTGGGGGTGGAGCCCCTCCTCTCCCTCTCTTCTTTGGCATTACAACTTTTAACTATTTTTATTATTCCCAAATATTAATTACTGTACCAATATTGATTACTGTTTCAATTTTAGCAGCACGAATCATACCTATTTATCACAACCCCATATCCAGCAAAGGGGCATCATTAATACATTTTTATTGCTTCACACATGGAATTTGCTACTCCTAAATTGTCAGGGGCCAATTTTCCTCCTGGCTTGAACAGCTTTGCACAGCTCTCGGTGCTCCTTCCCAGCAGCTAAACCTACACACTGCTTGAAACAGCAGGAATGCTCAGATTTGACTGGAATATTAAAAATTTATTATGATTTAGTTTCACAGAATGTTTCTAAGCTGATTGTGGCACATAGACCAGTAGGAGCAGCACCAAAGGTCTGACTGCCTGGCCAGAGAGTGCTCCCTTCCAGCTATTCCCATAGAAGATATTCACTTCACTGTTCTGGTGCAGGAGAAAAGCCAGTGTCAGGCTTTGTTTCATAGCAAATTTCATAAAACACTAGTCTTTGTCATAACACACTTACCAGTCTCTGGTCAGATGTGCTGATCATGGGTTTAAGTTCTTGTGGAAGCAGTCTCAAAGATCTAGAACACCAATTTCATGAAAAATGCCAATGCAGAAAACCAGAGTAAATGGATGGATATATGGATTCACTTGAAATTCTTCTGTACCCAGAGCAGCAGCACGATCTAAGGGGAAAAAACAGCTACCGTCAGAGCCCTCCCCGCCACTTTCTTCTCTATTATAATATCAATATTCCTAAAAAGTAACAATTTTAGAGCTTTTAAAAAATAAATTTCACATTTTACAACCTCAACCCAGACACTTGAAACATTGCAATTTCCTGAAATCTATTCAATTTAGCATAGTATTCAGGCCTTGAAAGTGGCATCACATTTTTTGGTCTCTGTAGACGATTGTAATGCATGGCAGAGCTCTAGGTACTGCATAAGAATATGCAATGTTGTCATGTTTTATGAAGTCATAACACAGTAAGCTATGCTAGAGGCCTCCCCACCACTTTCATCTCTCTTATAATATCAACATTCCTAAAAAGTACCAATTTTAGAGCTTTTAAAAAATAAATTTCACATTTTACAACCTCAACCCAGACACTTGAAACATTGCAATTTCCTGAAATCTATTCAATTTAGCATAATATTCAGGCCTTGAAAGTGGCATCACATTTCTTGGCCTCTGTAGACAATTGTAATGTATGGCAGAGCTCTAGGTACTGCATAAGAATATGCAATGTTGTCATGTTTTATGAGGTCATAACACAGTAAGCTATGCTAGAGTAGTCTGTCCCACCAGGGAATGGGATTAGTGTCTCATAAAAGTTGCAATAATGATATTACTTTTGTCCTTGTACAGCCAACATTTAAGATGAGGTTATATTGAACCTTTTTCCTTGGTTAAAATTCTTTGTACTATTTTTCTTCAATATTTTTCTTTTTCAGAAGTTTTCACAAAGGTTCTGTAAATGGACAGCTATGCAGGCAACAAGGAAGACAGTGTTCCAAAAGTTCTCTCTCTTGAGCTTTAAAATATTCTAATGTATATTATGAACCATGGACCTGAAACACCCAAATTTCATAAATCTTTATTCATAAAATTCTCCTTAGTAGGGAGACCAGACTTCTCATTTCTGCAGAAGAGCTAAAAATTTACCTCTATTTAATATCATATTAATCCCTCACAACTGGATTTGCTTATAGACACATAATCCTGACCCATAAAAATTAGATGCACAGGTTAATACAGTGACTTAGAGATTTAGATTCTTGTTCTCCAGTGCCATTAAACATTCCGCTACAAATTGTGCCAACATTTTCCTGTCACACAGTCTATCCACCTCCTGTATTCAGTCAATAATTACTATTCACTGTAGTTGTTGCACAATCAGAAGAACAAGTTGCATCAACATTGAGCAGACTAGCAAATCAATGAGGCTCAAGTTTTCTAAGGGTGTAGCTACATTATAAACCAGTGTGGTGCAATGAGAAAAGGATATACCTTCACAGTGTGTCTCAGCTGATAGTGAAATCACAGAATGTCTGAGGTTGAAAGGGACCTCTGGAGACCATCTGGTCCAACCCCTTTGCTTGAGAAGGACCACCTAGACCTGGTGGCCCAGGAACATGTCCAGATGACTTTTTAATATCACAAAAAAGGGAAACTCCACATACTCCAAGGGTATGCTGGTGTTCATGGAGATAGAGTTAATTTTCTAGTAACTTGTATGGGGCTATGGTTTGGATGGAATGAACCATTTGTTTTTCAGTTTGTGCAGCTCACCTCTTGTCCTGTCACTAGGAATCACCAAAGAGAGAATGGCTCCCTCTTTTTACTTCTGTTTTATGCACACTGATAAGATCCATCCCACCAGCACCAAACATTCACTTCTCCAGGCTGAATGGTCCCAGTTCTTTCAGCCTTTGCTCATTGGAGAAATGCTCCAGTCCCTTCATCACCTTTGTGACTCTTCACTGGACTTTCTCCACTATGTCCTTGTCTCTCTTGTACTGGGGGCCCAGAACACACTCCATGTGTGGCCTCACCAGGGCTGAGGAGAGGGGAAGGATTGGATCCTTCAGCCTGCTGAGGGACAGAAGGATACCATTAGCCCAGGATACCATTAGCCCAGGATACCATTAGCCTTTTTTTGCTGTAAGGGCAAATTGGCTCTGGTGTTAATTGGTCAATACTGCCAAGCTGATTTCAAACTGTGTGGCATGCAGCATACATTGGTGTATGGTGCTAAATTGCTGGTCCTAGCACCGTAGTGGTGCATAAATTGCTGTCCCTGGGCAGATACCCAGTGGCCTCAGCAGCACACTGCAGCACAGCTCCAGCATACTGCTGGAGGGCTCTCTGTCCAACCTGAATTTGGGCAGCTACAAATGTGCCATGAAATAAAACGTCTGTTTTTGGTTTCCAGATTTTCTTTGGTTTTCTTTTTCCTACTCCAGCAGGAGGGAAATCACATAGAGTGCCAAAGTGACCAGGCCAAAGGCATAACAGAAGACTCCAGGAAAAGATGCAAGGCAAATTAACAACAGAAAGCAGCTCCTTGGAAATCAAATCTCTAATGCAGGTGCCCTACTAGAGCACCTGCATATTTCTCAGGTATAATTGACCTCTTATGGGTTAAGTGAAGATGGCCATCCACCTCAGCCAAAATCTATAAAATGTTGGCCCAAATTGCTGTCATGCAACACGTTATAACATGATCTCATGGTGTTGATGCAAAATTCCCACTGAAGTCCAAGTGCCACGATTGGTGTAGAATGGACTACAGCCAACCATCACCCACACCAGGGTGTGATATTGACACGTGTCTCCACCCACTGAGACCAGCGTGGAGCCTTGTGGCAGCGGCAAATCCAGGCCTGCCACTGACCAGCACAGAGGAATAAGCCCATTCCTCTGCAGGTCCTGTAAGCTTTGACAGCACTGCCCTGCAAGCTGCTGTCAGAATGTACCCAGCTCTTCCACCCTATGGATAAAGGGCACTGGCAGCTCATGATGTGAGCACCATCTTTTCACCTAGGATACTATCAAAGGGGTGGTGCCTCAACAGGACAAGAGTCCATATCCTGCACTGAGCAGATGTCAACTCAGGCACCCAACAGTACCATGGGGAGTACCATTGAGCGTGTCCAAAGGAGAGCAACGAGGCTGGTGAGGGGCTTGGAACACAAGCCATATGAAGAACGACTGAGGGAGCTGGGGTTGTTCAGCCTGGAGAAAAGGAGACTCAGGGGTGACCTTATCACTCTCTTCAACTTCCTGAAGGGTGGCTGTGGTGAGCTGGGGGTCGGTCTCTTTCTCTGGGCAACAACCGACAGAACAAGAGGACACAGTCTCATGCTGCGCCAAGGGAGATGCATGCTAGAAATAAGGAGGAAGTATTTTACAGAAAGAGTGGTCAAATACTGGAATCATCTACCCAGGGAGGTCGTGGAGTCACCATCCCTCGCAGAGTTTAAAAAAAGACTGGATGTGGCACTTGGTGCCATGATCTAGTTGAGGTGTTAGAACATGGGTTGGACTCGATGATCTTAAAGGTCTCTTCCAACCTAGAATTTCTGTGATTTCTGTGATTTCTGTGATTTTGAGTGTGGCCTCTGCAGCTGTGCACAGTTAGCAACACAGGGTCCCATTTTAAGAGAGTCAGATTCACTCTCCTACAGAAGTTCCCAATTTATTCCTGAGACTGACTCAGCAGTGATACTAGTTGTGATACTCAGCTGTGATACAACTTTCACAGTTGCCTCTGTTCATTAGATGAGTGATTCAGTGCAATAAGAGTATGGCATAAAACAGGAGTTTAGAGATCCAATTGTCTTTCAAAAAAGTAGCTATTTTTCCATTCTCGCCTTTTCCCATGGGTCTGTGTACTACTTCAAAGAAAAACGTTGAAGGTGTGATTGAGTTTGCACTACTGTTCAGTTTCCAACTGAGAAAGTCTGATGGCAGCTGTTCACTTCCAAATGATGAATACAAGAGAAAATTATTTCAACTAAGAAAGCTCAGCATGACAACTAAATATGTACTGTAGCAATTTTAATAGAATCTCCCATTCCTGGATTTCAGAATGAAACAGAGAAAAAGTAACACATGAAACTTGCATAAAGTTTTCTTTGTCATTCAGAGTCATCATTACATCTTCAAAGAATTGTACATTAACAATACATTTGCATGTTCAATGTTACATTTTAAAATCCTCTGTATGTGCACCTGTTTATGACTTGTGTCATCTCTTAGCTGATTATTGACAGGAACAGAGATGCAGATTCTCCTTTGCACACAGAAATATTACTGTGCTGAAATGCCAATCATTTGAAGAAAAAAAGACCCAAAAATCCTGTATCTGCAAAAGAGACAAAGGAGTAGTGAGAAAGAAAATTTAATGATTTGAACTCATTCATGTTCATCTTTCTCTAGAATGGAATTTTGTTTTACTCCTGCCTTTTACATCAGCAGAAGAGAAACCAGAAAGTGTCTGAAATTCTATAGGGAAATCATCATAGTTCTGAAAATACTCAAGGTTTACAGTGATCTCAATTATTATGCAAAATAGGTAATTATAATTATTAAACTAGTGCCTGTGTGTGCCAAGTTTAGGAACTTTCGAATTAACAGTACAATCAGAAAAAGGGAAATTAATTTGAAAACCACCTTACATTAAAAATAATAAACATTATTTTAAAATACATTAAAAATAATTTTCTCATTTCAAAATAATTATCGCCCTAGCAATCTAAGTCAAGGCATAAGCTGTCATCACTACTTACAGCAATTCCAATAGAGAAAGACCTCCAGATTCTGCCGCATTTCTGGTTTTATGTTGCAGACATCATCAGCATCATCCAATTACAACCTTACTACCAAATTCCAACCTGCCATATGCATTTGAAGACATGTTTGTGAAAAATTCCTCCATTACCTACATAATGCCTTCTACATTTTTATGACTTTAACACTTTCCCTTCACCCTCCTGTACTTTCTCCTGTTTCATCCTACACCTTCTGACAAGCACTTAAATATAAGGGCAACATACTCAGCATAGTCTGACTTGTGGAGGACTCCTTACATTTCAGATAAATAAACAAACCCCAGGGGTTTATGCATTTGTAATGCAAGACTTAGACAGCATCCCTGAAGTTCCACAGAAGGATTCTAGGACAAATAAATTACAAACTTTCTATAAGTAAATAATGTACTAGAAGGAAAAGTATCAAACTGGAGAAAATCACATCAGCTGAATAATTCAATAGCTTGTTTTGAGATGAATGTTACCTACCATTTTCCCTAACAACTCTGCCAACATAAAGGGCAAGCACTAATTATGTGCAAGTGAGAAATCACTGATAACACAGGAAAAGACGAGAGCAGTATAAGAATTAAAGGACTTGGAGGAGATGAGTGAGGCGCACTGAATGTTCAATTTTATGGAATGCAAACCTTCTTATCAATAGATTAGTATAAAGAGTCTTACGAACAGTTACATTCAGGAAATAACTGCAGAGGACACAGATTTTCATTTATTGGTTAGCCAAGGTAAAGTACAAGCTACCAGAATAAAGTAGTCATGAGAAAAGCAAATAATTGCTAGAATGCATCAGATGAGGTTTTACTGCTAGCAATAGGCATGCATTCACAGCCATAATCAAGGTTCATCCGTTTTTCTGAAGGATGACTTCTTTGGACAATGACCTCAGGCACGTGGTGATAATCTTGATAAACTAGTGACTTTAAACTTGCTGTGAAGGCCACGGAGTGGACACCAACGATTCCTGTGTTTCCCTTCCAACTCAGGATATTTTAGGATTCTATGATTCACTACTGCAGATAACTTCCAAGAAATTTCAGCATACAACAAAATAATACAAATATTCCTTGCCTTTTCTCAGAGCGAAAAGAGCATAATTCACTGTGATTTTGTAAACTTACACGAATATAATTAATACATATCTAATGCTCTACTTTGAAAAGACAAGAAAAAAATTAATTCTCCTTTTTGGAGAAAGCAGTGACATGCCTCAGGTGAAGCAAAAACCCACAGGCAGAGTTTTGCAGAACACATTTATCTGCCCTCCTCTAACCTTTTAGCTATGTTCTGCTGCAGTAATATGCTACTATTTTTGTCATAGTAAAATTCACAAATGCTCCTTGAGACCCTGCTTTGTTATGCAAATAAAGAGCTCCTGAAACAAAACCATATAATAAAACATGACATGGTTCAGAGATAATCACAATTTTTTTCTTGGAGTAAACACTTTTCAACCATGTCATTTCAGGTTAAAATTCCTATTTAGAATGAAGCTTTGAGTAGTTTCAAGGCTTACTTATCACCTCTATATCTTAACTGGAGGTGCTCTTTCTACTTGTTAGTCTTAAGCCATTTTCTCTGTACAGGCTCAGAACATTCATTATCCGCTCCCCAAGTCTTATAAACTTTATAAACTTCACAAACAAGGATACCCGCTACTCCATAAAGTTGCAGCTAATTTTAGATCCTGGATTACAAATATGTGGTCCCACTTAACATTATTAAAAATAGCACATAATCTGATGTTGTCCTAGAGACAACATGTCTGAAACACCATCTTTTTACACTCTTGCCTGCAATTCTAAAATCAGCATAATGGCACATATGGGGTTCTTCAGCCAGAAAAAAAGAGGCTCAGGGAGACCTGATCACTCTCTACAATTACTTGAAATGTGACTGTGGACAGGCAGGGGTCAGTCTCTTCTCCCAGGCAACAATTGACAGAACGAGAGGACACAGTCTTAAGCTACGCATGGGGAAGTTTAGGTTAGACATCAGGAAAAAATCCTTCTCTGGAAGAGTGATGGGACACTGGAATCCTCTGCCCAGGGAGGTGGTGGAGTCATCATCCCTGGACGTGTTTAGAACAAGACTGGACGTGGCACTCAGTGCTGTGGTTTGGTCGATGAGGAGGTGTTAGGTCACAGGTTGGACTAGATGATATCAAAGGTCTCTTCCAACCTAGTTCATTCTGTGATTCTGTGACAGCTCAGGGTCTTGACACAGTTTGATTTACAGGGGCCACAGCTTAGAGCGGCAGTTCCCAAAACTGCTCATAGTGCTCTTTCCTCTTGCCACCCTATCACCTCGCTGGTCTCCACTCTGGTGGAGTGGTCTTTAAACCGCTGCTGGTTCCTTTCTTTACCCAGAGACTGAAGCTTTTTCCTGCTTACTGCCTACACCATTCCTGCCTTCTTGTGCTCCTCCTCAAATGGTAACTTTACCTCCCAGAACAACATCATGACTGAGAAGTGCTCACATTATTTAAATTTTATGCACTAGTATAAAACTTATGTATGTTATTCAAGCAACTAGTGACTTTAAACTGCTTTCCACAGCAGAAAAGGTTTTGCTTCATTTTTTCTTCCTTCAGAAGGGAAAAAAAACAAAGCAAAAAAAACTAGCAGAGGTAATGCACTACAATTTTAATCTTTACATTTTTTGTTTAAATATTATTTTATTTTATCTGTATATAAAAAGGGCCAAGATGTCCTACTGAGTGCTTCTACACTAGGATAAGAGGATCTTTTCAAATTAAATAAGTATTTCTCTGTTCCATACAAAGGAGAAATGTTCTAAGAACAGATACATGTACAGTTTCTCATGCATGTAACATTTTTAAAGTCATTACTACATACACCATGAGGTATTTGATGCACAAATGTTAAAAATTCATAAAAGCAGAAAAAATATTTTCAGCAGAAGCCTAGTTCCATGACTTTTAACAGATCATGTGCAATTACTATGTGTTAATAGAAGTAGAATGTAGTAACAGTATGCAGCAGCACTGCTAGATATTTTAGGACAGCCCTGAGACACCTCATGAGTAAGTGGAAAATGTGAAGTACTAACAAAATAAAGCAAAATTTAAAAAGAAAAGAAAAGATTAAAAAAATAAGTTGCATTAAGATTTTCAAGTGGTTGATTGAACCTAAATATTTTCCTACATAATACATGATATTGTCCTTCAGCTGCCGTCAAAAGGACAACCTGCTCAGAAACATTGCTCTCTTTGATGAGAAACCTGGAAGAAATTATTTCTACTTTTCATATTTCAAAAGAAAAATGCATTAGACCAGCAACAGGACTCTGAAAACTCCCTTGCATACGTTTTTAAGACACTTCTCTCAGTAAGCATCCAGGAAGCAGAAAGGCTGTTAACCTACAGGTGTATTTGCAAGATCTTGATTTAGCAAGGTGTTCTGCAGGAACAAGAAGCTGCCAAATAGTAGGTTATGTACTGGATAAGCCAGCATCATTAATAAATTGACTTTTTTTCCTTTCTGGTTTTGGACAACTGAATAAAGTTTGCTTCTCATAGTGCTGAGCTGACAGCCTAAACATCAAATCTATGCCAAAGGTGTCACAGAATACATTCAGTGCCTGTAGCTCAGTGTGCAGCTGCTGTGTGAGCTGCAGATTGAGCTCTGGAGAGGCAGGAGCCTAAGCCTGAGGCAAGAGGCCATGACCTTCCCACCCTTTGCATAACAGATGGCCTGGGAACCTGTGGCCCAGCCAGGTTGCCAGATACAGCAGGTGCTGATGACTTCAGATTTTTAGATTTAGAGGGTATAAAAGCCCAGGAGTTCCTTTGTGTGGGGTTCCTCCTCAGAGACACACAGCTTGAGCTGTTATTTTGTTATTGCTCCAAGATTTAATTGTTCTAAGGATCAGGTTGTGTGAGACTGGTAAGGGAAACCTGGAGTTAGCCAGTGAGGAAACCTGGTGTGACAGAGTGAGTGTGGGATGTGTAGCTGTGTCATGGTTTGACACTGACACAATGCCAGTGCCTTTATGAAAATTCTCTCTCCCTGGCATCTGCTGTGAGGTGGTACCTGGGAATAAGCAAAGCAGGCTCCTGCTTAGGGGAAAAAGGAAAAGAAAAAAAAAACTTTATTAACTAAACCACAAAACTAAACTACAAAGGAAGAAAATTAAACACAAGGAAAATAAAAACTATACAGAAACACTCTAACACTTCTTCTTCCTACCAAATCCCCAGTACATTCACATTTCCCAAAAAATATTCACACTCGGTCTGGCACTACTCTTTAGATAATCAAATCTTCAGCTCATCAAGAAGTAGACGGAGTTCTTTCTCATACCAGGAACCCTTTTTCACAATCAGCAACCGCCCGGAAAAAAAAGTCTTTTGCTGCTATCATGTGATTCTTTCCTTCCTTCCATGCAGAGATGCTCTCACCATCCCTTGCATGGAGTAGATGACTTGTTTTTCAGGGTAGACTTTTGGACTTTTTAAGGATGCCTCGTCTCGTTCCAAGCAGAACACAGTCTCATCTCCGGGACCTTTGTCTCCCCTATTTTCTTCTCCACACCCCCTGGGGCCGAGGGGTCTCAACACTGAACTCTCTTGGCTCTGAGTCTTTGCTTCCCCCTGAAATGCAGTCTCTGTATCACCAGGAAACAGTTCGTGGATTTTTACAATGAGAAAACGTCCAGCAAAAATTGCTACTCCATCTTTTCCCATTCCTTCAACATCTCTCTTTCTCTTTGCCAGACTTCACTCACTGGCCTATTTCTTCCTTCATTCTCCACTCTTATCTTTTTCTAGGAAAGGGAAATGTTCTGTAAAGTTTTCATTATCTACAAAAGGGTTAAAGCTCTCTCTCTCGAGCGAGCGGCTGGACTGCCCGCTGCCCCCCCCTTCTTTCTCTTCCCAGCCGTGCTGGCTGCTGCCAGGACATGATATCAGGTTTCAAGGTAAACTCAGTCTGGCACAGGCTGCATTTCTCTCTGTCTCTAAAAGATGATGGGGGGGAAATGGGGGATAAACAGGTCTCCCTGTTTATCCCTTCCTCCTTCTCCCTTCCTCCACCCTTCCACTGGCCAGGCCTACCTCAGCTGGGCCACGTGGCTTCTCCCCTCCCCCAGCCCAGCAGCAGCTGAGCCAGGGGGGGAGAAGCAGCTCTGTCCTGCCAGAAGTTCCAAAGAGACTGAGGGAGAAACTCCCTGCGATTTTAACTCCTTGATTTTGTGGTCTCAGAGGCGGATCTAAATGCCCCACTGGCCAAACTCAGGTGCCCATCTCAAAATCCGAACACTGATTGGTTAAATAACATATCCCAGATGTCCCATTTCCGGTCAAACCACGACAAGCTGTCAAGGGGCCTCAATCCCAGCTTTGGTGGTGCAAGAGTGGCTCCTGGACGGTAGGACAGGGAGGTTTCCCTAACAATGGGAGAGTGGCAGGACTGACACTACTAAAACTTCAGTATCATCCACATGCACACTCAAATTAGCAAGCTTATAGCTGTAATAGAAAACTTCACTTTAATCAGGTCAGTTACTGATCTGTCTTGTGGCACCATACCACTTAGACTTTAGTGATGTTAGGGAAACTTTCCTGAATGACCATTTGGGAGCCATTCTTGGAGTCCCACCCACACCACCCCAGGTTTACTGCTGGAACCCAAGTGCCTCTGCAGCAGGCAGCTCCAGTGGGCAGCTCTAGTGCCCTACTTGGTTCCCACTACACATAGCCAGACAAGTTTCCCTCACTGGTTCAGTCCCAGATTTCCTGTAGCAGAGTCATAGAGGTCTGGTTCCTTTCAGGAATTTAACTGTGGTACAGCAATATGATTACAAATCAGGCTGGGTGCCTCCAGGCTCTTGTACCCTTACAGTGTGAGCACATGATCCTCACACACACTTCATGCCCCTTAAATGTCCTTATATTCCAATAGTGATTTTCAGCCTGGGATCTTCTCCTTATTTATTTGGGTAACAACCTGCAACTTGCACTGCAGCTGCTAATTGACTGAGGAATATGCCTGCACTGGGCATATTCCCTAGCAGTGAGTTCTAGAGATATTGGGTCCATCACATTTTTAAGTCTGAAAAAAAGCAACACAGCTATTTTATCAGAGCATGATAAAAAGCAGCCTTCTTCAACACAACTCATGCCACATTTTCCTCACATTTTCTACTGATGCTTCACAGCGCCATCATTTTTTATCAATCCCAAAATCTGGTCTAAATCTTTCAAGGACTAGTCATAAATTCAGATTATGTGCACGATGCTGAAGTTTTAGTCTACCTTTACTACTTTCCATTCAGTATAATCTCTAATTTTGTAGCCTAATTAAAATGATTCATGATTCAAATATTCCTCGATAATTGTTTAATTCTCTAGATAGTTTCAATAAACACATTATTTGTGACAATAATGTACAGTTTCATGTATGATATTTAAACAGCATAAATTTAAAACATTTTTATAGCACTTGTATGGTAATAAGACAAGAGTTCTATAAGAATGACAAATATAGTAAAATAGATAATTTGTGGAGCCTCAGAATGAATTTAAGAAGTTCAGTTTGAATGTTAATCTGTTTGTTGGGGGTTTTTTTAAGCATATGAGTTTTGTATGATAAGGGATATTGCCTCTCTCCACAACTTGTTCTTATGCCAATAGATCATGAGAAGTCTAATTTAAAATTTTATTGTTTAAATACTCTTACAGTTGCATAAAAACACCCATGTTTCAAAGAGATCTAGTTTAAGCAGCACCGGGTCCTGAAGCTTCCCAAACCATGGTTGCAGTGACCTAATTAAACTCTTCTACATTATCTGAGACTCTAAGCCTAGGCATTGGGATATCTATTCCAGCTTCAATCTTCTACTTACGTAACACCAATCTTCTACTTATGTAACAAGAAAATTTCATTGCTTCCAAGCAGGAAGACATGCATCAATTTCTGATAAACCAAACAACATTCTTTATTCCAGACTAAATTATTTTATCCAAATCCAGCATATGTCAAAGGGAAATTTTTCACTCCCTTAAAAATTCAGAAGTTTCTCAAAATCATGTTCTCTGGTTGAAAGCCAAGAGCATCTCACTGTCTGTCATTATAAGTGTATATAAAATAAATACCAGCATTTGAAAAGTGAAAATTTTGTTATTACTTTTACAAATGTTAGTACAACTAGACAAAGTAGGAGAAATGAGGACTTTCTTTCAAACTCTATCTCACTAACCCATTCTATGTTCCTGAAAATACTTCATTAATCTGTTAATTTTTATTAGTTATGATTAGGAACAAATTACTCAATTTACTAAATGAAAGCCACCTGCAGTTCCTCCTAGTAACCCCAAGCAACGGGCAGCAGTTTTTTACATTCCCCAAGTTTCATTCTGTTCTGTTTCATTAAAGCTATTTCAGTCCCTTTGCTACCAGAATTCCACAATTCAATAAAGAAGTACAGACAAATTTTCTGTGTTTAAGGTTCGGGATAAACTTACATTAAATAATAATCTAAGATAGCTATTTCCATAATTTGAAGTATAGATATGAAAAATTGACTATGCAGTTTTAAATTAATGGAAGCCTGCCTTCCTCCTGAAAACTAACATTTTCCACCAAATCTGTTGCAATACCACAGAAAATTATTGACAGAGTGAATGACACTAAGTTTAGAGTAACACTGTAAAACAAGGGCACTTAGTTCTCAGACAGGATGTATCCAAAAAGAGCATGGAGTTACACTCAAAAGCATATGATCCATCAGCAGCCAGAAAGAGACGCAAAGCTCCAGCCTTTTGAAATTGAACAACCATTTATCACAGAAACTGTCTTTACCATTGAACTAGGAAGGTAACTTTTCCTTTCTTGCATTGCTGAATTCACCAAGAAAACCTCTGAAATGTTTTGCCATTTCTTGGGACAGGAGTCAAAGTCAGCAAAAATCTTTTACTCATAAATGTGAGCAAAAGACATTTTACCTCCAGGAAACTACACTAGCAAGCTGTCAGATAGTGCCAGATGAGAGCATTAAAATTTTCTTATGATGGGATTAATTAATGATTTTTCATGCATTCCCACTGCATGATACAATATAAGAGAGTTAAGCAACAAGGCAAGTCTATCAGAGAGGCTTAGAGATTTCAGAGCACTTATCAATGCTCCTCCAACTGCATAGCGCGAAGGAAATTATCAGGACAATCATTTTACAGGTGTACTCTCTGTCCTTCCAGCTGTAAGAGCCTCAGACATTACAGCATGTAGATCTGGTGTTTTTCTGCAGTCACAGCATACAAGCACTAGGACTGATCAATGATATCAAAAATACCATGCAAGTTGCAAACTAGTGCTGGGACATTCTGTCAGGGAAGGGCAACTGTATATCCAAGAGATTCAAAGAAACATTGCAATTCTGCAGACCTCTGAAATTTCCAAGCAGAAACAGGCTTATCAAGTATTTTCTAGTTGTCTGGCAAAAACTGCTCACAAAAAGAATTGGCTATCAAGAAAAAAGAAGAACACTATGTAGTGTGTTTGTCATCCAAAAAAATAACAGAAAAGTTCAAGTGGAACAGTCAGAACATTTGTACTAGTTAAAGATTTTGTTCTGTCCTGATTTTTGTACATCTACTTCACCATCACCACCTGCCATCTGTTTGGATCTGATCTGGCAGTCCTCTGCTCACACCATAATTATCATCATTTTAGCAATCAGCAGTGCTCAAGATCTTCCCTTTATTTCACACCACCAGCTGGCCATTTTATATCACCTCAAGAAGAAAGCCTATTGTCAGGTTCCAGCCAGGAATGAGTTAATTTTTGTAGAGAAGCAACATGGCTAGGACCCAGAGGTTATTCTATACCACCTAGTATCATCAGCAGGGGCAGGAGAAGGGGTCCCTTCTAGTTTCATAGTGAAAGAAGGAGCCATCCAATATTGGCTATTGTCAGGGATGTTTCCAGATAAATAGCTTCTTTCTTGTACCGTCTGTCATTAGTATTGTTGCTGTATCTGTCATTGTTATTGTTGCTTCTTATCTCATTGCTGTTTCAAGTAAATTGTTCTCATCTCAACCCATGATCTTGGTCTTCTGTGCCTCCAATTCTCTTCTCCAGCTGCCACAAAGGGGAGGGACACCAAGCAGCATGTGGTTTTAGTGATAGCATTTAATTGGAGAATACCATTCCTAAACCTCATCACCTATAAATTGAGTGGGGGGGCTTTCACTCCCTGAGTTCATGGTATCTATGGGCCAGTATGACTTTAGGGCTGAGGTGTGGAGCGAAGGCAAGAAGGTCTGGGTCCTGCTCATAGACTAGCTTAGCTGCGGTAAATGCTGGGAAGCCAGCTTCAGACGGCTCTAAAAAGAGAAGGGGCAGGCACATGTAAACCTGCAGGTTCTAGATTTTGTAATCCTGATTTAACAGAATCCAAAACATAAGTGCCAGAGTGCAGGAACTCCAGATCACTGCAGGCTGATTGCCCATGCAGAGGACACACAAATGAAACCTGTAATGTATGAGGGCATGCTGTCTGCACGAGGCTTTGTGAAAGAGAGCAAGTTCTGAAAGAGACTTGCTGAGAAAGCCCTCATGCCTCTTAATCACAGTGTTCTAATGAGTCCACAAAAAGATGTTGAAACAACTGGATAGCCTAGCTCTTACCTCATTGCAAAGACAAAAATACCTGACCCAAAACAAGAAGGAAAAACATGAAAGACTTCTAACAGCAAAGGGTAGAACAGTTGTTACCAATTTTGAAATTGATTATTGTATTCATGTATTTCCATTGTTCTGTTGCATTTTTTCTTTCTTGAAACATTCTCTCTTCATCCACTTCATGTGCTCACTGCAAATGAGCACAAGTAGAAATACTGGGGACTGAAGAATTTAGCTAATCTTTCCAGCTCTCATGGATTGGAATTTGATTTTTGATTTACTGCTGAGTCTTTCATCTACCTGGAATTAGAGTTCCATGTATGGAAGTCTGGATGTGAGAATTCAGGCTTAGGGCAGAGGTTGTTTTTATTTCTTTTATGTGTATAAGTCATAAAAAGAAAAAAGTCCTGCTTTAACGTAATGTATTAAAATACAAATGTGCCTTTCTCCCCTATTGATAAATATGAGGGCTACCAGGAAATTTTTTCTTCTTTTTAGCCTATAGCTAATATTTCTTACGTTTTCTTAATCAGAGGTACTTCTATAGTATAAGTGCTCCCTACATTCAACTGTCTTTCATATGTCATGCACAATAAAAATTAGATGTGTTATGCTGCAAGTGAATTTTTACTCTCCATTAATATTAATTGGTTTTGGTATGCGTAAAGCTAGTTAGAAGATTACATTTCTCTTGGCATAATTAGACAGTTCTATGATATTTCAGCCACCAACCTGTTCCATCACTGCCTCTGACTTCACTGAAATTTGAAGCAAAAAAGTTAGCAGATAGTAATAGAAAAAATAGAAAAGTATCTTGAAAACATTTTTAATATTTTCATTAATTTGTGCTTTGAAAAAAAAAAGACATTCCTTTTTTTGTTTAAAAAATAGCACTTTTAATGTTAAGACAGGAAACTCATTGAAATGCCTTCTTTGCTGCACAAAATCCATGTGGTTGAATATACATTTCCCAATACCATCATCTGCAGAAAAGAAAAAGTCTTTCCACATACTCTTTGTAGAGTCCTGTTTAATTTGGATGACTAAGGAGTCCCAATTCCTTTTCTTACTCATATAGAGAAACTGCCTAATATTATGATCTTTTTTACTATTGTTGTCTTTAAGACCCTAACTAGTGTTTCATTGCAGCATCACAGCTCCTTGTGTCCCGAGTATATTTCCTTCAGGCTGTGACAGAAGAACCCAGAAAGTTTGCTTTGTTTCCTTCATTTTGGGACAGCTTTTGGCAGTAGCTTTAGTTAATAAAATAGCTGTATTTCAAGTGTACAAAAGTACTAGCTGATCAATGTGCATGTCTTCAACCATGTTTTGAAAACTAACAATCAGTCAACATTTTGAGTAACAAACATCCTGCAGCTGTATAAGAAAATGTTACAATTCTTACATCACTATACAGCCTACACCATCTATGAGTTATGTTGCTCAAGCATTTGTTATAAACAGAATCCCAAACAGAACATTTTCACTAGTCTTTCTAAGCTCAGAATATTCATAGGGATTACCCTTGGAGCAATTGTATGAAGTGGACTTTTGCCTTCATTATTTTCATCAGTCTATAACACAATGTTAATCAGTGTTTGGCAGGAAGCCATTTCTGTGGGCAGAAAAACAGTATTTTGAATCTCTCCCTTTCCAACAGTGAAACTTAGTATCTTTTCAATTTTTAAACAAAAGGCAAAGATAACAAATAAAAGAATGGATGAAATTGAGATGTTTACACACACATGCAGAGTGCTGCTCAGGAAATCACTGGAGCTGAGATTGTTATCTATCATCAGCATCTGCCTGTTTCGTTATTTCTCTAGATGTCCACCATTGCCAAACAGAATGTAGCACTGGATCTGGTCTCAGAAAAGCACTGTGCTCTAAACAGTGACTTATAAATGAACTATGACATTCATATACAGCTAGCATTGCAGTGCCCAAATCCTACGCTCCAAGCTAGTTGTTCCACATCTGCAGGAAATGAGTACAAGACTACTGTAAATTCTGGGCAAGTCTCACTCTGCTCTTTGAGTTACGAATATTACCCTGAGGCTAAAAAGCCACCCATTAGCTGCAGCAGAATTAATTTCCCACATAATGCTCCAGTTTCACTGAAAAGTTACTGTTCAAGTCTAGTGACAATACAACACTAAAGTGTAGTGGTTGATGCATGAGTTTGTACAGCAATTAGAGGTTCCATTTTTAGATTATTATATTTGTATTTCTTTTCCTCCTCATATAAATTATAAATAATTTACATTTTCATTCAATAGATTGAGTTAGTGTATTTTGAATATTACCGGCACCTTGATATCATCTTGGTTAAGAATCCTCTGACAATTCAGTCTCAAAAATTTGCTTTGTTTTAGGGAATTCTTTATTGTACAATACATTGCTTCTACTTCAAATGAAGTTAGAATGAAAAAGTAGTTCAAAAATCAACAATTTCCTAAAGTATAAGAGTTTTTAGACAGACATTCAGACAGAAGATTCTTACTGGGTATGTGCCTAATTATTAAAAACAAACAAGCAAAAAACCAAAACAACATAACATCAAAAAAAATATTTTAAACCAAAAGAAGTCCTGTTTGCACTGATCGCTAATGAACACTGAAGCAATATTTGTTCTTTTGATTTATTTATTTTTTTAATGGTTAAGGTAGGATGATTTCACATTGCTTTATTATTGCCGTATTGCAGGAAAGACTGGGGTTTTTTTCCTGATATTTGTTTCAGCCCACTTTGACATCATTCAAACTGAAACATGATAAGCTTGTTCTTAAGTCATCTGACTTTGCTATAGAAAGGCAAAAACTTTTTAAAAAGATGAAATGTGGGCTGCTTGAGAATTAACCTACACTGTTGGGGGAAAATGAAGAACAAGTCTTAAGGTGATACCTAACCACTTACTATCACCTCAAGTTTGAAATGGGAAAGAATTGTTCTGCACATATTGCAAAGTTAAGGGAAAGAAGATGAAAGGAAGGAGACCTTTCCCTTTAAGAGATGAAAATATTCAAGGCTTAGTTAATGATAAGCGTTATCTTAGGTCAAGTGTCCACAAAATGTCGATCACAGCCAAGATTCACTCAATTCATTGTGTGAGCTGAATTGTGGTTGAACACCTTAGAATACACTGTTTTAATTTTGCATTTGAATACTCTTTACTCCTATTGTGTTTGAATTGTTTTAAATACATATATTATGAACTTTTTGTTTCCAGCTCCCTTTGACACACTGCAGCATATACTGCATAACCCTAGAAATCCCAGATATGGAACATTATTCAGATTTTTTAATGTCTGCATGAGCAATTTAAATTACCAAAATGTGGAGTGATTGCAGGGCAGACATTGCTAATAAACTGGTTGCCTGGATAGAAATCCACTCCTCAAAAGAAGGCGGAGGAAATGTGATGAAAAGCATTTGAGTTTGATTTTGGTACTTTCATTTTGTGCATAACACTATTAAAATCCATTATGAAAACTAGATGAAGTTGTTAGTAAAATGAGGACGAGCATTCCCTCCCCTGTGTATGCTGGTAAGACAGCTGGCCAAAGAGGTGATGGGGTGCAACAAGTCCAGAGTTACAGTATAGATCTGGAAGCTGCAGTTCATGCAGAGAAAGGAACAGTCTGTTGAATTGGTAAGAAGGTCCCAGATAAGCCTTCAAAAGGTCCAAAGAATAACTTTTTTGTGACTAAAGGAAACTAAGTCTAAGACACTGAAGTGGCAGGAGGCAAATTCTTCCTTGCAAGAGCAAAACCTGCATGGAGTATCCCTGCTCTTATTTGATAAATTTGGCATTCAGAAGTTTAAAAATCTTTTCTTTGTATCTCAATATAACAGTTCAGATAAAGTAAACTTAAGAGAGCAGACCAGCTTTTAGAAGGCACATTTTGGTTTTCTTTCATATGCAGTTTATTCCAGTCCACAAACAAATCCTCCAGGCTTGGCTTTTATCACAGACTAGTTGTTTTGAGCCTCAACTTGGAGTCAGACTGGATATCTGCTGGAGCAGGAAAGCACAAGGGTCCTGCATGCTTTTGTGCTATCCTTCTGACATGGTCACAACATGCAGTTGACTGTAGTCCAAGGTATCAGAGCCCAATGGATGAGGAGTGGAACTGTGGAGGTTGCCTGCAGGGACGCACTTAAACAAGATTGTTCCACTTGTTTCGTATTAATATGAAATTAAATCACTTCTCCAGAGGCAGTTGAAGATGAACTTTAGAAGAAAAATAAAATGGTATTTGGGATGGGAAATTATCTCTTCCTCAGGACTGAGTTTAAAAATAAAGGCAGTGAGTAATACGATGCTTAGGCACTGATTATCTAGAAAATATACTGATGATAGGCATGAACACTGTGGCTAAGAGTTTGAGTGCTCAAAATTGCTTCATAGACAATGATTAAGAGGGTCATGATTCCTTTGCTCAAGCACTATCTTCAGGCAAAATAAACAAGGCATCTAACCTTGTCTTTTACAAAGACATTTACTGTGTCCTTAGGAAGTTCTTTTACTTGTGTACTCACTCATATCTTCTAGTAGGCTTAATTCTCACTTTTTAAGAAATTAATGAAAAGCTGTGTTTTAGGAGACACAATCTCCCCAAAAGGCAAGTTATTACTACCCAGTACTAAAAAACTCAGAGACATCCTCATGTATTTTAAGAACAATTTGTGGTAACTTTGGTACTCGGCTTACAGTACATCAAATTACTCACAGGCTTTAGGATGACCGAGCAAGTCACTTTAGAAGAGGAGGTGATTATAAATTGACATATTCATTCCTGTTTGGGTTTTTGAAGCAAATAAATTACTACATTCAACAAGTAATTCAGACCAAAAACTTTCCTTCTGCAACTTAAAAATACATCTTTCACCAAAGACACTCTAAATTTCAACTGAAGCAATGAAGCTCATAAATTATCCCTATAATCAGGCATTCCAGAAGTCTCACTTCTTAGAAACTAGAGTCAATGTCTTAGTTTCTCCACCCAAACTTTCCACTTAGTAGTAAATGCCTGGTTTGGATCAAATGCATCAAAACATAATCACAACTTTTTTCTTTTAAAGAGGAGGGCAGGGTATCAACAAAATTATATCATGATGGAAAGCATTAAACCAAAATGGTTTAATAATAATGAAAAACTACATAATGAAATGTTTTACATGCAGAAAACATTTAAATTAAGTCTATTTGAAGCACCTGCTGAATTGTACAACTTAAGGCAGAACAGAACATGTACAGTTGAAATGAACCTCAAAGTTCACAGAATCATAGGATGCCTCAGTAAGAAAAGAAGTTTACATACTTTAAAAAATTCATTATAGTCTTAATTATAGTCTTTATTATAATCTATTAATTGTAATATTTTATGGAAAAGTTCATGATAGTGTTATTATTTTAACTTACAAATAATAGGAATTTTCACTCAGATGCTAATAGCTGGAAATGAATAATTAAAATCTTCAAAGTTTTCCTTCAGCAACTCTAAAAATGTTCTAATGGTGCCTTGGATCACCCTAAAGTGAACATAAGCCAACAGCTATATTTTGCTTTTCTTATCTGTTTTTCAAAAGAAACTATTCATCCACATGTAGTTGGTTATCAGCAAGTTTATGGTCAAAGATATTTATTGAAGTAGAAAGAAATAACAATTTCCCTTCTGAGAAGCAGAACTAAACCCTGACAATGACAAGGTTGGGGTGGAATAAGCAATCTTTTTATAGCTAGTAGTCAAAATTCTTGGATTTTGGTGCAGCATCTGTGTGGGAACTTAGAAGAGAAATGCCAAGAGATTCATCCCCATGCCTATGTTTAATTACAGGTAACATAATAAAGGAGATTAAAAAAATTTAAAAAATTAATACAAATACTTTACTTTTTTTACTTTCTAAACCTCTCACCAAAAAATGAAAAGGTACGAATGTCATTTATCCAGTATAATTTTAAAAAAATCTAAGGAAAAGGAAAACTACTAACCAGAGTGACAAGAGGATATTAAAGAGTTCTGTTTGGACTTGTCCAAACAGATAAATAAAACAAACAAATAATAAAATAAATCAGCACTAAATAAATAAATAAATAATAAAACAAATGAGTACAAAACCAAATATGCAAACCATAACAGTCGTTAGTGTCATTAATTTGGGAAGGAATTTGGATTAGTTAAAATCATTACACTTCTGACTAGGAAGTTATAATGTGATGTTTTCTTACACAATACAGACACAAAAGTCTAGTAAGTAAATTTATTAACAAATTGACAGACACAAAAGTCTAGTAAGTAAATTTATTAACAAATTGCCTGGAAAAGCAAGACCTCAGAAGGTTACAATGACTGAAGCATCTAGAGGTTTCTAAGCTGCATTGACCTTTCTCATGATAATACCAGTATAGCAAACTCCTATTACACACTGATGTCTGTATTATAGTCCTTTATATGGGAGGTTACATTAAATTAAGGATGGCATGCTACGACTAAGTTTTTCAGAAACACCTCCGTTAAAAAATCCTTGGTCTCATTTATTTAAAGACTTGAAAAATATTTACAACTACACATTACCCTACCTCTATACAACAATAAAACAACTAGGTGTTGTGTGTATGTTTCGTCCCAATAAATCGGGAATTTCTGAAGTGTACAAATCTACAATACAACTAGATTAAATACTGCTCTCTGCTAAGAAGAAAAAATACCTTGCCTTTTCTCTACCAGATATAAATACATATACTATGCTATTTACAGCCTGTTTCTGGCTAAGACTTACACCAATATGTTATTTAAGAGATAAGGACGCATAGATTAGACTTCACAAGTAGATTCATCTTTCTTCCATCTTTAAATACACATATACTATGCTATTTACAGCCTGTTTCTGGTTAAGACTTACACCAATAAGTGATTTAAGAGATAAGGATGCATAGATTAGACTTCACAAGTAAATTCATTGTTCTTCCATCTTTAAATACATTCATACACTCTACAGGAAACATCAATTTCTTGTATTTTTCCAGCTTAGCTGGAGCCTCAGAGGAATGTTTTCAGTATGTCAGGGAGGTACATCAACAAGTCACTAGAGTAGTGCAAAAAAAGAAAAAGCTCTGTCTATGCCTGTCTCTAGGTGTAAGGCACTAAATTATCAGTTGTGATGCTGTAGCACTTGCTCTAAATGATAACTATAAGATATAGCTTCCTCATGTGCAGTAAAGAGCACAAAAGGAATATTTCATCCATAATTGGTGTGCATCCATTTTAGAAACAAACTGCAACTGCTATTACCATAATAATAGTAATATCTCTATGCAATATCCAGCTTTTCACAGGGAAATGAAACACAAAATCACATTAGCAGAATACCACAGACAAATGTCGCTGAAGAATCACCTCCATTCAGGAAGTCACAATGTGCTGCTCAAGCAACTTAACATGAACAGCCACAAATGGCTTTTATGTCTTTACAAGGCATTAGCTCTTCTGAAATAAATGTCTATGAAACAGCAGTTTTATTCAATTCAGTCACCAGGGAGTGCTGCTGCCACCACTGAGGGCACATGCACAGCACTGCACCTTCCAATGCCTAAGTTCAGTAGAAGTAAGCATCATTTCCAGGTACAAAATTCACACCAGAAAAAAGTAGCCCACGGGACTTCACACCAGTAACATGACAGGGAAAATCTCCTGAGATGAAAAAAATGCACTGAAGGAGCAGTGGTATTTTCAAGCACTCCTTACCTCCTGTGGATGGAGTTGCTTCAGCCACTGCAGATAACACAACAACCTGGAGGACAAGCTCTCATTCATCTCTGCCAAGGTACTTGGTTCTTCCCAATCTTATTAATTTTACCCTAACTGTACTAAGTTTTTTCCTCAAGCATTCTTGTTTCCATATGGTTGCTAAACACTTACAAGTTGTGTCTTCCAATTGTTGGAAACTGAATAGGAACAAGGCATTAAGATCACCTGAGGAAAAAACTTCTGTGTATCTCTCTCTACTGCTCCCCTACTGAAGTTAAGCCTTTCTAAACAAACTCTAAGAAAAAACAACATTAGTCAAAGGGACTAGTCAAAGGGATGAACAAAACCTCTGCAAAAAGATACACAAGCTTTGAAATTTTTCAGTAAATATGCATTAGGGACAGGTTTTTTTTTTAATTTCTCAAATTCTGTTTCAGTATTCCTTTATTTACTGAAAGGCAGCAAAGAGATTCCAGGAACCACATGGAAATTTTGAGTCTAAATTGTATTTCCTCTATCCTAAACTTCATCTAAATTATCATCAATGGCACCTATAAGACGTGTAACTGTCTACAAAAAGAAATATTTCTCTTATTTGCACAGCTGTCATGTGACTGCCACTGTTACATACAATGCTTACAGATAGAGGTAATTTTCTTCCTACTAACCCTAACCCATAACCAATAACACTTAACCCCAATCCTATCCCACAGTGTTGTGTTTTGAATTCAGTGTGAGACTGATGTTGATAACACACTGATGGCTCAGCTGTTGCTCAGCAGTGTTCAGCCTGAGCCAGGGGCTTTTCAGGTTCCTGTGCTCTACTAGTGAGGATCTGCACAAGGACCTGGGAGGGAGCATGGCCAGGACAGCTGACCCCAGGACAGCTGACAACTGGCCAAAGGGATATTCCAGACCATACAATGTCATGCCCAGCACATAAACTGGCGGGGTGTTGACTGGGAGGGGCTGATTGCTGCTGGGAGATTGGCTGGGCATCCATCACCTCTATTTTCATGGGGTGAGCAGTGGTACTGTGCATCACTACTTTCTCTTCAGTTTTATTTCTCTTTCTGCTTTTCATTACAATTATTATTGGTAGTGATGTTTATTATTACTGTTAGTATTACTAGCAGTGGTATTATATTTTACTTTATCTCAACTATTAAACCCTTACCTCAACCCGTGTATTTCATCTTTTTTCTGATTCTCCTGCCCAACCCAGTAATGAAGAGAGGGAGTGAGCTAATGGCTGCATGGTATTTAGTGACTGGCTAGGCTTAAAACACAAGTCCTTTTTGGATTCATTAAGCATCACTATATGTCTTGGCTGTTAACATTACCGGAGCCCTCAGAACATTACTTCTGTTTTGCAGGCCTAGATGCCTATGATAGACAGGAGGATGTATCAATCTAACCAGGAAAACAATAAATTATTGGAAATTTGGCAGGAGAATGTTTATAGTTTTTGCAGCCCAACAGTTTGCAGAGGCTGGCTTTGCTTGACTTAAGAACTTAATTTGAAATATTTTCTGGATGACAATTGGAAAGTACAGATACAGGTGGCACACTAAAGATCAGTAACTTGAATTTAGGATGTTACAAAAAAGGCAACTTGGAGCTTGTAATGTTCAATTGATCAAACAAGACCGGCTGCTAAATATGAAGAAAATTTGTGATGATGTTGCAAAGAAAGAGACACCATAAAGAGGACCTTGACTTCCAATCCTTTGTGAAAAACATTAGTAGAGGCAGATCTCACTGTGTTCTTC
This sequence comes from Setophaga petechia, assembly GCA_024362935.1. Lineage (NCBI taxonomy): Eukaryota > Metazoa > Chordata > Aves > Passeriformes > Parulidae > Setophaga > Setophaga petechia. The sequence continues at coordinate 12,630,717 of JANCRA010000026.1, read as the reverse complement.
TAGGTTTGTATATAAAAATCTTCCTCTTTCCTCTTAGAAATTATATACTTTTCGGATGGATAGATTGAGCTATTTTCCTCCATTCACAGCAGGGTATCTAATTTGTTAACATGGCAGGAGGGATGGAGAAAAAATAAACAGAACCAGAAAACCAGAAGCACTTTTTAAAATAAACAATATTTATTTTTCCTAATAATGCCAGTGTAGTTGCAATAAAATGCATCAAAAAACTACAACAAACAGAAGAATAGATAACATTACATTCTTTTTCTCATTAAATCCTCAAGATTAATGTGAATATTTTCAGTTAGATTCTGTTCCATGTTTTATCTGGTTGTCAACTCTCTTCAAGTTAACAGCTCAGTGAGGAACCACACATAACTACTCTCAACCCAGACCTACAAAACAAGCAGAAAATGGTTATATTCATCTCCTTTTCTTCCTTTCAGTTCTGGGACCAGCTATTCTGAAAGGACAGAAGCTGCAGAATCAAGGGGAGAATATCCTCATCCTCCCTGATAGGGGAGCACCCATGGTGGTCAGCAGCCAGTGCATCTGCAGAATAACATCCAAGAAAGGCCAGGAAACAGGAGATGCAAAGTGTCATCCTGCTTTTGGGCTCCTTGCTGCTGCGAGAAGGTTGACTAGATCAGGGCTCTTTGAAGAGGATTTCTTGTGAAATTTTTCATCATCTTGAATTTGCTTCTGTTTTAGAGAACTGAAATTGAGTCTTCTTCCTCCATCATCACAATATTTTGGTTTTTATCTAGGGAAATTAAAAGGTTTAGTGTTTGTTTTAATAGGAGTGCAATAGTAATAGTTATCAAAACCAAGTCTTTTCCTAGGAAGAGAATATTGTTCAAAAAAAAAGCCCCAACACCTTCTCCACCAAGGAACAAACTACTGCTACAATAAGAGTAGTCAAATGACCATCACCGAGGCAGAGAACCACAGAGCTGCATGTTCTCCCCTCCCCACCATCATAATTGCTTCTCAAACCACCCATCTCTTACCTTCAGCAGCAGAAAAAATCTCAGCCTCAAATTGTTGCATCATATCATCATAGACAGAAACTTTGCTGTTAGTGGCATAAATACAGGAGATGCATAGGCAGACCAAATGCAGGCAGCATACAGACTGCTTCTCAATAACTTAAAGCAAATCTCTTGAGAATGGAGTTATGCAGGAGAAGCCTGTGCTATTCATTGTTTTGATTTGCACAGAGAATGGACAGCCATAGCAACCACCAAACTTGGAAAAATGCCACTTTCAAACATCCTTTTCCCCATCTGGACCTCTGTTGTGTGCTCTCACATCATTGAAGATCGGGTTTTTTTGTGGAATATCACTTGTTCTTGAAGTTACTTAACCTCACTGTATCGTATCAAAAATCAGCTGTACATTTTTACAGGCTACACAGCAGTTGCATAGTGTTGAGATTCTCACTGTATTCCTAACAAAGCCAGTATTTTTTTAACTAGCAGCCTGGTTAGTTTTCTGAAAGTTTTGTCTGCAATTACACCTTCTCTAATGCAGTACAGGAGTAGTATATCACTGGCTTTTCAGGAAAACTGAAAAGGTAAGACATGATTGCAAACAAAAATTTCCAGCTAATGAATTTGAACATCTCTATTTTCATGGGGTGAGAAGAGTCAGGGATAAGCATTCAAATAGAAATATTTAGAAATATTGAATAAATAAAATAATTGCTACTGAGTGACAGCCTTAACTGAAATGAGGGAGAGAAAATAGAAAATTTATACAAAAAAGTCGACATATAAGAATTTTTTTATACCCAGATCTGAAATCCAGCAGTGGTTCTTCTCAGATACAGCTCTCTTTCTCAAGTGAAATGTGCTCTTTGCAATCAATGTCAAGGACTTACTGACGAACTCAAATGGGCTACCAAGTTTTGTGGATTCTGAAGCTGCCTAGGCTGTTGAGAAGGGACAATGTAGGAAAATAGTTGCAGGAAGTGTATGAGTCCTGTCCAAGAGCTGCAAACTCTGAAAATCCCCCCCATAGGGCAGATGAGATATTAAGACCAAAGTTCACCTGTAAATCCCAGATCTAAGCACTTCCATGTGAGAGAAAAATTCTTTTGGATTCTGTACTAAGTTCAAAATTTTCAGTGCTACAAAATTTCCATGACAGATCTTTCCCAGCTGCCCAACACCCAAAGCAGGAAGGACTAAAGCAAGCTAAGAGGCCAGCTCCCAAATGAGCCTAGAAAATCTTTGCTCAGAGACAGAGAAATTATACACATAATGCATATTTTGAACCTAGACTGTCTTTCATCAAATAAATCATAAACATATAAGACTAAGATTCCTTCAAAATTTTTGGCATTGGAATGGTGTACCCCTCAAACATTTATAACCATTTTGGGAAAAGATTCCCAACATGCAACCAGAATAAAATACCTCTTGGCTGAAATGAAAAGCTACAATAAACTCCCACAAATTCAAAAGTCTGAGAAACAGAGTGGAGAGCAGATACCAATTTTACTATTTAGGAAGAAAAGGAAGGCAGGTTCTGCAGAATATTTGGCTTTTTTCTTCTAAGAAAATAAGCAATGAAATAGTGCACAGAAATTACTTTGTATAGATTCAAAGGGGAATGTCTCACTGGGAGAAGAGGACGAGTGAAACTTCACTAAGCGCAGATCAGCATGGTTTTTATATGGACTAAGAAGGTGAGGTTTTTAAAAACAGTCCTAGGGAAGAAACTCCTTAAGGGTGAAACAGGAGAGCCAAAGCCTCTACAGACTTCAGGCTTCAGTGTTAAAAAACCGCTCTTGCTCAGGAAGACATGCAAAGGACATCTCCAAAATACTTCTCATTGGAGTAACTTGGAGATCTTGCTCACAAACATTTTGCAATGAAGCAGAAAGGCCATAGACTATTTTCACAACAGAAAATGTCTGTAAAGGAGATGATGTGGTTGCAGCAGCAGGAAAATAACTCTTCATTTAAACAATACTGCAAACTATGCAAAGAAAGATTTTTCATACATAGGGCTGCATGCTCATCAATGCATCTATCCAGCCTGACATGACAAATCCCTTCAGAAGATTCTTGTTGATAGAGATTAATCACAGCCATTACAAGATCTTTAGACACAATCAGACTGAAAAAAAAGAAGAAAAAAAAAAGAAGAAAAAATTGTTGCAGATTCCTAATCCTGAATAGACTGAAGGTCATGTACTTCAGCATGTGCACTCTGTTATAGTACCTTGAAGATAAAGAGCTAAGAAACTTATTAAAACACCTTGGGAGGTAAAAAAATTATTACAATTTCCTTAGGAAAGCTGGAAGTCTCTTGGTTGCGTGCAATTCATAAGTCAAAAGTTATGTTCCTTGGTATACTGCAATAATGCCCTTTTTATTTCCATTTGACTGGTTATGGGCAGCTTTCATATTGTGTGAAATATCAAAGGTCAGATTTTTCTTCTTGTAATTCCCTATGCACTTTCATTAACTCCAAGATATTTTCCAAATCACATTTTAAATTGGTAATATCTGATGAATTTAACCAAATACCTAAGTTCGCCTGTGGGGCGAATTGTGCAGATCTTCAGTTCAGTATAGTATGTATCTGAATCTCACTCAAGCCATCTGGCACTTGAGAACAAGCTCAAGAAATAAGCACAAGCCTCTATTCAACTGAGTTGGGGCACTGATACTTTATTTATGCTGACTTACCTGTGTCCTTGTGCAACTGGAGATCCTTGCAGGGTGAAACCTCTATACCCCAAGAGAAGCAAACACTTCCATCTCTCTTTTTCAAGGGACAAAATATAATCCAAAGGCTAAGCAAAAGGAGTTTAGAAAAAGCAGGAAAGTAACTTTTTGCTCTGCAGAGGACTTTCTACACAAACCTGTACCAGGACATAGAAAAGACAGATTTGCAGAGATGTCTATGGGAGAGATTCAAGTTGCCTATTCCCAGGCATACAGTGCTTTTTGGCACTGCTTAGAGCATCCCAGACACCCTCATGGGCTGGCAAATATGTGTGACATAACACTTCCTGGGCATCTGTATCCCTCTGGCTATAGGCCACACAGGCTGCTCCATAGTACCTGAGGTAACATCAGGTAAACAGTTGGGGTCTGAATTTTTGCAGCCTGGTGCTGGCCTAGCCCTTCTGGATTCCTGAATGAGATGAAGAATCTACCTTAAAAATAAAGAGTACCTCAGACAGAAATAACAATAACCTAACCTGAGTGGGAATCTTGCTAGAGCTAACCATAGAATCATAGAGATATTTAGGTTGAAAAAGACCTCTAAGATCATAGAGTCCAATCATTAGCCTAACACTGCTGAATCCACCACTAAACTGTGTCCCAAAGCACCAAATCGACACAACCCTTAAATATCTCCAGGGGTGGTGACTCAACTCTTCGTATACTCTGCTCCAGTGTTTCACAATGCTTTCAGTGAACAAATGTTTCCTAATGTGCAATCTAAACCTCCCCTGATGCAACTTAGAACCATTTCTTCCTGTCCTGCCACTGCTTACCTTGCTACACCCTCTTTTTGGTTATTGTAAAACGCAATAACATCCCACCTGAGCCTCCTTTTCACAAAAGCTAAACACCTCCAGCTCCCTCAACTCTTCCTCATACAACTTGTTGCCGCAGATCCTTCACCAGATTCGTTTTCCCTTCTTTGGATGTGCTTCAGCACCCCAATGTCTTTCTTGTAGTGAGGGGCAAAAACTGAGAACAGGATTCAAGGTGCAGGCTCACCAGTGCTGAGTACAAGGAGGAGACATCCCTAGTCCCACTAGCAGATATAAATGCATTCCGTGGCCATATGTTTAATTTGGTCCTCTCCTGGCATCTAGCTCAACAATACTATCTAGATGTGAAGGAATCTCTAAAGGTCTGCTAAAGATAAGTGCCCCTGGTTTCTGCTTTAAAAGTCATTTTGGTTTACCTAAAAATGCAGCTGAATGAAAGCAGATAATAGTAATACTTCCCTTGGATGTATTGGGACTGTGGGACACAGTTACTATCAAACCAAAAAGGGTCTGGAAGAATTTACACTCCATTTCTTCTCGTGATCACCTACTCTCTGAAGCCTGAGAAACCCTCACTTCTTTCCCAAGCAAAGCTGCAGCCTTGGGCCGAAGCTCTCCTGGCAGCCAGGCTGGGGTCTTTGTGCACAGCCTACTCCCTAGGCAAGTGTGAAGGTTATAGAGAGAACTAAACCTGAGTCTCTCACATCCCTTAAGTTGCAAGTATTTTTGCAAAAAGTATGACCTTTACTTCCTTCCCTATTGTTTTGAAAACAAAGAGTCAATGGAGGAGAGGGAAGCAGCTGCACCTTGTTCAGGAGAATGCTTTTTGCCTGTGCTCCTCAAGTGACGTTTGCCAAGGAACACCATTTCTAAACCCAGATCAGGCTTGGGCATGAACTAGACAAGGAGCAGCTCCCTTTGGTTCTAATTAGGCCTCTGCCCAAACCCAGAATAACAACTTCTCATTTACAGAGAATACAAAGAGTCAACTCTGAAATACAAACATGATATTTCTTGTAAGAAAGGGAGATTGTAATGATCATATTTTGTGACTCAAATAGAACACAGATGCATAGATGATTTCTGTGTGACTTTTGCTGGAAGCTTTGAAAACAGTTAATTGGGCTAGGTGTCTATCTCATATAAATGAGTCTAAACTTTATCAGATACCTATCTACATCTTTCAACAATTAAATCAGTTATTCAGTCTATCTTTATTCATTTAAAGGTAAGAAGGAGTGAGAACATAACTATGCGTGCCTTTATTACTGAAGTGATCCAAGGAAAAACTCATTAAAGATTTTAAAAAGCTATATAAATAATATGAATGGTAGATGAAATTTATTTCCTTGTAGAGGATAATCACTCTATTAAGAAATAGGATTATTTAATAATAATGTTAGAAAATCACTTTTAATTGTTAACACTTTCAATCAAAAATTAGATAAATTAGTTAAGATTCATTAAATCTCTGATAGAAGTTTTGCCACAGAAAATGCCAACTAAGTTCTTACTGGAAATATTCTTCAAACATAACAAGAACTTTATACCATCAGTAGTAAAATGAAACATTTAAGTCCTAGCTTTGAACAAGCAGTCAAAGAAAAGGCATGAAATGGGAGGGACTACTATGATCACCCTTCAAAAAGTGACATTCGTGCTCACTAACTTCTCCTCCTGAATTTACAAGACTTTATTATACAGGAGCACAAGCTTTTCCACCCAGGCATATTTGCTGTTATCTTCATGTCAGTTCCTGGCTGGAAATTGTCCAGACCTTGCTTTCCTATAAGCTCACTGGGCTCAGCTGAACTAAACCAACTGCGACCAATCTCACTTTAATACAGCAGAATAATAGTTTAAATACTATTATCACTGTGGTCCATTAAGCTTATGGAGAAAAATGGACCAATTACAGCTCACCTGAGGGCGCAGATTTTTTTTTTCTTTTGTGTGTTAAGGAGAGATCCAAAAAGTGAAGTTATTTAGAATGCCTTTGCTCCGCCTGAAAATAAACATCTACTCTCTGAAAATGAATCCGCATCTTCTCAGGTATTGAACTAAAAATGTGGACAGAGTGCTAAGAATTAGATAAGACAGACTAAGTGCGTATATAATGGAAGAGTCAGATTTTAAGGGTTCTGGGTGAAATGTATTTAAGAACCTGTAAATACTGTGGCTATTAAGAGCTAATTTTTGTATGAAAAAAACTGTATGTGGCCCTAGGGCATAATGTAGGCCAAAATTCCTGCCTCCCACCTCCATGCCACTGTTCATTAGAACAGTATAATGGAACTAAAACTAATTTATTAACAATTAAAATAAAATAAAACCAAGCATTGTTTAGAAAACTGGAAAAATAATCTAATACCATTCTTTTTTATGAATACAACCACAAATGAGAAACTCAACTATGCTGGCAATTAACATCCTTCAAGTGTAGAATAAAATGCTTTACAGTACTGTAAGCCACAAGGAAAAAAAGCCTTGTAAACAGATGAAATAGAACTTCAAGGAATCTGACACTACATTTATACTAACATGTTTTTAAGAAAAAATAAAGATAGAACACATCTCTTGATCAAACTGCAATACAAATAGAACAAAAATAGCCTTGAAAGACAAAGTTTAGTAAAGGGATAAACAAGTTCATGTGTTGCTTGTAACACATTACTGAAAAATTAACTCCAACTAACAGTAATATGTGATGTGTTACATGAACTGTAAAAAGCTCACCAGTACTTCAAAGGACTGATAAATCAAACTCTGAGATGCAGATGAAAAATATATGCAGTGTTATAGCTTTTCTTAGCAGACCTTCTGTGTGTTATGTACATAGTCATAAGAAACAGCTCAAATGCACAGGTGGTGTTCTACTTTTTGTCATGGACTAAGAAACAATGCAAAATGCCTTCAGATAGACCTATAAACAGGAAATAACATAAAAGTCAGTTTGGAAATCCTGTGTAGCTTAAAGAAACTGTGTATATGTGGATAGAGGATGTACCTATTTGGATAATCGTAACAGATACAGCAGTCTATTTCATTTAGGTACTATGAAGATAATGGGGGTTCTGAGCATCTCAGCACAGAGCACAGAAGATGGGAGTTGAAACTCACTGATGACCAAATTCTCAATCATCTATTCACTGCAGCAAGGACAAGATGGCCACTATAATACTTACTTGGTGTTCAGTACCTGTCCAGGCCTTGTACTGCAGTGTATACACAACCCTAAACCCTTAAGAACACCTTAGTTTGAGGTCTGAGTTTTAGCACCTGTGGCAGCTGTTATCACTGACAGAACACTTAGCCAGTAGTGCCACTGGCCAACGGAGACTGGAGGGGCTGCCTCTGCCTCCTTCAGGGCTGGCCTGATCCCAGCAGCGCAGGTATCAGAAGTATCTTCAAAACTGAAATCAAAGCCTCATCTCCCAGACTTCAGAAAAATGTGAGCCCAGACATACATTCTCTTTCTGGCCTGTTTCTAGAAGGTATTTATGAATAGAATCTCTTCCTTCCTTCAGCTGAAGCCTACAGTTTCCCAGCCACAAAGCGAGTAGAGAACCAGCAGTGAGCTCCTCTCTCAGCTGAAAAGCAGTAAGCAACAGCTTGGGTCTACCTAAGAAATGCAGCTTCTTTCTCAGCCAGGATTTCTCAGTCTCGGCTTGATTCTGTTCAAATTGGACTTCATTGTAAATCACTGCTAAAGCGCTCCCAAAGTTACAGACTCAGCTTACAGTTCCACAGTCCTACATCTGGAGTTTCACAGTGATTTAGGATCAAACCTGAGCACTGACATACCACACAATTTTCTTTCAGCTGTGAGTCATCCCCAGAAGACCACTTCCTGGAGGCACAAATAGCTGTTGTACAGCAGTACAGCTCCTTTGAGAGGGGGTGCAAGCAATCACTCCACTGGCTCTTGGAGAGGGCCATACTAGAGAGTCCACCTCAGAGAGTCCTGCTGCAGAATAATCTAGAATTTCTTTGACTCTATTCCTAAGGAGATGATTGTGGCAAAAAAATATATGCCTTTATACTGCAGGGAATATGGCATAAACCAATTTCAGAGGAAGACAGGAGTTAGTGCATTTTATCTCAATTCCCAACTCAACAAAACACACTTTCTTTCCCATGAGTGTGGGGAAAGCAAAGAGTGTGGAAGTAAAAAATCAAAAATTGCAAGTCACCAGGGACTAGAGAAAGAAAACAATATACCCCGGGATAAGTCCTCACCCCATGACTATAGGCATTGATAATTGTCTGCAATTCTGGGAACATCAATCTCAGAAACATGGTTTTTTACCAATTCACTCCATAGAAGCTACAGTCACAAGTATGTAATTTAGAAGTTTTCACACTACACTGCGTGGCACAAATAAGAAACCACGTAATGTAATAGAGAAAAAAACATGTCAGCTCTTATTAAAGTCTGTCATTTGGCTCCAATCAAGTTGCAGGATAATCAGCTGAAGTAAAAACAGGAGCCTGAGGATGAGAATTTCAGAACATCTGTGGCACCCACAACTAAGGAAATCCTACAGCTTGCTCTTTGCACACCTGTAACAACCACAGTTTTTGCTCTTGAATGACTAAGACAGAGAATTTTTATTTCCTTCTCTGTGTGCAATAACAAAGACCTCTGCCTCCCTTCTACTCTTATCTACCCCCCTATTTAATTTATCTGCTGTGTCTTTTTTTGTTGGGTTTTACATCAAGTTTCTCTTTTCCTTCCTTCTACTATTGCCTCTCACGTCTCATTATTCATGCGTAGAAGCCGCATGGTCAAAAAAGAGAGACAATTCCCATGTTAGAAAATTCCACGTGATTTCAACCTTCGTCCTGTTCAATTACTATCATCTTTCCCTCTCTCCATATTTCTTGAAGTCATGACATAGGGATATATCCTGTTGCATAGTATCCCATCCATGCCTATCACATTGCACAGACCTTTTCCAGCATGATTTCCTTTTTTGGGTCTTCTCATTATTAATGACTTACCTCAGGTGACCTGTGAAGGCCCTGATTCATCCTCCTATTGTTCTCTGAGTATTCACCTGCTTTCCATCCTGCAGATACCTCTTCATCACTGATTTACAGCAAACTGCTTATATCTTACAACCATTACTCCAATGGTTGATATTTTATGGTTTGATTCACTTTTCAAACTGTTCTGTGATATTCTTTTATCTTAATTCTGTGGGTGTTCCCCAGAACTCTTTGTCACTTTCCTGCTCTTTTTCTCTTCAGCTTTGGCAACCAGCATTTTTATCTCCATTCACAGTACATGTTATCATTTGTTAGATGACAAGCCATTGTATTACTCTTGTAATTTTTTTTCCTTGTGTATCTTTGATATCTTTGATTTTATCTTTGGGGTTTTTTTTCCCTTGTTTTTCCATGGATGAAAAAATATCTACCATAATTTTATTCATCTTAAAGAATATATTTCCATAGTATATTGCCATATGGCACAGAGAAACCTGATCTACCTCTGAACAAGACAGTTCAGAGACAATAGTAGGTGTGTAAATGCAGCTAAATTGTTCCTGATACCCAGCTTAGTTTAAGGGCAAGCTACCAGCCTACAAACTGCTGAACGGTATATATATATATACACACACACATATATATGAATATACACACATATATATATGAGATGTAAATGTAAGCTGTAGATATTTTGTTACAAGCTTCTCACATTCCCCATCTGGCTCATATTTCATCACTGGTGACAGCTACAGGTACCGTATCTACCTAAGCTGCTACTAAGGTGATTGATGTAGGGCAGTGGAACAGAAACTTATACTATTACTGGATTAAATACTTTCCGCAGGCCTCAAACAAGTGATTTTCTAGAGGGATCCTGTTGTGGTTCCTAATTTTTAGTGAGAGATTCACATGAGCTAGAACGTTAGTAAGTAAGGATGACATTGTGAATAGTTTAAACATGAGTCAGACTGCTGGGAAGACCCAGGTGAGCTACTGTGGTCATCCCTAACTTGAGCTTTCCCCAGTGAGAATTAATCCCTGTTCCATTTGGTAGTTAAGGAGACCACACTTTTCAGGCTGGTTTCATGCTTTGTTACAGTAATTTGCTGTTTGTAGAGTCCGATCTTGTATCTTTAGCTATGCCATACTAGCAACACCAGTTTCCCTTTAGCTTTGCCTTGTTCTTTTTTAACCATAGTCCAAAACATCTGTGTAATCTTTTCAGTATAGTATGTTTGCCTTCCTGTTTACCTTTTTCACACTTGTTCTCAGTCTGTTTGTAATGACTAATTATTCCCATGTCATTTGAAATCATTTCCCAAGGGCAAAAACTAGCTCAGAGAAACAGCAGAAGCTTCATCAGGATCTTTTATATAACAAATGCTAAAAATAATTGCCCAAATTCTTTGCTGTTTTTTTTTTTAAAAACATAATTTATCTAATTCTTAAAACAAGATTAAATTGCCACACATTATTATCTATTGTAATTTATAACATGCAGAAATATCAATTACACTTAGAAGTCATTTAATACATTTATTATATACATTATTCACATGTATACATGTGCGATTAATAGTACACTAATAGACAACAGAGGTAATGACTCTGAGTGTTGATTACCAGGTTTAATCTATCTAGATACAATTTTCATTGGGAGAAGCTCAGAATCAAAACTCAAATTTTTGTGATTGTGGAACACACAGTACATGTTGTTTTGCATAATATTTTCAAGGAAGAAACAACATTTTCTGACATTCCTACATAATCCAGTTCTTTTGTGTATAAAATTTTCATTGCTACATGGATTGAAACTGTATTTTTACTACATTGCAAGGAAAAAAAACAAAAGTAGTGGAACAAAAGAAAAATCTACATGGATAAAAAGATTACCATCATCCTTAAATATAGTTTTAGTATAAAAGAGAGGTCTGACAAAGAGAAGTTAATTCCAAAAGCACACTTTTTTTTCAGGATGGTGGGACTGAACTAAATACAATACAGAGTTCTAGCTTTCGTAACGTTAACTTTGCCTTACAGCCTGGCCAATCTGATCTTTTCAGAGTCAGCCAACTTTCTCCCCATTCTTCCTGCACTGTTCTCTGTGAAATAGGGGTAATGCTGATTACTTACACTATTATGTAATAATAGCTAATAATATTATTTAAAATATTAAAAAATATTAAAATATAATATAAATAATAAATGAATAATAATAAAAAATAAATAAATAAATGATAAAATATAATATAAATAATATAAAAATTTAAAAAAATAATAGCTAACAGGGATGCTGACCTGAATGCTTGGGGCTGACAACATTTTGGCCCAAGCACTATATTAATAATAATAATAATAATCAGTACAACTGCCAAGATCTCCACTAATAATTTTTCTGTGCTTTTCCAGAAAGACAGATATCTATCAGGTCATATACACAATGCATGCATCAAATGAAGGTCGTGGCAGGCTGCTAAACTTTCTACTGACTGGAAAAGAAAAAATATAACACACAAACCTACCCAGAGAACTATAGGCTGGTCAGTCAATGTAAGGCAAGATCACAGGGCAGATCCCCCTGGAAATTACTCTAAGGCACATGGAAAATAGAGATTGGTGACAGCCAACATGCCTTCACTAAGGGTAAGCCACGGATGGAAAATTCTGTGACCTTCTGCTCGTAGGATTACAGTATTGATTGATAAGAGGGAGTGACTGGACTTGTGCAGAGCGTTCAATACTGTCACACACAACATCCTTGGCTCTAAAATGGAGAAACGAGGATCTGACAGGTAGAGCACTCAGTGGAAAAGGAGTTGTTTAGATCCTCACACTCAGAGAATTCCTGTCAATGACTCAGTATCTGGGTGGTAAGCAGTAATGAGTGCTGACCCTCAGTGTCCATACTGGGACCAGTATTAAGGTCTTTGTTAGGGATACAGACAGTGGGATTGAGTGCACCCTCATCAAGTTTGTTGATGACACTGAGCTGAGTAGTCTATTTGATACTACAGAAGGAAGGAATACAATCTAAAATGACCTTGACAGGCTTGAGAGGTGGGCCTGTAAAACCTCATGAAGTTCAACAAGGTCAAGTGTAAGCTCCTGCATCTGTGTCAGGGCAATCCCAGGCTGGGCAATGAGGGAATTGAGAGTGGCCCTGTGGAGACAGACTTGGAAAAGCAGGTGAACGAGAAATTGAACATTAGCCAGAAATGTGCACTAACAGCCCAAAAATCCAACTGCATTCTGGGCTGCATTACAAGAAGTGCAGCCAGCATGTCTAGGGAGGTGATTCTTCTCCTCTATCTGCTTTGGCGAGACCCCACCCAGAATGCTGCATCCAGCTCTGAGGTCCCCAGTACAGGAAAGACATGGACCTGTCTGGGCAAATCCAGAGAAAGGAAGATCATCTCTCCTATGAAAATAGGATGAGAAATTTGGGCTGTTCAGCCTGGAGAAGAGATTACTCCAGGGAGACCTTATAAAAGTTTCCAGTACCTAAGGGGGACCTACAAGAAAAATGGGAAAGGACTTTCTATCAGAAAGTGTAGTGACAGGACAAGGAGTAATGGTTTTAAATCAGAGAAGGTAGATTTAGATTAGATATTAGGAAGAAATTCTTTACAGTGAGGGTGGTAAGGCACTGCATGCATTTTCCAGAGAAAAATCCCTGTTAGTGGATTTTTAGTGGTTAGTCCCATCCCTGTTAGTGTTCAAGACCAGGTTAAATTGTGTGCTGAACAACCTGGTTTAGTGTAAATTGTGTCTGCCCACATCACTAGAAGTAGGTGACCATTGAAACTAGAGGGTCTTTAAGATCCCTTCCAACCTAATCGATTTTAATATTCTATTCTATGTTTTAAATTATTCTAAGAGGAGGAAAAGGGTCACTTAAATATGTGAACAACACAGATACTATGGTTACTGGAAATTATATGCTGTCAGCTTCTACAGAGACATGAAAATATTGTTTAGAATGTTGAATAATTCAATTTTACTCTAGACTGAGGTACATAGACCTTTTTGTTAATGTTGCAAAAGCATTATGAGGAAGTATTCTGAATTAGTTTTCTTCTAAAGTGCTACAACTCAAAGTCTGCTGGCCTGCAGTAGTTGGTGAAACATACTTGTTCCCTTTTATTCATACCTATAAGAGAGCTATAAAATTGTGAAACATTAAAAAGAGTAGAATTCACTCCTCTTTTTTTGGAGATTACAAATGGGAGGACATTTTCCCACATACAAAGAGCATCAGGTAACCTCTTCCATGTCCCACATACACAGGAATATCATCTGACACGCGCCCCCGCCCCCCCCGGCTCTAGTCTTGAAGTCAACAACTAAGGTACTCCTTACAGCGTGCAAGTAAGAGGGAAAAGACAATAATTCCTAGAAATGCATCAGAGTCTTAATTTGAAATTCTTTTTTAGAAACTTCAATCTATGTAGAGCTAACTGATTTATTTTAAAGATTTTTTTTTCTTCCTCCTCAAACTCTACTTTATTACTGCAATATGTTCTTTACATGCATGGAGGAAATATGGGAGAGGGAATCAACTAAAGAAATTATCTTCTTTCATTTTTAAGGTTTTAAGCAAATCTCACAAGAAAGTAAATATACTGCAAAGCATTTGCTAAGAGCTAGCTAGGGGGAAGCAGGCAAGTGCTAACTAGCTTGATAATCTTTTCAGTATGTGGAAAACCAGGGAGGATGTAGATATTTACCCCCATGAAAGGAATGAGTAAATATATTTACCTTCAGATATCTAGAAACAGTTAGACTCTGTAATACATAGTGGCAAAGACAGCTTCCTTAATTTAGTATATCTTTTCAAATCAGATTATGTTCTGCGCAGCAAAATTCCCTCGACTCCTTCAAAACCTGTGCAGAAATATTAATGTGCCAGGATATTCAGACATCCAGTTAATTAATTTGAAATGCCTAATTTTGGAAACCTATTATCTATAAAAGGTGATATTAAACAGATTTAACAAGTATACAAATGGATAATTGCAGGGATGATAGACTGCTGTTACAAAGTCCTAATTTCAGAGAGATTTTTCTTCATTGCTTTACCCAATAGCTGAATAATTTTCCCAGACTGAATATTTCTGAAGGAATATGACAGGTGAGCATTACCATGCCAGGTGTTGGGTCTTACATCTGTGCCATTTGCCTCCTCACAGATGATCATCAGCAGAACAAGATAGGGAATCAATGTACATTTGCATTCTTCCGTATACCTTGTGCTGATTTGGCTACATATTTTAACTGCAATATGTAGGGCTAGCTCACTACGGAGACTTTAGTCTCAAAAATATCCATGGGATTCTGAGAAAAATAGAAATAAAATAAGTTAATTAAGAGAATTTTGCAGGTAATGGACAAAGACATAGTAGTAACTGCATTTCCACATAAAAAAAAAAACCAACTGAGAAAACAGCGTCCTTCTCCACAAAATCCCCTGCATTCTGTTTCCCCACTCCTTAAACATAAACAATGCTTTTAATTCCAGCAGCCTACACTTTCACAATATAAAATGAACGGAATTATGCTATTTTCTTCAAAACAGATACAGATATATAAAAGAGTGTATTTTTCTCAGTTCCAGATGGGAAAAGTTCCACTAAACAACAAAAGATGCAGTCATACTACACTGTGGCACACAGAAGATGAGTGACATGGGTTATCTAACTGCAGCGCAACCACTGCAATTATGGCTTCATAGCTGCTTCTTTGAGTTCATCCAGTATTACCTGATCTGCCTGATAAAAGTTAATAAGAATATTTCACAGAATTATACAGAAAAAAACCCCTAACACTACCCCTAACCCAAACCCTAACGCCAATCCAAACATAACCCTACCCCTAACCCTAGCCCTAATCCTAACATTAAACCTGAACTCAATCCTAAATCTAAACCAAAACCAAACCTAAACTGAATTTAAAAACTAAACTGACCCTGACCCAAGCCATAACCATAGCCCAAACAGTAATGCTAACCCTAAACCTAAGCCAAAACCTAAAACTAATGCTAACTCTAACCCTAACCAAAAGTAGAAATGTAATCCTAAACCTAAACCAAACCCAACCCATACGCTGAATCCGAAACCTTAACCAAACCCAACTCCTAAACTGAATCCGAAACCTAAACCTAACCACCACCCTAATCCAAGCCCTTACCTTAAGCCTACATCTAAGCCTAAACCTAAACCTTAGCCTAAGTCTAAGCCTTACCCAAAACCTAACCCTAACCCTAGCCCTAATCTTAACCCTAACCCAAAACAATATCCTAAAGCTAAACCAAACTCAACCATAAACTGAATCCTAACCCTAACCCTAATCCCAGCCCTTACCCTAAGGCTAAACCTAAACCTAAGCCTAAATCTAAGCCTAGCCCTAACCCCAACCCTTACCCTATTATAAGTAAAAATTTGTAACGCTGTTTATTTATACTTGCCTTTTTTTAAATTCTTCTTCCAGAGGAGGAGATGCTTCAGTCCCGTCATCATCTTTGTGGCCCTCCGCTGGACTCTCCTCATTCTAGGGAGCCTAGTACTGGACAGAGAACTCTACATGTGGCCCCACCAGCGCAGAGCACAGGAAGAGGATGACCTCCTTTGACCTGCAGGCAGCACCCATCTTAGCTCAGCCCCAGACACTCTTGTCCTCTTGTTGCTGCAAGAGTGCATTTCTGCACTCATTCATTACATTTAATGAATGTAATAATCCCTCAATAATGTAATAATCCCTCAATATCTTTTCTCCATTGAAAAATCATGACAAGTTGCAGACTAGTATATTTCTACTTATCAGCAACAGCCTTTCTTAGAATAGGCAAAGAACCTGAAGTGTCACGGGGGCTGTTCTGTGAGGTGGAACTTCTCTACAAGCTACATGTACCACGAGGATATTCTGATGCACAATAATCTGAATGTAACAAACACCTTGGACCTACATCCTGTTTAGCAATATTTTAGCTTGCAATTAAAAACATAGAGTTGGTACCTAATTTGTCCTTTACTTAATTTGTAAATGTTAGACTTTTAACATTTGTTAGACTTTTTGACATTTTAGACTTGTTAACTTTTTGATATTTAATTGTGAAATCCCACTCCAAAATAATTAGTTCTGCCAAATTTTAGTTTGTTCATTAATCTTATCTACAGAATTTCTGCTATGTAAATAAAGAAAGAGACCTTTTTTTTGTAGAATTTTCAGTGGTGTATTACAGATAACCCTTATAAAATCATTGTGGATGTTTAGGAATATTGAGGACATTATTCATTCTGAAATATAGTTTAATAAGAAATTGCTAATTAATGGAAGCTTAAATAATCTTTGTTAACCTATTTTGATGACTCAGAAATAAATGACCTTTCATGAAACATCTCTGATGTAGTGTTCCGTGGTCTGTTGTTATATTTAATGGTTTAGAGTCTAATGGAACGTAGTTCCAAAAATTTTAGGTGGAAAATCTCAGGTAATCTCTACAAAGAAGATGATGCAGAGGTTTTAAGTGCCCAGATCTATAATCTTCCTGTGACTGAATATATTTCTAGCTGGAATTTCCACTAGTGTTATTAGGAAAAATAATTAAGGTAAATTTTTACTATTGTATAAACATTTATTAAGACATCTATCCACTACAGTTTGGAATGTCTAAAAAAAGAAAAAAAATCCATTTTCTAAAGCAACTAAATAAAGGCAATACAAAAATCTGAGTTCAGTTACAAGCTGGAAGAAATAACTTTATCATTCTATTCAGTGGTATTTAATCGATTCAGACTTTCTGGCCACCACTTTCCTCAGCAAACAGAAAACTTGCAATAGAGATAACCAGAAATTTGAGACCTTCTGGAGACTTTTGCACACAAGACATGCCTTTTGGTACAATGGTGGAGGTACTTATTTAATATTAATTTAATCATTATTATACTGGATTGAATAGGTAAAGACACTACTGCAGCATTTTACAGGAAAAAAATATTAGCCATTGAATATATTGTTAGGATTGCTTTATTTTAAGTTCTGAGTGCCTGTATATCATGCTTGACTACTAAATTAGTAGTTAAATAAAATTAGACTACTAAAGTAATTAAAAGTAATCAAAATTACTAAGTAAGTTTGCCAATGACACTAGACTGGGAGGAGTTGTCAGCTCCCTCAAGGGCAAGGAAGCCCTGCAGAGAGACCTCAACAAATTATAGAGATGGGCAATCACCAGCTCTATGAAGTTCAACAAGGGAAAGTGCTGGATTCTCCCCTGGGATGGAGCAGCCCTGGAGGAATGCATGAACTGGGGAACAAGAGGCTGGAGAGCAGCCCAGCAGGAAGGGACGTGAGGGTCCTGGTTGACAGAAAGCTGAGTGTGAGTCAGCAATGCCCTGACAGCCAGGGGGGCCAGGCATGTCCTGTGGTGCATCAGGCACAGCATCGCCAGCTGGGCAAGAGAAGGGATCATCCTGCTCTGCTCTGCATTTGGGCTACCTCACCTCAAGTCCTGGGGACAGTTTCAGACACCACAAGGTAAGAAAGATATAAAGCTGTTAGAGAGTGTCCAAAGAAGAGCTGTGAAGATGGTGAAGGACATTGAGGGGAAGTTGTGTGAGGAGCAGCTGAAGGCACTTCGTCTGTTCAGCCTGGAGAAGAAGAGACTGAGGGGAGACCCCCCATCAGAGTCTGCAACTTCCTTGTGAGAGGAAAGCAGGTTCTGATCTCTTCTCTGTGGTGACCAGTAACAGGACTCAAGGAAATGATGTGAAGCTGTGCCAGAGGAGATTTAGGTGGGATGTCAGAAGAAGTTTTCACCCAGAGGGTGGTTGGACATTGGAACAGGCTCTCCAGAGAAGTGGTCACAGTACCAAGCCTAACAGAGTTCAAGAAGTGTTTGGACAACACTCTCAAAACATGTGATTCTTGGGGTGTCGTGCAGGGCCAGAAGTTGGACTCAATGAGCCTCATGGTTCCCTTCCAACTCAGAATATTCTATGATTCTATGAAAATTAAAAATAATTGAATTTATCTTTGGTGGATTTGAATAATGAGTTTTTATGTACTAAAGCTAAAAAAATAGCAAAGTGTTTATGATAAAGATTGGTTCCAATTATAAAGTTCAAGTAGTTACTGCTGACTTCTTAAAAGTCAGAGGGTTTAAGCATTTTTGGTCTGATAGCAACTCTATGAACCATTTTGTGCAACCTTTTCCTTTAATCAAGTGGCAGGTTTGTTACTAAGAATCTCTACTGTTTTGCAAAAAGATACATGACAAGAGTTAATTTATGAAATAGTTTGATTGCACAACATAGTCTCATGGTTAACATCAAGTAACACTACTAGTACAATAGAAAATTTTTGGCATGAAAACTTTTTTCTTGTTTAGTACCGTTGGCAGTGAAGACGACAATAGTGGAAAAGAAAATGTGTAGGACCTTAGTCCCTACACAAAGTCATGCTGTGTGACAACATAGCTGTCTGTCTCAGATTCTTTGAGAGAGCAGGCCCTTTTTGAAGATGCCCTGGAAGGGACTTACACATAATGCTACTTTTTTATTTAGCAATAAAACAGTTTACTTTAGGTCTGGCAAGGCAAATTATATTTTTGTGATTTGACATTTATTTACCACAACATTTTCCCTTTTATTTAGGCTAAAAATCATCTGACTCAGCAGTTCTTTATCGATTAAGATCTCATTCTGGAAATTTATATAGAACTTAATAAAACAAGCTGTGGTCCTTGTTGAGAGTTTAGTTTATCCTAAAAAATCCATCTGGCACATGGCTTCATTGGATAAGAGAGATATCTGTGTTTTGAAACTATCACATCCACAAGTTAGAAAGTTACTTAACTTGCTTTCCTGCAGCTCCTTATTTATCCAGGCAACAGGACAGAGAAGACAAATGGCATTCCCCAAAGTCTTGCCAACATGGCCAGAAAACACCCTTCCTTTCCAGACAGAATATCTCAGACAAAGAATCTCTCTTTGCTGCAAGAATTCCATCCTGAACAAATGTTTACATATTTAGCTTTTAAAGTAGAGTAAACAAAGGGGTTAGCTGTGACGTAAGAGCTTTATCTCCAGCAGAGAATGATAAAACAATGTTACTGTGCCGGCAGCTTCAAGTTTCACTTCTGCAGCAAAGGGTTAATAACTTGAATTTTTTTGCTATTGCTGAAACTTTGTACAATAACTCAAGAAAATAATCCATAAATAAATTGAAAAGTAATTGTTACCAGTGCACAGTTTATAGACTTTCTGTGTTTAGAACGGTTTATTTTCATGACTGTTACATCCTGCGCATGACCTAGGAGGACATCTGCAGAGGTCAGTCACAGTAAGTGTTAGAGATAAAAATGGATCAGTATGCACAGTTCTGACACAGGAACAAAAGGGAAAAAACTGGGAATTTAGAGAGACTTGAAGCTCGGACTGAAGTAGACTGAGAATAGACTTTGTTTGGGATCACTGATACAGAATATCATAAAACTGTAACAGTTTAATTTATAATGCTTTCCTCCATGTTATAGAGAATGGGGATCGCTAGACCCATGTGATTGCAATAATGAGATACCTGGCCTCTGCCGTACAGTTATCCACCATCTGAACAACAAAATGAGGCTGGGCATCAGACATTCTGTGGCACAACTGACTTTTGCTTGTACCTGTTGGAAGATGCAAACAGCGCAGAACTCACACAGAAGGCAAGGCTAGGATATATAAAGCACAAAATTTTTTTGGCAAATGAAAATTGCCAGTCATTATAGGTTTTTTACTATTGTAGGTAAAAATCCCAAGTCTATCTTGAAGCTGTGGCTATGCATTCTCAAACACACAGCATACTGTGAGATGGGAGATATAAAGTTTCATAATCTCATGGTGATTTCTGTTGCTTTGCGTCCTTGAGAATTATTATTTTATTTTTTTCTCCTGCAAGACAACAGTATATTCCCTACACATAGACAACACAGCACATGTCCCTTTTTCTGGGGTCTACCTCCTCTGCTGTCTCCTGCTTTCAGTACCTACTTGTCCAGTTTTCATGGACACTCTTTGGGGATGGGGAGACAAAACTGAACTTTATAAGCTTTCTGTATTTAGAATGGTTTGCTTTTAATGACACCTACATCCTGCCTATAAGAGGATAGATCAGAGATAAAAGTGGATCATTATTTTCCAGAGTTTTATTTTACAGACACTGAAAGTTGAACTGACTTGCTCCTACTCTTGTCATAACCTGGTTTACAGCTGGAGAATATTAGATCGGTTTCTGTAAGGTCACAATATGGATTCCTAGCAATCATTACCTTCCTGAATTTTGTATAGCTTTTTGACTAGTTATAATAAACTAAAATTCATCCTTTCCTTTTCACTTTCTGAAATAGCCCTCCCTTCTATTTCTTGAAATATTCCTACACATTAGAAATGGAAAGACATTACAAAGTGTACATTGAAATAATTGGAAATTTTTATATTTTTATCAAAGTATAATTAGGACTGAAAAATGCCTTAATGTTTTCATATACTTTATCTTGTACTAAAACAGTGCTCTAGGGAATGCACCCATGAACATGAATGATGGTGATTTGACTAGAAGTAGTATTTTTTTGGTCACAAAATATCTAGCTTTTAAGTCATGCATATATAATTTTCTTTTTCAACCTAGAATGCTCTGAGGAAAAATAAAACAACCAAAACCCAACAACAACAACATAAAAAACCACCAACCCAACTCCACCAAACAAAAAAACCCAACCAAAATAAGGTTTATTTTCCTCTTTTTGTTTTTTTTTTGGACAAATAGACACATGCTTTTAGAATTCTTACACCTTCTATATGCTGGATGCACATAGACATCTTTGGTTCATTTCACATGCCTTGCACAAGCAAGGCAGCCAAAAGGAAATCTTTGAATATAGATACAAGCAACAGGGCAGCATGTACATGTCTTCAAAGATTTTACTCCTGAGTTAACCAGTGCCCCAGAGGTGGAAATAGCATCATCTAAAACATCCATAGCACAAGCAATTCAACCAGCTGGCAGACAGCCTTCCTAGCACGATTACCCTTGAACAACACAATATATACTCTGCCAAGAGCAAGACTGAAGCCTAGAGCAGGTGTTAAATGGCTGATTTAGCTAAATCCTCCATCTCAGACTATCTGTGCTGAAACTACTAAATGTCTTTGATCGTATTTTCTTCATCACATGAAATTTAAGAGACATGAGAGTGTTATGCAAATTAAACACAGGAAGGTTCTGAATCTAAGCACTTCTCTTTCTGACAGTATTTAGACTGAATAGTTCCTTTCTCAGGAACTCAGACAACTGTTGAAAGCTATTTACATATTCATTCAAAATCTTATGCACTAAAAGAAGATACAATTTATTCTATTAGCTGAAGCTGCCAGAAGAACAGCTAGAGGAGAACAGAAACTTTTTTCATTGCCTCCATCTGGCAACATGTACAAGCTCAGTCTGAGACAAAAGAAGAATTTGGGAGACCACTACCCAAATTCTTGACAACTCTCAGGGGCTGAGGAGTGCAGCCACATCTGTTCTGCTCATCACCTTTGAATCTTGTTTATGTACTGCTGCTGAAACAGCAGGGAGATGCTACAGAAATCACATGCACCTGAGCAGAGACTAACAAGAGATGAAGAAGGGACTGAGGAGAGGGAGAGCAGCAGGAGATTCTTCTATAATGGAGAAGGACTGAGACCCCAAAAAGTCAACATGGTTTTGTGAAACTGAATTGAAACCAAAGCCTCGTGCCACCCCAGCTTCGGCCAAACCTTATGAGGCAAAAAATTATCCCCTGGAGCAACCACCATGTGTTGCTATAGACATCTCAGGGGCAAAAGCCTTCCAGCAATGAAGATGAGGATTAGGTTCCTCATGATTCATTTGTGAAGCTTCTTCACCTGCCATTCTTCCTTGTATAAACTTGAAATCACTAAAATAGATTGTTCCTTTTATTTTGCTTATTATCATTATTATAATTTGTCTCCCTAATTAATGTTCCTGTGCTGAAATGCATGGTGGCATTCCTGAATAAATCAGCAAAAAATACCTCCCTGCTTCACACTGCATTTAGATCACATTTCTGAGTTTATGAGACTGGGTGACTTGGAGAACTATAAAGAAAAGTTTAATTGTTTTCAAATTTGAAAATAATGGCAACTTGAATCATCCCTCCCTAAACTGACTTTTTGCTATTTCTTTTTTTCCTAGCAAATCTGCCAAGCTTTTCAGTGCTGTTTATTTACAGCATTGAATTTGTTACAAAACAACATAATTGAATTAAATGACCATAAGTTTTTTCACTAAAAAAAAATCTTGCTCCAGAATTAAAGTTGTGGTGTTTGTTTTGATCCTTAAATATGCACTTGCACATCTTTTTGTGTACTGCCAAAACAAGCATGAATGCAGAATATCATATGTTGCTAAGCAGAGCACATAGTAATGGAAGCCCACCTTCTCTATCAAGAGAATCAAAATTTCAGAGGTTTCTTCCTCAAAAATTACATGTTGCATGAGTTATTGTTCAAAAAACCATGCCATTAACTGTGTAGTGGTGACATTGAATAAGTGTCTCCCCAGCCCTGGTGATGAACTCTGTATTTCTCTCACAAGTCATGCAGCTACTAGGTGGGACCTGGGAGGAAAGATGGACTCATCTTCATGCTCTTCTACACCACTTGAACTTGCTTTTCAAGTTACCTTCCAAGACAGGAGGATCATGCTGCACAGCTGGGACAAATAAAATAGAGAGTATGCATGGGAAAAATGTTCTCAGCAGGCAGCAGCTGAAAATATAAACCACAGCTCCAACTGATCCTGTAACTGCAGGAGGATTAGTACACAAGCAGGACATAAAGCCAATGAAAAGAGGAAACAATAGTATGTTTGAGTTGGCTAGAGTTTGCTGAAGAGAGGGCTCTCATCCTCCACTTGTTCTCTCCTTTCTGAGGCTGATTAAGGGAATCTGCCCTTGGGTGAAAAGAGCAACTCCCTTTGCTCTCAAAGAAACAAACACTGGCCAAGCCTCTCTAATCAAGGTTTACGGCAAATACTGAAACTTGATTTAATTCCAATTGCAAGCTCTGTTCATGAGGTTTCCTTGTTTATGAGCCACATTTGAGAGATTTAAATGCTTAAATGTCACTAACTTCCTCGCTCTTACTTTTCATATGCTACAAGAACAATACAGAGGTATTACTGCACTCTCAATTTACTTAATGCAATTACTAAATAAGTGTCCCTTAGAACTCCAGTAAGTTTTCATTTAGGGCTGCTGTGAAAAAGCCAAGGCAAGAATAATGTTATAGAGGCAATCTGATGTACTAAGATCAAGATTCACAAATGGGGAGAGGAATATTGCAGACAGCTCTAACAATTCGTAGCATAAGCAGGCTGTCTATTCAACAGCACCTCCTTAGAACAGATGTTCCTTGTACACAATTCACAGAGGTCAAGTTTTTCTCATTACACATTTTCAAGGACAAGGAGGGGTCCTGGTTGCAGACCAAGCAGTAAGAACTCCAACTGCTTATCAACTCTGCTTGATGTGTTTTCTTTCATGTTGTAAAACCCACTAGCCTCCCACACACCCCCAGTATTTATATGGCTATACCATACAACATGTTCACATCATTGAGGCACCCTTTAACAACCAAATATGTGAGATCCCACTTGTGCTCTGTCTATCTCTCCTGGATATTTCCTTAGCACTTCTGAATTTCAATGTCTTTGATTCTCTCTCAGTAGAGTCTGTGTTCCAATAAAACTGATATCCATGCTTTCTTTGGACTGAGCCTAATGTAGCTGATTGTCTCATTCTGTGTGTTTATACCCATAGTGTGATCAAAGGATTTCTGAGAGTTTTCTAGGTATTGCTCCTTTCTCTTTTTCTCTCTCTCCTGTGCTTCACAACCCTTTCTGTTTTGCCTTCATTCCTTCCTCATTAATCTTCAGGTTCTCACCCAAACCTTCACCCTGGATCATCTGCTTTCCTGGTTACTTTGATTTTGTTTCCTTTTCAAACTTCATTGATGTTTATCCTATTCTTACACAATTCTTGATCCTGCTCCATTATGACAGGAGAGTAAACACCTGACAGTACACAAATAAAAGGTAAAAGATTTATCTAGACGGAAATTTCATTTCTCTGTCCCTCTTCCCTTCTCTGTGACTTTTGAAAATTTTCCTCATGTTAATGGCAACAAATAACCTCTGTGAAATTGTTGCAATACATGTCAATGTCAAGGTAACTGATATCAGGAAACAGCTGTAAAATTAGCTCTTGTGTTTCCTAACATCTATTTCCTAAGATCTATTAATAGACCTAATTATTTTTGTATCCAAATGTGTTCATAAATCAAGCAAATGACACTTATTAAAGCACTTTCGTATAAGGAAGTTATTTACCAAAATACTTTTTCCATATCTCTGCTTTTTGTAATTCCTTTTATTTATCATCTTAAATGCAAGAATTTCTAATGCGATAAGGAATACATGATTTAAATTGTTTGGCCAAACTCTGAGTGCTTGGTTCTTTCTTAATGACTCTTGACATCCCAGCTACTAAAGGTTATACTAAATACAAAATATCAGAGCACAGCCCAATAGATTGTTCTCAAAGTGTTTGCTCTCTACAGGCTATAATTACTGACCCAAAATAAACATATTCTGTATCTGTCTTGACAGAAAATACATTTAAAGTGTCCTGTTTATATGCTTTATTTTGAGAACAAAGGAGTGTCCATGTAAATTCCTGTGTTTGTTTAACATACTTACATGCTAAACAGCCACACTGGTACAAACAGAGTGAGACAGAAAAAAGAAAACAAGAAATATCTAAACAAAGCTGCTTTGTTTTTGAACCTGCATCCTATTCTCTGTGGTCACAGTCTTCAAAAAGCAAAACACATAATCTGAGGACTTTATCCTTTAGTCCAGTGCTGTACACCACATGCTGCTTTGAACCATAAGGAGGCAAATGCTAAACTCCTGTCCCTCTCTTCATCCCTGTAAAAATCTATAGAGAGGAAAGAAAATGCAGGAAGGGAAGTGACCTTTTACAATGACAAATCATCCAGAAATGCTGATGTGGAAATCAATGCTTCACATTTCAGTGAAAAAGCACTTGTGGCTGCAATGCTTGAGACTGCAGAGGAGCTAAATTTTGATTCTAAACCACAAAAGCTGTAATTCTCTTTTCTTACCCACTTCCCCAAGACAAGGAAAATTCCTAATGGCTTCAATTACCTTTTGTCACACCACTGAAAATTCAGATTTTCAATCATCTGGCACCTATACAAACCAGAGTAGGAGATTTTCAGGCATTTAGACACCAAGTAGTTGCCACAGTTTATGATAGCCTATTTCTCAGTGAAATACCAGTTGTTGACAATGTCTATTAGCTAAACTCTTAATATTCTGGATTTCTTGAGAAAAACCTGGCAGGTTTTAAAGATTAGTTGCACTTTTGTCTTCTGGTGGGGATTACTATTTTACCCTCCCTGGTAGGTGAACTCACCCAATATCAGCCTTCACTCTAGTTTCACTCTAGTGAAACATCAGTGGCACAGTATTATTGTAATGACTGTGAGCAGCAAGAACTTCAGTAGATGACACATTTTCTGTCCTGCAAGATATGTGTGGTTTAATAGGAGCAGATAACTCAGAATAAATGTTACCAACTTTATTCACAAAATGTCAAGTATCCAAAAACTGTGTGCTAAGCCAGTATAAATTCATTTTCATTGTATCCAAGTTTGGGGGTTTTTTTTGTATTTTCAATTATTTATTTTTTCAATTCATTATATGTTTTCTGTATTACTGGAGCTTTGAATAAAGAATGCTTAGGCTAATATTTTGTCCTCTAGGTCTGAGTCTAATGTGGTCTGCATAATATATGTACACATTTATGTGTATTTTAAGAGTAGTGTGCAATCAAAAAGCAAAAATCAGTGAAAGACTTCATCCAAAGACACTACAAAATCAGGAGTTTTCCAAAGTGACCCTTATTTGCCCTCCAAAATTAATAATAACCCTGAATTAACTGTCTCCTTGCTATACACCATGAAAATCATTTCCACTCACCTTACTGCATTTTTTTTTCCATTTCTTAATTTAGAAGATGCTAAATATCATTAAGTAGAGATGAAAATTTCAGGCATCACACATCTGACCTATGTGGCATGAGAAGTGACTGCGAAGTCAGACCACTGTCAGAACTGTACCAAGACAGACCAAAAAGCAAGTCCCTTCTGATCAAAGCTATACAAAGTAAATGGCTTCCCACAGTCAGAGTTCAAACAAAACAAAAGAGTAAAGGTTCCTGGATAGTAGCACTCTTACTGTTGACATCTCTGCTGTACTATTTGACCACTAGAAAGTACCATGAGATTTCCCAGAGATAGATCATGTCTTAGTAACAGATCTGATAGTCACTCATTATCTGGCAATGTAAGCTGGAGGTGCTAGGCTGAAGAGAAGCAGACACTGTCAAAATTTTCAGGAAGGAAAATACAAAAATTACTTCCTTTGCAGATGAGACTTGGAAAATAAAAAGATTTAGCTGGCCCTGACTGCAACACCACTGCTGTCAATGTACTTCAGGAACTATGTGTTCTGTGTTCTGACAGAGATCAGATGTTCAAAATTGAGTTTAAAAGTTGCTGGCATCCGATTTGCTCACCAGTGCTGTCAAACAGTAATGAAAATCTTTCCTCCCAGTGGAAAAATAGGGGTTTTTTGGTCCATGAAAATCCTTTATGTCCATGTAATGGACCTCTTTCTTTGAGACCTCTGTCATGGCCAATGTCTCACATGGCACATCTTCACCAATCCTACTTTGAGCATGAAATTAATAATGTAGTATCCTGTCATAATTAAAGAAGCTGAGAAATCTGCCTCAGGATCTCCAAGCTTACTGTAAAAAAATTCCAGACTGGTTGTTTAGTTTGAATTTAAGGATCATAAAAAGGTCACATAAAGGTAAAGGTATCATAAAAAATATCATCACCTCAGATGTCTCTTATATATAAATATTGTTTTACTATAATATAGCAAAAATATTCCAGATTTTTGGAAAAAATTGAAGATTTCACTGTTTCCTTTATCCAGTTATACATAAAATCATAGGATCATATAATGGGCTGAGTTGGAAGTTATCTAAAAGATCATCTAGTTCCAATCCCCCTGCCAATTGCAGGGACAACTTTAACTAAACCAGGTTGCTCTGAGCTCCATCCAGCCCAGCCTTGACCACCAGGGGTGCATCCACAGTTTCTCTGGGCAATCTGTTCCAGTGCCTCACCACCCCCTTAGCAAAGAATTTCTACCTAATATCTAATCCAAAGCTATTCTGTGTAAGTTTAGAGCCACTCCCCCTTGTCCAGCCACTATATGCTCCTCTAAAAAGTCCCTCTATATCTTTCTTGTAGAATCCCTTCAGGTTCTGGATAGTTGGTGTTGGGGATCCAGAGCTGGCTGCACACTGCAGGTGGGATTTCACCAGAGCAGAGTGGGTGAATCACCTCTCTTGCTCTGCTGCCCACACTGCTTTTGATGCAGCTCAGGATGTGATTGGCTTTCTGGGCTGTGAGTGTGTATTACTGGCTCATATTCCATTTTTCATCTGCCAGCAACCCTAAATACTTCTTTTGCAGCTTTCTGCTCATCACCAAGCCCTGTATAGCAGGGCTTGCCCCAGGTGCAACACCTTGAACTTGGTCTTACAGAGCTTCATGCAATTCCTATGGGCCCACTTCTCAAACATGTCCAGGTCCCTCGGATGGCAACACATCCCTCAGGTGGAGTAACCACACCACTCAGCTTGGTGTCATCGTCAGACTTGCTGAAGGTACACTCAATTCCATCATCTATACCATTAATGAAGATGCTAAATAACACTGGTCCTAATTTGGACCCTGGAGGGACACCACTGGCACTGATGTCCATTGGGAGACTGAGGCATTGACCACTACCCTTTGGATGTGACCATACAACTTTCTTATCCATCTCACAGTCCGCTCATCAAATCTGTCTCTCTCCCATTCAGAGAGAAGGGTATTATAGAAAACTCTGTTGAAGGCTTTACAGAAGTCCAGATAAATATCATCCACAGGCCTTTCTTTGCCCATTGATGTAGTCATTCCATTATAGAAGGCCACTAGGTTTGAGTTTCTTCCACATTGTAATTAAATTATAATGTTATATAGACGGTTTCAATGGATGCTCTTAGGTCAGTTTAGAAATGTTAGAAGGTGATTCAAGTTATGAATTTAGTATCTGTAAAAAGGTAATTCATAGAGATGGTACTGCTGCTTCACGTACCTCACCATATCTGCAACTTGGCCACATCTTCCTATTTGCCCAGCTGTTGGTATTTTCAGTTCTTATCTCCTCTGCACACCTGAAACTGGGTGGAAGATTGGTCATTGCGCCTTAGGTCAACTCAACAAACCATGCAAAATCCAGCCATGTTTACCTCTAATGATGGGATTTTAATCCTGCTTCATCTTGCCTAGAGATAGGGAACAATCTGCTCCCAGTCATTTAATCATGACATTTCATTAATATCAACTGTAGAAATAAACAGCTATCTAGCCTTGCTAGAAACCACAGGTCTGTACAGACCCTGCTTCAGGATTGCTATAGCTCAACATTAAGAAGAGACGTTTTTATTAAACAAAAGTCTGTCCTCTGCAGGCAAACATTTCCAGAGGAAGGATTTATTTGTCTTTGCAACTAAAATGTTAACTTCCTTTGCCCTAGGAGTAATTTCACGTTTTTTTTTCTACTAGCTTCTGTCTCCATGTTTCCTATTCCCTTAGAAATGAGTTGTCATTGAAAGTGCATATACAATAATTTCATGAAGAACAAAGTAAAATAAGGTATCTTCCTCACCAGCCACTGTTAAAATCAAAATAAGTCAAAACTCAGGTAGCATAAAAATCAAGCTGTTGTTCCCTTTCATTCATTAAACTCCTAATCCATAAAAAGTAGGGGTAGGGTCAATTTGTTTTCTGAATTCACAGTAACCTAATTAAAATTTCACAAATTATGACTTTAATTATATTGGATATCAATTCAGTATCTCACTCAAGGAAAAAGGTTTTTAAGTGTTACATTGAATGCCACTTCATTGACCATGAATAAATGCTAGAAATATCAGTTCCAAGTAAATTATTTAGAAGAACACAGATACTACAGCTAGTTGTTTTGTTCTTAACTTACAGCAACCTAAGGTAAAATAGAGTCCACTTTAGGCTTATCTTTAAAATTTTATTAGTTATTTCATTGCTCTACTTCTAAAAAAATTAAAAAGTTGAGCAATCTTATGTTTAATTTTGTTTCCAGTGAAACCAAAACACATCTTCCAATCCCAACAGAATCAAAGCCAAATTGATTATTATACTGATTTCCTTTAGAAGGAAAGAAACTGTGTTAAATTTACATCCTTACAAATGAAATGGAAGATCAGGAACTGTATGGGTTTTTTTGTTACACAAATGTGATTAAACACTAAATGTTTGGCAAAACAATGATTATGTGAATAAATAAATGGCCATTTTTTAGTTACATACTAAAATGTATGTAGGTTTTTTTTATATTTAAATGCTTTTGTCATACTATCAAAGAGCAGAAGCGGTGCTGTAAGTTACATGAGCAATCAACATAATGTGGAACAGCTGGAGTGGCTTAAGGGTGCCTGGAAAGTGTTTATCTTGACTATTGATGGAATACGGCAAACAAATACAGCAGTTTAGAAGTAGTTAACTGGCCATTAAGCAAAAACTGTAGCTGGACATGCACTCCAGATCCAGCTGAGCTGCACAACATAGGACTTGTTCAGAAAAAGATACTCTCTTACATCAAGGCTGGCAGACAGTCTTGAAAGGGCTCTAACTTGCATCCCACTGGATTAGTAAACATTACTGGAATGTTTCAGCCAAATGTTCTCCCCTAATGCTATTCATTTAAAAGACGTTAGGAATCGCAATATATGTACAGTTCAATCTATTCACCATTGAGTGCTAAGCAAATTCCTTTTATGCACAGCAAATTTGTCTTTCTGGCAAACAAGTGAAACAGAGATATTCTGATTGAAACAGAAATTTTCAATCAGTTCTGCTTACTGCAACAAAAGGAGGGAAATCTCTCCTTATATTCCTGATTTTGCTTTCTTCCCTACAGTGTAGATATATATACACATATATAAAAGATTTTCTAATGGTATTATATGAATATTTTTAACTCCTGTGTATTTTCAGAAACTAGGAATCAAGTACTGTTCCCATATTTTATTCAACACCAGAAAAAATGTTCATCTCATAAAGCTCTGCAAATTAATCAAGAAAGCAAGTCTTTGATACTGCTGGTTACTTCCTCTTATAATTTCATTTTACAGCAGTCTAAAGGGTTTCACTAAATTGGTTCAAGACTAAAAGTCACTCAGATGATGCTCCAATGTTCAACCTAATTTGCTAAAGTGTTTTTCAATTTTAAATGCATTTCCAAGTATTGTGCAGAGAAAATTGCAGAATCTTGTTTATGCTCATTCATTCATCAGTAAACACTTTTCCCTGACTTCCTCTTCAATGATATCAATGTTTTGTTTTTTCTGAAGAACAGCATTTTAGAGTGAAAATTTCTTTATTTACGATGAATAATCCTTTATAATTACCTTCTTTTTATATAGCAACAAAATACAAATGTTGGATTTTCAGCTCTTTTTCCCTCCCAACACTTTCCAAAGGAGAAAAATGTGTTACTCAACAGGAGCTAAAAGGCTTACTTACTTATTCACTTTAGACAGTGTCTTCATCTCTTTAGCTGTAACACAAACACCTTTTATTGTGCTGTAGTGTGCAGTAGCTACCAGGATCCTTCAAATCCAAGTTGGACATGCATCATTCCTAGCTCTGACAGCACCATAATTCTTGCTCTCAGAAAACCTGGTGGGAAGACTGCCTTCTTGGGGACCACAAAGTCTCATATACCAGCCCTATGTCCCAGCTAGCACAGTCACAAAGAAAAAGACAGCATGGTTTCTCAGGTCTAACCTCCCACATCCAGAGTCAAAAAGACAAAAAGTCCATTAAAGTAGTCAGTGTGAAAATGGTCAGATCCCAGGCTGCTGCATTCAGTAAGGTGAACATCAGGGAGACTTTGGCTTTTCTTTAGGTATCTAAAGTATTTGATGTCTGTAAATCAACTTGCACATGGAAGGGTCCTTATCAAGCAAATTGAGAATCAGAATATGTTGATAATTTTTTATGCTTACTATTCTTCAACTACCCCTTCTTGTAAAAAATCAGTGTCAGATGCCTTCTTCTTGTACTTGTCCCTCTCCAGAAATACTTATGGGCTTCTCAGAAGCAGAAAGCTGCCTTTTCACCTCTGCTGTTAAGCATTTGGAATGTCTTTTCCAAAGTCTATCTCTGAATAGTGCAAGTATTAATTTTTTTGTTTTGTCTGAATAGCAATACACATTTGTTTGTCCCTGTTCCCCTCCAAGGAGAAAGCAACACAAAGAAAGAAAATAAGTTCACTCACTCAGAGGGGTTTTTTTTATGATGTTACTTTCTTGCTATCGGAGATTGTACGAACAGTCATTTCTGAGGTGCTTTGGAGTCACAACAAACATCAAATAAAGAACAAAGCTTCTCAAACAAACAAACAAAAAAGTTTTTTATTACCTCATCTTCATTGGTGTTACTAGTCGTTACCACATATTATGAGAGCATACTAGAAAAAGAATGTTTTACTGCACTGTTCCTTGCCCACTGCCCTGTATTGTAACAATATTTAACTGTATAAAATAAATACTGCAGCCTACCAATACCTGAGCTGTCCATTCACTGATTTGTTGGAAGTGCTGAACTTCTTTCTGACCTCCATCTATTTCACTTTTCAGTGTAATGTGGGTAGTTTGCAGACATTACCATAACAGAAAGAATAAGCATTCCTGACAAGGGAAATTGCTGGTCCACAGTTGAGCCTGTTGAGCTAGTGCAGTCTGGTGCTTAGGAATTCATTTCCAAGAACAGACATGTCAACAAAACCTAAGCGCTTAACTAAACAGAGGATGTAAAAATTATACAAATGAGGAATGTAAGTTCATTTACACAAAGGAATAAATATTGCTAGAGTATTTCGCAACTGTTGCTTCTAATTAATGTTCACCAGCGCTAACACATGTGAAGGAACAAAGTGATGAGAATAAATTATCAGTTGAACTCTGAACTGAGAAGTCTTTAGTGCTGTCTGCATTTCAGAGGAAGCTCCTTGCACACATTTGGCAGATCTGTTAGAAAAACTTACCACATTCCTTGGACTTCCAAAAAGGTTATGAAAATCAAACTGAAATAATAATGGGAAAAAACACACTCTTCATAGAAACTTCAATGCAGCAACAATTACAAAGGCTATGATTTTTCATTATGAGAAAGTCAGCCATTGGAATAATCCTCCCCTGGAAGTGATGGATTCTTCAACATTGGAATCTTTTGAGTTGGAAAAAGTAGTCCCTCATATCTAGACCATGCATTTTACAAGTTAAGTTGGACCAGATGGTCCTTAATATTTCCTTCCAACCTGGTATTCTCTAGCTCTATGAAATAGGGTATGTATACAAGCTGGAAAACATAAGCTGAGGAGTAGTTAAAGCATGATTTATTGGTGGCATTACATTTCAATACGCTACTCTTGGGTAAGTTCTGACCTCAATCTGATTTTAATATTATGGAAAAAATCACATAATTAATTATTAAACAATAGTCCTTTTTAAAGCCTTGTTTACTACTAAGCAGCCCATATAGTTAGTAAAATGTTTTTCACCTGGTTAAATGATTTTATCTGGTTTTTACTTTTAACAATAGATCAATTATTTTGCTATTTCCACTGTTTAGTACTAGTATGGTCTGTGAAGAAGAGCAATATGACAGAATTTATTGTCAAGTTTTCATATTCAGCTGCCAGAAGCAAAATCAGAAAAGATAGTCACAACTTCTTATAAATGAGAGTTAATTTTTTTAGTCTTTTTGTCTAAGTCAATCTCTCCTGGTGTCTCTCTTCATGGATATATTGAAGTGTACTGCCCAGTAACTGCTTTGAAATGTCACTGTTCACTTAGTTATCATTAAACTGCTCTGAAACTTGTGTGAAACCCTGCATCAGGGGTCATCTGGACTCCTTCTTAGTCACAGTGATCTCAAGCTTTATGAACTTCACCCTTTTAATTTTCTTTCTTTTAAGCCATTCCATAGGAGGAAATTTTGCTCAGCGCTTCTCCCCCGACTCCTTCCCCCTGCAGCAGACCTATAGAGAAATAAAATTTCTTTCAGTCTGATGTTGTACCATAGCAAGACAAGTCTATGCTCTCTGCTTGCAGGCTTATAAATATCTCTGTAAGTGTTAAAGAATGCATCCCTCTGCATGCATTCTTTAACATCCCATCTCAGCAATTAAGGGGAAATATTTTCCCTGTTGCCAATTAATTATATTATTTCTACATATACACTATAACCAACGGCATGTGTTTGGTCACAAATCTAAAATCAGAACAGCTTAATTTCCCCACAGAGCTCCAATACTGCATTTGTCATGTAGACTTATGATGCTCCCTTCAATTTGCCCATTGTTCCTGATACAGGCCAGATGCATTGTAGGTTCATGTGGTTTCCAAAAAGATCAGTGCTCCTTGATCCCAGCCTTCAAATCTAGGCTTCACAGGGTGTTTTAGCAGAGAAAGGCCTCAGGACATACTGCAAACACTGCCATCTGTATTTCCCCTCTTGCCCACCTGGTTGGTGATCCAAAGCGTACTCCCACTATACAATGATCACAAGGGACATTCCTCCTGCTGCCTCTGCCTTTCCTGACGCTCATGTGTTCTTTAGCTCTTCCTAAATCCTGCTTTCCCATTCTCCCCAATCTCTTCATAATTCAAACAATTTAAAAGTTTGCATTACTTCAGCCTTTTAGCAGCTTGTGGTGGAAGAATAATCTTTGCAATAATTTATGGAGTTCTCATATTTTTTGCATTTCCTAATACTTTATTATTCTGCACTCTTACATCTCATATGTTTGAGAATATTAATTCACAAGGCAAACAAAAAGAAAAAGACATAACAAACAGAGCTTCTTCTAGCACCACACCTGGTTAAGATATTTGCCCTGGATTTATAAATCCAGATTTCAATAACATCAAGACAAGTGGGAGTGCTTTCCCAAAAGGAGTACCAAATGAATGTAACAAGGTGCAGCTAATGTGCTCTTCAACCTCTTTATTTACCCAGGTGTTCTCAGTCATCATTCTTACTCACATTGAACCCTTCAGGCAGTGAGAAGCAGCATCATTTTGGAAGATGCTTTCAGTTAAACGGGAACACTGACCCAAACAAACAAGAGTAATAATTTGGCTAGTACTCCTCAGGACATGCAGGGTCACATTTGAAAAAGCCCTTTCTCATTACTGTGCATAATTCTTCTTTCCCTGGCATCCCTACCCAGCATTTGTGGATTACATCAATGTCATCTCTTCCATATATGTTGAAAAAAAGAGAGCTTAAGAAGACTCAACCACAAGGAAAAAAGTATCATTTATACTATCCTATACATCACTCCTAAATTCTACTAGAAGAATAAAACATAAATTATTTACATCTTATCTCTTGCAAATTTAAAAGCATTTAGCCAAGAGTGAAGAAACTGCAGGACAGCCAAAGGCCTTATTTTCAGTTGCTTGCCTCTTCCCATAATGAACCCCACCAAGAGGAATAGGGAATTCCAGTTTCTCAGACTAAAAATACCGACATGAAAACCCTTCAAAAGAGAGGGTACTCTGATCTTTTGGGCAAAGCACAGTAAAATACAATGTTAGGAATCAATACCACCCTTGCCTGTTATGATCCTGGGGTCCCCCACTTCCTTCAGTGATTCCTGTTGGTTCAGGCACACAGTAGCCACAGCAAGGCCAACAAAAAGCCTTTATTTTACACTGTTCTGCTACATCTCATAATAAAGCATGCTGCAGCATACCCTCTCACTCCACTGACAGCAAAGCATTTATACCAAGAAGGCAGTAGCTGAAGTCATCATCAGGTTGAGGAGATGATTTTATTTTGTGACAGAGGGTTATTTAAATTTTTTTTCAGTAAATGTAATTTGATGTCAAGTCAAGACTGTCATTCACCTGGTGGTGATGGTGTGTCTCTATGATAGACAACAGGAGTTCCTCTTTGGGCAAATGGATGTGCAATATGAATTCCTGAGTACTCCTGAGAACTCCTGAGTCAAATAAATTATTTCAAGATGTCCTTCCAGCCAAAACATATTGCACTAAGTAACAACTCAGATTTCTAACCAGAGATCTGTTTACAAAATTGTCTTTCTCAGATATAGTTTCATCTTGTTCCTGCCCATCCAACCACTAAGCATTCTTTGAAGCAATTCTGCAGGCACAGATGTTGAGAATTGTGAAGAAGTATGAGTTTGTCTGTGTACTTTTAAGCTCATTGAAAAAAGACAGCAAAAGAGTAGAAGCTGTGAGACAGCTAAGTAGTTTTAATCTGTCACTGCTTGCCAGGGAGGTACAGATAAACCATTCTAAAGTCTTGGGCTCTTATTCCTGGCAGTACAAGTGTATGCTTCACTCTCCAGCATTAAAGGTTTGGGAATCGGTGAGAGGAAATAATTTTAAAGAAATCTGTTACTAGTAACACTCCTAGTGTAATTTCCATGTACTCTGCCACTGACATTATTTGGTAGGCTAGTCATGAGAGTCATGAGAATAAAAATCTTCCTCAATGAGAAAAAACAAATACTTTCAGCATAAACCTATATAAGGAAAGGGAAATATATTTAAACCTGACTATAATTCATAGCAGCATCCAAAATAAATTTGCCTTTTCATTGATTGAAAGACTTAGTGAGCACAATAAACTGTTAAAGAAGTGTAGAGGCATTTTGTTATGTGCCAAATGTGAATTTTGTTGAACTGAAAGAATGAACTTCCAAAAGAAGAAAAATTTGCTTCTAGGACTGTTTTCACAGTAAATTCCAAACCACTGTCTTTATGATACACTCCCTCTTGTAGATAGGATTAACTAGGTTCCATTCCAATTTAGTGCTCGCTTGATGAAATGCAATCCTCTTTTTGTACATCTTCATTTTTAAATTTTACTCTATCTTCTTTTTAGATTATTTCATTTATGCTTATTTTTGTCTGCATTGATACTCTTTTATTCTGCATTTTTTGTGGACATAAATCAGCTTAGATAAGATAGTTAAGCCAGCATTATGAGTCAGTTAAAATTCATTCAACCTGACAAGATTTGTATTTGGTAGCCTGTTTTATCTTTCTGCTTAGAAAGGTCATTCAGAGCCTTAGGAGAATGATAAAACTGTTTATTCATTTTTACAGTATATCCCAGGTCAGCATCTGTTCCTGATATATATACCAGCTTTATTGTTTAAGACAGCTATCCAAACACTGCATTGTAAAAATGTAGTTAGAATTTATAGTTGAAATGTCTCATGGCAAGAACACTGATTTCTTTTTCTGTTTCTGAGGGAGTATTATCTAAATATTCTTAAATAGTAAAGTTCTCTCAAACGTACCCCAGAATAACACAGGCTTTAAATCCAATGACACATTTGTAGTTTCACTTCTATTTTTATTGCCGTTTGGTGTGACCAAGAGGCAACCTAGTGTTCTCAGACACAAGACTGTTCTGAATTTAGCCTTTCTGGGGCGGATCACTTTTACTATTACACAAACACTGCATTGAAACAGTTTGAAACAGTATGCACATCTTTTGTAAATGTATATCTGAATAATGTCTATGTTTTTGCATTTTCCTCAACAAAGCAGGCAACTGCTCCATTTGATAACTGTTGGCATAACAAGGACAAGAATTTGTTTCAGTAACTTCTCCCTGAAGTGTGAAAACCAGCACTCACCAGCAGCAGTCCAACAAATGGGTCTGCTCTTGAGCTGTGATCTTGATCTGTGGCTATTAATCCACTGTCTTTTTTGTAATCCCATTCCAAAGGCAAGGAGTTGCTGTGCAAAAGGACCAAGTAACCCACAAATCTGTCTTGGTCTTTCTAACACATAATCAAGGACATAGGAAGTGTCTGTCACAGCTTTCAAAGTCCAGACTAAGGAGTCTGGCATTCAAACCTCAGTTTGGTATTCAAAACGTTCCACAAGAAAGAAAAGCCCTCCCCAAAGGAAAAAGG
The DNA here is from genome assembly GCA_024362935.1 of Setophaga petechia. Classification (NCBI taxonomy): domain Eukaryota; kingdom Metazoa; phylum Chordata; class Aves; order Passeriformes; family Parulidae; genus Setophaga; species Setophaga petechia. The sequence goes on along the minus strand of JANCRA010000026.1, from coordinate 12,592,934 downwards.
GGAAGAACATGTAATGTATACTTGCAACCCTAAGGAAATAAACTATCCTTACAAAATGTATAACAGATATTTTCTTCTTAAGAAAGGAAACAGAGAATAAAGCGATAGCTCTTCTGAAGATGAGAGCCTATGAAAGCTCTGAAAGAAACCTGATTTAATAATCAACAGTGTCTCTATTAATTGTCCTTTTTCAAAGATCAGTACCCTCTAATGCTCACCTCAATGAAGAGGCAGATCCACACCTGCGCCCAGGAACTTAAAAGGTAGCAGTTTTACTCATTAGGTGGACGCAAAGCTAAAAAAAAGAGAAAGAGAGGAGAGGTGGATGTGTATATCCTTACAAAGGAACATCACAAACATACTTACCAAAACCAATTTTTTTGGTGATTTTTGAAGTACCTACAGTCTGTTGTGTTCTTTCTAAACAGAGTAAACTCAATCTGCTTCACAGCTTTTCTTGCTACTGTCCTACATCCCATTCAGTTACTGTAAATGTTTTTAAAACTCTTATTTTCAAAATGAAAAATATAATAAAATCTCTTCACTTATAGCACCTCCTAAGGGCCATGATGTGCTGTCAGTTCATTTTGGTTGGTCTCAATGTGCAGGACAGACAGAAATGTCACACTTAAAGTTTTGTTTGAACAGCTAAAAGTCTGGGTTGTCCTACAAGGGATTTTAGGTAAAGGACTGGAAATACATTTCATGAAAATATCCATGAATATGTTTTGTTTGCTACAGTGATGGGCAAAATGGAGAAAACCCAGCCTATAACCTAAAGGGGAAAATCTTATAAATCCTTAACTGGTTACTAATAAAACCTTTTCTTGGTTTAGTGACATCATTATTTCAAAAAATCATGTGCAATTTCATAAAGGTATCTTCAATGTTAAATACAAATGCATAATTCCTTTCATAATTAAGCCATCTTTAAAAGAAAATATTCACCAGTGAATAGATTGCTGCCCACTTAGGAGCTTGGTAGACAGAATGAGATTTGTAACATTATCTCAAAACCACTACTAGATAATTTATATTCCTCAATGAGCTTGAGAGATGTTAACAGTATTCAAATAATTTTTTTAGACAAAGGTTTGTATGCTATAATTTATTCAAAAATCAGGAATTTCCTTATCTTGTCAAAGGATGATGAACCCAATAGTGATCAGACACTTGCAGATTAACATTCCCATCCTTCATACAGCATCTTCTCTGACTAAAATCATGCAAATTGTTAAGGGTAGAGGACTACCAGTACATGCAAATACTCATTATTAAATTTCTTGGCTGTGTTTGAGCTAAAGAAAATAAATATAAAAGTGAAATGACATCTTCGAACTCTTTTTTTATATTTCATATCCAAGAAGAAGCTGCTATACTTCAAGAGCTTTACACAGGAGATTTTGCAAATTGAGAGTGCAGATCTATAAATATTTACATTTGCAGATGTGTGTTTGTATGTTTATAAAATATCTATAGCTATAGTACTGACACAGTACACTGTTTTGTTCCAAACACTGCCATGAAAGTAAGTCTCCTCTATGAGGGGAAGCTATTTCTGTTCTCCAAAAGCATTTTACTCTTCATCATGTCATCCATGCAATGTGTAATGAATAGCAGTTTGTTAGCACACAGCAGAATATATTCTCTCTGGAACAGTTCCATGCTTGTAAAACATCTATTTTTGTCTCCAATACCATTAATTCTAGAAATACAAAAGCCTAGTTACATACTTCCTATTCCACTTTAATGACACACAAAAGAAGAAATAACACTAAATACAAAAAGCTATGACCAAAATTTCTTAAGTGGAAATGTAGTACTCAAACTCTAAAACGGCAAGGAGGATATGATACAGACACCTGTTGAAGAGTCAGACTTTATTCATACTGTTGTGTATAAATACACAAAAAACACATTATTGAAATTAGAAAAATATTCAGTGTTACATTCAATGACAACTGAGTTACAAGATATTTTCAATTCAAGTGAAAAGCTGCCATATTTAGAGTTTCCTACAAGACAGACTGTTCCTTTCCCTAAGAGTGAACAAACCTGTTTCTGCTAATTGGTGATGTGTTTGATATATAGGATGACTAAAACCAGGAAGATGGGTGATAGGGGTAAGAATAGTCTCATTTTAAAAGCAGTTCAGAAATGCTATCCCCAGTTTGCAGCAAACACCAAGCTAGCCACTTTCACAATGCCCTTCCAAGCTGGATCACTGGGTGATAACTCTTTATCTTCTAGATTCCCTATTTGTCATTTCTCATCTTCAGGAGTTCTGAGCTCCCACACCCGATAGTTCTGTGAAAGCTCTCCTCTGAAAATATGAGTACTGTGAGGCATTCAGAGTGGCCTGAGTTGTCTTAAAATTTCAGCTTTTTCTCTGCAATCTATGTGCAAAAGGTGGTGGATGACCCATGTGTTGGACAAAGCATTCAATTTGCTGTGAGATCTCACAGCAGAAACAGCAAAGAAATTATTAGGATGTGCAGTTCTTGGCTTCATTCCACATACTAACATTGTGATGACTCCAAAAATCTCCACCCTCTCTCAGATTATGCCATCTTTCCTTTTAGTTACTCCTTATTTTCCAGCTACTTTGTCTCTTGTTCTTATCCTAGAGGCCCCTGCTGTCTTGTCGTCTTACTAGCTTCTCTATCCTCAACCCTTCCATCTCTATTGCTCCTCCTCTGTGTTCTTTCTTTTTCTCCAATTTTAAACTCTCCCATGTCTTCCTGAGATCCTCTAACCTCCTCTTATAGTCCATTTCTCTGTCCATGAGTAAGTCTGACAACATGGAGAAGCAGTTCCACTATGTCAGGAGGTCTCCAACAAGTGGAAAAAGAATTCATAAGAGAAGTACTACCAGGCCCCAAAGCCCGGCGCAGCTGCAGATTAAGTTGTGGTGTTTAAGAAAAGATTTGCTATATGATTGCTGCAGAAGCACCAGGGGAGGATGGAAAACACGTGCTGCACACAGGCATAACACTGCACTTTTATTTCTGTCTGATTTTTAACAAACTGGTCAAATTTTTAACAGCTACATTAGGATGATATGATTTTTTTGCCTATGTCCAAGTTCCTACTGCTACTCTAGTGAACTTAGGTGCTAAAAATTCTCAGATTTATTATCCCTTTCCACATGACAAAGCAAGGCTTGCTTTAGTCCAATCTCAATTTAAGAAACAATTGAGTTATTTCTTCTTGTTCCTCTGTCAGAAGGAAGTCATTTGAGGCAGAGTTGCCATGAAAGATTTCAGCTGAAAAACAAGCAGGCAACCCAGTGAAAAGACCCAAATCTAGATTAAACATATTTATAACATAAAATGTCTGTCAGTGCACTGAATAATCCACCTTAGACTCTAATTCAGTGCAACTAATTAGAATTTCTTGTAATACCATCCAAGAAATTAACTATATTTTTAAGAGAATGTTCTGAGCATGCAGTCGCTGGGACCTTTTTCCCCCCTAGCAGTAGCACTTTGCTTTCAGTTCTTCCATGAGGTAAAATGATTGTTGTGTTTTTCTTCACCCCTTTCCCCTACTAGGTGGATTCTGAAAATACTTAGAGTTCAGCCAAACTTATTACACCATTCTTCATAATACAAACATCAGGGCATAATTTCTCCATTCAGCAAAGTTAATTTCTTCATTATGTAAGCAAATGTAATTCACTGCAGATTTAATGGATAAATTCAACTTTAGATAAAGAAGATAAATGAGGACTGCAAAAAGAAAACCACGGAGAGTAAATTGCAAGCAAAGATGCTAATTAGTAAGCAATATGGACTGCCATTAATAGAGTGATTTTGTATTTGGTTCAATTGTCTTATCATCTGTGATAAACAGTCCAACTCTAGAATAAGTAGATCAGTTCACCTGTTAAATGGAGTGTAGTGGCAAAGATGTTCAGTAGAATCTGAGAGACATGAAATGATTGACAGCTAAAATTTCCACTGCAAATTCAGAGAAAATTAAATTTTCTATGAAGAAAGAATAATTTCCTGAAGTATATGTAGCTCCAAATTATGAAAGGTTTTGTTCTGTTTTCCATATCTTCCTGTACAAACCTTGAGAACAGCAAATCTGACACCTGGAAGGAGGAAAAAACAAAGCCTGTTTGAGAACTAGCGGAAAACTTTTGTATGCTTGGTGAAAGACATACATATAAATAAAACTACTGGGGAAAGCAGGAGAAATCAGGAAGCATAAACTTAAATGCTTTGGTTGCAGTAGGCAGAAAGAATGGTAATTACTTCAGTAAGGTACTGAGAAAAAGCCGCAAGATACTTGTGGACTTAAAGAGGATTTAAAGAAGGAAAAGTGAAGGTAGTATAGAGTGGTAAAGGTCAGCTTTTCCTTAAAGAATGCTTCCAAGAATTCAGCTCAAAGTTATTGAATTAATATTACTTCTTTGTCTTTTGATAAGAGATGAGGACATGGAAGGGGAAGAACTGAGTTTGGCAACAGCTGCTAATTGCTATGTGCAAGAAGTTGGGAGACCTTCTGAACTTAGGGAAATTATAGATGATGGAAAGAGAATAAGATGTAGCATTAGCATTCAGTCTTATAATCCTCACGGCCAAACATCCTGACAAGTCAGCAAACCCTGATATCACTGGGACAACATACTGAGTTTCTTGAGTAATTCTGGAAAGCAAAGACTTCTGAAACCAAGGGGTTTTCTTCTCATTGTAATGAGTTATGGCTCAGGACAAATCTTCAAATTCAAGTTGCATGCTGCTCAGTCTGCTTATCATCCTTGAAATAATTCTGGGTCCTTCTTTTTCTTTTTGTATATAAATCAGCTGGGCTTAATTAACAAATAAAAATCATCTGTCTTAAGCTTTTATTTGCAATATCCCCACCTCCTGGATTCCTGAATGCTAAAAGCAGGCAGGTAGGTAATTATCCTGTCCAGTTCTTCACAGATGGGCCTACATGCAGAGACCCAGATGTGTTCTATACAGGATCAGCAAGAGAAAAACAGAGAAACTTGTACCAAAGCTCTCTCTTTCACTCCACAGTTATTCCAGAATAATATCTGGGGTTTGAATCTATACCACTTCCCCCTGGAGACTGATGGTCAGTGAACAAAAAGTAAGAACAAAATCAACCTAGAATGCCAAAGGGTTTCTTCGTTTTTTTGGGGTTTTTTGGTTTTTTTTTTTTGCTTTGCAAACAAAACGTTTAAAATAACGAATTTCATGTGATTTTTAGCCAAGTATACCCAAGTTAACTTAAAACATTTGTGAACCCTAACAACGCTTTTAACAAACACAGTCAAAAAACCTTAAAGAGGCAAATTTCACATGATTTTTAGCAGAAGTTTGGCTGAATCTTAAATACAACATCACAATGCACATAGCAGTTGTGACAAAGGCATAAAACATCAGAATTTAAAAATAGTCTTGTAGCACTCTCTATTACTCCATTTTCCCATTTTTACAAAATCAATAGCAAAATTTAAGTTCTGATCTTTCCTTGGTCTCCAATCTTATCTTCCTTTTATCTTCTTAGTTTCATCACAATTAAATTCCTGAAAATCTCACAAGTCTTATATTTTGAGATTTCTAGACCAGACAAAAAATTTCAACATTTTAAATCACTTAGAGAAGCATCTTTATTGAAACTGACTAGACAGCTATAAGTTCATGCATATTAGTCTTCATTAATTTGTTCTCCCATATTTCTTCTTGCTATTGAATCCGAAATAATTTCGAGTCACATTTTAGGTATTATTCCAAGCTAGAGGCTCTAAAGTTACCACTGAATCCAATTGTTCAAAATACACACAGGTTTGCAGAATATCTATACAGTATCTATTGTGCTATCAAGTGTTCTATTTGCATCTGCAAGATATACATAAGTAGGTGTTTCATATAGAAATACTGGCAAGAATAATTTTAAAAGTTAATTTCTTACCATGATTTCTGTACCAGACCTCAAGAGTTTCTCATCACCTGTATGATTAAAAATTAAGTATGAGCTATAACTTAGGTCATAAGAAAGACAGATGTTCATTTTGAAAAGATAGACTTTCTATCAATATTAGTTCCTTAGAGTTACTTGTGAGGATTTCCTCACTTTTGTTGTTGAACAGTTGAGATTTCTGACTTTTGAGTGAATATTTCTTAATTTAAAAGCGTAGTGTCTTCTAGTGTTCAAATGGTTCTTTCAAGAAACACTTCAATTCTATTTGAAGGATTACTATTCTCCAGTGATTCAATGTTGCATTTATGTCTCTATAAGCTAGTAAAAAAAATTATTACAGTGCAATAAATACTGGGCTGCTTTATGTCTGAAATGCATAAATACTTTTATTATGCCAATATTATAATACACTGTTTTCAAGTCTTTTGATTAATCATCAGCTTCACTGAAAACATCTGTAACTGTATGCCATTTTCAAACAATTTGACAGACAGATAGCAGCTCTAAGAGAAAACTTAATGAAGAATCTCATTAAGCTGAATGTAGGTCAAAGGCACACCTTGCTCCATTTTACTTATATTTTCTATATGTCCATACAAGTGCTTGTCCAGGTTACTAAAGTGGACAGGTGAAATGTAAACAGACAACCTAGAAATGGACAGCAGTGATCAAATGTCTACTCATTGTTCAATTATATAGCTTAACTGAATACTTCTTTTCAAGGAATAAGACTTGTGAGAAGTGTGTTAAATATCACAAATTCAAAAATACAGTAGACTGCAGCTTTCATTGACAACTACATGATATTTCCCAATAACAATTTTTAGCCCAAATTGGAAACTTACATCTAGGAAAACGCTGATGTTGCTTCTGAAAAACTGCTTCTTATAAACACAGTTCTCAAAAAAAAAAAAATTCATGTGAGTTTTATTTATTGGTGCCAGACAAGTTCAATGCACTGGAGTAACACCGGATGTGTTACACATAGCTGTTGGGATCAAGCAGTCTGTTATTACAACTTGTAAGAAGCCATCAGACATCACTTGGCTTGTCAGAACACACCTGATCTGGAGATTTATTAAACAAAATAGTGGTGATGGAAAAACTCTGCAAATGGAGACTTGCAGACCATGCACACAACTTAGATCAGAAACAGGAAGATATAAACTCCATCATTTAGGCTATATACAAATATTTAAATATATCCAGCCTGTGGAATAAACTGTGGATCTTTTAGGGCTACTGCAAAATGAGGATTCAGTTGCATATAAATGGTGCTTATTGCCAGGACTTCCATACCTGCAGAGAGGTAAAAGGGGAATGGACAGTAGCATATAGTGGATGAAGAAAGGATGCTACTTATAGGCATACACTGTTGGTGTGAATTCTGAGCCCAGGAATGCCTGTACTTGGTGGACAGGAAAGCTGACTGAGGGAGAGGAGGGGACACTTGGAAGAAGTTTAAGTCAGTGCCTATAAAAAACAATGTCAGCAGCTATTTTTCTCACTGACCTCACATAAATCAAGAATGACTAAGAGATTTTCATGCTCAGGACACAAGTTCTGGCTCCTCTCTGTACCCTTAAACATTATTTTTGAACAGTTTTGAACAAGCCCTGAAGGCCATAACTCACACAAATACTGAAGATTTCAGGGACAATTACACATGACCAATGATTGTAAATTGCTTTAAATCCTATATTTAGTATTGAGGATGAGCTTGTGCCATTATGAAAGCACAGAGCTCGTTCATAATAACATAGAGATACTATCTATGGCCAATGAAATGTGGAGACTTCACAGATCCTTTGTACTTTGCCAGATCCTGGCAAAAGTACTATGCCACAATTTGAAATGCTCCCACATAGTCCACATTTAGTTGTTTATGTAACAGAACTTGTGGGAACAACAACTATGTGCTAGGAGAAAATTGCTTATGATTAGCCTGAAGAAGAGTATTTAATCTTTGTGTTCAGTATGGCATTGCTTAATTAAAGGATAATATCAAAAGGAAATATATTTGCCAAGCTGTCTGAGAAATCAGAAATTCAGTGTTTGCTGAACACTGAATTGCCCTAGTTAGACATAATACACTTGAAATTTTCGTCTTCCACATATGCAACTGTCTGTGGTCAATATTTTCAAAAAAACACCCAAACAAAGACATATCTCTAAATTATCAACAATACTTAAAAGTGCACATCAATCAAAATTAATCTGATATTACAATATATTAAATCTCATAAAAATAATAATGCTGTTTAGAAGAATTAATATTTTGCCTTCTTTCAAGCTTTTTCAACTGAGATGCCTTAGACCTCTTTATTCTGAATTCATATCCTAATTTTCAGAAGAACTTATAATGTGATTCTCTTATTTTGCTTCCTAAATACAGATTTTCATCAAAAAACTTTTTAGCTTCCTTCTTAAGTTACTGAGCTAATGACAGAGATAAGTACAGAGAACTCTGACTATAAGTTGACACTCATTTTACAGATCTCTCAATCTCATTTTTACTTTGGCCAGAATCAAAATAGAAATACTCACAGGAAAATTTAGTGGGACTTCATTTTTCATAGAATCATAAAATGGTGCTCAAGCCTTTTAATCAGCCTAGTGGCTCTCCTCTGGACTCGTTCCAACAGGTCAATGTCTTTCTTGTGCTGGGGACCCCAGAGTGGGTTGCAGCACTGTGGATGGGCTCTCTCCAGAGCAGAGTAGAGGGAGAATCCCTTCCCTCATCATGCTGGCCAAGCTGATTTGGATGGAGCTCAAGATGTGGTTGTCTTTCTGGGCTGTGAAATTGCCAGATCATGTTTGATTTTGAATTTTTAATTTTTCACCTACAAACTTCCACAAGTCCTTCTCCTCAGGACTGCTCTCAATTAATTATCTACCAACCTGTATTTGTGCTTGGGATTGCCCCAACCCAGGTGCAAGACCTTGCATTTTGTTTTGTTGACCTTCATGAGGTTTCACACGCCCACCCCTCAAGCCTGCCAAGGTGCCTCTGGATGCCATCCCTTCCCTCCAGTGTGTCAACTGCACCAGGTATCCGTTGATTTGGTCAAAGCCTTTTCCATGGATGTTAACTTGTTCAGCTTTGTTCAGGCTGATCAACCTTCTGTTATTTGCTTGCCCACAATCAAATTATGTGGCCCAAGAGAACCAACATGCAAATTTAAATGCCCAAATTATCAAACCCATGTAAATTACTTTGTAGCTTCAGGGACTTCAAACCTATAAATTTTGATCCTTAAACAACAGAAATGCTCATCCTAGTTGCTGTAAAGAAGAAAAATGAGCTACTCCAGACCAAACCAGCACACTGGGAAAGCTGCTGGCTGCCTACTGAAGGATCAGGAATGTGCCTGGGCTGCCATGATGCATGGCAGAAACCAGCTCAGTGCAGATCTGCATCCTGGAGGGCAGACTGGGAGGAGGGCAGCACCCTTAGATGCCAGCAGTCCACTAAAGGCTAACAGAGGCAGGCAGATCTCAGCAATATCAACCCAGCAGGAAATTTCCTCCTTTCACAGGAAGGAGTGCAGAGGGTGTGTGGTGTGTAGGAGGGATGAGCTCTGATCCCACACCAGGTTGTGTTTTGGAGGATGGGGGAGAAAAAACAGTGAATCACCCATCAGCTACTTTGAGCACTCACATTCCAACATCAAAAGGATGCTAGAGCACTCCTCTACCACCTGTTCCCAGGGTGTACAGCTCCAGCCTGAAAATATGGCTGTGGGGTGGCTGCAGGAACAGGAGCAGCTGGTAGAAGATTCAGTTCTCAGGGACACTCCAGGATTCACCGGTGCCATCCATCCCAGTGTCTGGGTGCATCTCTGGCATGAAACTGCTTTTGCAAAGCACTCAGCAGACACCAAGGTCACACACCAGTTTCTTTGATACTTCCAGTGACAGGTAGTATCTGTATCAGCAACAGGATGGGCACAACCAAGGACCTGACACTGTGTTCTCCATTGAAGTTTTCCTCCTCTTCGTTGTTCTCCTTCCTGCTGCTGGAGCTGTCTTGACCACAGCAGCTGTTAGAGGCAAGTTTCATTTTTATGGTCCAAAATAACCACTGCTGCCACACAGAGAGGAATGCTGCTTGTTCAACAGGCCTGCTCTGCTCAGTATCCTGCAGCAGCCTTGTCTCCTGGTGCAGAGACTGCTTGCACTGCTGCGTTACCTGGGCTGTGGCCACATGTATCAGGTGACGGTGCTTCAGCCCAGGCTGGATGGCCAGCACAGTCAGGAAGAGTCCAATTGACAGCCATGGATGGCCTGGGAGAAGTTGGAGAAACGTTGGCTCAGCAGGGCTGGGTGGGAGGTAACATGAAGCAGAAGCTGCCTGGAGCTAGGGACCAGCAGGTGAGGAGGTGAGGGAGGTGTGCGGGAGAAAGGGCAGCACTCGTGAACACTGCAGGGATGGAAGATGTGGGCCATTTCACAGAAGCCTTTGGGCACTGGGCTCTACAGGCTTGAAGGGGACGCAGTCCTTGACTGGAGACCACAAACAGCCCACCCTGCCCAAAGCACCCTCACAGCCAATCCCTGGCTGCCATCCAAGCAGAGTATCCCAAGGCCCCATCCCTGCCAGGCTACAGCGTCCCATAGAGCATTATCTTAAACAAAGCTTTAAAGGAGTGTTTTAACTTCCCCCTCAGATTATCAAAGTTATGGAGAAAAATTAAATTGTATGTATTCATTACCAGATGTAGGCGATGTCTTTCTGTGGAAGACATGGAAAGATGAAAGATACTTTTCTCACCTACAAATAGAAATTTCAGCATTTGAGACAAGGTTAAAGAGTTAAATTAGGCTAAACAGAAACAAAAAAGAATAATGCATTTGTTTGTGACTTTTTTAAATTAGTAGAAATCATATGAGGAAAAAACTAGAGAACTCTCCTCCACACAAATCAGAAACCAAACAATTTATCACAAAAAAATCTCTGTTTCTAAATATCTGAAAGACATCTTCACTATCAACCATTGAAAAATTTGGAATGCTTTTGAGGTTGTCAAAGAAATATTGTATCACCCTCAAGTGGGTTCTTTTGTCTGCTTAAGGGGCTATTGGTTACACCTGTTACACAAGGTTTTATCTCTTCTTCATTTTCAGTGTTCCTTTTCCTTAACAACAATGATGTGTCATGAAGAAACAATACGAATGACAGACGTCAAGACCACTGAAAATTATTTGAAAATAGTGATACGGTAACATTCCTGTGAAAGAGAAGCAAAGTAGCTGGAGAGTTTAAAATACAGCTATTTCTCATTTTAGCTTAAAAGACTTTCAAATTGGCAGTGATATTTAAAGTGGAAGTCAATGCAATTTGAGTAAAGGACAGATTTTTTTTACAATTACAAAGTGGTATTTTACACCACCACTAAACCTCGCTGATAATGTGAATAAGCATCAGTAGGAAAGAGTGACAGAAATCAAACCTGGTTCTTGAACATGCAACTTCCCACAAAGTTTTTCTGACAGGTTTACTTATCCAGACACCCAAATAACCCAAAGCAAAGGCTAATATTAGCTGCTCCTTAAAGCATTATCCAGTACCATAGTTTTAATGTAAATATATTAATACAAACAGTGATATTTAAAATACATAGATTTTTTTTTCTTTTTCTAATAAATAAAAGTGTCTGCTTTTTCACATTCCCAGACTTTGTGCTTTCAGAGATAAAGTATTGTACAAAGCCTTATCCTTTTGCCAAACCATACAATGCCATGATAACAACAAAGCTGGGAACTAATCCAGGCTTTCTGAGCCAGAGATATTGCCACCCATTACTAATAGTTGGGCCCATAGCCCTGAGAGAAAAATGTGAAAGCACTAATGATATTTTTTCCATAAGGATAGATAAATTGTCAATTAACACGAGCTCTGAATTTTGTTGGTGGCACTAATAGGGCACTTTTAATATACATATTTAGGAACAGAAAAGCTCCAAGAAAAACTGACAATGAAGCACTCACCTCTGAAATAGGAATATGAAGTGTTTCACAATGTCTAGCATTTTCCTGTTCCCTTCAATGTCTTCCTGAACCACTCTGCTTCCCATCTCACTAAGCATCGCTCATTTCTGCATCACAGCTCTTACCATCTCCATTTACTTACTCCTTGATCATGTGTCCCTATCCTTCTTCATTTTTTTCTTCAATCCCCAACATTATGACCCTCTTTCAACACCCCAGTATTTAATCTTTCATTTCTCTTTTCTGAACTTGCCATAATTCCTAAATTTATGACATTTTAACACCTCTCTTTTTCTAACACTGATTACAGGAATCCACTCCCCAAAACAAGACGACAATAGGCAATCATATGATCACAAGGAATTTTAGGTTGGAAAGGTCTCATGTCCATTCCTTTACTCACAGCAGTCTCACATCTGAGATCAGATTGGGTTGCTCCAGGCTCTGTCCACTTGCATCTGGAAAACCTCCAAGAACAAAGCTTATGCAGCATCTCTGAGCAACCTGTTCCACTGCCTGTCTCTCCTTGTGGGAAAAATAATTTCCTTAGCTGTGAAGCTCTCTTCTTTCAACTTATGCCTCTTATTTCACATTCTCCTGCCCTGCAGCACTGTGATCAGCCTGACTGTACCTACTCCCTGACATCCCCATAGCCCCAGGAGGCTGCTGTCATATTCCATGAAGCTATGCCTTCTCCAGGCTGTACAAGCCCAGGTCCCCCAGCCTCATATGACAGGAAATTTCCTCTTCTCCTTCCAGCCTGGAGACCAGGGTCCTTTCCACAGAGCTGCTGCCTAAACAGGAAGTCTTCAGCCTGTAAGACTGAAAGGTGCTCATTCGTACCAGGGATAGGACTTGCCAGCTGTCACTGCTGGCTTTCAAAATGTTCTTGTCAGTCCGCTCTCTGGCCTGTCCACATGCTGAGGTGGAATACACTGGTAACAGAAGCAGGAGAAGCAATGGAGAGCAGCCTGCCCAGGGCTGAGTTTCATAGTCCAGACCAATGTTTAAGATACAGAAATGTACAGTATGCCAAAATTTTCCTATACACCTCTAACAATCAAGGACTGAAACTCAAGAAACAAAGACAAAATACCACTGCTCAGAGTGATGAGATGCCAGCAGGGCTGCAGCATGCCCTGCAGGATTTGTCGGCACTGAACACTGTCCAGCTTCAGACCTAGTCAAACGCATCCAGACCACCAAGGAACAGGGGAGTCGATCACTGTCATTCTGCAGGAAATCTGCACATTTCTTAGGAAGATAAAGACATTCAACCAGTTCAGATTTAGAACCCAGTGTATGGCAGTGTCCTGGTTTGAAAAGGAAGTGAGTTTTTTGGGATGCTGTGGTCAAACCAATAGGTGCTCATATTTGAATATTGGCACCTGGTGTGGCCACTGAGGACATGGATACGCCTCTGAGAACATGGGGGGTTAAAAGCAGGGAACTCCAAGAGGGAAGCTCTCTTGGGTTCTGTTCATGAAAGAGGTCAGATACCAGGGAGAATATATTTTCATGAGGGCACTGGCATTGTGCCAGCATCAAACCATGACAGGCAGGGAAAAAAGGGATGCTGGAAACATTCAAATCTTCATGCAAATATCCAAATCCTTATCTAATTTGAAATATTCATTTGAAATATTCAACTGCAAAACTGGAGCTTCTGGAAACTGACATCAGTGCCCTGTTACCAATAAATTATTAGCTATGTGGAAAAAAAGGCTAATTTTTAAATGTGTGCAGTAATAGCGCCACTGGCAGCTCCTAGGGAGATATCTTGGACGAAAGGCATTCATTAGGCATTTAGAGCCAGAACTTGCAATAGCACAGCTGACCTGATTGTGCTTTTCCTATGTATGCAGTCTCATCCCTTTGCAGATATAATAATGACTTGTTTGTACTTTATTTATTTTGTAATCACAGATTTCAAAATACCATGTAGATGAGCCAGTCACGTAAACATCCTAGAAGGCTCAAAACTGAAAACATTAAAATCAAACAGAGACAGAATATAATCTTCCATACCTTCAATAACAATTCCAAGCACAATGGCATCTGTTCATGTCAAGATAAGGTTAATTTGATCTTGTGACCAATTCAATCAAAGTCTCATGTGCCAAAATACTCGTGTGCATATTTTTATTTGCATTTGTCCAATTTCTGTACTTTGTTCATGGAATTGCATCTAGCTTTATTCAGTAATTAATTCACTAGTTACTATTATTAATCTATCAGCTACTTAGTGAATGAAATATTGTCAAAGAGAAAGTTACTGTAAATCTCCTCAAGTATTTCTGTAATTTAACAACCTAGATCTGCATTTTCAGAGCCTACTCAGGCATACATATGCCTTTGAAAATATTGGTAATCACCTAAATTCCACAACATATTTGAACTACTGCATTACTTCTATTCTTGAAGCTCTTAGAAGCTTCTATACTATGCATGGTCAGGTTTTCAAAAGCCTTTTAAATGATTAGGAATGCCCATAAAGCACCTAATGAGACTGAGACACATTTAAGTGGAACATGCATTCAACATGCTTTCAAAATTCAACCCTCAAGGGTTGAATTGTTTTTGTTTGAATTGAATTTGGTTTTTTAAAAAATACAAAGACATTTCTGCCTGAAAGTTGGCAGAAACTCACCCCTGAGCAAGGCAGGGTGTTTCTGCCAACTGCTGAAGCACTGTGGCTGTCGGCACTGTTGGATGGGAGGCATTATGCAAAACAATTACTAGTTCTGTTCAGCAGTCCAAGGGCTGTATTTATATGCAGGCAGAAGAGAGAATCTGTAGAAGCTCTGCAGGAAACTTTTTTAATGGACCAAGAAGAATCTGTGAAGTGCTCTATCAAGCGCAATAACCATGATGAACATTTTTCTGTGTCGAGCAGGCTCTATCCTCGTGAGTTTTATTATTGTTGTTGTCATTATTTTTTTGTTGTACTGGCCAGAAATAAGGAATTGAGAGATAAAAAAAAGGTGACAGGAGGAGTGCAGGGAGACCTGTTTGTGTCACCCCTCAACAAAGCAAACCACAGCAAGGACAGATTACATTAAATTAACAGCATTAGGAAGGTCAGAGGTGGAGAGAGTGCTCTTTTCCTTGTGGGACTCAGATCCCAAGCAGCACTACTTAACAAGCCATTAACAGCTGCTGGCACTACTGTCCTCAGCTGCACTCTGAAAAAATAGTCCCTCAGACTGATGTGAACCTCCCAATGCAGTCTCTTGACACCAACATGGTGCAAAGTTATTTGGGAGCCTATTAATCTGTTTTCCATTGTTTTCTGTTAATGTGACAGCTAACGATCGTGCAGCTTGCAAAGGCTCAAATGAGACTCAAAGCTCTTTTGGGAAAGCAGAAGCTTCTCCTAAGGAAAGACCATATTACTGTTTTATAAATTATTTTGCAGGGGTGATAATTGCTCTCTGATGGCTGAGCTGCATAGGTCCAAGTAGCAAAGTATTGGGGTTTCCTAAATTATTTTCTAGAGAAGTTTCTAGTCTTCCAATCTATCATATAACTTCATATAGTTTATAGTCAGAACTGGTTACATGCCTTAAAATCCAAATATTTCAGTTTCCCTATCAGCTGGAGATAGGAAGAACAGAAATTTCCCTATTGGATGCTTGAGAAAATCAGAGCAGCTCAACTGAAGGAAAATAAGTATTTGTCTTTTTTTCTACTCATATTAGAAGTCTTTAGGAAAGGAAGACTTAAGGAAATTGCATAACATTTTTGTATAGTGTTCCATAACACGTTTTCCTTGATGCTACATAGATCCTGTTTTAGTGTTACGTCCACTGGATGCTCAAGCCTGAAAATAGAAAAATTATGGAGATCCTGCTTGAATTGTTGAACAGACCTCAGTTCATGAGAGAATACAGTTAAAATGTCTGCTGCCTCACACTGTAATCCTCCAATAGATTCTTTTCAGAAAATGGGCTACTCTGATTGGGGGTAGGTTGCAACAGATGACATAAATCATTAATTAAAAGAGAAAGTACTTTCATTTTTTCACAGGGCCCAAAGGTCAATATGTGAGCTGAAGTGAAGTTCCTGGGCCACTAGAAAGAACATGTGGATCGGGATTGCAGCAAGGCTGGCCAGGGCTTAGGACATGTCTGAGTCCTGATTGTTTTCTCAATTTTGCTATTTTCTAACTTATGGTATTTTCATTTCAAGTTAATATTAATGTTTCCTTCCACTTTTAATATATATGGTTATTATTATTTACTGCTATAATCAAGAAAATATGTAGACTTTCAGCACTAGAAAAAGAATCATTAATTCAGAGTTTAGGAAAAACTAAAAATAAAAGAGAAAATTGTCCTTAATTTCTTTTGGGATGAGAAAAAGGGAAAAAATGACAGTCCTGTGAGCTAGGGGTTAGAACAGTGATCTCTGAAGTGGGGTGTACACATACCCTAGAGTGTGTGCCAGACAAGTCATTGAGGTCTGGGAAGTAAACATTCCTTGTATTCCTTGTACTTGTAATAAGTAAAATAAAATTAACTAAGATACATTTTTTAAATTGTGTTTATTTCATCCTTATCCATTTTACATCTCCCTTTTGTGTGTATTTTTAAGGTACAAAATAGGAACAAATAACCACTTTTTGTGATTTGTCTGATAACAATAACCATAGCAAGGCTGACCTGATCTCTGCAAAACCCTTCTGTAACTGATTCTTCTTCTCTTCTAAGAAATAGTAATGCAGGTTAGGATGAAAGTCTGGGACATGACAGTAAGGCCAAAATAAAATAAATCAGTCTGGAAATGGACAGGCGTCGTGGTTTGAAAAGGAAGTGAGTTTTTTTGGGATGCTGTGGTCAAACCAATAGGTGTTCAGATTTGAATATTGGCACCTGGTGTGGCCACTGAGGACATGGATATGCCTCTGAGAACATGGGGGATTAAAAGCAGAGAACTCCCAGGAAAACTTTCTCTCGGGTTCTGGTGGGTGAAAGGTTCAGACCTCCCTTGTCCAGCTGCTGCGTCTAGGCAGGCGAGGGGAAGACATGAGGCCGGGTGAGGTAAGCCTGGGTCCTTGTGGAATGGAAGATGGAGGAGCACCAAGAGGCATTGGGTAGGCACTGCCCCCCCACCCCACCCAGGAGAGAGGGACAAAGAGAGAGAGAGAGAGAGAGAGAGAGAGAAATTTGAGAGCAGGCCAGCCAAGAAGGAGAAGGGGGGAGTGCGCTTGAAATTTGAGAGCAGGCCAGCCAAGAAGGAGAAGGGGGGAGTGCGCTCAGAAGGTGTCCAGCAGGGCAGCGTGGGCGTTCTGGACAGGCAGAACCTGAGATTTTTAACCCTTTTCTTGGATGATGGAAACCTTACAAATGCTGATCCTCCTGGAGTTGAATGAGAAGAGAGGTAGAGATGAGATAAGAGGAAATGGGCCACGAGAGAAGTGGAGAAGAATCTTAGGTGGGAGGAGGTGATGGAGTAGCCTTTGGCTGGACTTTTCTTGTATAGCCATGGACAGAACCATTTTTTTCCTGTGACACAGAGACTGCATTTAGGGGGAGGCAATGGCTCGAAGCCAAGGGAGTGCAATGATGTTATGTGAAGGAGTGCGTGAACAGAGATGACAGGTGAGGAGGGTGGTTAGTGGCCTTGATCTTCAGTGGAGGAGAAGGTCTCTTTTCTTTAGACCCCTCGGCCCCAGGGGGTGAATTTGTGGGGGACTGGTGTCCCAAAAGTGAGAGACTGTGCTCTTTTTGGAGCTGGGCAAAGCATGCTTAAAAGGAAAACCCCAGAAGCAGCTCTGGTCCATGTGCAGTGGTGAGAGCACTGGGCATGGAAGGAATATGTCACGATGGCAAATGATCTCTGGGCGCTGCCACGTGTGACATGGAAACACAAGAGGTCTCAACTGTGTTTCCAGGGGAAGTCTATGGCACAAGAGGGACTCCTCTCTCCTTGATGAACTGAGAATTGATTATCTAAAAGGTGGTGATGGACTGAGAGTTGGTGATCTGAGGGATGGATGTATTGGAAATTTGGTGGGAGGAGGAAATGCTTTTTAGAAGGTTTTCATTCTTTCTGTGTTTCTTTTTACATATAGTTGTAGGTTAATAAAGTTTTCTCTTCTTTATTTCTAAGTGGGAGCCTGCTTTGCTCTATTCCTGGTCACATCTCACAGCAGACACCAGGGAGAATGTATTTTCATGGGGGCACTAGCATTGCACCAGCATCAAACCATGACAACAGGATAGCATTTAGTATATGGATGTTCTGAAGCTTATACAAATTTTTAAATAAGGAACTATAACACCAACACTAAGTATAAGAAGATAATCTTGGAAATAGAATTTTTGGAAATGGTTGCTTGCATAATTTCTCTTAGGGATCAGAGAGAAGCTTCCAGCAAAACATCACCACTCCTGAGAACAAACTGCAAAAGTTTTCCTCCCAGTATTTCAACTAAGTCATGAAGTGAAATTGTTTTCACCATTTGCCACTGTATTTTTCCTCATAAGATGGCCTAAGTTATAAGCAGCTCCATGTGAAGGACATTCACTGTTGCCTTTTTCAGAAGGGTGGGGGTGTGTGGAGTAATGTGTTACGATTTGGGGACTGTTCCAAGTTAATCCCCAGCATAAATACTGACAGGACTTTCTGTTCTTCCAGTTCAGATTTTGTCTAAGACCCCAAAATATACCATTTGTTATATATTTTCCCTTTAAACTGGATTCCTGGACAATCACAGATCATCTTCGGTTCTTGTCATGTCATGACATTGTTCTAGATTTTCTCCCATACCTATACTTCCTAAAGAAGCTTGAAAAGACCAGTTATTAAAGTCACATGCCATGAAGTTACTGTAAATCAGATGCTGCTGTTGTTACTTTTCTATCTGCATCTGAACAATCTAAGAAATGAAACTGCTATATAAAATCTTGCACTTTTTTCTGCTAAAATCTGTATGAACAGACGCCTAATCCAAAACTGAAATGAGTTCAAAGACAATCACTTCAGTTTGAGACCAGACCAAAAATCCCTTAAGCTGCCAAGCTATGATAAGAAGTTTTATGTTATAAAGACTCAAGACTAATAACTTCAGTTGTTCCTTCCAGGGATCACTGGTTTTATTGCTTTTGATCTTCTTGGTGATTTTTGCAGGTTTCAATCTTAGAACAGAGTTCTTAGAAAAGAGATCTTTCCCTCAGAAGACAGCTTACTTTGCACAATTTTTTTAACTTTTCTGTGCAGCATTTTTTAGAAGATCTGATGCCTTGGTAGTGTCAGGCAGCACCTGCTGAATGTGATGATTTCAGCTGACACTACAAAGATCTGAGCTCTGATTTCCATATTTGCTTAAAAAGACAGAAATATGGTGATCCATATTTTTAAAATTTGACTGTTTATTTGTATATCCCACCTTTTTCAAAAACCTGAAATAAATCTGCACTGGTCAGGTGGCCAGAGATTCCCTGGAACTGTTAAAAAAAAAAGCTTAATCACACTCTCCCCCTACACAATTCAGAGTGTGAAGGTCTTCTGTTCTCCACATCCTTGCTTAGCAGTTGTGAATCCTCAGTTGTGACTTAGCTGGAGAGGTCTTTTCAAGTGAACTAGTCTGCACAATTCTACTAACAATTCCCGGCGAATTAAGGGAGTTTTCCAAAAGAAAGCACTTTCAGCTGAAAGTGCCAATTATCTATTATCTCTGTTCATTTAACTTCTAGAATGTTTTAACTGTTCAACAGATACAATAGAATCAGCAATTTATAAAGTCTTTGGAAAGACTTCCCAAGCAGATTGGGCTTCAGCAGTGTCAGCAAGGCAGTGGATAATACATGAATCCATCAGTATGAAATGAATGGTTAATTTTGAAAAAATGTCATAACAACCATGAAAGGGCAGCTGCATTTCAAGAGTGCCCTGAACGATGAAAGCAGCTGAACAAGGGTTAGGGAAATGCAATCAAGAGATTCAAAAATATGAAGATTCTATTCATTTTGACTGCTTACTGTCTCTGACAGGCAAGAGATTTCATGTGAAACTGTTAAAAAATTACTTGTGAGATACAACATCTCACCAAGAAACTTAAGCTTGATTATCAAGCTGGTTTTAATTTCCTGATGCCATCGCATTCTTATTAATGACAAGTCCTCCAACTCCCCTCAGTCATTTATTTGTGGCTCTATCATTCTTACAAATAGTTTTTATATCTCCACTTAATCATTAAGAAGTCAACAATATAAATTCATTCTTTTTAATATGCTTCATCAAACAATTGCTCCAACCTTCAGTGACTGCAAAAGACTGAATGAGGGAGAGAAAAACTGTGTTTTTGTCCCACAGGAATATGAAAATCTTCTAGCCCTAATTTGGAATGGGAACCCAAAATCTCAGTAGAAATACTAATATTGAAATAGCTCTTAAGTGTTATGCTGTGTTTCTATTTCACAAAAATAAACAGTTAAGGTAAGTCTGGCTGTTTAAACCAAAACTTCAGATGAAAGTTATCTGCATGGTATTTTTCTGTATTTCAACAGTAAACAAACAGTTGTTGAAACTAGCCTTTTCCTACAGGAAATTGACTTCAGCAGCTCAGCAGTTTCATATGAATAAAAGCTTTGTCCAAGCCTGTCTTGGGTCAACATTTGTACTCTAACTGAAACCTCCTTCCTTGGAGCCATGCTGCTGTAGAGACATGAGCATGAAATGATATCAAGAGTCAGTGTCAGTAGATCCTAATAGAGTAGAGCAAACTTTGAGGTCTGAGTAGATAATTTTGGCAGAAACGCATTCAGAAATAATTGAAATAGAATTGGTCACAATATAAACAATGGAAACTTCCTCAAAGACTTCCACCAGAACTTCTAGCTAAACAGCTAACAAAAAAACCAAAACCAAAACCAAAACCAAAAAAACAAAAAAACAAACAAACAAACAAACAAACAAACAAAAAAAAACCCAAAAATCATTATCATTCTCAATATGAAGACTGCAGAGAGTAATCATAGGAGTCAAATCAAGCTGCTGAAATATATTTAAAGGTCAGAAGACTAGCTTCTGTGTCCTAGAAATGCAATAAGGAGTTTTGCCAACCAAGACAAAGTTTATTTTCTCTCCTCACCTTCCTGTAGAATGGTTCCTTGTGGTGAACGATATTAAAAACAAAATTCTTAATATCACCTCATGCCGATAGATCATTACACACCATCTCTATCAGTGAAGTTCTGTATGTTATAGTAAATTTGCTTCTGTGGTCACCCCTTTACTTGGTGTGCCAGAGTAACCCCTATTATTCCTGTCAGACACGACATATTCCCATCTTCTCTGTTTATTTCCTTCATTTTTGGCAAGTTGTGTTTCAGTGATGGTCGGGAATCAAGCTTCCTTGCATACCACTGCACAGCTGGTCTAAGCCCTTGTTCAGTGAGATGTTTAAAGTATGTTTGTAAATGTCAGTTGTGTAATGAGCTTCACTTGTTTGAAATTTTAAAGCTGTGTCAGTACTCAGATGTGTTTGTGTTTAAGGGATTCATGGAGGATGTTCAGGGAGCTAGTTGGTGGCTTGCTTTACTTTGAAATAACATCAAATCAATGGGATTAACTAATATGACATACTGGTTTAATCTGGTTCCACAAATCATAAATTCTTATATTTTAACAACTTCATCTGATTTATTGATTTTAAACAGAATAAAGACCAAAGAGGTATATACAAACTTGCCATGTGAAATGTATTTAAGTGCATTTCAGGCTTTAAAGGGCCAGTTGCAGAAAGCAGGAAAGATCTGGGAGATTCAGCAGAGAGAATTCAAATATTAAAATGGGAATAATCCTAGAGAACCATTCAAAATCGTTTCTCTAGCTACACAAATAGCCTGCAAATGAGAAATAGACCATCCCACTCAAGAAACTTAGTTTTGCCTAAGCATATTCAGAAAAATTGAGGCATTTTTGGTACATTACTAGATGGAAGTGTCAGAATTGAGAATTACATTAAACAAAGGGTGGAGGTGCACATGAGATGAGTGTTCTGTGATCCAGTCATAGCATATAATGTCACTTTTATTCCAACAGTTCCAAATTTTATATGCTTACTTTAAGGAGGCTTTTTTCTGACAACAAGTCCAAGTACCTCTCATCTAAGAGCTTAAAAATGCTGACATATTCTCTGAATTACTGTTGTTGATTTTCAGGTCTTGATCATCAGAGGAGTTCAAGAGTCTGGCAGGAAAAATTATGTTGATATATAAGGGAGATAAAAACCTACAAAAGCTTCTCTAGTTACTTGGGTAAGTGATGTGACCTAGTGAATTCTGTATTGTGTTTATTGACTCTCTGCAATTTTATATTAAAATTCATAACTAAGAAGAATATAGAAAATAATTACATAACTAATGATATACAGGTTGTATGAGACAAAAACTGAAGAAGACTAATTACACATATGGAGGGAGCAGGTGAGATAGCTGTACACACAGAGGACTCTAGTCAGTTGGGAAATTGAACGCAGTCAAGAGAAGATTCCTTTTTCTGAAAAGGATATGTGAAATTTTATGCATGTATAGGAAGAATAAAGGAAATTTTTAGTTAAAAGGAGGCCTCTACATTGGCAACATTACATATTTTGAGTAATGTTTACTGATTATTTAAATACAAACCATCAGTGTGAAATTGTTGCTGAAAAAGGGATATTTGATACACACAGGGAAAATAATGAATAGAGACAGAGAACTTCTGCTCCCTTTATTACTTCTGAACAGTAATTAGTACTGCAAAACTGTTTTTGAAACAGAAAATATCTCTGAGGAAGGAGAAGAATGTTTATAGGTTGAGGAAACCCGCCTTGTAGAGAAAGACACAGAAACACACTAAATGAAGAAGAAAAACATATGGAAGCCTAAATGTCAGTAAATAGAACACAGATTTGACAGTGTGACACTGCAGCCCAGCACTGACAAAAGCCATGTGGGTGGATGCTTGTCAAGTTCAGATTTTAATTTCATTTTTTTCCAGAAATCTAATGACCGAGGACAGCAACCTACTGTGGTCTGTTCTGTGTCACCCATCACTCAACATTTAAAATAAATATTAGGGTTTTTTTCTAAAATATATGCCATGGCTAAAAAATAAATTAAAGTTTTAATGATGCAATCATTTGCATCAAGCTATCTAATCCAATGTATCCTGTTATTTTGCAGTGAGAATGTGTTTCTGGGCTAAGTGCAACATTTTTATCGTTGTTACCTGAATATATCTACAGAAAATGTATCCACTGCAGCCAGAGGGACATATACAAGGATCTTCACATAACATATTTCTACATCTTAACAAGGCTTTGTTCCAAATGACCCCAAATGCTCAGAACAAAGGTTTAGGCTAATGAGGAGAAACTGGTCTTGTGTCAGGAAGGGTCTGTCGTGCCACTCACTTTACTGAACAGAAAGTATCCTACAAGATAGTCGTAGGATTCATCACCTTAGTGAATGAAGTTAGATTTCTGAACCTATCTGATTAACACCTTTCATTTCCATCACTGACATCAAAGTACTTGTTGATGAAATATCTTCCTACTAGATTATAGGATCACTCAACAAATGCAGACAGATTATGGCAGAACCACCAACAGCATATCTCAAGAGTTTAGTGAACATGAAGATTTTGCCTCTGAAATGTCTGACTGTCTGCATTTTAAAACTTTTGTGCCATTCTCTGAGCTTGGTTGAAAACTGAATGGTTCTATAGCATGACCCTTTCTGATTAATCACTCAATCCAATTTTCCTCTTCTGAATTGCAATAGCTCATCAGAGAGATTCATTTTAGCTTCCTTTCCAGCTTGAGGACTAGCTGTCATTAGTTTTGAAGTGTTTGTGCCTTTTTTTTCTGAAGTTGCTTGGTTTTCTCTTTTTTGTTGTTTTTTTTTTTGTTTTTTGTTTTTTTTAAATTATCAACTCGTTTACCTCAAAAGCAATCAAATTAACACTCACAATATTAATTGGACTATAGAGGCATTCAGGCATTGTTTATTCCTGGTAGTAATATTTTCCCATTTTATTTTACCCGTTTAAACAAACGTGGCATCCTACAGTACAATTATTGAGAGCTAGAATTCTACACAAACACCATTCATGCTTTTTTGTTTGCATACTGGAGAACAATGCCTTTGATCACATTGAAGAATCACAGAATGACTGAGGTTGCAAGGGACCTCAGAAGTCACCTAGTCCAGTACCCCTGGTACTGATCAACCAGGGTTACCGAGACCCAATTGCAGAGGACTATGACTTGATGGCTTTTTAATATCTCAAAGGAGGGACGCTCAAACACTTCTCTCAGCAACCTGTGACAGTTTTTGGTTACCCTCAGAATGAAAAAGTGTTTCTTGATGTTCAGATGGAACCTCCCATGTTTCAGTTCATTCATTGCCTCTGGGCAACACTGGAAAGGGCCCAGCTCTCTCTTCTTTGCACCCCCATTCATGTATCTATAGTCATTGATGAGATCCCCCAGAGCCTTCTCCAAGCTGAACAGTCCCAGTTCTCTCAGCCTTTCCTCATCCAAAAGATGCTCCTGTCCCTTTATCACCTTCATGACACTTCACTGAACTCTTTCCAGCATGTCCACGTCTCTCTTGTACTTGTACTCTCTTGACTCTCCTGTACTCCCGTACCTCAGAGCAGGTCATAATACTCCAGGTGTGGCCTCACCCGAGTAGAGGGGAAGGATTACATCCCTAAACCTGCTGGAAATACTTTGCTTAATGCAGCCCAGGATACCAGCAGTCTTCATTGTGGCAAGGGCACATTTCTTGCCTATGGTCAACTTAGTCTTTGCAAGGCCTCGCGGGCCCTGTTCTGCCACACTCATCTCCAGGTGGATGGGTCCTAGTGCTTGGGGTAGTTGCTTTCATACAGCAGTACTTTATACTTCTCCTTGTTGAATTTCATGAGGTTTTTGTCAGCCCATTTCTGTAGCACACTGAGGTCATTCCAAATGGCAGCATGACCCTCTGGTGTATCAGCTACCCCTCCAAGTCAGCAGCAAGATCCCTGACTTACTTTCGTCACCTATGTACTTAGAGAAGCCCTTTTTGTTGTCTTTGATGTATCTCACCAAATTAAGTCCCAGTAGGGATTTAGCTTTGCTAATCATATCTCTGCATGCCTGTATAGTATCTCTGTACTCCTTCTAGGTTACCTGTCCCAGTTTTACCCTTTGTATGCTTCCATTTTTGTGTTTAAGTTTGGCCAGGATCTTCTTGTTCATCCACATAGACTTCCCACCATTTGCACCTGACCTTCTACTTACTAGGATGGACTTCTCTTTAAGTTTGGAGAAGGTGATCCCTGAATACTAACCAGCTGTCTTGGGTCATTTTTCTCTCCAGGGCATCATCCCATGAGACTCTTCTAAGCAGACATTTGAAGAGGTCAAAATCTGCTCTCCTGAAGTCTAGCATTGTGACTTTGCTTTCTGCCCTATTCCCTGCCTACAGAATCCTGAACTTCACTATTTCATAGTTTCAAGTTTCTTATCATCCTGAACAAAATCTTCCTTGTTACTGAGTATAAGGTCCAGCAACACCCTCTCCTCATTGGCTCCTCTTTCACATGAGCCACCTCTCATCAGTCCTTTCCAAGACCAATCACTTATGGTCTTCTGTGCTGAGCCCTCAACAGATATTGGTGTGTTTGAAATCCCCACTAAGAAGAGAATGGAAAGCTGCATCTGGTCCTCTGTTGGACACTTCTTTCTGATGTCCTAGGTTATAATACTAAAATGTATTCTATTCCCATCCTCAAGAGCTGCTGAAGAAACCAGGAGGGGCATAGTTTTTTTCCTTATCTCCTGTTAATGAGCCCATCAACGTCTTGCCTCCTGACTCAGAGATAACTCCCTCTGGGAGCCATTTCTGTTTAATGGGTAATCAGGGACCCACAGCAGGACTCAGAATGATATCAGCGCATTGGGAGATGCTCCGCCCAGGGGGGAGGAGCTAAGCATCCCCATCTGGATAGAACTTGGGTTTTGGGACACCACACGCAGTCTTTCTGCTGGATTCCCAGAGGAAAGGCCACCCTTATCCACGGGTTTCCAGAGGACAAGAGTTACCAGATCATTTCTACAGGATTACCACTTCAACAAGAGCATCTCATCTGGATTGCTACCACCACCCTAACTAGCAGGATGTCAGGTTGTATTCTGACTCTGTCAGTGGTTTTTCCTTCGTATTATTGCATGTATTTGGGGGGTTTTTGCCTTTTCCTAATATATTGTATTTCTGACTTGGAGTCCCTCACTGGTTTTGCTTTCAAACCAGAACACTTGGTCAGGCAGCTCATAGCAGACATCCACTACATCACCTCCACTGGTCTGCTTTTTCTCCCTTTCTCATATGCTCTCAGGTGGATCATCATCTATTGCCAGGCAGAGCTCTGTGTGCTCCAGTTTCTCTCTCTCATGAAGGCAGATTTGCCTCCCTCGCTTTCTCAGGCTGTCTTTCTAAATAGTCTGCATTGCCCCCATGCAGTCTTGGGAGTCTCTGGACAGCAGGAAGGAAGAGCTGAGCTATTCTCTGCTTCCTAAGAGAGCTATAAACTGGCTATCTCAAAGGTAATGACACCTCTTTGCATGACTGGGGAAAACTGCAGAACAGATGCTGGCTCTCAGGCATCTGTATCAAACCCTTTTTCTCTGAGGCTGGATGATTGATTCCAATAATCAGAGCTACCCAAGGACAGCAATCTCTGAAAAAGTAATGTTTTCATTCACTGCAGAATCTAATTTTGCTCCTTGAGTAACTTAAGCTGTTGTGTTGTGTTTGTTAAGATGGAATGTTCTGTTTCCCCCTTGTTCTGTAATGGTTTTGCCCTGGTTCTCCCCTCCCTCTTTTGTGCTGCCAGTTATCCCAGCTCCTCCCCAGCTGCCTTGGAGATTAATGTATTCTTTCTCAAAACCCTCCCCCGTGCCCTGTCTGTCACTCGGCCGTGCCACCTTCTCTCTGGAACTCTCTAGAAACTTCTCACTAGAGCATCGAGTGATTGGCTCAGGGGCTGGGGCTCCACCCTCAAGTTATCCCCATTGGTGTTCTCCCTAAGTCAATCATTTGTATCCCACTCCCCTCTGAAACCCTATTTGTCCAAGGACTGACTCCTCCCCTAGATTCCCTTCCATTTATAACCTGTTGTAACCCCTCCCTTGCTCTCTTTGGTTGCTGACTTCCCTGGGGTCCATAATAACCTGGACTTCCCCCCATGGAGAGCACTCTCTTTTATTCCTGCTGGTCACAGCCAGGACTTGTCTCGACCCGTCACCAAGGCAGGGCCACTGCTGTAATGCAGGGTGCTGACCTTAGACGCTGTCCCTGACATTGAAGTTGGGATAGTGGCCCCCGAGCTGCAAGCAGTTGCTGGCCGGCTTGCCAGGACATTCAGGAGGTTCAAACCTTCCTTCTCTCCTGCTGGACTGCTGCATTAAGCCATCCTGGCCTTAATGGTGATAACACTCAGCTTTGCCAGCTGAAGCTTTACCAGTCAGAACCTTGAATCAAATCTATAATTGATTGAAGCCTCATGTCTCTGACCATATTATTCACTGTATCATTTGTGTTCTTTTGTTCTCCTAATCCACTGATTGAAAAAAAACTTTTCTGAACAAGCTATAAAAAAGCCATTGAAGGTACCCTTATGCCTGATACCATAACTGTCATTAGAGAAGGCTGGAAGCTATCTCCTAAAACAAGTCAAAAAGAAAACCAAGACAAAGCAATCAAAGCAAGCTGGTACAGTACAGCATGGAATTCAGTAGAGAAAAAAGAAAAGGCTCACACAAAAGTGGCTGGACAGGAGATGTAAAGTGTATAATTTTTTTTTCACTGTCACTGTAGGGAAACTACTTTTATTTGGTAAGAGTTGAATAATCTCTACCAGTAATGCAATGAAAAAAAATCTGTAATTCTACATAAAAACATTAATTAGGAATATCACAGTTTTGCTAAATAAGTTTGCATCTTTTCTCTGTTTTGACATTACCTCAGAAGAAAACATTTCTGAAAAACACCAGCTTTAGTCATGAGTAAAACCAGGGAATGCAAGACATAAATTGCTGCAGTTGTATGTGTTGTAAGAGCTTCCAGATGCTGTGCTTCCATTTGGAACTGAAGGTTTCAAGAACCATGGAGAGATGTGGACTATTGGGTGTGATTGGATATACTCAAGTAGGCAGCAAAATTAGGTTTTGTTTAGTTTAATTAGAGTTAATTAGAAAACACGACTGATGTGTATGTTGGCTTGCTCTTCTAGAACAGAAGGAATGTAAGAAATGTCTATCAACATTACATTGCTGCTATCACCAGGGTTCCAAACTCTCCATCAAGACAATAGTTTTCTAAGGTATTGAATATACTCACAACTGAGTAACTGAGGTCAAAAAGATTTATTTCAAATTGTCCAGGTATTTGTGGTGCAGCAGACATGTTTCTAACATTCCAGGGTACTGTAACAGCTACTAATGTTTTCCTTCTTTTCTGTAATTGCATATTCCATTATTGCTACTCAGATCAGTTCTCCAATCATTAACCTTTCATTTTGATACATGCTCAGAGGAAACATGCATGATAGAATACTTCTGGGCCTTTCTGAATTATGGAAATGGCATCCAAATACACCTAATAATAGCTAAAATGCTTGTTTTCACTTACAATAAAAAGACCAGTTGCTCACAACTGAAACAGAAACAGAAAAAAACAGTAGTCATATTCCAGAGGCATTACAAGCAGATGTAAATTTTTCTACTCTCCTCCCCTCCACAAATTGTTTTTAGAAATTGTCTAGAAAGGAAGCACCTCTTGGATAAATTTCTTTTCCAACATTTTTTCATACAATTGCATAAATATACACAATACAAACAAGCCTAGCATCTGCTATTTTTACATGATAATTTTAAGGAAAGTTTGTCACATGAAAGCAGAATTTAAAGATCCTTTCTATAACTTCAAGTGCTTTTTCCTTATGATCTCTCTTACTTAAATTTTTCTGTTTTATGACCGCTCTGGCCATGCTGTACACTCCTGATGAAACCTGATCCACCCTCAAGCCTGTAGGGTTTGTGAAATTATTCAGTACTATGCCGATTTATACTTTTTTGGACATGTATCAGGTCTGATTACATGCCTACTGGTTTGCAGTGGAACTAACATACAGATAATTCATGCAGATCAACGTTTCATTTCTAACCCACCTAATAAGTCAACCTTTGTGGATACATATGCATACAGTAAGAAAATACACCACACCCTTTTAAGGGATCCCTTTCGGGAAACAGAAGTTTTCTCTGCTCAAGACAACCCTTTTAATATGACTAGGTTCACACAATCCTACTGGAAATGTCTAAGAAAACTGGCCAATTAGTTCAGGAGATGTTATAAAACTGAAACCAGCAGTGTTTACCCTGTCTTCAGTCTTTCCTCATTTTGATTTAACAAAGGGAGTTGCAAGTGCAATGCTTTATTTCCCAGAAGTTTCTAGGGAGCCAGGCAAATGAAAAGGGAAGTACACACAATAGAGCTTTTTGTTTGCTGTTTAACTCTTGCTTTGTCAGGCACATCTCAAGAATAAACAAAAAAACCTAATATGATTTCCAGTTTCACCTTGTTTTGCCTGTTGCTTTGTTTTTTGGGTTTTTGTTGTTTTTTTTTTTTTTGTCCATGTATATATGAATAACACTCTTTATACAGGATTAATAACATCTTTTGATCTACATTCTAATCATTAAAAAGTTAATACTGTTTTACTCAGTTACCCACAGAAGCAGTTCTCAGTGTCTCATTTGGAAAGATATTGCAGAACTCTGGTATGTCATACACTTATCTCAGGAGTGTTACACGCCTCCCCAAGGTGCCTGGAATCAGTCTTCTGCAAATACCTTGTACAGTTACTTCCATTGGACAGGATGCTGGGCCATTTTGTCTAGACCATGCTTTTGTGAACAAGGGTTGGACCTGATGATCCTTGACATCCTCTTCCAATCTGGTATTCTATGAAATATTGTACAAAAATTAGTTCAATCACAAGGACTTGGCAGCTACAAATGTCATCCAATATTTAAATCCTTCAGAGTGTGATACAGAGCCACTTCCTCCCAAAGCCTGTGACTACTATTAATGGCTCATCCTCACTTCTTGAGGAAAGAAATAAAATTTTAGTCATTGATGGCAGGTAACACAGGGATTTTACACTCTTCTTTACAAAGTAAATTGGTAGTGTCAGCTGAGATGTCTTCACAAAGTCAGTGGTATTTTGCCACCTTTCCAGAACAAGGACTGATAACTATGCTGGGACTTTGTCTTGCCCATGGGTAACATGCCTTTCTAAATAGCATACCTCTGTGTGTGTGTGTCTGTGTGTGTGTGTAAAGAGTATCAGGCTCCATGCACAGAAATGTGTTCAGAAAACATAGAGCTGGACGTATTCCTGGAACATAGAAGAAAGTGGAGAATGTTGTTGCTTCTTGCACAGGCTAGAAGGGACGTACCAAAGGAGCCTGTCAACTGGAGACTAAAGAAAGGAAGACCTGAAGACCTGTGGGAAGAATACAAAGTGAGGAACTTTAAGAAGGGACATAGAGAAAGTGATCTGACAGCTTGGGAAAGAAAAAAAGTGAAAACCTAACAGCAATGCTCCCACCCTCCCTCATATTTTGCCTTTCCAAACCACACAATTTTGCATAGCATCGCTTTCTTTTTTCCTCTCTTTCTACCCACTCCTTGCAGTTTTACCCCCAGTGCTTCCCATATATTTTTTCATTCTAGCGCTCTTTTACATTGCTTACCTGCTTCACTCCTTTTCATTTGCTTCCCACAAATATTCATCCTTTCAGATTTACCAATGACCCTGCAGAACCGGAGGACTGTGAATTGACCTGGATTTGGGTGGCCTCACATCCCCTGGAGCAGACTGCCTGCAAGCAAGAGTAACCTTTCATGTGTATGTCCTTGTTTTGATTGAGGTAGTATTAATTTTGTTCTTAGTAGCTGCTACAGGGCTGTGCTTTGGATTCAATGTGAGACTGATGTTGATAACACAGTTATATATGGCTCAGTTCTTCTTCAGCAGTGTTTACCCTGAACCAAGGACATTTCAGGTTCCTGTGCTCTGCCAGTGAGGAGCTGCACAAGAACCTGGGAAGGGAGCATGGCCGGGATAGCTGACCCAAACTGGTCAAAGGGATATTCCAGATCACAGAACATTATATACAGTAATTAAACTGGGGAAGTTGGCTGGGTGGGCCTGATTACTACTGCAGGACAAGCTGAGTATCAGTCAGTGTGTGTTAAGCAGCTTGATTGTACATCACTTATTTCTCTAGGGTTTTATTTCTCTTTTTCTCTCCTTTTCATTATTATCGTTATTAACATTAGTATTATTAGTGCTATTATTATGTTTTATTTTGTTTCAATTATTTAACTGTTCTTAGCTCAGTCCATGAGGTATAGCCTTTTTCCCTTCAATTTTCCTCCCTGCCAGGGCAGGGAGTGAGCATGCTTCTGCATAGTACTTGATTGTCAGCTGGAGCAAAAAAATGACTGAGCCTAATGCAGTGAGCCATATCCTTTTCTGCCCTGGCTTTCCCAAGTCATTCCCACAGGTTCACTTATGAACATTTCTTAACTCATGGTTTCTATTTCCCCAGCTCCCCAGTTCCTTTCTTCCTCCTTTCAGAGAGTTTTTTGTCAAATTTACTCCAAAAAAGTATGCTAAAACCCTTAATCCTGGATGTATTTGTATTGCCAGTGTTTCCTTATTGGACCTGCAGCTGAAAATCTGGACTTACAGGCACACATGCTGCTTAGGTCTTATTACCCAAAAACCTCAGTGAGGCTGGTCCCACCATACTGACCCTGCAGGGAGCTTTCTGTCACCTCCATAAAACACGTGCATTGCATTCAAAGTCTGACTGCATGATTGTTGTCCACTACAAACAGGAGGTACTGTCTCCTTTCTAAATTAAAAAGGTTTTCCTTTGAAAGCATCTTATCTAAAGGGATTTCACCACCTTTAAAAGAGCCGTTTTTAAAAGAAAGATTTTTATGTGACAGCAGCCCATTCTGTGCCTTATGAAAGCATTTGCAGAGTTGCAGACCCCACGTTTTAAGCTACCACATGAAAAACCTTAGATGATGTGATTTCAAAATAGAGTTTATCTGACATTCTGTAGTCACATTCTCATTTGCATGAATTTGGACTCATAGGCTAGAGTAAGACCAGAAAAGATTTTCTGTGGAACAGCAGCACCAGTTAGAAACAGTTTTTTAGTTTCTAGGGACTATTAGGTTCTCTTACATTTATATAAGATTAGTATATCATTAAGTTAGATGTATTAAAAATAACAAAAAACTTGAAATTCTATCCTTTACTCTTGCTGGGCATGTTTTTCCTCTCTCCTCTTTTATGTGAGGAACCCAATAAACCAAGAGGTGACTTCCACCACACTAGGGAAGACATTCTCTTGGGTATTTTTAATCAGCTTGAATGCCCAAGGAATCCCCTCCCACCTTGAAGACCACAGTCTTAATCTGTCACTCCTTCCTCTAGTTCTCATCAAAGTGATCCCAGAACCTTCTTAAAATTTATTTGTTTTCGAGCTGATTCTCGATACCTTTCTACTCCTTTCTTCCTTTTATCCCTGTATGCCCTGTACTTCACAAAGGAAGACCAGAACTTCTTGTTTTCAGCCAACTCTTTTTACACGGTTATTTAAAAATAGCACCTCAAATGTGCTAATATGAACTTTTAGAAACCAGAAGTCCTGAAGTAATACTATAATTCTGAAAGCCCTTAACTATGGCGTACCATTTTGAAATTCTCATATGACAAAACAGTCAACAGCAATGTCATCACACATATGAGCTAATTTCAAACAAAAACTTCTGCTTAGGAATTCATTTTCATTTTGAAACAAGAAAATATGTCAAAAAGTTTCCAGAAAAAAAATCCTTCATATGGCTAGAAATACTTGAATTATTCTATTCTCATTTTTCCTTATTTTACATGATGTTGTAATCTGTAAAAGTGTGAAAGTAATTTCAATACAAAAAGAAAAAGAAATTATTTTGATAGAGCTGAAAGGTGGGCTTTTTCCCTAAATATAATGTTGTCATGTTGATATGGAAAATTTATTTTAAAGGAACAGTAGAATAATTTGTAGAAAAACTGTGCGTCAGAAATATTTTGATTGCTGCAGAGCTCCACCAAACAAGTGCACCCTTGCCAGAGTCTCTGGGAATGATGAGTTAGGTACTGTATTGTCTGGCTTATTTGGAACACAGGATGGAAACACCCATACTTTAACTAACAATAAAAAACTGTTAATGAGCAGAAAAGCACCATGTTTCTCCTTAGAGAAACTGCACAGAACTGAGGTAATTTTTCAAATTAAAAAAAGCAGGAAGCAAATAATTGAATACAATAAAGGTGCCCAGTACATGGAAGTATGTCAAGGACAGAAGCCTACAGAAAAGAAATTACTCAAAGAACAAATGTGCAAATACTTGTTATTTGCAAAAACATGTCCACCTGGATTACAAAAGTCCTTAGTGAATTCCACCCCCAAGCTTTCAGATAAGTGTGTTCCTAATTTTACATGGAAATGCAGATTTTCCAGGATATAATTCAAATAAATTGATTTAACCACTTATTTAATTGCTTAGAGGACTACAGCCCAAGTTTGTGATTTTTTGTGAACCCAAGGGATTTGTTAGCTCAAACCCTATTTATGGCTTTGTTAACTTTTACAAAGTTCATCCTAAATATATACTTAAATTAAAACTCAAGTTGTTTTTGAACCTGAGTTCTAAGTAGGAAGTGTGAGAGGCTGAGAGGTTCCCATACTTCGTTGAAACCTCAAAATCAGACGGCTAAACTCTGTCTCCAGAAACAATGGAAAAATCAGTTTTCCCGTGAGAGCTTTCCACTTGGGAACAGAACCAGGAAATGCCAAAGTGGAGGTCTGGAACGACTCAGAAGTGATGCCTGATTTGATCCCATACTCTCTCCAAAAACATCATGTATTTTGCCACTTCATCTGTGTTTGTCATCTGCCATCACACCTAAATGCACTTCCTCCATATGCAGGACAGTATTCCCTCTATGTATGTATCCATGCCATTTAAAACATTTTCTTGATACAAACAATTACAAAAATCAGAGGACTTGCTAATCTGATTCTACAGTTTGCCAAATATCTACTCAACTGCCTAATGTGGCTTTTCTCTAAAATTTTGCAAAACCAAACCAAACCAAAGAAACCATCCCCAATAACACAAACCTCCACCAGAAACAACAAGAAACCCCATATACCAAAAAAACCCAACAAAAAGCCACAAACAAACAAAAATCCCCCACCACATCAGGGTAATCCTTAATTGCTTTCATTATGGTAACTTTCCTGGCCACAGCCTCTGGTGTCTCCTGCAATGGGTTTTTGCTGTAGTTCCAGAAGACATAATAGGTCTCAGCTGAAACCTTGAACAAGCTATGTCCAGCTACTTGCAACAGCATATATCTATTTGAATAAATATTTAGCTCTGACAGAAAAACATTTTCATTAATGAGCCCCCACTGGAATTTCCCCTCTGCCACTTAGCTGTTGTGATAAAACAAAATTAATTTTACAAAGCATCCCATCTGACAATGACACCATTTAAAATTATTTTATTACTATAACATTGAACAATTTAATACCTTCAAACTTTGCTTGTGAAAAGTTTAATACAACACACAGCACCTGGAAGATAAAGAGGGAGGCTACCAGGAGGTAGCAACTCCTGTGTGCCAACAGCCAGGTCTGCCAAGGGTACTCAGCCAGCACTTCAGGACACTAAGACATCTCTGCTGTTGTTTGGAGTTATGTGGGAAAAAAGGTGTTTGATTAAGCAAACTTTTAGCTACACATACCAGAGATGAGGAGTAATATAGAAATATTTATTTAATTTATTTCTGTCCTAACTTTTTAAGCCAGTCTTAAAGAACTGCTTAGGTAAATGACAGTTCAATTGCATTTGCCCAGTTCTAACTGGGAAGAATCTAGAAGCAGCCAGAAAACTGAAGAAATGCATGAACTTTTCAGTCAGCTACAGCTATAAAGCTATTTCCTGGTGCATTTTAAGTGGAAGAACAGAACCTGATAGAGATCTCAAGTGACATTTCTGATTGATTTTGTATATGGAGAAAATCAAAGAAATTGTCCTGGAACTGTGTAGTTAGGGAGGCAATTTTCAGCTTGTGTCAACAGTACAGTATAGAAAGTAATAAACAGTGGGAATAGAAAACCCATGGGGAGGGATGGGAAGAAGAGGAGAAACACACCTGACAATATTTGAAAGGGTGTGTCCAAAATGGAATTCCTACAGGGGCCAACCCGCCAGCCAGAACTTTGCCACATCAAGTGGTTAAGTCTTCTGCCTGCCTGGGTCTAAGCTGCCAGGCTGAACAGCATTAGAGGGATAGGGGTTTGATTTCTGCAACTGACTGAGAGTGTTGTTCAACAGAAATCATTATCTGCTTGCAATAGCTACACCTCAAGGAAACTTTCAATTTTATCTCACTCAGTGTTAGTTCTGGTCTTCTGTCTACTCCACCTAAATTCCCTATACTAACTTCTTCTTTGAAGAAATTATCATTTTTTTCAGACTGTGAGAAATAACAGGCTTAATGGTTAAATCTGAAAGGCCAACATTCTTTGACAAAGTAACCCCCTAAATCTACAACATGCTTGTTAGGTGAAGCAGCTACTGATATTCCTGATAGAGCTAGCTAGAAAATATCTTTTTGCTGGATATTCAATACACACTTCCATCTGCTTTTGCTTTTCTGCCAAAATACTTCTAAATAAGGCTGGGATGGAGAGTTAAGCAATCAATTTTCCATTCAGATATACTCACTTTCCTATCTTTTTAGAGGAAAAAAGGCCAGATAGTCCTCCCATTTGTCCCACTAGATAGTGCTGCTCAGTCATTGCCACTCAGGTATGATGATGCATGCACCTCATCTGGGAGGTCATGGCCCAAGATAACTCAAATGTGCTAGGCCTTTGCTGTTTCCATTCAAACTGCATCATTACTGAGGCTCTGTAGCTGATTGACAAAACCTGCCCTACTATTAGGCAGGGAACCAAGTTTCCAAGGGAACTCAGGAACCATAAATCAGTTTCTAACAGCCTTACAACAGTTTTACATCTCTTTTTTCAGGTCCATATGGTCCAGTGTTTAATTTTACATACTTCAGTTGGGTTTGTCACACACACACCCCCACATGTCCCTCGCAAAAAACCTAAAAACTATTGGAGGAAAAGGAGGCTTTGTTTCCTTAATTTCATGGGAAACCCCACAGCTTCAAGTTCCCAAAACACAGTGTAGGCACGACATTGCCTTTGTTGTGTGTTAGTATTCTTACTGGAGTGTGAATCCCAAGGGAGTGAATTCCCCTATTGCAGGGGAACCTGGAAGAGCAGCAGAAATTTCAGCTTTTTTCTCACTTCTTTCACAAGTCTGTCCATACTTTGATATAGTAGTAAAAATGGTGAAGCCCCTTTTGTCAGTATTAAGTACCCTCCCTTATGATGAGGGGATGATAAGACACCATTGTTTACAACCTCAAAAGGTAAATCAGTGTTCTCAAAGCTGTAGCTTTGTATTCTTATCCCTGTATCCACAGAAACAAAACAAGTAGCTCATGAGGCTGGCTTCAAAGCAACAAATATTGCAGGGAATTTGTTTCCCGTTGTGACTGGTCCATACAAGATGGCAACATTCAACTTGAGTTGTCAAATCTGGGGAGAGGCTTTCTTAGTTTAAGGACCTGGCTTTTCTGTTCATAGTTTTTGCTGTAACTTTTCTTGATGACTCGATGATGTCCAACTTTTGGTGAAACCTGCATGCAATTTTAAAGAACACATGTAGGGATCACTTGGCTGTAATTTGCTCACTTGTACATTAAAAAGTTTGTAAGTGACTTGGCTTTACTTTTAGGTGATATTGAGTTTCAAGAAGACAGAGTTTCATTATTAAGAATCTAAAAAGGTCATAATACCAAATCTGTAGAAACAGCAATCAAATAATATCATCAACGGGCAACATCAATAAACCATTTAATTTCAATTAAGTTCTCTTCCCCAAATTCTACATTTAAAAAGACCAAAAAAATCTCATTCTTAAGGATTATGCTAAATGTTTGATTTTCAGGTAATTGAACTAATCATTCATTGGCTTAGAAAACTATTTTTTAGCCTGGGAATGATGATTTTCTAAACCAGAACACTAACATGATTAGCCAAACAACTTCTGTGTAAAAACACAGCAAGTTTACTCTTCCCAATAAGCACATACACTGAGATTATATTTATACGTTTTGAAATAGTTCTATTCAAGCCAGCAGAGTGGTAGCAACATAAAACTAATGCAATTCAAAGCACTCAGACCTTAGCTGCGTTCTAAAAATTGATGTGAATTTCTCCCTATCCTCACCCTGCTCCTGCAGCCTTTTCTTTGGATAGGTACAGTGTTGGTCACAGGGGAGGCTACTGAGAACTTCACTCCCTGAGTGACTGACTGACACCATCTCAATGGTAAGTTGAGCTACACTTCTAGTGCTGGGCCACCTGTGTGTAGAGAACATTGGATGTTTTCTATCAGCTTTAACACATCTAGAAAAACTCTTCGTCTTCTTAAGTTAAAAGAAAAGAAAGAATTGATTTGCACCACTCATCTTCTAAGTCTTTTTAATAAAAACCTGTTTGGGAGATTTCATAACTTCATTTGGAAACCACAAAAGCTTTCCTGGTCTTATTTCTGGGTACTTCTGTGTAGATGCTGAGATAAAACTAATTCTAGTTCTCTGAAAATTCCCCAACATATCAAGTCATCGGTGGGAAAAATAAAATTTAGGTCCTTCATGAGGAACTTGATCGATATTTAGATCTGTCCATATGCTTCCTGCACACATGACATCAGTCAAAGAGGTATAGGAATCACGTACAATTCACTTACCTAGGGCAATGAGATGCTTCTCTCCCAAAAAGGCTTTCAAGAGGGGACCTGCACTTTATACCGATCTTCTGCTCAGATATAAACCTCCAGCTACACCAATAAGGATGAAATGTGACTTTCCTGACACTACTTTGGAATTCTCTCTTTCAGAGGAAGTGTCACATAACTGCTTCCTTCTACCCACAAAAGGGACCATTATTGATTTCTTGCAGTGCAATTGTCTAGATAGCACCTACCTGTGTCAGCTTCAGAAAAAAGGCGGTATCTGGCTAGAACAGCTTTGCAAATATACTCATATATTTTATAGTAGAAAGACAAAAGTCAGATATGTGTAAGAAAAATGGTAAGAGGGATAAAATGACTTTGTAGGAGGAGAGACTTAAGGCTGTAATAAAGACCGCAGTTTTAGGATGAGATAAATAAGAATAGACAGAGCAGATATAATAGCTAGTATTGGGATGGTATTCACTGAGGACCACTCCCTTGTATGCAGTTCAGAGCCAAGACACTTATAGTAGAAGTCAACATGTAAGGAGAAGGTACTGCACTCTACATGTTAATTAAGTAAAATTTATTGCCCCAAGATATCACTGTATCTACATTTTGGGAAAGCTTATAAAAAAAGATTACCATTTGGGTGAGTCTTATTTAGGTAAATTATGTCAGCATCTGTATTTAGATTTATGTATTTATGTATTTAGATATGTGTTATTAAAAAGACAATAAATCTTTCTTCTCAAAGTCATAAATTAAACTAACTTCTTCTGTGCTGGTTATTCCCTAACACTGCATATTTCCCTACAGCTAATGTGATGTGTTAACATAATTTACTTCTGATCTCTTTACACAGGAAAGCACTTCCATGTTCAGAATTCAAACTGGTCAAACTATTAAAAAAAAAAAAAATTTGAAGGTGCAATCAGTTCTTGTTCTAATCCATTTTCAAGTAAAATTCTGTAATTGACTGTACAATCACAAACCTTAGACATTCAGGAAGTCTTGTTTTACAGCCCAGTTTCATATGGCTTTCTGTGGTTATTCAGAGATAAGCTAAGTTCTAACTAAATTGAATTGTTAATACCCAAAACTTACCTAACATCAAATTTAGATTTGTTTCCTAGTTCTAAGCGTCTGCCTTTGATCAATCATGAACAGATCCTAGGGATTTTTTTCCAGCTGTCTTGTATATAAGTAGTTTCAAACAGTTGAAAACAGGTTTCTGCCTGGTTTTAGCACAGCTTGTTCAAAGCTTCCCAAAGCAATTAATTACTAGTCTTTGATATTTAAAAAGTTCCTCATACAGGATGTGTCATACCTCGCCTCCATAATGTGCTTTCATTCAGGATATGTGGTGGATTTTACAATGTCTGAATCTTCATGCCAGAAGCTGGAAACTATTTTTATCCTCCTTTTCCTCATATTTCATCTAGTTTTGACC
Organism: Setophaga petechia; assembly: GCA_024362935.1. NCBI lineage: Eukaryota > Metazoa > Chordata > Aves > Passeriformes > Parulidae > Setophaga > Setophaga petechia. The sequence goes on along the minus strand of JANCRA010000026.1, from coordinate 12,553,550 downwards.
AACATTTTACTAGAAATGCAAAAGGAAATTTGGCAGACATTTTTCTTTTATCAGTCTGAGACATATAAATGGAATACATCTAAAGAATATAGATGCAAAAGAATAAAGGTATTGAAGGCAGAAAATTATACAATTAGTAGTGCTACTTAGGCTACTTGTGAAGCTGGGATTTCTAAGTGCAAGTTTCTTTTAATTTGCCTAGCACTGAGCCAGAGAAGATGAAATATTTTTTTTAAAGTTCTTACACAGGATCCACCAAACAAATGCAGTACTCAGTGATATCACCTACTTCTGAAAATCCTAGGTGTTAATTGCTGCAGTGTTGATGTGGTGATTTCAGTTTGTTCCAATGTCAGCTTTGAATATGCTTTTTTCATAACAACAGAGTCTTATTTTTGAATGCCACATGTTTATTTGCTGGGGGACGGAGGACAATTTTCAGCATTCACGCTTCAAATCCACACAAGGTCTATGGATGGCACATCAAGATTATTACAAACTGTGGTTATCATTAACTTATTCTCAGTTGAGAATATGGAATAGAAACCAAAAGTTCTGAAATTAATAGCCAATATTTGCCATCTGAGAACAGGTAATTCTGTAAACTAAGTATCTGATATCCAAAGTAGGGAAAACACCATGATTAATGAATGTACCTGATGAAGCTATGTTTAAAGTTATAAACATACCATATGTTTATAGCATAGCATATATAATATGCCACAAATTGGGACTGTCACACTAAGACAACATTAGTCCACATTGAACTGCTGATTCTTCCACTCTAATCCTCTTCTGATTCTTAAAAGACATGCAGATGAAAAAGATGGAGGAAAACGAGTTCTTGCTGAAATTCGTATGAAGGGCTACACAGAATCCACTAGAGCAGGAGGCGGGTAGGAGATAAGGCAAACTGGGAGTGAGGATCCGTAGTGACACATAGTCCCCAGGCAGATGCAAAGGAGAGCTTCTTTATTGCAAAAACCAGGCTTTTGAAGCACTCAGGCCTTTATCAGTTACATAGCTTTAAACCATAACAAACATAATTCAACCAACCACCATACACCACGCCGTGAACACGCAACGGTTATAGAAGTTGTTGATCTACCTCTAATTCAGCTGCCTTGCCTTCTCATAGTCATTTTCTACTTAGACAAAGTAACAGGCCTCAGCCATGGTTTTACAAGGCCTTCCTTTTGTAAGGTTTTACCTATATGCAACAGCAAACAATGAACTAAACCATCATATATAGTAGATTTTTTTTTTATATAAAGGAGAAGTTGTGGAGCAGAATAACTGACACAAAACTGCTCAACTGTATGAAAAAATTAATTATCTCTTGGCATTGAGGAATACACATCAGTAAGGTTTTATTCTTTCCCAGAAGAAAAACACAGGAAAACTCTTTTGTAATCATCAGCTACTTATGTATGTGGCATAGCTATAATTTTTCAGGATTTATAATGTCCTAATTTAGTCATTAACCATTTAATAACTTTACTGTTAGTACTTATCAAAAAAAAAAAAAAAAAGGAATCATCAGATTTTTATACTACGGAATTAAAAAATAAACTAATCTCACACTGAACCTATGCTGGCAATCAATAACCATGGTTAGCAGCAAGTCTAAACTGCAGAAGTCTTTACCTAGTTACATAAATTAAAAAAAATTAAATATAAATTAAATAGAAATGCAAGTGTGTTAATAACTTGTTCATGCCAAATGCCAACCCTCTCCGACCACTAAAAAAGTAACACAAATATTAAGAAAACTACATATCTGAAGGTTACAAAGTGTCAAAGAAGCAGAAGAAGTGTACCAAATATTGAACTCCTGAAACACCGATTGTCCAGACCAATGTATCATCAATAAATAGTTATGCATGTAAGTAGAGAATGCTATGATAAAATGCTAATGAGAAAGTGCTAATGGTAACAAAGAAAGGGTACAATGTATATATGCTTGTTTTGTCAGTTGCTGTACACGCTTGAAGAAAATGAAACTTAAAAGAAAGGACCAAAGGGATAGAAGAGTATGTTTCAAGAAAATTGTTACAAAACTGCAACAGCCACAACTTAATTTACTAAAAAGAGTTCTGGCACATTTTAAGGGGCCACTTACATGAGTGCCGCATGAAAGTAATTTCTAAAACATGGAGCACATTCTTCCACAGACAAGATAGCATATGGATTGTGTCTTAGAAAAATCTGAGGCCCAGATAGAGGACCCATAGAATCACAGAATGATTTGGGTTGGAAGGGACTTAAAGATCATCTCATTCCAACCTCTCTGCCACGGGCAGGGATACCATGCACTAGACAAGGCTGCTCAGAGTCCCATCCAACCTGGCCTGGGATGGGTCACCCGCAACTTCTCTGGGCAACCTGTGCCTCACCATCCTCCCACTTACAGTTTTTTCCTAATATCTGATCTAAACCTATTCTCTTTTAGCTTCAAGCCATACCTTTTTGTCCTGTCTACTACATAGTCTTGTAGTCTTTCTACATCCTTCTTGTTGGCTCCCTTTAGGTATTGGAAACTCACAGATCGTTTATCAATTCTGTCCTTTCTTTTCTAAAACTACTAAATGTCAGAGGTTACCTAGTAGCTCAGTGAATCAGAGAGCAGCACAGAGTACAAACTGTTCTGAAGAGTTACATAATGGATATATTTGGTCTCCGTGTATTCACTTCAATGATTAAAATATTATGTACTGCAGACAAGAAGAAAAAAAACTATGAGAAATTATAACTCCTGGAAAAGGGATGAACTGATGTACTTTGCATAGGCAATAAAGAGGTACATGCAAATACACTAGCTCAGTGTCCAGGTTTAGAGTAAATTTGGGGAAAAAAATTCCCCAAGTAGCTCCAGTAAGAAAACAGATTCAATCGGCCCCTCCCCCCCTCAACTGGTCCGGGAGGAAAACAATACCTCCTTGGAGAAAGGTGGAAAAAACCTGTTTATTAAACAATAAAACTAAAACAATATCAAACAATGAGACCCTCTGTCACTCTAAAAAAAAAAATGACAAACTGAGAAAACCCCCTCCCCGGGTTGCAGCTCACTGTCTCCGATCAGTCCCTCCGGTGTTGGGATTGTTGCAGGCCGGGCCCGGCCCGGTGGGCCAGAAATGTGAGCTGCCGGTGCTCTCCTGGATGTTCAGTCCAGAGCAGGTTTCAAGAGGTCCAAAGAAAAAAAAAGAAAAAAAAACAAACCACAGTCCAGGGAACTTCTTTGCCTCAGCTAGTTGAAAACTAACTCAAAAGCAAAAGAAGAGCTCTGTCCGTCGTCTGTCTGCAGACAACAACAACCACCAGCCAGGAGAAGGAATGTGGGGGAGTGACAGGAGTATCTGGAGGAAAAAAACCTGCATTTTCTCTCCCTCTTCACTGTCTGCAATAAGTCTTAAAGGTGCAAAACTTACTATTTAGTAAGAACAAGACGATTGGGGATAAAAGCATCATACAGCCAACCCAGGACACTCAGTCACCAGCTGTGGAACTTGTTCCTTTTTGTAAGCCTGTAGCAACTTGATTTTATCAGATATGGAAAGTCCCAACACATTGCAAGTCTGGATCGGAGGATCTAGTTTTTCAAATTCTGTTCAGTGGAAAAGGGACAGAGAGAGAGATCATTTCCCTCTTTCGCTATTTCAAAGTCAGCTTGCTATATGCATAACTTTGAGTCAATACCATGTAAACACAGTCAGCCGAACAAAGAGAATGCTTCAAATTCCAAGCAGGCAACAAAATGGAAACAGATGAAATAGGAAAGGTGTATCATTGGAAAGGTACAAGACCCTTGAGACCCACCAACACCCTCAATTCCTAATCATTGGCAAATTACTCCTTATGAACATTGCAAACCTTCCTGAGACTACATTACAAAGAAGAAAGAGGATTCCCATATATGTAAGCAACAGAAAGCACAAAACCCCCAGGTTATTAATTTGTTAATCGGTTCAGCACTGATACTGTAATGCAGTGCTATTTCCTTAGCATATTTTTTAATACATCCATTATTCACTTTTTAAGTATATAAGGTCCCATGTTAAACTGCTATTCTTTTTATAATAAGAATAATGATCACTGAAAACTTTTTTGGAAAGGGTGTCCGACATTGATGAGGGAAAGTCTTACTTCTTAACTAACAGATACATAATGTTTCCTCCTCAGTGTGCTCCAAAAAAACTCTGAAAAAGACATCTCTATAAGGAGCAGTAGATATGAGGTAAAACATCATGCTTTGCTTTGGGATTTGCTAGGCTTCATATTTTTGAGCTTTTATTTTTATTATTGTCTGTGAATTGCTTGGAAGGAAGCATGGATTGCAAGTCTTTTGAGTTACGTAAAACCAAATATGTAAATACACAATTCTAGTATAACCTGAAGAATACAAAGATGTTCTCCAGTTTGGTCTCTCTTGTTATGACTGCAATCTCTTATATACATAATTAACAAAAATTTCATAAGAATATTTTTTAGCTTTTTATCTATCAAGGTAAAAAAATCTAAGACTTTCAGTATTAAGTGGAAAAGCCACTATAATCTACTGTAGGCAATTCAGCATGCTCAGACAAAGCACTAGCCAAAACAAGGGGTGTTCAAAATTCAGCATCACAATTTGGGACAGGACATCAGCAGCTGTAAATCCTTGTAAATAATTTGAATCAGCTAAGATCTGCATTGGAAACATTGTTCAGTTCATGTTTAAAACCTTTCCCTCTGTCTTTGGGTTATGAAGCAAAGCACAAACTAAGCAGCAAAGCAAAATTATGATCAGCAAAGTACCTGTTCGTCACATTATCAGCTACTGATATCAATGGCTTCCATTGGTTTTCATCCAGAAACAAAGCTCTGGATGTGTTCATATAAAACATATCCTCTCATTTTTCAGTCAAAATTCCAATTCTCAGGACTACTAGGAATGAAAGGTACACAGTCTATGGACAGAAAGCTGAGAATTTGAAAACAAGATGCATGTTGAAAGTTTCATTTGGATATAGTTGTAGACTTAGAAATAAACTGCACTTTCTGAAAAAAGATCCTCTTCATAAGTTGCTTAATGTCTGTAGAACAATTTGAGGTGACAAGACTGCAATATTTTGCAAAAAAATAAAAGCTCTTTCTATTTTCATCATTACTATGAACTTTCCTTCTGAGGCTCTTTGTGTCCTTTAACTGTCTTTGTCTCTCACTGGTTTTGCCTACTTAAGATTGTAACATCGTCAAGACAGGAACCAGTACTTAACATTCTGCAGCATCATAGCTTAATACTCTGTGGTCCTAACAGCTACCTAGAATCTCAAAGGTTACAGATATTCAATGATGTCAAGATTAATTCTCCAAGTAGTTTCTGTTTAAAATAGATGCAAGGATTACTTTTCAGCTAATATAAAATACTTGCTGGTCTCAGTCATGGACGCAGAAACAAAATATTTTGCATTAATCTGTAATTGTAAAGCAAATTTTATCTGATGAGTATAACTTACATTTGTCTCAGGGCTCATATTCAGGTAAATTGCTCTTAAGTACAGCTAGAGAGACAGGTAGCTTCTATATATGGTGGGGAAAATTGCAGCGTGGCTCTTCTGCTCATTTTGCCATTTACAAAGCTCAAAAAGAATGTGCATACTTAAGAGAAAAGGTACTTTGGACTTAAGCGCTTCCTACTCCAAGACCAGTAGTTACTTTTCCACACCAAATTTTTCTCCCCATAGTAGTGAGAACACTGCATTCAGCTCTTCAGGACGTTTGGACAGGTTTCCATTTCAGCTCTGGCCATTCCCTTACGTGTATCACAGCACCCATGCCCCAGTCTCATAGCAGTCCAATAGTCTTTGTTCTGAAATATTTTTCTTTGCTAGCACTGCAGACAAATTTTAGACAGCCTTGCAACTCCTTAGTTTTCTTCCACATTTGCTGTCATATCTCAACACCCATAGGTGCAATGATTTACACCAGCCTACCTGCAGTGACTGTCAGGTGCCTTTGAAATAGGTCTCCCCATCCTTGAGGACTTGTTGACCATGAGAGAACATGATTTTATGAGGACTCTAACTGTGAATACCTCCTGAAAGCATTAAAATTGAAATAACCTTTCTCTTTTATGTTTTGAAATTTTAGCTTTTGGCAGTTTAAGTATTTGAACCAAGCCAGATGTTAAATCAAAGGGAAATAACCACATTACCTTTGGATCTGGATTTTCTGAGAGAAAACATTTTACTGGACCAAGACCATAAAGAGGGAGTTAAAGCTGAACTTCAAAAATGAAATATGCAGTACAGATGCAAATGTTGCTCTAATTCTCAGACAGACTTTGTAATTATGTTAATGATTCAGCTGCATTCTTCTAACAAGACTGATTCTGGGTTTGTGAGCAATTGCAAGGCATATTTCACTCAATTCTAATACTTCCTAGATAAGAGAAAATTACAGAAATTCTGGCCTTTATTAAATTGTTCCTTGAATAACATACATAGATGTGACTGAGGAGGAAGATAATAGTGAAAGGTCTTCTTACTAGAGGAAAGGAGGTAATTTCTACAAAGTAAAAGAAGAGTCAAGAATCTGAAAAAATTCTCAGATGTACAACATACCTATTTTAGAGGTAGGTAAAGGTGTAATGTGACCGCACTACACATGAACTAGTTTCATAGGTATTCTATACCAACACAAATTTCTTCAATTATATTTAAGAAGTTTGAGTTTTCTTTTCCTAAATAATCTTTCCTTTCTACATTGTTGATGATTTTTCTTTTTTTTTTTATAGCTCTATAAACAAAGCCTGAAGAAAGATAAAATTAACCAATTAATTTAATTCCAGATTTTTCCTAAAAAAATCTAATTAGGAGATAGCTACACCATTTTCATATATCTGAATTTAAGTGAAAGCTTACAGTTAAAATGAGTAGAAGCAAAGAATCAGTACATCACCATGGTTGAAAGGTACCTCTGGATATTCTTTGGTCCAAACTTTTGGTTCAAAACTTGATCAGCACGTTACTGAGGACCAAGTACATAATCAGATTGTTTGATAAATGTTAAGTTGTAGTTACTTGAAAGTCTTGGTTAACAACAGAACAGAATTTACAGCTATAAAGCTGAGCTTTTTTAAAAAGTAAAATCCTGAAATTAAAACATGGATACTGAAAATAGGAATTTGTTTTACTTTTAATAGTCACCACAGTTCTTAAATGGAATACATGAATGTTCAAGAATTACTAACTGGAAAGCACAAAGTAAATAGTCGAGATTCTTTGCATTTTAAAATTACATTTTCATATTAAAAACAGCTTTTAATGTGGCTATGATTTTGTGTTGCCAAACACATGAGCAAGCTTCAAGCTGCAAACAGGAGAGAATCTGTATCTATCTTTATTGCCAGATTATACTCATGCCCGTATATTTGCTGACAATCATAGTAACAGGTAATTCTCACCACAGAGAATTAAGGCTAAGTTAAGGCATCCATAGGCTAAATCAATCTATTAATCCACAACATATTGCTCTTCTTTAATTGGATTGCATTTATACACATTTTCTTTGTCAAAAAGAAAAACACACTTTATTGTGTTTTGTAGCACATATACCCAGGCTATGGCAATAGCAGGAGTGCTGTACTTGTGCACAGAGCTTCCAATAAGCACTCTTCATGCACTACTAAAAGAGTAAGCATTACTTACAGCAGCGGTTCAATACAGCCATGGAGGAGCAGGAAGACTGTTTCTAATTTTAAAGATGAAATTTGGAGCTATAAGCAATAAATGCAGCAAATCTAGCCAACTCCTTGATTAGGAGAGACTATGTAATTTAGACAGAACGTACACTTGGATCAGTTGCTACTCAGGAAAATAGGAGTCGTCCTATTTCAATTTATTTCTGTACTAATCTTAAGTAATAACAGCTATTTAAGATCAGGATATACAATCTTCCATTCTCTCCAGTGAACAATGTGTGTAGATTCTAAATAATAAGGCCTCAAAATAGCCTTGTTTTGAACGTGCTATATGTTTTGATACAAGGAGCTGACATCATATACTGCTAAAGGAAGGTTAATCTGATTTCCAGCACAGCACAAAAGTTCTATCAGGTTGGAGCCACTACAGACTCTAATGATATTCTGGAACCTCCACATTTTCTGTAAAATCTGTTTTCACCTACGGCAAAATAATTTTATGCTGTCACAGTTGTATCAGAAAAAGGAAAAAAACCAAAAAGGACTGCAAGTGCAGCCATATTAAATCATGCTACTTAGGACGAAACAGGATGGAAACCTCTAGGGATGTAGCTGGATGTGTAGGGGTTTGTACTGTAAGAAAGTGAATTGAATCTTCTTATACAGCCTGCTCTTCACCTAACTCAGAATATGTCAGCTTGTTCTTAGGGTCTGGACCAAATTATCAAAATGAAATTTGGTCTTTTGTATACTGTTCTTTGCTGATCACCTCCTATAAATAAAGTGATAAACTTTTCCTTCAGTAAAAAGGAAACAGCCTCTTGCCTACAAGTACTTTCTTTCACTACTTCTCCCATTTACATTTCAAGTCCTGTTTTGCAAGAAGATTGCGTATTTAAAGAAAAAGAGAGATGCAGAACACATATGTGTGTGGCATTGCTTTGCTTCCCGCAGTAAAAGCAATAACTATAATTCTCTGTAACACATTACAACAGGAGTGTAGTCATTACATCATTACATTATTCCATATCCAGTGGTGTCTGATAAAGAATGATTTTATACAGTCTATGATTTAAATCTTGATTTAGTTCAGAAGAATTTGTTCTTGCTTGCATGTTTGTTTAAACAGAACAACAGCATGACAATTGTTTATCTTTGCAACATTTGTTCAAAAGAACAATGGTCTAGGAGGTACAGCATGCTCCAACTTGGTTATACTGGAGGGAGCACTAAAAAAGAAAGTAGTTGTTTGAGTCTGATGAAGAAGATAACATATTGATATAATGTTTCTTTTGTTTCCTTACTTCCCTGCCAATTCAATTACAATGTAAACCTTCCCTAGTAATAAACTAGCATAGTCTCCAGTGCCAACAGCAAGTCTGGCTTTTTGAAGATACCAGGTTATCACACACGCAGAAGAACTGAGTATTTCAAACAGGGATTCAATCAAACAGAGTGTTGCTATCCTTATCTGTAGAACTAAAGATAGTAAAATGATTCAATTTTGCTGAAGGTTTAATCTCTTTGGAATTAGTTTCCTACTGAGACAGGGACCTTATTTCTTTTCTAACTTAGTGCTAAAAGAAAACACCTAAGTTTGTTACTCACCTAAGTAATATTGATTTTCCTCTCTTTTTGAAAAGTTTCCTTACAACCATAAAGCTGTCCTTTCCATTTTAATAAAACCCATTGGAAATGTTTTTGCGGCAATGCTGTTGTACCACTAAACATAAGAATTTTCCTGTACTAGTGTTCTGCACTTCTGGGATTAATAGGTCAGTTATAAACATTTGTTGTTCAACCCCCACAGTCCCTAAAGTGACTAAATAACTATAGGATACTGTCTGCTCATGTGCTGGAGTGTAGTGCATTCAGAAAGTCTGGAAGGTTGACAATGGGCAAATGTATGAGCATGTCTCCTTTTGGGAACAAAACTAAACAACTCAAGTAGACTCAGGTTCAGAGGGATCAGAGATCACCACTCTGTATTTACATAACCGGAACAAAATCTTTATCATGCAGTAAATATAAAGTATTTTCATACAATCAAGTCCTTCAGTTATTTAAAAACACTTTTGTCCCTCAGATAAGGGAAATCTAAAGTAGAAACTGTCCTATTCAGGATCATTGTGAGACTTTTGTATAATCTTCCTGCAACCTACTGAGCCAATTCTAATTTTATTGACATTGTAAGATTATGTAAATTGCAATACTTCACCTTTCTTCTTCACTATATTGTTCCATTGCTTTTACATTGTTGACATATGGTCTTATACTTCATAATGTGATGGTATGTACTGTGTTCTTTACTACCTTTGCAATCCAATGGGTTTTATTTTGGTTTCTGTAGCTGTTTTTAACTTGGGCTGTTTCCACTGATCTTCTAATATGGCAGTATTCTTTGAATGTGTATTAACTATGATAATTTTATCACTTATACCTATACATTTGCAATGCAACCAAACATTACCCATTCCTTTTATGTTGCTGAATTGTTTGATTTTGATTAGAAAAATTTATTCTAAAGCAGAGAGACAGGAATTCATGATATGTACATATAGGTACATATGTCTGTGGCCTCTTCATCTGTTCTGACTTCATATCTACTCCTCAGGGAACCACAGAGGAAATCAGTTCTAGACTGATTTGCTGAAAGATTAATAGTCATGTAGTAATACAATGAGAAAGCAAAAGGACATTATTCTAGAACACCTAAGTATCACTCAAGTAAAAAAACTCAATGATTTTTATTGACTGATTCAGTCAGATACAATTTAATCCTGCAATTGCTTGATACTAATTCTTTAGATCTTCTTCCCAACTTTACCCTGTAAAATGCTGTGCTTTAGTAGATGCCAGGTAGTAGAATGTTTTTCTAAAGCCAGATGAAGTTGAGATAACTCATTAGTTCACAGAACTAATCTTTAAGTCAGATCTTACCCTAAACTTATGATTCCTACATTCAGCCTTTGACTGTGAATTTTAAAAAATGAAATATTTTCCAGTTTCTGGAAAACCAGGATGTGATTCATAAACAACAAAAGTGCAACATTTCCACTCCCCATGGCTAAGAACTGCACTTGGGCTCTCCAATTTCACATAAAATGAACAGAACCCAAAGCCAAACATCATGCTTGGATCCATATACTCAACAAGCCACTGAAAACCTTTCCAGAATGTAATGTTGTTCCTTGCAGACTCTATGACAAAGTTAAAGTTGATCTATATAGCGGTTTTGCTATCCCCATGCAGCAGTTTAAGTACAGGATTTAAAGCTTATTTTACAGCGACTTCTGCCCAGCTATGAACTGCAAAAATAAAACAGCTGTTCTGTAGCATTTTCTAAAAGAGAATGGTTTCCAAAGCAAAGATACTGTAAACTCCCTGAGAACAGTGTGATATAGTCAAATCCAGTATTTGGATCCAGCTTTTCCATTACAAATCCCATAGGAAACTATAGTTTGCAGATGGAAACTAAATGTTTCAATGAGATGTGATCTAAGTGGTCCAGAGAGGGTTTTTTTTTATGAAAAGAACAACTAAAAAAAATAACAAAGTTATTACTGATTTTCTCTTCATTCCTGTTTCTCTCTCACACTCATTTAAAATCTTACTCTAATTCACAAAGCAATCATTACTTTCCAGGGATGTTTTAATAACTATTTTACAAAAGAAATACAGTATTTTTTAATTAATGTGATATCCTTCAGACATACCAAATAATATGTTTCATTTAATAAACCAAAATCCAGATGTGGGCTGAATCTTTTTCAAAGACTGCTCTACTGTTGACTTCACAGATTCAGAAAAATTGTATTTTGTTTTTGGAGAATTCATTGCACCAGTTACAGTAGTCAGCCAGGTCATGTGCTAAAATCCCAATTATGCTGTCAAGCACTTACATCAAAAATAATCAGGATTATTGTAAGTGGAAGACCTCAGATCCCTGCAAAGATCTGCTTTATTCAAAGTCCTTTGAATGCTTTTGCTTATGAATATCCAAACTTACTGCAGTTTGGTACCACCATTGATAAGAGTGGCAATAACAGCTTCACTTTTCTTCACTATTCTCTTCAACTTCATAATTTCTCAAACCATAAGTTCACCTTCAATAAGAAATTGTTGTAATATATCTCCAAAGTTTACAAACAAGGGCTCTTCTCTGCTAAATCAACATTTCAAGAAATGTATATATCACTGCCCTGTCTTTGTTCATCCCTTAGCTTTGCTTGATTATTGAAGCAATTCCTTGCAGACTAACTATGCACAGCACAGTTACCGGTTTATTTACTTTGGGGGGCATAGAGCAAGTGCATATTTTTCCATGTAATTACTCATGGTTATAATTCAAGCACCATCCTAAGTATGTAACAAAGATACATTCATGAGCTTTCCAAGGGAAAAAAAGTAGATCAGGCAGATACAGATAAAGAATTAATCTCAGAAAGTGTTAGACATGACATGTCCTTATTATAGAAAGTCTACTGCCTTGCTTTGGTGCAAGAGGAGGTAAGAACAAGCAATTCTGTAACACTGAGTAACACATCAGTACACAGAATACTATAGTCTCAGTCCCATACTGAGGGTTTATCTGATGCAAGAAAATGTCATAGTTTGCATCAAGTCAAATAGATTTTTCCAAAGTCCAAATAAATTTTGGATTATATGTCTTTAGTGATATAGAAGCTGATGTCTGTGTCCTTGTCAGGAAAAGTCTTGCAACCCTAAACTCTCCTCCCAGGAAAGACAAAATTCAGTTCTGCTGTAGACTGCAAACTGTGAATATTGGGATTATGCACCACACACAGGTATAAAATACCAAAGTATGGGTTTCTCAACAGGTAACTAAAATACTGGAAAGAAGGAGAACATGAACAAACCTATAAAAATCTTCAGCATGCAACAGAAGGGGGCATACTGTAGCCGAAAGATTAATGCAAGAACAGGATGTATGCCCGTAAGACTTACATTTTTAATTTTTGACACAAGACACTAATATTTTTCCTTGTATGGTTTGCAACATGAATGTGGATGTTAGCAGTTCTATGTATAGCAATGGAAAACATCCATTAAATTGTCCATCCAAGTCATCATAACTGTTGTTATCTGTACACACCACTTGACACGTGTCATTAATTATCTGGCACTATTAGCTTGACTTAAGTCAGAAGACTACATTGGTGAGGTAAGACATATCACAGGGTTCTTCCTCATATATGCCTATGGCAAAGAAGACAATGTTTTGTTAAAACCATGAACATGCTACTTTTTTTTCTCTTAATAATGTAGCACTGTTTGTTAACAGTCCAAGGGAATTTTTATGTTCCTTAAATAACTGAATCCATACAGTCGACTAGTAAAGTACAGCTGTCCTCATTTGGGGGACCACCTCATTAGAGAGGCCTACAAACTGACAGTGTGCTCTTTGGGTAAGCAAAGCAGAAGCCAAAAGAGTGTTTCAGTTATTAGACACATAAAGTCAGCAAGAGTCAATTATCCTAAGTTTATCTGCAAAATAAAATTAGTTTTCCCATTGAAAATTAATTCACAAGAGGAAGCTGAATTAGAACATAAGGAACGTCTGCATCCAAGAGGGAACAAAAGCATTGGAAGTAGTACAACAGGATAAAAATTTGCAGAGTTGAAAAATTAATTAGCATACACAATGAACAGCCAAGGAGAGATGTTCCAGGGGACAGGGCACTAGAACTAAGCTCAGAGGGCTTTATTCTACCATTAGCCTTAGAAGACACTGGGTTTAGGAAGTACTGAGTGTCCAGACTCTGAGAGGTTGGCCAGTTTAAGGTAATAGGAAATCACAAACCACATCAGTTGATTCTGGAAGTTTCCTGTCTGCTCACGAGAACAAAGTATACCCAAGATATAGTTTTGAATTTATTAAAGTATAATGCCTTCCCTAGCTCTGCTCCATGCACCTCTTTCCCAAGGGATCCTGAAAGATGCAGGAACGTCAACAGCAGTACTGCAAATCAAATCATTAACAGAGCCATTCAATCCAACCCTCTACACTCTAATGCTTTTCTTTTAACTGCTGCCAGGTTTCCACCTTTTACATTCACAGAAAGCATGTTTCTCCTCATAACAACTCTGTGAAGAGCAAACTTTATTTACTATATAATTTTTATATCTAGAAATTTTTTTAAACTCCAAACATAATTCATCACCACTAATCTTTATTTTGGAGTTGCTCAGACAAATCAGTGGATTTACTGCAGAATAAAACTGGCATATTGTGATGATGAATCAAACTCTTAGCCTTTGATAATTTCAGGATATGTGTGGCCAGTGAAATGGCAACTGCTTACAAAATCACTGTAGCAATCAATTTTTGACCTTAGTTTTCCCTATAATTTGCATTTAAAAGAAAAATCACAAGGAAATTTAGGCAGGTATTAATCTAAAGGGAAATGAGGATCATGTAGATTAGGTTATGTAAGCAAGCCTGTGACCAGGCAGCAAAGAAACGATCCTCACAATTCATTAATTCATTACCAAAAAAAAAGAAATCAGTTGCCTTACTGAAAAGTTTTGAAAATGGTAAATAAAAAGCTTAAAAGGAAAGTGAATACCGGAAGCACAGTTTTACAGGGTTTACACTCTTCTAAAGTCCTAAGTATGTTACTTTTGTAAACATTGTTTCACATAACAGAGTATCAGCATAAATATCTTGGGGAGTTTGGGAGTCTGTTTAAACCATTGCAGTCCAGGAACATAGATACAAAATCATGAAACTACTTGTTTCACACAGAAGAAAAAAAAAAAAAAAAAAAAAATTAAGCCAGAAAAGACATAGAAACATAGAATCACAGGATGGTTTGGGTTGGAGGGGGCCATCAAAGATCATCTAGTCTCATTCCCCTGCCAGGTGAAGGACTATCTCATACTAAATCCAGTTGCTATAAGTCCCATCCAACTAGACATTGAAAACTTCCAATGATGGGGCATGCACAATTCCTCTGGGCAACCTGTTCCAGGATTCCACCACCCTCACCACAAAAAAAACTCTTCCTTATTCTCAATCTAAACCAACTTGCCTTACATATAGTTTCAAGTCCTCTCAAAGACCAAAACACATTTTGTTTACTGAGAACGAAGGATATTACTTAATGCAGAAAGTACTTCAGATGTACAGATCTAAGTGAGCAGTAGCTAATGGTCACCAGAACCATCCCATTCCCATTCTAAGATTGTTGGCACATCACATACACTGCAAACATGTACAATGTCTCTTGAAATTAGCTCACTTGTAGCCTGCTTGTTCTGTAAAAATAAGCATTAAATGTCTGGCAAAGCAGTTACACTAAAATATCTCAGCAAGCTACTTCACAGTCACAAGCCAGACAAGGCTTGGAGTGTCCAAATTTTTTTTTGTTTGTTTGTTTGTTTTTTGTTTTTTACTGTCAGTAGCTTTTCTTTTGGAAAAGCAGGGGAATGTTTTAGGATGTATTTGTTAAGAACTCTTTTCCCCTTTTCTAATCCTTCCTTTCCCCCTCACAGAAATCTTCTTGGCCAATGAGCTAAAAGAGCTCCTTTAGGGAAAATTTCACATCACTTTCAGATACTTTTCTCTAGACTCAATGACAGTTTATTACTCTCTTCTCCGAGGTCACACTCAGGAAAGCTAGTACTTCTCCTTCTTAAATACCTTCTCAATCTCCAGCAGTCAATATATTTATTTGACTAGGCAAAAGAACCCAAATATATTGTGTATTAAAGAGATCAAATGAAAGTTTAAATTTATACATGAATTACAAGAAGCATTCACACATTTACTTTGACTTCAAAGTCATTCTTTGCATTATTTATTTTTTTATTTTGATTTTGAGGCAGAAACCTACTTGGACTCCAAAATTGCCAATGACTCCTGTATGCTTTGGTAACATTAATATTCCTGATTTCCACACAGTCAGACAATTTGGTTTTTGCTGCTGCTATCTATTTCAACAAATTCCTGGGTCAATAAGTTCTACAGTTTAATCATATTTTGTGTGAAGAAGCCCACTAGATTTGAATTTTGTACCTATAAACCTATTTAATATTTCCAGAGCCTATGTTACGTACCAGGGAAAATGTGGTTAATAGAAAAAGCTAATCGGAAAACTGAAGACTCTTTGCAGCATCTACTACATTTCATTCAAAATCTGTACTGTGTTCCTTGGCACACCTCTGTCATCAGTGGTTTAAAAAAACTTGGGCAGAAACATGAATGGAGATTTTTTTTCTACCAACAATATCAATATACTTCCTTCTAACTGCAAATAACTTCGTTTTGAACAAAATCAAGCAAATTATGACTAATTACTGCCAAATCTACTGTGTGTTTTTGATCTATTCAGCTAAGCTTACTGATCTGTGACATCCTCATAACTCATAAAGGCTAATTCCCAAAGACTATGACTGTATAATTCTCATCTTTTGATCACCAATTAACATTCCCCAGGGGAAAAAAAAAAAAACACCACCAAAAACAAAAGAAAAAAGTTTTTCTGTGTCATTGTACTGTACCATGAATGGTAATATTGCTTATGTATTTGGTTAAGTGGCAAGTTACTTCTGCAGACTTCTATTTTAAAATAATTATCATAGGCATTTAATTTATTATTTTAGGAGGTTTTGATGCAAATTTTTATCCCCTTAGAGCTGTGTTTCATTAATGGATTTTCTTAGTTCATCTCAAAATTCACCAGTATTCATAACTATGAGATTGTTGCACACACACACATATAGCACAGCAGGACTCTACTACTCTAATTTTTGGCCATGGTATTCAGCTAAATAATAGTAGTTCATGCTTTGCAGTAGCCATGCCAGTTTATACACGTGATGTGAAAGCAGGAAAGCAGGTAAGCATGATCAATGTTCTATGGCCACTTTTCTTTCCCTTATGTAAGTAATAATTTTGGAAGAGTATATAACCACGGATATATACAGTATATATATACATATAGATATATATACACATATATATATATATATATATATATATATGACTGGTTATATCAGTACATAACCAGTTATCTTCCCAGAGCATCCAAGAGAAATTTGGGTGGTTCTAATAAGATATGTACAGATGCAGGACTCCCACTGCCCAGACCTATAAAGCCAATAGAAAGAGGTAGGCTGCTCTACTCTAATCATTTGCAATGGGTTTATAACCTGTGTACCACCCCTCATGTCCTTGATACTGACTGTATTGACAGAGATTCAAAGCAATTTTTTCAGCCCGTTTTTTACTATTACTTTTAAATCTCATGCTTTCTTATAGAGAAAGGATCAAATCACTCCCCTGAACTCAATAGTTATATTATACGCCATAAAGGAAAATGGTTTTGAGGCACCACAGTGAATAAAGGGTCAAGCATATCCACCGAGCTAATTTTCTGTCCGGGTCCACATGGACAAACTGATGCATGGGAAATCTGGAGAGTGCCTGGTTTGCACTCAAACATCATTGCAAAGAATCCACACCAAGCAAAGACACATTAAGTATTAGTGGAGTCTCTTATGCATGATACGGTCAGAGTGAACTTGCCTGGGATTCTTCTTCTTCTTTGGAACCTCCACCAAAATGCAAGCCAATTGAAATAAAATTTTCAATTTTTTTCTAAATTACATTATAAGTCAGCTGCAGTAAAAATGACCCTATGCCATCATGTAGGCTTCTTATGAAGTGCATTGTCCTTGTTCAATGCTTGACTTCTTGTCAATCTAACCCCAGTCTCAAAGGACTATAAATAGAGAGCAGTTACTGCACACTTCCAATCCACTGCAGCAGCCAGGAACCCTGCAGTTTCTTAAGACAGAAACACACAACACAAAGCTATAAATATTTCTTTTCTTTTTTTTCTCAGGCACTCTTTTCACCCCAGAGAGTGGAAATAAAATTGAGGAAGCTGATCATATGACCCTGGGAGAACTGAAATGATTGCTCTGATATGAACAGTCTTTGGTAGGATCCTAAGGAACAGTATGCACTGGTGACATTATCAGCAGTCATTAACTTTTTGTCTTGATCATCGGTCCCAGGAAGTCTGTGGCTTGCAGCATGCCTCATATTTACTGCTGCTGATCTAATATATGGTTTACCATGACAAGCAATCTTCAGTTTTGGGAGGTCTGTGGTTGTCTCAGAAACATCATGTTTAGTGGAAGAATTAAACAAGAACTTGTATTCAGTTTTCAAAAAAATGGGAAATGTTTGACACAGATTTCTGTGATTTCAGGTGTATTTTCTGTAACATTCTGCAAAGCTGTAAGACAAGATATTGTAGGGGACAATACAGTTTCAGGCAATTTTTTCAGCCCTTTTTTTACTATTACTTTTAAATCTCATGTGTTTTTTTCCTTCAAACCAAAACTTTTTAACAGACTAATGTCTACCTAATGACTACCAACACACAGACTAATAATTTCCACAGCAACTGATGACTAATGCAAGAAGAAGATAACTGGTTGAAAGTTCTTCTGTAGCTGGAAATGTTCCCTTGCCTTTTAATTCCCTTCAGTCACCAAAGAGGGCAAAATTTCCTCACAATATTTGGGGCTGAATTTGTGATGGCACTCAAAAGACCAAGTTGGGGTTATTTTGAATCAAAAATTCAACATCAGTTGAAGTCAAACCTTATTTTGGCATTACTCTTTCTCTTCCATCAGTTTCAGAGCTGGGTCCAAATTTTGCTCTATACATTGTCATAGTTCTGGCATGATCCAGCCAAAGGCAGGTCAGCAGAACAACTCAACTGACTTCACTGGCGCATGAGTAGATTCTGAAGTAATTTAAGAACAAGTCAGGAAAAAAACATGGAAATGTACAAGCTTACAAGCAACTGAATCCATCAAAGACACTAAAATTTGAGCAAAAATAAACAGTCTCCCAGATCAGGGATTATAGTCCACCCTAGGAGTACTGACTGGTGGATTGCATGTAATAGATTGCTCTTTCATGCAAGTTTGCCTTCTGGCTTCTGTTCAATTAAAACACTCTCAGGTTAACCAGGCAATTTAGGTCTACTGCTCTTATTACCATTAACTTATAAACATTGTGACATTTGCCCTGGAGACTGCTCTTATGCTACATGCTGCTAATGCATTCTTTCACTCAGATTTGTAGGGGTTTATTTCATGGAATGGAAGGGGACAGAAGCATCTCACTGTTGTTGGTAATCACAAGCTTGTGAGAATTATGTCCTTTTGGGGCACGAAAGTGTGTACAGTAAGTTAATCAGTGTTTCCCTGGTGTCCAGATGTCAGGGAGCAAGGGCAAGGCAGTGCACCCTCATCCCCGTGGCACATTACGGGACTCACCAGGCTGCAGGGACATGCCTGGAATGTGACCTGTCTGGCACGATATGGTGTCAGGAAAAATCTTCTAGAGAAAACTTTGCTCTTGATGTCATACTTGGTTTTCAACAAGGATATATATTCTCTAGCCTATTACAGTGAAATGTGATACTTTCCAGAAGTCATACTTTATAAAACGACTTGGAAAACCTAGTGTATGAGTTACAAATTATAACCATCTACCCTAAGAAGCAGATTCATTCTCCATAAAGTGCATTGCACAAGAGCAAAACAGAGCCAACTTTTGTTGATTGCTCATCACACTGTATTGTCTGGCCATTTTCAAATTCCACCAGACAGGCATCAATTCCCTTGCCTATATCCTTGAACACTGAAATAATGCTTCAAAAGAGACACCATGAACTGTATTTTTCTTTTCTTTATTCCAAGACTTTTACTTTGGGTAGTACTTTACACAAGGGTAATAAATAGTGCATTCCATTTATAACAAACATTAGGAAGAACTACAGCCACATTTTTCCTTTCAACTATGTATTCCCATGAGCAAGAATAGCATATATTCAAAACAGAGAATGATGCTCTATTTTTGTCTATGAGCTGGGTGGTCCAATTGGTTAGTGCATTAGCCTTTCTTCTATGAACACTTTGATTTTAATAATAGCTTTGGGCACAGCAGAATATGAGTATGACAAATTCATCCTACATGTCCTGACTTGTGACAAAACCTCTGTACAATATACAATGTACTTTAATATACTAGGGAAATTTAGAAACAAGGGAAAACTGTCTGTAACTTCTGCATAAATTAATTTTACAAATGCAATAAAAATTTAAATGAATACTTACATTGATTAAATGATTTTTGACACCACAATTGTTACAGGAACTGTAAAATATATGTTAAGTTTTACATCATCTGGAAACTTCGTCATTTTTCACTCAAGACAATATGTCTGTTGCCTTTTACTTCTCCTTCTATACATCTTTCTAACCTATCTAGAATTCAAGATAAAGGGGAATAGGTAATATTTTCCATTTGATAACATTTATAAATATCAGCAAGATTTTAAAGGAATCTTGAATATTGCTTGGTGTATTTCTGAAGGACAAAAAATTTTAAGACTCTGGAGACTGCACTAAGAATGAAAGAGAATGAAGACATGCAGTGGTGGAGATAATGCTTGACTGACATTTGTTTAAAGCCATTGAGCTAAAATTAAGGTTAACCTTATTAAAGGAGACTGTTAAGACAGGCATTTGCTGTGGTCCAAAAGGAAAGTTCTTGTTCTTTGAATTCTCTTCTCTTCAAAGGAATTTGAGCCTAACAGAAAGGATGCACTGCTGTACTTCTTACCACACTTCTCCCTGAAACTTCTCATCATGGCAATCGGAGTGATACTAATTGCAAAGGACATCTAGTGTCTCCAAACAGAGAGCTGACCCTTTTTGTTACTCCTCTGAGAGCAAGGGAATCCAACTCTGATTTACCATAAAGTACATTGGCAGAAAATTAGCATGCTCATAACACTCTATAAATACCATACAATTAGAGAATGTAAAATAGAGCTTGGACCCATAAAATTAACCCATCTCTAAGCAAGTGAAATCAAAACTTTCATATTTGCAAGCCTAAAGTGATGAAAAAAGAAAAACTGATGAGCAATGTGGGTTTTTCAATGTAGAATTGAATGCATTATGGTCTCTGGAATACACACATTACTTAAGTTGCACCGCTTTTTAAATTTTACTTGATTAGCTTTGTTTCTTCTCTTAAACTTAATGTTCTTAAAACTTCTGGAACCCAGAACAACTAAGCATAGCAATCCATAGCAGGGCAAAAACATTTGACAGACTCAAATCAAACACTGTTTACATTTGGCAAATTTCAGTAGCTGACGCAGATCTAGGTCTTTGCTTTTCCAAGCATTCATCTAACTGTATGCCTGCTCATTACTAGGGCTTGGGTTTCATTTTTTATGAAAGCCTCAACTAACATCATAAATTATCGTATTGGACCTTTCATGTAAGCAAATACTATAATGTTGATTTTTCCTCAGCAAAATCCTCTTGCTTAATTAGTACACTTTTGCAGTATTAGAAATTTGTGACCTATTGCTGCCCTTGATTTGTATTTCTAAACTGTTACCCTAGAGTATACATTGACAATACTGCATATTACACAAAACAGCATTTCTTTCAGTCTTATCATCCCAAAGTATGCAGACAGAGTCAGAAGCATTTTCCTTCATGTTTAAATAAAATCATTTCATAATTATTTCAGATCGTATACAGCATGCAGATGGAGAGGATTCTGTGATAAATTACCACATCTTAAGTCCTGAAATTATGCTTAATGGTTTCTTTTCTTGAAAAGAGCATAAGAAAATCAAAGTGTATGTAGTAGATTTATGAGAGTATTTTGTGTTGAGTATTAAGGTTTTAGTTATTAGAAAGGACTACTAGTTCTGCTACTCTGCTAAAGAAAGTACTCCTAAATAATGTTATTTTTGCTAGCAAAACCAAATCGTTGAAAGACCGAAAAAAACCAGGTAGCCTGCAGATATTCTGCCAATGTGATTGTCAAATACTGGTGTTTCTCCAAATGTTTTAAAAAGTAGTTTTAATGCCTAGATTAATTCCTAAAAAGGGTAAAATTTACTGGCAGAGCTCTTCACTTTAAAATAAACTGGGACAAATTAGGCATCCAAGAGAACGGGGATTCACTCTCTGCTGATAGGAAAATTCATTGCAACCACCTCATAAACGTTATACTCTAAGCAAGTATCTCTCATTAGAGACTGAAACTCATGGGAATGCATTTATTCAAAATCCCAGCATGGGGATCCCAGTGCACAGGTCTCTAAGATGCTGATCCTATAAAGTTTCTATAAACTGTACTTCAATTACTAATAGTTGTCCTTAAAAATTATTCCCTTTATCAAAAGACAGCAAACTCAAGTCTTTCCAAGTGAGGCTTTTCAGTCTGCAGAGTGTCTCCAGATAGCCCCAAGGAGCACTCTACTACAGTGCCCCACTAGGGTTAAGGTTTCCTTTATAATCTGACTTGGCTATTCCTTCAGGTCTGCTGGCTAAGATGTGACCCTGACAGTACTTTCATCAAAAATAAAACAGAAAGCAAGGCAACATGTCTGTATTAATACCTTCATGTCTTTGAAAAAATATCCATGCTGACCTTAAAGAAAGTAATGTACTTTTATACAAAGTCAAAATTGCAAACTAAACCAGAGCAATAAAAACAAATAATTTATTTAAATAAATTAGCAAAATTCTTTATACCTCAGAAAATTTTTTTTTTTTTACTTACTCTTCTCTCTCTCTTCATTCAGGTTAAAATTAATGCAAAGGACAGAGACCAACTTAAAAATCAAAGTGCAACTTTGCATGCATTATTTTATCTATAAATGAATATTTAGTTTAATTTGCTAAACATTGAGGCTCACTCAAATCCAAGCCTCATTACAGTAATTTTAAATAAGAATGACTGAATGTGCAATTGCTTTCAAATTTAGTTCCAATCCAAGTTCCTAACAAAACCACCTGTTTGTTCAATTCTCATAAAATATGCATCTTTGCTGTTACAACAATTGGCCACTATTGTCTATCAAAATCTGAATATTTTGGTGCTACAGGAGTCTGATCAGACACAAGTATGCTCCAAGGCTGATATCAGTTGGTCTCCCCAAGTGTCTTGGTTCTAATGAAGCTTGGCACCATGCTTATATGTGCCTCCAACGGTTTCTCACAAACAAAAACCAGTGGGATCTCCTCTTTACTGTGACAGACACCCACATAACATTTTCTGGTTTATAGAGAACTTCTTTATGCATCAAATGTTGAGCCAAACTCAGTCTCCATAATGTCAACAATATGGTGATTGATCACTGGATCCTCTCCATCTGCATGCTGTGTATAAATTCAGCTGGAAAATAGGAGCAATTTCCCTTGCAGTTATGTTACAGTCCTGTTGAGGGGTATGGAAAAATAAGGTACATATTTACATGCATAATTAGGTTTTCCCCAGCTGTTTTTTAATTACAAACTAAGGTTGCTTTTATGAGGTGAGCAATTAAATGTACCGTAATTTCCTAGGATTTAAAGTGATTTTTGTTAGTGGAATTATCTGTGTTCCCACTCACTCGGTCTGCACCTTTGCAGCTCCCTGGTGTGCTCTCCAAGAACAGTTCAGTTAGTTTCCAAGTCACTCAACATATTTCACTTTTAAGCAGCTATGTTCTAAAAAGCTTCCACTGTTGTCATTCTGAATCTTTAATGGTATTGAAACTGTCAGGCAAAAATTGGATTCTCCTGCTGTTCTGAGCAGCAGAAGAATGAAGATGACAGAAGAGCCATGTTAATGTTAATCATAGATGAGAAATACAATGGCATTTTTCAGAAACTTAGGGCTCTGCTTTAACAGGCACAGATTCCTTATTTCTCCCTTCTAGCCCATTAATTTTAAAAAAGAAAAACTGCAAATAAAAAATTATAACCAAGAAAAACAATTAGCCAAATTGACTGAATCACGAAAATTCTCCCTGACTGTATTTCCTATTGATTTTCTAATTGCTGTCATTTTGAATCATTAGATTTTGTAAGTAGGTTCTACAACTCAATAATCTTTGAGCAACTTGTGATCTCTCACCTTTTTATGCTTATAGCATCCTTCCAAAATTATTCCCTACTCAGATGGGGCACTGAAGAACAGAGGTCTAAGGTACCTGGGAGCATGATTAACATGCTCTATAATTTAGATGTCTACCACATTGTAGCTGAAGCTACAGGGAAACTGTCACTAGTCTCCATTGAATGGTTCTTTGAGAGCATTTCTGACCATTAATCTCATGAAAACCAAGAGTCTCCCTTAGAGCATGATGAAAACCAAGTATGAGACCCTGTTCTCATGTAGATATCTACACCCTACATATAAAAACTAGTAAAGCAAAAAATAGTCCACCATGAAGGATTTAGACAGAACTCAACTTATATCAGAATGTCAAACCTTAAGGAGTAATTCCAACTGTGCTACTGCCATCCCTGCAAGTTCCAAAAAAACCCTTAGTACCCTGGAAGTCTTGCCTGTATACGCACACTCCCAGGAAACTCTACAAAGGCACATCTTCTACAAACTCATTTGAAGCTGTCTCCACTCCAGCAGCCAGGCCATCATGTTAGGGATGGTTTCTGCATAAGGCAAAGAAGGCACATCCCTCAAAGCCGAGTATACGGCACCACGTTGATGTGTCTCCAGACAACTCCAAGCAGTCGGCTCTCACAGCCAGCTCTAAGCAGGGCGGCATCTCTATACTGCCTGTGACCACCTGGCTCTACCTCCACTGCCCAAGTGCTTTGGCACAGTTGGTGTTGACAGATTATGCCATATATTCATTACTATTTGTATCCTTTCAAAATATTCTGCTGAAAGTTCAAAGACAAGGTACTAGCCTCAATGCTCCCCAGATTTCCTACTGTGCAGAAGATTTCCTTTTCTTATCAAATCCACAGAGCTATTTGAGGATCTCAGTTTCTTATTTCAAAATTCTGTTAGAATAGCAGAAACACAGACTACTTATCCAATAGCTTTTTCTATGTCCACTTCTGAGTATTAAGACACCACTGCATGTATTTCCGTCAAAGCACATAGAGAGCTCCATAATTCTTGTATTCAGAAGCAATGACAGTCACTAATTGTCCTTATCCTTCCAAACCACCCATGAGTTAAAAAAATAAAGTTTTCATTTCCTCCTGTGGAACTCAGACTTTGAAAAAACAGCTCAGGACCTTTCATTTTCTGAAATACCCTCATACTTTTGATGATCAAGGCTTAAGCAAAATAATGTCCAGCACTGCTGCATTACATCTTGCTGCCTTGTAAAATTCGTACTTTGCTTCAGCTTCCAAAAGAGGCAATGTATTGGAACAGGTGGACATCTGCTGCCAGGATGCACAAATGACACTTAGGCAGGAAGAGACACCACTTACACCAGTCAAAGAAGGGGCACACCTGCTGAGCATTCCTGTAAATTCATTTGGAAGCCCAGTCCCTGTAGAAGGAAATTTACACCATATACATTCATTTAATTGTGGGGATGCCAGAAATGAGAGGCTGTTGATTCCCTCCACATGAACGCTGGACAGATGCAGACAGCATGCAGGATTTCCTCACCATTCCCTACCAATGCCCCAAGAGACATTTGCTACTAACCTGCTTATGGTGAGGTCATATCCTGTAAGAAAGTACCACATTTTTTTGTATACTTGACCATTTTTGTCCTTGCCCTGAAGGAACTCTGCTCCTCTTTTGGCCTCCTGCTATTTTTCTTGAAAGAGATGACAGCCCTCTCTGCCTTTGCCTTAGTCCTGCTAGTCATCATCTTCTTCTGTTAACTCTTTGCTGAAGCTCTTATACCCCACGGAAATACACACTTCCACACCTGCTACTAAATGCAAAAAATCCCATAACTCACAGCAATTAGAAATATCAGCTAGCTGGCACTTCTGTTTTGGCCTAATATTGCTGGGGATCAACCACAGTTCCAGCTCTAGGAAGGATTCTGAACAAGTTATTTCTTTTTAAATATTGTTATTCCTGAGACTCTGTTGTGATATCAAATTAATTTGCAATTAATAAATGAGCCAGAATCTTGGTACCACATGTGATTTTCTTGCCAATGGAAATAGGTTTGGGGGAGACATAAAAAGGCCCTAAAATGCATTAACTCTCATCAACGCATAGTACAACCTATGGCAAAAGATTCAACAATTATCATTCTGGGTCTGTATTAATGTACACAACTGTTAAGAACTAACTACTGCAGCTGCATTTTTCTTAAAAACACTCTAAACTTTTCTCAGATTTAAAACACTGAGACTACACTGAATAATCTGTGTTGTTTCCCATGCACTGTTTCAACTTCCCTGCCCTTCTGCAGCCATATAAAAAGTAATAGAAGATCACACTTGGATGAGGAAGACACACAACAATGATTACATTTTCACCCCCAAAACACAGACTAGTGTCAGCATCCTCTACCCCTATTCTACAGCACATGAATGAAAATCTACTATTTCTGTTCCTTTGACTCTTATATTTTAAAAGACTCTTTGAACTAGAGATTTTAAACATGGCATTCTTTTAAAGACCACAGTACACATCTGGTGGTATGAATTCATCATGCTTTCTTCCTCACTGAGTACCCAGACCAATCCATTTTATAAATTAAGCTTATGAATTAAGCTGACTGATATCTCTCAGCCGACGTGTTCATTAGGTGAACACAATTTCAAATGAGTCAGAAACCGTCCAGAATTTGCCCCAAACATGACAATTAGGTTGCAATGAATGTGGCTTTTTAAAAGTCAAAATTTTTGCTTTGTAGTTTCCAAACCAAATTTTTGAAACTTACCTTGAAGCTTGCTGAAGTTTAAGTAAAAGAATTAAAATGAAACTCCTTGCAGAATATAAAATTGCTTGGTTTGGCCACACAAAATGCTTAACCAAACAATATTCTGGATAAAATGAATGGGTTTGGTATCTTAACTGACCACTAGTTTTGGTGGTTCAATGCATTTTAATACAGAAAATAAAAGCGCAATAGAAAATTAAGCAGAATTGCTTAATACATTATTTCATTATTCTATTTTACAAAGAGCAACTTCTGCTAGCCTGTAGACAATAATGAAGAGTCTTTGGAAAAACACACAGGAAATACTTTCAAAATTGAATCATTCAAATATCAGAGTAATGAATAAACAAGTTGGCGCCTTCAACCCTTGTGAACAGATGTGAGAACAAACCAGTACAGCTTATAAGGGTTATTTATTTATCTGTACACGATGTATGTAGATAAATAATCTAGTAAATTCTAGATTATTAGACTTCTAATTTGATTCAAGCATGGAAATCCTTTTCATAATCATAGACCTAAGTCTCAAACATGGAGCCAGAACCTTACAGGAGAAAATATAACTATAAAATATATAAAATACAATTACTTTGTCATTCAACTGTATTTTATTTGTGTGCATAAGGTATGGAAAAATGAACAGTCACTTGTAACAGACATTGCACAGCCATAATAGAGCACTGAACTGAAAGGCATGTTGTGAAAAGAAGGTTTGCAACACAGAGAAGTTGTTTTGTTTTGAGCATATGATCTTTATTTCAACTACTACATAACTTTATAGAATAAGATTTCTGAGTTGAATTTTTCTCTTTCCTCCTACTACTATTCCAAGTTTTGATGTTCATACTTTAGTTCCCACACTCTTCACAGGACAAAGAATTATTTATATACAATACTCTGAAAGGCACCTTAATTAACATGCCACCTTTATATTTATTTGTAGTATATCACTTGCTCAAACTGGAGTGAGAGTGGGGAGTGTACAGTGAACACAAGTCATCAAGAATAATAATTATAAAAGAGGAAAAATAAAGAGTCTGGTGTAGGAAAAGTCTGGTGTTTCTTCATTACTCCTTAGTGTACTTATAATCAACCAATTTCCTTTCACGTTCTCCGGCTCTGTAAAGTAGGACTTACATATCCTCCTAAAGTTTGTTTGTAAGACATACGATTCCAAGCAGACATGCTTAAAGGAATTTTCTGAACGATTTTATAATGTGGCAGGATAATTTCCCTGTGCAGATAGTCACCGGACACAGAAGTTATTTCTTTGCCAGAACAATACTTCCCAGTTTTGATGATGATGATTTTGACTAGCTTCTAAGAAAAGCTGCCACCTGGTTATATCCATAATTAGTTCCTGTGCCAGAGATCTCTCCAAGTCACAGCGTTCACAGATGAAAACCTTGAGTGCCCTGCACAAAACTTCAAGAGATAGCACTTCCCCCACAGTAAGTATTACACACATACAGCTTTGCAAAATTTTACCAGCCACCTTTGCCCACAGGAAAGTAATTTTACTCCTTTTGCAGACAAGGGGTCCATTTGACTGGAAACTCTCCTGTTTCTGGGAGCTGCCTGTGAATTCCATGCTGATGATGCTTGATGGAAGTAGAGCTTTCCACCAGCAAATACTCATGGTCAAGACAGAAGCAGTGATGCAGCAGCAGCAGGCAGCTCTTCATTCACAGGAGCATCTCAGTATCTCACTGCTTCTGTTTCAGCAGATCTGAAATCTTTATGTCATGTTCCTCTCTTCGTCCTCCTTTCTTAGTGTTTAGGGAAGAAAGAAATGAAGTAAAAGAAAGCCCAGAGGATGAACTTACACTAAGATATCACTTCTTTTGCTGCACCATACTACCAGTGTTATCATGGCACATGTCAACAAGACCGGGACCAAGATCAGCGTTATGAGAATCTCATCTGGTGGATCTTCCCAGTGAACCTTTTCTGAAGTACAGTTTGAAAAGAATTGTTTATGAATTCCAGTGATAAAGCCTTCTGCAAGGGGGTTTGGCCAAAAGCAACTTGCATTGTTGGCTTCACGTTCTGTGCACTGGGTAAAGTTGTCATAATACCTGGGAGTAGAAGAAAAATAAGAGAAGTTGAAATAGAATGTATATGCATATTACACTTTGAAAAAGCTATGGAGGGCACCATAAGAAATCTTTAAGAGTGTGTCTATCATGTAGATTTTCTGCTGAAGGACCTCCAATGGAAGCTGTGGCACAGCGAGGCAGGAGAACTGACTGACATGTACTAATGCAACTGAGAGATTTCATGTGAAGTTCTGAGATCCCAGATGGACAATAATCAAACCCCGACTGCAGCCAGGACCTCCTAATGCCCCTTAAGTACAAACACAACTCCCTCACTAAAGATATCTAGAGATTCTTCAAAAAACATGCACACAAATGTGCCAAGAATAGGACATGTTGAACAAAGTACGGATACTTCATGCCTCAACTGCCACTAGACATGATGTTGTCATGAAAATTACCATGTGGCACTAGGACTGAACCACAACATGCAGTGGTGTAAAAATTTTGGCTCTGCTGCACTCTGATATAAGGAAATAATAGGAAAATAAATACACAGAAAGCTAGCTTTTGACAAAATTTCTGTTCTTTCCAACTCCAGCAAATGCCCAGCGGGGAATAAACAAAGAAATAAATTCTAATTACATGTTTGCTTATGAAAGGCTAGGAATTCCTTGTAATACCTAACATGTGATTTCAATGCTGCATGTGCTAAAATTTACCTGTCGAGGAGTAACTTATATTTATGAGAATTGGCTACCCCCCGAGAAAAAAAAAAAAAAGCAAAAATAAGTCTAAATGAGTTTTGTGGTGTTATATAGGCCAAAGAAATTCAGGAAGTGAATGGATATGGGGGAGGAGATTGGAAATTATGAACAGTGTCTGTTCAGTGCATGAATAGGGCAAGAAATAAGGAAGCTGAATTATTGTCTGTTGTATTTATTTTAGTCCTGTGTGACTCAATAAACTCATTTCAAAGGGGAAGTAAAAATAGAAAGGAGAGAGCAAAAACCCACATGACCCCTCCAGGGACAGCATCCTATTATAACATCTGAAGACCCTACTCTCCCTTGCAGTCCATATAAATATGGACTCCTGATGATTTACTTGTTCTGACATTAAGTCCTACAAGAGACTAATGTTGACTCAATGCTTTGCTGTAAACTAAAGGAGAAGAGACATTCAGCGTTTGGGCCAAGACTGAAGTCTACTGTCCACTGTATGTCTGTCAGAGGAAATGTCTGCCTGCCGCGCTACAACCACACAGGTTGGGAACACAGTCTGCTGAACATCTAAATTCTCAGGGCTGTGTTCACAGAAAAAGAAAACGCATCACAGAAAGAGCCTTCTGAAAGTTCCTTGTAGTTCTCATTCTCATGGAGTTTGAGCCAATATT
The DNA here is from genome assembly GCA_024362935.1 of Setophaga petechia. Classification (NCBI taxonomy): domain Eukaryota; kingdom Metazoa; phylum Chordata; class Aves; order Passeriformes; family Parulidae; genus Setophaga; species Setophaga petechia. The sequence continues at coordinate 12,523,688 of JANCRA010000026.1, read as the reverse complement.
GCTTCAATCATAAGCAAACACACTGGACAACCTAACACTAAGCTCAGGCATGAAGATGCATATACGCATAATGTACGTGTATTTTAAGAAAAGTGACTAGAAAGGAAGCTTTTGTGACATCAGCAACCACAGGAAAACAACAGGAAATAAGCTAAAAATAAAATACAAATATCAGCTGTTTGCTATTTTAATAGTGTCATTTTTCTATGTGACCTGGTGGCATCCATTCTTTATGTCCTTGGACTAAATTAGGAGCTGGAGATGTCTAGTTGAATGTGGGACATGCAGTCCCAGAGGATCTGAAGAGCAACAGGTCTGAAGACAAGGCTACAAGGTTCAGCAGTCTACAATGCAAAAATTGAGGAGTATCCATCTGCCCAGACAGGTCAGTGCTCCACCTGGCACAGACACTCCAGAATGCTGGACTCTGCTCCAGCCTGCTCTGGGCCATGCTCTCATGGTCACCTTTGTTCCATCAATGGCTGCTGTTACAGCTGCCTCAGTAAGAAAATCAACCATAAATCCAGGTGATTTCAGCATAGAAGTACCCTAAGCTCAAAGATGTGTTGATGTAATTTTTTTTTCCTCTGTGTTTAAAATCCAATAGAAAATTCAGTGTTCTACAAATAATTCTGTAGATTTTTTTCTTAAATGTTAGATGGTGTAAACAAAAATACTTCCACTGATTTTTTGATTGTAAATACAACATCTGTTGTATTTAATTTAATGTAAATACAACAGCTAGAAAAAGGGTGTTAAGTGTTGCCAAAAGGCCAGATAAAAATAACTTGGGAGATAAATTGTATTTGAAATACTGAGTCCCTAAGGGTCAAAGTAGAATAAAATGTTATTGTAATAGTTGGAGTACCTTACAATTTTTCCTTAAAACCTTCTCTCATGAATAAAAAAGGAGGGGAAAAAAAACCTTCCTGCATTATAACTCTTAGTTCACACAACTGTGAGAAAGTAGATAAAGGAAAATCTCAGCTACTGGGAAATTGCATGTCTGCCAGTAAAGCTGAAATCACTGAAATATTTATGTAGTTTTGTAATTTAGAGTTTATGCACTGCAACAGAAAGTTCATACAAAAAAAAAAAAAAAAGATCCTCTCTGCATAGCACTGTGGAACAGCTGCCTCAGAAGGGAGCACCTGCAGCCTCATTACTACAGCACGGATGTTTTCGTAGTTGATCAATTGGTTTGCAAGTTGGGATTTTTTAAGAGGGAGATGGAGGTTAATAGATATGCAATTTCAGTTCAACTCTCCTATGCCTAATCCTTTCATGTCTTACGTAATTCTCTGCATTCAAATTGTAAAGGCTGGAATAGGAAACTTTTCCATTCTGTATAATAAAATGGCTGTGACAAAAGATGTCCTGGCCTCTGGAGATATTTCAAGGAGAAGTGCATTAAAGTTCCACAACTTGTGAAAGGAAGGAACAAGAAATTATAGTTTCTGCTTATTACCCAAAGAAATAACTGGAGAGCCCACTGGAGCTCAAGCTCCTTCACTTTTCAGATTATAAGAGGGTGTGGGAACATTCTTTGTGCTGAGACACATTTTCATCTATTTCAGGCTAGCTACAAGGGACCTAGGTAGTACTCAGGAAAGCGATATTCACAGGAGCCAGGTCACAAGCTTTGTGACAAATGAGCCAAAAAATTATACGAGTTTCAACTCAGCTAAGTAGTCCAATACAAAAACCGCAAAATCTAATCACAGTCTGAGTTGCAAAATCCACATAAAGATGTGCTTTGCCCTGATATGCTCAGGACAACTGTAGGTTCTCTTGAGGAACCAACTCCTTCATCAATCTGCACATTATTGAAAATACTTTCAGAGAACACAAAAAATAATTCCTTTCAGAGCAATCTCTGAACTATAACACATTTGTCATGAAGGATAATTTTCAATATTCTAGAACAGTACCTCACTTTCAGAGCACACAAACTTTTTCTCCTGTTCCTTAGGTTTTCACTAAACCAGATAATAACAACTGTGTCACAGAGGTTTTTTTGTTTAAACTGTGCAGTACTTTATTTTGTACTTTATCCATGAGAAAATATATTTTTACATATTACCTATAACTAAGAACCTGGACAGGAGGAAGTTATTATGAGGAATGGTAGTGGACACATTTGCCTTAATGGGTCAGTGTTTCATGGAATGTCCACTGAAACTATTTAAACAGAGAGCTAGGTTTATTACATCTCATCTATCTTAGGGTACACAGTTGCCTCTCACTCAGGGCACTTCTCAGTCTAAGTGGGGCTTGACTCTCATCTGTAGTTTCCCTCATTTCCAGGGAGGAACGTGGTAAATTCTTGCTCTTTCTTCTTCAATATCCTTGTACAGGAAAACTGCAGAGATGAATGGGTTACAAAAACACAAGTCCCACAATCCCCTCCTCCACATTTTTGTGAGACTAAGAAAACAAATAGATTGTTTAACTAGGAGTTTTAACAAATAAGCATTTTCCAATGCAAAACTGTTATTTCAAAGAATCACAAACAATTATCAAAAAGCTGAATACTATATTACTTAAACATTTGAGGGCATTTTCTGGCTGCAGCCAGTAGACCCACTGTCAGTTCCAACAGAAGAATCTGTCCACCTTTCCAGCATTTATGGACAGACCACCACAGAGACACTCAGCACATAAGCAGTCAGGAATGTTTTGCAGTTGCTTAATGAGGAGGGCCAAGGATTAAAAAAGCAAAACACCACACTTCTACTACCCCATTTTAAATAACTTAATTTCATGCTTCCTGATATGATTATAGAAGGGTAGTACAAGGTATATATAATACATTGTGAGTAATTTTTTATTTTGAGTCCACTAAGTACTCAGAATACAGTGAAAAATCTCTCAGCCATAACTGAGTCTTGATGCAAACCAGGTAACAGATACACCACGGACACTCACTCTTGCTACTCTACAATCCCAGACAGCAACCTAGAGGCACTGTTCCAGGACACTACAAGTCATGTGGTGTATTTTAATAAAGATGCTTTAAAATTATTTTTGCTCTCCTAGATTATTCAGGCAAAAATTTCTTTATACACAATCACATATTAAATTGAATTATCATCCTTGTAACCTCCACCCAGATTGGAATACAAAACTCTGAAATGTAAAAATATTAACAAGAAATATCATATGATGAGAAAGGCTTTTCTTGCAGCATTTCCAGATGAAGGGGAGGCAGGAAGTAGCAAAAAACATCACAAAAATAAAAAGTCTATTCTTACGTGAGATGCAGCCAGACTGTACAGAACTTCAGGGCATAGCAGCCTGGATGAACTTCAAATAAGGGTCCAGACCTTAAGATGATCATTTCCTGAGGTTTCACCACCATATTAGAAGGACATCTTTAATTTTATAGAGAGTTAGGAGCCTGTAAATATGGTGGAATATTTCCAAGATTTTCTTAATCAACATCTCTCCAAACAATTTGTGTCTGTGTCTCACCATTCCTTTAATCATGTAACTACTACCAAGATGAGTATCCTCACAGTCATGTTTTTACCTCCCTAATCAGACCAGATCTACTGTTCTGCAGTTCCAATACCGAATTCAGCCTCAAGAAAATGATGTGCTACAAAAACACAAGGAAAGAAATTAATGGGGGTGGGGAAAAACGGGTTAAATGAAAAAACTACAAAGTACAGTTTACTCTCATACCACTAAATAATGGGCATTGTGACAGATTTACTCACTTGGGTTGAAAATAATAAACAGATTCTGGTATTCTTTGAAGTAATTACAGATCTCCACCCTTAGCTTCACATCAACAGCTGTCTGGAAAATTCAAAATAAACTGAACTAAAACCCCAGAAATGCGCAACTATTACTGAATTTTTGTTAATTCTCTAAAGATAAAGCCAGAAAATGTAAAACTAAAGAGCAATTACAGATGTAAGCAGTTACTTTATACACCTAAAAGCCATTTCTAATGAGCAGCAGTGTCCTGGTTCAGGGCAAATTTGGGAGAGAACCCCCAAAGAGGCTCCTCCAGGAAAACAGATTCAATTTGCCCCTCCCCCCCAACTGGTTCAGGACAAAATATCTTCTTGGAGAAAAGTGGAAAAAACCTGTTTATTAAGCAATAAAATCTAAACAGTATTAAACAATAAAACTCCTTGCTGCTCCAAAAGAGAAGACAAACTCAGAAAGTCCCCTCCTGGGCTGCAGCTCAGCTCACTCAGTCTCTTTTCAGTTCCTCCGGTGCTGGAAATGCTGTGGCCCAGGCCCGGCCCGATGGGCCACAGGTGTGAGCTGCGGGTGCTCCTCTGGGTGTTCAGTCCAGAGTAGGTTTAAACAGCTCCAAAGAAAAAGAAAAACCACAGTACAGGGAACTTCTTTGTCTCAGCTAGCTAAATCTAACTAAATGCAAAGGAGAACTCTCTTGTCTGCTGTCTGTCCATCTGCAGACAACACAGTCCAGGAGCAGGAATGTGGAGGAGTGAGCGTAGTGTCTGAAAACAAACTGCACGCTTCTTCTCACCCCCCTGCACTCTCTGGAACAAGTCTTAAAGGTGCAAAACTTATTATTCAGCATAAACAGAACAAGACAATTGAGGATAAAAGCATCATATAGTCAACCTAGGACAAGCAGAAACTACTATATTAATCAAATGTAGAACAAGGAGGTAAATGTGGCCTGACATATGGTACTGCATTATTCAGATGAAATATTTAGTAGCACCAGAATCTTACCAAGCCAAAAACTTCAACTGGCAAGCAGGCTTTACTTTCTACCACTCCTGACTAGATTTTAATGATTACTTAATTGTACACTCAGCCCATTTTTGGAGAACACTCAGTAAGTGAAGCAGTAGACTCAGAAGCCATTACTTTATCATGTTTTCAGAAGCCAATCCCATAACTCCCTTGAGTTAGACAAAAATCCAAAGAGTAAATGAAGTCAAATCCTAGTCCCACAAACACTTAAGCATACATATGCAACTTCTTATAAGCACAGTATCTCATAAGTAGCCATCACTGATGATATGTGGAAGATGTCTTTAATAGCATGAATATAATCATTATATATCTACTCCTTACAGTCAAACACATCAGGCTTGTGATTCTGTCAGGGAAATGCAAATTTTAAAAACTCTTACTTATGGATCACGTTTCAAAGTTTTTGTTAAGTTGGTCAGCTAGTGAAAGCTTTCATTTTTTTTGGGTTTCTCACCAAAGGAGACAGCATGTTTCTGGGGGCAAGCACTGTTCTTGAGTACATCAATATTTGAAATTTTACAGTTAAAATTTTAAACCTTGTACTAGAACATGTGAATGGAAGCAGAAAGCATTCCAAAATTCAGATCCAAATTATAAGACCATCTTCTGATCTCCAGTAAACACTTCTCAGCGCTGAAAATGGCAGATGCACAATCACTGCTACCTCATCTGCTTTCTCTCTATTATAGTCGGTTTTTTCTCTATTTAATTCAAACTACTTCACAGTGACAGGGCAAAGGCAATACCTGACTAAGATCGAAATTTTTTTCTTTCCTATCAGCTATACATCTCCCCTCAGTGTCATTAAGAAAACCATTAGCATTTTCTGGCACATATCCTCTTTCAAAGGCCAAGCATGACAGAGATGAGAGTCCTGGAAAGCCAATAACACAATTTGAAGGCACATTCCATATTGTACATGTACAGTAGTAGGAATGTCATGTACAATTTCAAATCAAACTTCTGCATGCTTCAAAATTATGTTGCCTTTACAGTCGGTCAAAGACTGGAATAATTGTAGGGCATGATGCACAATACAGCTTCTTTGAAGGTTCCCCTGCCAAGGAAGGGAGCCCAGGACAACCAGTACTTTGGACAGAGGAGTGCCACACCTGTTGTACCTAGCAAAAAAAAAGCCTCATTAAAAAAAAGCAAGCTACTAGAGAATTACACTCAAGCCTGCCACTGTAGTGATGGAGAGACATGCAAGCAGCATGCTATCCTCGTATCTATCTTACTCAACTCCTTCCCAAAAGCATTTCCACCTGAGTCACCACAGATTGGCACAATCCTCACTCCAGTCAGCATGAATGCAAGTGCTCCTGGTGCAAGCAGGTGTTTGGGTCAGCCACTGACACAGACACACACTCCTGAGGTGCTTCTGCTTTCTCCCAAATACATCAGTCACTTTGTTCATTCACCTTGGAAAGTTTGATGCAATTAACAGCTTATTTGTCTCCACTCTTCTCAGAATGTTCCAACTGCATGATAAAACCATCATTCCAGCACTGCTTCCAAAATTAAATGCTCAGCCAGCTTCAATCCAATCATTCAACACCTGGGGAGGAGCCAGAGTCAGGAGGGAAGTCGCTAGGCCAGAACCGCTCTGAGCTCATGCCACTTTTCAGGAGCTCAAGGCTTTTCTTTCCATCTAGATGAACCAAGCTGACAGATGAGCAGAGAAAATGTGGCTTGAATTCAGACTTGTGCTCCACAGCTGAGCATCCAGACAGCCACTCAAAACAAGCAACTATGAAGATAATAATTTTTCTGACCAACAGACAAAAACTCACAGAGAAAGAAATAACAGAATGACCCTTCTTTTTCATTCCAGATTACATCTACAAACAACTGCTTCATATTATATTTTTATGAGGATATTAAAAAGTATTAAAGTGTCACCTGCTGAGTGGAAGCTGTTATTAGACTCCACTTAGTCCAAAGTAGCACAAGCCTTTTATAATACCACAGCACTATTTTTTCAAGTGGAAAGAAGGGAGAGAAATATCTAGTAATATGCAGCTATGATACAGAAATCATCAGTCAATCAGGCTTACATTTTGAGAAACACCCACTGTAGGATCTCCACAGATGAAAATTTTCTTTTTAATTAAAAAAAAAAAATCAACAAATAATCTGTTACTAAGTTGAACTTTTCATCATCATTTTCATAGGCCACCTCACATAATTTTTTTGAGCATGTAATATAGTACACTTCTGATTATTTATGGAAAATGGGTTTTATATAAATTTTTAAAAATTCCTGTAATTAAAAAAGCCCCTTGCTTTGGGAGGAGAATGGCTGTTGTGTTCTGCTACAAGCAGAGCACAAATATTGGGAGTTAAAAATCAGTCGACTAATTACAGATATTAAGCTTCAGATTATGTCAGCTACTGGACTAGTTAAAGAATAAATCCTTTTTGCAGTCTTGCATAATAAATGAATTAGGAGAAATTGCAATCTAGGCATGGACAGCTCACAAACGAGACCAAAACTGATGTAAAAGTAACCATAAAATCAGAGGAAAGGTAAGAACATTAGAAATTGATTTAAAATTAAGCATAAAGACTGTTAGGGAAGAAGCCTAATATAGAAAGTTCTGCTTATCTACTATTCAAATACATCATTATGATTTAGCATGACTTTGACAGCACAGCATGTTCACCACTGAATGTGGGTTTTTTTCCTTTCTTATGTCCTCCCCTCTTACTTGTGGTGGAAAAGACATTGCCTCTCCTTATGTAACTACTTCTTGTGCCTTGTGACTTTCCACGACTGTTCCAACATCTCATACACACAACAAAAGCAAATGGTGGACCCAAAGGGCCTTACACCTTATCCACAACTGGGTATGAAAGATTTGAGTGTTGCAACATTCCCTAGAGTTGCTTAAGGGTAAGCCAGCAACCTCCTAAGCAGCTGCAAAAAAACATTATGTCAGAGGATTTTGGATAATGTCCACCCAGACTACTGTTGGTAGATTAGAAGCAGAGGGACCCAGCATCTTGAGACTGTCACCTGGGAAAGGTAGCAGTTTTGTAGCTCCTGGATCTGCTAAGTTTATTTAACTTCATCTTGGGCCCAGCTAAACTCTACCTCAGTTTGAGGAAGAACAATGTAACATGGCACACATCACCAGTGAAATGTTACAAACCCTTGCAATAAGAAGGCTGTTATGGGGTCTGAAAATATTGAAACACTGTGAGTAACCAAGCAGTAGGGTATTTTCTGAGGCTTTATCCAATTCCTCTTTGGCTGATGAAAACAATGACTTATTTTCATAGTGATGGTTAAAAACCAATCAGTTTCCCTGTACAGAAACAGCCAACACCAGAAAGAACCTGACATTTTTGCACCTACTTTTTATAAGTAGTAATACTAATACCTTACCCCTGCATACTATGAATCAACCTAGATATATATCAGATATACTCCCCAGTAACAGGAAGCAAAAATCCATTATAGATTACAGTGCAACATGGTAAATTGGTAATATAGAACCAACTTAAGATCATTGTGCTTCTTAAGCCACCTTCCTGCAGATAAAAATTGGACTCAGGACCTCACTGATAACTCCCAGTCCCACAGGCAGACATAGAATCCACTTCTAGATGCCAGAACTCTCATTTGAATATTTCTATGTTTACTTTATAACGACATCTTAATATGAAATGGTACATTTTAGCAGTGAAATGTACGAAAGATATTTGTATATCTGAGAGAAATGCAAAACATCAATTTTTTGAGAGCTGCAAAGAGCTGTGCTCATAGTTGTTCATCAATGCACTATTGCCTTGACAACCTTTGATTTCCACTTCTTCTATACTCAGCACTTACCTTAGAGAAAATTTTTAATTTTACAAAGCTGCCATTATTATCTCTATTATTTTTTTAAGCACTACAAGCATCTCATACATTGCCTTCAAGTTTGTCAATGCAGCCAGCAACATATGTCTGCCTTTTGTAGATGACACTACAGGCTGAAGAAAGTGGCTTATCTTCTTAAGAGTGCAGAAGACTTCATGTCTTGAAACTACTTTCCAATAGATAATTATTACTATTCTGTAAAGATAAATAGAAATGCCAGAGTGCTGGCAATTAGCCATGTAAAAACCATTTTTTTAATTATTGTTACATAATAAACTTCTGTAATTGAAACAAGACTCTGAATACAAAACATAGTAGTATTAATTCATACCTATTGTGTTGTCAACAGTTAGCCACATGACTAATACCACATGCAGCCTGGAAGAAGAAAATCTATTTTTTTGTCTCTTTGTCTCTGCTGAGTTAATCTTCATTATTGTACTTTTGTGGTTAATGCATTTAGAAAACAAGAATGTAGAAATTGTTTTGCAAACCAGAAGTACCAGAAAAGTTTGCATTACCTTTTCCTTTTCATAATCTATTTATATATTAATTTTAACTGCCTCTAAAAATACACTGTCCAGTATATTTTTCTCTAAAAATATGCTGTGCAGTATTTTGTATTATGCATTGTATAATACAAAATACTCCTTCTATCAAGTCATACCATACTATTTTACCATCAAGCAATTTTACACAGAAATCTTATGCAATGGTTTTTATTAAATACAGACCTTAATAATAAGCTCCATGAAGACTGTTTTTGATTACTGATCTTACCACAATAAAATTCAAAATGTCATGAAAAGTATTGAAAGACCTATCAGCTGACAGTCCTGAGATTTAACAGCAGAACTTCTTTCTAACATCACCTCTAAGTTACTTACATTACTTTTTCCGAGTGACTTAGAATTACTATATTCTTATATCTTGAACTATTTGTTAGTTGACTTGGAAATATCAGCACTGACATACTGATGCCACCTTGTGAGTGTAAGCTACCACCATTAGTCCAAGGCATCTGCTGAAGTACACATCAATTTGACACACAGCGTCCTTGCTAAAATATTGTTACTGGGGCCTTCAGGTGACATTGACTTCAATGTTGAAAACTCTTTCAGAACTTCAAGAAAATACTGATATTTATATCACTGACCTCTTGGAAAATGCTAGATTTCACTCCTTTATTGAAAAAAAATACTCAGGACAAATAAATATAACAGGTGTTAAAACTTGCTGAAAAAAAGCTCTTGAAAAACTGAAATCTGACATTAAAAACTGAAAAGTTTTCAGCTCTTGATAATGCTTCCTACTTAGCAGTAGGCTCAGAAGATCCTCTTTTTTCATACCAACAGAACTTCCACAAAGATTTGCAAAATTATTGATAAATTGAAGAACAGAAAGATTTGAGCCCTTAAAAACCTTGAAAATATGGATAATGGGTTGAAAAAGTACATTATTCGGGCATGATACAGTTATTATATGTCTTTAATGGAAGACCCAATGTCTCCTGTGGTTTAACAAAGAAAGAAACGGTTATCTATGATGAATAAGAAATTCCAGTTGTTTTCTCTCCTCCCCATTCCACTCCACTGGTATCCTCGAATGGTGGCTTTTGTAGACTGTGATTACAACATGTATTGTGGTATAAATAACAATTATATAGTTTTACTTCACCAAATCTGAGTTCTTGGTAGTGAGTGTATTTAATTCAGCAACCTCCGAAAATATTGGCAAATTTCTCTTTATCCTCTACAATAAACCCATTTACTGTTTCAAGTGAGGTCTGCAAAGCAAGGTTTTGTTTGCAAAAAGCGAGATTTTTCAGTGTCTAAAATGAAAACCCAAGAAATCTCATCAGATAAAAACTGACAAGGCTTTGCTAGTTTGTAGCATAGCTATGTCTATAAAGTGCTGCAGAACAAAATCACGGCTTGGAATTTATAAGCAAAGTGGTCTGCAGGTCATCACAGAATTTAGAAATGTCAGTGTTCTTAATATAGCATTAAAATTCACAAGTCAGAGTAATTCACTAAAACATTCAACATTCATTGTTTTTCACCACCCTTCTGCATCATGTAAGACAGCCACAGAAAACACAATGTTTAAAAAGCATTGCTGTAATTCTCCACTAAAGAGAGAAAAAGTATTAGAAATGAGTATTCAAAGCCCTTCCAATACCTTACCTGTAATTATCAAATACAGACTTTATTTTCACAGCCATGTATTATATAAAATGACTGTGCCTCTCCTTTATAGCAAAGGTGAAAACTATAATGCACTAAAGAACCATATTTCAGCCTCTGCATCTAACAGGATGAAAGCAGCTATATGGGAATGATGTATTCCTGTCTCATGTCGAGCCCTGACGTCTGAATTTAAACTAACCACTCTATTTCTATTGATCAGGACATATTATTACCTATACAATACAAAATAAAGCAAATACATTTCACATAAAAGTATGATCTGAAATCAAGATCCTACGGAAGATATTCTTTTATAGCCCCATTAAGTGACCCACTGTGTCTTTGCATTAACCTCACAGCAACTAGGATGGCTGATCCCAAAACAGCACATAATTGTACACATTCTGAGCACAGCCCTGTACCTGAGATTTTATAAACTTTAGGTTTCTTTCATTCCCAATGGTTTAAATAATAGATGGCAAGCATTATTATTTCTGCAATGAAAAATTGCTATTGTCAGCTACCAGCATGATGGCAACACAAGTGCTCAAATACGATGTTCTTCTCCATTGTTTTACTTCCTCACACCTAACTGATTTATTAGCTGCTTTTCTTCTGTTTTGAAAAGAAAGGCATGAGTCAGAGAAGAAAAATAGTATGCTCTTGGGGTAACAATTACCAGCCTGGTTTTGCCATTGCTGCCATGAGTTTTCAGATGGCTTTTTTAGTACAAAACTACTGTAAGTTTTGATAGGTAAAGAGGTGAAAGAAATACACAGGTAAAAAGTATTAAATATCAGTATCATCTTCATTACACTGAGAGCTTAAAAAAAGCAGCAACTGTATCTGTATGAGAAGCTCAAAGGAAGACAATCCTACCAAAGAAGACCAAATGCTGGCATCTACCACATCAGTCCTTTTCCTATACCCAACTGAACACTAAATGCTAAATCAGCTATACTGACATGAGGCCACACAAAGTGCAGGTTTACTCAACCTTCCATCATAGAGACACTGAGATGACAAATAGTATTTTCTTCTACAAAATCTGGACTAACAAATCTGGGAGGACTTGCAGCTGGCTAAATAAGGGATTTTGGTCCCCCCTTCTCAGTTAGATCTTCACGGGAAAAGAAAACATTACTCTTCAGATACATACAGAACTTTAGGCAACAAAATTGCAGAAAATTATCCAGACACCAGGCAATACAACGGCCTTTTGTTGTGCAAGCACATTTTTCATTTGCAGCATTTTCATCATGACTTTGCTCAAGGTAAACCATAACCAATGTACTTGTCCGTCTATAGGCATATGAATCCTAACACAAATACAAAGCACCCCCTCCTAACATGACACAAATGAGGAAGTGGGACTTCCTTTAATCAGTACTGTTCTGGATCTAACATTATATGTGCTGGTCACTCAAACATCCAGTTTCCAGCAGCCCCAGATTACCTTTCATGTGAGAAAATCACACGCAAAAATCCAAATTCAAGACTTTTCTGATAAAATTTAAAAGAATGAACCAAAGGTGTTGGTTTTCTAATTGTGAGACCAATACCATGGGAACATATTAGTTCACACGAATCACTAGCTCACCTCAGTTGCAAAACAAATCCAGTGGTTTGTCTGAGATTTTCACTAGGGATTTGTACTGAGATTTGATATAAGGAAATATGCCAAGCCTACCTGGAAGGAAACAGAAGAGGTAGTCACCCAGGAAATGAGAAGGCTGAGGTACTCTAATGACCCTTTTGCCTCGACCTTCACTGGCAAATGCTCCAGTCACTTGCAGAAGGCAAGGCAGGAATTTGGAGAATGAAGAACTACCCACAGTAGGAGAAGATCAGGTTCAAAAATATGTAAGGAACCTGAAGGTCCACAGAACCTGATGAGAGGCATTTGAATGTCCTGAATGAACTGGCAGAGGAAGCAGTTAAGTCATTATCCATCACATTTGAGAAGTCACAATTTGGTGAAGTTCCAATTGGAAAACAGGAAACAACCCTCATTTTTAAAAAGGAAAATGAAAAGGAGCACCTCTCCTCTGAAGACAGGCTAAGATATTTAGGGTTGTTAAGCCTGTAGAAGAGGCTTTGTGAAGACCTTACAGCACCTTGCAGTACCTAAAGCGGACTAAAGAGAGGCGAGAGGGACAGTAGTGACAGAACAAGGGCAATAGCTTTAAACAGAAAGAGAGTAGGTTTGGATTAGATATTAGAAAGAAACTCGTTATTGTCTAAAACAGCTTGCCCAGAAAAGCTGTGGATGCTTGTCCTAGATTGATTATATGATGCTTTTATCTTCAATTGTCTTGTTCTGTTTATGCTGAATAATAAGTTTTGCACCTTTAAGACTGGTTCTGAGAGTGAAGGGGGAAGAGAAGAAGTGCACAGTTTGTTTTCAGACACTGCACTGACTCCTCCACATTCCTGCTCCTCAACTGTGTTGTCTTTGAATGGACAGATAGTGGGACAGAGCTCTCCTTTGTTTTAGTTAGTTTTAGCTAGCTGAGGCAAAGACGTTCCCTGGACTGTGGGGTTTTTCTCTGTTTTTTCCCTTTTCTTTGGACCTGTTTAAACCTGCTCTGTGATTACAACATGGACTGAACACCCAGGGGAGCATCAGCAGCTCACAACTGTAGCCCACCGGGCCTGGGCCGTGGCATTTCCAGCGCCGGAGGGACCGATCAGAGACTGAGTGAGCTCAGCTGCAACCCGGGGACGGGGTTTTCTCAGTTTGTCATCTCTTTCAGAGCAGCAAGGGGTTTTATTGTTTAATACTCTTTAGGTTTTATTGTTTAATAAAACTTTTCTCAAAGGAGGTATTTTCTCCTGGACTGGTTGCGGGGGAGGGGCAAATTGAATCTGCTTTCCTAGAGGAGCCTCTCTGGGGGTTCTCTCCAAAATTTCCCCTGAACCAGGACAATACTCCATCTCTGGAAGTGTTCAGGGACAGGCTGAATGAGGCTTGGAGCAATCTGGTGTAGTGGAAGATGTCCCTGTCCACAGCTTGGAACCAAATGATCTTTAAGGTCCCTTCCAACCCAAACCATTCAGCAATTCTATGGTTTTCACAGTACATTCCTCTTCTAAAAAAAAGTTTTTTAGAAAAACTTTTTCTAAAGTCTAAAGTTTTGTCATTAGCAGCTGGATGCAATCGCTGATTGGTGTCTAGATCAGGCTTCATGCAGCAGTCAGTGGGGAAGATGAAAAAACTTAGATTACCAACCAAGAAAATTACTTAGTTTGGAGGATTCTTACATACACAGCAGAGGTTCTTAGCTCCGAGCTTTAGGAAGTGTGTGCCTGTCATTTCATTTTGGGTTGCACATGTTTCTTACAGAGTCTGCCTTCCCATTGATCGTAATGTGATCTGGCTTTCTTCCATGTAATATTTTACTAAGTTTCTTTGAAAACTAGGCACTTTTAGAGCTAGCTTAGTTGGGCCAAATTGTAACAGGCAAAACTCTCACTGACTTAAAAATTGCACAACAGAATTAGTTTTCCAAATTACATCAAATGTAGTCATGCAGATTTTTTTCCTTAATTCTTTTTTCAAATCCTTGGCATCTGTATAGAACATGGGTGGACTCCCTCATCATCTTCAATGGGACTGAAACTGTTTATAGAATTAACATTTCATGTGAATTGTTGTGGGAAAACTACACTAAGGCTGTCCAGAAAAAAGAATAGTTATTTACAGTAGACACAGACCTTGGACCATGCACAGAGTAAAGCAGAGAATTTCATCACGTACACACATATCTGCAACAAATCTGCTTCAGACGTACAGTTAAAGAAAAAATTTGCCCTCTCCTATTCTGCTATGAACTGAAATTTAAAACATCAGAAAAATGAGACTTTTAACATCTTCCAGGTACTGTAAAGCAATGCCACAGAGCCACTGTCTCACAGCAAATCAGGGACTTACAGAGCTGTGAAAAGAAACACAGAGATTGGAGGAAGAAGTTTGTTACAATCCATTCTTTTTCTCAAACACAACATCCAGATCTGATGTGTGTTACATGCACTAATTTGATAGAACTCTCTTCCAAAACACAAATTGCTATTTCACCCTTGGACTCTAAACCCAATGGCTGGTAAACAGAGAATGACTGACTGGGAGCTCCCAAAGTAGCAGGTATGCAACCCTAGCAAACTGTGGGATGAGCGCTGCAATAATAATATTGGTTTGAAATAAGAGAATGCCTCACTTGTAACAGATGACACAATCTGTTTATAGATGTAATGGATCAATAGCAATCTTTTAAACGAAGAGTTGATGCCTTTCCATAGTATAGTCACTCTTACAGGGCTTAGAATACTGATTATTGGGCAGATTGTGTGGCCTGTATTATGCAACAGTGCAGACATGGCCACAGCCATCTCTCTGGCCTCAAAATTACTGAAATGCTGGTAACTACACTCAGAAGCATTTGGAAAATGGTGATGCAGAAGAGAAAAAACTGGTATTTGGGAGCAGGCCAAAAGCTTAACAAGCCACTGAAAATCTTCTTTAGTACATTTTGGTCTCGCATTTCCATAGCGGTTAGGCCTAGGAGACACATACAGATTTGTTTAGAGACTGTTTGTTCTAGGTAAATTGTTTCCAGGATCCAGGCAGAAGCATTTGAAAAACTGTTTCATGAGTTAAGAATAGAAAGTAATCTAAGCAATTACAATAAGGAACATTTTTTCAGGTTTATGCAAGACAGCTCTGGGCACTTCTGTCTTCATCTGGCCATTTGCTTCAGGAATTAGTCATACCTGGCCTCTAACCTGTAGTCCTACACCAGGATTTATCACAGCACACAAAAAAAAGTATGACTTTAATAATGAATTTTGGTATGTGGACAGTAGTTGATTTTACATATTCAGCTGTAATTGCTAAATATTAAGAAGACGATAAGGAAATACAATACATACTTATTGTATGTAATGCAGTACTATTAACCTGGATGTTACTATAAGTAGGCATAACAGAAATACTACACATGAAAAATAAAAACCTTCCTGCAATTTCCAGTCTTCTGGCAAATGGAAAGTATATTCGCTTTTGTTAATTACTCATATAGCTTTCACCCACACTTTAGTCTCTGCTTTTTCACCTCTCATGTACCATAATTTTGAGTCTTTTAAACAACTTCATTGTATTTTCATCTTCAGAGCTCTCTCTCAATAATCTAAAGGCCTCAGCAAAATTGCAACTAGGCAAACTCCTTCTCTTCTGTCAATGAACACCTCTGGCTGTGTATTAAAGGTTTTACCTTTTTTGTAAGCTGTTTGTGGTTAGCCTTCATTTCTGATGTCCAAGCTAGAACCAGTGAAATCCACCACGTCTAAATGACTTAAAATATGTTAAAATCTCACTGTGAACCCTCATCGTATTTAAGCTTTCAAATACTTTTGGACAACGTGACCCAGAGTACTTGTATCCTAACTGTGAATCCTCACAGAAATATGCAAAAATTAATAGGGAAACTTTCATCTAACAGTGTTTCCGTAAAACTTTACCTGAGAATTTACTGTCTATAGGTGATCATCTTACATTTCCAGCAAGATCAGTATCAGCTGTGGAGGCAAAAACTCTCATATTGGTTTGCAGTACCAGCTGCCACACACACAGAAGCCTCGTCTGTTCAAAATCAGTGAAAAGGCTGCTTTTTAAAGAACACATGTTTGTTAAGAATGTCAGAGATGTCAGAAAATCTTACAGGTTAATTAGGTTACTGCAAATTTGAGTCACTGCAAGTTCTCTCACAAATGTTTAGCCAAATGGTGAAGCACTACAGATAATTGCTATTTACAATCCCATAACCAAAGGACAGCCATTTACACTGAAGAGCTAAAAGTCCTCCACAAAACAAGGAATTTAGAAAAATAGCAGATTTCCATTAACTGTTACATTTTAATATAAGTTACAAAGATTTATTTCAAAGTGAAAAGTACCATGTAGAAATTACTGCAAGAAACAGTTTCTTTTACATAAAACTCACAGTTTTAACCCACTATCTGATCCAGACTGATTGTTACTGCTGGAGGCTAGATATAAAATCAGCACAAACTAATATTACCGTGTTTAAATATCTGAATTTTAAGTGCCCATGGATAGATATATAAGTTTTTTATTAATTTGTCAGATTACTCCAAAGAAAGAAGTCCTTCTGCCCCATGTCTCAGGGCTCTTCCAGTGAGCTGGAATAAATTAACCTCAGTGTGTCCCTGCTCTCAGCAGACGTGTTGGAACAAGAGGATCTTTACAAGTCACTTCAAACCCAGGCCATTCTGTGATTATATATGCTTCTTATAGAATGTATGACACCAAATAACAATGTCTATTCTCAAAAGAGTAAAAATCTTAAAGGTAGATTCACATTTCCTGCCTCTTCAGTGCAACGAACCCTTACAATAAGTTAGTAATTAGACTTCTAATGCTTGATTAACGCTTGATTCAAGAGACAAATTTGAAAACAAATTCCTTCTGCTACTCTCTTCTAAAGTAGAACTTGAAACATCTAAAAAAGGTTTTTTAGACAATATATATCATGTTAAAAATGTATAAGATTTTTCTTCTTTAAGAGCCTTGAATTCTTCTGGTACTGCTTTTGAGGAAAAATGAGCAAAGCCTCAGACTGACCAACTTCTTCAGAAAAATTTTCTTGTACACGGAATGAAAACAACACCAAACAGTGAGCACAACTGGAAAGGATAAAATCAAGGTGGATTCTTAACTCTAATTAAAAGTCAGGAAAACTCAGAGACTTCAATCACCTCCAAACCTTGAAAAATTCTTGCCCACAATATGTAAAATCTTGAATAAATTTTAGCAGAAGTCTCTCTAAAAGCTGCCTGCTTTTTCACCTGCATTAATAGAGGTACAGTCTAGTATTTTGGCTCCTATAGGTACTTTTCACTGCTACAAGTAATCTCATTAGTTGAGGTCACTTATTGATTCAAGTAACATATCATAAAAGAAATCTTGTTTATCTAAAACAATTATAATGAAGATAAAATGGAGCAAAATTATAAATAAAAAATAAATAGAAATAAATATAAGTAAATAAAACATCTTGTATACACACACTTCTCTGTCAGATTTGACTGAAATTTCTGCAAGCTGGTTTAGAAGAGCTAACCTTCTCTTACTCTTCTCCACAGCTGGAGAAAGCTGCATAAGTGCATCTTTCACTCCAGTGCCATAAGATTTAGGAATCTACCTTTTAACAGATTGCAAGATTTTAAAGTCATCAAGGTGTGTGAATAAATATTCTAAGAAGGAATAGCATCTAAATTGATAATACCATGTCAGATTATGAAACATTAGTAACAGGTGGGGCATTTCAACACAGGTGTTGGTGCTAAGGGAGTCATGGGGAACTGATGCAACACAGCACTGCAGTCCAACATTTCATTATCTGTCCAGTCTGTTGGTGATCAGCTAGTTAAAGTCTGCATCACATGACATGACACTAAACAGGACACAAGACAAATGATCCCTACCAGAACACATCTGGGGCTCAATGACACTGTAATAGGTGTGGTGACAGCTGGCTTGGGGCTACTCTGCCTCCACAGCAGACTCCAGAAACAACACCAGCACAGCTTCAAATGCAGGAAGTGCTCTGCTTCAGGCTGGGTCATACCATACCAGGTCTAGTTCACTTGAGGCTTGTTTTCTGAAGTGCTGAACACCTGCAGCTTCTTCTAATTTCAGTTGGTGTAGAGGGTACTCAGCACTTCTGATAACCAGGCATCATGCATGAGCAGACATGATCTTAAGAAGCAGATGCTCCACAAGGCCAAAAATGCCACCCATTTCACAAACCCTGTGAGCTTTTTCCAGATCAGAATTTGAAGTGTGCAGCTTTATAAAGAGATGTTTAAATACCTCCCATAACTATGGAACAGGAAAAAGAGATTAGAGAATAATAATGCCACGCTCACTACTGTCAGTCTTGTAGTATTTTAGACAAGCAAACAGAATGGATGGTGCTTGCTCTCTCCATGCTAGCTGGCAGGCAAAGAAGTATATGACAGCAGGTTCAATAGGACAATTAACTTTAAATTTGGATAATTTCACATAAGGTGAATTACTGAAACAATGTCATCTTACTGAAGAAAAGGAAATCAGAAGAGGGAACTGCATTCCTGTCAAGAGAACATCATGATTCTGAAAGAATTATTGCTTTAGTGGTTTCACAGAAAAGAGATTAGTTACAGAAAATCTGCTTAAAAGGCACAGAAATATAGATTAAATGTAAACACAACTGTCTGAGGTAATGCAATAGCAGCTAGTATTAAATAGCCCATTGGTTAGTTTCCATTAAAGTAGACTATTTTGCACACTCTTTGAGTTAAGAGCCAGGTGTCAATGTATGCACATGGCCTTGCTGCAGGGCTTAAGAGTGACAGCTTAGCCCTCTGCAAGGGGCAACAAAATACAGAAGGTTTTCTATATTCTGGATTGTAAATATTTTATATGCATTAGGGGAGAAATATTAAAACCAAAACTAACTCTTACATGATAAATTCTGTAAGGTTGCACCACTTTTTTGAGTCCACTTTCTTCATCATCTCTTCAAAGGATTTTCCACAGGCAGGCAACTTTTCTAACATGAGAGATTCATTGCAGAGATCACTCTGTTGACGTGCACCTAGGAAACATCAGATGCACCTTTAATCACAAACACTGAAATAGAAGCACAGGCACATCACTCCAATTTGTTCACACAGTCCAATATGCCACTTATATTCTCATAGGCTTAACATTTAATTTTCTAAGCACTTTTAGAAAATAAACAAAACACATATTTACATAAATATGTTAAAAACATAACTTCGTACAAAAAACTAAAGGTTACCATATATAGTACTGTCTTTTAAATCCAGCATAGAGGAACCTACCTAATCACTTTGCTAATCTTACTTAGCTACTACTCATATTAACTCATTACCAACCATTTGCATTTTTAGTTAAAAGCTAACTGGATCTCCCAATCCCACATTTCAGTGTAGAAAGCACTTTTCAAGCTTACACACATGCATCACATTCAACTACCTATATTACTGTGAAATTACTTTAACATTGGAAATATTTGTATATCTTACCAGCTAAAGGGTGTGAATTTTCACAATCAAAGCTTTTCCTTTAGTATAGCCACTAAAGGAATTGTCTAGAGATCAAGTCCTGTAAGGAGCAGCTGGGGGACCCTGGGATTGTTAAGTGTGGAGAAAAGGAGGCTCAGGGGAGACCTGATTGCTCTCTACAACTTCCTGAAAGGAGGCTGTAGCCAGGCAGGGTTTGGTCTCTTCTCCCAAGTAACGAGCATTAGATCAGCTCAAAGTGCCAATGGAGGTTTAGATTAGTATTAGGAAAAATTTCTTCACCAAAAGGGGTGGAATAGGCTACCCAGGGAGATGGTTGAGCCACCACCCGTGGTACTTAAAGGATGTGTAGATGCAGAACTTGGGGACAAATTTTAGTGGTGGAGTTGGCAGTGTTGGAGTAACAGTGGGACTCAATGACCATAGAGGTCTTTTCCAACATAAACAATTCTATAATTCTAATTCAAATGCTAAAATTGCAGCATATAGCTACTTGCAAAGAAAGAGTTAACCTTGACTTGAGCAAGCCTGTAACTTTTTCAACCTATAATGGCAACTCCAGTACATTTAATCAGTCAAATGTTTTTCTCACCCAGCACATGCCTGCACTGGACTACAAAGATAATATTTTAATATTTGTTATATAATTGAAATTTTGAAAAAATTCTCTTCAGACTAATGTGTTTGATTTTGATAAGGCTAAAATATTTTGTTTTGATCAAGCCACTAAACGTCTTGCTTTACCTCTACAGATGCCACCATTTTGACCAGGTATAAAAAAATGCATTAACATTGAAAATTACCTGTTAATATATGTATATTGACATCTTTAATACAAACGCCTAAATTAAATTAGTCAGAATTTTTTTTTCCCCTTCACAGCAGCTCGATTTCAAGAAATGTGTTTACCTGAACAAAACTGCAACCCTAAAACAAACTGGTATATCAGGGAATCCCTCTGAGAATTCTGGAGGAACAGCTTTTTTTAAGAATACAGCCAAGGAGAACAGACCATTTACTCCTAAAAAAAAAAATTCACTGAGAACAATTTTACACCAGGGAGAAGAAGTATTTCTTTTGCTTCTATTAGTTACTTTGAAAGCAGGATCCTATCACTGCTGAAAAGAGCCGGTGGTTCTAATTTTATGTGGTAACAGCCAAACACATTGCCTGAAGCAAACTGAGGTCAAAATCAGGCAGGACTTTGCTTGGTAAGAAGAGAAGTCCTCATGGCCCCATTCATTACCATCTAGTAAAGAAAACCACAAACTCTAAGGCAAGATGACTGGTCTCAAGCTTCACATCATAACCCAGCCATCAGATACTCAGAAGCTTGAGTATCTCCATTAGAAATGAGGCATGTGATTGTGAAACAGGCTTGAGCGAACATCATTTCACACAGGAAGGAGCTGGCTCCTTTGGAGCCTGGGCAGGAGAACCTTGCAATTTCACTCCAGGTATCACAGTTGACC
The DNA here is from genome assembly GCA_024362935.1 of Setophaga petechia. Taxonomy (NCBI): domain Eukaryota; kingdom Metazoa; phylum Chordata; class Aves; order Passeriformes; family Parulidae; genus Setophaga; species Setophaga petechia. The sequence goes on along the minus strand of JANCRA010000026.1, from coordinate 12,502,302 downwards.
CCTTAGGTGGTGGTCACTCTCTCCATGATGCTGTATGACAAATCTCATCTGGCCAAATAAACACCTTGCTTTCACATACTTGCCAAGAGCAGCTGGCCCACAACAGGACAGCCTGTGCTGCACCTTAAACCATAAGTCTACAACTTCCTACAGACCACACACCTCTCCAGGTGTACGGCTCACTCATTGGGACCTAATCCTTGCTCCTTCATCATATCTGTCAGTGCTCTTAAAGCTGCCATGAAGCCTTTATCCATGTTGGCAAAAAGTCAGAACTACAATTACTTACCAGTGATAAAAATGGTGAAAATTACCACACAAGGGCAGCATAATTTTATCCATGAGAAGTTAACATGATAACATGGATCCTGCCTACTTAAGTGTTCATGTCGATTCATCGGGCAGCTGCAGCAGTTACCTGTTACACTTTCCACAGACAGACTTGCAGATGAATGCTAAAGCTGTGCAGAATTCAAAACCATATATGAAAATTGTACAGCTCACAACTTAAATCCTGCACTGATGCTTTGACAAACATTATGCAAAGCTGCTTTTTCTGGCAGGGTATTCTAAACAGCCAGCTATCATATGATTTATAACCAAATCCAACACAGCACAAGTTTTTCTTCCACTATGTCACGTGTGCTGACAATTTACTCCAGTCCCTTCCCAGAAGGATGTTTAAATGGATTTTCCATACCATTGGTATTTCTACTTGTCTGTATTTAAAATTTCAATATTTTGCAGGGTCATAGAAAAAAAAACCTCCATCAGAGTCATTTGAGCCCAATCAGATGACACAAGAGTTTCTGTCTAAATCCATGACCAAAAGAGGTCAAAATCATGGATAATTCTGCAAATTAATCATCATTGTAAGGCTGCACCTTAAAACAAACATGTTTTAAGAACAATTCTGAAAATCTTGTGTAAATATATTGAGAATGAACTTTACAAAACACTACAACACCCTCTTGCATACAGCCGATGGATAAGACCAGTTGTAAAAAAATGCATGACAATTGACTAATTGAGATGAGATCGGATGGAAGTGTTTCTCAAAGGTCAACCATTAGCAAAACAGAAACAAAAGCTTGAATTTTTGAGGTAATACTCACCTGAGAATCCAAGTGTCATTAGACCATTAACTAGGAAGGGGAAAAAAAAAGAGATGAGTTAGATACCTCCACACTCCTCTATAAAAGGATTAATGCAATTAAACCAAGTAGAGGATAACTACAATATAACAACAGAATATTCAAAATGCCTATTCAAACGTTAGTTTGTTTTCTTAAAGAATATGTCTGAAAGAAATAATGAACATTTAGAGAACATCATGCTTTTAAATTCCTTTTATCTATCCTTTAAATGGCTGAGTCAGACTTGTTATGGGTCTCTATATACCACTCCTTCCTCTAGTTTCTAATATTAAGGATTAGGGACGGGGCATTTTTTTCTTCAAGCTTCTTAAGAAGCTTGGGTGAAAAAGTTCAAGAAGATAACACATACACTCAAAACATAGGTGTACTGCACATTCTAACACGTAGAGAAAAAAAAAATCCTTTCATTGCTAAGCAAACACAACCATAATTGTGTACTCTTCTCCTTAAAAGCATGTTGATGTGTTTAATCTCCAGCTTTTGCACAGTGAAGTCACACATTTTGAAAAACATTACAATCAAAACCTATAAGCCTTTTATGCAGAAGTTAGATGAAAATAGGTATATTGGAAGAGAAAACAAATGGAAACAGACTATACTAACAGAAGAAGCAATCTGATTAGTGATTTTCAGTCTATCCAGATGGATTAAATTAACAGAAGCCCACTGTGTTTGCACAGCTCTAGCCACACCCAGGATTTTGTAATAGCAAAGAGGAACATGGCTTCAATTATTTTTGATGTCCCACTGAAAAATAAAATTGCTGACAAATCTTTATAGTGTTAACCTCACATCAGAAATTAAATTAATGATTTTACACAGATGGGTGCTTCCCTGTTTATACAACACACGGCACCACAGTAAAACAAATCAAGATACACGTAAGCAGAGTGTCAGTATCAATCATTAATCTGGACCATGGTCACTGGGATGTGCCAAGTTGTCAACTGAGTTAACTGAAAATTATTTTGTACATGCATAAGAGAAGAATTTAGATCCTTCTAAGGAACATATTTTTCTTCCAGAAAATCATTAATCTCTGTCTTAGTTACTAATGAGCCAGAATGTACTGTGAAGAGCAGGAATCCACACATCGGAAAATTGTCATGCGTCCAAACACACAGGGATGAAACTCCATAACACACCCTGATGACTGTATCTCTTTCACAAATAGAACACTTTCTTTCCAGGCTATTAGCAGATGGACTAATAAATAGACTTGATTCCCTGTTTTTCTTGAATATTGATTTGAAAATGTGCCTTATTGACTGCAGAAGAGTGAAGATCACATTAAAAGTACGTGCTTTACAATGAATTCAAACCCACCTATTCTAGGTAAACAGTGTAGGGTGCACATAGATACCCCAGGTACTCCCCTGGCAGATCACAGACTGCACCCCCAATTCTTATTCTATGAATTCGTATCACAGTGCTCTAGATCTTTTATGGTTATGGCTGCAGTAATCCTCACAAGACCACAGCAATACAAGAGAGGGTTTACAACTAGAAAGAACCAGACTGCCCCAAGCATCAGTGAGGAAAGCTGTGAAAAACCAAATACTGAATAAAGAATTACAGGTCAGTGCTCACAAATCCTCCTGCCCCCAAGAAAATGTGCTTTTTGCATTTTTTGATCTGGTCATAACAAAGTAACACAGGATATTTTTCACCTATTCTCAACCAAAAGATTCCAGATACCTTCAGAGAAGGGTAAAACAGCCATTCAGATTACCACACACCACTCCTCTATTTTCTGTGCTCTGAGATACTCAACAAAGATTTAATCAGGAGACTACGGCATGCTGGCCTTGATAGTTTGCACAGAAACTTTCCAGTAGCTCTTTTAAGATGGGGCAAGCTCAGCTTTTTTCTTGAAAGGCTGATGTCATGACGTCTCTCATTAGAAGATTCATAGAAGGAGCAAAATGGGTCAGTGTTGAAAGGTGTTACCAAGACCCCAAAATAAAACAGTTGGCATACACACCCACCAAAACTAACATTTAGGAAGATAAAAGTAGGTCCAGTTTAACTATAGTAGCTGCCTGAAGCAGTGCTTACTTTTTTTCTCCATATGTGGTAGCAGCATGTGTAATTATCCCTAGCATCAGCTGAATCAGATGGGAAGGGAACAACCAGGTTAGAGCCAGAGCAAAAGGTGAAGCAAGTATAATCAAATGAAGGATGAGGAAAAGTAGGTTTGAAAGGCTTTTGGAAAGAACATGAGAAGATAAACAAAGTAGGAGAGAGTAATAGAAAATAAGAAAACTGAGAAAAAAAAGCCATTTTTTTAAACACAACCTTCTTCAAGATATTGTATATGAAAAATCTCATCCTAGACCTTCACTAGAACCTCTTATTATCTACTCTACTCTCTTTTTACAGCTCTCCTTTTTGTAAAAGGAGAGTAGAGAGCAGATAATAAGAGGTTCTAGTGAAGACCTAGGATGAGATTTTTCTCCTTTTTTGTCATTCTGACACTAAAAAAGAGTTCAAATGAGATTCAAACCCATACATAAATTCACAACTGGGATACATGAGAGGGTAACTGTCCTGTAATTTTGTCAAGTATATAAGCTTTTTCTGTGAAATGGAAAAATATTGCTCAATGTTTATTTTTCTTTTATACTGTTATTGGTGTTTTCCCAGAGGCTTAAAAGAAGCACTGAATGTCTGTCTTGCAACTACTTCAATAAATCTGAAGTAGCATATGAATCGCTATGTGTTCTCCCTACTCCACTTTTCTCTAAACATGTTTTAAGAACAATTCTGAAAATCTTGAGTAAATATATGAGTAAAATGTTACAATTTTCCCTTGTCTGAATGTTTCTTCAAGATGCTGTTAGTGACAGCATATAGTAAGATATTTGAGTGGTTCCCATACTTTCTCAGAATAATTTTTATTTTAATAGATAAAACTACTCTATGTGCCTTTTAACCAGCAATTACAACAGTGTAATATCGTGCATATTTTTCAAAATTTGTGATGCTTATTCAAAACTTCATTTTTCTCAATCATAATTTTCATAAGTAAAAAAAATGCATAAGGATTTCAAGTCCTTATTATACATTATTATTATTTTTATATTATTATTATTATTATTATTACACATTATTATTATACATTATACCTCCTGTCAAGAGCTTACCTCTGTATCTCTTTTTAAAGACAATCCTGCCAGTTACCATCATCTAATATTTATCTACATCAGGATAGATCTAAATTGGAAGTTATGTACTAACCAAACAGCTGCCTCCCTGCAGAACTTGAAGTTTCACTGATAGCAGCACATAACTGTGCAAGAACTGCCCTGACATACAGTTCACAAAAGCAAGTAAAACCAGAGTTTGAGATGGGAATTGCTACTCTGCAATCATGCACATATGATCTGTTGGAAACATAAGTGAGAGATGATTACTCTATTATTAATATTTTATATATTTATATATATATATATTTGTCATACTGATAAAATCTCAATACTCACATTTTCTTATAAACCTGATTTGAAATACTTAATAAGCGATACTTACAGCAGCCTAATGCTTCTCCAGGTGTTTTAACGTTGAATAAAGCTACCTGTTGCACAGGTATCACCAAAGATCATGTTAAATTCAACAATCTGTTATGCAAAATCCCAAGCCATACCATTACAGGTGCTCTAGCAGGAATGCAGACACTTCAGGGTATCTAATGCAAAATAAATTACCCATGGAAATTACTTCTCCTGCGCTCTCACACAATGTCAAGAGGCATTCTACTACATTAAAAAATTGGTTACAATTGGCATAGGTTTTCTTTACTATCTGTTTCCTGGATATTCATAATTTTAAGAGATTTGTTTCACTAGGGTCTGTCTGAATGAAGAAGGATAAGATGAGCTAACACAAGCATCACATGGTTGCTTTCAAAGCCCTTTCTAAAACTCGTCTATTTGGGTCAAGTCAAACGTACATGGCCAAACCACGACATACTCTGCAAAGGCTAAGAAAGCCTACAACTTGATGGGAAAGCTCAGAGGCCACTATAAAAGCGGAAGGAAAAATAATAGTATTGGTACAAAAACTAAATCACCTGTCACTCTTTAAATAATCCTCTGCACAATATACAAGGCTCAGAAGGTCATCTTTTGTTTTCAGCTACCAACTATCCTTTTGACACTTCATTAGAGGAATGGGATGGGGAGAGGGGAACAGGATGCAAGAACAACATCACATAGTGTGAAAGCAACCAAGGAAGCGAGGCAACTGAAGTTCACAGAGACAGGCAATGACAGGAACTCAACACAAAGGAAGGATGCCAGGAATAAACAGAAGCTTGCAATAAATATAGTACTTGAAAGAAGTGTTACACTTGCATTCAAAATTGGCCCAGGAAAATATGTGTCTCAGCATATGGAGTGGCAGGAGCAAGGTAAATCAGTTGTCAGGGTGCACTGATTTGTCTCCATGTTCAAGTAGTTTTCTTGAGAGCTAGCATAACATGGAACTCAGCTTTGCATTATCTCCAGCTTTGATGCTGAAGCTCTTTTTAATGCTCATTTTATCCCCTTATGTCAATAGTACAGAAGATGCATATATAGCCATAGAAATAAAATATACAAAACTAAAAGGGCAGCTCAATCCTTACTTTATCACAGTTTGAGGCACTACATTATCGTTTTTAAATTGTGAAGGTAATTTCAGACTGTTAACTATTTTGAACATGAGAGTCTTCATCCTGCAGAGCAAGAAAAGCATGAGAGGAAGCAAATGAAGCCTTTTCATCACTAGAAATCCCCAGGGAATGCATCAGAGAGTATCAACTCTGTACCATGCTGGTACAGAGTTCCCCAGGTTTCCTGTGACTGCAAGGCAATGTGACCATTATTCTGAACTCATGCTTCAACTGAAAATCTTTCAGAGTAGCAATACAAATTCATGTCCTTTACATTGTTTTTTGAAGTTCTTAAATCATTGATGGTAGTATATTAAGAATGAGGCACAATTTCTTAACAGCCTGTCTACTTCCAGAAGTGTTGGATGGGTTTTCTACTACTTTGAAACTGGTGGGGTCTATCTAAATAAATAGATCACTAGTATTTTAATAAAATATTTTTTCTTTATTAATAATTAATAATTTATCAAATAAATAATTAAATTAACATACCAGTTCAACAACTAACTTGTAAAGGGATTTCTCAGCTGTACACTAAGATCTGCATTGTGCTGGAAATTGCATGAGTCAACCTGAAATGTAACAATGTTTTCTTCAAGCCTTTTCAGTCCCATAACGTTTTTAATGAAACAGTATGTAACTGAAATGTAAAACACTTTTTTTATAGCCACTGACTTTCAGACAGTGAATACACTAAATACTCAAAGAGCAGAAGCAATTGCTTGAAGTAAACTTCTTTCACACTTTTACAAAAACGGAATACACAAATGTGATCCTTGACTCGAGATCCATCCTTCCAGAAAACAAAACTGAGAAAGGGAAAGAGGAGTACATTTGTTTTTAGACTGAAAAGAAATCTGTGGCATTAGAAACAGTTTAAAGATGACATTTAGCAACAAGCACAGCATCATCAGCCAGTCCTGGGAGTGATTGTCCCACTCTACTCTGTGCTGCTGTGGCCTCACCTCAAGTCCTGTGTGTAGCTTTGGGCACCACAACATAAAAAATACATTAAGCTATTAGAAAGTATCCAAAAGAGGGCTGAAAGGATCACAGAATCAGCTAGATTGGAAAAGGTCTCAGAGATTATTGAGTCCAACCTATGACCTCATCAACTACACCAGAGCAGTAAGTGCCACATCCAATCTTTCCCTAAACTCTTCCAGGGACAGTGACACACCCTGAGCAGCCCATTCCAATATCAAATCACTCTTTCTGTGAAAAAATTCCTCCTAACATCAAGAAATTCTAACTTAAACCTCCCTGATGCAGCTGAAGACTGTTCCATCTCGTCCTGTCACTGATTGCCTGGGAGAAGAGACCAACCCCCTCTGGCTACACACTCCTTTCAGGCAGTTGTAGAGAGTGGTAAGGTCTCCCCTGAGCCTCCCTTTCTCCAGGCTAAACACTCCAGCTCCTTCAGCCACTCCTCACAGGAGTCCTCTATACCCTTCATCAGCTCCACTGCTGTTCCCTGGACTCATTCTAGCACTTCAATGTCCTTCTTGACATGAGAGGCCCAAAACTCACACAACACTCAAGGTGTGGCCTCAACAGCACTGAATACAAGAAGAGAATCGATTCCCTACTCCTGCTGGCCACACTACTTCCAATATAGGCCAGGATTCCATTGGCCTTCTCGGCCACCCTGGCTCATGCCCAGCTGCTGACCAGCAACCCCAGGTCCTTTTCCACCAGGCAGGTTTCCAACCACTCTGCCCCCACCCTGCAGTGCTGCATGAGATTGTTGTGGCCAAAGTGAAGGACCTGGCATTTGGCCTTGTTGAACCTCAGGCCTATTGATCCAACCTGTCCAGATCCCTCCGCAGAGCCTTTCTATCCTCCAGCAGATTGACATTTGCATCCAACTCAGTGTCATCCATAAATTCACCAAGTGCAGAATTGATCCCCTCACCCAGATCATCAATAAAGCTATTAAACTGGGTGCAACACTGATCCCTGGGGAATCCCACTAGAGCCAGACACCAACTGGCTGCAACATCGTTCACCACATCTCTCTTGGCCCAGCCATCCAGCCAGTTCTTAACCCAGCAAAGAGTGCATCTGTCCAAGCTGTGGGCTGCCAGCTTCTCCAGGAGCATGCTATAGGAGTCAGTGTCAAATGCTTCGCTAAAGTCCAGATGGTGAAAGGGGGAAGCCATACAAGGAACTGCTTAGGTCACTTGGCTTGTTCAGCGTGGAGGAGACTTGAGGGGAGACCTCATTGTGGTCTACAACTTCCTCATGAGTGGAAGCAGAAGGCCTGGCACCGATCTCTTTTCTGAGGTGCCCAGTGACAGGACCTGAGGGAATGGCCTGACACTGTGTTAGGGAAGGTTTAGGCTGGTTATTAGGAAAAGGTTCTTTAACTAGAGGATGCACACTGAAACAGGCTCCTCCAGGAAGTGGTCACAGCACCAAGCCTAAAGGAGTTCCAAAAGCATTTGGACAACACCTTCAGATACATGGTGTGATGCTTGGGGTTGTCTTGCGCAAGGCCAGGAGTTGGACTTCAATGATTCTTGTGAGTCCCTTCCAACTCAGGTTATTCTATGATATAAGGTGGAAGGAAGAGAGCTCCACATGATTACACACATCAGGAGTCACCTACAGCCAGCAGAGGCAAGCACAACATTGCTAACAAACCCAAATCCACTGAATTAACTTCTGTGCGTGTCACCTAGGACATAAGGCAAAGACTGTTATTCACCATGTATCTATGGGCCTGCCAAACGCTTTGTGCTCCTGGTTTCATCTAACCTCTGCTGGCAAGACCTGGTCTTCTAAGTCTCAGCGTACAGTAGTTGCCACGTAAGTGTGTAACATCTAGAAAAATGAGACCATAGCTCTTCATGATTTATGACTACAGGTAAATACACTTCTCACAAATGGAAGTGGAAAATCTTTTTTTCACCCCCTAAACATCTCTACATCTTCAGGTTAACTACAGCCTTGTGAAGTACTGAGGTCTCCATTTTACATGAACAGTGGAAATAATGACAGAACTAGTAAGAAGTCTGTCTAAGGTCACAAGCAGAAACCAGCATCAGTCATAACCACAGTGTGAGCCAGCAGCAGTCTGGTGCCAGTACCCATTTCACCACTATCTCCTCTCAGAAAATGTGATCAAAGCAACTGAAGAACGTCATCTCTCTGTGACAGCCCCTGAAGTCGACCATCTTTATCCAGGAACACAGCTTGACACTGCATCATGTGATCACCTGGACACACATATTTGACCTAATGGCTGCTCATTATTGTAATCCAGATGCCTATCATTAGTCAAAAAGGGCAGGAAAACACAGTAGCAAATGTGATGTGATGTAAGGTTTCCCTGTAATAAAGAAAAAAAGTCAGCACAATATAGACTTTATTCCATACCTAACCACCTGTGAAAGAGTGTGAAACACCAGTCCCTCAAGGCCAATAGAGACTTCAGTTTGCTCCAGTGAGGTAGCCTGAAAGAGAAGTCCACTTTTTTTTTTTTTAATAACTTTGGGAAGAAAGTTATTTAAAGAAAAAGCAACCTTTGGTTTTTTTTTTTTTTTTTAACCTTGGGAAGGGGAAATGACCCATGAAGATTTCACAGACAAGGGTCACTGCACACTCCCTCCTGAGGAAGTGTTTAAAACCATGGGATACTTGAAGACATTTAAAGTTCCTTCTTCCCTTGACAGGCAGAATATTTAAATCAAGATATTACAATCATAGAAGGCCTGGGAAAATTATTTTTTCCTTTTCTGACCAGATGACAAAAATTCCCACCCTGCACATCCCCTTTCTCTTGATGTTGCATGTACTCCTCTCACAGATTCCTAAGGCTGCTACATGTTACAATATTGAGGCATTACATCCAACATGATTCCAGTGAAGTCATGTTTTCTTTCAATTCTATGCCAACTATGAAAAATTAAGTTGGCCTAACTATCCAAATGTGGGCTATTTTTCTTCAGCAGTCTAGCTTGACTACCAGAGTTCCAGAGCCCTGGATACTCACCAACATGATCACAGAATCTTTTAAATAACATGCTGCCATGAAGAACTCATAAGAACAATGAAACACTAACAAAATTTCTGAGCTTCACATGTCTACTTATACTGCTGTACATGTACCTGCTCATAGTAGGTGTGAGTGGCTTTTCACAACAAAACCCTCGCTCCAAGGAATAAGCACTGAAAACAGTTCCTTGCATGGCAGCATGATCCCTCTACATCGTAATTTTTCAGAGGTGTATACAGGTATATAGGAAACTGTAAAGCAGTGGATTCTGGCATAGAAATATACTTATGCCAATCTACTGGAGTAAATCATTCCACTGTGTTCCTATCAAGCCACTCTATTACAGCCCTCCTTAGCTGGACAGGAGGAGACAAAATATAATTACATGCTCATGGGTCAAGGACAGGAAGAAATAATTTAACAGCTACCATCATGGGCAAGAGACCCAACAGGGTAAAATAAATTTAATTTATTACCAATTAAAATCAGAGTATGTTAATGAGAAACAAAAATCAGTTCTTGAAATACCTTCCCCCTACATCTCCCTTTTTCCCAAGCTTAATTTCACTTCTAATTTCTCTACCTCCTCCTCCTCCTGGAGCAGTGCAGGGGGCTGGGGAATGGGGGCAGCAGCCAGCTCATCACGCATTGTCTCTGTCACTCCTCCCTCCTCAGGACAACTCCTCATACTCTTTCCCTTCTCCAGTGCTATATCCCTTCCACAGAAGACAATCCTCCACAAACTTCTCCAACATTAGTCGTCCCAACAGGCTGCAGTTCTTCATGAACTGCTCCAGGGTGGGTCCCTCTGCTGGGTCTCAGGTCCTGCCAGGAGCCTGCAAACTTCCCACAAGGTCACAGCCCTTTGGGAATGGGGACCTCCAGGGGTTGTAAGTGGATCTCTGCTACCGTGTGATCCTCCATGGGCTGCAGGGGCACAGCTGCCTGACCCTGGTCTTCAGCACTGGCTGCAGGGGAACTTCAGCTCTGACTCCTGCAATACCTCCTCCCCCTCCTTTTGCACTCCCCAAAGTTGCTTCTCTCACATGTTCTCACTCCACACTTTTATCTGCTGTTCTGCAGCAGTTTTTTTCCCCATCATAACTATGTAATCCCAGAAGCATTCCCACTGCCACTGATGGTCTCAGCCTTGGCCACCAGCAGATTCAACTAAATAATATTGGTTATTCTCTATATTCACGTATAGATCAGGGTTTGCTTATCTTGGACACTATCAGCGGGCCCGTGAAATAGTTTACCTAAATCTGCCTACCTTCACAGTCTCAGAGATGTTACAAGGTTGAGATTTTCTGTGGCTTTGCTCCCATATGACAGACAAACTTTTTCACCTAAAGCCTGAGGGAAATCCTCCTAAGGATTTTGAAATCATGCAAGAAATAACTAGAAAGGAGAATACATGAGTACTCCCTTCCCTCTAGTTTTGCAAATGTGCCAACAATACTTTTGCTCATGAAGCTACAAAGAGCTTAATTTATTTATACAGCTGTGGAGTGGTACACTGACACCCAAAGGAATCCCTCACATCTTCCAGATCTTTTGTAGCACAAGGTGAAGAAGGTCTTACAATAATTTATAGACTAAGCCTAGAACATCTACTTCAAAACAGATACTCTTCATAAAGATTTCCAGTGTACATTTCAAGACTGCAAGAGGTGTTTATTTTACATTGTTCCTACCGACACTTTTTAGTGCTTTGCTAAGTTTTTGTTTTCTGAATCACTGCATGATAAAGTATGAAGTAGCTGGGAGGAAAATAAAACCTAAATATTGCACAGGCATATTTGGCATGGAACAGCATGATCCATATAGCAACAACCATCCTTATGGTCTTGCAGTACACATTCCACCCTTTTTGTACTGCTTCATCAGGAAGGTAAGACAAAGAGGAGTTAGAACCCACCTTAACTAAAACTCGCTGAAAATAAGAAGCCTAAGATGTCACATTACTTCACAGAGAGAGATTCCTCTCCCAATTTTTAAAAATATTTAAATCCAAAAAAAAGCACTAACATTTCTTTTCAAAAAAATCTTGAAGTACAGAAAGAAACAAGTACTTTAAGGAGCTTAATTTTCTTTTTTTACTTTGCAATGCTCACACTTTTTTGCTGTTTCTGGTTTACACTGGAACCAGTTAAATAGAAACTGGACCGATGGCTATTCCAGCAATATTACCTCTACTTCATCGTGCATCACTGAGTTTTTCATGGTAAAAAATTCCCACCCCAAACATAGCCCTGCAATTATGTTTAGCAGCCACATTTACTAATGGCAAAGGTTACCATTCCTGAATGCAAATTTACCTAGGTCCACTGTCAAAAGTAAGAGATTTACATTATTTATTAACACGATACAGTAATTTCTGACTTTGCGTGAAATACAGCTATAGCTTATAATAAAACTAAATATTGATGTGCTAGTTAAAAATAAGAAGAATAGAGGCAATTTCACACAGAATGACAGTTGACAACCCCATGGAAATAAAGGCTTTGAGCATCTCTTCACTGAAAAAGAAAAAATCATTTTTCCTGTTTCTCTTGAAAATATAAGCTTAATGCTTTATCAGTGTTAGTTTACGCTACACAGTGTATCAGTGTTAGTTTACAATACACATGGTTAAATACATTTAAAGAAACCTCTTCTAATATTAAATTAGACTATTTATGTTCTTGATACATGGAGATCCTTGAGGAGTAAAGCTGGAACAGCTCATGAACTCAAGAGATGTGGAGAGACAGCATTATACTTGCAGTCACTTGCAGAAAACAAGCATAAAGAGAAAATCTGTTCCACAGGCCCCTTTGGCTACCAGACAGCAAAACCCTGACGTGAAGGCTGAGATGCCCTTCAAGCAAAGGCCACCTCCACCCCAAAGCTGAAGAAAGTGTGTCTGGGTAGCCCAGAAACAGCCACAGCTCCTCAGACAACACTGACTGCAAGCGGCCATGGCCTTCACTCGGCCACATCAGGTAAACAGCCCTGAGGACACTCTCCAGTCACAGAGCGTGAACAAGAGGGAAGATTACAGATCAAAGCTTAAGTCCAAGTGCTGAAGTCTCAGAAGAAATCTGAGCTTTGTGTCCTATTGATGACCACTTGAATGACTTCTATAAGGCTCCATTTCCTGTTCCAGTATTGCCTCATCTCTTCACAACATTTTACAGCTGTGAAATTTCTTCCCCTTTCTGCTGAAGGCAGGAGGGCCAGCCACCGAATAAAGGCTGCACACCCCGTCAAACCTCAAACTATGTATTTTGACGCAATAACAACAATGAAATAATATTTTATAACTATTAGAGTCTCTAGGACGAATCTCTCTAGGACACAAAAGGATGCAAAAATGATCTGTCACTTGTGACATTTGGAAACAAAATTATTTCACACAGTAAGAGACAGTCATTACAGGGCAATGTTAATCACACTACTTATTCTGACACTGACCACAGATAATGCTCTGCAAAATAAAGGCAAATTAGTCACATTTATTAGAGAGTGAAAATCTTAAGATACATGCTTTATTATAGGGCCAAGTGCTTCAGCACAGTCCTTTGCTCACCCAGCTTAACCTGGTTAGATGCTAACAAGATGTGCTTTCATCAGCCTGGTGCTCTGCTATGGTCTCAGCAACACCTACCACATCTTCCTCTTCAGGTGAGAGTCCCTCTGGCTCAGATCATAGGGGAGCAAGTGACACCCCATCTGCAGAAGGCCATCAATCTGTCTCCATACAGGCAAAATTCTGTATTCCTGGAGACAAACTGAGGCCAAGGGCGGTTATGCAGGCATGCCACTCATCCAAGACAATATGGTAGATCATGTTAAGCTGCTTTGAAGAGAACAAGGAATCCTCTCCACCCTTTGAACCATTTCTAACAGTGCCACTGCATTTTAGTTTGAGGTTTTTAGCAAGGAAAAAAGCTGTCTCCTCTTTCCAGAATGGTTTCAAGGAAGCCAACGTATGAAGGGAGATTAAGACTAAAAACTTCTGAAAGGGCACCTTTCTCCTATTCCACTTTGCTACTTCTTTCTTTCCTACTACTTGCACATTTTCACAAAAGAGTCCTTCAAGTAGCTTTCAGGTTGTTCTACATATATATTCACATTAAAATAATGGAGTTTTTTTTTTCCCATTTATATTTTCCACTTTATTTCAATGAAAGCCTGGCTGTGAAGGGATTCTTATTTTAGAAAAAATACAGGCTGTTTCCATAAAACACAAAATAATACACTTCTAAATTTCTGTTCCGAAATAAAATGGTTCATGTAACAGCTTTTACTAAACTAAAAGGGTGTGAATTAAAACAGGTTTCATTATACTTGTGAAAATTAATCTCTCTGAGCCCCAAATGAAAGCACAGTTTGCTTTCTTCAAGTGTCTCTCAAGTAGTAAGTTGAATAGCCAAGACACAGATGGCAGTAAATGGTGTTTTGTAAGAGACCACTCATTGCATTTTTCCCTTGGTAAGGCAAACTGGAAACTGATTCATCTGCAACTCAAGCCACGAATCATCTCAGTGACCAGTAGACAGGTGGGAGAAACTGAAACACAAATGGTACAAAAAACTACTGGTGGTGCAATGCTTAAACACAACTAAACTGGCAAAACCTCCCATAGCTCCCCTTGAGCTCAGCTCGAGACCCTTTCCTTCAAATCATGCAGTTTGTGTGTATCTGCACCTATAGCAGTACCTGCCTATCTCAGTGTAGAAGTCAATCTCCACTTCATAGTCTCTTGTGATTTGCCTCATAGGCAAAACAAACTTACAGGCAAAGTCCTGAGACACTAAAGGTATTAAAAACCTTAATGAGGATGTAGATAGCACGATCTTACTAATTTAGGAGCAAGAGTTTACATTAGCTAAATGGTCTCCAGGATTGGATCACATTGCAGTAAATCAGGGTTTAAAAGCCTGGAGTTACCTTCAAAAATGGAGTGCCATTCCTCCTTAGGCCTGGGACCAAGCTGGAGCTGGAGATAGCATTCAATGCTCTGTGCTACCACCTGCAGTCCATTTGACATTACAGGGACAGTCCTGCCATTCACCCTCTCAAGGGAACTGGTGTGAACCTATCCCTTGTTGCACATGTAGATCTTAGGAAATAATCAACACCTTCCCAAATAAAAGAATTAGGAGACACGAACAGGGTGAAGGGTCGTGGGAAGAATGCCTGGATCCAACAGCAAATTGGAACACAGGCTGCATTTACACCAGATGCTTTGCTTTCAGGATGGATGTTGGTGGGGTCTGCTGCCTGTCTTCCTGCTTGCCTAGTGTGGAAAATCACATCTTTAGAACATGAAGCATCATTTTGGTAGACAAATGTTTTAGTTAGAACTCTGTGGTTGGTTTCAGAATAAGACAGTCCATTTGGCAAAGGTTTATTTGTTTTACCCACACACACTTGCCTCGGTCTATTAAATTCAGAACTCCTACGATGGTATTCCCTTTCTTTGTTCCACCCTTTGCAGCTGCAGAAGAACATGATATTCATAAGAAAATAAAAGGGAAAAAAACCCCTTGATTTTGTTTTCAAACTTTAACCTGCTAAAATTGTTTCCTGTTGGATATTTTTTTCCATCACTGGAATCCAAGCTCTTCAGTACTTACATATGCCATGTTTTACACAAGGGGAGCTCAGGACCTTAGAGAATTTGGACTTTTATACACAGCTTTTTCATTATTGTTTGCAGATGAGGTATAGTCTTTAAGACAGAAAGCAAAAATCTAATTGGGCCCAGGCTGTTTCCAACTGTTCAGCTGCTCACCTGTGACCAAAGCACTAAGCTTGGCTAACCTCTGTAAAAACAGCATTATGAAATGCAAAAAACCTACTGACTATCTTTGAAATCTGCATACAAGAACTGCTCTGGGTAAGGTCACACCATCTCTCTTGATATGGGTTTATACAAATATATTGAGAAAGATTACTCTAGAATTTAAAAAATACCCAGCTTTACTCTGGTAGCATCTTTTAACTCAAATACTGTGACAGCAGCTAGAGAGCAACAGTCTTACCCAGGCATTTTCCTGGGGAAGGCTGTGAGAAGATCGGAGAAAAGAATGAGAAACAATTTGTACCTCCACATGCTGTACCTGTTGTGCACGTGTGGAATGTGTTATAGAGATTGTTTACCAAAGGGTGATTTCTTAATCGGCCACTGGTAATGGTGTTTGGATGGATAGACCGAGTAGGTCAAAGCTGTATCAGATTGTCTGCAAGGGCTATGAGTTTCTTGATAAGTATAGTATAGTATAAGATGATATAGTATGATAGAGTAGAATAAAGTGATTGATCAGCCTTCTCAAATCATGGAGTCAATGCTAATTATTACCCAGCTGGAGGCCTGCAGCAACAAAACGCAAATAATACTACTGAAATGCAGGTTTTACATAAAGAATGAAGGAGAAACATTTGGGCAGGGATTCCAAAACAACAACCGGTGTAAAAAAACCACTTTGCTAAAAGTCCTGGTCAAGCCCTTACATTTCTTCTTACCTAGTTTCCATACAGAGAAGTATAGTAAGAGAATTTGGTATGATGGTAAATACAGCACTATTTCTTAGATTATTTCTTAAGTTAGTAGGTGTCTTCTAAATATCTACAGCTCTGTTGAGCAAATCAGAGATTTCACCTGACAGCTGGCATTTCCAGCTCTGCCCCATTCTGGATGCCATTGCACTTCACAGAACTGATGGCATGCCTGTGTACCAAGTACCTCAGCTGATGCATTGTTTCCCCTCCACACTCAGCAAATCCAACTTCTCCTACAATTACTGCATTTTTTGCCATCCTCACAAGGATGGACAACACCACAAGTAGTTATGCATAGAGATAATGTGTCCAGAATCCTAGGCAGAAAGATAGAGAAAGTAGTCACCTGAGGTTACAGAACAGTCCCACACCCACCCAGACAGGTGTCCCACTGCCTTCAGTGAGCTCAACACTGAGGAATGGTGGTTTCACCTAAATGGCAGAGGTCACAGCTCTCTCCTTAATCAAAAGAAGCCATTATGAATGATCATTCAATTAAAGTAAAAATTCTTCCAAAATAACTAGTTTTAAAACTGTATTTGTATTCCCAAAAAAGAAATTTAGTTTTCTACCACTTGAGGCTTTTCTTATTAAAAACCCTTGATTTCACATCCTAGAACTCTTAGGGTTTTTCCACTAGGAAATCAGTCTCATTTCATTAGTCCTTGATTATATCTACCCTTCCAATTCCAAGCAAAAGTAATGTATTATCAATTAACAGATATTCTTAAAATCTTTTGTGTGTGTGTTATTCTATTAGGAATGGAACTAGCACAGTTAAAAATATCTAGCGCAATTGATTTATCTGTGCCTCTCTGGTGAAAAATGTCCTTCTGTAGCTTCCTGACCCACAGGGACACTGTCCTTCACTTTAGTAAATCTCTGAAAATATATCTCCAGTGGGTAATTCTGCTTTGCAAAAAACGCCATAACATCAAAAAGTCTCCCCATACAAAAATTATTGCCTAGTTTCCTAAGTTCAAGATTGCATACGTCTTTCACGTATCAAGACAAGCGTTGGCCACCTATTCCTTTTCAGCTGAGGAGTAACAGAAATCTGAGCAACTAAGGTAAGATTTTAGAAGTCCTCAAGCCACAGAGAATCAGAAACGTGTGCGTGTGACATGTCATTCTTTTGACAGACCAGCTAAGGATGATGCTACTGAACACTGTCAATACTGTCTATTTGTTTGTGGGTTTTTTTCATAGAAATACATGCAGTGTTTACCAGTTTTGTACTTTGGAAGGGGTCTAAAATAGCAAACTAAGTCCTGAAGTCCTCAAATACATCTTCTAAAGGTACCAGGCCTGTATTTTTGTCTCTTAAGTGTGACTCACAGGGAATCAGCTGTATCTCTTAGTTTAGTGTTGAGTGAAGTTGATCAGAGCCGACTTCTGGCAACTTTAGATGACTGCAAGACATTAAATCTGAGAGCCCCAAAACAATCTACCTGACAAGGAGCAATAAAATAGTTTTTCTAGCAGCCGAGGCACTCTAAGAGAAAGATCTGAAGGATACCTGCACTTGATAACTATGTGCTTGGAACTCAACTACACTAACAGAACGAGTCCTTCAGTCTGCGGGAAAAAAACCTTCCCCAACACCCAAACACACCTCCGCAAAACCCAAGTGGGATACAAGACGGGAGGCCTGACTAAGGCGAGAAGTTTGAGATCGTTTTCCCTGGGGCCTGGACGCCCTGTTCGAGGACTCCCCTCGGCGATGTCCGCGCGATGCTGAAGGGGACCAGCGGCCCTGACGCTGCGCCCGGCCCCGCTGCGCGCCCGGAATGCTCCCACTGCGAAGCCGCGGCTGTGCTCGGAATGGAGAGCCCCAGAGGGAAAGCGATCCCCTCTGCGTCCCGACACGCCGGCAAGGGACGCCCGGAGATCCCCTCCCAAAGCGATGCTCTAGCCACAGCGGGGGCGCTCCCACCTTCCCCGAACTTCAGCCCCACGCCCCGGCTTGAAGCACTGCCCTCGGGGACCGCGCACACGCGAGGATGCCCAGCCGGTCCCGCTGCAGCAGTCCCGGGGCGGTAGCGGCGAGCCCCACCGCAGGCTGCCGGGACGCCCCCGGCCAGCCCCGCCAGCCACTTACCCCAGAGCAGCAGAACAGGGAGGTGCCGCCGGCGGCTGCCCTGCGCCTCCATCCCAGCGCGGGCGGCAGCGGCGGCGAGCGACCGCGGGGGGACGGAGCCCGCATGGGGCGGCCGGTCCGCAGCCGCAGAGGGCCCAAACGCGCCTCAGCCCGCCCGCCAGGGAGGTTCCTTTTCATGCCTCGGCGTCCAGCCCCGGGCGGCGGCGGCAGCGGGGGCGGGCGCGCAGGGGAGCAGCTCCCCCGCCCCCGGGTGCTCCCAGCGCCGGCGGGGCGGACCCGGCGGCCGGGCCAAACGCGGACGGGCATGTGTGAGTGTGGTCTGTGTGCGGCCACAGGCGCGCGGCCGTGCCTCCTGCTACTCCAACAGCCACGGCAGGAGCGATGCCGCTGTCTACTCATTGGTCTGTGTGGCTGCCTAGGGGAAAGGTACCTACCCTGCACGGGGAAGGTTCTGGTCG
The DNA here is from genome assembly GCA_024362935.1 of Setophaga petechia. Lineage (NCBI taxonomy): Eukaryota > Metazoa > Chordata > Aves > Passeriformes > Parulidae > Setophaga > Setophaga petechia. The sequence continues at coordinate 12,483,380 of JANCRA010000026.1, read as the reverse complement.
TAAGTGTCCGAGGGATTCAGGAGCTCGTCACCTCTTGTCTGGGAGCCAGAGCAGCTTCTCTCCTCTTATCACAACATCCTGGCGATGGGGGTGAAGGCATGAGGAACTGGAGGGCCACCTGTGTTAGTCCACCTGCAGCCCTTGCATGGCACCGACGTGTTGGCGTGCTCAATATTTACAGCTGAACATGGGCAGTGTGCTGGCCTGACCCCACACAGACCCAGAGCAGCCTGGAGTTCTAAGATGCTAAGTGTATTTTTATGTTGAATTTCATCTTTGCCTGTCTCTTTTCAGAGATGGTACAGCTCCTGATTTTCATCAATATTTAAAGGCTGTGTTCCTGGAGCTCTCTCTCTAGGAAATTAGCATCTCCATCAAGAAACACCAGACTGGGAAGCTGCTAAAGGCAACTTTTCTTACTTAAAAATAGTGGTATTGCTCAGTAACAAAAAGCCAGACTGTTTCTCTGGGTACATGGACACTCCACCTCAATAATGGCCTATTAGTAGAACATTAAATCACTGCCATTATTAAAGGTCAAATGTACCATAAAATTTCAAATTTCAAAATACATTTTCAAGCCACACACAAGAACGAAGGGTGCTTTTATGTATCAGTCAGGTTGTTAACTTTGTGTGCTTGCCTAGCACAGTGCTCCAAACACTTTTGGAGAGCAGGACCCCAACACAGGAGCAGAATTATGCAACATGTGCCTTTGTAACCACTGGTTTCAGTACACAACCTTTGTCTGATTTATGCTGAAGGAAATTGAAAACTTTGGAAACCACAGAAAAGGCTGCAAATCCAATGTTGAAACAACTCTGCAGACATTTAAGTGTGTCACTTAGAATGAACGTCCTATCACTTGTGCACCACTTCTTCCACTTGGCTGGAAGCAAATCTTGTAAAATACCAAAAACCATAAATAAACCATAGCTCAGGGAGATCATCCTTCAACAGAGGGGCTGCCATTTCTGTTTTGTAAGGAGTGTTTGCAAGCTGCCCCTGCCAGAAGGAGCTGCAGCAAAGTGACAAGCGTGAAGGCACATATACCACAGACTTGTTACACCATCTATAGCATCCTTTCTAACAGTAAGATCTTTATTTCCATCACAAATTCCATTTCTTGCAAATCTGAAAATACAGTTAGTATTTTCAATAATTTAGACTGATTTCCAGGAGGTTAAGCATCATGCCTTATATGCAATATTGTATGTTTAAAATGTTTTAAAAGTACAGTATATTATACAGTATAAAGGCAACATTTTTTGTAACACACATGGAGATAATACTGACAGGTATTTTTACATCAATTGCCTTTGTTTTTTTCACCTGTTTCAGATGAAAAACTGGCAAAGTGAGTGTTGCTTCTTCCAATTCTCAATATTCAGCAAGTACTTCCCATTTTGTGCTTGCAGCACATAGTTTGAAGCTGCAAACGGTACCTCTGAGGTAGAATAAATAGATAGAATTTATAGGTAAATGCACTAATGCAGCATGTTTCATTGAATCACAAGCCAGCTGTGCTTAAAATGAGTAAGTCTGATTCACACTTGAACAAAACAGTGACAGCGTTAGAATGGTCAGCAAGATGGTTCAAAAATCTTTGGCAGTTTTCAGTTTTTCAGTAAGACTGCCTACTCTCCCTAGCCCCATTGTGTTGCAGTAATGTGAACAGATTCACTCCAGAATGACTGCAGACAATCTTTTTTGCTCTGCAAATCTGCCTTTGTAGCATCATGTACCTACACCAGTAGCAGTAATCCAATTCACCTTCAAATAAGAAATTCTGTAAATGCCCTTTGCTGTACAGAGCTCTGAATCCCATCCCTGACACAGACACTAACAGTGACCTCAGAACCATAGTCTGTTTTAATTTCCAGACATACAGCCTTCAGAGATCACACTGACACCTTCTTAGGTATCCTGAAGACAGTGCTGCAATCACATTACTTCAGGTATTTTCTAAAACACTTAAATCTGCTGACAAGACACTGAGTAAAAGAAAATACAGCAATAGACATGTAGATAGTTGTTTCAGTGTGGCAAGTTCCTGGGGAGTCCATGGTGAGAAGAGATGGAAGAAGTCAAACTGCTCAGGACAGGTATTATTGCCAGAACTACAGGGTTCAGAATGGTGCAGGATAAGGTAATAAACTTTCTTGCTCCAGAATTTAACTGATTCAACAGAAACTGAAAAAAAGAAAAAAAAAATTAGGAAAAAGCTGAAGACATTACACTACAGAAAGCAGCATTGCCTTTCCTTGTCACCTCACAAATGGCCCAGAGAGAGGGGCTGCTTGCCCGTATGGAGGGACTTTGCCCAGTGTCAGATGAAAGCTTTCTTCACCTCTTCCTAGCACAGCAATTTTGTATAAAAGGCACATTAAGATTTCAAGACCACGTTTTAATGGGATTGCTTGCTGGATTGAGGTTTCAAAAAGTAGGTTCAGTTTGCCTGTGGTTTTAAACTAAAGTAGGTCATCCTTCCTATTTAGTGCTCCTAGAAGCATGCCATTCCTGCTCCAGAAATAAAAAAAAAAAAAAAAAGAAAAGGATCTGCAGGTTATTAAAATAAATCCTCTCTTTTTACCATCAATATAGAAATGTATAAACATGATAAAACACACCCCCCAGTTAAAAAACAACTTATTCCTGTGAGCAAAGGCCTCACTGTGGTATATTGACTGCACATAATACCCAAATTTGGTTTACATCAGTCAGATCCGATGAGCTGAAACTCTTTACGCCTATGTTACCTGAAGTGAAGGAGGAGAAAAAAGAACTATTTTTTAATGTAAAGATCTGAGACTTTTTAACAGAAGAGCAGTCATGGAATGCAGAAGTACACAAATATTTTGCCAGCCTTCTAAAGCTTAAATTTTAAGCCATGTATGATTGTGCTCTGTGATGTCAGCAAGGTTTCTATGTTCAGAGCATCTAGGGAGTGTTCACATATTTCAGACTGCACTCTATTTCAAAAGTGCTGAGCTGTGAGTATTTAGCACCTCTAGGACCTCTAAGCACCTCTTATTTTATATACCAGCTCTGACATGACAGCCTTCCCACGGCACAGCACATGGGCTTTGTTTGAAGGAAGTGGAATATGCAATTACTCTATTTCCATACTAGTTTCTAGTACAGTAAATTGTTTGAGTAAAAAAAAAAAAAAAAAAATAAACAAACAAACAAAAAAAAAACCACCACGGAAAACAAGGTTCTTCTGTACCCTATGCCATCAACACCAAAACCTACCAAATAAAAATTCCACAAGTGTCATGATGCAGGTCAAGGGAAAGCAGACAAGTTTTATGGAATGACAGCAAATGCCTCTTCCCTCTCTCTGGAGAGAATCTCCGCAGTCATGGATCTTCCACCGAGGCACCCACCCCTTGTTTTACAGCCAGCAGCGCAAAACCCAAGTGCAAATATCTAGGAAGTAGGATGTCTTGCTCATTCCTATCTGTTGTTCTTTTACTAAAAAGAGTATCCCAAGACCACTGCTGACTGTATGTCACGCACATCGTAATTGTCTCTTCCTGTTGTGCACAGCTATTCCTCTTCAACACCAGCCAGAAGCTTTGTTAAAATGGAAAATCTTTGTAATTTGGTTCAGGGATGGGAAGCAAATCATGCCTTCATTTTAATGAAAATATAAGCTCAAGCAAAAGGCACACAATGCTCTATTCCTTCTAGACTAGGTAAAACCAAAAGTAATTTTAAAGATTTCAAACCTTTAAAACTGTCAGTTATATTGTAGAGGCCCTGACTTTCTACTCAGAAATTAATTTTGTTTTTCATGACAGGCTCACTAAGCAGTTTGAAAAATGCTGGGAAAGAATACATATATATATATATATATATATATATATATATATATATATATATATATATACCGTGTATCCCGTACATGATAGTGTCTGAGAAATAACTCAGAAAATCAGGGAGAAAGATACAAGAAGCTAAGTGGAACTGTTGAGTTGGGTTTTCTTTTCCTTTTAGAAATATTAACACTGTTAAAGTTTATTTTCAAACAAAATCTTATAGAGATGAAAGCTGAGATACATCTGAAGGAACATTCAAGGATCATTTTATAACCATCAGAACTCAGCCGACTCCATAGAGACTGGTGAGACAGTAACAAAAATCTACTGCAATAGAAAGCAGCAAAGCCTATTCGAGTCCAGTCTGAGCACAAGATTTCTGATTCCACATGTGGGCTCTGATCAGTGCAGTTCTGAACCAGCATCCCCTTATATGGAAACATACTAATAGTACTTCTTAGGTGCATTAATGGCTTTAGGGCTGAGCAAGACAGATCCTAGAATACTTCTTAAATGAGAAATTCCATAAATCTCTATTCCATGGAAAAATGCAGCATTATATAAAATGGAAGATATTACTATAGTAAATAGAATGTTATTTGGTGGCACAAAACAAGTGCAATTCATAGCATTTCTAATTATCCAGTCCTAATCCTCAATATAATGTCCTTCTAAAGTAAAATAAAAAATAAAAAAATAAATCATAACATGTTTTCATTAAGTCTGAGTTCAACCTCGATTGCATTCACACATATTTCTATCATAATAAATCATCCTATTTTAATCTTGTCATCTTTACAGCCCCAAAGCAACCCCAGTTCATGCACAGAACACTCACACCTCTTTCACTTACACATCTCACAGCATTTGCTACAAATTGCTTAAAATGTGAAAGCAGACACAAATATCACCTCATGCTGTTCTACTTGACCTATTTCCCTCAGACTGCCATGGTGCAGAGCCCCAACTTCCATTACTTGAGGAGAGGACCCAGAGATCTTCCCCTTCATCATGCATTCACTTTATTAGTACTACCTCCCTTACTTGGAAGAAATGCACAATAAATACTTTCACTTACTAATGAGAAAGTTAGAGAAAGTTTGTTGGCAGTGTGCCTGAAGAACATCCCTGATTGTCACTGCCATTTAAAAAGGGGAAGGGAGGAAAGAAAGGTGGTATATCAGAGACACCATTGGTTGTGTTTTCCATCTCTTTCATAATTTGTCAAGGATTGCAAAAGTATCCATTCACAAGGGTTCTTTCACTATTTGACCACATACTTTCATGTCTTGGGATTCCCTTCAAATTATCTCAGTAAAGGAGACCAATTATTTCCCTCACATAGAAATGAAACTACTGTTTGCATTTACAAGTGCATCAATTAAAGGTTTAATTGTGTTTATTGTATTTGCAGAAGTGAGACCATCTGCTCAGGTTCTGCTGGCCTCAAATGACAGAGAGTATCTCAGTGTGACAAGTGACCATAGCTCTCATTTGAAAAAATGATGTTTCTCAAACATCTGGGGCAGCGCAAAAATAAGAACAGGACACAGGTGGGAACAGTGGGTTACAGATTTATCCTGGTAGCACTCACTATATTTGCCCTATATCAAACAGCAGTTTAGGCTGCTGGGACTGGTGTGCTCAATCTCTGATTCACAGAAAACCAACATAAACTTTAAGGAAATTCCTATTATTAAGGAAAGTGTGTATTTATGCATTAGTTAACAGGAAATAATATCAATACTCAAATGAAAGTATAAATGATAGAAGAAAGGAAATACTATCTTTTCAAATGTTTACTTTTTATGAAAGGCTTTGTTCATCAAAACTTTCACTTTACAGAATATGTAGCCCTTCATATTTAATTGAATTGCTGTGAACATCTCTCACTATTTTTGACTCTAACAGTAGAATGATCTGCATCTTATGGAAGTATCAGTTAAATCTTACTCAGGATGTCTTCTTATCATCACTTATTTTTGCTTTAAATTTAGAAAAGATTTTAAAAAGTGAGATAACAAGAGTTCCCATAACAAATTTACTAGATACTAAATTTTTCCATGTAAGGGAAGTGAATAAATAATATAGATGAGCAAAAGTGCTTTCAATAATCTATATTAACTGACATAGGCAGCGATTTTATTGGTAGACAGAGATATAAAATATTCCAAAGATGAGCTCTCTTTGTCATTGTTTTCAGAGATTTCTAAATCAGAGGAAGGATGTGAGTAAGTGGGCAACAGGCACACCAGGTAGTGTACCACTGGCCTACATGCACACTTGACATTTTCAACTACTATATCAGCTACTGAGTTGCAACTCAATGATTTCAGGTGGAATTTGCTGCTTGATCTTAGCAGGCATATTACAATGCTGCTCTAGAGGAAGTGACATCTATCAGAAAATATGAAATCTCCCACTGCCCAAAAGTCAGACCAAGATTTCAAGTTCACGGTAAAGTCAGTGTTGAACACATCAAAGGTAGGGGTTTTTTCGCACTGCTCTCGGAAGACTGTAATTTGCCTTCATCATACACTAGAGCTTCAAATAAATGTGAGATTCCAAACTGAATAACCCAGAACAAAAATAATAATGATAATGATAATGATAATGATAATAATAATAATAACAACAACAACAACAACAATAACAATATTACATAATTACAATTCCACAAAAGTGCCTAAAGCACATGTTGGGGGAGAAAAAGAATCCTAAATATTTAACCAAAAACTCGAAACCCATTCACACTGTAAATTAGGCAACTACTTTTAAAAGACAATACCTATGTCCCAACTCTGTCTATCAGAACCTTCACTGTTAACTTTTTGTCTGCTCTTCAGAACACTGCTATTCTAATTCTGAATAAAGGCCTATGACTGATCTTGTGATGAATGCTGGGTTCATAATTTGAGACAGAAAGTTCATTTCTTAAATGAATAAATTTTCTTTAATAGATTCCTTGTCATATTTCTTCCTTTCTGGAACAAATAAATAGAAGGATCTGTCCTGGCTTTAGCTGGGATATAGTTTTTTCTTAGCTGGTACAGTGTGATGTTTAGAATTCAGTGTGAGACTGATGTTGATAATACACTGATGGCTCAGCTGTTGCTCAGCAGTGTTCACCCTGAACCAGGGACTTTTCAGGTTCCTGTACTCTGCCAGTGAGAAGCTGCACAAGGACCTGGGAGGGAGCATGGCCAGAACAGCTGATTCTAACTGGCCAAATGGATATTCCAGACCATAGGGCACTCTGTCCAGTATATAAACCTGAGAGAACTGGCTAGGAGGGGCGAATCACTGCTGGGAAATGGGCTGGGAATCAGTCAGCGGGTGGTGAGCAATAGTGCTGTGCTTCACTTGTTTCTATTGGGTTTTATTGCTCCTTGTCTCTCTTTTCAATTAAAATTGTCAGTAGAAGGAGTAGTTTATTTTATTTTGTTTGAGCTATTAAACTGTTTTCATCTCAACTCAGGAGCTTTGCCTCTTCTTTCCAATTATCTTTCCACTGGGGTGAGGGTAGCGAGGCAGTAGCTACATGGCTCTTGCTGGCTGGGGTTAAAACACCACAGACATTTTCAGCAGTACCTGGAGGATTGAGATAACAACAAATCTGATCAGAGCTTTTTAAAACAAATTACTTTAAGGAACCATTGAATTGTTTAATCATTACTGATCACCATGTTGTTTCATTTCTTCCCTGCATGTGTGCTCACAGGCACATTATAGAACACTTCTTGATGCACATCCCTGTGGTGATGCTGATCGTCGATAGGGTGTGGGCTAAAGTTGCAACTCTGTTGCTCTTTGCAGGAGTGGTTTATGGATGTAATCACTGGTCGTGAATCAAATCCTGTCTGCCTGCTTGGCTCTGCATCATCTCTGAAACTCGGGAGCCATCTGGTGGAAACTATTAACAATCACACCTTTTAGGGGTTGCTCGTAGCGTTAAAAGGACCTTAATTTCCTGAACATTTCTTTAATTTGTCCGTTTTGCTGAGTATGGATATGACAGTTTGCGAGATGAGCTCAGAAAGCCCAAGTAGGAGATTTTTCTTCAGGTAAACACTCACAATGATTTACAATAAATCCATATGTGTAAGAGATGGGCAGGGATGTTTTCTGAAATAATAACACAGAGATTTACTTTTCTCAAATATTATTTTCTGGAATGTAAAAAATGTTAGTTAATTGATAGTAGAGCTTACATTAAACTCCAAATATGCTGATCTTAAGAAACTATGGAATAATGTACTGTTCAAACAGTAAGTGAGAAGACTTAAGCAGGAAAACATTAATATTATCTAGACATCATATTAATAAATTTCCTTATTCAAAAAAATCCTTTGAAGAGAATTTTCTTAACCAGATAAGAGAAAGTAATTATCAGCGGGGAGAGGATGTGGGTCACAGCAGAAAGGATGCCATGCTGTACCAGGAAGAGACACCCTGTGGTAGCAGCCTGAAGTGCCCTTCCAGCAGTCACCTGCAAAGAAACAGCAGAATTAATCATATACAGGGATTAAACAATTACTTATAAAACCACATCTTTTAATAATACAGGTAACAACAGGACAGATATTATGTAAAAGTGGCAATTTGGGTTTCCAAAATTCCATTCACTAATTTAAGCTCATCTTTAAGGTCACAAATCAGTGTCGATCTTTTTCATGTCTTCCTCTCCCCTTGCCTGAGGTGTGACTGTCCATGCAGCTAGAGCTCTCATTCTGTCACATCCTCTATTAACTCATTTCAAAATAAACACTTTTGCCATCAGTGCTAGGCATCCCACCATCTCATTACATTAAAAAAATGCTACAGATGTTTTTTTTTTCAAATTTCTAGTCTTCACTTAAAAGATCCTTCAAAGCCCTCCCCAACTCTGCCTTTTGCTGACACCTTTGTACACTTACATTTCTACATTAAAACTCTTAATTCCCAGACAAAACAACATGGAGGGAAATCAAGGCTTTCCTGACTGTAAAAGCCAAAAAACCCATAGCCTCAGGGGTCACTGCAGCTTTGATCAGATGTGGTATCATGGATAGTATAGGGATAAAATGTTTCTAAAATCATGGGATATTCAGGGGGGTTGGAAAGAAAGGTTGGGCCAGTAGGCCCTGGAAAAATGTTAGGGTGGCAGCTTCCAAGAGGTGAAGAACGAAGCCGCACAACACCGGCATTGTGTGTGCAGCTGTCAGACTGCTAGAGGACGGTGTTTTGCCACTCGCCTGCCTCTTCAATTCACTCTAGCATTTGTATGGAAGGAGTTATCGGAACATTTGCTCTGCCTCTTTGTTGTCCTCCTGCAACCCCCTGTAGAGAATCTTGGGCTTCCCTTGAGGATGCGAGATGCAAAGAACTCAATCTTCTAGGGCAAGTTCTGGGGATGTTTGCTGTGCTGAAAAAGTTTCTCCTTGCGAGATGAAAGTGGAATAGCTTTTTGCTAAGATGCGGGCGGCAAGAGACGCAGAATACGGAGGATACAGAGCTCTCCAAAGCTAAGCACCAGTTCCAGGCATCTTTCGGCAGAAGCCGCGCTCCAGAGCGCACCATGACCAGCACAATGCTCTTCGACCGGCACAATGCTCTTGGCGTGAAGAAGCCGCTTCTTTGCCTCCAGGAGACGGAGAGAGCGGCAGCTTCCGAAAGGCAAAGAACAAAGCCGCACAACACCGGTATTGTGTGCGCAACTTTTGAACTGCTAGAGGACGGTGTTTTGCCACTCGCCTGCCTCTTCAATTCACTCCAGCATTCATATGGAAGGAGTTCTTGAACAACTTTCATCTGCTTTGTTGCCCTCCACTGAACCTGCTCCAGGAACTCCATGTCATTCTTGTCCTGAGGAGCCCAGAACTGGACACAGCACTAGAGATGTGATCTCACGACAGCAGAGTAGAGGGTCAGGATCACCTCTCTCCACCTGCTGGCAATATTTTTCCTAATGCACCCGAGGATACCATTGGCCTTCTTGGCTACTGGCATGGGCTTACTGTTAGCTCATGGACAGCTTGTTGTTCAACAGGACCCACAGGTCCTTCTCTGCAGAGATGCTTTCCAGTGGTTTGGCCTCCAGCCTGTACTGGGGCAGGACTCTGCATTTGTCTTTGTTGAACTCCACATAGTTCTTCTCTGCCCTTCTCTCCAACCTGTTAAAATCCTTCTGAAAGTCAGCAGAACACTCTTGGGTATTGACCACTCCTCCCAGCTTTGAGTCATGATTGAACTTGCTGAGGAGGTATCTGCTCCTCCCCACAAGTAACTGATGAACAAGTTAAACAATACCGGACCCAATGTTGACCCCTGGGAGACACCGCTAGTGACAAGCCTCCATCTAGAGCCTCTTCTGTTGATTTTGTCCCTCTGTGATGTGCCATTCAGCTAGCTCTCAATCCACCTTGCTATCTACCTATCCAGTCCACACTTCCTGAATTTTTCAGTAGGTCATTGTGAGAGGCAGTGTCAGAAGCCTTGTTAAAGTTGGGTAGACAATGCATGCTGCTCTCCCCTCATCCATCCAGGTAGCTGTCTCATCATAGAAGGCTATCAAGCTGGTCAAGCATGATATACCTTTAGTGAATCCATGCTGTCTGCTCCTGATCCCCTTCTTTTGTCATCCATGTGGATAGAGAGGGCCTCCAAAATGAGGCACTCCATCACCTTTCCAAGGATTTTGTTGTCATCAGTGCTTTCTGGGAACCTCCTGGACAGTTTGTGCATCACTGTTTTTCTTCTCTAGCAAATGTCAGACAAGTTACAGTCCCCCATAAGAACCTATGCTTGTTAATTTAAGGCTGATTCAAGCTGTCACTTTTTTCTCCTGCTTAGGCAGTCAGTAGGAAATACCTGCAGTTGTGTTACCCTTGCTACTCTGCAACTCCACCACTGTGCTATTTCTCAAGCAGCATGCATCTCTTCATGACAACAGCCCTTCCAGTCATTTGAAGTATCCCACCACCTTTCCATAATCACGAGATCAAAGCCCTGTGACATGTCTCTAGTTTGTCGTGTTTGTTTTCTATATTGCATGCCTTGTTGTGCAGGCTCTTTGTAGTATTTAATTGTGTCAATATCCCAGTAGGGGTGTACAGGGATGCCACACAGTTCTGTGTTCTGGTTATGTCTTTGGCTACTTGTTATTGATCGAGCTATTCTCCCTTAGACCTCTTTTTGCTACTAGAGTCATCACTACAGTTCTCTCTGCACCTCACCTTATCTCTGTCAAGCCTGTCTGTCTCCATTTCCCCTTCAAATCTAGTTTAAACATATCTTAATGAGCCCTGGTAACTTCTGAGCCAAGACCCTTCACTCCCTTTGAGACAGGTAGTCCCTGTTAGTTGCCAGCAGGCTCAGTGTTGTATAAATTGACCCAAAACCCCCAAAATTCGACTCATAACACCTATCTCAAAGACAGGTGTTCGTTTTCATGATTTGCCTGTTCCTTGCCCAAACATTCCTGTAATTTGCAAGGCAGAAGAGAACACAACTTGTGCTCCAGTTTTTCCTGATGAGTTGTCCCAAGGCCCTGAAAGTCTGTCTTGGTTCTCCACCGCCTTCTTGTTGGGATATTTTTGGTGCCTACCAGAAAAACCAGTAGAGGGTAGAGTGGGTTGTACCAGGCTGGGAAGCTGCCTGATTATTTCCCTTACCCAGGCCCCAGGGAGGCCACATATCTCCCTATGAGTTAGGTCTGGTTGGCATATCAGGCCCTCCATTCCTCTCAAAATGGAATCACCAATAACTACTTCTTTCTTTTTTTTTTTTTTTTAACTGGGGAGGGTCGTGCGGAAGGTAGGCTTCTCTGCCCTGGGCAACATGTCCATCCCAGAAAAACTTTAATCCACAGTCTCATTTCCCTGGTCCTGAGATTCCAGGGCCTTGTACAACTCACCAAGAAAGTGCTATGTCCTCTGAATTATGGAAGCAACAAAGGGTAGCTGGAGATATACTCTCTGCCTCATGCCACTGCCCAGACCACCATCTCCAGCATAATCTTGCACCCATGAATTTTCCTCATATATTTGGACAGCTGACACGCTTTTGAGCTGCCTTTTCCTTTCCTCTCTCCCAGTGCTTGCTTCCTTGGTGATACATATCTTTGGAAAATAACCAAGAAAATGGCTAGGGAAAGAAACATTCCCTTCTGGAAAAAAAAAAACCCCAGCAAACATATCTGTGTGTCTTAGGCTGAAAATTCAAGATGTAGCTGGGGGTGTGTATTCTGTTGCCATCTGTTACAGGTGGAGCAGTTATCTTCTGTTAATTGGGCCATCTGTTAAAACCAGATGGGACAGTTTCCTTTACCTCTTCCATGACCCATCCTTCCTTCAGGGAAATATCTTCTGTTAATGGCCGTTAAATCTCACTGCATGACTGATAAAATTACATCATCCCATTGTGAGATGCTCTGCCCAGGGGAAGGAGCCAAGCATTCCTATATGGATATAATCTGAGATTTGGAACACCAGAGGCAGCCTTTTCCTACTGGATTCCTAGAGGAGCAGGATTCAGTCTTTTCCTACTGGATTCCTAGAGGAGCAGCTTTCTTTTCCACTGGATTCCCAGAGGAAGACCAAGCCCATCTACACCACCACTGGATCTTCAGAGGAAAACTGCACACTTCTGCAGGATCACTGCTTCAACAAAACCACATTTGTCGCTGCAGGAGGACTGCAACCACCATTTAATTGGTCTGCTACCAACACCCTGACTAACAGGGTGTCAGGCCATGTTCTGATCCTATCAGTATTATTTTGTATTACTGCACTTTTATTTTTATTTTTCCTAATAAATAATTGTTATTCCTACTCCCATATCTTTGCCTGAGAGCCTCTTAATTTCAAAATTATAATAAATCAGAGGGAAGGGTTTTCTCTGGAAATTTTCAATTTCAAGAGAAGCATTCCTTGACAGACACGTGTCTTTTCAAACCAAGACACTGTGTACCTTCAGTTTTGTTGGATGCTTCTTTTAGTATCTTATATACATGAGTTCAATCAGTTCATTCAGTAACTTATATACATCAGTTCAATGTTAAAATGGTTAACTGTCAACAGGAAGGTAAAGTATGCACTAAAATGAAGAGCTGAGAAATGAGAATGTGTTTCAGTGAATTGGCTGAGTTAATAAGTAACTTACTGGTTTGCAGAAAATGTGAGGTTACATGATTTAGAGTAATCCTTCAAATAAAATAAAATCCTTCAAATAAAATATTTAGGTTATATTATTTATTGCTTATTCAAGACTAACTGTGAACATTCAGATACATACCATAAGCCAAAACGCTGTAAATCAAAATGAATTGTGACTTCTCAGAACTTCAAGCTATTATACTATGGTACAATAAGAAGCTTGCATAAAGTCCCAGTAAGACTAATTATTCCAATAAAAATGCCAATAGTAAAAAGTCATCACATATTTAATTTCTTTGTTCAGAAATGCTGAGTATTCTCCAAAGTTCTGAAAGACCCAGGGTGTGATAGGGAAGAAAGCAAGGAAGGTAATAAAGAGTGACTTTTTATCCTGAAAAGAGTGAAAGGAGCAGCATCATCACCTGCTAGTTTTCAGGCATTTCAATTTTTCCTCTTCAATTTTCTCTTCACAAGAAAATGAAACTAAACTGTTGTAGAAATTGGGGAAGAAAATAATTAGATAAAGTCCTAGAAAGTGAAACTGGTGAATTTTAAGCTGCTATCTCATTGAATATATAAATCTGTAATGTCTTTTATTTGAACAGTATATTAGAAAATATGCTGTTTGTTGACTATCTTGCAGTTTCCAGAAGATGGCGGAGTCAGTGCTTAAGCAGGACTGTGAAGCCCTTTCTCATTTATTCATACTATTTTATCACCCTTCTAATGGGGGATAATGGGATTTCTTCTCTAGTCTGTGGGCAGGAAATGTGTGAGGAACAGATTTGCTCTGTACCACTTCCAAAATCTATTCTTAGGGTTATAGCTTCACACCCAAGTCACAGCACAATAAATGAGTGAATTTACTGAATATTAGTCATTATACAGAGATTGCACCCATGTCTACTTTGTATTGCAGGTGATGTAGCATCTATAACTTTTACTGGGAGAAGTTTTTCAGGTTACATCTGATGTCTTAAGCAGCTAGAACAAAGGCTGGACAGAGTTAATGGGAATAAAGAGGATATGTATTGAAGAGCCTTCATATGCTACACCTTGGCAGTATTGAAGCCACAGCTGTGGCTCTGCCTGGACGGCTCCAAGATGGAAGAAAAAGAGGGCTAGGTCACAAGATCTCACATTTTTATAAGTTTTGGTTCATTAGCATATTGGAGCTAATTGTCAAGTTACAGCCTCAGCCCATGAAGTCCCGTCCTTATTTTTCTGTCTTCAGTCCACTGTTGTTTATACTCTTGGGCCTGAGATCTGGATTGGCTGTCCTTGGGTCCCTGGCTGGAGAAGGAATTGTTGTGTCTACCTACTCTGTGAAGAGAGCTTACTATCTCCTTATATGAAACCCCAACCCATACACCAATGCAGCGCAGAATTGGAAAAAAAAATAGAAATTATATAAAATTTAGAAAAACAAGGATAAATAGAACAATGGTCTTTATATTAAACTCTTGTCTAGAAGAACTCCCTAAGCTACAGAAAAGTTTATCTATCAAGATATTAGGAAGTTTTAAGCTTAATAATGGAGCTCTGTGCATTGTGTTTTGAGGCTTACAAGCAGGTATAATATTCGAAATAAGCAAGCATTGTTTTAACCAAAGGTACATGTGTTACAGTGGTTGGATAGAGCTACTGTCAATATGCTTTTGCTTTGTGTGATTGGTCAAAAAAATTTTAAAGTAAGTTGTAAGATTAAGTTCTTGGTCTGCTGCCTGGGATGTGAGCTGCTGGCATTTCCCATTGTCATAACCATGTAACGAGACTGATGCTGAAAAACAAAACACCTCAAGGCACATTCCTAGCAGTCCCGTCCTGTTCGTGATTTGTACGTAGACCCCCTGTTAGCATGGAAACAAGGCTGTTTCCATGCTAACAGCCTTGCTTTCTTCCTTGTTATGTATAAACCCATATTTTATCAATTTCTTCTTCTGTTAGCTCAGTCATTTGTCCTGCAGACCAGCTGCTAAGCCCGTCCATACTTCCCAAACCTGCCTACACAGTGCCATTTGCATGGTACTTTCCAGACTTATGTTAGCCTTGAGGAACCACATAGAAACTTGTCTGTGGCCCATTGACTTATTTTTAATGACCTGAAGGACAGAAGCTCTTCAAGCTCATTTGGGCACATTTTTTTGATGGTTGTATTTTGATGGTTGTATTTGCTCAGTTTTAGCAATAGGTAGAAATAATTTTACTGGTGAGCACTGCTTACTTGCAGCCAATATACTCCCATCTAAGAACAAGAAAACTGTCTGAGGATCAAGATTAAAAATTTGTTGTGGGTGACAAATGGGCAGTTAGTCTGAGTGTTGACTCACCATCCCTGACGATAAAAGTTGTGTAGATGTGTCACTTAGGGACACTGTTTTGCAGTAGAATTGTCAGTGCTAGGTTAATGGTCGGACCTGATGTTCTTAAAGGCCTTTTGCAAACTGAACAATTCTACAATTCTATAATTAAGAGCACCAGTTGTGCTGCACATGGAAAGCACTCTTAGGAGACCTCACATTCACCGCAGTGTAGAAAGCCCTATCAGATTATTGCTGGTCTCTAATTAGCCTTTTGTGGTGCAATCTCATGACTGTTTAAACCAGGATCATACATACCAGGATTGTGCCAGGTATAGCAGTTGCATTGAAATGGAGATTGAAAATGAGAATTTGAAATGCATGCGTAGCATCTTTTACCCTCTAGCTGAAACTGATCTCCTAGTAGGGAGGACTTCATCATCTTTCAGGCCTTGTTTGGTCCGAGGGATACATTCAAAAACACAAACATGAAGAGATCATCAAAGGACGTGATGACAGCAATCCAAAGAGACTGGGAATTTCTATGCTTTGCAAACATGCTCATTTTTTTCTATCAGCTAGAATGGCCAGCAGTGAAATGTAGGTTTCTGTATGTCTTTCCATGGCTTACTAGAGGGCAAAAAGTGCTACGATGGGAAAAAGTCGAACACCTTTTTGCACTCAGAGCAGTTTCAGCTTGATAGGGAAGCATGCTTTCAGAAAGAAGATGGTACTGTCTCCAGAATAACTTGTGTGATACTGTTTGTATTACTACCCTGAACAAGGTATGAAAAGCCTTTAGAAAAAAAGTCTTCAATGTTTCTAGGAGCTCAGACACTGCTGGACACCAGTTAAAGGAATTATTTAAATGTCGCTAGAGGGCTGCCATTTTATTAGTCCTGTGCTACAAACTAGTAAATAGAAAGTTTGTCTATACCTTTTCCTGTCTGTTGTTACTCATTCATCTCACCTTGTTCAAGAAATTCCTGGGGCAGAAGTAAATGACACATTATATTAGATACCTTCTTACAATGAAGAGTAATTGTGACATTTATAGCATAGATCTTCTGATCTATTAGAGATGTCTGCTTCTTGATCAGACCAACTGCTGTGTTGCAATACTTGCATGTATATCTGTTGTGATGAATGTATGCCCTTGGCTAGATATATCCAATTCTACACTTCCAACTGGTGATAGATGAGAAATTATCAACGTAATGTTTAGCAGAACCCATAATAGAAGACGCTTTTCTTTTTCATAGTTCTTATCTATCTTTCATCTCTTCCTTCTTTCCCATTTTCTCATTTTAAAAACAATTTTCAACTTCCAGTGGACAGAAATTTAACCTATCTTTAATCTGTAGTAACTCATCCTGCTCAAGTATGTCTGACAATAGTGCAGTAACATCAGAATTCATGGTGTCAGATCTTTGATCAAAGCCTTTTTCACCTTCAAGGGAAAAAAATTAGGTTTTGGCCCTAATAGTGGCAGAACTTAAACGTACATAATTCAGGGTGACTGGAATGTGAGTGATGCACCCAGAGCAAACACCCTTTAGGTGCCATCTAAATTTTGACAGCAGCTAAACAGAGAGATCTTCTTGTGACCATAAGAGGAGGATATATTCCATTCAGGATGTCAGCTTTAAATGCACTCAACATGGGAGTGCTCAAATAAACATGGTAAAGTGGAATGTCTTCTTGGTTTTCTCTGTAGTGTATCCTTCATGAAATAGAAGTGATGAAGTGCTCCTGTCAGCACTTCCAGGAGAAGCTGAATGAGACTGAACAGTGCCTGATAACAGCAGACACTGTTTTCTGATGCTATGTCAGATGAAGAAAGGTAATAACAGCCAAACACGCTTACCCAAATCCAAAGATATCTTTGTGTTACTGCATGACTTCTGGTCAGTGAGGAGCAGCTGTAGTTGTCCCACAGGCAGAGGTGAAATGTTTTGTGATATGACTTTTGCTCAGAGAAAATTTCAGCTTCTCTCCACATCGTTCAAGGCACTAAAACATGAGCATTTTTAAAGGGAAGACTGCTACATAAAATTGGGCTAGATTTTTAGCACAGAAATACTATGTTCTAATACCATTAAGAAATAGATATCTGTCAGCTGGAGCTTGGTGTTCCAGGCCAATTGTGCGTTCAGGCCATGTAATTAGTACTCATGATCAATCCAGTGACGAGGCAGGAAAATTTTAAACTAGCTCTTCATGGATTTAGCACAAGTTCACAGTAATTACCAAGAGGCCTCAAGTTCATAAAAAGTTACTAGGGATTTCCAGCCTGGAATTGCCTAAAAGTAGGGCATTTATACAGCCTTTGTTCTTGTGATAACTCAGAAGTGATAAACCTGCCCTTACTCAGAATCACAATATCCCACAGTCACAGACTCACAGAATCACAGAATGGACTATGTTGGAAAAGACCTTTGAGATCATCAAGTCCAACCTGTGCCTAACACTTCCTCATCAATTAAACCATGGCACTGAGTGCCATGTCCATTCTTTTTTTTAAACACATCCAAGGACAATGACTCCACCCCTCCTTGGGAATTCCAAAGCCCAATCACTCTTTCAGTGAAGAATTTTTTCTTGAAGTCTAACCTAAACTTCCCCTGGTGCAGCTTAAGATTGTATCTTCTTGTTCTCTCAGTGGTTGTCCAGGTGAAGAGACCAACCCCCACCTGCCTATTACCTCCTTTGAGAAAGTTGTAGAGAGGGAAAAGGTCTCCCCTGAGCCCCACTTTTTCCAGGCTAAACAACCCCAGCTCCCTCAGCTGTTCTTCATAGGGCTTGTGTTCCAGACTCTTCACCAGCCTTGTTGATCTCCTCTGGATGCCTTCGAGCATCTCAACATCCTTCCTGAATTGCAGGGCCGAGACCTGGACCCAGCACTCAAAGCATGGCCTCACCAGTGCTGAATACAGGGGAAGAATTACTTACCTGGTCCTGCTGGCCACACTACCTGACACAGGCCAGGATGCCATTGGCCTTCTTGGCCACATAGGCATACCACTGGCTTATGTTCAGTCAGCTGTAAACCAGTATCCCCAGATTCCTTTCTGTGTGGCCACTGTCCAGCCTCTTTGTCCTCAGCCTGTAGCACTGCAGGAGGTTGTTGTGGCCAAAGAACAGGACTTGACACTTGTTAAACTTCATGTTGTTTGGCTTGGCCCATCTATCCAGCCTGTCCACGTCCTTTTGCAGAGCCCTTCCACCCTCCAGCTGATCGATTCATGCTCCCAGCTTGGTCTCATCTGCAAATTTACTGACGGTGGACTCAATCCCCTCATCCAGATCATCAGTGAAGATATTAAATAGGACTGGCCCCAGCACTGACACCTGGTGGACACCACTAGTGACTGGCCACCAAAAGGTTACAGCACCATTCACCACCATTCTCTGGGCCTGGCCATCCAGCCAGCAGAGTGCACCTGTTTAAACCATGGCCTTCCAGCTTTTCCAGAAGTATGCTGTGGGAGGCAGTGTCGTAGGCTTTGCTGAAGTTCAGGTAGACAACACCTACAGCCTTTCCCACATCCACCAGGCTGGTCAGTTGGTCATAAAAGGAGATCAGGTTGGTCAAGCACAACTTGCCCCTCCTAAGCCCTTGCTGGCTGGGTCTGATCCCCTGGCCATCATGTAGGTGCTATGTGATGGCACATGGGATGATCTGTTGCATAATCTTGTCTGGCACTGACATCAGGCTGACTGGCCTGTAGTTCCCCAGATCCTCCTTCTAGCCCTTCTTGTGGATGGGTGTCACCCTGGCAAGCTTCCAGTCATCTGTGACCTACCCACTCAGCCAGGAGTGATGGTAAATGATGGAGAGAGGCTTCAGAAGCTCATCTGACTGCTCCCTAATCACCATAGGATGGATGCCATCTGGTCCCACAGATTTATGAGCATCTAAGTGGCTCAGCAGGTATCTGACTGCATCCTCCTGGATAACAGGATGGCTGTTCTGCTCCCATACACCACCTATCAGCCCAGGAGGCCAGTTCTCCTGAGGGCAACCTGTCTTTTTGTTGAAAATTGAGGCAGAGATAGTGTTCAGGACCTTTGCCTTTCCTCATCTTTAGTTACTAAATTCTCTCCTGCATCTAAGAGAATTTAGGTTGTCCTTGTCCTGCCTTTTGCTATTAATATATTTATAAAAATATTTTTCATTATCCTTTACAGAAGTGGCCAGATTAAGTTCTAACTGGGCTTTTGTCTCTCGAATTTTTTTCCTACATGATGTAGCAAATCCTTAAGCACACCCTCGTTTTTCTCTTAGTTCCTTCAAAAGTTCCTTGCCCATCTAGGCCGGTCATTTTCCTCATCAGCTCATCTTTTGGAACAGTTCTTCCTGTACCTTCAAGATTTCTTTTGAAGCATGTCCATCCTTCCTGGACTCCTTTGTTTTTAAGGGCTGCTTCACAAGGAACTGTCTGGGTAAGTCTCATGAATAGGCCAAAGCCTGCCCTCAGGAAGTCCATTGTAGAAATTCTATTGGTGCCCCTCCTTGTTTCACCAAATATTGAAGACTCAATAATTTCATGATCACTGTGCCCCAGACACCACACATCTCCCACCAGTCCATCTCTGTTTGCAAACAGCAGGTGCAGCATACTCAAAATGGCTCTGCAACTGTATTTTAAATTTTGCACCTGAGATAATCAGGCAAATGAGAATCAAGCAGACAAGGACTCTTATTCATTATTTTGTAAGGTATCCTGTCATCATTAATAAAAACAAGACTGTTGTATTGCACTAAATAGTTTATTTAGTTGTTGTTTTGCACTGGGTGATTGGAGATTTGCGCTGAGTACTCTTTATATCGCACTGAATGGTTTATGTTATATCACATGGTTTGTTCTTCCCCTCTCTTATCACATGGTTTTTCCCTCACCCACCCCTCTCCCCAGTACCCCCTGGTGGTCTCTCCCCAGATCAATCCCTTCCCTTGCCATTCCTCACTGTATCCCATTGGCTGTGCTCCTCTTCCTCCTCCCCCCATTCCCCCGGGTTAAAAGTCTCCCGCCATGAGGCAACACCCTCTTTTCTATCTGGGGGTTGCATGAATCTGGGCTCTCCTCTGAAGTCAATAAACAGAGGACATTTGTCCCCGCATGGAGAAGAGCACTTCTGGTCTTTTGTCTTTCATCCACGTAAGATTGTGTGGGCCAGATTGGACCTGAACAGCCTGCTGAGACACGGATTCTTAAAAGACTGCAACAGAGGAATGCAAAAGGCATTATGCTGGGGCTGACAAAGAGGAGAATGTTCGCTGCTCACTCTAATGTGCTGTCCCTAGAGGAAGGAAAACAGACATCTGCAGTTCTTACAGCAAGACATTGGTCAGATGGTTGCAGAGTTGGAATTGCAGCAGAATGATTCAGCATGTCAGGTCAGAGAGAGCATTCTTATGGTATGTTGCACAACCACTGCTTTGGGTCATGTGGGAAGAATTAAATGTCGTGTTCTTCGTATTTGAATTGCTAACTCAGAAGGTACATCTGAAAATCCTTTCAGAGCCAAGAAGAGGATTTTCAAATACAAGACTTACAGTTTACATACTTGACCATCTTTCTCCTTGGCTATGCTATTTGAGCTCGACTACCCAGGAAAAGTGGCAATATTTATAAAAGGGTCTGTAGCCTACCCTGTTCTTGATTTCCAGAAAAAAGGTGACACACAGTCAGCCTACACAATTATTGTGAAATGGTTACTAGCCCGGTTCTATTCTGGATCACCTCTCAATTAGATAAGTAAGAGTAAAGAAATTATGATTAGGGGACTTGTCTCTTGATTCTCTCTTGACAAGCTTGGGTCAGAGGGGTTCCTCATATTGAAGTGGAACTCCTTGTGTTTTACTCTATGGCCTTTCCTCCTTGTCCTGTTGCTGAGCTCCCCTGAAAATAGTCTGGCACCATCCTCTTAACACCCTCCTATAAGATATTTGTATGTATTGATGAGATCCCCTCTCAGTCTTCTCTAGGCTAAACAGTTCCAACTCCCACGGTTTCTCGATTGTAAAATGCTCCAGACGAGATTGCATTGGCCACAGGTTGAAGTCTGTTTGCAAATGATCCCTTAGGCAATTAGATCTGTTGAAATAAAATGGCTTTTAGCCTTTTCACCTACTTTTTATGACAGGATCTCAGTAATCAAATATTGCATGTCTTCTTCAGACTAAGGTAGAGGCAAGCATGCTTCATATACTCTTGTGTATCTTGTCTGAGTAATTTTGTTATATTTTTATTATTGCAATATGCTTTTCCTTCTATTTTCTTTGCAGCAGCTGGACTAATTACTAGCAGAACAATCCCATCTGTTTTCTGAGCTCAAACTCTGACTGAAAGGAAGAAAGAAAAGCCCAGAATAAAAAAGTGTTTCCAGATGCTGCTGACACTGTGCATTCTGGAAGTGTGTGCTCAAAAATGATGCACTGAAGGACTCCTAGCAAAAACATGACAGCAACAAGCTTTCTCTCTGTCCCACAGCACGGGACATCCTCAATGTAGTTTTCTTACCAGGATAGTACTTGATCCAAATTCAGCTGAACCTGACCCACAGAAGCTCTCCAACAGTAATAAGGAAATAAAAGAACATCCACAAACAAAAATGAAGTTTAAGACATTCATGTACAATATAGAAGTTTCAGTCTCAGTATCAAGGTTTTAAGTGGAAGAGATTGTTGACCTGCAGTACGGTTTTACTATTCTCTGTTTCATTGCCACAGTCTAGCTCAGGACCACTTCCTTCTAAGCCATTCATTTTTCTGAAGAGATTAAGTCAGTGTTTTGGTGCACTTTCAGTCTGCATAGAAAACACAGGCAGAACTGAGACTGGATCTGCCTTGATATTTCTCAGTAAGCTCTGGGAATGATCTACATACTCCAAAGAGAAGAACATATAAATACATGGGTTGTATTTGGCTTGCTTGAACTTTGAAGGCAACTGTTTGACTTATTAACATGTACAACCCTCTCTCTCTTGGTGAAATTAGTAATTTATGGCTTCAAATTTCAGACCTAATTAAGCAATTTTACAAGGGCAGTAACGGCAGTGAATTTGAAGGTTTGTTGTTTTTCTGAAGAAATTCCAAATAAGCACATATTTCACAATGTAACCATAAAAAATTCTGCCTGATTTAAAAAACCTAGAAAATATCGTAAATAGCTGCCTTATGAATTAATGGTGTCTTCCATATAAACAAGCGTACAACTTTTAAAGGATTTACCATTCTCTTAAATGAAAAATTAGGGTTAAATTATGCTCTTCATTGTAGTCTTATACTACTGTATAGATTTATGTTGATATTAACACTGATCTTATCAAGCAGAATCAAGTTCCTCATACACAGACAGTGAGGAACTGAAATATTTGAAATTATGTTTTGTTATCTTTTGCAACCATTTCTTTTTAAGTCTAGTCTTGGTCTCTTGGTCATTCTTTCAACATGCAAAGAAAATAGCATCATTTTCCCCCTTTTTTTTTTTCCTCTAGTTGAAGAAATCTTTCCAAAATATTTTAAGTAATGATTTAGCATAAGGAAAAGACTGATGGATGTCAGACTAATGGATTTTGTTTTTAATAGTTGTGGCCTGTTTCATGAAAGGCATGGTATGTGATAGAAGAATGAAACTTTGCATTATAGAAAATTCTGATCATAGCAGTTTCATGTGCCACAAGATGAGTGACCAGAAAAGCAGGCATTTTTAAAGGATGTTTTGAAGGGAGGTGCTATATATTTTGCTACTCTGTGATTACTAAACTCATAATGCTCCTATTGGCAATTACATGGGATAGGGCTGTCTTTTGCAAAAACATTTAAAAAGAAGAGGGAAAGGCTTATTTTTTTCTGAAGAAACTTAAGAACTTGCAGACAGACCAGGAAATAGTACATTAAAGGTACTCTCCTTATAGTCAGTTATTTTAATAGTCCTTCAACCAATACTGATTTCAGGTGCAAAGTACCTCATATAGTCCTAGCCACAGTCTAAATTTTAACTTGCTGCTAACTGCCTCTGACTATTTGTTACTGTCAGTATCAAATTAGAACTTGCTGACAGTGCATAGAAAGTTAAACTGTCAAACTATTACTGTGCAAAGTCACCTAGCTATACTCTTCATGTTTGCTTCATATGAATCCAACTAAAACCAAAATGAGATAAGAAACGTAGGATTTTCTACATGATAAGCCTGGAATCAGAATCCTGTTTGTTTTCTGGAAAACACACAGAGCCTGGATTTATGCAGAAAAGCCTCTCAAGTTTAGATCACAGCAAAGAAATGCAATTGGTTCATCTTCAAAGCAGTATGTCCTTGCACCTCCATGTTTCCACACAAAGAGGTTCGGGGTAATAAAATGATTAAAAGAGAGAGGTACATAACACAGGAGCTAACAAGATCCTCCACAGCCTTCTGGGCTATGCATTTTACTGGTTGAAATTTGCCTTTTCTTGAGACCCCACATGGGACTTGTACACCACTTCCATACTATCAGGTTTTTAAGAGTTGATATGTCAAGGTTTGTGATTGTGAAAGTGTCTTTAGGCAGCATGAAAACAGGACCAAAATATCTTCCTTGGAAATTTTTGGTGAAATAACCAATAAATATGGTATAGTGTTTTTTTCTCTCCACTGGCTTAGAAACTGCGCTTGCAAATGTTGTCTCTCAGCTTCTGGAGAAAAGCAAGAGCATGTTGAAAACAAACAACGTCACTGCTGAAGATGTCCTGGAAGAAAGGATGGCTAAGAAGCTTCCTTGCCTCAGTGATTCCATGATTCCTCCCATGAAACAAGATGATTTTTGCAAAAGTCACTGCAACCCAATGCATAAAACCACTGTAGGGATGTGATGTTGCAGTTACTGTTGGCCTGTCTTATGCCTACATTTAGAGAAGATGGTACTGGCAGGTGACAGCTGTTCTTGATTAAAAAGATCATGCAGGACCTCTTGTGTCATTTGAATTCTACCATTTATATTGAAGGGGACTGAATCTGACTCTAGCTAACACAGGCAGAACTGTGTTATTAAAACTTTCATGTCAAGTCATTGAAACCTTCCTGTTTGAATGATCTTTAGATTGGTATGTGCAGTCCATCTCCTTTCAATTCCATTATAAAATAATTTCATGCAAGATATGAATGGTGTGGTTCCCCCGTATGCAACACTTAGATACAAATATTGTTAATGTGAATGTGTTTGCACGTATAGCTAGAAGACCTTTCAAACCCTCAATACTGTTTTAATAGGTAAGCCACAATCTTGTAGCAATAAAAAAACATACTAAGCAATGTGAAAGTATTTCTTTCTGAATAATTCTAAAGCACAAGTAGTATTTCGTTTCATAACTCCCCCAAACATGTTACAAGGATGACTGGACTGTGTCTTATAATGCTGTTGTTGAAGACTGGAGAAAAAAGAAAACAAACAGTAATTTTGGGATCAACAAAGTGCGGGGGTAGTGCTGGTGAATGTGACAGCCAGCTGTTTACCTATTTAAAATCACAGTGTTACCAACATTCTAAAATCCATAATTTATCTACCTTTTGGGCAGTCATTTGGAAATATGATGACAATCTTAATGACAACTCAAAATAATTGATTAAATAATAACATATCTGATTGAATGTCACAATTACTCTAGCTAGCTAAAATACAACTTAGCTTGCAAGCTCATATCTTGGAGGAGTGGGGAAGCTACATTACTTGTGAAAAGTATTAATTAGCATTAAGCAGTTTGCAAATTTGAAATCTGAAGAAAACTGACCTTGTGACACTGTAGGACCACTGACAAAAAAATAAAACAAAAAAAAAAAAGGGAAAGAAATGGAAGGATTTCAATAAAATTATGCTTTCTTTGCCATTTTACCTCTACAAAACTAAAACAGGTAGAACCATTGGGCCTTTCTACATAACTGATGAGGCTTCGAAAAAGGTCCACGCAATATATATCAGACCAGGTATGGAAAAGGATAAGACACATAGCATTATAGCAGTGTTCTTATCCTTGCTCTCTGGTGCTCTTTCGGTATCTTTTACCTCTACTAGCACCTGAAGAAAGCACCTGAAATCCTTTAACTCTATTAAAGAGACAGTTTAGCATTTTCTTTGTTCTGGTTATATTATCAGGAGTGCAAGGGCAACGTGCAGCCTCAGCAAAGCAGGAGGGAGGAAAGTCAGGAGACAGGAAGGGGGAGGTAAATAAAAAAAAATATTCCCTAATGAAGATAGAAAATTAGAAACCTAATGATTGCTTTTACCTACCCTTGTTCAGTAGCAATTTGTGTCACTTCTTTTGTCATTGTCTTTTGCTTCCAAAACTCCATCAAGTTTTCCTTGATGCCCCCATAAATGTTTAAACCCTGAAGCTAAAAGAGGCTGCTTTGTGACCAGGTTAAGTATTAATTTTGCTAAAGAGTATAAAATCTAGTCAGATAATAACGAAATTATTCTAAGGTACCCTGCCAAGAGCTCCCATTAGTTGTTGTATCAGTCTTGGTCTCTTATCAGGCATCAATTAAATCAATCCTTGAGAGCAAGCATCACGTGAATAAACATCAAAACCTCTCTGGCACGTTAATGCATCAGTTGCCTTTTTGTCAATGCTGTCATTACATTCCAAGAAAAGTACTATCCTGGGAATTCAGCCCCTTCCAACTTCAAGTCCAAAGATGATTTGACACAGGTTTAGAAGAAGGCAGGGTTCAGGAGAGGGGATGTGACAGCCAAAAAATTGTTGGCACAAGCTGCTTTAAACATAACTTTGACCACCTGCTAGATGTGCAGTCCAGCCCTACTCAATCCAGAAATACAGCCCCACCTCTTGCATCCCAGTGCATGGTGATGCATTGCCCCAGGTCAGGCCCAGGGGTTCCCTTATGCTGGAATTTGTATTTGAAAAAAACCAAAAAGTCTCAAATCTTGACCTCAAGCAATACAAATAAATTGGTTCTGAGCTGCTAGATATTAATTGCTTTCTGCTCTAGGGCTATCTTGGTCCTTCCCCTCTCTCTACCTCAGATGGCTGATGCAGATGGAATCGATCGAAGTCCAGCAAGAGTTCACACCAAAAAGTCTGCAGCGCCGACCAAGAATCAACATCTTGGTATGGAGAGCAGATATGGGAAGAGATAAAAGAAAAAGAAATATAATTGACCAAAGACACTGTCCTTTACAACTATAAAAGTCACACAAATTAACACAGAGGTAGAAATCTCATACACATTCTGGAAATGTGTGGGGCAGCTTCTGCCCAAAGCATGGATGCATCTTTGTGGTTACTTTTCTAGAAATTGAGAGCAAAGGATTTTGATGTGTGCTCCATCAACAATTGGATGGTAAGATATATTGAATCCTAATCTATACTATTTCTTCACTAGCTGTAATATAGGCACCTTAATCATGCAGTGTATGTTATCTACTAGTAATTCTTTTTGTTTTATTCCTGTGTAATAAATAGTCTGCTTAAAATCTTATGTCTGTTAATCTTGTTTCTATTAAATAAATAATTAATTTTGTAATAGACTTAATTTGCCATCATTAAAGAACTTGCGAATGAGAGTGGGTTTTGAGGTGCTGGCCATCTCAATAAAGCTATTGCCTGCTGCTGGAGGCCTGGGCAAAAAACAGGTCTGGGAGCTTATCTAAGCTCCCATATCCATTCGTAACACCTGGTGACAAGAACCCCTCCCCTTACTCCAGGCTGTACCTGTTTTTTCTGTGATCGGGGTCTTTTACTTTGCCTTGGGGGGACCCTTATCTCTGGTACAGCTTCCTTCTGTCCTATCTAACAAGGTTTTAAATTAATTGCAGTGAAGTTGTTCTGTCCTAATATATTCCTAGAGTGCCTGGCACAATAGGGACCTAGTATCAGTTGGGACCTTTACTTTCTGCTGTGGTAATAATTTTATGAGCAGACTTCCATTAAGATCCATCGCTACTTAAGAAACAGCTGCACTGTCACGTTATAAGGCTGATGACTGTTTTAACTCTCTGCTACAGAAACAAGGTTTTAGTCTTCCCTGTAGAAATAAATATGGGTAAAAGAAGCTAAAGCCTGAACAAAGATGATTTTGCTATTAATTGGGAAAATTCAAAATCGCAACATCTGAGACTGACAGGAATTAAAGCACAGTTAAACAACACTGATCACTACTCTCTAGAGAGGTGCATTTGAATTCATCAATCTTCATTTCATTGTTTTTCATTGTCTTTCGTTGGACAAAGTACTGTCTCAACTAACCCAGATCACAGCTAGTAAGAGGGAGGCAGGTGTAGTCCATTGGGGCTATTTAACATAGATAGGGGAAACATTTAGTACCATGGCAAGTAACAAAACACAGGCAGCCTTTTTCTGATTTCTTTCTCTCCCACCTCTTAAAATACAAAAGTCTATAAGGCAGTCACAGAAATAGTGAGAAGGCAAGATCAAAAGTTGGTATCTAAGTTGTCCGTTCTATCCCTCCATCCCCACTTCCTTATCCCAAGGGAATATGAGGGCTCTTTGGTACCTCACCTGAAGATTTGCCACAGATTTCCCTTGAATGTCACTGTTAGTCTCTGGCATTGTCACCTGCAAAAGGCTTCTGCTAATGCAGACAGCTAAAACATTCCAGTTCCTCTGTATTCTCTGAGAACCCAGCTGCCTCGAGGAATGGCTGCAGTCTACATTTATCAGACGAGTTTTAGATAATGCAAGAATCTTTCAAGGGTGACAGGCTGCTAGAAATCATTAAAAGAAGCAGAGTGATAGTCCCAGGTGGTGAAGAAAGCTGTGGTGCTCACCCCAATGTTAATGGTACACTAACATTTTCATTACTCTGTACACATTTTTTGGGAAATTACTTTAGGTCAGTTCCCAGTCTGAGAAGGTACAGTAATGTTCACCTTCCCCAACAAGGACAGTTTCTCTTACAACAGACAAGTCAATCTACTTATAAATCTATGGTGAAACAAGGGCTGTGTCTGTTGGGGGGTGGGTGTGAAAGTCTGTAGTCAAGTACTGTCTTACTGGTAAATTAGCTTTTTAAATGTTGTCTGGACTTTACAGAGCTTTGTCTAAGATACTGGCAGAGAAAGAAATTAGGGAGAGTAGTAAACAGTTATAATCACTTGGGGGAAAAAAAATGAAAAACCTAATTGCTTGAAAGCTAGAGTCATTTGTATTAGTGACACCTTGGTAATGTTCTGCATAAGGGCTTCACTGTCCTTAATTTTTCATCTACAAGGAATAGCAATAATGATCTCATTACCTCAGGAGAGCTATTCCAGATTTATGGTTTCTCTAACCAGAGCAAAGTATGTTGGAAGCACAGTATTCTGGATTCTTCACATCCTTGTCCCATTTAACAAACAGAGAAGTGGAAGCCAGGGCAACTGAGTTATCCCAAACCAGGCCAATCAAATGTGACAACCACCCTTCTCAGAACTGGGTTTCAGGCTGGGCTAATCCACAGAGAAGTGAGAGGTTTTTTTCTTTTTTTTTCTCTGTGTGTGTGTCTCTGTGTGTGTGTGTGTGTGTAGTGGAGGGTGGAGGGTAGCTGGAGTGAGATATCCGGGGAAACTTGGAGCAGCTAGTGCCAAAGAAATCTCATTCTGGGAGCCTTTTGATGTCATGAGGTGGTGGTGTCCAGCTGCTGCCTGGTGAGCCTATCCTGGCACTGGTTAGCAATTACTGCCAAAGCATGTAGCAGCTGGGCTGACTACCATCCAGAGAGGAGGTGAAGAAAAGGACTTTTGAGCAGCATAGTGGAAATGTTGTATCTGTTGATGGGAGAGAGGAATCTGAAAACAAAGGGTAGACATGGGAAGAAAAGCAAAAAGAGAACAGTTGAGCAGGTGTAATGGACATAAGAAGCCTGAAACTCAACAACAGTTCTTCTTCTATGCGTAGATTAATCAGATTAAAGGTAGCCTAAAGATATCCACACATAGAGTTCCTTCAATGAAATACACAACCTGTGTAGACCTTGCTCAGAAATCCAGTTAAACAAATTCACTTGTTCATCTTTCCAAGGATATTTATGAGCATGTCAGGATCACAGAAGAGCAAAGAGGTTAAGGCCACAGTCAGATTAAGTGAAAGCTCAAAAGAACAGTCATTTTAAGGCTATCCTAAGCCTTCATATAGCATCCAGTGATTAAGACCATAAGAAAGGA
Source organism: Setophaga petechia (assembly GCA_024362935.1). Taxonomy (NCBI): domain Eukaryota; kingdom Metazoa; phylum Chordata; class Aves; order Passeriformes; family Parulidae; genus Setophaga; species Setophaga petechia. The sequence continues at coordinate 12,453,958 of JANCRA010000026.1, read as the reverse complement.
GTTACAGGGCCAGCCCACCTGTGACAAGACAATAAGAAACCAGGAGATGTTTGTCTCTGACAAGAGAAACTAGGAAATGTGGTGATTTTGGGTGGGGAGAGAGACTGATTAGTTTTTTTGCTGAACTGGGAGCAACATGAGCTGTCCTCATGTTGTTCCCAGCAGATGCAGCGGTTGGACAAGGAAAAATTTGGTGTATGTTTCTACCTGTCTCATTTAGTATCTCTTGATGTTACAGAATCACAGGAAGACAGGTTGAGTAGGAAATCTTGAGTCAGTTGGTAAAGTAAGCTTCAGCAGCAGCAGTGGCTACAGTAAACTCTGGGGGCTGAGCACTAAAATGGGCTGAGTAGGGGGCTTCCAGAGTCAGAGAAACATGAACAAAAGCTGAGGTAGCCACAGGAACCCACAGCGCTCAAGAGCAAGGCTTGAACCTTCGGTGGGGGTTGCCAGGAGGAGCTATGACAGGTCTAAACATCCTGGGAGTGTGAGCGAGAAGGGTGAGAAGGTGTGGTAGTTTGTGAGGAACGGTTCCTCTCTTAAAGAAGGTCAACATTGTTGAAGAACCAGAAAGCAATGTATAAGAGCCACAATTAATGTTGAGGGGAGTAAGTAGTCTGAGTTCTGAATGTCATGGTTATGACATGCCCTTGTTCCCCAGTAGCTGTTGGAGTTGCTGTGCAAGTGATGTTGAATGCTCACCCCTAAACAGTAGATGTAGCTCCACAGCTCTCTGGTTGTAAACAGTGTTTGGTGCTTGTCTGGGAAGCTGAGACCAAGAGTCTTCTGCTCTGCAGAAAGTGTGTCTGTGTTGGGTAGCTATATCACCAGATCAAGGAGTTACATGAGGAAGTTAGTATGTTGCATATTTTTTTATGAAGATGAGAGACTGTATCTTTTCAGAGACCCTACCCTTCTTTACATTGGAGATGTAGGTGAGTTCTGCACTATCTCACAAGAAGTCAATAGGAGGGAAGGCTGGCTAGAATGCTGCCATTCTCCAATCTCACTGCATGCAAGGAGAAATGCTCCTATTCCTCCTGAAGGTTTGCCATTAACAAACAGGTTTAGTACTCTCCAAGCTGAGAAGGATCCAGGTAAGGCTTCTTTCTTCTCAATGGTGCCAAGCAATAGGTCAGAAATTGACACACAGAAGGTTGCTCCTGAATGTAGTGAAGAACTTTTACTGTGCAGATGACCATACACTGGAACAGACTGCCAAGAGAGGACGTGGAGTCTCCCTCTCTGGAGATACTCAAGAACTGTCTGGATTCAATTCTGTGCAATGTGCTCTAGGATCACTCTGATTGAGCAGGGAGATTGGACCAGCTGATTGTACAGATGGTCCCTTCCAACCGTACCCATTTTGTGAGTTTGAGCTAATCCGACATCCCACTCAAGAGAGGGATTAGCTTTCCTTCTCCTAATATGTCTGTACCTTTTTGCATTGTCTTCCCATAAACTTCCACTGCTTCCCATGGAGAGTAAGTCCCAAAATTTGCTAGTTGGTATATGAACTTTTTTTAAAATCCATTTTAAACTGATGCCCTACTTCTAATGAATATTCTCTAGCTCTAGAACAGCAGGATTTCATGAAAAAGTGGTATGCATTCATTTTCTCCATCACTTTCCAGATTCTGCAAACCTGAGAAGTCTAGTGTCTCCAAACTGAAGTGTCTCTATTGTCACTGGAAATGTTATGGAAAACATACATTTTCTTCTTATCAAAATACAAAAAAAAAAAAAAAAAAAAAACCCACATGGAAGAAGGAGGAAACATATAGTTGACAAAAATATGGATTTAGAATGAAGACAAGAGGTAGAGAGAGAAGAACAGCGAGAAACAGAGAGGACTGGGGAGGAAATAAAAGAAAGAGGAACTCAGAGTCAGACACACAGGTGTCTGCAAATGTCAAAAACAGAAAGCCTGTGTCCCTTTGCTTGGGGCCACACTCCTGTGCCAGAATGGCTATTGGGAGCAGGAATCCTGTCTGTCTTGGGAATTTACTAAGAAGACAGAGAATGTCACACATGATACATACCCACCTGATGCATCTCCTGGACAGTAGGCACCTATCTATAGTGGAGAAAATCCAGGGATGGACATCAGAAAACATCCTATCTTGGATTCTGTTTCAGTGAATGGCCATCTGCACAGTAAAAAAGTTCTTCCTCACATTGAGGTAGAACTTCTTGTGCAGTTTCTGATTTTTGTCTCTGGTCTTATTGTTTGGCACCACTGAAAAGAGCCTGGCTCCGTCCTCCTGACACCTTCCTTTCCAATACTTATATACATTGATGAAGTCTCTTCTCACTCATCTTCTCAAGGTGGAAGAGTCCCAACCGTTTGTTGCCCTCCACTGAACCTGCTCCAGGAACTCCATGTCATTCTTGTCCTGAGGAGCCCAGAACTGGACACAGCACTAGAGATGTGATCTCACGACAGCAGAGTAGAGGGTCAGGATCACCTCTCTCCACCTGCTGGCAATATTTTTCCTAATGCACCCGAGGATACCATTGGCCTTCTTGGCTACTGGCATGGGCTTACTGTTAGCTCATGGACAGCTTGTTGTTCAACAGGACCCACAGGTCCTTCTCTGCAGAGATGCTTTCCAGTGGTTTGGCCTCCAGCCTGTACTGGGGCGGGACTCTGCATTTGTCTTTGTTGAACTCCACATAGCTCTTCTCTGCCCTTCTCTCCAACCTGTTAAGATCCTTCTGAAAGTCAGCACAACACTCTCGGGTATTGACCACTCCTCCCAGCTTTGAGTCATGATTGAACTTGCTGAGGAGGTATCTGCTCCTCCCCACAAGTAACTGATGAACAAGTTAAACAATACCGGACCCAATGTTGACCCCTGGGAGACACCGCTAGTGACAAGCGGTCATGATATTCCATCATCCTTTCTGTGAAAAAAATTCTTCCTAATGTTCCACCTAAACCTCCCCTTGCACAGCTCAAAACTATGTTCTCTTGTCTTATTACTGGTTGCCTGGGAGAAGAGGCTGAGCCCTACATGCCTACAACTTCCAACAATGCTTTCCCTGTTTGTTAGTATCAGGTCAAGCAGCACACCATTCCTTCTGTGGTTCTTCATTACTTCTGTCAGGAAGTTGTCATCAGTGGCAACTGATGAAACAGGAATGTCCTAGACTGTGCTTCTTCTCCAGCAGATATAGGTCAGTTAAAGTTCACCCCAAAGATAATGAAATGAAAAACTAAAAAGCTGTTGAGGGGGAGGAGGTAGAAAATGCATGTGATTTTTTAATTGCCTTATGGTTTTGAGCCTTGTTCGAGGTTTTTCTAATAAGCAGAAAATCTAAGAACTTAATTACTAGTGTCACTCTGTATTAGGTATATAAGCAGCATAGAGTTTTATATGTTCTTGGGCATGGGGTCCATCCATCAAAGATGAGCCTCTCTCTCCTTGTTATAGCATACAAAATACTTGTTTGAGGTCCTCTGAAGCTGTTTCTTCCCAGCACTCATTAACAGAGCATCAGTTTTTAGGGAAAAAAAGGTTTTTCTGCAATCTCCTATGAAATTTTCTAGATGTCTTACTTGTTTCTGTGCATCTGCCTGTTCAAATCTGCCTGTACTGTTCAAAAGAAGGTTATGCATCTATTGGTTTTCAAAGGTATAAACTTGATATCTGATTAATTTTATATGGGCTCCTAATTTAATTCTAAAAGAAACATTTAAAGGATAAATATTAAATACTTTCAATGTTACTTCATATTTGATATGCTGCAGGTAGTGCTTGTTTTAAGTAAGTGGAATCAGGTCTGCAAAGATTGATTTAGTTAAATTAAACAAGCAAATAGGGAATGAAATACACATGGCTATTTTCAAGGAGAGATACTATAAACACAAATTATGCAGCTGGAATTCAATAACTAAAAACCTATTCCCTCTTCCTAATTTTACAAGATGGAAGAAGTCCTGATGTTCTCAATCATGACATTGTTATTTATACCTTGCTAAGGTATAAAGAAGAGATGCCCATAACCAGGCCAACTATGACATAAATGCAGCCAGATGAATTTTCATATCTGGGCCCTTATGAATCCTGTAGAGATCCAAGAAGAATGATGTAGCATTGCTTTCACACTTCCCATTAAGCCCAAAAGAGTCAGTGATTGTCTAAGTGAATGATTTTCAGAACTAATTAGCAAAAATAAACCTCCATTCCCCTTCTGGCTAAAATTAAGTTCTTTTACGTAAAGTAAGGGATGGCTAGTATCTTTCCAGTGGTGATTCACCATGTAAGACTACTGTAAATTTTGTGTGTAATACTCAGAAAGGAGAGAAATGGATTTGGAAATTTTTAAAAATGTCTGACTATTTATTTCTGGTCTTAGAGGGTCCTCATTAGCATTTATCTTAATAAATATGCTCCCTGCAGAAGTACAAACAAGTTCAGTTTTACAACCAAAATAATTTTGATGGCTTTTTCTACTATTGCTGGCAGAAGTCAATCTAGCTAAATTAGAACAACAAGCTACTTTCCAGTCTGTTTTGTGCATTGCTATGTGCAGCTCATAGCAACTAGTCATTTGTTATAACACAAGAGGCAATAAATTACTCAAGTCAGATATGCGGAGTCAAATTCACCACAGACAACTTACCTCATGGGGTTGATTTCCCTGATCTCCCATGCTGTTTAAGGAAAGGGGTTGCCTGTATCAAATGGAGCAATGCCTGTGCTGGTAGAGGAGGGGGAACAAGTATTGTTGTTCAGAAAATGGTGGTCAGCCCTGCCTGTTTAGCATTTCACAAAGCCTGGCTCTGAGATATGTCATAGATTGTTAAGGAAAAAAAAAAAAAAAAAACCAAAAACAAACAAACAAACAAAAAAAAACCCAAAAAACCCCCAAAAAAACCCAAAAAACAACAACAACAACAAAAAAAAAAAAAAAAACCCGTGTCAAATGGAGAAAGACATTCTTCTTTTTTGGCTCCTAGGGGCCTCAGGAAATGGAGTTCCATCTCCATTCTATGCATACCATCTCCAGCAAATCCCAGACCAAGTCGGTATATATTTTACAGACAGGATTGTGGAGTGTCACAGGGTCTGGATGAATGCAAGCTGTCTAAATGGATGGAGCTGTTTCACTTTACAGAAAAAAATTGAATATTAAATGGAACACACACTGGCATATGTCCACCCTTCTCACCTGCATCTTTCTAACACCATCATCCCCTCTTCCTGCTGCTCTAATGGGGAACTGTAAAAATACTATTCCAGAGGAGGCCAGCAGAGGGAGGAGGGAAGAGAGTAAGTTCTTCTCCTCCCTCCCGGCTTTACAGAAATGCACCTGAGCATTTATTTGGGGTTTTTAAGTTCATCCAAATGTTTAACTGAAAGGTTGGATTTACTTTCACTGGAGCATCTTCAGCAGAGACCCATATTGCTGCTTTCACAATATCTTTGGTCCTCCTTCCACATATATAAGAGCATTTGTGATAATGGCTGTAGAAAGTGGTCACCCTGCTATTACTCTTCTGCAGGATTCTCATTGACGTCTGCTTGTGGCTGGAAATTCCCAGTGTTTGGTTTTAACAGGCATCATCCTTTGATGTATAAGACTTTATGTAGTAAAAAGAGGGTTTAGTTCAACTTGTTACCAGATGACAAATGGCCTACACCTGGTGAGCTAACATAATTCTTGTTCTCCAAAACTACAGGCCCATGGAAACTGTACAATGCCCATTGAAGAAGAACTGGAAGTTCACCAGCCTCAGTGTCCTGCCAACTCAGCCAGATAGTCTGGAACATTGGGATCTACCAGGGAGACTCCCAGAATAGAAGAATGCATGCGTAAAGGGGAGGGAAAATATGTTAATGATTTTGGAAAAATTATTATCATATGTTTGTTTAGTCCTGGACAATCAATGAATATGTATGCAAAATACAACATATAAACAGAAACTTTCATGTACCCAGTATGGGTAGGCTTTTGGGAGGAGCTATCCCCCTGTGCATCTGGTCGAATAAACAATGCCTGCTTCTTAATGCTACATTGGTGTTAAGGAGTTTTTTATTTTACCAAATGTTTGGTAACAAACTTGCTTTCAAAAGCAACATGTTGAAAGATCTTTCTGCCTTTTCTTTCATGTTTTATATTAATTATCTTCTGGCCTTGGCAAACAAAAATAAGCCATTTGTGATGTCACTGGACGATTAAAAAAAGAGGCAGCTCTCATCTGTCTCTTCAAAATTTCCTGATATCAGCAGATATTGTTCTGCTGTTTCATCATAGATTAGTTATTCAAATAACCTAACCAAAGAACAAGCATTTAATTAAATAACAGGCAAAGAGGTACTTTATGGCTGGGCATTGCTTGAATTGAAGTCTTTATTAACGTAACAGAAATAGATAACCAACAGCTGCATATCAGCTTCATAAACATGCCTCTCTATGACATTACCCTGGCATTGTTTTCTCTACATAAGCCAAATGATCACTTTTCACTATGATACTACTTCAGGAAAGACATTTTTTCAATGTCTTGTGGGTCAGAATAGTACTGATGAAATTGAAAATATCTGTGACTGCCTTTAGAGAATGAAAAGTTACCCAGTTTATCCTGGTGATGTCCAAACTCTGTGTGCACAACAAAAAAGGGATCACATTAGCTGTTTAATCAAGCATGTTTTATGTGTATCATGGCAATGTTTTTTCTAACGACTGTGTCATTAGGAACATCTTTCTGGTAAGGCACAAAATTTGCCTTTCTGAGCCAACTGTGAATTTAATTTCCTGAGGTCCAGACTCCATTGAAATCACTGCTGTGAAACAGTGTTCAGGTTTTATGCTGTCTTAGGGAATTAACTTTGTGACATCTTGGCCCTATTAAACCAGTAGAAGTTTTGTCTTAAACTGCAGTAGATTTAGTATGTTGTGCACTCTATAATAATTGAAATGGAAACTATAGGAGCACAATTTTCTGTCTACACAAATACTACATGATGCAGAGCTTGTATGTCTTGAATGAATGAAATATGTTGTACTCATGCTGGGCTCAACAGCTTGTTTGGGTGGTCTCAGTTCTATTGCAACTATAGAAATGAATGATAAAATGTTAAAGACTAACACAGCTTCTTGCTATTACAATTGCAAGCTTGAAATGCAGGCAGTGAAATTAGGGGCATTTGAGACTTGATTTCAAATTCTACCCATGGAAGGGTTCTTCTCTCCCTTAGAAATACTTTGCATTACCACTTTGTACCATTTCCTGTTATGGGAGAGATGTTCTTAGAGGACACCATCCTGCTCTGAATAGCAGGCAGTAATCTGCTTAGCAATAGGAACCAAGAAAGGACCACTAGCACACTTCCTTTCTTCTTCCCTCAATTTTGCAGTATGGGCTGGAACATCAGTCTGAAAGTCTAGGGATGTAGGATGAAGACAATTGCAAAAGCCCTGCATGTCTGCCACAACTGCTGTATCATCAGCGCTGTCCTCTGGACCGGCTAAGATTTCTCAGGATCCAGCACAGGTTGCAACATCCCCTTGTTTCCCCTCACTTCTTTGGATAGCTTTCAGAGGAGCTGTGCTCCTCAGAAATCAGGACTACATGATGACTATCATGGCTTCAAATGGCCAGCCAGTTGACCAGGTGAGGATTAAGAGTAATCCCTGATGATACTCAGAATGATGTAACAAGGCCATGTAGAAGACTGCTCCCTTGAAATCTCATCCTCTATATTCTCGAGGCAGCAACAGTTAAACTATTACAGTTTGTCATCTACTAAATTTTTCAGACCATCTTTTTCTCAAGCTGTAAGGGAAAAACTAAACACTCAGGGAGTGGAAAGGTATGCTCTTGTCTCTTCCTACAGAGGGGAAGTGCTGAAAAATGCAAAGATGCAGCTTACGCCTTACCACTGACTGAGCAATGCTGAACAAATCAGCCATATATCCTTCTCAAGACCTGAGTAACCCACAAACTGGAAGTTTGTCAGCACAGCAATGCAGTCTTATTGCATGACAGGGCAATAACTACCAAAATGTTTATGGTGCTGCTGTAATGTTAAGAACAGAGAGTGAGTAAGGATTTTTCAAGATGCTTGCAGTAAACTAGAAACTCAGGGAAGTTTGAGAGGAGGTAGTATTCACCTTCCCTGAGTTTCTTTGAAGACCCTCTTATGTGGATCACTCTGCTCCTTGATTCTTTGTTTCATGTTCTGTGTTGATAGAGTTTTGGTGTGGTTTCAATCATGTCTAGTGTATTCCTCTTTCAATAAACTGTTTATTGGATAACACATGCAAAAATATTCTTTGCCAGGGAAGTTCAGAGACTGTGTCAGACATCCACAACTTTTGCCATCTTTCTGCAAGGCACAAAAAGGCTGAGGGACAGCCTAAGTTCACCAATGAGTCTCTGTCTCTAATCTGAGAGATAGGCATATGTTGTAGACACTGATGTTTCTCACATTCATATGCGCAATTTCCAGTCAGAGAAATTGTTTTCTTTCCAGGTTCTCAGTCTAATAAAATAAAGCATACCATGTGGAAGGGGCTAAAAATAAGAGTGAACATAGTGGTGTTTTAGAAGCTGTCTAATATTTTAAGCTCTAAGTGCAGGAGGACTTTGATGCTATTTTAAAAGATCCTTGGATGTAGAGTTGGAAATTATGTAATCTTGACAAGCCCACAGTGTTTTAGCAGACAAACCCCTTTGTATCCATACACGGGAAGACACTTGTTCAGCACATAATTAACCAGAGCAAGAACTAAGAGTGAGAAACAGCAACTCCAGGAAAAGGAGCAATTCTACAGATCTAATGCCCCTGGAAAGGAGGGAGAAAGACTTCTCTAGGAGGTAAAGGCTAGCTTTAACTTCATCCCAGCTCTCACCTACCTCCATGCTGCATAAGACTGATGGATATAAGGAGAAGCGCAAATTACATGGGTCATAGGTCATCTGCTACGGCTTTGTTCTAAGTCTCCCTGGAACAGAATTTTATGCTACCATCTGCCATTTGATGGATTTTACATCTGTCTTTCCCTAAAATTAACTCTCCCAAAGCCCTCTGACATAAAGATTAATGAAAAATGTGCACTGGAGTCTTTACAAGGACCAAACTTGAAAATCTTTCTCCCTCATGAAAAGCCACATCTTTTTCTTTCCATGTTTTCTCCTGGATTGCTTCTTCTGAAATAAGAAGGAAGACTTTGTTGTAAACTAGATACATCAGAAAATGTTAATTTTTAGTCTAAATGTGAAGCACAGGTTAAACTATAATAATTTTCATGTCAGTTTTTTCTCCTTAGTGTGATAGTTTTTTCTCCTTGGCTTTGTGTGGTAGTTTTTTCTCCTTGGCTTTGCACAGGGCATCTGGGCATGACCCTCATTCTTGACGTAGAAATTTCCTTTGCCACTCCAAATGGGGCTACTGTCTTCCAGACTTTTAGGTTTCCTTGGTAATGCCCCTCACCTTTTTAGGGGCAGCAGGAAGGACATTTCCATGAGAGTCATCTGTCAGGGTAGATACCAACCCCAGTCTCCTCTAAGCCTTAGTGTTACAGCCTTAAAGGCTTTACTCAGAAGTAAAATAAACACAAATTATTTCCCTCTTGGACCTGGGTCAAATATGCAGTTTTTCAGGATGTGGAAATGATTTTCATCAAGCCTTATTTTTCAAAAATATGACATATCTTTATGTTTGTGTCTGTGATAACTGCAACTTGTGTCCCTATATGGGTATACAATTACATATAGGGGGAAACGTAGAAGTTTATAATAATAAGTCTTAAAAGTGAGACACACTGAATGCAGGTTTTGATCTTCTGCACTTTTAACCTCCAATTAAAGGGAAACTGCCAAAGACAAGTACTCACTGTACAGGAGGCAATCTGATTAAAAATCCAGCACAGCCCATTGACCTATTCATCAAACTGTTGCAGCTGCAAAGTAAATTATTTAATCAACTGTGTTTTTATTTAATCAACTGTATTTTTCGTCTGTTTTATACATATGGTAGCATTTATAAAGGGACTAAATTAATAAATTGTTCCTTACAATTTATTAATACGATTCCCAAGATACAATTCCCTGATTTTCCACATATATATTTACTTTGGGTGTGAACATACATGCAGCAGCTTATGAGTTAGCATAAATCTGGAACAAACTTTATGTACTGCTTCACACAGCACAGGCTGAAGGTGGGTTTAAGCACTTCGGAAGAGTGTGAGCCCTGAGTTTTCTTACCTGAAGTGAGTATTATATTGGATGTAACCACATGCTACTGCACAGAGAAGTAACTTCAGGCTGAATCATGAGCGGTTTTTGAATACCTAACATCTGTTAAAATAAAATAGCCCTTCACTTTCACCTTATCAGCATCTCTTGTTTCATCTGAAAATAGTGCCAGGGTTGATAGTAAAATCTTACCTTAATGTAAACTTAATGTAACAAACCCCCACAGAGCCACAGTGTCTTGGATCATACACAAGATAAGTAGTATACTATTTTGTAAGATTTTCATAGTCATGTGCAGTAGATATGGAACATACGAAGGTGACAACTATGTCATCTCTAAGGCCACAGGCCTTCCCAGTACTGATAATAATGCTCACCTTTAACTCTTTAGAGACAAGTTTTAGTATAGGAAGGTACTGTGATGTGACTTACCTGGTGATCTCTAGTGTTCTTGGTTCTCTCCTTTCCTGAAGACTCATTCTAGCCTCTTCAGGTAGTATCAGATGCTCTGTTCCACACCCATGACCAATAACAAATGCACAGAAGGTTGCAGTTATATATACATACATGCATGTATATATGTACATATGTGCATGTGTGTATTTATGTGTGTGTGTGCGCGTGTGTATGTGTAATTTTTTTGTTAGATCTTCTCTTACTTTCCTTTTGCATTGCTTGTCTTCTAAAGCATTAGCCTGGAAATTTTAGGCATCTTCTTATCTTTAATTACATTAGTAGTTCTCCAAAAACTACTTTTCCCAAGACTGAGAGCATCTGTGTACATGTGAAGAGGATTAAAGGGCAGATTTATTACAAATTTAGACTATTTTCCAGGTTGTGTTTGTGAAATAACTGAACAGAGAAGATTAGAAATACGGCAGGAGTCCCAACCCTCCTACAAGTAGGACAACAACTGTAGACATTTAAAAGACCATATCTGACAGTAAATCCTCCATCACACTGATAAAGCAACAGACATTCTGTAGAGACTGGGATAAATCTGCTGGTGCAGTTAAATGCCTCATGGCATTATGGTAGCTAACAAACCTAAAAGGTCACCAGGGTTGGATGTGTAATGTTGCTGAGATAGCTGATAGGCTGCTTTCCTTTTGACTAAATCTATATTGTAACATTCCCAAAACAACCTTGAGATCTGGTGCCTAGAACAGAAAATTATTTTCTTGTCCTCAGGGAATTCTTTAGTGCTATAAATGACTGGCTGACTTTTTCAATCAGGACAATAAAAAGGCAATCTTCAGCTGAGTTTCAAAATATATTCCTGATTTGACCACTTTGTTTCATCCACCTCATTCTGATTTTCTGACTTCATAGAAAAATATGAAATAATTGTGTTTAAGTAAAATACATTTCAGTGAAAATTAGGCAGTTTTTAATTTAAAATTCACTGCAACAGAGAGGTCTGGACAATGGTGGAGGTGGGCAACTCATAAAAAGCAAGGTTGGGCTTTGTGTGATTTGAGGAGCTTGGAGGTTTGGGTTTTATTTTTTTTTTTTTTTTCTGTTTTTTTTAAATTTAGAAATATTATTCTTCACAAAAATAAATTATTAAGAGCCTCTGCTCCATTTTTTTCGGGAATAATTTTAGCATTTATGAACTTGCTTTTTAAGGTGGGCCACTGAGACACATAAGCCCATGTGACTTACACTTTGCAAGCAAATGAACATACTTGTCTCTCTCAGGCACTGATGAAGAAAGCTTACAGTTCTTTTAGGTTGTTCCTTTAGAACATTTAACATCCTTGGCATTTTGTAGAACCGCATATGATACCTAAAGGACCCATGGGCATAGCACAGTTTGCAGGGCTAGCAATCAGCAGTTTGCCTGTTTGGGCTTTCTGTACAATATACTGTTTATGAAAGAAAGTATGCCATGCACACTGGCACTTTTGAATTGCAGTCACTGAGAGGGGGGAAAAGAAGATAATGACAACTGCGAGCCACCACAGTTTTTATAGACAAAGGCATTTTTGTTGCAAATAATACTAAGAGAGGGGTAGTTCACAGTCCCACCACAGATTAAAGCATTTCTTCCAGAGCTTTTCCAATGTCAGGCATGTTTTTCTCTCAGCTGAAATAGTTCCATCCGAAGGCATGGGCTGAAATAGGAGAGACTGGTCTCTGCTGGCAAGCAATTGGCAGCCACGGAAGACTCCCTGCCTGGCCCCATAAACACCATGCTTGTATAACCAGTTGTGCCAGATATATATACCAAAAAAATTGCAGTCATCACTGAATCTCAGTGCTGGAGAAAGTGTCCATCAGTTTCTGTGCTTATAGTACTGCTCCAGATATGTGCCCTGCCTTCTTGCTCCACTTTTATTCTCAACTTTCCCCTGGGACCCTGATGGCATCAGCCTTACTCCCTGCCCTTGTTATTTTCTTGCAGCTCTAGACACAGAAGCTGCAGTTCACCTTTTGGCTCTCTGTGCCAAAGCTTTCACATCCTCTATTTCTTCTTTGGGAGCATCAGCGTCTGTGATTCTTGGTCATCTGGCAGGAATGATGCCTCAGCCTTGAGGCACTGCTGGTCTCCCACGCATCTTGTTGCCTCTCCTTTGGCCCCTGCAACTTGTGGAAAAGGAAGGAAACAGGATTAGAATCTGCGGGTGGGGCAGGGAGTGGTGCTGCTCTTCCCTATCCTCCAGGAGGACGCCCAAGTGTGGCCTTGCCACAGAGACAGCTTCCACTTATTCGTAGATAAGACAGGCAGGAGCATCAGCTGCAGCCCCAATACTGGACTGAAGAAAGATCCTCCAGTGAGCCCCAACGACAAACTGCACCCTCCCCTCACACTGCTCAGTAAGTACCTCAGAAACATGTTTTCCTCCCAGCCCGTTGGCTTCTTGATTTCCTTTTTTTTTTTCTTTTTTTTTTCTTTTTTTTTTTTCTTTGAGGGGATGTGTGGATTTGTTTGTTTGTTTGTTTTGGATTTTTTTAGCAGCCACAACCACCAAGTTGCCTTATCACTTCTGGGGATGAGCAGGAAAGCACAGGATCCCCACTGCATAGGGAATGGCCTGGGGATGGTCCTATGTGGGGAAAGCTGAAGTATGACCTAACCAAGTCTGGGATTTGTGGATAGGGAAATGGGGAGAAGAGAGTTTTAGAGCAAACTAAAGCACTAACTGGTGGGACAGTTCACAACTAAATTTGTAAGTCAGCAAAGTGGGAGCTAATATAAGGACTTCTTATCTCACTACTAAGTCTGGCATGTGCAAGGGGTTAATTTGTACCTCAACGAAAAAAATTAGGGAAGACTGTATTTTTTATGATCTCCAAAGACAAAGACTTGTAACCAGAACTTGTGCAAATGTATCTTATATTTTTTCAATCAAACAAATAAATGTTTTTATTTTACGAGCTAGTAATGGGAATTAGTCTACCACCCAGCCACAATTTTTGAAATAGCACCCAGAAGCACACTGTTTGTGAGAAGAAACTGCTCCAAGACAATTCTGTGGTACTTCACCAGCCATGCTAGTATTTGTAGCAAAAGTTTTGGATAGAGGGAGACACTCAGATCAGGCTTTCAAATATCAAAATGTTTGCTAAGAAGATTTAGTGAATAATCTGACAGGGTGCCAGTGGAGAGCAGCCTAGTGTCCAAGTAACTGAAGAAGAAAGTTTGTGCATTAACATGAAGCTGTCTCCTGTATCTCGGAAGGCATCACTCCAATAGAATAATGTTAAACATATAGTAAAACCTGTAATTAAAGGTTTGGAGCAGCAACACTTAGAATTTTTACTTGTAGGACATTTATTTTCTCCTCTAACTTGTAATCTTGCTTTATTCAGATGATTTGCCAGGAAACAGTTGTTATAGGCTGAGATAGGATGGGGCATGGGTGAAGGAGCGTATTTTTTGATAAAGGTACCAAGGCTACCTGCTGAGTACAGATGGAAGAAGCCAAATGCAACCAGATGTTGTACCATTCCCCATGTCCTGACCTGTTTCACATTATTTCTGCATAGGGCAGATGTGTGCAAGATAGCTTCATCCAATATCTTATTCCTTCTTTCTGCATTCAAACAAATAAGGAGCCTACTCACGTTATAGAGCCCTCCACAGGGGACATGCTACAGAAGGAATGACAGGTCTTGCTCTTTGCCTCCCACATAAGTTTAAGGTTGCAGGGATAAAGGAGCAGGTAAGGTAGCTGGGAGTCTGCCTGTCCCTCCTTGCTTATGTGCTCATTGCAACCAGACAAAAAGGGGCAAACCAATTTAAAATTATATAGTAATCAACTCCCCCAGGAAACTGTAAGTGCATGTTTGGTGGGAGAGGAGGCACCAGTCTTAAAAAGTAAACCCCCATGCCAGAGCAGCTCTTTGGGCAGGGCAACAAAATGCTTCTTTTTGTCCAGTCTGGACTGTAACTAATGAAGTCCGGCTTCTGCCTCGTGTCTGCATTTGGCAGCAGCCTATGAGATACTCCCTATTTATTTTCATTTCCAGCTATTGAGTACATCAGCAGCAGCAAGGTCAGACTCTGCCTACGAAAATGAGGACAAACAAGTGTGCACACTGTACCACCCTAGGACCTGAGTTGCCTCTGTTTCTGCCTCTGCTTCCCTCTATTCTTCTTAGGAATTGCTCTGGCTTCAGAAGATAAATACATAGGGCCAAACAGGCTTCTGTGGCAATGTTATTACCAACTATCAAAATGAAGTTATTGAATTCAGATTGACTGCTTTCACCCAACAAGGATACTCTCAAGAGTACTTTTAGTTATCTAACATCCTTGTCAACATGCCCATGGTTTGTTTAATAATTATGCATGCCCTGGAGATTAGCACATTTTTCTTCAGGATACTGTCATTTGTAGAAACAAAACACTCTCCTGAATAAGAGAAAAAAAAAAAAAAACAAACCACATACACCATATGGTCTACTGAAATCTTCAGAGGCACAGGTTGTGGATACCTTATAAAGCACCAGTCCAGAAGTTCTAAGTACTCAATATACAAAGAAATAATGAGCCTTAATGTACAATGATAAAGAGTACAGACATTGATGCCCACATTACCCCTGTAAACTTTTATAAGAATTCCATATCATAACTTAATTTCTCCATCTTATAGGTAAGAATGATCACCTATGGGTGACTCATTTGAGAACTGCATTGTCCCTTCAGATTACATACAACTATCCATAGTACCTAATATCCACATAGTTGCATAGCCCCTACAACCCTTCAAACCCTAAGAGAAATGGATATTTTCCCCCCAAGCCATTTCCATACCTAATTCAAGATCAAATGAAAAATAAGCCCAGCTCTTCAGTTTTGTTCTCAAAGCTTTAGTTTTCTATCTTATAAGGTAAGTTTTTTCTCATGAGATTTCATTTTAAGTCAGTTTAAATGTCACATTATCAGACGGCTTTGAAAGACTTACATAATCTTATAAATATGTGAGAGTAGCTGTGCTGAGTATTCCCTAAACTCTAAGCTGATTACTTGTGGCACACATCTACATTAAACCAACTGTGTTTAAAATACTTAACTAAAACAGGTAGCTTTATCTGTATCCGGCAAAATATTTTTTACCTAACTGAAGCCTGGAACTGGTTTGCATTAGTGAATGCTGTTATGGAAACCAAAAATTTAAGCAAAGAAAGTAATCATTTACTTGCAAATATTTGTGTGTTTTAGAACTATGTTAGTCAGTGATAAGATAGCTTTATTTGGGCACTTTAATCAAGTGGATACAACAACTGAGAATTTTGAAAAAAAATTTAGTATGTGCTTTAACCTATCTAAAAATCCAAAAGTCTGATAACCAGAAAGTGAAAAGTTCAGATATTTTTCATCTGAATCACCATATCTTACTAGGGTGTATGCCTAAGGGAGTCATGCTCTTATATGACAGTGATGCAGCATAAGATTTCACTAACATAAGGCTGAAGCAGCTTTTAGTAATACTTGGACTTTTCAGTCTGCCTTATCATTCATTGCCCCCTTCTGCCTGTAAGTAGAGCCAATCCAATCTCATGCCAAAAGTTTTAACAAGCAAAACTATGTAGGTAAAGCTTGAACTTGCCTCAGCTTTAAGCAAAGCATTTCAGTTGTCCTTATCAGCTCTCTCTTTTCCAAGAAATAAGAGACTTGAGGTGACTCATTTAGGCACATATCTCCGAAGAAGGTAGTACAGCCTAGTTGCACTGTACCAAAGTCTCTGGCTAAATGACAACTGAATCCTAAATCATATAGGAAAATCTATAGTATCTCAGGAAGTATCTTCTATTGCGTGTGAAGTAACCCTCCAATGTAACCATTACAGATGCACAAAGGATGAATGTGGATCATTATGTCAAGAGACATAACAGGATGCAAGAAAAAAACACTTTACTTCATCACATGAATAGCATTTGCTACCAAGGTGGCTGATGGCAGCAGAGAGTGCAAACCACACTAATGTGAAGGATGCTAAGAAAAGTGTTGCACTTAATGCATGAAAATCTGACAACATGCTTCAATTTGTAAAGCCATATTAATGGTTTCATACAGCCCCTAGAGCAGGCTACCTTCCCACATAAAATGTTACTGGGCAATCTGTTTCCTTAGTGGCAGGGATTGATTTGAGTTGTTTGGGAAAGCACCATAACAATGATCACATGCAGCAATTTCCTTTGAAGTAGAGCTCTGTGTGTAATCCATGATGACAGGATGTAACAGCACTCACAGTTTCACATATCATACACAATGTATATACACCCAAGATACCAAAATCCATTATATATTTAGACAATTTTTATCTTTTTATTATTTTGTCACACAGACTGTCACAAAGTGCAGTGCTTGCTTAGTAAGCAAGGCAATGCTGGCTTCAGGGAGATTTACAAAAGAAGAGAAATGGAAGGGGAGTGTCATAAGTTAGCCTGTAAACCAGAATTTTAAAGCACTGAAGATGCCAAGCACTTGGCATGTGTGACAGTGAAAATATAAGCAGAGACCTAAGAGATGTATTTTAGATAATATTTTCCAAACTACCATAATAAGAAAAAAATAATGAAGCAATCCTGTATTAAGTCTCTTTACAAAGATTAATTTTTATTGGGTGAAATAATTCAATGAAACAACTTATTGAAATCTAACCAAATTTAACCATATTTTATAAGCTATTTCCACTAAATATAATTTACTACCAATCTTACATTTAAATTTTGCTATCTATCCCCAGCCTTTTCTGCCTCAAGGCATGTTAAAAACAAAAATGTCCATAGTGTCTGAAATAATATCCATGATTTCACTGAAAACCTTGTAAACAGAGTATTCTTCCAAAAAGAACATTTTTACCTACAGTCATAATATTTAGCCAGCATGCCCTAAACAAATCCAATAAAATAAAATGGCATAAAAAGAATAAAACACCCTCAAATCACAAAATGTAGTGGAAGCCTTCATAAGGACAGATAAGTTTTGTATTAAATAAAAGTATGTCTGCTTTATTTTAAACCACAGCTATCGCTCACTTATACAGTGAATAAACCATTCAAGGTGCCTTCAAAAATTTCTTTCTCTAGAGTCTTCCTAAGTGAGGGATTTTTCTTGTAGTGAAGGCAAATGAGCCTTCAGTCAGTATAATACTTTTATACAGATGTGAGGCTGGACTGGGATATTTCTATAGTGAGCATTTGGAGGTGAAATACCTCATCAAGGCCTGATTCAGTAAGATCTTAATAATTTGTAGAATATTACAAATTTTTGTACATTTTAAATAGTGAAACATAAGGGAATTAATTCCATATGTACAATATCAGTCAATGTTAACTTTTGATGTTGATGTGAGTTTAGTCAAATTTGATGCTGCCAGCCAATTGTGGCAGGACATATATCCCACCTTCCTCTCTACCACTGACAGTTGATCTATAAAGAGATAACCTAAGGGCTGAAACACCCAGCAAGAGTTCATCCCTGGTACCAAAAGTACTCAGACCTCAGCTAAGAATCAGCATCTTAGTCTAGAGAGCAGATGTGGGAAGAGATAAAGGAAATATTCTTGACTGAGAGACGGTGTTTTACAAACTGTAAAAGACATGTGAGTTATCACAGAGGTAGAAGCCTTCTACACACACACCCTGAAATTGTGGGAGATTTCTCCCAGGACTATGGACTGAAATCCGTAGCTACTTCCCTGAAGATTGAGGGAAAGGATCATGATGTGCGCCCCATCACCAGCTGGATGGTAAGATACATTGAATCCTAAGTTATATTATTTCTTTGCTAGCTGTAACATTAACAGCTACCTTTAACCTCGCTCTGTATATGTCTACTAGTAGTCTTTTTTCTTTTTGTCTTTATTCCTGTGTAGTATTACTTTGGTTTAAGTCTTATGTCTGTTAGTTTTCTGTCTATTAAATAAAAAATTCATTCTATAATAGACCAAATGAGCCTATATTAATGAACTTGTGAATGAGAGTGAGCTTTGGGGTGCTGGCTACCTCAATAAAGCTACTGCCTGCTGTCAGAGGCCTGGGCAAAAGGCAAGGGCTTATCTAAACCACCACATAGAATCATAACAACAGTGTTATTCGATTTATTTGTAAGTCACTGTCATTTAAGATGTGTTCATCTACTGAAGAACTACATCAGTGCAACCTTTCCTACCTTCTTTTGCAAATGCTTTGTTCAAGGGTTAATTGTTCTTTACATAGATGCAAGTTTAGTCATGGAAATGAGATTAACTCCCCTAGTGTTCTGCCTCTTGTCAGCAAACAACCAATGTAATTTACAGAGAAATAATAAGTAATTTCTTTTCCTCCAGCAAGATAAAACCAAACTCCCAGAGTTTAGTCTCCTATTTTCCCACCCTCCTTTTCACTGTTATTCTGCGGCTGCCTCTTTTCCTACTTTTCTCTTTTATTTGCTTTGTCTTCTCTACCTCTCCTTCCTCTTTTTTTTCCTCAATTACTTCCTTCATCTTCTATTCATAATGTCTCCAGTTTTTTCTTTTCTTCATTGCCTTTCTCATCCTTACAAGGAAGTCATAGTCTGCCCTTATTCCCTGAAAATGGAGAAGGGAGGTTATGAATAAAAAACTACCACAGCTGCTGCTGGATCAAAGCAAATACCAAGATCACTTGGACTGCACCTTCAGGTTGAAGGCTGTTTCCCTTTAACATTGCCTTTGTCATTCTGATGAGTTTCTGCTAAGCAACATAGAAATGATCAGCAGTGAAAAATGGTCTAATTTTCTTTCTATGGTGGCATCT
This sequence comes from Setophaga petechia, assembly GCA_024362935.1. Classification (NCBI taxonomy): domain Eukaryota; kingdom Metazoa; phylum Chordata; class Aves; order Passeriformes; family Parulidae; genus Setophaga; species Setophaga petechia. Next base: position 12,434,514 of record JANCRA010000026.1, on the reverse strand, counting down.
GTGGTAGCCCCAGGATCAAGTCTCAGCTTGCAAGGTGCTGAGGAAGCTCAGGTAGGAGGATGGGTGAGGATGGGCTTCTACATCCACTGCAGCTATAAGTAAAGGAGACAAAATAGTCCAAACAGCAATCCAGTGAGACCTACAGAGCATGGACACTTAAATAGCTACATGAAATGGGTTCCCATGGTCTTACCAAAGTGATGAGTAAGTTTACTTCATGATGGCTTTGGGATCTGTGAGCACTGGCCATCTTTCTGAGGCAGCACTTTACACTTGATTTTCCTGGTATGTAAGGTATTTTAGTGAAGCTGGACTTAAAAGGCCAAGTCAACAAAATTAATTATTAAAGTTGGTTCATAAAATAAACAGCAAATATGATCCTTAGCTTACTGTTGAGAAAAAGGGGAGAAGAAAAGCAAAACAAAACATCCTCTTCCTTAGCATTTACTTTGTGTATGAGATAACACTTTCTGTATACTCAAAAGAAAAAGTATGTTTTTCTGTAGAGTCAATCTATGCTAGTGTGGGTTGCTTACAGCAAGGTAGGTGGAGAAACAGATTAGTGTGTGTGTAACCAAGGCAGTGAATCACAGCATGTGTGAATGAAAAATCAGGTCAGCAGATTGCTGGAAGACAAGAACTCTTCATTAGTTGTCAGGTAACGCCAATATGTTTGTTTTATGTCATGCTGCTGAATTTCTTTAAATTTTTTTTAAATTTATGAGGTGTAGTGTCTTCATAGGAGGAGAAAAGGCTGTTTCAATGATGTCAACAGAATGTGTTCAGCCACTTGATATCCCAGATGACAGACTGGACAAGCAAGAGTCACAGTGTAACCATTTAGGTAAGTGTTATTTGATGATGTCATTGCTCTAATGAGGGGTATTTTCTTCACATAATAAAGTCCAGTGATACAACTAACCCCCCATGAGAACAGAGAGATTACACCTTCTGCTGACACTTCTAGTGCCAGATGGAAAGACAAAGAGCACTTTTTCTGCATATAAATATCAGCTGAATCTATAGAGTGAAGTTAATTAAAGAGGAGAAAGGAAAAAGAGTCATTGATCTTTTCCCTGGTAGAGCAGTTTCTTCATTTATACCACAGTAAATGGAAAGTTAAGATATAGCTGAGCTTTCCCTGAATATATCTTCCATATTAAAATTTGAGTAAAAGATTCCAACCATTCAATTTGCCATCACTGATACAGCTTTCTAAAAATGTTTTCTGCGTTAGGAAAGTTTTTTTCTTTTCACAAATGGAACGGGAGTGTTAGGAAACATTCCTTGAGATTTTATTGTAGCCTCATTACATGGTTGAGACAACAGAAAGATGGCAAAAGCTCTGCCAGCAATGTACTGCCAGCAACAGCCAAAGACATCTTTGTTACAGAGCATTTAAAATACTTCCTAGCCAATAGTGTATTGCTAAAGCTTACAGACAATTGTTTTAGCCAATTACTAAAAGTACACATACACCTGCTTCACACAGTGCTTGCTTGTCTCCTTTCTATTAAAAATACACAATATACCATTATTAAGCTTAAAACTGTCTACTGTCTTGGTAAGCATTATTTTCTGCAGTCTTAAGGTCTATCTTAGCCAAGCCTAAAACAAGCTATTGTTTCATGTCATTGCTTGCTATACTATTGTAACTTTTTCTACCTTCGGACTTTGCAGCTGTAGCCAGTTCTAAGTTTATCTGCTCTTTCTCCTTCCCAGGCCTGCTTTTCCAGCTTTCTGAAAATCATCTTTCCTTCACTCTTTCCCACAGTTTTCTTCTTCCTCATCAGTTTCCTTTCTTGAAGCTACTTCATACAGCTTTCACAATGAGCATACTAGGATTGTCTTTGCTCTGTCACACTCCAGAATACTAGATTTCATGCTTGATAAATCAGCTTTTTGCTTATTCATAGTCTTTGCCTCTGCTTCTAGTGCTATGATTTCACTCTTATCTTACAAAATTGTCCTGAAGATTTAGCAACCAGAAAGAAAAATCTGTTTGCTTGTTGTTACCTTTGTGAAAACAATAATGAAAGACAAATGCAATTTCACTTCCTAGTAAAAAAAAGTCTCATCATGGTTTTTATAAATTTTGTTTATTAGTACTGCAAGGAAGGTATCCTAATTCTGTCTCTGCTACATGGCATTTCTAGCCACAGACACTGTTTTGACAACTGCTAGTATACCATAGTTGGTCCATAAAATTGCTTATTTAAATATATTCAGAATGAGTTTCATTATACTGTTAGAAAACAGAGGCAATGAGAGGGTAAATGATCTCATTAGGATTATGAAGAAAGCCTGTGAAGGTCAGAAAAAAACCCCCACATCTCCAGAGACTTAACCCAGAGGCCACCCTTCCCACATCTACCTGCAGGCTCACAGACATTACAGCTGCCTTAAATAGTGTGAAAGAGCCTGCAATGATGTTGTGCTTGCATGCAAGTCCTCAGCCAAGGGCTGGGTAACGATGTGGGGAGCCCAGCTGAAGGCAAACAAGCTGCTTTTAAGAATTCAAAACATTGGTTTCTGTGACGATACTAATGACAGGTTTCACAAATGAGTGGTTAAAATGCTTAAAGAATCATTGTCATGGTTATTGGCAAAACGCAGGGTTTAATATAAAATCATGAGAATGCAGCTTTAACAGAGTTAAGTGGCAAAGTTCATTTTATTACTTACTATGTAGACAAAGCATACATAAGTAAATTGGATTAGAAGCAACTTGGAATGATTTACATGAAGACTGGGGATGCAGGAGGGTAAGAGTGCAGAGGATATGGATGTAAGAAAAGGGTGCAAAAGCACTTAATCATTGACTAATTTAATATTTGAAAAAATAATTCAATAGGATTTGCTACAATTATAACAGTGAGTTAATTATATACTCAAAATAACAACATTCATATCACGATCTATTCACTTGCATGAACACATGAAAAAGGTACCCATCAAAAATTCCTGTCAGGCTCAGTACAGTACTCACATCAAATCCCTCAGTGTTTCTCAACCAGCACGGGCTGCACCTAAAGGAGTATTTATGTGTGGGGATGGTATCTGCCTAGACCTTGTTATCAGCAACAGTCTTTCAAGTATTGCAAACTTGAGGGTTTGCAAGCTCCAAGAGGCATCCTACTCAGAGGCCCACTGTGTTCAAGGAGAGCTCAAACAGCTCTCCTTGCTGCTACACTGCTGTTTGTAACATTCTAAGATGATTTTTCAAAAAAATTCCAGTAAAAATAGTACTATTACGCTCAGGCTATGATTAATTTTTTCAAAAAGTCTCATAACAATGGTATCATTTCAGTTGGGTAAGTGACTTACCAAAGCTAATAGGAATGACTGCTTATCCTTTGTTCCTTACTTTGGTCGGACTGCTCATGTTCCAGGTATGGTCAGAATAGTTCCCACCTTTACCATACAAGAGCACCCAGTATGGTCATAGATGCTCAGTGCTAAAACTGGCACAGTTAAGGTACACTTCACCACTCAGCTGATTCAACTAAGGCTTATCAGAAGCTGCTGAGATTGTAGAGCCGGCCTAAAGAGGAGTTGAGGGAGAGGGATTTAATACCACAACAAGTTATCTTCTGTATTTTCAGCTTGCCTAAGCACCCAGAAATACAGACCCTTGCAGAAAAAGTCATGCTGACCTCCTGGATGATCTGAGTAAAGGATTGTTTTAAAGGAAAATCAAAAATCCAGTGTCATGTTATGTAAATAAAAAGCAAATACCAATTGCTCATTAGCTCTGGAAATAAAGTTAACTCTTGAAGGGAACAATATCCTGACTAGCTCATTTTACAAATAGCTCAGGTCGACCTTATATATGTAAAACTTAACTTCACAGAACCGGCCTTGCAACTCTTGAAGATACAATCCAAACAGTTACCACTGGATGAAACCGGGGCAGCTTTGGAACCTCTGCATATAGTGATGCAGCCTCTCCTCTGACTAAACACACAAGCTGCCCACAACTCTCTCTTTGTTTTATGGGTACTGCCAACAACACAGAAGGACTTCCTAAGTCACTTGACTCCCATGTAGTATGGTGCAGAGCCCTGTTTTGTTTGCTTTTTAAATATTTAAGAGATTTTTCTTCCTGGGCATTTGAATTAAAGCACTATTATCAAAGTGATTATTTTCACTATCTGCTTTTTTACCTCCCCTAAGTTTTAATTTCTATTATATTTTTTCCCTGCAGAAGATCTTTCAGAGGAGCTGATTAAGAGCTGTGACCTCAAAAATAAACCAAGAAAAGGTAAAACTCTCACAGCCTCTCAGAAGACTGAACAGGAGCAAAAGAAGCCGAAGAGAAAAGATACACCAGCTTGGCACACTCCACCACCTCTAACATGTGAGCAGTAAATCTCTTGCCTTTGAAATCCCAATTCATGTCTGGGGACTGGAGAAGGATGAAAGTCCATGGAACGTTCAAACAGTTATGTCCCCTCGGATGCAGACAGGAACACAGCTTCCTGCATGTGCACCGGGGAAGGCAGGTGAACAGAAAGTCTGTCTTTCTCAAAGATATTCCATGTTAGTTGAAGGGTCTCACTTCTGGGAACACCAAGGTGGATAGGTTTATGCTCTGAAAAACCTGCTTCCATGGATCTCATGGACTTGCTGATAAATAATGTTACATTACTGTGTGATATTATGTGTATGTATTGGCAGCTGCTGAACCATACTAGATGTCCCAATTGGATATGGTCCAAAATCAAAAAAAAGATCAAGTCCAGCCCCTGCACTTTCCCATAAAACTTGCATCCAGTGCACAGCAGGACGTTGGGGCTGACACTGGGAGTAGACCAGTCAAGCACACAAGCCACCTGCAGGATGGTCCTGGAAATCACAGGGATCGTGTGTTTATGGGGACTCTGGCAAAGGGTAGGTGTTTCAGGAAGCCAGAAAACATCACAGCAATGAAGGGGCTTCTTGTGGAATGCTCCCTACTGTGGCACAAATACAGATATTTGAGACCCAAATGCCACCAACCTGGAGAAGGGAAGAATAAGCAGGAGACTGCTACTGAAACCTAACGATCCAAAACCAGCAGTGGGAATAAATGTTTGTCACTCTCAGCAAACAAGCACACAGTGTTATATTTTCCATCAAGAGAGCTGTGCTCTTACATTATTGAATTCTTCTTCCCATGCTGCACATACATGGAGGAGTTAGCCAGTAACTACTTGTATGCTTCTCTATATATCTGCAACAATTCACCAAGTCAAAAATAAGCACTGAGATTTTCCAGTATTTGTAATCCAGATATTTGATTCTGTTCAGTTTTTACACATACCTTCCATCAGCAATTCTCTCTTAGGAAGAGCAGCTCAGAGGCTGGAGAGCTGTGTTTTCTTCCTGCAATTGTCATATCATAAAGAAAACATTCTTTCACTAGTTAAAACAGCCTCTTCTGTGTGGTCATATTGCTCCCAACTAACCTCTTGAGCATCTGTGTGATTAAGTTACTGTGGAAAGATGCCTAAAGTTCTGGAATAGGAGATTGCATTCATCTGGCCCATGATTTTTAGTGCATTATTTATAATCAGAAGCCAGCTGGCCTGATAGCATCATTTTCTAGAGCCTATCGGAAATAATTAATTTGAAAGAAGTGTAGGGTAGGTACATCATGCAGCAGATCGTGCAGTTGTCCCATTGTACTTCAGAGTAGTCTTTGGGAGAGCTACACAGGTGGAAGTTTCTTCAATGTAAACAGGCTAAAGTAACATTTTCTTTATTGCTTGCTTACAGGCATAGTTTCAGCCTCATCTGAAAATCTGCTGAAAAGGTCTGGTATCCCAGATAAGTCACAGAGAGAGAGAGGGTTTCCAGTCTCTCAAATCACTGAACTGGAGCAGAAAAAGCCCAGAAGAAAAGATACACCTGCAATACACATCCCACCTTTGATAATAGGTAAGAAACTTAGGTAAAGACCCTCCTAAGAGGCAGCAAAAAGTGGCTATTGTCAGAGATATACTTAGAAGGTTGAAAGGAGGTTGCCCTCTGCTCAGTAGAGTAGCAGTTCTTGAACTGGACCTATTTGGTCTAAGTATATAATAATAGTGGGGTAAAAATAAAAAGTCTAATACATATCGCATGTTCAAACTCCAGGGATAGAAAGAACTGGTAGAAAGAAAAGGCATTTGGTCACTTGATTATCTCTTGCAAACTGCAATCCTACTTTTCTGAAAAGCCAACTACTGCCCTGCTTTTCAAATCTAAGCACATAGAAATTTTTAGGTCACCAGCTCTAAAATGCCTCCAACAACCTGGAGCAAAGCTGTCCTGATTAATCCCCTCCTTAATTTGGCAGTCCCTGACAGGCACTGATGTAGCCAAGTGGTGATGAATTTCTCATTAGCAGCACCTTAAAGATAATTCTGTGCATCAGGGATGACATACAGCCATCTTATATGCCAGTGGGGAAGGTTCGGGAAGGGAAGGGAAGGTTCGGGAAGGGAAGGGAAGGTTCGGGAAGGGAAGGTTCGGGAAGGTTTGGGAAGGTTTGGGAAGGGAAGGGAAGGGAAGGGAAGGGAAGGGAAGGGAAGGGAAGGGAAGGGAAGGGAAGGGAAGGGAAGGGAAGGGAAGGGAAGGGAAGGGAAGGGAAGGGAAGGGAAGGGAAGGGAAACCTTACCATGGATCATCTGAAAAGAGCTAACCTGATTTTTGGGTAAACTCACGAGTCAGATCTCAGGAATGTGCACTAAATAAAGCTGCGCCATGCTTTATGAACAAATTCCCTCTCTTATTTAAATTAAGAAGTGATGAAAGAAAAGTATATTTATGTAATTCTGATTACCTAGTTATAGCATACAAACCAGCCTTTTTAGAGCAGATACTAGAGATAGCTTAAATGTATGGCCCAAACAGAGGTCCCCAGCTCTAAGAGGGACCCATATTAGTAGTGTGTCTGATGCTTACCACAATCATTAACAAGATCATTACCAATGAATCACTTTGCTAACTGATGAACTCCAGAAGTTCCCAGTAGAGTTCAGGATTCAAAGCTCAGAGGGATGCAGTCCAGAGATGCATGTTATAAACTTTTCATGGACCACCAGCAATTTCAAGGACAAATCAGCATTTTAATGCAAAACAATGGAAAGGGAATACAAATGGGAAGTCAAAATGGTAGTGATTTGTATAACACTGGGAAAATGTTTTTTTCTTTGATATGATGCCTCTGATCACTTGTAAATAAAATGTGCTTTATTGAATGTAATTTGGAAGTTCTGGGTTTCAAAGAGTGAGAAGCATGTTTGATTTGCTAAACATTTGTAAGTTAGTCTTTCTCTGTTTGCTGTTTTAAAAAGTCACTTAGCCTCCCTACCTCTGCTTTCCTAGCTGTGTGTATTATGAAATGCAACTCATCCTGCAGATCTATTTTAAGGATTGTAAGATTGTTCTGTTAATATCTGCCAAGGAATCTGGCTAAAGACAACAGAGAGTAAATATACAATGTCACCATAATTTCCCAACAGAACTTGCAAGTAATTGCAATTTTTGGGTACACTCTAGAACAACAATGGCTCACAGAAACATGAGTGTTTCTTTTAGAAAGCTAAAAACTAGACAGAAAAATTTGTCTTAAATCATCTATTTGTCAGGTGCCACCTAGATTTAAGCCATACCTCTTGGGTTACAAATCAGAGAAACAACAAGATAGCACATGTGTACAGACTGCCTAGGGACAAGGCCTGCAGCTGAGCTGGGAGAGGGAAGAGGTGAATGGTTAAACTTCCATTCTTCTTACCCAGAGGTTTTCAATGGGGGTGTGGTGTTTTTCTAAAGGAGCTGCCTTAACTGGTTTTCTAGGCTATGAGAGAGAATGAGGATTTGAAACTAATTTTACAAGTTATCTCTCATTTGATTAGGAAACCTCAGTCACATTTCAAGAACTGTATTCCCATATTTACACATGTATTTACATTCTAGCTCAAACCCACAGGGCTGAAGACCATTAATTTAGTTAATGGACTATATAATGCTAAGTGGGGATGGTCACAGAGTGTTCCAGAGCTGACTACAGGCTTGGATCAGATTCAAGCCATTTACTGTCAAGTGATATGGAAAAAATGACCATTAGAAATCTGACTATATTTTGTCTTCTGGTCTAATTCCTTCAGAAAGACAAGGTGTTGGCTGACTGAAGGAGAGCTTGCTACTGAAGGAGACATCTGCTCATGACTCATTTGTATGGATGTGACATAACATTAACTGTGCCACTTCAGTAGAAGTTTGAAGGCTGAATACATTTAGAAGCCTGACCCTTGTAGAGGAGATTTCAGATAACTAACATAGTAGGCCCCTTTCTTTAACTGCATTTCCCAATTGGATTGGGTGCTCCTGAGGTGTAAAACTGCTTCTGCTTCTCATCTGGACCACAAGCCACTTAGTAGATACATTAATTTTCTTAATTTTACACAGTACATTTGACTTGCTTTTATTTGTGATAGAAAATCTCTCAGACCACCCAAAAGGGAGAGGGACTGTCCTAGGAGTGCTGGTCAAAACAAAGAGGGATAACACATCTTCCATTTTCGCTGCATTTACAAAAAAGTGTTTGTGTGGACAGCTGTTCAAGAGACTACTCTATTAAATAAGATCTTTTACTAGAATTAAGTGGAGTTTCTTGAATTGGTATCTAGAAGTGGTTTGCAGGGGATCTGAAGGAGAAATATTAGAAATGGTGGCAATCCTCATTAGCAGGTCTCGAGATACTGATGCCTCTTGAGATTTTAGTTATCATGTTTTTCAAATCCTACACTGCATTAGTGCATAGCTCTAAACTGCATATAAAGTGTAGTTAACTATCTTCACATTTTAGTTAGACAAACGAATCCCTCTGGGCCTGTGATCCAAGGACACACCACAGCCTCAGGCCCTGAAAAGTATATAAACAAAACTGAATTGGCGAGGAGCGAGCTGAGGGAATACGGCTTCATTACCTGAAGCTGTAATTGGAGAATTGACCCCTGATATGCAAACAGACAAAACTTCTATCTGCTTGAAAAACCTGTGACTGCTGTCCATCTTGGGTGTAGGCTCCATGAGCCTTTTAACGCTGCCCAAGGTGTAGCTATTGAAGGCCTTTAAAAAACACCCACTTTATTCTCTTAACTCTGTCTAGCCTCTGTTCTAGGTAGCCACTCCAAGACATCAATACCATGTAGCACTGAGTGCTGCTTACTTCAGGAAAACTAATGAGAAGGAGATAGGACAGAAAGGTTTGCCTATATTTACTTAGCTCACTGCTGGGTTCTTCTCAGGTCTCCAAGTCTATAATTCAGGTTCTGTTTTGCACAGCAGTTCCATAAAAGCTTCCTTTCTTTGTGCGTGCTACCAGATAAAATAAATCTGAAAGTAACTAAGTAGCAAATATTGGGCCAGCCTTCAACCAAAGGCTTTTCATTGCAAATCATGGAGCCATCACTGGTGAACTTCAACTGGCAGAATGATGTACGTTGGATGTATCTTGAAAATTAAATATGCATGCTTAGAATAGGAAGGGAATAGAATTCAGGCATTTAAATACATAGGTTATTTTGCCTGATACAGGCACCAGTCTGCAACAGGCAGTTAATCACTTGAAAACAGATCCAGAATACAGGATCTGAAAAGATCTGTACAGAGAGGCAGCATCTTAGCAGGCTGCTTTGATTCCATGCCAAGTGTTCAAAGGCAGCTTCAACAGTAGGCAACAAAGTGTCATTGGAGGTATAACTGAAAACAACTGAAAATTGCATTAGTTTCTGTCATTCTCTCAATAGCAAATGCACATAGATTGAATTTCATCACACATTTGAAGGTACATTTTAAGCACATATTATGTTTTCCCTGACCCTCAATGGTCCACTGAAAACCAACAAAAAAATAACTCTTGCTATCCTTTGCAGCACACACAACCCAAACCCCAAAGGTGTCAGAGAAAAAAAAACCTTGCCTATCTTTGCCTAGGTTGCCTATAGGAATAGAAATCTGTGTGAGGAATATTTCCATCTATATCCATAAAATGCCATCATTCTTTGCAGTTAAAAATGAGCTACTTAATTGCTGCTTGAACAAATGAAGTCTTTTGTGTTTCAAATTAACTGAAAGATATAAATGAATGTTATTAATTTATGCCTTTCAGTTTATCTCTTAGTGCTGCTGAAACCAGCTAGTTCACAAGAACTGCATATAAATGAAGCAGGAGGTAACTTAAATGAAGGGCAGTATAGGAAAATATTTTGTACCTAATGCATTGTTCTCACATTACTCTTATTATTTTTTAATGAGGAAAGCAGTTACAATATTTGTTATGCCTTGGTATTATATAAAAGCTTCTGGATCCTTAAAGGACAGACTTACTGGTTTAACAGAGAAAAAGAGAGAGACACAGAGAAAGGAGAAGTGACAGATTTGAGGGAAGTATGATCTACTATCCAAGTCTATTTTCACATTGTTCTTCATTTAGTAGCTTTTGCAATTTATTGACGCTTTATCATTTCAGTGGAGATGACACTTGTCCTGTGGGTATTTAAATATCTCTTGTTTCACCTTCACTTGCAAGATTCAAGTAATATGCTATATACATAGAGAAAATATACATGTTCATAAAAGCTGTTCCTGTTACAAAGATTAATTACGATATTTGCTTCATCATGCAAGCTCTTTCCCTTATTTAGCTACCCAAACCCTTCTAACAAACAGGTTCCCAAATGAAACTTCAGTCTCTTTTTACAGATAGCAAAAATATACTGGATTTAAGAATGCTTATTAATTTTTGCTAAAAATGCAGTGATTCAATTCTAGTTCAGTAAGTATTAAGTGACTGAAATGCCAAAAAGAAATGAGGAGCAATTCGTGTGATGACATTAAAATCAAGAAATATGAGAGAATTGAAAAATTCTCTTTTGCCTGATATTTTCTAGAAAGTAGTATATTAAATCAACTCACTTTTCCACCTTCTTTTTTATTTGCTATTTTTTTGTTTGTTTGTTTTTTGTGTTCTTCTCTTTTTAAGGCACTAAGCTATTTACAGAAGAAGAACAAACAGTGATTATGGAAGATGAAGAAAAGGATGGAGACACAATCCACAGTTAGATTACAGTGATATTTCAATAATACAATGTAAATAATCATGGGTCATTCAAAGTGGCAGCACATTAAAAAAGATCTTTCACCTTTATAAATAATTTTCTCAGTTGTTCACTTGAATTTAAACTACCATCAAGTGCTTATCTGCTTATCTGCATCTCAAAGTTCCCAGCAAGCTTTATTGGACATGAATGGCAGAAATTTCAGTTACACAGGGTTTGAAAGATTCTGTTGGTTTACTAGAAGGTGCTTCCAAGCATTTTTGTCAAGAAGGAATCCACCTCAGATCAGATCTAGTTTTGTGCAGTATGGTACTCATACAGTACCTGGCACTAGAAGTGGAATGCAGAGTAGAAAAACATCAGATGGTGATTCAAATTGCTTTTTTTGCCTGACACTTGACCTAATTTGTTCAGCTTTCCTTTCCTGGAATAACACTGACCACAGTGAAAATTCCCATGTACAGAGCTGATGGGATAGATGAAGAAGGTGAGAGGGCCAGGATTCAATACTAGAGTCTCTGAAATGCAAAGCAAACATTTCCTCTGCCTGTATCTGCTCATGACTTGTGTCTGTAAGGAGGAAAAGATAAATTTACTTTAGAATTAAAATTACACCTAAGGGCTCTCAGTGTTGACAGATGCATCAAACAGGATGAAGAGCAGAGATCTCAGAGGAGAAACACTAGGGAAGTGCAATGCCTGCTGGTAATTGTCTCCACTGGATTAGTGAAAGATAAAATTGTTGGACAGTTGATGCTTTTGCTCCAAATAATTTCTTTTCATATCTGTTTTTTAAATTGAATCCTAGGTAATCAGTTAGGAGAGGTTTTAAAGATTCAAAACGACAGCAGGAAGGTAAAAATTGAGTAAAAGGAATAATGTTACTCAATGGCATATGCTTACTGCAAGGTAGAAGAGCATCATGTGACTTTTTAAATAGTTAACCTCAATGATTCAAACAAGAATTGCTTTCACAGCTAGCTACAGCATTTGTAGAGAGATGGGTATTGGTAGAATATTTTACAAAAAAAAAGATAGAACTGGACACTGTGTGCTTACCTTAAAAACTCTGGGATAGATGGAGTAGCACTGCCAGCTGAACCCTTAGGGAACTAAGCAGAAGTTGAAGATTATCTAGCTTGGAAGAGAGAATTTAGTTATTTTTTTAAGTCACTTATACAGACAGCTGAGGATCATACTAATTTGGACTCCATTTGCCACTGTGACTGACCCAACATCTTTCATGACAATGCAGTCCATTCACAAATATATGTGAATGTATACTCTCAAGATGTAATCAATGAGCTTACAATAAATAATTGCATATTGAATTGCACAAGAGGTCCACTATATGATTAATGGGATACCTCTTACTTAGAAAGTGTACTTGTTTTTATTCTATTAATCTATCAGTGAGACAAGATAATAAAATATAAATAATCAATAGTTCAAGTAACAACATAAAGTTGTTACATTCTACAGTAAAGTGTGGAAACAGATGTGCATGCCAGCCCTCTCCCTTGGAGAGGTAGCCCTTGAATGGGTTACGAGAAGATCCTCTCTAAGTCTCATAGATTGAGAAATCCTCCGTGGTCATGGTGAGTTCCCAGCATGCTTTGGAACCCCATGTAGATCTGTTGGGACTGATTGGTTTTCCCTCATTGTACCACCCCTGCTTTTCCCCATATAACCCCCAGTTTCTGCCCTGTTCCGGAGAGAGCTGCTGTCGCTGGCATCCTTTGCAGGGTGCTGGAATAAAGGCTACCTCTGTGGAGCAACCACATGGCTCTCCTGTCTCTTTGTCCCTGTGTTGGCCAGGGTATGTCTCACAAGGCAGAGCTGAAATCACTGCTAAGAGCTGAGCTGAACTAGCTGTCCCTTGTTGAGGTTACCCAGCAGCTGAAGGACTGCCTAAGACTCCTAGAAAGCTGTCTCTTGCAGGACCTCTCTCTGAGAAGGTTGTGGCATCCAGGTCGAGCCATCAGACCCCTGACCAACTGCCTCTACAGTAAAGTATGTCACAACAAGTACATGACAAGAAATATGTACAACTCAGGTTTACCTTTACCAGTGAAGTTGGTGAATATTTTCAGTGCATGTGTAGTGAGTTGACCTTGGCTAGATGCCAGATGCCCACCAGATTGCTTTATCACTCGCCTTTACAGCAGGACAGTGGAGAGAAAATAAGATGCAAAACAAATAGTAAGTTGAGAAAAGGCAGTTTACAAAAGCATAGAACCAAAAAATATAGAAAAGTAAAAGTTTACACATGCATAAGCAAAAGGGAAAACAATTAATATGTACTTCCCATCAGCAAGCAATATTCAGCCATTTCCCAGAAAACAGGATTTCAGCACACACTGCTGGAATGGTTGCTCCAGAAGGCAAAAGTAGTAACATAACAAACGTCCCCCATTCCTCCTCTCTCCCATAGATTTTGTATCGGAGCTGATGTCATATAGTATGGAATATCCCTTTGGTTTATTTGGGTCAGCTATTTTGGCATAGCTGTGTCCCCTACCAGGACACTGTTAGAGACAGTGCCAGTGCTGTGCCAGTGCTGCTCCAAAGTAGCAAAACCAGTGGTGTGTTACCAGTACCTTTCTGGCTACCAATACAAAGCACAGCACTGTGAGGGCTGCTGTGGGAAAATGAACTCTATTTCTGTCAGTCCCAATACAATTTCCACCCCTTATTCCATACCATTTGCGTCCTACTCAGATCCCACATAATTTATATATCTTCCAATTCTTCCATTATGTTTGCCATTACTGGAATCCCTTTTTACCCACACTTACAACTTAAACTACATCTTTCAACCACCTCTATACTCAATATACACTTTCATTAACTACTACCCCTGTCCTTTCACAGACTGATATCACTTTCCCTTTTCATGGGCTTCCTCCATTTCTCCAGATCCATGACTTGGGCTCCATTCAATCAGGATGGGTAGTCAAGACAGGAGAAGAAGCATACTTTATCATCGGTCACCAAGACCAGCCCAGCTTGAGTTATCATTGCATCCTCCTTGCCCTTCACAAAATTAATTCTTCATCAGTTCAAGTCATTCCTGCTACTTTACTTCCTGCAACACATAATTTATGCCACAGATTATTTTCCCCACAAGGTTAAATTTCCTTGAGTCACAAAGCAGGTCTTCCAACCCTTCCACACTACCTATCAAATACACCCTGGTCCCTGGGCAAAAACAATCCCACAAATGGGTTTGCTTTTTCCCATGGAAGGAGAAATCCACACCAACTTCCCCAGTCACCTCTCCATGTGTAGTGAGGGGACCTTCTCTTCTCCCACAGTATGGAAGGGTTTTGTTTGGGCAGGAGCAGGTGGTCCGCAGATCTGCTGTTGTTAACCAGCTTAAGCTTCTGCTAAATTTGCATTCTAATGCAAATTTATGCCCTTTTACCTTAACATCATTAACATAGTCTTCAGTAGTCCTTATCTCAGTCTTTCCAGAGGCTTGTGAGTGATAAAGGATGTGATATATCCTCTCAATGCCATGTTTCTTTGCTCAAGAGTTTACAAGATTATTTTGAAAATGAGTCCCATTTTCTGATTTTATTCTCTGAGGTACTATGTCACCACAAAATCTGTTTCTTAAGGCAAAGATAGTGTTTTGAGCAGTGGCATGGTTTATAGCTTATGTTTCCATCCAGCTAGTTGTGGCCTCTACCATGGTGAGTATGTAGCTCTTGCCTTGGCATGTTTGTGGCAGTGGTCCAGTGTAGTCAATTTGCCAAACTTCACCATACTGGAAACCCAGCTACCACCCTCAGTTCCAAGGAGATTTTACTCCTTAACTTGCTTGATTGTAGCACATATTTCACATTTGCGAATACCCTATGTGACAGCTTCCATAGTCAGGTCCACCCCCTGATCACAAGCCCACCTATATATTGCATCCCTTCCTAAATATCCTGATGATTCATGGGCTCATTGGGCTATAAATAGCTCAGACTTTCTCTCCCCATCTACGTCCAAGTGAGCAATTCCAGTTTTGGCAGCCTTACTGTGGTGGGTTCGGTGCCGGCCAAATGTCCATATATCCTCTAGAATTATTTACTCATTTCCAGCTGTGAGATAGGATTAGAAGGAAGGCAAAGCAGGCTCAAAACTTTAAAAGGGTATAAAGAAAATTTTATTAACTGTAACTAAAAGAAATAATAACAAGAATCAGAATAAAACCTTTAGAACACTTCTCCTCCCCTCACACCCTCTTTTCTTTCCCACTAACAACATACAGAAACAATTCAGTCAGTTTATCACCTCTAGAATATTCTTTCATCAGTTCACTTAGGGAGAGGAGTCTCTCTTGTCATGCTATGGAGACTTCCCTACAAGAAAACAGTTCTCTTATGGCTTTTAATTTTCATGAATAGCAGCTGCCCAGGAATCTGCAATCGTGAAGCCCCTCCCAGCTTTTGCAGCCTTCTCACAGCAGTGCTCATGGGCCATGTCAGCTTACAGGGTACTATTCTAAGGATGAACTGTTCAAGAGCAAAGGTTCTCTTTATTAATCTCTTTCCAGAGATTAATAAAGAGAATATTTAATTAATTAATTATTAATTTAATTAATTTCTCTTTATTAATCTCTAATCTGTTCCCAGAGATCATCTTCATCTCTTGGAACAGAGGTCTTCTTCTTCTTTCCCTGGGGCAAAGGGTTCTCATCACTCCTCTCTCTCTCTGTTAAAACTTCTCATGGGATCACAGCTGCTTCAACATCTGCTTGCTTTAGCACAGATGCCTTTGCTCATAACTTCAATGTGAACACTTCATCCCCTGTACTTTTCAATGAGTTACAGGGAAAAAGAGTCTGATGTATCAATTATATCTACACCACAGCCTGACGAGGATTTCAGCCCAGGACTGAAGCATCTCCTCAATCCCTCCCATCCGAGACGTGGCTCCTTACTGACCTTCTTGTCTTAGTGTTGTTCTCTCTGTATCTTCACCCTTTCCTTTTTTCTCCCTCGAGAGAGAAAATTGATGTTTGTAGGTTTCATCCATGCACTACAAGAGTTAATGTCTCGCTGGGGCCTGCAGATGGTTACGTGACCCAAGCCAGGCGGTGGGCAGCTGAAGCAGTTGCAGTGATGGATCTTCAGGCTGCTCTGGGGGTGCTGTGTCAGGATCTCAGGGGGCCCGGCCAGAATGGCAGCAGCTGCTCTGGTCACACAACTAGTCTCTGGCCCCTGCTTTGTTAAATTTCAATTGTAGGCTGATGGCCTCTTCTACTCCTGCCCAGTGGCCTCAATGGTGGAAGAATCTTGCCTGAGCCAGCCTGGCCTGGGGCTTAGCAGAACTGGCTTGGGCTGCTCCCAAGGCCTGGTGGACCCCAGTATGGCCCAGCAGCAGAGCTGGCCTAACCCAACAACTGCGGGCAGGGCTCAGCAAAGGCCTGTGCCATGGCTTGGCTTGGGTGTCCCTTTACCCCCTCCCCGTCCCAAGGGCCAGGCTGCACAGGCCCAGCACAGGCCACCTAACTGGGAAGGGGAAGAAAATGCAGGAAAGCAGGAAGTAAAGAGAGCTTCCTGGGGGTTTGTTTGTCTTAAAATGTGAATATCACAGAGGTGTATCTAGCTTTTAATTAGTTTATTAACATGCCTATTCTCAAAGCTAGCCAGCAATTGGTGTTGCTATGTACAGAGGAAGCTCTCAGCAGCTCTTCTCAGAAAAATTCACTTCCATGGGTGGCTCAAAAGAAAAACCAGCACACTTATTTATTCATTCATTATTTTGATATTCTTCAGTGGTAGAATCTACATGACATTCTTTAAGAGTTATGTTTTCTACACATGCAGCAATGTCCTGCCACAAGGCAGCAGCCCAGATGGGTTTACCCCTGCATCATCAATTGGTCTTCTTCCACTGCTGCAGCTACCCCTATATAGGGCATTAGCCACCATCCAGAAGTCAGTAAAGAGATAGAGTACAGGCCACTTTTCTTGTTCACCAATCTCAAGGGCTTAGTAAGATGGCTTTCACTTCTGCAAATTGGCTCAACTCACCTTCCCCCCCAGCAGCATTAATGACTCCTTGTGTGGGACTTCAGACAGCGGCTTTCCACCTCCGATGATTTCCTATCACACAGCAGGATGCATCAGTAAACAAGGCATAGACTCTTTCATTTTCTCATAGCTTGTTTTATGGTAGTGTTTCTTGGGCACCAGTCATCACTCAGGCAATGCTCAAAAATCTCTGCCTTCTGGCCAGTCCATAATCTCGTCCAGTATTCCTGAGAAACTGGCTTTTTCCTTTCAGGCTCGTTATGCAATCAGTGTTACCAACTGACTCCATGTAGTACTGGTTATATTATATGTCGAAGGGGTATTTTCTTTGAACATTCAACATAGCATGCGTAATCATGATGCCAAAAGGAGACATATTTATGTTCCAAAAACTTCTGAGGTGGTTCAAACCTCCTCAGAGGCTGTTAATATTTCTTTTACCATCGGAGTATAGTCGACTTCTGATTGTCTATAACCTTGGCTCTAAAACCCTGACCTTGGGTTTCTCCTGATGTTCTTTGGCAGAGGCTCCAGAGGAGACCATGCTTCCTAGCTGCAGAGTAAAGTGCATTTCACATGGCTGGTCCTGTCCAAACAGGCCCAAGAGCTACCACAAAAGCTATTTCCTGTCTGATCGGCTCAAAGACCTGTTGATGCTCAAGGACCCACTTGACTTGGTTCTTCTTCCAGGTCACTTGAGAGAGGGGGCTAACAAGTTAACTATAACCGGGAATGTGCATTCTCCATAACCCCACAAGGCCTAGACAAACTTGTATTTCCTCCTTGTTAGCTGGTGGAGACATAGCTGCTATATTGTTAACCATATCCAAAGGTACATGACGGCATCCATCCTGCCATTTTGTTCCCAAGAGCTGGATCTCCTGTGCAGTTCCTTTTACTTTGTTTTATGGCAACAGCTTTCAGAAGGATTTGGATTATTTTCTTTCCTTTTTCAAAAACTTCTTCTACTGTATTGCCCCACACAATTATATTATCAAGACATTGCAGGTGTTCTGGAGCTCCACCCTGTTCCAGTGCAGTCTGGATCAATCTATGGCAAACAATTGGGTAGTATTTCTGCCCCTGGGGCAGTTGATTCCAGGTGTACTGGACACCCCTCCAAGTGAAAGCAAACTGTGATCTTCATTCTGCTGCCAGAGAGATTGAGAAAAATGCATTAGTGATATCAGTTGTGCCATACGATTTGGCTTTCTTTGACTCCAAGTCATACTGAAGTTCCAATATGTCCAGTATGTCAGCACTCAGGCAGTGTGACTTAATTCAGACCATGATAGTCTACTATCAGCCTCCATTCCCAATTAGACTTCTGCACTGGCCATATTTTAAAGGATGAGTGTGTCCCGCTGATCACTCCTTGGCTCTCCAGTAGACAAATTAGTTCATGGATACGAGTTAAAGAATTTCTGTCAGTGCAATATTGCCTCTGGTGCACTGTCCTGGTAGCAATTGACACTTGCTGGTCTTCAACTTGAAGCAATCCAATAATGAAGGGTTCCTATAGGAGGTCAGGCATTGTGGATAACTGTTTGATCTTCTCTGCATTCACAGTAGCTACACTAAAAAGGCCATCAATACTCCTTGGGATCCTTGAAGTACCCTCTCCTCCGGCAGTCAATGCCAAGGATACAAGGGGCCTCTGGACCAGTCACAATGGAGTGCTTTTCCCACTTGTTGCCTGTCAAACTTACCTCAGTGTCAAATACAGACAGCTCCTGGTATTCCCCTGTCACTTCAAAGATCCAGATGGGTTCTGCACCCCTGTGTCTTGATGGCATC
This sequence comes from Setophaga petechia, assembly GCA_024362935.1. Lineage (NCBI taxonomy): Eukaryota > Metazoa > Chordata > Aves > Passeriformes > Parulidae > Setophaga > Setophaga petechia. The sequence continues at coordinate 12,415,595 of JANCRA010000026.1, read as the reverse complement.
AGTGTGTACTAAAGCTTTAGTGTACTAAAGCTTTACTTCTGTGCATCTGAGGAGCCAGGCCATTGAATCCACCTAGTCTGGCCATCCATTTCCTCTTCCTGGCCAAAGGCAGGGACCTTCTATTTCTGTTCCTGGTCAGAGTATTCACCATCTGACCTTTGCAATGCCAGATCAGAAAGTGTCTCTTAAGGGCTAAAGGAAATTATTTTAGTTTTTTTATATCTGGGAGATTGCTGATTGCCTTCTTGTCTCTCTGCAGCAACCACACTGACAGTCTTCTTGGGTGACTTCTTCTGGCTGCCTTCCCTCTCAGTCCACGCACACAAGCTTCTATCTTAAAGGTAGATTCACCATCCCACTTCCTTATGTCCTTCCCCAGTCATGAAGAAAGAACCAGAGTTAGCTATCTGGCCTCCACCTGGGGCTTCCCTTCTCTCTGAACGAGGCAGGACAGAACTGATCTCTTGGGCTGCCCCTAAAAGCTGGGCTGCTGGTTCAGAGGTATGTGAAAGTATGCAGAGATTCTGCTGCATTTCAGACCAGGAGGATTCCATTTCTACAGCCGATGAATGAATTTGCAGGTAATAAGGTGATGTGAAGCTGCTGGAATGTGATGCAGGGGCTCTTTGAACCACCCTCCTCCACATGGCCATTGTGCAAGGGACAACCTCTGGATCTTAAGGGACCTTATCCTTTTTTAGATTTCTATAGATGACTTCCAGCACTGTTAATTCTCTCAGATACTGTATAACTTCAACTGCGGTGGTCCACTTTCCTGGGGAGTTTATTCCCAAGAACTGGATCTCCTGTGCAGTTCCCTTCACTTTTTTTTATGGCAAGACCAGATTTCAGAAGTATTTGGATTTTTTATTCTTTCCCTTTTCAAAAACTTCTTATGCTGTATTGCCCCACACAATTATATCATCAAGACGTTGCAGGTGTTCTGGAGCTCCACCCTGTTCCATAGCAAATAGTGGGGCTTCCATAAATGATCTTTAAAGATCTTCCTTAAATTAATATCTTGTCCTCATGCTTGAGAAGAGCTGTCTACAGAGGCTGCAAATTGCTCTTTCTTTTCCAATTCCTCTTTCAACTTCCTGATCTCTAGCAAGGGATCCCAGCTGTTGGACTTCATGTCCTCCTAACTGCTAACTCTTGGCTCCATCATCCCAGCATCGAATAAAAACACTCATCCGGCTGGTGACTGTAGTCTTTTCACAAGTCTCAAAGTTCTGATGAGGTCAGAATAACTTGGGTTTCCTGTTTGATTTGCCTCATTCCTTTCAATTTCTGTGTTGAAGGACCTGCTGTTGAAGGACCTGCTTCTTCATCTAGGCCTTCCTCTCCTATTTCTTCTTCTTCCTCTTGTTCTTCCTCCCTTACTAATCAATAGTATGGGCCTGTTACTCACATTGTCAATTTATTTTTTTTTTTCACTGCTGGGGTTATTACTTTAGTTACTGTGGTTTGAGTCCCTGTCTCAGTTATAGTGTCCTCAAATGCAGTTTGGGTTCCTGCCACAACTACAGTCCTCTGAGAGTATGGACCTGTGGTTCAGTAGGCACAGGCCAGGCTCCAGTGCAGGGTGAGAAGCTGCTAGTGTTCATTGGTGTAGGCAAGACACCTTTCTATCAGTCGATGAGCCAGCTTGTCAGGGTTGATCACCTGTTCATGTATAAAGCCCCAGGAATGGGAGGTGATAATTACCTTAGAAATAGGCCCAAATCCTTCCATGCACACTGCCACCCAGAAACTGAATGCCTCAGGGCAGATTTCAATATCTCCTCACAAACTTTGTTTTCTCTTACATCAGGCTGGCACCAGATTACATAAACTCCATAGTTAACCAGCAGTATTAGGTGATATTATTAAAAGTATAAAACAGCTTACATAAGGATGAGCAAAGACTGTGGAAGACTGCATTATAAAAGCATTCAAATCAGTCTTGGGCAGGGAGAAGGAGGTATATTACTTCATCATCCACAGATAGCTCCCCCAGCGTAAGAAAGGACATCAGTGTAAAGAAAAAGCACACAGCCACTGTTTGTATTAACACGTTCTCAAACTCAAAAGAGAGAGATAAGCAATGCAGCTGACAAATTCCATGTCCCACAAATAAGCTTTCTACTTGATAAATATATATAAATATTTATATATTTATATATAAATATATTTATAAATATGTATATTTATATATTACTGATTTTGTCTCACAGCACACATTGGATGCCAAAAAGACTGTAGTGGGTTGACCTTAGCCACTTCTGAGAAGCAGGGTTTCACCACAAACTTCTGGAACAGCTGCTTCAGAAGGCAAAAGGGGTAACATAACAAATATCCCCCATTCCCTCTCTCTCTCATAGCTTTTATATCTGAGCTGATGTCATATGGTATGGAATATCCCTTTAGTTTATTTGGGTCACCTATTTCAGCATAGCTGTGTCCCCTACGAGGATCTTGCTCACTCCCAGTCCCTTGATGGGAGGCATGAGAGCGGACAGTGCTGTTCCACAGTAGCCAAAACACTGGTGTGTTACCAGTACCTGTCCAGCTACCAATGCAAAGCACAGCACTGTGAGGGCTGCTAAGAGAAAAAGAACTTTATCTCAGCCAGACCCAATACAGCACAATAAGCAAGTGAAGTGTGGAGTCCTGAAGAGATTCAAATTAACATCAGCAATGGATTACCCATGAAATCGACATGTTTAGACATGAAGGAGCTAAACAACACAAAGCAGGAACACAGATATAATGTGACTGACTTTACTGCTCTGCAAAGGCTTTGTTCCCAAACCTGCAAAATGCTGACACAGTTTAAGGGAAAGAATAAGTAAAAATAATAATAAAAAAAGAGTCTCCTTTAAGCCTAGCACTGTATTTTGCTTGGCGAAGAGGAGCTACAGTCTGAGTGACATCTCTAATGGCACAGCAGCCTAATTTATTATCCCTGCATTGATGAAATTGAAGGCCAGACAGGAGAATGTTGCTGCTTCCTTTTAAAATGGCATATTCACAGCCTGCCAATTCAGCATTTTCTCTTTTTTTCTCCACCCAGGATCAACATGAGCAATTAAAAGTAATTTTTCACTTGATCAATTAAGTAAATAGGAGTTTTTTTAATGTTCATAGCAAGGAGTTGTAAGGATCTGATAGTAAAAATAATGCCTCAAAAAGTGCTTCATCATTATAATTATCTTTTTGAACACCTGAACACTATGAGCAGCCCACCTTGAGGGCCACAAAAAGGAAGGCAAAACTTGTGAAAAACTAGGGAGGAGGAAGAGAATGACAGAAACTCTGGCCTTCGCCTTCTCGCTCCCCCCCTCCACTGCTGCCATCCCAGGTTTTTCACAGCTGGAAAAAGAACCTAAAGACTCCAAAAGCTGAGATGCTACCAAGCTTTGGATGCCTCCAGCTTGGGGAAAACAGTAACCTATGTGACACAAACAACTTGTGAAAACCCTTTTCTGCTCCTGCATCCTCTGATGTGAGTGACAAGAGTGGACCAAAGTCAGCTGCAGGGACCACATGCTGCATCTACTTTTCAAAAGGTAAGTGACTGCATTCCATCTAAGCTGCTAACCCTTAATACTGGAAAAGTAGATAAGTAGCAGAGACAAAAAAAAAAAAAAAAAAAAAAAGGGGGCAAAAACTGCTTTGCCCACCATCCCCCTCAGTGGAAAAGTAACAAGTGTGGTTGGTAAACTCTCCTATACTTGTAAAGTAATCTTATCTTTTTTCCAACTTTTCTCTACTTCCTCCTTTCTTTCTTTTTACCTCTTTTACAGTTAATAAAGAGAAAATATCAAAAATTTTTGGTACCAACATGTAAATTCTTTTGTGTTTTTGTTATGTTTTGCGGAATATTTGAACCTGAAATGGTTTCCGCAGCTCACAGGGATGAATGCTCCTCCATAAATAAGTGGATTGTAGCATTTAATCACAGGGCACAAATCCCTTAAAACTTGAGTGCTAATTCCAGAAAATCAATAAATTGCTAATTTTTATGATTGATCATTTTGTGTTAGAGAAACAAAGCAAGATACCCTTATAAGTTTTTTCTTTCCTTTCCTTTCCTTTCCTTTCCTTTCCTTTCCTTTCCTTTCCTTTCCTTTCCTTTCCTTTCCTTTCCTTTCCTTTCCTTTCCTTTCCTTTCCTTTCCTTTCCTTTCCTTTCCTTTCCTTTCCTTTCCTTTCCTTTCCTTTCCTTTTTTCTTTTCTGTTCTTGTAAGTAAAGTGCTTTGTAAAACATTGTAGCTGTTTGCTTTTTGATGAAATTAATGCAAGGTGCCCATCAAAAGTAAGTGTATTACTAAGTTTAAGTGTTTAAAATAAGGTGCTCCTGAGGCATAAGGAGTGGGACATTGGAAAATAATTTAAACAAGGTGCCCCTCAGGAATGATCACCCCTGTGTGTGTGTTTTTTATGAAATGTATACAAGATGTCTTTCTAGGGTGAAGGATTGAAATTTGAAAATCATCTGTAATTTATACAAGGTACCCTCTGGAGACAATCACTTAACCTTCGTTATGCAACTTTGTAGAATATTATTCCAGTGATAAAGGGTTAATTTAGAAATTACACAAGGTGCCCTCCAGAAAAATCTACCACATTTTTGTGGTAACATGAAACATAGTGCACAAGCTCTGGTCAATTTATTGGATGAATTTGGTGCCAAACTGTGTCCTTCAGGAATGGGCAAAAAATTACTTGGTGTAATATCCAAGAAATTGTTGAGATAATCTCTACACTGCATGCAGGTGCAAAAGTCAAAAAGGATAAAGGAAAACCTATTGTTTGTTCTGTCTTAGGTGCTGTTGTCTTAGCTGCAGTTGAACATGATGAACATCAACAAAAAGCAGATATGGAAATTATTGCATCGTTACAAGATTTGGTTAAAGTGTCACAACTGCAACTAAAAGAAGATGAGGCTAATACCTGTCTCCTCCAGGAGGATATAAGAAATCAGAAAGCTACCACCCATGTTCTCCTCCAGGAGGAGATAAGAAATCAGAAAGCTACCACCCATGTTCTCCTCCAGGAGGAGATAAGAAATCAGAAAGCTACCACCCATGTGCTTTGAGAAGAGCTGCATATAAGATTAACAAGTTAAACAAAAAGGGAGGTAGAGCTGGAGCTATCCAAAAAAACATATCGCCTCTCTGACTTAGAATCTTTGCATAATCGATCAGAGAAGCTGCCAGTCTCACTTTGTCCCTTAAATAAGGTAGAACACATGGGTTTGGATGATGACACAACATAACTGTGGAGGCCCATGAGCCTATTGGGAAAAGGGCACTGGCAATGCCCTGGAGGAATACAGCAAGACTCCAGACATCCCCCATAACTTAGGGCGAAACAGAAGGCTTTCCCCATGGTGCACCCCAGTACTATGCTAATATACCCCAGTTCTGTATTGCCCATTGGCCCATTGGCCATCTCTACTTCTTTTACCCCTATATGGTCTTATTCTAGACTATTCCCCACTCCCTGTTTCCCCATTGGTTAATGTAAACCTGCCTGTCTACCCTGGCACTTCCTATTGGCTCCTGCCCTTTGTACTGCACCTATGCCCTCAGTTGATCGGCCCTGATACTTTGCTCCACCTCCTCCTTTGCATATTTATACCCTGGACCCTCCACAGTCCATTGTCTTCTGTTCCTAGACCACTTCAGTGCTGGATCCTAATAAACCCTTGCTGGACCCCATACAGAAGATCCTCCGGTGTCACACCTGCCTGCTAGCTGTGGTGTCCTTGAGTTTTTTGTTGTATGCCTGCCCAAAAGTTCTCCCTCTAAGGATGCTTGCGGGGAAAGTAGTGGCACTGACCACCTTGCCTCTCTGATTCATATAATCATGAAAGAAATCCCATATATGGCTACTGAATTGGTTAAATTAGAAAAGGAATATAGTGAAACCCCTAAAGAATCTGAGACTGAGTGGAGAGTCTCTCTTTCTTGGAGTGACCAAATTCTGTTATCAGAAAAAGAGACAAGGCTTCTAGGGGGCAGGGAATGACCCTGATCTCTTACCCAAAGAGCAGTTTTTTTGGGTTGGTGGATTCAACCCCCTGCAGAGAGGAGATCCCCTGGCTATAGTAGGAAACATTAATCAGATTGTAAAAAGCACAAAAAGGCTGCTTGTTTACAAATGATGCATGATAGGGAGTTAACATCACGATATGAATCCCCTATGATGATGACTGTGGACCCTGAAATAATGATACCTCTCATGAGAGGCTGCCCTAAAGCATAGGCGTCCAGCTAAAAGGACAAGTAGAATGGCTCATGAAAGGGGAAAGAGCTGTAGCCACCTTGGAGGAAGCTATTACTCCCAACCATAACTGAGAAAAAATTTGGACCTGGGGGTAGGTGGCACAAGAATAATTTAATTATGGAAGAAAATATGACCGAATACCTTCAAGTACAATTGATTTTAAATCAATTCAGCACACTGAGGGCAAAACAGCTGTGCCTCCAGTAAGATTTCAAAAGGCCATGTCCTCCCCTGGGCAAGGAGCATGAGCTAACACAGGGGAAGAACACAAGGAAAAAGAAATACCATGTGGAATATGGGCTTACAAAAAGGGATCCCAAAAACCCTAATGAATGGCCAACCCACAAATAAATTAGAAGTATTAATTATATTGGTCATCTAAGCCAAACACCACCACCATCACCAACACCATCTTAATTGCTAATTAAGAAACCACCCTCTGGTAAACAAATCTCCATAACACATTCCACATGTTCACAATACCAGGTAGAGCAAATTAAGATAAAAACTGTTTCTCATTCTTTTCTCTGATCTTCTCACAGCCTTCCCCAGGATGATGCCTGGGAAAGTTATGTTTCCCTCAGTGGCCAGAGAGCTGCTGCCACAATCCTGTGGGGAAGAAATGACACAGACAGAAAATGTATTTGGAAAGACAATCTAATTTTGTGCATATACATATATATATATGGATACAATATATGCAGTATACAACCTAGTTGAGTAAAACATTTCAGGGTCTTCTACAAGCAAAATACAGTTCTTAGAAAATTCCTAGAGAAAAATCACATTTCATAAGCAGGAGGCTTTAAAGTGCATTCCTTTTAGCATTGTGTTCAGGCAGTGACCCAGCCCTGCTGCTGGAGTCTCAAGTTTGGGTGGTGGTTAAGATCAACATCACAAACATGAAGACAAGCAAGTAACTGAAACATGGTAACATCAGAAGACTTGGGCAGTGAATACGCCTAGCAAAATATTATAAAAAGTTGTGAATCTTGAGGCAAGTGCACCTGAAATTGAACTAGTCCTCTCTTAAGGGAGTGAAGGGCATCGGAAACACTGGGAAAATACCTTGGCTTTTTTCATGGGACAATAAGCCTTGATTTTAACGTGACTGTAAAGCACTAGTGGTACCTAGTGGTGACATCTGGTGCAGTTTTAATGTTGAACATGCTTACAAACTTGTAGTGTATAATAATGCTAATTAACAGTGAGCAAATTTTTAGAAACAGAAATAATAGAATTGGTAGGTGTCAGGGATACTTCTAACAAGAGCACTTAAAACAAAGAGTGTTCAGACAGGTTTCTGTACAACAGATTTTGTTTCACAAACTTTGATACTCCTTGGAGGAGCCAACAATGGTTTTCTCCATTTTTCCAAGGTCCTGATCCAAACAATGTCAAAGCTACTGAGTTGTCATGGATTAAATGAGAATTGCAACATATGGTCTTAAATTGGTTAAATAACTAGATAACAATGGGGAGAAAAATCAAAGTCCATAAATAAATTTCAAAGTGTGATGAAATGGTCAGGATTCATAGTAAAGAAGGATTGTTGCTTCTGCTATTCAATGTGCTTCTCCAGAAGATATGATGTGGAAAAGTTGTGGGTGGAAGAAGAAAGCAAGTGGGGAACAGAAATGAAGAAAAAGTGAAGTAGAAAAGATGAAGAAGCATCAGCTTACTTAAGTGTAGTTGGCAAATCCACCAATTCAGGGTTGGTTATGCAGAAAGATGCATATAGAGAGAGGCAACACTAACTCCACAAAACCACGTGCGTACTTGGGCTAACCATTAATCAGGATTTTTTACAGAGAATTCTACAGAAACTACTGTTCAGTCCTGAAGAAGGTTCAAAAATGAAAGTAAAACTTTAAAATCTATTCAGAAAAGCATAGAAGGCAGAACAGAAAGTGTAATTACATTATTTTAAACATTTTTGGCATACCTGCAACTTGAGTAGTATGCAGTGCTTGTTCTCTCCTTTCAAAATGAGATTAAAACCAAGAAGGATATAGAGAAGAGCAGCAAGGAAAATTAAAAGTAGACTAGGTTTGCCTGTTAGGAAAGTAAAAAGAGGACTGGAAAGGGAAGTAGTATGTAAATCAGCAGGGGCTTGGGGCTTGAGAAACAATTGTTTCCCTCTTGGGAAACAATTTGCCACTGTTTCTCAAAGTGCAAAATCTGGGGGTGAGAGGAACTTTTTCACAAGGGACATGTCAACTGTGAAACTCAGGCTCATGGGACACTGTGTACTGAAAGAATGCATGGGATCAAATCCAACTTAATTAGTGTCATAAAAGACAGTCATTGTTATTTAACATTCAACAGAATTTGAGCAAAGAGCAATTTTAATGTTGTGCTATGTGTTCCTTTTCTAGTGAAAGAAGACAGAGAACCCTTTGTAATCCAGCCTCCTACCTGCATCCTCCTGAAAACCTATCACACTCAGAGGAGGATATTTATTCTCAGTATTGTTAGGAAAGAAAAAGTTTTCCCACGCTGTCTGAAATAGGAGTAGTTTTAACTGTGGTAGGCAGAAGGTCACATTGAGAACACCATAAAGAAACCAACAATCTAGGAAAGCATTGACTTAATTTGATAGGAGGTAAGTCACATACAATTACTTTGTGTATGTAATTCTTTTAAGGTAGCAGACCAATATTTTAGTACTAAGTGAGCATATGTATTGAAGTAATTTCTAACAAAAATGTCCATTATATCGTACAGTTAAATCATACACTTGGTTTTAGTTAAATTGCTGCTGCTGTCAATGCAGTGTAGACTGTGCAATGATTCCACAATGTTGTCTGTCTGCCATTCCAGAAGAAGGCCTCTTTTATCTCTTCTGCTATTTCCCCTTCCAACTCTGGGGAATATGTTGAATTTTCTTCATTCTTCCCTTCTTGTCAAACACCTTACCTCTCACCGGATTTTCCTCCAATTTCTTCTGTAAAACAGGGAAATACTCTCCTGGGTTGTGAGTAGGCCTCCTGAGGTAATGCAGTTGAGGTTTGATGGCTGGTGGTGACAAAGGAAGAACAATGATGGTTACTGTGCCTAGATTTCACTCACTTAGGGAGAAGAAATGGATTCCTCAGAAGTTGTATCCATCCCATAGCCTGGGCAAAAGAGGGCTTCTCAGCCTAAGAGCCATGATTCTTTTGGATCAATGGGCAGTTACAGACAGTTAGGAAAAAGTTCACAGAAAAAAAAAGTTTAAAAATATAAATCTTAAGTATAGATGTAAAACTCTAAAATGAAACATAAGCAACTCCAAAATTGAAAGTAGGGCAATTAAGCACTACAGAATACTGAATCTTGAAATCATGCCCTTATTCTTACATCTCAGCAGACTACATCAACAAAGGAAAGAACATTCTTGTGCTTAGAAAACAACAGTTTAGACAGTAGATGAAACTGCCAAAACTAAATGAAGAAGCAACTTTATATTTACATATCTACATATATACAGCAAAATACTTCACTATTTTCAAAATGTTGTTGGTCAAGGTAATTTTAAGGCAAGAAATCTGATTTGACACAATGTTTCTCAGAATTCTGGGATAGGTGGATTTGAGGCATTTTGTATGATTTTTCAATAAATTACAGGCCATTGTGAAAGTTGGAAGTGGTCTACATAATAATCTGACCATTCTCAACTTCTAGACTCTGTTTGAACCTACTCTTGCTTTCTTACCTCTTTACATAGATAGACTAAAAAATTAACCATGACCATGATCAAAATATTTTAATCTTATGTTTATTTATTATTTGCAAAATAACCAATTGAATAATTAGTATGACAAGGATTTAAAAATAAATTTTCATTGCTCTTAGCAGGAATCCTGAGAAGCAAAAAATATTCCACTGTGGGAGCTAGCTAACATCAATTATTCAAATGCTACAACAGTCACACTCCATCTTGCTAAACTACTCAAGAGATTAATCATACCCTAAAATGTATTGGGGAACAAAATGTTATGGATTTTCTAAACTTCATAAATGTGTCTTCAGATTTCTGCATAGTCATAATCCTTCCTTTTCTCAACTAGATTCATTTCACATTCATTAAAATTCAGTAGGTTGGTTGTGTTCTCAGGACCTTCATGCATGGAGTGATGACGGTATTTTTTTCTTTTTTTTTTTTTTCCCTTTTAATTTAGGGAAAATAATTCTTTTTTAAGATCATGTCTATCATCAAGGCAATGAAAGCAGAGAAAACATAATTAGTAGCACTATGTTGGTAGTGCCAGTGTGCGCAAGAATAGTTACACAAGTAACATTATGCAGATTGTGTGCTATCCAGACACTAACTCAGCAAGGAGGCTGAGTGCATTAGAAGCTCTGTTTGCTCTGACCAGTGGGATGTGCAACCCACCATTTTATAGTTGAAACCTCAGATTTGGCTTAGGATAGCATGCACATAGTATTTCCTCTTAACCCTTCTTTCATACAACTCTTTCTGCTTCTTGGACAGATGCCAATGGATATAAACACCTGGGCCTATGTCTACATTACACCTTGATTTGCACACCAGATGAAAGAAAAAATGTCAGAACTGATGCTTTGTAGACAACTGCACATAAAAAACGAACCTAGTCTGCTAATAAAAATCATCTTTCTCCCTTTTGCAGCCTTTGTCAAGAAAGGAAGTTTTCTGCTGTAATTATCAGAAAGATCTGCAGGACAGAGGAGCAGGAGTACCAAGACTATATTTCATTAGAGTGATTAAAGGAATGGTCTAAACTTCGAGAGACTCAGTCTCCCAGGAGTGTTAATAAAATCTGTGGTTATACAAAATTCACTTCCATCCAATGAGACACCTCAACGAAAGTTCAAAGATAACTAGTTCTTGGTCAGTTACTATGACCACTAGAGAGGTCTCCTCTGTGAAACCAGGAGCAGAAGCTGTAAGAATTGGGATGCAGAGATGTTACCAGTGTTCCAAGTGCTTTGCAGCACCCACTGCTGCCAAGCATGGGAAGAATTCTTCCCCCGACAAGGGCCTGTGGCCCCTGAGATAGCTCCAATCTGAGGGACAATAGGGTTTGGACATCTGCTGGGAGGTTTGACCAACCTGTGGGATGAAGTGGAAGTGGATTTTTCTCACATGTCCAGGGAATAGTAAACCTCTAATGCTGAGGTCAGGAAGCAATTTTCCCCCTGGGCAGATTTGCACTCATCCCTGGGGGCTTTTTGCCTTTCTCTGCAGTACCAAACCTGACCACTGGTCAGCCTCCTCCAGTCCCTTTTGGCCAGGTTGCTGCCTGCTGCTCACGCATCATGAAGATAGACTGCTGTGCCCCACATTCATTCTTCTTTTGTTTTCTTCCTTTGTGTGATTGTTACTGAAACTAATTACTCATGTTCTCTTTAGAAAACAGGGTTTCTAGGCCTGTATTCCTTCTGCTGCTTTCTGTAGCTCTGTTAGACTGACAGACTGCAAAGGATGTTTTTTTAAAACTAAATTGAAATGCATCACCCAGATTCGGGCTACACATGAGCATTGTGTTAACACTTGTGAGCAAGGGCTGTGAAATGGTTTCAGAAAAATAATGATAGATAAACCCAAAAATGAAATCCTGATTCCAGTTGTAGCCCTTGTGCTATGTGTTTTTGAAAGCATTTTTGGTGCTGAAAAACCCATGGCATTTCAGGCAAATGAAATTGCTTTTCACCATTTAAGTTGTGGTGTGCAGGGAATAGAAATAGAAATAAATTGTAATAGGAATTAGAAATAGGAATAGAAATAGGTATAGAAATAGAACAGAGCATGTTACTCCTAGAATTCTCTATGACAAGCTAAGATCCAGGTCTGAGGGCTCCATCCTAGAGAACCGCTCTCTGTAGTGCAGGTCCCAGGCCCTCCCAGGAGACAGGGACAGAGATGGGCACACAGACTGAAAGTCCCAGTCTGAGCTGGGATCAGCCCTGGATCCTTAAGGGAAGATGGTGGGGGTCTTGGGTAAGGCTGGTCCAATACACTGAGACCTATGTGTACTTCCATTTCCAAGCCTCAGAAATGAAAATATGGTCACTCAGTGATTGAAAATGATAACAACCTGGGTACATCAATAACCCTGGTGTGCTTTCTCATCACACTTAGTCCAGGCTCCTTGAAGAAATGTTTAGTTCAACCACTTTGTACTCAAAAAAGGAATAATTCTGAGAAGCGGAAGATGTGCCCATGGCCTCTGGGCTCCCTATGGTGCTGTGATATGCTGTTGAGCTGCCAGTTGACTCTGGTTTGACCAGTGGTCAAGTCAAGGTAGGAACACTGTCAGAGCTCTCTCCTGTATGCAGCTACCTCACCTCATAAAACTTGATCAACTGTGTGACCTCTTGGGTAATTCTTCCTCTCTCATACTTAAAATTGACAAAGGCACAGATTCAAAACACAGCAGTGAGGCAGACTGACCAGCTGGCAAAGAGATGGATGGGATCATACACACACATGCCTTTTTTAGTCACCCTCACTCCTTTAGAAGTGATATTTAACAAAATGTGATAAAGCTTCCCCTTTTAATTCAAGATGCTGAGTGCAATTTGCACAAAAACTGGGAAGACAATAACATTTGCTCAATTAGAAAATTGTGTGTGTGTATGTTAACACCAGACTGTTTCCTAACTACATGCTAGTGGTCGCTTCCAGCAAAACCAACCCTCCCAAAACAAGATCTATATAGAACATAGAAAAACCACACAATAATGGCTGTAAACAAAATGTCATCAGCACTGGACTATATGCATGGAAAACATTGTACTATTATCTACTCCCCAGCACATACTGTAAATAACTGCACAAAAAGGGCAGACTTTCATGCCACACCAGAGCAAGTTGATTGCTGTATAAGCCACAGTAACAGGGCATGGGTAGGAGGTTACCGGTGTTAAAATAGCCGAGTCAGAAAAACCTCCACTCTATCCCTAATCCAATTGGTGCCAAAACACACACTGAGGTAGTAGGTCTCTAACGAAGAGATAAAACACTGGCTAGTCATTTGTGGAAGTGCCAGACAGAAGGCACCTTGCTATAATTTAAGGAGACATGATCACAGTGAGCATTGCTATTGGAAGCAAGGCATGCCTGGCAATAAATCTAATGTGTTTTTTCAAAAAAGGAACACTATTAGGTTGACTGCTCCCCTCTTTTGAAGGTGGATTCTCCCTACTCCTATTTTTCTAATCAAAACAGTTAACAGATCCCTATGTAGGGAGATACGTTTACAGGGGATTAAATGTTATCATTCTCAAACAAATGAAGAAACTGGCCACACAATAAGAATTTGAGCAAGGTCATTTAGCAGCCATAATGAAGGGAGTGTTCTTGGTAGTGGTGAGAGATTGGAAAGACTGATGTCTTGAGACATTTTGGGATGCATGTATGTGGGGAAAGGGGAAGGTCGACCCTTGCCCTGGCAAGGCAATGCGCTACCCCTGTACACACTACCCCACTGGAGCCTGTATTCCAGTCTGGCAGAACCTGTCAATCCCTGGAGGCAATGCTTCTCACCCACCTCTGGAGCCCCTAATCAAACTCTTGAGTGGCAAATGACCAGAAGTCCCACCTGAGGGGATGGGCCCAGGAAGACCAAGGGGTATTTAAGGCCAAACATGAGGAAATCACTCTTCACCCTATCATCTCTTGGAATTTCTATCTAAACACAACTGGAATTCAGAATTTGGTAGCTATGTGTGTGCTTTTCTAAATGTTTTCTGTTTTCTCTCTTTCTTCTTCTAATTCTCTCTTCTTGGAATTTTTGGGTAACTTAAAATAGAATGGTCTTAGAATTTCCTAAGCTGAAGGGCCAAGTTCATGCATTTAGAAGTGTTTTATGCTGATTGAATGTTGTACTAAACCTTTTGCCAAATTCCTCTGATTTTCTGAAGTTGTCAGTAAAGTCTTTTTTGTTATTTTGACCTCTTGACAATATCTTGTCCATATTTCTCCTGTTCATCTAACTCAGAGTACATGAACAACCCTGAGCCCTGTTCAAAACCTCATGGAGCAAGTTGTTTGGGGACTTACAGCTTTATGCCAAAAAAGAGAAGTCTTCTGCCAGCTGCTTATTTATACCTCGACCTGCTTATTACAATGGTGGTCAGGAGGCTCAGAAGTTCCACATATAAGGGATGTGCAATTTGCTATTTGCAGGTTCTCATTAATGGATCAATGGGTTAAAAGTGGGATAGAGTTGGAGAAATGAATGAAAAGTTCTGTGTAAGCATTGCTTATTAAAAATAAACAAAAAACCAATGCAAATATGCCAACAGGTATAAAAATTAGTCAGTTTTAATATTAGATCTGCTTATATTACATGAGAATTATAGGTGTAGAGAGACATGAATGTTTTCATTCATTCCTTAAAACAATGTTTTTCTTCAAAAAGCAAGACCTCTCCAAGATCTCTCCAAAGAGCAAGACCTCTAAATGCCACCTGCAAGAAAATCCTGAGTGATCAAAAATAGTAGCCACTTTAGAAGGTTGCTCTGCCAAAGTAGGCAGCTTTACATTTAACCTATTAGCAAAAGTTATCAGCAGTGGATGGATAAGGGGGATCAAGCTGCTTTTGGTGTTGAAGAATACTGAGACTAACCTGACTCAACAATTCCAAGGTTAAACATTCCAACTCTTTCCAGACAGAAACTGGCACCAGTGAGGACAGACAAAGTTCCCAATAAAGGAACTGTGGATAAACTAACAAGTTATAGTACTGATAACATGTCTAAAGCGGTTGAGCTAAAGGCTGCTGAGCTGCAGTGTGCTGTTCTTGGTGAGATGCTCTCTCAGATTGTGATTTCAGTCAAGAGAAAAGTTGACAGGTGAGAATTACCTTGGAGTCCTTAAATAAGCTAGTTGAATTCTCTACATCAGTTTCCCTATCTTTTGAAATTACATTGGTAATGACATTAACTTCTCCCAGGGGACAAGTGGTAAGAAATAACATTCTCACTGTGCTTAAAAACAGCTTGATTATTACTAGGACTCTCTGGAGCGCCAGATGCTGAAAAGTAAACAGCAAGCACCACGCCTGCATCAGATGTAAAAAGCCCCAAGAAAGCAAAAAAAATTAACCCTTCTACAACTTGAATTCAAATGCAGGGGAGATCTCATTGTTTATATTCGGTAATAGGATGAACATACACAAACTCAGTTACAGAAAAACTGGAAATGTTGAAAAATCTTTTAGAGACCACAAGCCTCTTCATGCAAATCAAGAACTAACAATAAATACATATTGTTAAACATTATTTTCAGAAAAATTGAGAATATTTGCCATTACTTGATGTCATTCATTTTGGTTTTGTATTTTTTCCTTATGAGTCTTTACAAGCCAAATAGGTTTTTTCGTTACTCTACTCACTCAGTCCCAGGAACAAACTTGTGTTGAGTTTTGTTTTCAGCCTGCATTTTTACTTGTTTTCTACTTCCTGAATATAAAATATAGCATTACAACCTGCCTTTTTTCTTCCTTGAAAAATGTTAGAGAACAGGAGTCTTTTGTTCATCTTAATTCAGTTCAGGAAAGACATTTCTATTATCAATTTAGCTTATATAAACATATTCTAAAGTTTATTATCAATCTCATACATGGAATTCACTGCAAAATGCCAGCTGAGAAAAGGACATTTTATAAGATCCTTGAATTTGGTTAATTTCCCCTTATTGCTCCTACCAAGAGCTTTGACGTTTCTTAACTTTATTTAAAACAGGTCACTGTCAGGCAAACCATAAGAGCAGTGAAATCTGCTGTCACAAATAGGCCACAGGGTCCACCTGAAGGTAGACAGTGCACTAGGGCACGACTATGAAGTGTATCATTGGAACAAAGAGAGATATTCTGTCATTTTTAAAACTCATGGTGGTGTAATCAGCTCCTACCACAACAAAAGAAGGTGGCCCCACCCTGATGGCCTTTACACAGGATATCCTGTTATGTAGCGAGCTGTATATGTTTTTTGTTGTTTAGTCTTTGTACCTAGATGCTACCCTGGGACTAGAAGAACTTTGCAGGCAATGTCGTTTGATTTCAGTGCAAGTAAAAGGGTCATCAGGACCTAAGTATTATTTTGCACTAAGCTTATTTGCAAATTCAATGGCTTTTGTCTCTCAAGTAAGAACAGGGAGAAGAAAAGGGCAGTGAAATATTACTGTGAGAATCTGGGCCTGTAGAAAACCAGAAGACCTGGTAAAAAACTAACAAGAACACTAAAAGAACAACAGTAAGGATTTTTAAAGATTGCATATAAAATTGCATAAAAATATCACCCAAGCAAGAAGAAAAGCAAAATGCTTACTCTGTCATTCTAGTGCTAGATTTTATACTAGAAAACCCCAATGGCCATAAGTAATTTGGTCTGATACGTGTACTCCTACAACCAGCAGCAAAGACAATGGAATTGTATATTTTCCTCCTGCCACTGGATAACATCTAAACTCAGGGTGTTATAATACATATGTGCTCGGAAGACAGAACCAAAATAATACAAAATGCCAAGAGTGTGCTATGAAACTTGTGAGTGTGTGCAGTCTTGTGCTTAAGGGTAAATAAATTTGCTAACACTGAGTTTCAGGTCCTCAGCCAGCTTGCTTGTAAGTTTTATTCTATGTGGTGGTTAAGTCTGCAGAGCAGGGTGAGCTGATGCCTCAAAACAAGCCTGCATCCTGGTCCTGCTTGGATACGGATCAGAATCCTCTGTGCTTACTAGGGATCAAAAGAGATGTTTCAATGACAGGAAAGCAGTCTCATCAAGTGGAAGTGCACAGAGAGCGTTTAATTTTAACAGAAAATAATGACCTTGTCAGTGGTCACCTGTGCTGCTTCTGTGCTGACCTTGCTTTTACACAAAACTTATCTACCCTTGGGCACAGGAGAAGTGTCATATTAGGAAGCACAGACACTAATCTGAGACTGAAAAGACCTTCTCATGTTGTGGCTAACAAAAATGGGAAAATCCTCTGTACTTACTTCAGAGGAAGATGAACTATGAAAAGTGAAAGGACAAAGATTTTTTCTTCCTTTCTATCTGGCCAGCACTGATGTCAGGGCCATGGAGTAATTTGCAAGTAGTCAGTGCTACAGGGATCCTTCTCTTCCTCAGCCAGCATGTTTCTGCTTTTGAGTGATGATGTTCAGACACCATGCCAGTAAAGCTCTGAAATCACCACTGGTTCAATACATGAAAGCAAAGTATCATTCTGTTTTTAATAATTAAATGAAGTGATAGATTTTAAAAATGTAAAAGAAAAGGGCTTGATAATGCTTTCATTTTCTGAGTATAAATGGCTGCTACTACTATACCTGTGAGTTTCCATCTTTACTAATTTGAATAGGTCATTGTACTTTTCAATTAAAAGACAGATTTGGGAGCCATTGTAGAAATTGCAAGTATTAACAGAAAATTCAGGTAGCATTTACCTTTAGCTAGGTGTGCTTGTGAACCTTCTGATTACAAAGCAGCATAGCACTGTCAGCTATCTAATTTGTAATATATTTGTTTCCAGACTGAGCTTGTAAGACTTTGTATGTACACATGCAAATATTTTCATACTCGAAGAACAGTTTGCAAAAAATACCACTGTATACCATTCTTCTCTAGCATAACCAACTACATTTTGGAAAGTTTTTGTCCAACTACAAAATTTATGCTTGAAAAAAGAAACACCTAGAAAAAGGTATTAGTCTCCTTAATCCACACATCAGGAACCAGGTCCCCAAATGTCAGATTCATTCTGATGCTAAACATCCTAGAGTAGAAATAGGAATGTGTTTACTCTAGCCTGAGCTATACAAAAGGCTGCAGCTTTTTTCTGCTTTGATTAATCTGAAATATTTTAAATCAATCTAAAATTGATTTTTTTAAAAAAATTTACTTCATATTTTATTACCAGGGAAATCTAAAAAGGTTGATTTCCCTTACCTACACTTTTTCTCTCAAACATGGGAAATATTAGTGACATCCCTAATCTGTTGCTCTTTGAGACATTTAAATAATTAGCAGGATACAGTCAAACACTAAGACACTGGTGAGACACTAGAGCAGGTTGCCTAGAGAGGCAGTAGATGCCCCATTCCTGGAAGCATTCAAGATTAGGTTGGATGAGTTTGAGCAACCTGACTTAATGGAAAATGTCCCTGCACATTGCAGGAGGGTTTGGAATAGATGACTTTTATATATCCTCTATGTCCCTTTCACCCAAAATTACTCTAATACTAGAATTCTCTGAAAACACACTGACACTTCTTTTTCTATAGTGTGTTCAGGAATCCAAGCACTATGTCACCCCAAGTCCAAGGTCTGCTAGTTCCCTGAATATAAGCCCCAGATAAAGAACAAAATCCTGATACTTGCATCCTCTCTGTTTTAGGAAGGGAAAGTGCCTGGATTCTCCCTCTCAAACTATATATCAGTTTCTGGGAAGCAGAAGACGTGGTGCTCTTTCAGCTATGCAGAGCTTTCTGAGAGCACCAGCAGTCTCTGTGCAGAGGTGGAAGAATGTCATTTTTATCACACAGTTTCCTTCCTGTGCTGCCCTCTGCAAAAAGCACTCTGTCCCCTTTGTGCCTACAGATGGGTTCTCCCATATAATTTTGTAAAATTTCAGCATGAGGCAAATGGTATGGACCCAATATTTGAAGAATTTTTGGCTTATTCATTGCTTGTGTAGTCTTATTGAGGATGGGAAAGAAAGGTATCTGAAAACATAATTTCTATACACCTAGGAATGTTAGATAAAGATGCAAAACCAGAAATCCTTTCTCACACTATAAACATAGGCCATTAGCTGATGAACACCTAATTCTTTTCCAGTTTTTGATTGATTCCTTTGGAATAAAACAAGAGAAAAGCATCTACGTATCTTTGATAATTATTTTTTATTATTATTTTACACATTTCCACAGTGCCTGATCTCTAGCTTAAGTAGGAGGCGTCGAAAAATACCCAGATGTTATGTGTGCATATATGATCCTGATGCACCAGCACAAGGGTACAGAGTGTTTCAGGAAGGCGAGGGGGAAAAGTAAAGAGGCAACCCCACAATAGATGCTTTCACCTGGCCCAGTCTCTTTGTAGGGTTTTGATTTCTAGATTTCACTTTCACTTTATATATTTTCCAAGCTAATAGATTTCACTTCTTTTTTAAAACAACAAAAATAATCTAAAAAATGCTAATAATCCACTGTAGCTTACACAAATAAATTAAAAGAAGGAGACTGTTAGGCCTGTCTCTGACTCTCTGTGTATTAAAAAGTGTTCTGCTGTACACCTGTGTGCTGAGATCAGTAACTTTCCCTATAGCATGTCTTCTTCGATGGCAAGACTGATTTGCAGCCCCTAAGAGATATTAAATCTACCACTTCCTTTACTAACTCCTGTCAATAGTGAATAAATCTAATAGTCAAGGAAAAATGTTTTCCAGCCTGATTTCACACCTTTGTGCCAGTGCATGATAAACAAGGACTGACCAGCTATGAAAAGAAAGAAAGAAAGAAAGAAAGAAAGAAAGAAAGAAAGAAAGAAAGAAAGAAAGAAAGAAAGAAAGATATATCAGAAAGAGATGAAGAAAACTGTATAGTTTTATTAAAAAATGTGTTTTTTCTAGTGTGCCTAATCTAAGGCATCTTTAGCCACTGTAAAAGGTAAGAGTAACAAAAAAAAACTGACTAAATCATTTTGCACCTCTAATCAAACACTCTGTTACAGTATATTTTCCCTGACTCCACAGAGGAGTCGAACTAAGCACAGACTGTCACCACTATGGTATTAAGTGGAGCATCATTGTTATTAGTGTGCCTTCAAAGAACCTGCTAGGGCTGGAATTAATATTCTACTACCTTCACTGGGGTTGAATGCTGATGGAGGAGGAAAAAGAGGAGTCAAAAAAATGCTAAGAGATGACAGCCTGCCACAACATGGAATGTGCTCAGTGTAGATGGTGGAGCCACTGTCCTCCCAGCCCTTCACTTTCCTCAATAATTTACACCAGAGCTACTATTGAACCACAACCTCACAAATGGGAATGCTATCTCCCCTTCTGTTTCATTTAAATGAGCTGGTTCAGTGAAACTAACTGAGAGTTCCAAAAACCTCAGGAATTATTTTTGTACTTCTTTCTGAAAACACATGATTGAAGTGCAACCTTTTCACAGCACGAACATAATATAAATCTCTGGCTTTGAAAAAATTCAAACTGAAGTAGAAAAAAAACCCTTAAAGTATCTCTAGCCCCAATAATGAAAATCCCAAATACTAAACACTCTTAAGTATGAATATGTTCACTTTTAAAACAGATTTAGTCTAAGCTTACTGCAGTAATTTTTTCCTAGTATCACAGGATGCTCCTCCCCATAAATGCATAGTTTAAGAAGGAACAGAGACCCAAATTTTGATTGTTAAGTTCTGGGCTTTTGAACATGAAAAGGAAATACTAAGATTTACCTTCCTAATCTAATATTTTGCATGTTCTTTACATTGAAAAATTCCATGACAGGAGCATGATTCCTTAAAAAATACATATATGAGTAATAGAGCAAGATCTCATCCTGAACAGCAAGCTGTTCAGCAAAAATCGTTGTATGTATTGTACATGTATATTGTATGTATATTGTTTGTCTTGACTTCCACACAAACAGGCAAAATTGCTTACAATTAACTGGACTCCTATTAAGATACCAAGCCAGAAACACAAACGTGCTTGATGTTCCTCGTACATTCTTATTTTGATTTTTTTCTCTCCATCCTTATCCAACAATGCTTTTCCTTTTCATTGGACTGTCCATTCAGTCAGTGATGAAAGTTTAAACTGAGATATTGAGATGAAAGTAACAACTGACACGTGATTTCCTGATGCTCCTCTTCTCCTAGATCTTCAGGTCAGACAAACAGCTACTACTAGTGGGCCATGAAAAAATGTGGGAAACAGATAATTTTCTGCAATAGCAAGTTATACAGGCACATCACACAATACATTAATACATGTGCTCAGAGTCTGATAAACAAAATTTGCCTCAAGAGAATATTGCTTTCATTGATTATTCTTTTCCTAACTTCAAAAAAAGAACAAAATCAAGGGCTGAGGGAGTCTGCTGTTTAGAAAGAAAAACATTTTTCTGTCATAGTATTACATGCGCAATATACCAAATCCCAAGAAATAGTCAAATGGCTCTACAAATTCACTGTTCTTATTATTAAAATCTTCTGTAGGGGTAAAACTGATGTCAAATTTTTTCTCGTAGCAATTGGAAAAGGTTTTCAGTGAAAACAAAAAGAAAAAGCTAATTATTATCAAGGATTTTTTTACTTTTCTTTTCTTTTATATTCTTTTGCATCATCCTGGTGTTGGTTTCACCAGCTGAGGCACAGCAAAGGGCAAAACCAGCTTTTGAAGAATACTTTTTTGTATTTGCTTGACCTTTCTAGTAAAATGGAACAATTTACAATGAAATCACAATTTGACCTTTTAACAAGAATCCTTCCAGAAAAACCAACAATAAAAAACATACATACATGAAAAAACAAACAAAATTAACCAAAAAAACAAGGCCCCCACTCTTGAACCAGACTCATTAGCTGTAAAGTAGCCAGTGAGAGGAGGAGTGTTTTGAAAGCTGTTTAATGCCTTTCCCAGAATCTGGTCTTTGCAGGAGTAGAACAGGAATGAAGGTCAGATAAAATGATGAAAGAGATTTGCAGTGTCTTTTAAAATACATTTTTACTCTTCTGTACCTGGAAAAAAAAAAAAAAAGAAAAATAAATAGAAAAGTGTCAAATGCTGTCTTTCTCCACTTTGTCCAAGGGGTAGATAATCTGGGAAAGTAAAACAAGGGTATCAGTTTAGATAGCCTCATTTTCTGCAAGCAGTGACGTTTGCGTAACTGTTGAAAGGGTACAAGGTGAGGCACGCCAATGCATACCTCTTACAGGTACAACTGGAAATATCATTCTGTCCTAAACAAACTGAAATCTATTATGATCAGACTAATCCAGCTAGAATTCAAATTTAGGAATGAAGAAGATCACATAGAGTCCATCATGCATAGATCAAGAGATTTTAATAGGTTTCTTTGTTGTGGGGTTCCCTTATCATCTTTCATCAACAGCTTTTCCAGCACCTTTTTGCTTATGAAGGCAAGAACGTTGTACATGTGGTTTAAAATGAAGAAAAGAAATTGCTCCAAACACAAAAGAATGCTACATTTTAAAAGCTGTTTGCTCTCATTGAGCTTTCAGAGAAAAACACAGCTTTAAGTATGGAGAGGCACCAAAGATATAACAAAAGATGTATATTTTACAATCTGCTGGACTCCTCTGTCAAATATTTATAATCCCTTGGCATCGTAATTAGGTTATGTTTGACTAATATTATCCTGAATGTACAAACACAACTGTTTTCTATGTAGTTATACTATAAGTGCATCTTCACAATAAATAGATCTCCTTGAAAAAGAAGTATAGACAAGAAAATTTTTGGTTATTTCTGGTGAAAATTGACAGTTTCTAATAAAAGAAGAGAGTCCATCCAATTTGTCTCATAATCATCACTAGAAATCCTCTGAAAAAGCTTTAAACCGGAACATGAATATTTTACTCTATATTGGCTGTTCTAACTGGCTCCCTGAGTACTCCTGGCACCTGCTGTAATTCTGACAATGCTTATATCAGAAGAGTTTTAAAGAACATTTGAAAGAGTCTCTCAACCAAGGACATTCAGCCCAAGGAGAGATGAATTTACCTGTAGGGCTGGGCATGCCTTGGAAGACATTATTGCATCAAAATATCTTTTGGTTCCTTTCAGGAAACCAATTTCTTTTGCACTCAATAATCTATTTTTTTTAATGGTATTTGGGCAAAGGAGAAAAAGGACTGCCAAAACAAAGATCTTTACTGCTGGACTGCATTGTCTGTGTTGAATGTATACAGCAACTGCACAGATCTACTAGTGAGTTGGTATCTTCTACCACACAGATAGCAGGGGAACCTTTCCTTTCAGGATGGTCCCCCGTAAGTTGCTACTACCAAATCTTGCCCACTGATGCAATTCTAAGACATTATTTTAAAGAATTAGGGTTTCAGCATTTTATTTGATTTATTTAGACTGAGTTGTCACATTTCCAGCATAATCTACAATAGGCAGTAGTAACAGCCATAACAACAGTAGTATATTTACAACAGTAGTATATTTTCAGTTTCCCAACTGAAACATTCAGCTTGATTTACTGTCATTAACAGGATCATAACAATCCCATGACACTTATAATTAGCCACATTTTAAAGAGAAAAGACTGACCCAGAAGGAAGGGTAATTATTTGGGGCAGGTGGACTAAATGACATATTTGAGCAGTATGTATTTCTGAACTTCTCAAAGGATTTGCTGAATCACACCAGGGATCTGAAACAGAGCTCAACATACCGCCTAACACATGCTTCTCTTCCTATGCCATCCACATTTCCAATAATTTTAACCCCTTCCATCCCCTTCCAGTTAATAAAGCAAGGCAAAATGCAGTCTTCTCCGTTCTCTGGAAGTTCCCTGCCTGTGAAGAACTGAGTCAATGCAGAAAGGCTGTGGATGCCCCAGCCGTGGCAGTGTTCAATGCCAGATTGGCTAAGGCCTTGAGCAACATGGTCTAGTGGTAGATGCCCCTGTCCATGGCAGGAGAGGTTAGAACTAGATGATCTTTAAGGTTCATTCTAACCCCTTAACTTCCTATGATTCTGTGATAGCTTTTTATTTCTGTTAGCTACCTCATCAGCTCCAGCAAGAACATAGCAGCATAGATCTTGCTCTGAACTGTTTTTCTGCTTGGTGGAGCAGAAGTTTTGGTTTTCATGCCAAATTTCCCATTGGATAAAATAGAACTTCCTTCAACTATCCTAGCTTTGGATAGATTCAGCCTCTTTCTCAATTAAATACAACAGCTCTAGTGTAAATACTAGCATGTATCAACAGAGGTAGTAGAAAGAGGTAGAAGAATGAACATGCAATGCTATGTACATTTAAGACTTTAAGCAGTCCACTTAGCATATATTGATTATCATTAGCTGAAATAGCCTTGCTTGAATACATATCTCAGTCCTTCAGTGTCTCTGAGGAACTTATATGGTCAAGGTTGAGTACTGGCCTTCACTTTGATTGCTAATGTGAATGCCAGTGACTTCTACAACTTTTCCATGTTGTGATACCAGCACCCACTGTGAGTCCATTTCTGCTATTAGTTTCTAGTTTTTACCACGGCATTTTTAACTTTTGCCTGCTGGACTATGAAGCTATGTATCTATACAGAGTGACATACTGAAATGAAAATACACCGCAGTTCATATTTTTCTTCACACAGAATTAGTGTATGAGCACACCCCTACAGCAAGAAAGCTGACTGTCAGATTTGCGCAGTAATTATACTCTCTTAATGATGTTTTGGAGTCCAAAGCCCTTAGTAGGGCTTTCCATTTTAACAGTTGGCATTTATTCTGCCTGTTTAATTCAAACTTTCAAAATCTGCTCTCTCAACACAGTTGAAGGACACACAGAAACATTTAGACTGTGGTGAGAGTTTAAACTAACTCAGAAGCATCTGTTCTGTTTTGACTCCTGCTCCTCACCAAGTATAATTCACAGACATGGTACTGGTTCTATCACCGAAGAGGTACCAGGGACAGCCAGAGGTGATACAGAGACGCCATTCTCAGAAGGCATGAAAAGACACTTTACTATTAGAAATCTACAGTTCCTATAGAAACAATGGTGGACCTAAGACCTGACTGGCCTTTAGGAACCTTCTCTCACACTATTGGTGAACTTTGAATAGCACACTCTGAAGAACCATATCTATAAACAATGGGTACAGAAAGAGATAATAGTTGTTTGAATTCTTCTAAGTTTCCCACAGCTTCTAAAATCCTGGGACAACTATGTCTGTCTCTGTTCAGAGGATACATAATTACTACATTGGTTCCACCAACTGGAAGTGGAGAGCTGACCTCTCCCAGCACTGCTTCTGATAGCGGCCAGCTCTGCTGCCGAGATAAATGCCCACCTTTTACCTCCCCTTCCTCTCCAGCTGCCAAGACCACAGTACTGCTCAGAGAGGGCTTAGAACACTGTTGAACGCTAGGGACTTCTACCATTTGTCGTCTAAGAGGTGGGAATGACGGGTACTTAAGAGACAAAAGATGTGACCTGGATAGGGAAGGGCACGGAAGGGATGCAGCTTGCTTCAGTCTTGCTGAAGCTGGAGGAGTGAGTGTGGTGGCAGGGAAGCTCAGCGTTCTTGGGAAGCGCAGAGATGCCAGGAGCCATGGCTGGGGGTGAGGGGCTGGGCTCAGCCCTCTCACTCTTTCTCTTTCTCTGGGGATCAGAGGGCCGAAGGCTGTGGTTTTGGTGCCGGACTGCTGCTGCCTGAAGGATTTGCTGCCACTGCGGAGTTTTGTCCTTCGCTGCTTCTCCTTGCCGCGGATAAGCTTTTGCTAGCAAGAGTGATCATTGAACTGAGACCTTTTCACCTGACCTCACTGGGAGGGACCCTCACCATCTTCTTGGGTGTCTCAGGGGAAGCTCGGAACCCGGACTCCCGACCACTCTCTGGAGGGAGCACTTCCGGGCTGCTTGAGGGAGTCCGGCTGCCGCTGATATTCCCAGGATATCACATAGGAGATGTGAGAGCCAAAGGAAAACCTGAAACAACACCTTCCCTCCGCCTTCTCTCTCGTCCTCGGGTCGCCCTGCCCCTGCTGTTTTCTGCCACTAATTCGGGGGGTTTGCTACACTTTAACTCGACGCCCCTCATCCACCTGGATTCCTGCTGCTCCTGCTATGGCTTCGGCGTTTTTGCTACACTTTGCCACCTGGGGTGTGGTTGTCTCAGCTGTTACAGCCTGCTGCTCCGAGATTCCTCCTACAGACCAGCTCTCCACCCAGAGAGGCACTGAAACCAGCTGCCCCCCATAAGTTTCGCAAAGGGAGCTCCTTTTCGTACTCTCTCATCGCCCAAGCCACCATTGCCACGTGGGGAGGGAGCTGAAGTTGCGCCACAGCGGCCCCTGCAGCCGCCGGGGAATTAGCACACCTGCCCTTTCTGGCAATGAGCCGACAGCGCCCCTGCTGGCTGTCACTATAACTACACCAAAAGAGAAAGTGCCTGCAGCCGAGAAAGGCCATTACTGGGCTTCTGATTTTTTGTTTGTTGTTGCTGCCGTTGATGTTGTTTGTTTGTCTTGTTTTATATGCATACATACATACATACATACATACACACACACACATATGTATATATATTAGTAAAGAACTGTTATTCCTTTTCCTAGATCTTTTCCTTAAAGCACCATAATTTCAAAGTTACACTAATTTGGAGGGAAGGGGTCATGTTTTCCATCCCAGAAAGGCTCCTGCCTTCCTTGGCAGACAATAATTTTAAAAAATTATTTTAAATCAAGACAGACACTTCCCAGCGGCATCCAGTGTCAGGCCAGGCTATCAGGACCCCTATCAAGCCCTATGGTAGTCAAATGGCATTTAAAAGAAAAATTACTTTTCTCTCCTAAAAAAATATAAATGCTGAATGCAGACTGCAGGACAGTATGGTGTAGATTAAGGAGTCTTTGGGCAGGGGTTTCGGTATTTTTTTCACCATCTATTTAGCCTGCTTGAATCCCCATGAATGAAATTGTGAGGTTCTTGCAGGGTCCTTGTTTTCTCTGCTCAAATTCTGAAGCATTATAACCATACTTAATTCTGAAAGAAGGACAGGATGGCAGCACAATTATCCATGATTATACTATTGAAAATAAAAGGGAAAAACGAGAAATATTTACTATTGAAAATAAAAGGGAAAAATTAACCTGAAATTCTCTTGTGACATTGCAATAAATGTGCGTAACAGACTGTCAGTGTTACATCCTAACATAGCGGTTAGCAAAAGGGTTGCACTTGAAGGGAAGTTCAATACACATGCGCTATGACTCCAGCCTAGAAACAGAGTTGCAGAGAGAGTCTAACAAAAAGTAAATGAAATAATTAGTGGTGCCAAGAATGTGAAAGGGAACAATTACTCACTGTTTCTCACAATCCAAGAAGGGAATTACCAAACAAACTTAGAAACAGTAAATTGGAGAAGAATGAAAAGATATGATTTATCACATAATGCCTGTGTAAATTTTGAATTGTGTTGCCTCAGTGCCCAGTATGCAAAAGTACCAGGGCTCCAAAGATAATTTGACAAAGTAATGGAGTGATAAATCCATCAGATTGTGTCCAATTTAGAGATTTGACCTCTACCTTGTTCCTCTGGAACACAGAAGGGGTAGTGGGAACACATCATTGTAGTGGGATACACCCACTGTTTTAATTTTGGTTTTTGTTCATCAAGGTCTCTTCGATGAAATGCTGTCATGCAGGTAATGGAGAGCTGAAGGGACTTCTGGTCTATGAATGCTTGAACAACTAGTAAGGTTGTTCAAGCATTCATAGCAAAGCTGACATGGTGTTTGAAAGTAGCTTCTAGCCCAACTAATTAAAAGCACAGGTTTTTCAAAATGAGATTATTTATTGCAAGCCCTGCTGCCCCCACAACCCAGCTCCATCAAAGCACTGAGTGAAATGACAACAGAAATTGCAAATTCTTGTATGGCCTTTGATATCATAAAACAATTACTACTGATGCAGTGGACAATGAGGTGAAATAGTAGTCTGAGTAACTGCATCTCACACAATCTATAATCCAGTCTTCCCCACCACAAATGACAGAAGTATTTGCAGTTGCTGAGACAAATTACCAAATCTGCCACTTTTAATTCCTTTGTGGACTCACTCAGCATCTTACAGTTTGTAAAGGAGTGAATTTTCTCTTTTGTAAACTTTTCCCCCCAAACCAGTTATTTCTTGTCTCCCTGAGTACTAAAGTGGGTTTAGTCATAATCTGCAGCTTTTCCACCTGAAAAGAACCATTGAAGCTATTTCTAGTGCTCAAAATAAACAAAGATGTTGAAATCTAAGAACTCAGTTCTCAGACTGGATGATCCTGTCTCCTACTAAAGCCTTTTGAAAGCCTTTTCAAAGATAATTATGACCATGAAGATTCTGTATAGTGTGGTATTTTCTTTCTTCAATTGCCTGAGAGATGTATGAGGCCTAAGAAGCAAAGTTCAGAAGATCAATGAAATAAAGAAGAAATATGCATCATAAGTTAATTCATCTCTTTTATTGGTATGTCTAATGAATAAGAAATTTTGGAGTGATTATTTTTTCAAAGAAAACAAAATGCTATTTTGTCCTTGGTGGGCGGGTCCATCTTGGAGCTGGCTGGGAGTGGCTTTAGGTGCTTGCATTCTCTTTAAAGCAAGGGAAAACAAGAATAAATGCTCTTGGGAAAAAGTTTTGAATATTTGTTTAGTAAGTGAATTTAAATAACATCACTCCAATTTAGCACATGACTCAAGCGCATGATATCAATTTTTCTATGATGAGAAATAGCATTAGCATAGAAGGTATCCTGGTTTTGGAGCTTTGGCACAAAATTGTGCCTAAATCATTCATGAAGCTAAAAATTTCTAGTTATTTTCACACTGATGTTGAGTTTTATGTTGGCTTGACAGTTTGCATTCCACTTGACCTAGGATAATATCAGTGATGAAAGAGATCAGTTTTGGTTTAATATATGTTATTTGACTGCCAGCATATTATGGAAATATATCTAAGCAGATAAAAATATAATGAATGCACTGGCAAAGTAATTACTGAATTTCCTGAATAAAGCATGTATGAATGAAATTAGATACTTACTAGGTAAAGCCACCTAAAAAATTAGGTGCAAAATCTTATTCTATATTTGATAATCAAACATAATTCAAACTTCTGCATATGTTTGGGGAAAAATCATTAGATATTCCATTATATCTAAGAGATATTCCATTGTGGATGGAGACAAGAACCCCAGTCCTTTTCAAGGAGCAAGGGAGATGAGTTGTGTGGTGGGTTGACCTTGGCTAGACCCATCTATCACTCCTCTCCTAAGCTTGCCATGGGGAGAGAATATATAAGGAAAGGATCATGTTTTGAGATAAGGGCAGAGGGAGATCATTAACCAATTACTGTCACAGGTAAAACATACTTGACTTGGAAAAATTTATTTAATTTATTATTAAAATCACAGTAGGCTAATGTGAAGTAAAACCAAATCTTAAAACATCTTTTCCCACCTCTCCCTCCTTCCTGGGCTTAACTATATTCCTGATTCTCTACCTATTCCTCCACAGGGAACAGAAAGACAGAGATCGGGGCTTAGAATCAATTCTTCAAACATTGTCTCTGCTGCTCTTTCCTCTTCATGGGAGGACTTCTCATAACTACTGATGGGCTTGTCCTTGGTGGGCGGGTCCATCTTGGAGCTGGCTGGGAGTGGCTCTGTCAGACATGAGGGAAGCTTCTAGCAGAAAGGGGCTAGCAGAAAAACCACCCCTCCAGCCCTTCCTACTACCAAAATCTTACCATGCAAATCATAGAACCTTCCACAGGAAGAAGGAAAATCAAAGCCAGCAAGGTTTCCAGCCACATATGTGAATTAGAATTTTGTAATAAGCACTGGGCTTCTTTGGCTGAGTGACTAAAACAAAAAATTAGGATAATGCCTAGCTCTGGGTCAGACACAAGGAGCTGGTGTATTTTTGCATGACAAAATGTCTGTTGGAGATTGGGGTTTGGGTAGGGTAGTGGGGTGGGTAGATAGAAAATAAAAGATCAAGCTGATCTTTTCATCTAACTAAAACAAAAGGGTTTTTGTTTATAATTTACTTAATGGTGGATAAAAATGTGAAACACCATTTCAAAGCAAAAATTCTCATTTGGATTTTTTCAATATGTCTTCAGTTTTTGTTTATCACTTGTTTTTAATTACACTTAAACTCCTAAACACTTCAGCCTGACTCAAAAAACCCCCCACTTTTCAACTGATAATAGTTGTTGACTTTCTTCTTTATTTGTTATTGCCTGCAAGTACCAGGTTTTGAAGTTAAGAAAAGGAAAGAAGTGGTTTAGAAGGGGAGAGAATAATGAATAGCCTAGTGATGGAACAAGCAATGATTATAAGTAATAAAGATTAGACTTTTCAGTCATGAGTATCTGGGTACGTGAATGTTGCTTTTTTGGGATGGGATGCCACACCTTATAGGAGTTGTCCTGTCTGGTTCCTGTAGCTGGTATGCTCAAATTGGAAGTTAGTTGTTCTGTGAGTTGTTGAAGATGCAATCTAAATGCCACCAATTTCTTTTGAAGAGCCATTTCGTATTCTTCCTTCTTCTCATGAGAAGACATGATCTTGTTTCTCTTTCAGGACTAAGTGTTGCATCAGGAAAAAGAAGCCTGATTGTCACTCTACCAAACATAATTCTTGCAGCTGGCAGCAAGGAGGACTTTCCTCTTGCTGAAGTGGAAAATTTCTATGTGTCATTGCACAGGCAAATTTTCCTAAAAGGGATAAGGGCTATAATAGAATCAAAATCACAGCTGTATTCCCTGACTGGTGCAATAAATTAATTGATAGTACAAAATCAGGGAACAATTTCTGCAATGCACTGTATAAGTTACACATTGCTCCATGTCTCTAGGACCATGAATGTTATCCCTGAGGAACAATGCAACCATATGTCATCTCTGAGCAGACATATATCTAAAGGACCAGATGTGATGTGGAAAAATGTTCCCCCATGCAGGTAACTACCCAAAAAACCCTAGTTAAGTTGCCTCCAGTGATGATTTTTTTTCACCATGCACCTGAATATTCCAAATATTCACCTAAATCAAGACAAATGGAATTCCCCATTTTTCAACTTGTCATATAAAGTGGATTCAAAAAGCAATCCAGCATCTTAACGACCATGTATCTAGGCTCCTATGAGTAATAAAAAGCAGGCTAAACAAGAGACATATGAAAGTCTCAAAGGAAAACCAGGTGCCTTCCATAAGACTTACAAACACACAAAACGAAAATGTTGCAAAATCATCTGCATAATTATAAAAGATACATTTCTACGTATTCTATATATTCTCACCAAGCAGGCATACCATGGTGATGTACTGTTTGCCCTGTCTAGATACTAAGAATGTATTTTGCACTTAGCATCAAAGACCATGTTTATCTGCTATTAAAATAGCATAAAACCTTCTTCAGAATGCATTCTTCTATGCAAATTCCAGCTTGCTTCAGGTGCCACTTGCTAAATTAGACAAACGGTTTCTTTCAAAAAAGCACAAAGAGGATTTTTAAAAGCACAGAAACTATTCCACCCCTCCTCAGTTATCCTATACTGCAATACTATGGAACAATTGCTCAGCAGAGATAGATTACAGTGAAATATGACATGCAGAATTCCTTCATGTTTCAAACAAGTTTTTCCAGAACCTAACAAGTCTTTCTGATTTGTAATTTGGAGCCATAGCTGTTAATGTAATTCAGGTAACAGGCCATAAAAAAGAAGTGAGAAAAGGAAGGAAATTGTCTTTAGTAAGTAGACTTAGACTACAGTCATTCCAATTTGCCTGTGCTGCTGGATTATGACACATAATATGCAGAGCACTATCAAGCAGCAAGGAAAAATATAATGTCTTTGACTTACAACCTGAAATGGATTTTTTGCTTCTGACAATAATGGAGAGATAAGTTTATCTTTCAAAGCAGAATTAGAAATGACACCATTATTTATATGATCTGTAATTTACCTTTTTACCTCTCTCAAGGAGACATAGACATGCTCTTTATTTCTATGTTTGAGTAATCTGTTTTAAAACAACATCAAAATCATGAATATTACATAAGCAGGATTTCATCAGACATCTGCTTAGTGCTCATTGCTATGGCGTGGTCTTGGCTAGATTGACACATACAAAAATTGCATTTTGCAGAAGGCTGCAAAGACAGTCAGTATTCAATGGTTGAGAAGTTTTGATGAATGAAGCTGGGAAGAATCCTGTTAATTCAACACTCTCTGAATAATTGTAGAGACCTTATCATGGTGTCTTCTCACCACCATGTTCCTATACCAAAGGCACTGTCAGATAACATTCTGCACCAGCTACTCTGCCACTTTATTTTTGGGACAACTGGGACAGAAAGAAATGACGGCTTTAACTTAATAATCAGGGAAATTTTCACTTCCTGATAAAGAAATCAAGGTAGCTCTACGTGTTGGCATGGGCAATCTACAGAACTCAAAGGAAAAGCTTTTAACTACTTATAAGCAACATTATGTCTTTAAAAAAATCAAAATAAATAAAGCTAAAACCTCCATATCTGAAATATAGTCCATATATTAAAAAGTCTACATGTAGTATTATATTATAGTGTCTCTATTCTATTCTGGTGTGTTGCACGGCATAGAAGAATGCAGTACTGGAGCAGATCTGTCAAAACACACGTTTTGATTTGACCATGAGGTGGCAGTACTGCTCATCACATAGCCAGAGCACATTAGGCTTTCACTGTATGTACCAGCTGTTGAAGATGCAAACATCCTGTATATTTCCATGCTAAAAATGTGCATTACCACTAGAGTAATAAGCCCCTAGGACAAATACACAAAAAGGGAACTTTATATTTATCTACAGTTGGTACCTGAGAGAGTAATATTTGATTGAATTGACTGTTTTTCCCCAAAACAAGAAGTTATACTGAAAACTTTGCATTAACATTGCAGAATCTTTTCCCAATGAGGAAAAAAAAAAGAGGATGTGGTAGAAATTGCCTGTGAAAGTGTTAACCATAGGATCATACAATCAGAATACTTTGGGTTGAAAAGGGACCTTTAAAGGCCATATAGCCCAACACACCAATGATGAGCAGGGACATCTACAACTAGATCAGGTTGCTCAGAGCCCTGTTCAACCTGACTTTGAATGTTTCCAGGAATGAGGTTTCTATCACCTCAATGGAGATAATGTTCCAGTAGTTTGCCATGATTACTGTAAAAAATTTCTTGCTTACATCAAGTCTGTAATGGGGAAGAATATTTTTTTTCATTTGCTGTTAGTCTTATTAGAAAATAATATTATTTTTTAAAAAGTTTGGAATGTAAAGAAAAATTATGTCCATGGGCTGCTTATAATTTTCCATTCAGACTTGCCAAGCAATGATTTCACATGAGAAAATTCGGTTTTCCAAAATGGTTTAACAATGTTCCATCCCACAGGAAACACTTGTGCTGATGATGTCTCTGACATGTATGTATCTTTATTTGTGAAATGGCATCCCCATATTTATTTTCTTGAAACTGAGAAAAAAGGCAGTAGTGGATAACAAGCAGTATCTCCTGCAGGAAAAAAAAGACCAAACCAAAAAACAACCAACAACAATAATATGAGGATCAGATTAACATGAGAAGAAGACTAGTCACTAGATCCCCATGTAGTATAAGGACAAGCATACTAGAATTATTTTGGCATGTATATATGTCTCTAAGTAGATATTACAATGGCTTCCTCTGTATATAATTTAAAAAGCAACTTGGATACATATCCTACAAAGTTTTATGCAAAATACTGTCTGCAGCTTTCTTTTCTGGGTGTAGGATGCCTGTGCAGTAGGACAGAGTGTTGTCAGTTGGGTTCAGGTCTTCAGCTGATGCCAAAGGCTAGTGGTGAGAAAGCTAAAGCTTTTATTTTAAACATACACAAATGGGCCTGTTTAATACAAATACTCCCCAGCTACACACAGAACAGAGGTTTTAAAACCCAAGTACCCTTGACCCTGAAAAAAGTCCAGGCTGAGTTTCACCCAGCAGCAAATTACATGTGGTGAGCACATTATAGCCATAATCTCAATCTTTCTAATTCTTTAATCTTTTTTCCAGCATGTGACGTGTGAAAGACCATGCACTGGCACAAGAGAAAGCATATGTTCAAGTAAACATTTTAATAGTCTGCCAATAGCTATGTATTATCCATGGATAATACACACCCCTTATATGGCTGGTAAGGAGATTCGCTCTGGAGTGGGTAACGGATAGAACAGGTTGTGCAGTGTTTGGCAAAGCAGAAGTGCCATTCCAGTGTTTTTCTTTCTAAGGTGCATAATTCACAGTATTTTTTCTGATTTTTATCAATTAGATAATGAACTATAATCTGCCTCTACACTGTCTGAATGACAGAAGCATTCTGCCTACAAATTGTTTTTGCATGATTAGAATTGCTTATTCACTGTAATCAATTGGTCCCGTAATACCAGTCTTTTCCCTAAAGAGATTAACTTAGCTATCTCCTACAGGACAATAGAAAACGAATATAAATAACACCAAAGATAAGCAACTTGCAAAAACTAAATTCTCATCCTCAATCTTCAATCTTAAATTACTGTGACACATTCATTTCTAAGTCCTCAAGCCCAAATAAATATGTGGCCCTAATCTTTCTAAGACCTTGAGAGTGAAGGCCTTCAAATGTAACCTTTTCCTCCAAGTTAGAGAGTCATGGGTCTACTCTCTTGGCTGAGATGGTGCTCTTGAGTTCTCCTAAAAAGCCCATGTTTCTGGACTAGTGTTTCTGCATTCATCTGGTCCTGCAAGGAAGCACCCTTCCAGCACAAGAGTGGCTGCTGCTCAGCCACCACCTATCAGAGTAGGGAGAGCAGTCATTCTGCCCCTTAATCTTTCTGGAGTCTTGATAGTTACATATGGAATTGCACATACTCCTGAAAAGCTGTAGAGTCACATGTTATTTCAGTATTTAGACTTAGTTTCTGCATGACTGCAGTAACAGCTGTGATTGGTACTTGTTCAAGACTTTTTCCTGACAGACATTTAACTCAAGTATATAAGTAACATGACCTCTTAAAAGAACTGATTTTTAAAATTATTATTACTAAGGGGCCTCTTAAGAAAAAGTACATGATTATGTGTCTGAAATTAATACATGCTTCTAGATAAAATTTTCTATGTGTTTAGTTGAGTTATTATATTTTCTTCCTACTTGCCACTTTGCTAGGTCAGTAGGAATTTAAATAATTTTGATTGTTTTGACTATCAAAACAAAGCACTGTATTATACGTACTTAGGAATAGTTACATTTCAGTGAATTTCACTGATACATGCACAAAGAAAATGCTAGAAAAAATAGTTTGCATTTATTTTGCTACCTAATAATTCAGCAATAGTCTTTGAAGCAATGTGGGTTCAGATAGTGTCTCATGAGCCTGTGGTGCACAGGTGAGGAAGTGCAAAAGTATAAACACACTGCAGAACTTAGAGATGTTTTTCCAAACTGCTGAGGCTGTGGACCTCTACACTAGGCTCAGGCTCACTTGAAATTATTCCCAGATGCCCATGAAACCATCCTATGGCTTGGAACTGCTACAGTTTAAAAATGTTTCAGTAGTCTCCCTTTTCAACAGCATCCTTAATAGAATCTCTTGTGCAGCATTTTTTTTCACCCTGCTTTCTTCGTGTCCAACGTGTCCTGTTCTTACAGACAGAAGAATACAGCCAGAACAAAGTCAGAAGGATAGAATCTCACAAATCTGCTTTTCCTATTAAGCAACTCTAATAATCCAGGATTTTTCTTTCAGGCTCTGCGCAAAATTTGATGGATAAGGCTTACCAGCAGAACTTAGTAGTACTAAGCATTATGTGAAAGGAATGATTTTCCCTCATAATGCTTCAATGGCGTTTTTCAAATCTAATGACTGTTTCTAGTTTGTTTGTTTAAGTTTGTTTCTGGTTATCACACAATTATTTTTTGTTTTAGAATAAACTGGAGATGTTTAGGAAACAACAGAGTGCATATAAAAATAGATGTCAAAAATTCAATAAAATGTCATCCTTACCATCTGTTTTCTTTGATTCATCCCCCACACTGCACTTATATTTTCTGTCCAATTTGTTGTCTTCCTTTGATTCACCTAGAAAGAAGAAATAAGAAACATTTAATGCATTTTAATGCATGCAGAGTGCATTTTAATGCTTGTAACTCAATGAAATTGCAACGCCAAAGGAGATGTTGTTCCTTAGGAGGAAAGGTCTGAGTTCAAAAAGAACTTAATTAACACATTTCCATAGAACAAAGCACCAGAAAACATGTATCCAACTCCTAGATAAAATCAAGTTTTAAAATCCACTTATAAATTTCTTCTAATTATCAAAACCTTTTAAAGTTATATGCAAACTCAAAATGCCCCTGACTGTATGTTAGCCATTAAAAACTTGATCATAAGCTTCATTTCAGAGCCTGAAACATCCATGCTTTCCAAAGAAATGAGAACCTGCAAGGTTTCATCATAAGTGTCTGTTTTAAAGAACCATCTTAGATATCCTTAACATGCTTATGTAATTTTGCCTTATTTTCTCTTACCAAATTCCTTTTATCCATCAATTTGTTTGTGTTGGTATCAGGAAACAATCATGCTAGCATTGATCATTGCCTTTAGAGTCTATGTAGCAAACAAAAAAATCAAGGCCTTTGGCAGAGCAATGGTTCATGTAGAATGAAAACATCAGTTTAAGATGGGGTGTATTTTATGAAGCTAGGAATGTCATCCAAGATTGACTCTTTTTTTGGTCCTCTATTAGCCATACAGCAAAGCACATCAGATCTTACCTGACCATCCCTTCATTGAATGAGAATGTTGAATGCTAGATCAAATAAAAACTGAAATGGAAAGCTGTAGCAGAACAGAGCTATTTCAGCTGCAGTATCCAAACAGCAAGAAGGGTCTTTTTCCTTCTGTGATGCACACCTCAACACAAAAAGCTGTAAAAGTCTCACTTTAGAATTTTTTACATGTGAGGCTGTATTACAGTGATGCTTATTCCATTTGTATTACTATTTTTGGTACTATAACTACTTCCTAGCCTTTGGATCAAGATTAAAGGTATTAAGTGTTAAAGAGGATATTATCTGCCTTCCAAATACTCATGGGCAGTGGATATTTATTTTTGGAACAGCTCAAAAAAAAGAAAAATAGTAGAGAAATGAGGTCTCCCTCTTCCACAATGTGCCTTAACCATTAGCATATTCATAATTCTTGGATGGTAGTGGATCAATCTCTCTCTCCAATTACGTTTCATCATAGCATAAAAGAAGAATTATTTTCAAACCCCAAAATATTTAGCAAGATGGAACTAAAGCATGTTTTGTTCAGTTTTTATTCAAAATTTTTCATGTTTATCTTCTTAAGCTCACTGTGTGGGTGAAAAAAAAAAAAAGAATGCAAGATGATACAGGACAAGCAGCACCCTCCTCAGCTGATCAGACTGCCACTGACTTGGGGTCTTCGTACAGAGAGGTTATGAGCAGATCCAACAGAGTTTAGGTGTCTGTTTGATTAAGGTGGTCTTAAAAAAAAGGGCGTAGTCTTCAACTGAAACTAATATGCACAAAAGTATTCTTGCATTTCTTCCACCATCATACAGATGATGGTAATGATGAGCTAACAAACATTTTTTGACCATTGCATAAAAAAGTTGCTTGACCCTAAGTGTGTGCAGGAAAAAATGCTGAACATCTACGCATGCACTGTTTCAGAGTTTGATCTCTCAGAGAAAGCAAAGGCAGTGTATGACAGAGAGACTTTAAACTCACTGGATAACACAATTCCTGAACTTTCAGTGAATATTATGAATAGGGGACTTTTAAGTAATGTAATATCTACCCTACCAGCAGCAGAGCAGGATAATGATCATAATGATCTTTTTGAAAGGGATTACAGAGGCAGAAAAATAATCAGACAAATATATTAGATGAGATATTAACATGTAGGCATAAAGGAAGCTGTGGTAAATCTAGACATGTGAATGTTAAGATTTCATCAGTCCCCAGAGACTCTGCAGCGATTGCTCCTCATAAAGGCCTTATCCCATAAATAAAGGAGAAGGATTTCTTTTCCTAAGGAAGACACTAATTTTCAGAAATCATTATAATTCCTTTCAGAGCACTTTTGACACCTGCAGCAGAGACAGACTGTTGAAAAAAGTACTAGCAAAATCACTAGAGCACTTCGTTCCCATATTGCTAGAAGCATGCAAAACAAAAGATTGCAGAAGTAAAGTCTGGTGCAGTCTAACTCACATTTCATATGTCCCTGACCTTTTTGTCTTCCTGACGGGCCCACTCATGTTCACACATGTAACGCTGTCTAAAGAAGCATCCCATACATTAGAGAGAGTGACAGCTTTGATCCCACAACCGTTCCATTCTAAAAAAAAACCTAATTACAAAGGAATTACTGGGCCAGCAACCGTAAGAATAATATCAGGAATGTTTTAAACAGAATTTCTGCATTTCCTGCCATCTAAACTCACTGCTTGAGCCGGGACTATCAAAGCCTAAATGCCCATTCAGTCTTTTTCTAAAAGGAGGGTTCTGAGTGGTTTTATTGCTGCTTTTGGACTGCATGATACTAGCCAAGTTTGTGACAAGACACATGTGGCTGTAATGCTATTTTTTGATATTGGCTCCAGGGAGCAGGAGCTGTGCAGGAAAGGACAGTGTAATGGCTAAGAGACAAGGGATCTCTTTTGTTGGGTTTAATAAGTTTTTTTCATGTTTAATGGAATTTTCAAACATTTTTTCCATTTTTTTTTGGGTGCAGAATGGGATTCTTATTTTAACTCAGTTCCACAGCAAGTTAAAAAAACTGGAATAAAATTTCTGTGAAAACAATCCTCAAAAAATAAAGGCTAGTGATTGTCCTTATAAAAAATAAACTGAATAAAGGAAGGATAGATAAAATAAATCCTAAAAAAAGAGTGGAGAAAAATTCTCTGTTCCAAAACATATTTTGATCTGAGGCTCAAATCAAAGATGCATTTAAATGGCTTTAAAATGAGTTTAGAAGCCAATTTTGGTTTCTCCTACCAGTTACTCAAGCAATGACAATGTTCATTGAAGCAGGTTATTTGCTTCAGCTTTCCATGCTCTGTATCATAAGCGGCTACTTCAGTTCCATGAAAAAATAAAATTTTCCTTTTTCCAAGCAAGGATGGTGAACCCCATCTACAGAAGAACACTACTTGGAATTTAATTTAGTTTCTGATTCCCTTATGTAGGTGACTATACCTGTGTTCAGGAAGAGACTCTGGGCCCAGGAATGCTTTTTCAGGACATCAGGTTCCCCTATCACTAAAGTGATTGACTGGTTTTAGGGCTAGATTTCTGTTTCAGTACAAGAAGAGAACTCACCATTCTGAACATGCTGTTTCTCTTCTCCCACAGTATGATGAGGATCCATTTTCTTATCTGTCCTAGCTGCATTTTTCCCTTGATAGGCTTCGTGTTTGCTCATACCACTTTGCCAAGTGCTATTTACAGGATTCTTGCTGGAATCTGTCCTTTTGCTTTCCCCAGGATTTGGTTCTTTGCTCTTTTCTGTCTTTGCTTCTGTGACATCTTCACCTGGCTTCCCATCATGTTCATCTCTTTCCTTTTCATCTGTTCCCTGATAAGCATTTTCCTCTGCTTCTCTCTTAGCCTTTTCTTCTGCATCCTCAGCAAAGGGAGCAGCCAAGCAAGGAAAGAAGTCACAGCTATCAGTCAATTTGACAAGAACAACTCACGTATCTAAATCTACTTCAGCTTTTCACATGCAAACAAATTTACTTAGATAAATATAGGAACTGATCTGACAATGGAAAAAGAACACAAGAAGACATTTAACAAAATATTCTGAAAACAACTGGGTTTCAGGGGACAACCCTGGTTGTCCTAAATGTATTTTATGTGTACGTCCTTTTCTTCCCACTTAAAGTTCACCTTGAAAAGGTGAACTAAAAATTCTTGAATGGCAAAAAGAGATACTAGCTACTAAAGGCTGTAGGGATGTCTTACAGATTTCACAGAATATTCTGAGTTTGAAGAGATCCATAGAATGCAACTCTTAAGTGAATGAGCCATACAGAGGTCAAGCTCATGCTCTAAACAGCTGAGCTAATCTCAGGGTCTCATGGCATAGAGAAGGATTCCTCTCATTTGGAGATCTGAAAAAAAAAGCTTTATTCTGCTCCTGAATCACAGGACAGAACTTTGTCTCAGGAGAATTGGGCCTGCTACAACACCATTGGTTAAGTGTCTCTTGTCAAAAGTTGTGTCAGAAAATACTTTATCTAAATGGTGCTTTGTACATTAGAGTGTTTGTTTTGTCAGTTCTTTTGTTTGTTGCTCTTTCATGATGACCATTTAGGCAAAAAAACCCAATCAGTAATGATCTCAATTTTATCACACAGTATGAGAAATTTTTTATAAATATCATAGGTTAAAAACAGCTCACTGAGGCTTCTAGGGACAATGCCATTACCAAAGGGAATACAGTATTTTACAAATAATTTATTATAGTATTAGATACAAAAATAGCGCTAATAGGTTCCTTCCTTTCTGATCCTCAATTACTATTTGCTGTCAACAAGCAGTAAATGTTTCTGTATTCCCTTAATAATAATTGTTTTTATTGGCGATGCATCTTGACTGCAAGACACCAGTTTGTCAAGGGTCAGCAATTTAAGCCCCTGCTGTGTGGTAGGCCTTGCTACAAAAAAGGCAAGGAGGGTGATGCAGAAACTTGCAGCAAGTCAATAGAAAATATCAGTTGAGCAAAGATACTGATGCAAGTGGAGTACAAAACCCTTTAATTAGTCCTTAGCCCATACAAAGATATTCTGGGCTGTATGTTTGTATAACTCTTTCAGGATATAAAAAATACACATGCTTGTACTGCTAAATGTACCTAGAAACACAGAAATTATGTAAAAGTCCCTCACAAGTCTGTCTTGCACATAGGATTTTTATACTGTTTATGCTTAGTCAAGAAAATATATGGTGAAATTAAATTCTTAAAACTAATTACCACCTGTATTGTAACTTCATTCACTCATCACTTTTATATTTCAAGACACTGAACATGTTACATGCTTTGCTTTTTTGGTTAGCTTTAATTTGGTCCATAGGGAACTGCTAGATATTAAATAAAACAAAAAACCCCAAACAAAACAAACAAAAAAACCCCCCATAACAAAACAAAAACAAGCAAAAAAATACTCCAAAACACACACCAGGAAAAAAAAAAAAAACCCCACAAAAAAAAAAGCACCAAAACCAAACAACCAGAAAAAAATTCCCTGGGAAATAGATTTTAAATTATGCTGCTGTTTTTGTCTTCATGGAATGCCCATGAAGTGTTTTTCCTAAATGGCAAGTTTTAATCACAAACGAAAACTTGTTTTGAATAATACATGATTTCCTGAATCTTAAGACAGGTCTTTCAATTGGAGAGAAAAAATCTGCTCTGACACTTTGGAGAACTGTGCCAAATCCCTAAATCACAGTCACATATTACATTAAAATCAAATTCCTTCCATTTATATGAAATAAAACAACTTCGTTAAATAAAGGATTCAGCAACAACCATTCAGACCAGAGAATAAATTGTATCACAGTTTCATGGAGAAAAGAAAAAACAGTGACCTATTCCTTCTTTTTTCTGCTCCAAATCTGGTCTAAATCACCTAAGGGCTCTAAGATACCTTGCACAATCATTCACACCCTTGAGCTGAGGGAAAATTATGCCTAAATAGTTCTCAAAAGATGGCTCTCGGTATTTCCAAAAGATCTCAAATAATAGAGATTTGCTAATGTCTAACTTATTAGACATTATAATAATGTCTATAATAACCTGCCACTTGTTTCTCCTCTTAATGGTCCAGGATATTTGAATAAAAATTAGTTTCCTTTTTTTTGCAGCTGCAGTAATCTTCAAAAAACTGCTTTCAGCTATACACTTTCTTAGCTGTGAACAAGTTATCATAATTTTAATTGCTGTACTCTGCATTGTCTGGTTCATATGTTTTTTCAACTGCAGTGGCTAAAACTGGACACAGAATAACATTGAGGGACTTGTCACTGCTGAAAAGGTGAGAAGAATGCCAAAGGAATCTTAGAAGCAAAGTCTTTTGAGGAGTTTTTTAGTGTGTGTATGTGGGGAGTGTTGCTTTGCTTTGTTGGTTGTTTTTTTTCAGTGGTGGTAGGATGTTGATCAGGATGTTTTTCTGTTTCATGACAGTATTGAACCTTAGTCAACCTTCAACCAACACAGCCCTCATATTCTTCTGAAATATTAGCAGCCCTTCCCAGATTGATGACATCAACACACAGTTTCAGCTTACTTCCTAATTAATTTTCCAAGCTATCACCAGAAATATGAAACCAGCTGTGAATAGAGAATATTCTGTCCTTCTCCTCTGAACTATCCCCCAATTACCATCCATCTCTAAAAGTACCACACCTTTGCAACCTGAACAATTAATAAATATATAAATATATTTATCTATTTTTATCTATATATCTTTTATATTTTTCTATATCTATATTTATCTATAAATATAGATAAATCTAGATTAACAAATACCATTCCAACTATTTTTGTACCCACTGAGTCTGATCGGTGACTTTAGGGGAATTCCCTTTAAATTTATTTTTCTTCCCATTGTTCACATTCTCTTTGTTATGTACACTTACACAGCATAAGAAGAATATAAGGCACAGATGAGCCACAATGTTCCTATCTTTCTGAATTCAGAGCGGGTTATTGAATTCAATTGGTGTATTCTTTCAAACTAACAGTTTGAGAATGGTCAGACTGAAGATGAGTTTGAGGAAGAAGAGGTCAACAGAATTTTATTCTTTCACTAAGAAGCCTGGCTGTTACCTTTGGTGGCTTGTGCTTTCCATTTCTCCCTGTTCTGCTGCACCACCTCAGTCCAAGTGGCTTTAAAACATTTGAAGTCCTCAGTGAGTATGGAGCAGTTGAGTGAGGCACTTCCTTCGGACCCAGTGCTCTTGACACTTGATCTTTTTACTTCAGAGTGACTAATGCTATTCAAACTAGGACACAGTATCACAAAACACAGAAGAAATTAGCATCCCATACACTCAAATACAGCTAAGAAAAAATAATGGTTGAAAGTCAGATAACAGAGCTACACTGGAAAAACTAAGCTTGAATCCCTTATCCTCCCCATCTCTCCCACCCCAGGACAACCAATGTTAAAGTAAAGAGTACAACCTGAGCCAGTATTAAAGGGCTGCTTTTCCCTGTCTTATTTTTTGGCATTCATTCTCACTAAGTGCTGTAACTACTTTTTTGTGTATCTCCACTCCCTAATTATTACTGGAGAGTCAGCCAATTCTAGAAATCAAATATGTCACAGAAGAAGTCTCCTAAATTTCAGCAATGGCAGGTATTAGGCACAGGCAAATCTCTGTTAAGGGCATGAGGACCTCATCTGAGGCTTAGGCATCCATTTCTGTTACAGATCCTACAGCTGACTTTTGATGCTTTATTGTGAACATTTTAACAAAGACAGCAAGATTACTGACATAGAAAGATATTAGTGTTTGGTCTTTGTCTGCCCAAGAGCAAAGTCACCGGGGAGAGTGAATCCTGAATTGATAGCCCTACTCTAGGGATAACTAGGCACGTGGCATTTGAATTCCAAGATATGCCCTGTCAATTAATCTACTAAAAGAGTAGTATCTCTAAAAGAGCAGTACAGGTTGAATGGTCCAAGACTTCCTACACCTAAACTCCAGGTGAATTGTGGTGATTCTTTGCGCATTTGCATAAACGTAAATACTGTCATAAAAGTGTGCTTATTCTTTCCAGCTATCATTTCTGTTTCAATCCCATTCATAATTTTAGGTGTAGAGAAACAAGTTCCTCTCAATTACTCTCATTACATTCTCTCTGCCAGTGACTAAGAGAGCACTGAGAGTGTATCTGATTGCATGGATACAAGCATTTGTGCTCCTTGCCTTAGAAGGTATGACTCAGGCTGATGCCACCCTCCTCCCTCTTGGACCTCCTCCAGGCTGCACTTTCCTTGCACAAAGTTACCTCACGAGGTGAGCTGCAGTGTTGACAATGCAGATATGGGTCTTTAAGCCACAAGGAAGACATACATAGAAGAGGAGGGAAATCGGGGCAGTTGATCGCAATGGCAACTCATAGAGTGAAGGGACAGGGTGCAAGGTTATTCACCTGGAACGCCTAAATGCAGACATGCCAGAGAGGGAAGCTTCATCCATTAGAGGAGTCACAATTTTCTCTGTCAT
This sequence comes from Setophaga petechia, assembly GCA_024362935.1. Lineage (NCBI taxonomy): Eukaryota > Metazoa > Chordata > Aves > Passeriformes > Parulidae > Setophaga > Setophaga petechia. The sequence continues at coordinate 12,371,245 of JANCRA010000026.1, read as the reverse complement.
GTCGGTCAGCACAGTAAAGGTGGGTTCCACAATGAAATCAATGAAACCTGAGCAGAAACACAAGCAGAGTCAAGCAGGCAAATACAGTGAATACAATGACCACACTGTAAATGACAGTGAAAAAATTATACCTTGAAAGAAGGACAGGCAAATACTAGAAAAGGAAAACTGAATTATACATTAATCCCTGACTCAAGACCCTCAATATAGCATGCAATGAAAGGAACCTATTTAAACATTGGAAGGAAATTCAGGCAAATCAGAACATAAACTCATCAAGACTTGTTTTATAAGAGGAGTAGTGTGATATTGAAGTCAAATTCCTAGTATATTTTGATAAAACTTAAAGTTCACCTTCAAAGAAGAACTCTCTCAAAGAAGAAACAGCAATAATACTGATAACCTTGAACCTCCCTTACTTACAACATCAATATGTTGCTGTGAATTCCCTCTCCTCAGTGCTTGGCCAGTTTTTTCTTGCTGACAATAAAAGAGATCTAGATGCCTTTCCCACATTTTTTAATATTAAAAAAAAAGAGAGAAAAAATAAAGACCAAAATATTTTCTACTTCAGTATATAGTTTGACAGAAATGAATATGGGTCTGATCTGAATGTCAGGAAATGCAGACTGAAGAGCTCTGTGGACATAAGGTTATGAGAGAAGGAAAATCTAAATTCTATGATGTCTTGGTTTGAAAGGTCAGGTGTTAGCTAATGAAAGCAGGAGGCTCCCTTGAAATAAAGAATGTAAACTCCCTCCCTCTGAATTATTATAATTTTAAAATTGGGGGCTCTTAGGCAAAGATATGGGAGTACGAATAACAATTATTTATTAGGGAAAAATAAAAGTGAAATAAAAATGCAGTAATACAAAACAACACTGACAGAGTCAGAATATGACCTGACTCACTGTCAGTCAGGGTGATGGTAGTAGTTCTGATTAAATGGTGGCTGCAGTCGTCTTGGAGCGATAGATATGGTTCTTTTGAAAGCAGTGATTCTGTAGAAGGCTGTAGTTTTCTTCTGAAGATCCAGTGGTGGTGAAGATAGGCCTGGTCTTCCTCTGGGATTCCAGTGGAAAAGCTGACTCTGGTGTTTCAAATCCCAGACTATATCCAGGTAGGAATGCTTGGCTCACCCCCCCTGGGTGGAGCATCTCACAATGGGATAATGTAATTTTTATCAGTCATGCAGTGAGACTCAATGGTCCATTAACAGAAGATATTTTCTGGAGGGAGGATTGGTTGTGGAAGAGATAAGGAAAACTGCCCCACCTGGTTTTAACAGGTGTTTAAATTAACAGAAGACAACTGCTCCACCTCTAACAGATGGCAATAGAATACACACCCCAAGCCACATCTTCCATTTCCGACCCAAGATATTATCCACCCCTTATTCTAGTACCATCTGCATCATACCCAAAACAATAAACTCTAACCAATGGAACCTTACACACAGTTCTCTCTTACAACTAGGTTTCCCTGTAGTACACAATGAGCTTCTCCATCTTTCTGCATTACCCACCAAGTGTAACCAGGTCCTGGAGCAACAACAATCCCATGGATGGGCTTGCCTTTGTCTGAGATGGGAGTAATCCAAACAGTCTTTCCTAAAATACCTTTTATATGTACCACAGGAACTTTGTCTCCATGTACTGTGTGCAAGACTTCCTGCTGGGCAGGACCAGCTCAATTGATGGACCCTTGGGTGTTGACCATCCAGGTGACTTTTGCTAAGTTAATTTCCCAATTTCTATAAGTTCCCCCACCAAGCGCCTTCAGGGTAGTCTTAAGTAGTCCGTTGCACCATTCAGCTTTCCTGGCAGCTGGCGCATAATAAGGGATATGATATATCCATTCAACATCATGTTCCCTGGCCCACGTATTGATAAGACTGTTCTTGAAATGGGTCCCGTTGTCCAACTCGATCCTCTCAGGGGTGCCATGTCTCTACAGCACTTGCTTTTCTAGGCCTAAGATGGAGTTCTGGGCAGTACTGTGAGGCACAGGGTAGGTCTCTAACTATGCAGTGGCAGCTTCTATTATGGTCAGCACGTAGCACTTGCTTTGGCATGTCTGGGGCAATGAGATGTAGTCAACCTGCCAGGCCTCCCCATACTTATATTTGGACCACCGCTATATGGGCTTCACTTGCTTGGCCTGCTTGATTTCAGCATATGTCTCACAGCCATGGATAACCTGAGAAATACTGTCTGGTTAGATCCACCCCTCAGTCTCATGCTTATAGGTAGTGATAACCTGAGGCATCATGGGCCCATTGGGCTAGGAAAACTCTCCCTTATGTTGCAAATCTAAGTCTATCTTTGACACCTCTATCTTTGCAGCCTGATCTATTTGCTCTTTGTTTTGGTGTACCTCATTAGCCCGACTCTTGGGGACATAGGCATCTACACAACAGACTTCTACAGGTAGCTTCTCTACCAGAGTAGTAATGTCTTTCCACTCATCAGCACCCCATATTTGTTTTCCTCTATGCTGCCAGTTGGCCTTTTTCCACCTTTCCAGCTAGCCTCACAGAGCATTTGCTGCAATCCACAAATTGGTATAAAGGTATAGCTTTGGCCACTTCTCTCTCTTTCTTTCTTTCTTTCTTTCTTTCTTTCTTTCTTTCTTTCTTTCTTTCTTTCTTTCTTTCTTTCTTTCTTTCTTTCTTTCTTTCTTTCTTTCTTTCTTTCTTTCTTTCTTTCTTTCTTTCTTTCTTTCTTTCTTTCCTTTCTTTCTTTCTTTCTTTCTTTCTTTCTTTCTTTCTTTCTTTCTTTCTTTCTTTCTTTCTTTCTTTCTTTCTTTCTTTCTTTCTTTCTATCTATCTATCTTTCTATCTTTCTTTCTGTTCTATCTTTCTATCTTTCTTTCTTTCTGTTCTATCTTTCTATCTTTCTCTCAGCAATGTCCCGGGCCAGCTGAATGGCCTTGAGTTCAGTAAGTTGATTTGATCTACCTTCTCTTTTGGTGGTTTTTGCACCTTGTGTGGGGCTCCATATGGCTGCTTTCCGCTTTTGCCTCATCCCTATGATGCAACAGGAACTCTCACTGAAAAGAGTGTAGTGTGTTTCCTCTGCTGGTAGATTATTGTATGGTGGAGCTTCTTCAGCCCATGTCACTTGTTCTTGCTCCTTTTTGTCAGTGAGACTAAAGTTTTCACCTTCCAGCCAGTTTGTAATTATTTCTAAAATCCCAGGGTGATTCGGGTTTCCAGTATGGGTGTGCTGTGTGATGAGGGCAATCCACTTGCTCCATGTAATTGTAGGTGGCATAGTGGGTACAGGAAACCTTCCTTTAAACATCTACACTAGCATGGGTAGTCGGGGTGCCAGGAGGAGCTGTGCTTCTGTGCCAAACACCTCTGAGGCCACTTGAACTCCTTCATAGGCGGCCAAGATTTCCTTTTCTGTGGGACTGTACTTGATTTCAGACCTCTATAACTTCAGCTCCAGAATCCCAGTGGTCAGCCTCAAATCTCCTCAAGCACCTTCTGCCAAAGGCTTCAGGATAAACCATTGTTACCAGCTGTGGAGTCGAGCACATTCTTCACTCTGGTCCTGACCTGACTGAGCCAAGGGCTACCGCATGAGCCATCTCCAGCTTGATCTGGGCAAAGGCTTATTGCTGTTCAGGGCCCCACTGGAAATCATTCTTCTTGCAGGTAACCAGGTAGAGAGGGCTCACAATTGGGCTGTATTCAGGAATGTGCATTCTTCAAAAACCTATGACACCTGGGAAAACCTGTTGGTGCTGGTTAGTGGAGAGGTTGCAGTGATCTTGTTGATGACTTCAGTGAGAATCTGACTGTGTCTGTCTTTCCACTTTACTCCCAGGAACTTGATCTCTCAGACAGGTCCTTTGATTTTGCTCTTCTTGATGGCGAAGCTGGCTTCCAGCAGAATCTGGATGATTTTCTCTTCTTTCTCAAACACTTCTGCTGGTGCGTTCTCCCACATAATGATGTCATTGATTGACTGCAGATGTTCTGGAGCCTCACCGTTTTCCACTGTAGCTGGGATCAGTCCATGGCAGATGGCAGGGCTGTGTTTCCACCCCTGGGGCAGTTGGTTCCAGGTGTACTGCACACCCCTTCAGTTGAAGGCAAACTGAAGCCTGCACTCTGTGGCCAGAGAAATGGAGAAAAATGCATATTGGCGTACCACTTTGCTGCCTTGGACTTGAGCTTGTATGAAGTTCCAGCATGTCTGGCATGGCAGCGCTCAGCAGTGAAGTCACTTCATTCAAGCCATGATAGTCTACAGTCAAACTTCAAACTTGCACACAGGACAAATGGGACTGTTGAAGAGTGATTGGGCCTTTCTGACCACCCCTTGGCTCTCCAGCTCATGGATCATTTTGTGGATGGGGATCACGGCATCTTGATTCGTCCGATACTGTCAGCAGTGCACAGTCAAGGTGGTAATTGGTACTTGTTGCTCTTCCACCTCCACAAGTCCTGCTGCAGATGGGTTTTCTGATAGTTCTAGTAAGGTGTTTAATTGCTTAATGTCCTCGGCTTCTACAGCAGCTATTCTAAAAGCCCACCTGAGTCCCTTTGAGTCTTTGCAATAGCCATTCAGGAGGAAGTCTATGCCCAGAATACATGGGGCCTCTGGGCTGTTCACAATAGGATGTTTCTGCCATTTCTTCCTAGTCAGGCTCACCTTGGCTTCTAACAGGGTCAATTTCTGTGATCCCCCATTACTCTGACAATGGAAACAAGTTCTGCCCCCACATGGCATTAAGGTACACTGAGCACCACTATCAACTAACGCTTCATATTTTTGTGGCCCTGATGTGCTAGACCATCAGATCCATACCATCCAAAAGACTCGATTTTCCTGTACTTCTTCCTGGCTAGAGGCAGGGCCCCTGTAGCCCCAGTTATTATTTTTTTCCTGGGCATACATACCTTCAAGGGGATCTGACTGATCATACCCGGTAGCTCAGTCATGGCAGGTTGAGGCTACCTTCACTTTTGTGGAACTCCCTCTGTTAGTGTTTCCTTCCTTGAGTTGATGAACCCATGCTGCCAGGACAGCAGTAGGTTTCCCATCCCACCTTCCCATGTCTTTCCTATGGTTGTGCAGGAAGAACTAGAGGTCAGCTTGTGGAGTGTACCCTCTCTCTAGCTGGGGGATGTTGGGCTCTGACTTTGGGGCCTATGAGTTGCGCTAGTGCTGCATTAATCTTCCTCACCTCCTCCCTCATCTCCTTTTTAAACTCCTCTTCAAGTTCCTTAACCATGGCAGAGACATGACCCACCCTGCATTGGGCCATTGATCATACTCTTGTAATTTCTAAGCTTGTTGGTGACAGAATGCACTGTCTTTTGGTTATCGGCATTAGTCATTGCAATGAAGGTGATGTATTGAGATGACCCTTGATTTACCAGATTTCAAAACATTTGCCCTGTGCTCCTGACCTTGTCAGGGTCTTTATCACACTGTCTGTCCTTCCCGAAGAGTACTTTCAGTACTGCCACTTCTCTCAGCTGTTGGATCCCTTCCTCAAGGGTCTTCGAGTGCATTCTATGATGGTACTTCTGCATTCTCTCTCTGTGAGCACACCTCTCTCTTACATTCATTAAAAGCTGCTCCCAGAGGGAAAGGGATCCTGGTTCCCTTACAAATATGTGATTCACACCTGAGTCCCAGGTCAAGGACCCTAAATTCCTGGCCTGATGGTGGCCTCACCACCATCCAGTGGCACGCCCTGTACCCATAAGATCCCAGACCTGAAGTAAGCAGGTTGTATATGCCTCACATCCCCATTGTACAATGTCCTTGTGCAGATTACAGAGACCTTCATATGGCAAGGACTCGGAGATAACCAGAGTCTCTGACTCTTCTGTGGTTTGTGAGGGCCCTCCTTTCTTATCTTTATCTGAGTGCTCTGATTTCATTTTAGACTTCCTAATTTCCACAGGGGTGACTGCTGCTCGCTGTGACTGCCCTTGCAGCTCATCTGGAACCTGGACAGTTGTAACATCTGTGGGTTTCACTGCAGCACTATTAGACTCTCCCTCTTTGAGGCAGGGGGAGGGCTTCTCACCATCTGGGGAAATGTACTCTTTCAGCACCTGGCTATCCCCTTCACCAGAACTCCCGCCCATTCTGGGTGGTTAATTTCTAAGGCGGGCTGTGGGGCAGGGTCATGTAGTAGGACAGCATCCCTAGTCTCCGGGGTAGATATCAGGGTGGTTATCCAAGTCAATCTGCCCTTATCTCTGAATGCTAAATAGAATGGGCATATCAGAAACACCAGCCACTGTATGATATCATTGAAAACTGGTGGGGCAGACCCAAAGAGCTGTTTGAAGGGTTGGGAGAAAATCTGCCCCACTGTAATTTAGTCACAGTAATTACCATTGTTGTAGTAACTCCCAAAAAATACACTTAGAGTGTGATGCGCCTGCCTTCCAGAGGAAGTTAAAAATCCATTATTGTCTCACCTTATTAACCCATAAACTGGATAACAGCCACAGTAGCCTTAGTTATAGAACCCATGTTTTGATATTTCTCCCTGCAAATGGGAGAAATATAGCCATGACCACATACCCTTACCAGGTTAAGCTAGACCACATAAGGACACCTAAAGAGCCTTTTATGTCTCTATGTCCAGCACACAGAAACAACATTATTTAAAAACTGTTATTCCTTTTTCTACCATTTTTCTCTCAATGCCCTCAAGCCTCACGTTGGGTGCCAAAATTTCTGTCAGCTAATGAAAGCAGGAGGCTCCCTTGAAATAAAGAATGTAAACCCCTCCCTCTGAATTATTATAATTTTGAAATTGGGGGCTCTTAGGCAAAGATATGGGAGTATGAATAACAGTTCTTTATTAGGGAAAAAAAAAAGTGAAATAAAAATGCAGTAATACAAAACAACACTGACAGAGTCAGAATATGACCTGACTCACTGTCAGTCAGGGTGGTGGTAGTAGTTCTGATTAAATGGTGGTTGCAGTCATCTTGGAGTGATAGATATAGTTCTTTTGAAAGCAGCAGTCCTGTAGAAGGATATAGTTTTCTTCTGAAGATCCAGTGGTGGTAAAGATGGGCTTGGTCTTCCTCCTGGAATACAGTGGAAAAGAAAGCTGCTCCCCTGGGATTCCAGTGGAAAGGCTGACTCTGGTGTTTCAAATCCCAGATTATATCCAGGTAGGAATGCTTGGCTCCTCCCCCTGGGTAGATCCCATTTCACAATGGGATGATGTAATTTTATCACTCATGCAGTGAGACTCAATGGTCCATTAACAGAAGATATTTTCTGGAGGGAGGATTGGTTGTGGAAGAGATAAGGGAAACTGCCCCACCTGGTTTTAACAGGTGTTCAAATTAACAGAGGACAACTGCTCCACCTCTAACAGATGGCAACAGAATACACTCACCAAGCCACATCTTCCATTTCTGACCCAAGATATATGAATAAAATATGGAAGTGAGTAGCTTACATATTTCCCTAATTCTTTTAGTACTTCATTTATGAAATTAGTGCTGCAGATAGCCAAGAAAACAACAAAGTCCTTGATCCCTCCTAAGGCACATTGGAATTCAGGTTACAATTACTATTGTTACAAACTCCCACTATTACAAATTTTAGATATTTTTAAATTTTTAACAATTATTTTTTCATTAACAATATTTTAATTTTTCTGGGTAAGTAATGATCTATTTCTATGCTACTGATTATTCTTGATGATAGCATGAACAACAAAAGAAGTGATCATATGGTTCAGGCAGCTGAATTCATGCTTCAATCCACATCTTGAGTGCAAAGCAGTTGAGCATCCTCCTAGTTCCATTTCCCTCCCCATCTTTTTGCTAAATTTTGAAAAGGATGGATTATTAGGTGTATTTTCATGACAATCAAATAAAAAATGTTACTTTTACGTTACAGTCTGTAAATCTGGGGACACATGCAGTCTTATCTGAACATATGAATCATGTGCCTGCATAACACTGTATCAGTCTTCTTTAGTAAAATTTAGAAAAAAATAATTCACAGGTAGTTAATCAGAAATGCATGCAGTATAAAGCTTGAACAGAAAATTGTATGCTAGACTGCAATGCAGATAGTCCCAGCAAAATTAATGCAATTTTTTTAAGCAATCAATTTAGAACAGTGTTAAACATGCCACAGGAATCCTAAGGATAATGAGAACTTGATTTACGCATTTGTGGCATTTGTGTGTCTGGCTGTCTATATGCCTCTTCTATTCTCCTTCACTCAAAAACTTATTTACCTCTTAATGACCAAAGAAACCCAAGTCATAGTACCTTGTCATTCTGCTCAGCAAGTAATACCACTGCCATTTTCTCCTTCACCACTAAAAACCCTGAGACATGCAAATCTGTGATACCAGACAGATGAATGCGTCACTAACTTCAGCAGCAGGATGGTGGGATTTGTTTTGTGAGATACTGAACAGTTACACATAAACACATTAAACAGTTGTGTTTAAGAATCAAGTTTACACTGTGAGAGGTCTTGCATCTCATCCACAAAGGTGAGCAAAGGTCCCAAAAGGGGCCACAGGTAAACAAACTCAAATACATAGGACAACTTTTTTTTGGTAAGTAGCATTTTTTTCCTCTATTACCTGTAACATTAATAAGTTATTCAACTGTGTTACTTTAAAATAAGGATTATAATAAAGTTGGAATCATAATCTACTATTGTAGAAAAAAATTAGGACTTTATTAAGCATTATGTAACTTTTGCCATATTCCCACATGCCTTGCTCTCCTTGTTTCCTCTTCCTCTTTACCTGAAGACGTTGAGATTTAAATACATTACTTTAGCTTGCTATTTAGAACCCTGATTATCAAATGAGCCTGAGTTTAAAACCTATTAATGGTAATGACTAGTTTATCATCCTTTTTCTCCTTCAACAGAATGAACATGATAAACACTTCTGTATGCTAGAGACTAAGATGATTTTACCAGTTAATGCTGCATGCTAAGACTGAATTCCAGGTATATGCCTAGTGTTCACTCGCTATACCTGTGAATATCAACATTGAAAAAAATGGGTAGAGGACAGTTTCTCTAAAGTTCACCATAAAACAAAAAATCAGCAGCATGCACTCATTAGCCTTCATCCACTGTTTTCTGAAAGTGCATTTTTATTTCTTGATAGTAAAAGGACAAAAAAAATCATACTCTTGCATATATCAGCTGCGAAAGAGGACAATGACAATAAAGGCCAATCTTCAGTTACGCAAGTTTCCTAGAGTTTGAGCCAGAGAGGTTTTAGCTCCTGATATGCTTGTTGGAAAATATTAAAGTCTTGGCCTGGTTTTCTTTGCAGATTTTTTCTCTCCCCCACTCTGAACAAGCAGCTTGACTTCCAAACATAACTCTCCCAGTTTTTGTACTTCACTATGGTACAGAAACATTTGCCATACTCATTCTATTGAATAAGAAAAGGGATGATAAAGTGGTCATCATTGTTAACATTAATAGGTTTTCAAAGTTCAATAATTTATATTCATGGGGTTTTTATTTATCAGTTTAAACTGAACAATTTTTTGATAACCTGACACAACAGGAGAAACATGTTCTTTCCTTTGAGGGGTTTGTTTTGCTGTTGGATTGCTTAATTTCATAAACCATACTGCCAAAACCTGCCATCTGTGTTTGTGCGAATCTTTAATTAGTGAAAATGTGTGCCCACTGTTGTTGCATCTACAGTGACCTTACAGCAGCAAACCAGCAACTACAAACAAATTGAGCCACTAGAACACAATTTCTAGGCTGTGTCCTTGATAGAACCAAAAGAACAATTATATTTCACTAAGAAAAAAAGTTTTTAATTTGTGAGAATTGATGGCTTAGTGTGGACAGTTTTTTACTGAGACATAGTCAATGGGAAAAACTGACGTGAGAAAGTACATCTGAGAAAGCAACAGCTGCCTAATTCAAGGACATGGTTTCTTTGAGCAAGAAGTTGTTTAATAAATTAAGTGATAACAGGAGGTAAAAAAGAAGCCACAAACATCTTGAGAAAGGTGGGACTGACTTTTTATAGCTGACCAATAGTGAGCTCTAGTTTTGCAATATGTATGAGCCTTATTACTGTGATTATAAAAGTGTTTCTGTTAATCAATAAATCCGAGACTTGTCAGTCATCAGCGGATGAGCAATGTCTCCCATCTACCTTGTCAGCTTAGTGCTTAGTGCAGATGACAGTCATAGAATCATTAAGGTTGGAAAGGACCTTTAAGATTGTCAAGTCCAACCATATGATAGCACAATTTGGAATTCAGTAAGAACATATTTCTGCATAGAAATGTAATTACTATTCCAGGAAACATTTTTTTGAGACTATTAATTGGGTAAATAAATAAATGAAAGATTATTTGTCTGAGAATCTAGCCTACAACTTCGAAAGTCTTAACTCTTAACTGTAGATAGCCAGAAAACAGGTGGTTGCAATTTAACAAAAGGGACGTAAAGAAAGACACTGTCCAAAAGTGCAGCAGACTGAGAAATTAATAATTTTATAATGGTAGAAGGCAAAAATAAAGAGTAGTCTATTAATGTCAATGGATTACTAAACTGCCCAAATGAAATAGTATATGACTAAATAAGCCTGCCTTTGCCTACTGACAAGTGCCTCTAAGGTAAATTGTATTTCTGATGGTTTAATATAACAATAATTTTGCAGTGGCTTGACACAAGGGGCATCAGAACAGAAGATTCTTTCCTCTTCTGGTCTTACTGAGCAAAAGAGCCCAAAAGGAGAGGACCAGGAAAACAGGTTCCCAAGCATACACAACCCTATGTAAAGGGACCCTGGGGAAGGCAAAACTCCTCTTCCCTGTAAGGAGTGAGGAACATATCTGAAAGCTGATAAAACAAATGTGGAAGAGGAGTATCTACTTGTAACTTCTCTCACATCAACCAGAGAGGGAGAGTTTTTCTTCTCCCACAGCACAGAAATAAGCCTATGTCAGGAGTCTTCAACATGAGTTCCAGCTGAGAGTATAGCACTTCAAGTTTGTTGCTGCTTTCCTCCACTGAGCTACTGGCAGAACACACAGTTTCTGGTAGGTTATTGTTCCAGAGGAGTAAATGCTACAAGCCTGGTAACCAGGCCAGGCTTTTATAGGGCTCTTCAAACTCAGATTCTTAGGTGAATTGTCTAAATTTCCAAAACCAGAAAAGTCTGGGATGTTGTCTCTGAGATAATGGCTTGCTTACCAGGAACAATGAAATAATTTTAAACAGAAATAGTTCTTAGCCAAAGATATGAATTTCTAGTTTCCTAGATTCAGGGAAATCTTTGTTTCATTATTTGAGAAAAATTTCTTGCTTTAAATTTTTGTTTTCTTTCTTTAATATGTTTTCTATCTTTCTGGTTTTTTCAGTTCTCTCAATTTTAGCATCCATTTTATCTTTCCTTTTTCATTCCATTTAGCTACCTATTCTCCAGTTGAGGCTGGAGCATGTTCATCTATCTTCTTCACTTACTTCAAAGGTATAAAATCCACCCACAAATCCATCTTTTCCATGTTCTCTTCATTGTACCAAGCCCCCTGAATAGTTTTACTAGCCCCTCTTGTTCTTTCACTAAATGTGAGGCTTGTTGCCTCATGCTTACCCTACTTTTTCACTCAGTAACTGAAGAAGAGGTAGAGAAAGTGCTGTTAGCGAGTTTGCAAAAAGATCTCTTTCTGAATTGGTGGCACAGAAAAAGATTTGCTAGTTTCTTGGCTTCAGTGAAAAATAATGTTTGATTTAAAGCTTTGGGAGGTAAAGGGTGAAAGGAATAAAATATTTTTTCCAGGTCATCAAAGGAACTGACATTACATTTTCATATACACCAACGACATTAATTCACATGATATTCTTGTGTGTGCCCTGTCTTCACAAATCACAAAATCACAGAGTAAGTGTCATAACCAGGTACTGTAGTTATTTCTGCAAACACATCAGAGGTAATTTGATTACTGTATTGGAACCATTACCATAAATTTAATGGCTCCTCTTTGAATTGTTGATCTGGGGAAAATAATGCCATTGTGCCTTATTTCCTCTCTTTAACATAATTCCAAACTATATCACTAGGATCTTAGTACTATTGAGAAGATGAAGTTTTTCTTTTAAGATGCTACTTTGCATGCACCAAAAGGGACATACCTATTTGAGACTGAGCAACCATGGTAGATGTCCGATCACATAGAGGAGAGAAGGGCAGCCCTAGTTCTGCTTCCTTGTCACCCTGGAGAAAAAAATTGAGAGGAAATTTTAAAAAGACAAGACACATTGCACTTTTGCAAGACACTATATTATGTCATGAGTGTAAAAGCCTCTCATTTTACTTTCTTTAATTGTTTGGATTTTGTTTAGATTGGGGATTTTTAGCATAAATTGTGGAGAATTTGAGTCTCAATGGAAAAGTTATAGTCCAAGGAGAACTTAGTGAATTAAGCATCTTGATTCCAGTGACTTTTCATTAGACCTTTCCCTGCTTGTTTGGTACTCTATGCACCAGCTAAAACCCCCTTGAGCACAAGAATGCTTCTCACTGCAGTTCTCCAGAGAGCTCGGTTCTCAGAGCAAATCTTTGATGAGCAAACATCACTGTCAGGACTGATTTTTCATGGCTTGCAGTTCTTTGCACGTCTTTTAGATAAGACTTGCTGGATGCAGATTAGTAATTTTTTCCAAAGAAAATACTAAGTTTTCAATGAGAAAGTAACCTGCTTGGTTGATGTTGGGACAAGCTGTGGGCATTGTCTACCTGGATATCTCCAAGACTTTTTATATGGTTTCCAATAGCCTCCTCCTAAAGACGCTGATGCATTATAGTATAGACAAGTGGTCCATGCAGCAGGTGGTGGTAAGTAGCATCTTTTCAAGCTGTCACAAGTGGGATACTCCAGTATTCAATACTGGACCCAATGCTGTTTAATATCTTTACAAGTGATGTGGATGATGGGATCAAGTGTACCCTGGTGAAGTTTGCTGATGATTCCAAACTAAGTGGGAAATGGAGCACTTCTAAAGGGAGAGTCATCCTGCAGGTAGAGCTGGATAGGCTGGAAGAGTGGGCTTACAAGAACCTTATGAAGTTCAACAGGGACAAACATAAGGTGATACCCCTGGGGAAACATAATCCAGGACCACAACACTGGCTGGGAACAACCCAACTGAGGAACAGCTATGTGGAAAAGGACCTGAGGGTCCTGTTGTACTAAAAGCTAATACAAATGTGATGCTCTGGTGAAGCAAACAACAGAACTTTGGGCTGCATCAACAAGGGCATCATCAGCAGAGATAATGAAATCATTATTCCACTCAATTCAGCACCTGCCAGGTCACAGCTGGAATACAGTGTTCAGTTTTGGTCCTCCCATGAAAAAAAAAAAATAAGTGGATAGGCTGGAGAGGGTCAAAAGAAGGGCTACAGAGATGATAAGCAACTGTGAAGCCTGTCATGTAAGAAAGGGCTGAGAGAACTGCATTGTTAAACCTTGAGAAAAGAAAACAAAAGAGACCTTATCATCAGGTTCCAGTATTTAAAGGGTGGCTACAAAGAAGATGGAGACCCCCACGTTACAAGGAGGCACATGGAAAGATATGGGGTAATGGATACAAGTTATTCCTGAAGAGATTCTGATTAGATACTGGACAAAAAATTTTCACAAAGAGATTAGCCACTAAAATGATCCACCCAGGGGAGTGGTGGATTCCCCAGCACTGGACACTCTGAAGATTCAGCTGTATAAGGTGCTGGATCATCTAGACTGCTTTTGCTAAGAAAGGTTGCACCAGATGATCCTTCAGCTTCCTTCCAACCTGGTATTCTATGATGTGAATATGACATTTCACATTACCTTTAGATTACATTTATATTTTAACTACATAAATCCAAACATGCCTACCAGCCCTCAGAAGTGAAAGTCCTTTTCTAGAATCACAAGATGGTAGAAGATCAAGTGTTATAACCCCATATTTCCCAGTTTTCCAGTTTTTCAAGTCACACGGTCCAAAAGGCCTGTTATTTTAATTCAGTAACTCTATAACATTGCTTTGTGTTGAGAAGATATGTATAGGATGGCACAGCTGCAGTACTCCCCACAGAGCATTCAAATTTAAATAGCCTGTAAAATATACTGTAAAATAATTTACTTAAATTAGCAGGTCATTATAATTGTGCTGAACTTCTTGCCAGTGTTCTGACTAATGTCAAATAGAATATTCAGGAAACATAGGCAGAGAAAGGCTTCTGTGGATATAAGAGCTGAATTCTTATTTTTGTTAATATAACATACATAGAAGGAATGCATATTTTCTGTTAGGATTTTGTGTGGAACATCAAGCAATAGTATCCTTCTGTTGTAGAACAATTCTGATTTATGTTAGAAGCCTGATATACAAATATCAGGGTAAAACACAAACTAAACACAGAAATATTTCTAAGTAACATTCCTTTACTGTGTCAGCTGTGTCATTCAGAAAAAACATCTCTCAATGCCAGCTCAAAATTCTTCTCTTATTCCTTCTAAAAATCCTAATTATCTAGGAAAGAACACATGCCTGCGTTTGTGACTGCTCAGAAAGACCCTTGGTTTCTAAGCTGTTTTACCAGCTTCCTAATGGCTAGCTAAAATGCATTAGTAGAACTAATTAATTAGGGTTTGCTTTAAGAGATACTCAAACATGTTGAGTATAAAAAACCAGTTTTGTACTTAGAATCTTTCACACCTACAGCATGGTCGCTTGATGTATCAAGACCTGTGCCATCTCAAAATCCTGGGAAATCAACAGAGCTGGAGATCTTTTCTAATATTGGTTAAGTCAGGCTTTATGTCTCTGAAGAACACTTAGCAGAAGGGAAAGGAAAGGGTCTGCAATAAGTGACCAAAGGAAATACATTTCCAATCCTAGGTCAAGCAGGTTCCTTACAACCATAGTCCCCTTGGCTAGTAGTAGTTCTCAATATCATGGTTTAGGGACAGTATTCTCCAATTTAGTGCTCCCACTAAAAACCTCAAAACTCACTACTTGCTCACTCCCTATTACCCATTCCACTCCCTCTGCAGTGGAAGGTTGGAAAGGAGAATTGAAGGCATAAAAAAATATACAGACTTAAGAACAGTCTCTTGGAAACAGCAATGAGGTAAGAAAACAAACCGTAATTGCAACAATATGAATAGCAAAATTGTACAAGAGAACAGCAAGTGATTCACATGCAGATGCTCAGCATGGAGCCCAACCTGGCTGCTGCCACACTATCCCAACTCAGAAGAAAGCCCTTCCCCCATCTCAGGAAAATTATGTGAAGTGGTATATAATACCACATATAACTCCAGGTCCTAGCCATGCCTGCTCTGGCTGCTGTAAAAATTACCCTGTCCTGTTTGAACCAGAACAGTACCCACTCCTTATTCTATACCATTTGCATTATGCCCAGATCTTACACTTTCCAACTATATATTCATACAGTTTTAGAGAAAATATATATATCTGTATGTGTTTACAAGCACAATTATAATTTTTGATGTCAATGGCCATCCCTTCAAGACATCTGTTGAGTTGATTTAGTCCACGACTGTGGATTCTATCCATCCTAGATGTCTTCAAGGGCAGGAGAGCTGGTGTGCTGTTGGGTGTGTGCAAGATGCATCAGGAGCTCACCACTGATGTATCTGGAGCAGCCCACATCCACTGTTCATGGTGCTTATGGCATACAGCGGCAGTGTCATTCAGCAGCCAGTATCATACAATTCAACATTACAGACTGTTCTCACCCAGAAATCAAATCCCTTCAAGGTAATGTTTCCCTATCACTCTGCATTACACACCAAGTGCACCCAAATTCTTCAGCAAAACAATTCCACATTTGCTTGAAGCAGGACTAAGCCAAACATCTTTCCAAACACATTCCTCAAATGCACCACAGTGACTTTGCCCTCTTATATGGTATGCGGAGGTTTTAATTGCACAGGAGGAGCTCAATTAGTGGGGCCTCTAGTATGGACTAACCAGATGGCCTCCACAAAATGTAGATCCTAATGCTTGAATATCCCACCACCTATTGCTTCCTACATGTTTTTTAACAGCCTATTTTACCATTCAATATTCCCAGAGGCTGGTGCATGATAGTGAATATGATACACCCACTCCATACCATGATTTCTGGCCCAGGTGTCTATGAGGTGATTTTAAAATTAGTCCTGTTGTTTGACTCAATTCTTTTTGTGGTGTTTCATGTTGCCACAGAACTTGTTTTTCAAGGCCCAGGATGGCATTACAGGCAGTGAGCACATCTCCAGTGGTTGTTTCCACTACTGTAAGTATATACTACTTGGTGGTTTTGAGCGAGTGTATAGTAAACAGTCTCCCTGGCCTCCCCATATTTATATTTCAACAATTGTCCCCCATAACACAGAGGATTTACACACTTGGCCTTCTTGACTGCAGTGCATATTTCACAGTTGTGGATAACCTGAGAGATAGGATCCATGGTTAAGTCCACCCTCAGTTACAAGCCCATCTCCTCCCTGTTGCATCTCTTCCTTGATGACCTGAGGTATCATGGGCCCACCGAAACAGAAATAATTCACCCTTATTTTGCCAATCCAGATCCATCTGAGACACTTTAATCTTGGCAGCTCAATCCACTCATCCATTGTTGCATTGCTCTTCAGTAACCCTATTCTTGGGTATACTTGCATCTGCATGACTTAGTTTTACAAGCCAGGCAGCAGTGTCTTGCCACATTTCAGCAGTCCAGATGGGTTTACTACACACAGCCAACTGGTCTTTTTCCATTGGTCTGTGGGCCACCCCCACAGAGCATTTGCTACCATCCACAAATCAGTGTAGAGGTAGAGCACTGGCCATTTGTCTCATTCAGAAGAATCTAAAGCCAGCTGGACATCTAACAACTCTGCAGCCTAGATCCTGAGACAGAGTGAAAAATCCCCCAAAGCAGAAATCCCTTTTGAATTAGGTTGAAAGTCTAAAAGGGTAAAAAGTCTGTAAGCCAAAGCTGAAGGGAAAACTGCAAGACAGAGATACTGAAGAGATTGATAAAGAAAAACAAAGACTAAAACAAGGCCAGGACAACCTGACCTAGGAATTCCTTTTGATAAAGAGGAACTAGCGGCAAATGTCATGCGAAGTCCATAAAAATGAATATGTATGAGCCTATTGTGAAACTGTATGCATATGTATGTGGAAGGGAGATAAAAGGAGACCTGAAGTTCTTGGAAGCACGCATGCCCTTTTAGTATCTTTGGGGTACGCATGCGTCCAGCGCTGCAATAAACACATACCGGTTCTATGCAACTTTGTAAAAGTTGTCTAGTTCTCTTCATTTCTCCGCAAAACATTATGGTGAGCCAGCCAGGAGGTTCTCTGTCCCCGCAGGGGCAGAGGGGATAGATGGACCTCCAAGGCCCACCCCAAGATTTTCCTGGTGGGGCTCCGCTTGCCTCAGCTTGCCTCCTGCGAGGACAGACAACGACCTGCTGGCCTGCGGAGGAGGATACGGTATGTATTATGTATTGAGGGGCCCCCGGAGGAAAGAGAGAAGTAAATCACTCAGAGACATCTGGGTGCAGCTGATAGGGCAGCTGATTAGAGACGGGGGTTCACTGTTCTGGTAGAGAAGGCCGCTAGCGACTCTTGGGGTGGGTCGAGTGAACCCATGTGTGTTTGTGTGTGTTGTGGTGTCCGGACACTGTATCATTGTATGATTAATGCATTGTGTGGTTAATGTCAATGTGTCTGTAATTGTGCGAGTGTGTAGTGTATGAAAGAGAGAGCAGACAAGTGAGTTCACCCATGGCACGGGGAGGTGAGTCCTACCCGTGTCTGAGGCAGCCGAGGGAGGCCTGAGGCACTGGCTGCAGCAAGCTGTGGGGGCAGGGAGAGGAGTGCCCCGTGGAGAAGTGGAACAAGTAGAGAAACGTCAGTGGTGGTATTTATTGTGTTTAAATGTAGTGATTTGTTTGTGAATATGAACTCAGAGAGCTTCTTTGCCCTAGATGTTTGAACTTGATCTCTGGAATTTTACTGTGTGCTGTTATTTTAGTTGTGTCTAAAGAAAGCTGATGTGAGTAAATGCTGAATTATGGTATGCTGTGTTGAAAAGTGAGCACTTTGAGAGATATGCCCTTTCCCAGTGATTTTGTGTGATGATTCTCTTCCACTGCATTGTGGTAATTGATTTTCAGATTGTATTGTGGTGTTTGTAGAGATTTTAAGATTTTGTTTGCAACAAGAGTAGCATTTTACACAAAAGAACTATGGTATGGTGATTTATGTTTAACTATGGTAAAGTGAATTAAAGGAATTCGAAGAATTCCCCCCCACACAGTGATTCAAGCCCAGGCTCTAGTGAATTTGAGATAAGGGAGGGCAGCGGCATGCGTGTCTGTATTTGTGAGCATATCAGAGTTTCTGCTGTAACAAGTCTTTTGCAAGGCAGTAAAATGAGTGTCAGTAGACACAGTGCTTTAATTAGACTGTGAAGAGGAGAACTTCAGTAAGCTTAGATTGAAAACAACTTGCCCTAGAAGTTAAGTGGCAAATGCCGAAGTGATAAACAAGATAGCCTGCAGGCAATTCCTGAGAGTTTTTGATGCCTTGAGAGGCTGGCACCTTATGTGCAATGCAGAGTTCATGAGAGGTGCTAGTATTGCTGTTCCGTGTCTTAAGTGTAAATTATAGGTTCCTGACCAAGCCAATTCGGAACATGAGATCTTAAAGCTGCCACCTGCATGTCTGTGTATGAAGAAAAACGGAAAAAAGACACTGTAAGGCTTGAGAGTGGAGAGAAACAAGATAGCATAAAGAGAAGGAGATAATAAGAACTAACCAGAGCTAAGAGGTTCCTGAACTAACCCCTTTTGGGAAGAGCTCACTGGAACAAAGCTGCCAGTAAGGGCAGCTCAGAAAATAAAAAGATTTATTGCAGTTAATGCTGTTTTAAAATGAGAAGGTAAATGGGATAAGGTTTTGTATGCTGATGTGTTTTTGTTGTAAGAAATCACCAAGAATGGAAAAACGACTGTGAGACCAGACCACCCTTGGACCCACTGGTTTGCAAAATGAGTATATATGATTTGTTAAAAGCTCCTCCTAAGGTAAGAGAAGAAAAATAAAGATGACCTCCCCAAAAGAGAAGAAGACTTAGGCTCCAAAATAAAAGGGTAGAATTTTAGTTGACACAGGAGCATATATTCAGTTTTAAATAAAACTTTAATACCTGTAGAGAATGTTTATGTTGTAAAGTGGGGAACAACTGGCCAGTCTGAAAAGGCATACTTTTGCAAACCTTTAAAGTAACATATGTGCTTAGAAGCTTTTGTACATGCTCAATTCATTAAACATTCTCAAATGAGAAAAGTTACTCTGGAGGCAAAGAGTATAAAGATGTTAGGCTTAACATTAACAGCCATTGAAATGATGAGTCATACAAGATAGTACAGGATTTGAGGGCTGTCAATAAAATAACAGAAGAATTTATATGCTGTGGTAGCAAATCCATATACTTTACTAACTTGTTTAACACCTGAGCTAACCTAGTTCACTGTTTCAGATCTCAGAGATGCCTTCTTTTGCCTCCCTATCCATGAAGCCAGCCAAAAAATTTTTTGCATTCAAAGACAGCTCACATAGTCCATGTGCCTGAAAGCTTCAAAATTCTCCGCTCCGATTGGAGAACAGCTTGCAAAGATCCAGAGTCCTGGCAAGCTCCACAAGAAGAAAGAAGGCTGTTGCAGTGTGCAGATGATCGTCTAGCAGCCACTCGAACAAAGGCAGCATGTGTGGCCTAGAGAGTAAGCCTTTCACATTTCCTTGGACTCCAAGGATACAGAGTATCAAAGAAAAGGGCATAGGTAGAGAAACAGAAAGTAATCTACCTGGATTAAAAAGTGAGTGCTGAGCAGCAAGAGCAAGGAAGCCATATGCCAAACCCCGAAACCCTAGAATCACACAGAATCACAGAATAATGAGGTTAGAAGAGACCTCTAAGATCATCAAGTCCAGCCTATGCCCTAACACCTCAACCAGACCATAGCACCAAGTGCCATGGCCAGTCTTTTAGACACAACCAAAGATAATGATTCTACCACCTCCCTAAGAAGAGCATTCCAAGATAATGGAAGACCTTCAAACCTTCTCAAACATAGCAGGGTAGTGCCAGCTGTAAGTTTATAATTATGGACTGCTTGTCAGACCCCTCTATGCCCTTACTGCCAACGGAAACAGAGATCTCCAGTGGACAAAAGAAGCCACACGGGCCTTTCACCAGCTAAAGAGTGCCCTCCTATCAGCTCCAGCTTTGAGACTTCCAGATGTAAGTAAACCATTCTTTCTATTTTTCTATTCAAGAAATTGCCTTAAGAATACTAGCTCAGGACTTGGGTCCATACTGAAGGGCAGTTGCTTATTTCTCTAAGCAACTAGATGCAACAGCCAAAGGATAGCCAGGTTGCCTCAGAGCTGTAGCAGCAATTGTGCTGAATATTCAAGAAGCACGCAACTTTACCCTGAGACAGAAATGACTGTGCTAGTGTCCCACACAGTGTCCACAGTACTAGAAGTAAAAAGTAGCCGCTGGCTCTCACCACAGAAGCTCCTGAAATACCAGGCATCATAGTAGAACAAGATGATGTAGAGATAGTGGTGACTAATATTGTCAACCCAGCTTCCTTTCTCAGTAAAAATCAAGGAGAAGCAGTACACCACAATTGCCCAGAGATCACTGAAGCTACCTACTCCAGCCACCCAGACTTAAAGCCTTTGGACGATGCAGAGACCTGGTTCACTGACAGAAGTAGCTACATTGCCAATAAGAACCGACATGCTAAGTATGCAGTGACTACCTGCAGAGAAGTAATCAAATCTAGACCCTTACCAACAGGTACTTCTGCACAGAAAGCTAGGATAAATGCATTAACTCATGCCTTAGAAACAGCAAAAGGAAAAGAAAATAAACATCTATACAGACTCGAAATATGCATTCAGAGTCATGTATGCACATGGAGCCATCTAGAAGAAGAGGAGACTGCTAACCTCACAAAGAAAGAGACAATCCGGCTGCTAGAAGCAGTTCAGCTGCCAAAAAAAGTATATTAAGGCACACCAGAGAGTGAGCTCAGAATTGGAAGAATGAACTGGCAGATGGAGAGGCAAAGAAAGCAGCAAAAGGTAAAGTAATTATAAATTTTCCTCAAAAGTAAGCCAGAATACAATCATACTAATCAAAAGAAACATACAACCACAAGGAGTAGACTACCATTAAAAGAGAGCTGGTAATTCCTTCCCATTTTTGTAGTCAATAGTGAAAGAAGAGCGCTAGAAAACACACTGGAGCCTAACTACTTAAAAGCTTTTATAAAGTGTAGCTCCTTTCCCAAAATGAACAAGGCTGCCAGTGATACAGAGTACATTGATATGAAGTGTTAACTTTGAAGTAATAGTTTCCACAGGCTTTCTAGAACACACATCTGATTAAAAGAATCATTGCCAAGAATTAGTATGCCACTATTACTCAAGTAACCCAACAGTGTAGTGTGATC
Source organism: Setophaga petechia (assembly GCA_024362935.1). Lineage (NCBI taxonomy): Eukaryota > Metazoa > Chordata > Aves > Passeriformes > Parulidae > Setophaga > Setophaga petechia. Next base: position 12,349,689 of record JANCRA010000026.1, on the reverse strand, counting down.
CTTGCCTCCAGACTAACCTGAAAAATACCCCCAGACCGAAACTCAGTCAGACTGGGAGAGGCCATGAGCCTAGACAGCAGCGGCAAATTAACTTTTCAGAACTCCCAAGGAAAGGGGGGGTATCAGTATTTACTAAGATTGATAGATATATTTTCAGAGTAGCCAGAAACATTCCCCATTAAAACTGTCAAAGCTCGAGAAGTGATCAGAGTATTATTATTATTATTATTATTATTATTATTATTATTACAAGAAATAATGCCATGCTTCAGAGTTCCAGCCACAATATCCTCAGATAGAAGATCACATTTCATTTCCAAAGCAGTGCAACAGACTAGTAGCCACCTGAGCATAGACTGAGAACTTCACACTCCATACCACCCCCAATCAAGCAGCCAGATAGAGAAAATGCATCATTTGATTAAGAAGCAAATTATAAGACTGAGGCAAGAAATTAATCTACTCTGGCCCCAAGCTCTTCCACTGACACTATCGCAAATTTGAACTAAACCTTAAGCTAAAAGAAAGCAGAGGCCTTTTGAAGTGCCTTATAGAAGACCATATGAAATACAAAAAAGAATGTCTACCCACATTAAGGTGATAACACTGGCCACCTACATGGTGGCTTTAAGCAAACAGCTCAGAGAAATTGAGAAACACGTGGCTGGAACTCGGAGCAAGGAGTTAGATAGCCTAGAGATAATGTATATGTTAAGTCTCTTACAGAGAAGACTTTAGAACCACAGTAGACAGGACTGCTGCAAGTACTTCTCACCACCTTCACTGCAATCAAAACCAAAGAGCAGAACGCCTAGATCCATCACTCTCGAGTGAAGAAGGCCCAGAAGCCCCTTGAAGAGTGACACCAAGAGACAATAGACTGAGACTAAAGCTTACTCGGGCAAAATGAGTATATTGCAGTCAAAAGTAGTTCATACTTTAGTTCACAGAATTGTTTTATATGTAATTATAACTGAAGTTTTAGAACTAGAGAATACCTCTATCCAAAGCAATGCTAGATGGTCTTAGTCCCAAGTGTTTAATCAGTATACTGAATCCATGAAAAAACCTTCTGAGATAAAAGATTTAAACCTATCCACTGTAGTAAGTCACAGAGATCAGGTATATGAAGAGCAAGAATGGCAAGAACGTGTTGAATTGCTAATGCAAATTAACATCTCAGAAATCCAACCAGCCTGCTCCTCTTTTTTAAAAAAAAAAAAAAAACAAAAAAAAAACCGACCAAAACATCTTTTGAAGGCTAGACAACATAGTTACACAGGCAAGTATATCTCAGGAGCAAAATAAGAAAAGATCTAACTGAGATATTAGGAGCAAGATTAAGAGTTTTAAATGGAATTGATTCAGAAATACTGATGAATAAGCTGGCCACTGCAGCAAGTAGCCTAACCAAATTGAAGCAGCCTTTACAGTCATCTCTATTGGCATTAAGAACTAGCCAGTAGCAGATTTCACAAGTACTGCCAAAGTTAGAAATGGCCAGGGACCAAGACCACAAGTTAATAGTAGAAGCACTTAGTACAGTTCAAGATAATGTGTCTTTAGCTTTCAGTTGTATACAAGCACAGTCATAAATGTAAGCAACAGCAGCTCTGATCATACGGGAAGAGGGTAAAAGTAATTTTCCAGCTGAAATTCGGAAAATTGTCTGAGATAATGTGATTGATTTCGAAAAGAAGTTTCAATCCTGGTGGACTATGGTAAATTTCACCTATGATCCTGCTTCTAATGTGGCCACCGCCTTTGTGCTTACCATGCGTAATGCCACAGTTTATGTTATCCATCCCATCATTGCACTAAGATTAAACCATGAAAAAACAATACTCTGCCCTTCAGAACATAGAGTGTAAGCACAAAAGGTGAATGAAAGTGGCAAACAGTAAACCTAGAATCCTGCATTACTAGAGAACAGCTGAGATTCTTTTGTGAAAGCAATACTATTAATACCCAAAATGTGTGTTAAGACACTGAACAGAGTATTTGCCACTTCGAAGTTACTCCAGTCACTGACCAAAAAACTGTGCTTGTGTATACTAGAAAAGAGTGTGTATGCCTGAGAACTGCCTGTGCTGCTCTAAAAATTGATAGCAATGATGTTATTCTGTCTAGTAGAAATCATTCTAATTTTTGTATTTGTAATTTTGTTAAGATTGTCAAGTGTGATAAAATTTTTAATAAGTTGTGTCATCCCATTGTAGTTTTGTTAATATTAGTTAAAATAAGTTTAAGATTATCTATAATATTGCTAACTTAGAATTGGATAATACTACAACGAATAGCTGTATTAACCTCTTTATCAAACGTACATGGCAAAGCGTTAAGAGACACTTATTGTTGTAAAGGTTTGCATTAAGTAAAAGAATTTACTTATTCTCTAGGAAAGTGAGGAATGAGACAGAATGAAAAATCCCCCAAAGCAGAAATCCCTTTTGGATTAGGTTGAAAGTCTAAAAGGGTAAAAAGTCTGTAAGCCAAAGCTGAAGGGAAAACTGCAAGACAGAGATACTGAAGAGATTGATAAAGAAAAACAAAGACTAAAGCAAGGCCAAGACAACCTGACCTAGGAATTCCTTTTGATAAAGAGGAACTAGCGGCAAATGTCATGCGAAGTCCATAAAAATGAATATGTATGAGCCTATTGTGAAACTGTATGCATATGTATGTGGAAGGGAGATAAAAGGAGACCTGAAGTTCTTGGAAGCACGCATGCCCTTTTAGTACCTTTGAGGTACGCATGCGTCCAGCGCTGCAATAAACACATACCGGTTCTATACAACTTTGTAAAAGTTGTCTAGTTCTCTTCTTTTCTCCGCAAAACAATCCACTTTGTCTAATTACTGCAACTCATCACATAGAACTTTATACAATAGCTTTTGATTTTCAGTATATTCCTATAAAACAGCCATCAGTAAAGAGTGCATATCACTTTTCATTTTCTGGTAGCTGATTATATATAGTGGGAGCTCCTCAGCACATGTCATCTTTTCCTCCTCCAATGATGATAATAGTCCAAAATTTTTGCCTTGAGGCCAATTCGTAATTTGTGGTTTTACCTTCAGGCCAATATCCCTGGGCAATTAGGGATTTCTATTTGAGTTTTCTGAGTGATCAGCACAGACCACTTAGCATGCATCTGAATGTGTGAAGAGGACTTTCCTTTTCAACATCCAGCCTTAAACAGACTATCAGGGTTCTAGGAAGAGCTTTACTTCAGTGACAATCACTTCTGAAGCAGTTAGAACTCCTTCTTCATAAACTGCCAATAGATCTTTTTCAGTTGAGGCATAACAGGCCTCATAGCCTTTGTATTCCAGACTCCAGAATCACAAGGGCTTTCTTCAAGTCCCCCAGGGTACCTTTAGCCAGAGATTCAGGAAAGATCATGCTCCCTGGCTGCAGTGTACAGCACATTTTTCACATTTTGTCTTGCCCTAACTGGGCCTATTGCTTCCAAGGAATCTCTTGTTTAATTTGTTACAAATCTTGTTGCTGTTCAGGACCCCACTTAAAATTTTCTTCTTCTGGGTCATTTGTTAGAGAGGGTTTACAATCTGATTGTAATCTGGAATATGCATCCTTCTAAAACCCACAGTACTGAGGAAAGCTTATGTTTCCTTCTTGCTGGCTGGTGGGGACATAGCTGCTATGTTTTTCACCATATCCACTGGAATCTGATGATATCCATCTTGCTATTTTACTCCTAAAACCTGATGTTCCGGGGTAGGTCCCTTGACTTTGCTTTATGGCAAAATTGACCTTCAGGAGGATGTGGATTATATTCCTTTTTCCAAAAAAACTCTCTCGGTTGTGTTGCACCGTACAATAATGTCATCAACATGTTTCAAGTGTTCTGGAGCCCCACTCTCTTGAAGTTTAGTCTGAATCAGTCCATGGCAAATAGTGGGGCTGTGCTTCCACTCCTGGGGTCATCAATTTCAGGTGTAGGGGACACCCTCCAGGTAAAAGCAAACTGTGGCCTGCATTCTCTTGACAAAGGAATGGAGAAAAACACATTAGCAATGTACATGATGGCACCATCTTGGAGTCTTGGGACTCCAGATCATCCTTACATTCCAACATATCCATCACAGCAGCTCTCAGTGCTGGTGTGACTGTGTTCAGGATACAATAGTCCACTGTCAGTCTCCACTGGACTTATGCACTGGCCATATGGGGCTATTAAAGGGTGAGTGAATCTTGCTGACTACTCCCTGTCTCTCCAGTTCATGAATCATCTCATGAATGCAGGTCACGGACTCCCCGTTAGCACAGTATTGTTGATGATGAACTGTTGTGGTAGTGATCAGTACCTGTTGCTCTTTGACCCTCTGCAGTACCACAGCAGAAGAGTCCTCTGAGAGACCAGGCAAGGTGTTCAGCTGTCTAATTTCCTCTGTCTCCATAGAAGCTATCCCAAAAGCCCAACAATGCCCTCTTGGGTCCTTGAAATACCCTCTCCTGAGTATCTATGCCAAGGACACTCAGAACCAAATCAAAATGGGGTATTTCCGCCTTTCGTTTCCAGTACATTCATCTGTTGGCATCCCCTTGTCACCACAGCCACAGAGACAGATTCTGTCTGTAATATATAATGTAAAGTAATTCATGCTCAGGGGGAAAAAGTATAAAAATAAAAATAAATTTAACATCCAACGAGCCTCTGACCATGGACAACCTGGAGACAGATTACCACACTGAAGTTACGAAACTCCTGGTGGCAGCAGGAGAAGAATGCCTCGTTTATTAATAAAAGAACATGGCTGGCATGGAGATAGGCTTCACTAGGAACCATCAGGGAACACCCAAGGACAATCAGCACTTGATAAGTATCATCAATCAAGATAACTGAAGTCATCAAGAAACATAGATGTGAACACACAACTTCTCCTGACATGATCAGCGCCCGCCACTACCCAGGAAACAGCAATTGTCCAACTCTGCATGGTAAAATTTTAGAAACTTCATACATATGCAGGGTAACAAAAGAAATCGGGTCACCTCTGCCTCAGGCAGAAAAAACTGTATAAAACAGCCCCGCTGGAGATGGCATTAGTGAGCAGAGGGAGATCTGATGTGATAGAAGTCGGATCTATGTTCACCCAGCGTCAATCCCAGGCTCGACGCCGTCTCTTTGACTGCGGCTTCCAAGGACCATATTTTCAGTTGTGAAAATAAATTTTTCATTTATTAATTTGGCTGTCTTGTTGCTAATTTATAACATGTCCCTATAGATCTTGATGGCATCAGGGTACAGGTGTGCCAGTGTCAACTAAAGCCTTATACTCTTGCAGGTCTGATGCACAAAGCCATCAGATCCATACAGTCCAATTGATCAGGTTGTCCCTTTCCTCCTCCTGGAGGCAGAGCCCCTCTAGTTCTAATTATAGTAGTCATTGTTCATGTCTTGTAAATGTGAGCTGGATGTCCTTTCAAGAGGATCAGAAGAATGGATTTCATTCCACTGTCTGACAACTGGCCCACTGGAAACTGGAGCAGCAATTATGCCTGAAGAATTTTCTGTGGTGGTTGTCATTCTTCTCAATTCACACACTTGTGCTGCTAGGGTAGGGGTGGGTTTTCCATCCCACTTCCTCATGTCTTCTCTGGGGTCAAGTAAAACTGCAGGTTATCATCTCGTGGTGTGTGCCTTTTCTCTCGAAAGAGAGTGAGTGCATGTTTCCAATAGCAGAGACTGTGGCCCATATTGGAGGGACAGAGGACATTTCCCCTCTAACATGCTTGAATTTTTTGAGTCTGTCCGCAGTCAGGAAGGAAAAAATTATTTTATATTGCCATAGTAGTGTAGTCACCTGAAGCCCTCTTTATTATCTTTCCTTCATTGATATCAATGCTAATGAGTTTGTGTACAACAATGGTATGCTGCATACAAACTTCTACCACATGGATTGTGTAAGCTGAACCTGATCTGAGTCTGCAAGGGACTGCTTGTTACTTGAACCCTTATAGATTACCTGCAGTGCAGCTAATTCTTTCAGGTACTAGAAACATTTCTCCACAGCTTTTCCCCTGCTTGACCACACTACTAGAACATACTTGCAAGAATTAATACCTTTCTCTCAAACTAGATGGGAGTTACTCCAGAGGCTAAGAGTTTCTGTTCTCTTCCCAATCCCTTTGTCAATGCCCACATCCCAGGACAGGGATCCCAGTTGCATGGTTTCACTACCAGGGTTACATACCACAACCTTGTGAACAGATCAAGCAACACTGTGACCACTCCATATATAGTAAACCTAATGCCTAGATCAAATTTGTTTCCAACAATCTGGGGCCACATCTGTTGTTATCTCAATTATTTGAGTCCCACAGTGGGTGCCAAACTAGGCGGTTTTGGTTTAAGAATGGTATTCTTAAATTTAGTACTCCCACCAAAAACCTCCAAAATCATGACTGCTCACCTCTCACTGCTCACTTACTCCTCTCTTCCCCTTTCCCTTCCCCTCCCCCTGCAGTGGGCTGGAAAGGACAATTGGAGGCATAAAGGTAAAGATTAGCAATTGAAATAACAATAATCTACTGGAAACAGCAATGAGATAAGAAAGTTCAAGAGAGGAAGTGATTCACATGCAAATGCTCACTGAACACCACCCCATCTCATAAAACAGCCCTTCCTTCATCCCTGGAAAATGAAGTGAGATAGAATAACCTCCAGGTCCTAGCCATGCCACTTCTTTTCTACTGCAAAAAGTAACTCTGTCACTAGGCCAGAACTAGGACAGCAATTTGTGAGATGTGTGTGTTTTTCTTCTAATATTAAGTAGGGATGTACTCATTGATCTAGTACTCAATAACTTCAATGAACACAAGTCTATGCTTCATGGTAAGCTTAACGGTTTTCCTGAAGAGGAAATTATTACTGCATCTGAATTTGGAATTAGAATATGAGTTTTATATATAGCATGATCTAAAAAAAAAAATAAATCTGTCTACTAAATCAGGGGAAAATTTGTTGGCTGAAATTAAAACACTCTTTAAAACATATAAAATAATAGATTGTCTTCATTTATATGTGTAAAATAAATCAAAACTTGGAGGTTTTGTGGTCTCACATCCTATAGTGAGGTAATCTTAATTTCCTCATAAGTCTTTGGCAGTCATGTATTTTATCACATCTAGTATAACTTAGAGCTAGAAAAGCATAAATATGCACGGATTTTCCTTAAAATTCATGTTAACATCATCCTACATGCATGAGCCTCCTGTGTGGTAAGACAGAATCAGTTGCAGGTATGAGCTATCTGCTTCCACCCCATAAAACAATTCTTGGTTTGAAAAACAAACCAAAGGAATAATTTCAAAGCAAATTTTTGCAATATCATTGTTAAAACAGGGATTACTGCAGTGTCTTTAAAAACAGATACCAGTTTTTAAAATTGTCTGAGCTTTTAAAGAATTGTCATATTTTTCCCTTTTGCATTTAGATTTACTATAGAACATGAAGTTATTGGACTTTGCAGAGAAAATAAGCACTTAAGTTCTAGCACTGCTTAGGTTAGCAATTCACACTGGAGAAAAGTATCCTATACACTCCTTAAGTGCTCTGTTTGCTTTTACTTATTTTTTTTTTAATTCTTTAAATACTTTTTATTAATCACTTGAGAACCTTATAACCATACCCCAGAGCTCAATGATTTGTCTAGATTTGTGGGTCTATCAACAGCTGATCCACTATGAACTATAATTTTGATCAGTTCACTTCTTTTACAGTAAGGGCAAAGTAAGCCTTTTTCACATCCATTGCAACAATGTAAGTGGAGTTCTCTAAAGTACAGCTACACAAACATGGTTTTATGGTTCTAGAGCTGAGTGACACATATTCCATCTTTTTGTAATTTGAAAGACCTATTAGCTTCCCAAATTAGAATTTCTACTATGTAGGTAATGTTTAAATCTATAGGGAATGTATCAGACACTAGCTTCCTATGCCTAAGAGGCATAATAACCAGTGTTAATTGTGCTAGAGGACAAAACTTTATACCATTTGGGAAATTCTTAAAAACATCAGAGAAAAAGAAACATATCCGTGTTCATATTTTCCTACTTCCTTACCCAATCTTACACACTCCCTCTCAACTGCAGTAAAGAAAAGAACTTCCCTAGCTTTACCTGTCTGAAGAACTCCTCTAGCAGAGACATGGTCCAGCGATGATGGAGATCCCAGGCCTTGGCTGGATGACTGATATCTGCTGTATGTAATAACAGTGACAAGGCTTTCGGCTTGTCAATTCTGAAAACCCAAAGGATCAAAAAAATTAATTGTCTGCTCTTGCAGGGAAGAATGACAAAAATCTTACCTATAGGAAAATAAGGTAATTATAATTTTGGCCAGGATATTTGTGAAGTGGTTTCTTTGATCATAAAATCAGACAACTCTGAAAGACTATCTTATTTCTCCAACATACATGATTCCTGGTTTAAAAGAGATACTAAGTAATGCAAAAAGAAATATTGCTCAGCCTTGCTCAGAAACTTTACAGGCTTGCTTGTCCACACTAGCAGTCTTGAAGAGCTGCTGTGCTCCCCATTTAATCAATGCTGTGTTTTATGCAGCTTACAAGAGAAAATGGTCCCTATCATCCCACTGTAATGAACAGTGGGGATGTCTGGGGCTCTGACAAATCTACACAATAACTGATAAATTTTTCTCCGATAGAAAACTAGTATGAGTACAGAAGGGAATCCTGACTTCACAGAAAAAAGTGTTGGTGGTTTCTGATGACCATAACCTAAGAGGCTAGCCCATGAACCCAGTAAATAATGCTTTCTTAGTATGGGTGCTCTCATCTTTAAATTCTGCTTTTTGGCTATCCAAAATGGTTGAAGGAGATGTAGCTTTTGAGGGGATCAGATGGCTAGCAACAACCCTGCTCTGATACAGGTATAATACTGATATAGATATAATTCTGATACAGGTATAATTCTGGTTTAACTGTGTCCAGGGTGAATAACTGACCATCAATCAAGGCAATGTAGAAGGAATTTTTGGGGAAAAGCTGTGGACAAAATACTACAGATCCCAGTGGCATACTGGGAAGAAGAAAAGGCTTAACCCATACTGCTCCATCTATTATTTTCCAGTCCTTCCCTCAGTGGATCTCAAGTTTTCATCTGTTCTTTGTTTATGAAGAAGGTCCCTTTTGGGGGTGACAGCTGATACCATCTGCATAAGGGCAAAGTGCAAGATATGTTCTGCAGGTCTTATAACCCAAGTCATACTCAATTATAGAGATTACTCTAATGAATCATGCCCTTGATGTTACCCACCAGGGAAATGCCCAATGAGGCTGGTCCCAACAATGGTGACATTTGAAAGCTTTGGGCCACCAGCACAGAATATAGATGTGCATGTAGGCATGTGCCCATCCCTTCATAAGTGAATTAATTCAAAGTTCACCAGCAGAAAGAAAATTGCTGTAGATATCAAAGAAAGAGAGGGGCCCTGGAGAGGTGCTTTTGAAGTTAAGCACATTGGCAAAACACCAGCTGAAATGCAGCCCCCTCACTGGGCTATGTTGTGAAATGACTTACCCTTCTGGTTGCTGCAAAGCATTCTTCATAGCTTTGATTTGCTGGAAGTGACAGGACATATCAGTAGCCAACACCATCTCAATGACTAGAGCTCTAAATTCCCTTTTGGATAGCATCACAGTGAGGGCAGCAAGGAAAGAGAAGCACAAAAACCACCATCAGACACACTCCAGTCTCTTTTGTTATCTGCAAATTATTGGCAGTAATGCTTTTGTATGTAACTCTTTATTCCTCTTTCAGGGATGGGGAAGATGATGAAGGATTTTCTGCACAAACATAGAAATGGCAGTTATACAAATGAAGCCAGGTGGCTAATCTTTGGTAAGAGAAATATTAGATGTTTTCTGAAGAGCACATTGGTATTAGTATTACTTTTTCCATTAAGCACAAACTTCCTAAATTGTTTTCTTCTCTAGGGCATTCTTAGAAGGAAGGGAAAAGACTGTTTAAAGCCTCAGAATCAGATACCTTGATTCAACTGGTCAACATGCATGTTTAAAGTTGAGTCATATGGTGGAAAATCACCACAATAAAAAAATTGCCTAGTATATAAGAATAAGGACCTTTGAGAACCTGCACTACTTCCCTGCTATTGTTAATTCAAAATATTCTTGTATGAGATTTTGTAAAGCAAACTCGCTGTCCTGTTTTGTTTTTTTTTTTTCTGGACTAGAGTTGATTTTCTTCTTAACTAGTAAAATGCTGTGTTTTAGGTTTAATATGAGAATAATGTTGATAACACAATTGATGGTTTTGCTGTTGATAAGTAGTACTTCAAAACACAGACTTTGGAGTTTCCCATACTCTGACAGTGAGCAGGTGCACAAGAAGTTGAGAAGGAGCATAACCAGGACAGTTGATCCAAACTGGCCAAAGGCATACTCTATATCATAGAATGCTATGCCCAATATATAAACTGGAGCCAGTGATCATTACTTGGTGACAGACTAGGCATCAGTCAGCAGGAGGTGAGCAATGGTATTGTTCATCGCTTGTTTCTCTTGGATGTTATTTCTCTCTCTCTCATATTTTCATTACTCTTATCATAATTATCATCATCATCACCATTAGTAGTAGTATTACAACAGTAGTTTAGGCTCCAGTTGAAATTTCTCTGAAGATGATATGGATGTTCCTAAACATTTTAAAATACCAGAATGTTCTGATCTAGCACACAATACAAATTTATTTTCTCTTTCTCTCAATTCAATCTCTACAGATTACCAGAGGAAGAACAGCTCAAGTTTAGCATACCAGCTCAAGATTTTGAAGATTGAAATGGGCCAGCACTCATTTAAAAACAAATCACTACTGTCCTTTTTATGAATGTCTCACGAAGTCTATTTTGATGATTCCTCTCTTGCTCATAGTAGCTGTGCTCAAATTCCAGCCCCAGACCACCAGTGTACAGGCCCAAGACTGCTGTGCTTACCTAATCCCATGGGTGGCACAGAATGGATGCTTCATCACCACAGTTCTGCAAAACTGATGGTATTGGTTGGCCTTGATCTTCACCCCCTATAACCACCTCCTCCTCCCAACCCATAAGTACAATCAGTTGCATAGTTAACAGTGTCCCAAATAATTATATGATGGATGAAAAGTAACTCATTTTGTTTTAATTTTTTTCTTTAATTTGCCAGTCCTGATCAGCTCACAGCAGCACAAATGTCTCTGTCAATACAACCAAGAGAGAAGAACCTAAATGCATAGTAATATACTTCTACAAGAATATAGTGTGATAATGCTGTGGGAACAATTAATACTGGGAAACAGAAGACTTTTCACTACATCCTCTGGACTACAACTCCATCATATTACTCTGCATGGGCTACTTCATGTGTAGCTTATTGCAGTAGGAATACAAAAACAAAGGGCTCCGTTCAGGCAAATGACTCAGTAATTGCAGTGCAAGAATGTACATATGCTTACAAACCCACAGATACTACGTTCCCTTTCATAAATGTAAATCTGGAACATGTACATCCTTTGACCTCTTTCAGATCATCATTTTCTCTGAAACAGATGAAAAATTCTCCTGAAATGGTAAAAAAATAAAGGATTTGACTACTGAAAAGTTCTTATTTGTCACTTCAAACAACAGGCATCACAACAGCACTTTGAAAATCAATAAGTAAAAGTTACAGGTAATGCATGAGGGATCTCAAAAGATGTAACACTTGAGGATTATAAGTTTGTGCATTTGACAACAAGTTGATAGAATGCTGAAATTCATTATAGAGAGAATTGAAGATAGATATTTACCCATTTCTTGGTTTTGCATCTAAGTCAGATTAGAGCCTGGGATACACACAACTGTTATTTGTGCTCCGACCATCTTGAGCACTTTGTTTCTGCAATCATCTTTGAAGTCTACACTACAGATTATGGTGGTGCACTCTCCATGCTGCCTAGCAGCTCTAGCTAAATAGACCCTGGAAATATTTTACAAAATGTGTTTCCACTTAGGTGTCTCTTGACTATGCTTAATTATTCCAATAATGCACAAAAGCCTGTTAACACTTTACATTACATACTTTCAGAGTGATCTGATTTTGTCCGGGCTGACATCTTTCTATTAGAGAAGCAAACTATATAAAATCAGAAGAAAAGCAAGTCAACTGAAACAGTTTCTGATTTTTTTTAGAGAATATATTTGACAAACTCAAAGACTAAATGAGGTAAGAGAAGAGGCTGCATTACTTTTAAATATCAATACATTGCTACAAAACTGTCCAAACTGTAGCACTGAATACTTGCGCTTTATAAATATTATTACTAACATATGGTGAACAGGCAGGCAAATTAGTTCTCTCTCCATGCTACATACTGAGACAGTTAAGTCAGATATCCCCCAGGTATTTGTGCAGTATCTTGTTCTATTTTTTCTATAGTATTCAAACACAATTTTGTATTCAGGAAGAAGTTAATGAAAAATAAATGTTAATTCATTCAAATACTAACTGTTGGGAGTAACTTGTTTCATAACTTGACTTCAGAAAAATTGTCCATATCATTAAAACATAAGTAAATTAAAACTGTATCCAAGAAACAAAGAAATAGTGCAAGCTGATGAAAAAGGAAAGATGACTATGCCCTTATAATCTGCCTACTATATCAAACTGATAGCTTTAGACATGTCTTTGAGTTAATCTCTTTGAGAAAGTCACAGATGCATCACGTTAAGTACTCAAAAATGTGGCCATATCAGAACATTAAAGTCCATAGCTTGCATATCAAGTCAGGCCCAGGAAATGCCCTGAAGACAATGGAAACTTCCATTGGCACTGTAAGAGCTAAATCGATCTACTGCTTTACTCCTGGTCATGTGGCATCATGGCATCAAGTATGGTAGGAATATGGAAAAGGTGTCCTGAGATCTCCACAATCCATAATGGTTTTCATTAAAAGAAACTAACAGTGCTCTTCAGTACTTCCTCCTCAACTGCATCCTCTCTCCCCTTCTCCTAAAAGACAGTAAAAATCTAACTCAAAGAAAAGACAATCCTCTAAAGATTCAGTCTGCATTGTGGCCTTGACAAAAGAAGCATGAGCCAAAGGGAGAAAAGAAACTAGTAAACAGCAGAGAGGTAACACCTTATGTCACCAGCGGACACTTCCAAAGCCTGTATTGCCTTCTGTCTCCTGACATGTCCTGAAAACCAGGGACTGGGACACTGCAGGTGATGCTACAATTTTGGATGGCACTGAAGCAAGGCAGTTGGGATTTCTGTTGTGTGATATGGGTATCAACCAGGGGATTGCAAGGAGGCCCAAACTCAGCTCTGGATGTGACTCTTAGCAATTGTTGAGGAGAGATACCTTTGCCAAGAACAGCTCCAGCAGCATCAAGGCCTTTGGAAAGCCACCAAGCAAGGAATCCAAAGTTTGAAAGAACTGACTGTGATTGAGATAATTTTCTCAAATAATGATGAACACAAAAGAATTCCAGACCCTGTACAACATTAATGTGGTTGAAACTTGCACAGTTTGGGACATAAATGTACTCCCACTTCCTAGTAATGCTGCAATGGAATGAGGAAAACGAGACACTGAGTACTATGACACAAGAAGGCTACAGACATATGAGGACACAGTCCACATTCTAACCTGAGCCAAAGCCTCAGCCTTGGAAAAAGATCTGACTGAATGCATGTGGAAATTGAAAGAGAGGATTGAAGAGTGCTATCAGAGAGCCATCAGAAACCTATCAGAAACTCAGAAAGGAGCTTTGAGAGGGCCTTTTTCACATTTCACCAGGACAGATCAGAATCCCTGCTATCTCAAGTAGGCACCCCACAGCTAGGGAGAGCGAGTACACTCCACAAGGCAAGTTATGGTTCCTCTTCTGTGAATATGGAGAAGACATGAGAAGATGGGATGGAAAATCCAGTTCCATCTAAGCAGCATGGGTACATAAATTAAAAGAAGAAACAACTAAGAAAGGAAACTTAGCAAGAATTAATTTAGGTCCAGTTTCCTGTGGGCGTGTTCCTGGGCAGAACAGAAGTTAAGATCACATGTCATATACCTTTGAAGGGATCTCCAGAATGTATGCCCAGGGAGTGAATGACAGCCAGAACTAGAGGACTAGAGGAGCTCTGCCTCTAGCCTTACAGTGTCTCGTTTTCCCATGTCTCTACATGGGAAAATTGTGTCTATTGGATTGTGCGGATCCAAGATCCTCGTGCATCAGAACCACAAAAATACAAAGCTTTGACTGACACTGGCACTCGATATACTCTGATGCCATTGTGATATTGTGGGGACAGAACCTGTTTCCATTGCTGGGGTAACATGGGGTCTCAGAAGTTGACTCTGTAAGAAGCTGAGCTGACCTTGACTGGAATGGAAAAAACAACATATTTTGACTGGTCTAGAGGCTCCATGTATTCTTGGTATAGATTACCTTAGGAGTGGTTATTTCAAAAACCCAAAAGGACTTTGTTGGGCTTTTGGGATAGCTGCTGTGGAGACAGAAGATATTAAACAATTAAACACCTTACCTAGTCTTTTAAAGGACTCTTCTTCAGTAGGACACCTGAGGGTTGAAAAAGAGCAGGTACCAACTGCTGCCAAAACAGTGCACCATTGATGAAGCCACACTGACTGAGACTCTGTGATTCCCATCTGTGAGACGATCCATTACTGGAGATCCAGTAATGAACTACTGGAGCAGTCAGCAACTAATCATGGCCTAAATGAAGTCACATCCCCACTGAGTATTGCTGTGTCAGACATGTTGGAACTTCAGTATGAATTGGGGTCCAAGGAAAAAAGTGGTGCCACCATTGACATTACTAATGAATTTTTCTCCATTCCTTTAGCAGCAGAGCGCAGGCCACAGTTTGCTTTCACTTGGAGGGGCATTCCCTTCACCTGGAAACAATGACCCCAGGGGTGAAAGTAAAGTCCCACCATATGCCATGGAAAAAGGTGAAGCTCCAGAACATCTACAGTACATTGATAACATGATCCTTTGGCATAGGAAGTTTTTGAGAAAGGGGAAAAAATAATCCACATTGTCCTCAAAGTGGGTTGTGCCATCAAAGTAAGGTTAAGGGACTGCCACAAGAAATTCAGTTGCTAGGAGTGAAGTGCCAAGACAGACATCAACAAATTCCAGAAGAGGTGATTAGCAACATAGCTGCTATGTCCCCTCTGACCAGCAAGAAGGAAACACAAGTTTTCCCAGGCAACATGGATTTTGTGGGGATGCAAATCCCAGGGTACAGCCAGATTGTAAACCCTCTCGACCTTGTGACGCATAAGAAAAATTATTTCATGTGGAACAATAACAGTACTTTGAACAGATTGCCCATGCAGTAGCCCTTGGGTCAGTCAGGATGGGACAGAATGAGAAGAACATGCTCTACACTGCAGCAGGAAGAATGGTCTTTCCTGGAGCCTATGGCAGAAGGTGCCTTGAGAAACTCGAGAATGACCTTTGGGTTCAGGGATACAAAGGATAAGAGGCCAACTACACCTCAACAGGAAAAGTGATCTTAGCAGATTATGAAGAGGTTTGAGCCACCTTAGAAGTGATTACCACTGAAGCACTGGTCATTCTCACACTGACTACCAGTGCAGGGCTGGATACTAAAACGGAAAGTCCCTTCCACATATCATGCCACTGATGCTACATGAAGTAAGTGGACAGCTCTCATCACACAGCAAGCTTAGACAGGAAATCCTGATCACCCTGGGTTCTTGGAAATCATACTGAACTGGCCTGAAGGTGAGAATTTGGGACTATCATTTAAAGAGGAAGATGAGTAGGCGACATATGCTGAGGAGACCTCACCCTGTAAGCAGTTATCAGAGAGTGAGAGGCAATACACTCTCTCCACTGATGGTTCTTGCTGTATCACAGGGTCTAATAGGGAATGAAAAGCAGCTGTATGGAGCCCTATACAGTGAGTTGTGGAAGCTACAAATAGACAAGGTGAATTAAGTCAGGTTGCAGAGCTGAAAGCCATCTAACTGGCTATGGATATCACTGAGTGAGAGAAGTGGCCAAAACTTATCTCTACACTGACTCATAGCTGGTAGTAAACGCTTTATAGGGGTGGCTGAAAAGTTGGATAAAAGCCAACTGGCAGCAGAGAGGAAAACCCATCTTGACTGCTCAAGTATGGCAAGATATTGCTGACCAGACAGAGAAAATGATGGTGAAAGTTCGTCATGTGGATACATATGTGCCTAAGAGTCAAGCTGATTATGAGATTCACAGCATTTAACTGGTAGAGAAAGCTGTCAAAATAAAGTGTCTCAGGCAAATATAAATTGGCAACACAAGTGTAAGTTATTTCTAGCTTGGTGAGCCCGTAATTCCTCAAATCATTAGGGAAGAAGAGATGCAACACACCAATGGGCTTGTGACCAAGGGGTGGATTTGACCACAGATACTATATCCCAGGTAATCCATGATTGTGAGACAAGGGCTGCAATCAAGCAGGCCAAGCAGGTAAAGTCTCTGTAGTATGGGGGGCATTGGTCTGAATATAGGTATGAGGAGGTCTGGCAGATTGATTACATCACACTGCTACAAACCCACCAAGGCAAATGCTATGCGCCCACAATGGTAGAAACTACCACTGGATGGCTGGAGACGTACCCCATTGCTTCGTGTCACTGCCCAGTACACTATGCTGGGCCTTGAAAAACAGGCCCTATAGCAACATGGCACACCTGAAAGAATTAAGTCAGACAATGGGACTCATTTCATAAATAGCCTTATAGACAGACATCTGTACCAGCTGCTGGGAAAGTCAAGCAGAGCAATGGACTGTTAAAAACAACACTGAAGGCAATGATTTATGGGACCTTCAAGCTGTGGCATCTGCATTTAGCAAAGGCTATCTATCTGGTTAGTTAACATCAGAGGGTCGATTAACTGAACTGGCCCAATCATTACCTCTGTGCACAGTAGATGGAGATAATGTCTCATGACGCATATGAGAGATATGTCAGGAAAAACAGTTTGGGTTAATCCCACTTCAAGCAAAGGCAAACCCTGCCATGGGGTTGTTTTTACTCGAGTACCTGGTTACACATGGTGGGTAATGCAGAGGGACAGGGAAACATGTCATGTACCTTGAGGGGATTTGGCTTTGGATGAGGACAGTCTGTAATGTTGAATTGCATATGTAATATTTGTTGCTGAATGGCAATGCTACTCCATGTTGGAAATAACATGAACAATGAGAATGAACTGCTCCCATTAGATCAGTCATGGACCAAATGAACTCAATCTACATCTTGGGGGAACAATCAGTGACTACTAAAATAATACGTGTATTTGTATATAGTTGTCTGTATGTATATATATAGAGAGAGAGAAAATATATTAATTGGGACGTGATATAGATGATATGGAATAAAGAGTGGCTAAAGTCTTGGGTGGGTGACCCAAAGAATGTGAATTGTATTCTATTTTTCCTCTATGTCAGTCCATGCAGTTTGTGTTACTGTCTCATTAAGACCCAGGGCTCAGAAGCGGATCCGGAACCAGTGTTTTGGGTCCATGGAGACTGGAGGTGCCAGGGTCCCTTTAAGAATGGGGGAATACAGGCAGAGCTCTCTTTCTTGTTTCTCTGTGGGCTGCCAAGAGACTTTCTCTCTGGGCTAGGGCAGAGAGAAGCAGAAGCATTCTTTAGTTTCTCTCTGAACTCTGTGGAAAATTGCCTGGCTCAGGTCTCTGAGAAACTGCATTTGTCAATCCTAGACTGTTTTGGAGGAAATGTCCTAACAACTTTTACAGTCACAGTTGCCACAAGCAATTCCTGTCCCTGCAGCTGGAATAGGACCTTTTTTTGGGGAGCTTTTTTTTGATACTGCCATGCAGGACAATCATGCTTGAAAATTGATCCTCCCCTCTTCCTCCATGAGTTACAGCTTTGTAACTCATCTGCTGCCCCAGATCCAGTTGCCACAGTTGACAGAGCTGCCACCACTAGGAGAAACCCTGTCAGGTGGTATGGAGCAAATGGTTCACTAAAATTTGACTGGTTTTGAACAAGAATAGCTCCCCAAGTTCTCCAGGTTTCCTTTCTTTTATCCTTGATCTTCCTTTGTTGTTGTTTGGGGCAAGAGGGAGTTTTGTAATCATGGAGGTTCAGTTGTACTGTTGTTTTTTGGGTTTTTTTCCTTTGCTCTGTCTATCACATGGTTGGGAGAACAGATCTTCTCCACCATCTCATCTTTGTCATCTGGCTGATGTGGTCTTCTACAAAAGTCTCCATACTAGGAAGAGGCTTCTCTGTCATCTTGTTTTCTTTCTTCTTGCAGGAGTCCATAGGATTCAGAACCTTTGTATCTAGTGGTTATTACTGTTATCTTGATTATGGCTGGGTTTATTTTAGAAAAATGACTTTGATTATGACTGGGTTTATTTTAGCAAACTTACTTTTCAACTTATTATCTTCTGGCATTTGTCTCTCTTTGTTGGTGACAGAGGAGTGGTTAAACAGAAAAAGAAGGTAGCTTGTTTCCTAAGCTCCACACCATGAATTCCTGCAGTAATCCGTGGTTCTCTGGGTTTTATATAAGTCCAACCTGGCTAACTCGAACTAGACGAAGCAAGATGAGAAGCACACTCCACCACGTGGGGATGAGTATCCTGTTTATTGGCTTGGGATAGGACACTGCCTATCAGCAGCTGCCACCCAGGTAGAAAAGAGGGTGTGGTACCTTTGCAGTGGAGTTTTAAAGCCAAAGGGAAGGGGGCGGGGAAAGAGGACCGTGGCCAATGGGATGCCATTCCGGAGGGGCAAGGGGAGGGGCCACCTTTGGGACAGACCACCAGAGGATACAGAAAGGGGAGGGTGTGTGAGGGAGAAACCATGTGAAAGGCAGGGGGAATAAACCATCCACGTGACCTGACATACCCAGTAAAATTTTCCCATCACCTAGTGCAAACAACAACTAAATAAACTATTTTGTGCAATACAACAAATTGTCTCTAACCAAGACACTTCTCAGGGAAAAGCATCCAGTTCTGGCTTCAGAATTGAAAGCAACACCTGTGTGGCAATCAAGGAACTGCAGAAATGCAGATCATAGCCACAAAATGTTGTTCCCAACTGTGAGCAACTCTACAGTTGTTGAAACTGGCCTCAAAGACATACCAAGAGCTGCGCTACACATTGTTAGCTTGCACTTCTCTCCTCTATACTCCATCACACAGTATCCACTGGTGGCATAATTTTTTTTCAGGTTTCTCACTAAGCTGAGATAATTCAAAGGATAATTCCACTTCTCGAAGAAAACAAAAGCCACAATCTAAAGATGCAGATCTCCATCAATCTTTACAGCAAACGAGCTAAACTATGGCTTACATAGAAACCCACGGACAATAAAGCCTGCTAACAGTGACAAGAATTTATAGAAGTCTAAAACAGGAAAACTTACTGCACAGTTTAAATAATTATGTCTCCTGAACTGATCTATGTGGCTAATTTTGTTCAGTCAAAGTCTCAGAACTTTATTATTACAGAAATAATTAGGAAAACACTACATTAGAAGAAATATCATCATTGGCTAATTCTCACTAAAGCTATAAAACTCCGAATATGTATGTCCCATCCTGAGTGCATAGTAACAAAATTTTACAAGAAAATGTTACATGATCCTGCCGTCATTCACACATTATTACTTATTTTAAAAAAGCATATGACCAAAGTCAGTAGAAAAAAATCATAGTTTCTCACCACAATCTTGAAACAAATAAAAGTGATTGACAAAGAGGGTTCAGATTTATTTCAGGGACAAAACACCAGGCGGCTTTACTGAGAAAGTATTGAATTCAATGTTACTTCCTGAAGTTGTACTCCTATACAAAGCTAAACAACTAAACATTTTGCAGATATCTTTTTCTTTAGCGTTTATTCAACCTCTTTATTTTAATTATTATTTTTATTTTATACTTGGCAGTAAAGATTTTAATAAACTGTATGGAACTTACTAACAATTAAATACAGTGTCAAAAACGACATCTGTAACATTATATTGGAAAACATATGTTCAATTTGCAGTTTTTCTTAACTCACTGTGATCTGGGTTTGTTAGAGTTTTTTCGTTTTATAACTTGCACAAATGGGATTCACAAAATGCAGCAACTCAATTAATTCTCTAATATTTAATAAGCACCAAAGAAATATACATATTTCTCTATGGAAGAAAAAAAAAATTGTTTAAGCATTTGTAAGCATTCAACTCTTTTCTTCTTGTCTGTAGCCCAAAAGCTCTCTTCCATTCTCATCTGCTTTCCTTACAAAACCCATGGCCATTTATTTTTCAACTGTGAAATATGTCTCCAATTTTCTATGTATCTTTCCTGAAAATATGTTCCCTAATTAGAGAACAGAATACAAAAAAGCTATAAAATCCACACAGATATCTAGGATTGCAGATCATCAGATCTTTTCCCAGTAATGTGAAAAAAGGAGTAAGAGCTCAGCTCAGAAAGGTACTCAAGAATTATATTCCAAAGACATCACTTAGGCCTTTTGCAGAGGGAGATTTATCAGTCTACAAATGTGAAGTTTAATTTGGGCATATCATATTAGTTGCCCAAATAATCTTTCAATACCGAGGGTCCTGCTTTTAAGTCTTAGAATGGGGAAACTCTGGGCTTCTTGGGTTTTATGTTTCAACAAACTTTGCTGAAGTCAGTTGATGTTTACAGCGCTTCCCAAATGTTTGCCTATGGGATATTGTAGTGGCAGTCAAAAGAAAAAGCACGTAGAAATCACAATGTTTTGGAATCACAGCACTTCCACACAATGTCCTTTATTTTTCAGTACTGCTGTTTGATCACCAGCTATAAAATCAAACTTGAGAGAAAACAAATAAGCATCCCAAAGCACTGAATATTTTTGCTCAGGCAGTCAAAATATTTTTTAAAGGGATGGGTTAATATTTGGAACTTTGGTTCTAAGCACATTGTATCAGCAGAACACACATATTGGCACTACAGAATCAATGAGAAATATCTGAAACTGGCTTTGATTCAATAAAAAATTTTAAACAGTTTAAAGCTCAAAATCAGACTAAAGTCTTTACCTAAAGTCAATATCTATGCAATGAAGCATAATCAATTAGCTGCTCCACTACAAAACATGGCTTTTCCTTGTAGACAGTGGCTCTAAGAGTGATGTTTCTAGTAACTTAGTTCCATATGTTTAGTCACTAACATTAAATGAAGCATTAATTTTCTGCCAGTATTTGACAAGGCATTTCCATATGTACATAAAATAGATTTTTGACATCACAGTGGAAATATTTTCTTTCTATTCCCTCTTGCTGCCCATCATGACAGTATTTTATATATTGGAGGGTAGAATTTTCAGGGCACTCTTCCACAACATTGACTGAAATCAGCACTGTAAATTCCTGGTGTTTGACTATAGGATCAAATCACTGTCAACAAGTTGAAATTAATAGGAAACTCAGGTGAAACGCATTAGCAAGCAGAGCCTTCACTGACCATCTTGGTAGAAGTCAGCCCCAGAGGCAGGCTTATTTCCCCACATTTATCTTAAAATTAGATTAAACAACTACATAGCACTATGTTACATTTAAGAATATGTAGATGGCACTGTGTGTCACATAGGATTTCATAAGCTGCTTCGTCTCCCATGAAAAAGACCATGGGGCTGGATCCTTCCTGTCTAGCACACTAGGCTATTTTTAAATTATCACCCCTTGAAATTCATGAAAAAGAGAAAACTCGCTTTGAACAATTAGAAAGTTAATCATGGGCTATTAGAAAGTTAATCATGAGCTCATTTTGGCACATAAATCATATATTTCATGAGGCTTATTTTAAATTACAGCTTCTTAAATCTTCTAAGCATATGTAGTAGACCTATGCTCCCTGGACTGGATTATGTTTTGCTTTAAGTCCCATTTATAATTTCCAGACAGGAAGTAGTAAATTAGATAAAGGTTATATTTGTGCTTTAAGACAAAGAAATCGCCGGCAAGGTCTACACTCAATTACAAGTATACAAAGAGTGTCTCTGTGATACTTAATAATTATATGAGAGTCAACCCATGTATACTGAAACCCATTGTCACAAAGTCTAGTCTTACTATCAGAAGTGAAAATTGAAAGCAGGAATAAACAAAACAAACACATTTTAAAGTTCTTTATCTTGTAGTATAGAAAGACTAATATGCAATATACAATAATGCATATTTCTATTCAAAAGGTAATACCAGTCTATGATGGTGCTCCGATATTCCTAGGTAGCCACCATGCTCATTTTTACCTCCAATCATCCTTTGAGAGATTAGATAAAATATTCATCTCTTCATCATCTTGCAAAAGACGATACGCCGCACTAACATGGTGATTTTCAAGCACAGACCGGTCATTATATAGAATGGCTGAGTCTGACCTAGCATTTAAAAGAAAACATGGGAAAGGTTGTTTTCTCCCTGTCTAAAGAGACTCAGAAGTTTTTCTTTGATCAGCTACAGCAATTAAGTCTATGGAACAGATATGAGCATTTTAAAAGTTCTTGTAATACTGTGTTAATTGCTGTTACTCAGTAAAAGAAATCTAAAGAACACTGAAAAATCTATTTCACCAGATAAGACTCACCTAACTGCCTTGTTACATACTTGAAAACAAGTACTGAATGCTGTGAGAGCTATGTAAACTTTAAATAGAACCATGAGGCTTCTTCCTAGCTCTTATGGATGTCTCTATGATAATAAAATCTGACTGTACCCAAGTAAGCAATTGCAAGACGTGACCCAATACAGTTTCCAGAACAGCAAATAGGCTGTAAGCAAGATATAACTCAACTAGTTTCTGACATCTGTGTGCTAGACTATGCTGTCTGGAAAGGCAATTGCCAGTCGGACAGGATCAAAGGTACTTCATGCCTGATGTTTAGCCCCAGAGCAGAGATCTGTGATGAATGGGTAAACTGGTCTGAAGACAAAGAAGTTAACAGCAACAGAAAGTGATATGTTTTGTTGTAGTTGTCACTCATATCTGCTTCACAGAGAGCAGTGTATATTTTTATTGTCTGACACTTCACACCATCTGATGTTCAATGTTAGAAAAATTAAATTACGACTGTTCTTCCTTGGATATTTTTACAATTATTTGGAAAGTACAGCAGATCCCTAATTCCTGTATGCATAAAGTTGTAAGATGAGTAGTGTGGCTTCACCCAGGATAGAGACAGAGACTTCTTTCTACATCCCCAGTCTTTAGTGTGCGTATGTGTGCTTTATCCTGGAAACTATTATTGATGCACAGCATGATTCAGCTAACACACTACAGATATCTATTTTAATTACAAACATGTAATCTAATTTAATTATAATGCATTTTAAAAATGCCCAAGCGTGCAGTGTCAACCGAGGACATTTAGACATTTTGGCATTTTTACCAGTACACTCCTATTGTCAAAATTATACACAGACATTGGATGTCCAATTATCACTGAAACTAGAAACTTCATAATCTTGCACACTTTTGAATTTTGCTGCCATCTTCATCTTATTTTCCTCTTTTCCACCAACCCAAAATCTTTATAAAATACATAGGTCTGTCTAGGTTGTGATCAGTTAATTATGCTCTAGCAATTTATGATGCTTTAAAAAAGTATTTCCCTGATTAGGTAATGGTAAGCATATACCCTTGCTGCAGGTGTGGCTTTCCACTCAAGTGAAAATAGTATGTATAGTGTTCATATTCACTGATGAATGCAACAAACATGTCTGAATGCCTGATTTATGCCGATATTGTCTGAATCCTCAAATTCAACAAGGAGAAAAAACTGTAAAATTACAGTAGCTCCTTCAAAACTTTGTCAAAATACATCACTCTATACAGCCTTATATCTTTGAAAACTTTACATAGAAATATTTTTGGAACTTTCTTTTTCCTGGTTATTAATATGAAACAGTACTCTGGAATTAAGAATACATGCATTCCATTGTGAATGCTTGAACAAGAGAAAATTAAATGTAACCTTAAAAAGTTAACTTTCCTCCTGCAACACTTGAAAGCAGAAGTTCCTGCACTTTTCTAAGGTGGCCGTGCTGTTATTCTGAAAAGATTTCTCCCTCTAATTCCTGACCCTTCATCATGATTTACAGTGGCCTCACCTTGTCTGGATGTGAAAATTGTTGGTGGTTCCAGTGTGTTCATAATCATGTATGGCAGCTGCAAAAATCATAGCGAAGATCTCCAGCTCTGTCAGCCAGTGCTGAAAAGAGATTACAGTACAATCAGGTAAGTTGTCATTTTCTCAGGTTTTTGTCTTCTAAGGTAAGTTATTTATCCTCTGTTGAAAGTCAGTGTGGCATGTCATTACCTTTCCCCTGAAGTCTGCTAGCTGTTTTAAAGCAAACTTCTCTGGCTGATACGTAAAAGCCAAACTAGTGCTCATCCTGGGCTTTCATCTAAGTAAATTGAACTACAGCAAAATTGTTTCAGGAGTTAATAAATCTAAGGCAGAGCAAGGGGAACTGTGCCCTTCTGAAAGTGCAATGTTTCAAGGAGAGAAATGAGGAAAACTTAAGAAAGTCAAGGTTCATCAAGGGGAACTTGATGATATATGTGCAGGTAAACGCATACCGCCACGGTATGTATTTTCAGTTCAGTTTAATTGAGCAGCAGAGACTCAGATACGGAAGAATGTCACTATTTTCCAGAAAACAAAAGTCTTTGTCAATCACTGAATCATGAAGAGAACAAGGAAGATAACTACAAAAGATGTACCTCATGTTATTTATTTATCATTTTTTAAAACACTTGAGAAAGTCCTGAAGTTTGTGGAACTTTTCCTAATTCCCAAGACAATGCTTAAGTCACTTTTGCTTTAGATTTATAAATTATTCAGATGCTTTTAATAATTTGTATATGAGTCAAATAATTTTATTGTCTGGATTTCCACTGAAAAGGTGGAAAAGGAGTCAAAGGGTTTAGATACTGTAGATGATGTAAATATTTGTATGAAATGCTTAAATGTATTGCATTTAGTAAAACCTTTACCACAGCGACTGCCAAATACTTCTGTAACACCTCACTGTCAACCTGCAAATGTTTTGACAGGCATTCATATACAAATTACCTTTTAATTCAAGGCCCAGCAAAGGCACTAAGGCATCCAAAATCTATTCTAGATATCTCCTAGAGCTCAGGGGCCACCACTAGTATGTTAAGCATGCGCAGGGAAGCACAGGTAACAGTGGGACTGCACACAGCAACCTGTCTAGCTCTTTATCTGTGTTTCACAGTCATCTCTGCAAAACCAGTGAAGAATGGAGCAAGTCTCAGTATTAAAGGTCCCCTTATATTAAAGATGTAGATGTTTTTTGAAAAGATACTTAGCACAATGCTACTGACCATAATCAAGATAGTTCTTGGGTTTGGGTTGTTTCTTTTTGTTTGGTGGGTTCTGTTGTTTTTTGTTGTTGGTGTTGGTGTTATTTGTTTGGTTTTGGTTTTTTTAATAGCAAGGGAGAGAGGATGGTGAGGAGTGCAAGAAATGATCAGAAACAGAAACTTCACTGTTTTCTCATATCTACACAACTGATCCAGGATATGACTGGAGAGCACTGATGGTGGAGAAGTCTGTTCAATTTTGTTTCCAGGTGTGACATGTGAATGAGGAATGATTGCCAAATGATTAAGAACATTAATTCAATTTTCAAGCAACAACTCCCGACAACTGCAAATGGAACTAAGGTTTCCAGGCTACATGTCTAGATCTGGACTTTCATTGGCCACAGGGGTCTGTGATTTCCTAAAAGGGGAGACTGCAAATGATAGAAAAAAATCAGGGCACAGGTGCTCAGAAACAGCCAGAGCAAGTCTGTATTATGGTTGCAGAACTCATTCAAGACACACTTAGCTAGTCCAGCGCATCCACTTCAGACCACCTGGACAGCATCTTCCCACACTAACACAGATGATTCCCACACTAACAAGATCTCATGACCCAAGTCTTACAGCATCACTAATGCAATGTGTCTTAGTGTTTGAGGTTTCCTACCTTGTCTCTTAAGGCACATACAGGGGAAGTGCTGACTTGCATACCTTACCAAAGCATCTCTTGTTAAACAATTTTGGGTAAGGAAGGTTTTCAAATATGGTGTACTAAATCTTATTATTAGCAGTATCTTTTATTAGCAGTATTAAGTATCATAACAGCATTCCAGGAAGATCACCCAGAATAAAACTGGAATTACAGATGTTAATTTTTGGTAATAAATAAAGCAGTGTTAGTAGAACAAAGTCAAAACAGGCTTGTGAGTAACACAAGGGAAGTAGCCAAACCTCTTAGTCCCTTTTCTCCTGCCACAACCTTGCAAGACAAAGCAAAGAAGACAGCAAAGAGCCTGAAGAGAATGGATGCAATCTCCATCAAAGTGCTGGCTTTACAATTCACTGCTTTGTGGTGGATTTCATCATGGAAACAGAAAGCTAATTTTTAAAGAACAAAGCCATCAAGACCAGCAAAATTGTGTCACAAAAGATGAAAAGAGCAAGGAAATGTGAATGGTTTTGATTTCTAAAGGGCAAACAAAACCAATCTAGAATTAAACCTTATCAAAATTTCTGTGATGGTAGTAGTCAGAAATGGCAAAAAGTAAAAGGCATGAAATACCAAGTATTTGCTTGCAGAATGAAAACAAAGGCTAAGGAAGCATAATTGACTTTCCAAAATATACAATAAATTTGAAGCATTAGTTACTAGGATGGCTCATTTGCATGTAAACAAAAGGATTGATGTATATAGAAAGAAGAAGGAAGAAATAAGAAGGAGAAAAAAAAAGAATGCATTTCCAAGAAATTGCTACAATGTATGTAATTAACTAGTTTCCTTCCCAAGAGTTTATTAACTTTTTATTCCAAAGCAGGTATTATTTTCAAAGCTTATGATGATCTGCTTATTAATCAAAACAGGCAAGTGAAGAAGATTATCCCACTTCCCTTTAGTACTAAAATATGTGACAGAAGTTCTTCGTCTTCACAGTTTTTCAAGTCTGCTGCAGGAAATAGTCTCCTCTAATTCTTGTCAGTATCAGAGAAAGAAATCTTAAGCTTTACAGTTTTCCCACCATTGTCTAGGTTAAAAAATAAATTGTGGTATTTCCAAACAGTAATAAAGATTAATCAGAAAACAGTATCAAAGAAAGTAATAATCAGAGCTGAACAACAGAGTTTAATAAAGGAAGGAATGAAATGAGCAAAAAGTGTGTCAGCTCTTGGAAGCAGTTCCTGCAAATCGTGCTTGTGTGCCAATCTGCTATGAGATAATATCATAGGGTGACTTTATGATGCTGAATTATATCCCCATTTGTCTGTCTCGCCCAGAAATAAGTTTTGCACCTTTAAGACTGGTTCTGAGACCAAAGGGGAGGGGGGAGAGAAGAAACACAGTTTGTTTTCAAACAATGCACTCACTCCTCCACATTTCTGCTCCTGGACTGTGTTGTCTGTGGACGGATGTGTTTGTTTGTTTTTTTTTTTTCTTTTCTTGGGACTGTCTAAATGTGCTCTGGACTGAAAACTGGAAGAGCACTGGCAGCTTGCACCTGTGGCCCACCAGGCCAGACTTGTGCCATGGCATTTCCAGCACAGGAGAGACTGATAAGAGACTGAGTAAGCTGAGCTACAACCCATGAAGGGGACATTCTGAGTTTATTATCTCTTTGAAGTGGTGAGAGGTTTTATTGTTTAATATTGTTCAATTTTTTTGTGCTGGTGAATACTTGGCCTGTTAAAGAAACTTTTTTTCCACTTTTCTCCAAGGGAATCTGTTCCCAAACCGGCTGCGGGAGGGGCCACTTCTTCTTTTCTAGGAGGTTTTCTCCCAAATTTGCCCTAAAGCAGAACTGATAAACACCAGATTAATTCCAAATTCTCTTTCAACATTTTGTCTATGAGAGAGCCAAAATTCTTGTAGTTCATACACTAAAGTATAACAAATTAACTCCAAAGCATCTTCCTGAGGGAAAAAATAACAGGAAAGTTGATGAAATTTTGTGAAAGGAGAGGGAAAGAAGATTTGATTTAAAATAATTTTTTTAAAAAATGAGAGATGAAACAAAACTCTTCAGAGAGTTCATAAATAACAGGGAGCATGACAAAGGCAAATGAACCATGTGAAGACAAAACAGAAACATATTTCTTACTTTTAAGACTAGCACAAATTTTAACTATATGGACTGTTTAAATATGAAAAAAGCAATTTCCCACATTACAATTAAATAGAAAGATTAGCAAGAAAAATGAGGTTTTTTTTCTTATTTCTGTATATAACTTCTTAAACATGATCTTCATCCCACTGGTGAAGAATTAAGCCAATGGCCCTAACATACTTCTAAAACCAAAATCTTGTGTTCTAACATGTGCAAGTTGCTTACATAAATATTGTAGAAGTGATGAACTAAAGAACTATACATGCTACAGTAATGGTAAGATAGTTATGTGAGCAAATCCTGGAAAGAGGAAAATGTATCCTATGTTTCTGTATTGCACATTATGCACGTAAGAGGTTAGCCCTGCTGTCAGCAGGACATTAATACTGATAACTTCTCATTTTCAAACTACGTTAATCTATGTACTTTGGGATTGGTTGTGCAATTTAAGGAAGGTGAGGTGAAAAGAAGAAAGAAAAACCCTAAAATCTAAGTTTAAAAAGGCATTCAAACAAGAGAAGCAAAGCTGAAATGTCACAGTGCTGCGAGTTTGTGGAATGGTTTCCTATTGTGCTATATTTGATCCTAAACCAAATTACAGATATAATTTGGGTGTGGGAATGATTAGTACTTGGGAATTTTCCTGGGAAGCAGAAGACACTCCTCTGGACCACAACTCCATCATACTGGTTTGCATGGACTACTGTGTATATAGCTAATTGCAGTAGTGGGCTCAGTGCAAGCATATACACACTAGCTTGCAAGCGCACACTCCAGTTCCTATTTTCTAGATGGAAGTCTGGGATGTGTACATTCTCTTACCACTGCACATATTTATGCATATTGCACGTATTCACTTCTGTAAAGGATAATAAAAAATGTTTTTATAAATACATAAATGGCAAAAGGAGGGGGCAAGGAAAACTTCTGTTCTTTATTGGACACAGTGGGGAATACAGTTACCAAAGGTGAGGAAAGCTGAGGTACTCAACACATTCTTTGCCTTAGTCTTCACCAATAAGACAGGTCAGCCTCAGGGCAATCAGCCTCCTGAGCTAGTAGACAGGGACACAGAGAAGAACAGATCCCCTGAAATCCACAAGGAAGCTGTTAGCGACCTGAGCCACCTCCATGCTCACAAGTCCATGCAACCAGGTGGGATCCATCCTGAGTAATGAGGGAGCTGGCAGAAGAGCTCATCAAACTGCACTCCATCTTTTATCATCAGTCCTGGCTAATTGGGGAGGTCCCAGATGAGTGGAAGCTGGCCAGTGTGATGCCCATCCATAAGAACGGCCAGAAGGAGGATCCAGGGAACTGCAGGCCTGTCAGTCCGACCTCAGTGCCCAACAACGTTATGCACCAGTTCATCTTGAGTGTGACCACATGGCACTTACAGGATGGCCTAGGGATTCAGATCCAGCCAGCATGGATTTAGGAAGGGCCAGCCCTGACTAACCAATCTGATCTCCTTTTATGACCAGGTGACCCGCTTGGTAGATGTGGGAGAGGCTGCGGATGTTGTCTACCTGGACTTCAGCAAAGTCTTCAACACCATCTCCCATGGAATAATCCTGGAAAAGCTGACAGCCCATGGCTTGGACAGGTGTACTCTTTGCTGGGATAAGAGCTGGCTGAATGGCCGGGCCCAGAGGGTGGTGATGAATGGTGTTGGATCCAGTTGGTGGCCCGTCACTAATGGTGGCCTCCAGGGATCTGTGTATGGGCCCAGTCCTGTTTAAGATCTTTACTGATGATCTGGATGAAGGGATCGAGTCTACCATTAGCAAATTTGCGGATGACACCAAATTGCTTGCGAATATCAATCTGCTGGAGAGTAGGAGAGCTCTGCAGATCAATGTGTACAGGCTGGATTGATGGGATGAATCCAACAACATAAAGTTTAACAAGACCAAATGTCAGACCCTGCACCTTGGTCACAACCACCCCCTGCAAAACTACAGGCTGGGAACAGTGTGACTGGACAGTGACCAGGCAGAAAGGGACCTTGGGGGTACTGATTGGCAGCATGAGCCAGCATGACCATGAGCCAGCAGTGTGCCCATATGGCCAAGAAGGTTGGTGGCACCCTGCCCTGTATCAGAAATAGCATGTCCAGCAGGATGAGAGAAGTGATTCTTTGTACTGAGGACTGGTGAGGCCACACCTTGAGTACTGTCTCCAGTTCTGGGCCACTCAATTTAGGAAGGATGTTGAGATGCTGGAGCATGTCCAGAGAAATGTAACAAGACTGGTGAAGGATCTGGAGCACATATCCTATGATGGGCAGTTGAGGGAGCTGGGGTTGTTAAGCCTGGTGGAAAGGAGGCTCAGGGGAGAGATCTTATCACTCTCTACAACTCTCTCAAAGGTAGTAGTAGGTGGTAGTTGATGTCTTCTCTAAGGCAACTAGCTGCAGGACAAGAGCAGTTTAAGCTGTACCAGTGGAGGTGTAGGCTGGACATTAGGAAAAGGTTCTCCACAGAAAGAGTGATTTGGGATAACAGTGGGCTGCCAAAGGAGGTGTCAGAGTCACTATCCCTGAAGGTGGTTAAGAAAAGACTGGATGTAGCACTTAGTGCCATGGTCTTGTTGATAAGGTGGTGTTAGGTCATAGGTTGGACTCGATAATCTCAAAGGTCTTTTCCAGTCTGGTTTATTCTATGATTTCAGATCATCTTTTCCTCTGAAACAGAGGTTGGTTTAGTTTGGTTTTGGGGGGGTTCTTTTGGGTTTGGTTTTTTATTTCTTTTTAGTCTGCTGCATTCTCTCTCTCATAGGAAAAAGTCTGCATTTCTCCATCACTTACTCATGTATTTTCATGTCCTTCTGTTTGTCTCTTTTTTAACACTTTCCTTGCTTTATTGCACTCAGAGGCAGCATAGGAAATCCCATTCAGCACTGGTGCATCACAGGCTAGAACGAAATAGTAGTCGCTCACTCACATCTGAGTTGTTGCTAAATGACTAACAGATCAAGAAGCAGCAAGATGGAAAAAAAGGTAGTTCTGAACATGGATAGGATGGAGATCGGCTATATTTGGGCAACTGTTGTAATTCAGCAGTCTTTTAGATCATGAAAACTGCTGTTCTTCCATTGTTTTGGGGTGAAAAAGCAAATCCATTTCCTCTAGAATACAATTCTAGAGGAATACCACTAGAATACAATTCACATCACTCAATATTGCACCTGTTCCTACTGACTACAGCTTGCAGTGCATTTTTAGTAACTAATGTCCTAAAAGCAACAGTGACCAATTTAGTATCTCACAGGCAGTTTTGAGTAGGTAACTGTATTAGCTGCAGTTCTGACCTAAGTGCTTTCTACTTCAGGCACAATCAGAAGCAAGTGACACAATTTCCATCAGGATTGGCCTGTCTGAACCACCTCTTGAGACAGATAGCACCTAAGTCCTTCCAAATCTGCTTCTGATAAATAGCAGTATTTACTGCTCTAATTACTGTGTGACTGCAATTCACAAGTGTCATCTACATTCAACACAGGAAACTTGTGATGTTAACAGGAGGCTGTGGAGCGTGTGACTCCTCAAGGAAGAACATCCAGTTCTGGCTTCAGAATTGAAAGCAACATCTTTGCGGCAATCAAAGAACTGCAGAAATACAGATCATAGGCACAAAACAGTTCCCAAGTGTGTGCAGCTCTACAGTGGTTGAAACTAGCCTAAAAGACATAGTAAGTGCTGCACTATGCCTTGTCAGCTTGTACCTCTCTCTCTTATACTCCATCACCCAGTAGACACTGATGTCAGTATTTTGGGTTTGTTATTGAGCTGCACAGAAAAAGGTATCATCAGCAAACAAATATCACCACAAGCGTTGCTGACAGACAATTTTTATAGTGATTTTTTATAGTGATCCAAGGTGTTCATTGCATGAGAAAGTGTTAGTATTTGGTTAGATTGAGGCACTTGGTTTTTCCTTACCCTTTTTTTCAACAGTTCCAGATACAGAGTTTGTAACAACTGGGGAGTGTTCAAGAAGGCCTGAGCTGCAGTAAGAGCCTCAACATCTGCTGACCTGGGTTCATGTGTCTGCTCTGCAATGCAAAGACTCCATGACCCTGGAACTGCACACTGCTTAGTGAAAGGACCGCAGAGAAATGAAATGCAATAGTACAGAATTACATATATTCAAGTACCAGCCACAAACAGAACAATCACTGAATGGCCCTAGTATAACAGGAGATAACTGGTAAACATTTAACAGATTAACCTCCCTTTCACCGTCACTTTTGCCTCTACACTTCTGCCAGGGCAGGAGCAAGGGCAAATTAGATGCATGGAAAAAAGTGAGGAAAATAATGTGGGGAAAAGGTCTGCTCCACATAATCAGACTAAAGGTGATTTCATTCTTTTTTCTGGCTGCAGCAGTAGCCAGGAGAAAGAAGAATAGAATGAATACATGAGTATACTTTGAACTTTCCCTGCTATTTATTCTCCCTCCAACCGTGTGGGCCAGCAACTTTCTGAGCCTCCAGCTAAATCCAAACTGCAATGGAATCACTTCACTCTGGAATCTATCTTCCTTTAATTTCTCTAGTCCATCCTCAAATGTATTTCTGTTGTTTGTCTTGAGACTCACTGTGGGAACTAAGTTGGTTTTTCTTATGCCCTTGTTCATTCCTGTCATTGTTGTCAGACTTCAGCTGTCTGTAGGTTTCTGTTCAAGCCAATCCAGATATTTTTGCTGTAGAGAAGTGGATTAAGGTCAGCATTTCCAGCATTTCCAGATCCCAGCACTTATTATGCTCAGGTAAGGGGAATGAATTATCACTTGGATGTACTCTGTCCCTACCTTAAGTTAAAAAGAAAGCTTAGACAATACAATTCTTCATATTAGGTGAAATGAATTCCAGTAAATGTGTGTTGGCAAATTCACACAGAAGATCTGTGGCAGAGTGAAAAACCAGACTTGGGTTTCTCATTCATTCTGTCATTCATCCTAATATAACTGTTAAAAGAGTTATCAATAACTTCCTTTACCGTCTGTTCCTAAATAATCCGAAGTCTTTACCTTTATTAGTCCAGCCATATCAAATTAAGTGTGTCTACAGTGTAAACAGCTTCCACTGTGCATTATCTCAATTAATAACCAGAAACTCTTGTAAACTCACTATATATTCAGGATGCCAAGTCTTTTACTTACCACAGTGCCTGTCTTGAAAAGGAGGTAATGGACTGTCTGTGAGACATCTGCAGCATGCATTAGGTTGTGATAAGGATTTTTGTGTTTACTGTAGCCAGCCTCCAGAGCTTCCACAAAAGACACCAAGGCAGATATGGGAATCTAAGTAAAGAGCACAGAATTAAAGAAAGGGGAAAAAAAACCCAACAAAAAAGCATCACCAAACAAACAAACAAAACCCACCAAAAACGCCCACCTTTAATGGCTAGCATCCAGACAGGAGTATTTTGATAATAGGTTCTCAAAGAGCCATGTGTACTTCACAAACAAACAAAATGCTAGAACATTTGAAATAGTCAATCAAGAGAGAGTGAATTCAAGTTACTACTTCAAATTGGTTTTCCCATCCATAATTACATTACATGTGATTCCTTCTCACAAATAAATACACAAAATATATATACTATGAAATGTTGTCTGGAGCACAGACAAAATATGAAAGGTAACAGCAACCGCTGGATTGATTGCCATGGAGAAATATTTCCAAATAGATTGCAAGCAACTGCCTGTTACCTTCATGATCAACTGGAATATATCTCTGCTTTACTATTCACATTTAAAGTTTTCTAATGAAACACATGATATAGCAAATCCTAGATAGTCTAAGAGGACTATAATTTATAAGACCTCTTGATTTTCACAGCAAAATCTAGCCTGCCCATCCAATGGGATTGCCATGTTTTTCTGCCTTCAAGAGTAACTGCAATTACCTGACAAAATGCAATTCAGGGGATTTCTAGAAAGGAGACTATGCAGGTGGTAACATGTGTTACTGTCAACATGGGTTCTCCAGTTTCCTCTGCTCAGACAGCAAATATATTAAACGCTAAGGTTTCCATATAAAAGATCACTGCTCTTCTCCTCTTAGGTACATTTAAGCAGAGGATGTAGTTCTAAGCAGACATTTTGATGTCTCATCAGGCATAGGCAGTTCCTGAAAAATCTAGACATCTGTAAACTCTTTCCAGACAAAGTGAGTTGGGAACCCTGCGGAAATGGAAATGTCAGCAGTGGAAGGGATGACAGAGTATCTGAATGGGGACAGTGGTCAAGAACTGAATGGCAATATTTCCTCTTCAAAGTTGGAGGAAACCTCTGTAACAATTACAAAATTATAGAATAGTTTGGGCTGGAAGGGGACTTGGAAAAGTCACCTAGTCAACCTGCCCTGCAATGAACAGGGACATGTTTCCTTACATCTAGTTTAAATCTATCCACTTTTAGTTTAAAATCATTAGCCCTTGTCCTATTGCAACAGGCCTTGCTATAAAGTTTTCTTCCATTTTTCTTATATGTCCCCTGCAAGTACCAGAAGGCTGCAATAAACAATCCACATAACCTTCTCTTCTCCAGGCTTAAAAACATTGACTCTGTTGGCCATTCCTCACAGGAAAGGTGCTCCAGCCCTCTGATAATTTCTATGGCCCTCCTCTACAGTGGCTCCAACAGTCCATGTCTTTCCTGTGCTGAGAACTCCAGACCTGGATGCAGTACTCCAAATGGGGTCTTATGAGAGTAGAGTTGGGAGTAGAATCACCTACTCTGACCTGCTGGGCAATCTAATAGGAATGAATTTGAATTTGCTTTCATACTCTCCTGTTCTCTTTTGTGCCTATGAAGTTCAGGAAAATGACACCATCATTCTCAGAGGAACAAATGCAGTGTTTCCAATGGATTTCATTTAGAACCCCGCCTAGTTCATGGCATGTCATTGCAATTGACAGTACTATTTAAATCACATCTGTTTCTGCTTATTGGGGAAAGTGCAATGTTCACAAATTCTTCAAAGATCACTAAAATTGCGTTTTTAATTGAAAATTCAGGATGAGACGGAAGTTGAAAAAAGATAGCCATCTTCTAACTACTGACCTTGAAACGATTGATCAGATCATAGCGTGTGAGAAGTTCATAGAAAATGAATTTCAGAGCATGATCTCCACTGGCATCATTTAGTGCAAATACATCAAAGGACCATTTGTCTACATTCTGCAAGAGGAGGTAAAAAAAACAGTTAATATGGTTATAGTTTTTACCATATCATTCCATTTCTTCACTTTCTCTCACAATTTGAGAATTCCAGTAGTTATGTAAAGGTATCATTTATTTTTCAATAAATTCTTCATAATCCATTTAACCAATGAATATGTATCAGTATACTTATTAGTGCTGTGTTATTTATGTTTAAGAAGCTTCCATTGAGAACACATATGCTGTTTGTTTATTTTAAAACAGCAGTTCTCTACACTGGAATTTAATTGCCAAAAGATGAATCCTAAAAGGTAAAAATCCTTATTTGTTTTAGTACCTGAGACATTGAGATGGTCCTATTTGGGCTGATGTGATACACTAAGTGCTAACAATTATATAAAATTCTAACCTTTATAACAGAAGAATAAATATGTAATTCCAGTTGGGAAAGTTACAGTCAGCTGTAAATTACCTACTAGTGTTTCAGGCCGGTCAGTCAAGAGATCAAGGAGGGCAAGATCACTTCTCAGCTCCTATATCTAAACTTTAAGGTCTAATCTTCTTGCAGAAGTTTGAGTGTGAATCTCAAATGTTAGGGAAGGCTGTGGGAGGTGACAGCATTCATTATCTAGCAAGAGATGAAGAGAAACACTAATTCTTTCTAAATGCTCAGTTTCCTAGCTTTCTGTCTCTTCTTAACCTTTGGGGACTTGATATATAAGTCAACAAGCAAATTCAGGGATAGATGTTATTCTGCTCAACCTTACTGGAAGGCACAACATTTTTGTAGCAACAGATAAGCAGAAGTCTATACCGCAGACGTTGTAAGTGACTACAGGTTCTGTGTTCATTACCTGTATATTTGTTAGCCTAGAAAATATTCCTGTCATGGCATGGGCATCAAAAAAGGCTGAAAAATTCAATTCTAAACCATGTGACTCCTTCAGCAGTAATTAATGTTAGACAGTGAAGTTCTGTCTCTAGCACTAGACTGATGAACAGCAGATCACCGCAGTGTACTCTGTAGACATGTCTCTATGAATGGTTTGTATAACCACTATTCAAATGAAAGACAAGGCTGATTGTCTTTCTATGGCAACCAGTCTTTTATCTTCACACCCATGTCACATAGAAAGGCAACAGATTACTGCAGTAGAAAAAATAGTATAAAATATATATAAAGAGAGAGGGATGCTGTGCACTAAATTTAAAAAAATCCTAACTTCTCATCCACTGAAAAAAGGGGACAGATTATACATCTAGAACTTGTGCTGCTACAGCCTTCATTTTTTTGTAGAAATTGCAGTATTTAATTCTCTTTAAAACCAACCTCTGTTGCAAAGCTATGATTCCGCAGCTTTGAGTTATTAAGTGCAGATATCCTCTTGACCACAGCAGCAAAAATGAGAATTTGTAGTTAAAAAATAAGCTTGTTTTGACTTCATTTCATCTCAATCCTTGTCCTTATTAGCATGCCTCCGAGGGGAATGTTGTTTATAGCAATCCAGAACAGCTGAAGATGTGTGTGTGTGGTACACTCCTACACCCTTTTGCATGCTTAAATAATCAGGTCATTTTACAGACCACACTGAGCAGTCAGGTCACTGTAAGGTTTTTTAATTGACCTTACTGGACTGAAGCAAGCAACAAAACACACCATTTTCAATGGAGGAAATGGGACTGAGAAATTTCAGATGAAATATGGTTTTTAACACAGAAGACTTCACAGAATCATAGAATATGCTGAGTTGGAAAGGACCCACAAGGATCATCAAGTCCACCTCCTAGTCCTTAACAGGACATCCCCAAGAGTCACACCATGTGCCTGAGAGCATCATCCAAATGCTACTTGAAATCCATCAGGCTTGGTGCTGTGACTACTTTGCTAGGGAGACTGTTTTGGTTTCTTCAAAGTAACTCCCATTTCAACCAAATCCATTACCAACTCCAAAAACATCCAAGCAAAGACATGTTCTCAAAACAGTTTTGGAAAAAAAAATATATTCTAGAGTGC
This sequence comes from Setophaga petechia, assembly GCA_024362935.1. Taxonomy (NCBI): domain Eukaryota; kingdom Metazoa; phylum Chordata; class Aves; order Passeriformes; family Parulidae; genus Setophaga; species Setophaga petechia. Next base: position 12,312,255 of record JANCRA010000026.1, on the reverse strand, counting down.
ACAGTGACCAGGTAGATGATATTTCACTCTGAGGAAAATTAGTCAATGCCTTTGTTCTTATTGGTTTGTTTTAACTTATTCTAACATGATCACTTCTTTTCACAACCTAATCGTTTGAAAACACAGAAAAAATGGAGGAATTGTATAAGGCTTAAGTCGGTTGTGAGTAGGTGATGATTCTTCAACTGTCTTGTTACTGTGGAGGAACTCAGGAGAAGAGGTACCATTATAGTTATCTTCTCTCAAAAGATGCTACAGACTGTAGTTGCAAACGAACAAAGAATTAATATCCCCTTTCAGGAGTGAAGCAAGTGAAGCTAGCACTAGTCAATACACAGTTGGAAAAAGGTGCGGGTGCATACTTTGATTCTGTATAGGAAGGGCATGTTTGATCATTCTTCTTGCAATTCCACCAGATCTTTTGATGAGTTCTACTATTCAAAATGAAAAGGATAGCTTAACTGAAATTCTTTCCAGTGTGGAGAAAGGCTGCAAGATGTCTTAATGAGTTTTATACTTAATACCCCTCTGTATTGCTCTACTATATCACCTTTTTTCACCATTGCATGACATGGTTGAACCACACAAAACATGTAATCTGCAAAACTGCTGTGTATGCATCTAGTTGTCAACTTGTTTGTAGTCTTGATAATTCCTGCCTAAGTCAAGAATCTTGCCATTGTCCCATGGATTGAAGCACTGTTTATTTTTCAGACTACTTCTGACTAACCGTTTTCACTCTGAAACCTCAAAACTCAAAGAAGGGTCCATTTTTATAAAGTGATTGACACTTTGAAGACCTGAAGCTGAACAATGCAAGAAATTCCCTTCTCTCACAGCAACAGATCCTTTCCCTTCTCCATCTCTCTCCATCTGCATTTTCTTTCTTCTTTGTGAAATATGAGTGATTCCTAAATCTTCATTTTAATCACTGTAATCTAGAACAGAATTGCAACCTTCACAACCTGAAAATGACTGCAGTCCTAAAGTTCATTCTTTCTTTTATTGAAAGGATAATCTCTTAGGCCAGTTAAATGATTAATGTATGTAAACTAACTGAATGTCAGAGAGAAAGAAAGACCAAGTATTAAGACCGCCCCCCTTATCATGTCAAATATCACAGTATTATTTTTATGCTTTGTACAGACCCCCCTTCAACACCTTTTTATTGGGATTACCTTTAGCACTTCAATTACAGCTGGTGGGTAGCTCAAGCCGACCATATTTGAAGTACGCCTGTACATTCTACCAAGATTAAATAGATAAAGCAACACATAAATATAATTAAATGAAACAAATCAAACAATCAACAAAACTCATAAAACAACAGACAAGGAGACCTTGTTTACAGGAGACCTGGTTTAGCATAGAAAACCCTAACTAGAATATGGACCTTTTTCCCTTCCATTTTGTTCCTAACTTGCCCAATATTCTCAATACTATTCTTATTGTATAGCTTAATTTGAGATTGTACACTCCCCAGTATCTCACAGCTTGGTTACTGAACTGAACATGACAAAGAATTTGCCAGTACCAGGTCTTCATCAGATGGAAAGGCTACATTCAAATGAACAAAATGTTCCCCATTTTCCATTGCACATAATTGTACTGACTTTCAGTTTTCTTAGTCCTTGCTGGCCCACATGCAAGCTAATTCTGAATGTACTTCAGAAATCATTTGTATGAAATGAATCAACTTCAGTGTGATACAACTGTTATTTTGTCTGCATGTTTTCAAGATTAGTATAAAACCTTTTCGGTGTTTGCCATGTGTCTGTGTTTCAGGGAGTGAGAGAAAAAGAACAAGGCAATAATCAACATCTGTAACCATATTAAAAAAAGTATGTAATGTACCAGATTTTAAACTTAATTACAAAGTATATTTTAAACAGATTATAAAGCATGTGCAATTTTTTCAAATTGTTTTCAGGACACACTGTGTTTAACAGGATTTGGGAAATGTAGAAACTCTGTCACAGCTAGAAGGTCTTTCCACAGGTCACCTTTTTTTTGCCCTAAAGCACTGTAGGACTAAAAGGAGATGACGGAAAATTCTCTTCTCCCATCTGAATGATCCTGTGCAAAGTCTTCCTTCACTGCTGTTTTTCTTTGTCATATTCTGCATTCAGACCTGAAAAAAGTCATTCACCTTTGGAGAATTATATTCGCCCATTCCCAAATCACAGAATCTCTTATCCCTTCCTTTCTCTAGTCTGAAGCTCCATAACATTCTCTTAAGAGACAACTGAGGCAGAACCCCTTTCCCTTAGCTCAGGAGAGTCACAACCCTCTTCCAGCGCCATATTATATCTGAACACTTCCTTCTTTGGGCCACAATGATCCAGGTCAGCTGGAAAACAGCCCACTGAGCCAGCTTTCTGCATTTACTTCCTTGTTGAGCAAATGCCCCACAGAATGAGGGTTAATTCACAAGTAGCCTGTCAAACATTGGAAAAATCTGTCCCAAGGAGAAATTAAAGGTTTAGTCTTATTACAGTTTGCTGCTACTCTTAACACATGTACAGTAACTTTAGTGCACAGACAAAAATATTTGCTATAGTCATGACAAAGGAGGCTTCTGTGAGTCTGCATGGATTGTGGTCCACTGTCTGATATGCATAACCTCCTGCACAGAGGGCTGTTAGGCTGTCACTGCAATTGTGATCAACAGTGAAAGGTGTTCTGCTCTTCTACTCCTGACTTGAATTTTGTTGTTACAAAATTACACCAGAGATATGAGAGCTGCTGTCTTTCAGGGTGTCCAAAGAATCCTGACAGTTTCACATATGCCAGCCCTCCTCCTGGCTTAAACAAAGAAGGTCAGTGAAGAGTGGTTACTTGACAAGAAAAGGTAAGATTAGGAGTCCAAATTGAAATGAATAAATGTTTTAAAGGGTTAAAAAAGCAAAATCAGTTTTAGCAACAGGTTGTGATGTAAATCACAAAAGGGAAGTCTTAGAGAACTCAATGGCTTTTTTGAAATCCTCTCTAAGCTCCAGAATTTTTGCATCAGTTTTGATCTGTGGTTAGCTCCAGTAATAATATGGTAAAGGACTTTGTTCTGTATCTTAGAACTTCTTCATAAGAAATACTAGACCACAGAAGTAAATGGAAGCAAGGGAGAGTTTGATCTGTCCAAATTTTAAATGCTGTCACTCCTGATCTAGGACTATGCAGAAGTGTATATTGTCCGTCAAAATTATACCATGTGCTATTACATCTGTACTATAGTAAGAACAGAGGACTAGGTACTGTTTCAGTTTGCAGTCTTTCACTAAATCACATGTTTTTAGGTGTTACCCAGACCTATGTAGAAACATTAACAGAAGCATATTAAAGTGTTCTTCATTCAGCAGTCTTCCACTAGTCCTCTGAGGTCTTCTGGTCTAAGGTATTCCTCTCCACCTCCTGTCATTGTGCCATGACATACTATAGGTGAAACCTGCAGTACCTGGGGAGATAGTAGAATAAAGTAATTACATAACACTTCACCTTTCCACAAATATCCCAGCTTGCACTGCATGGACAATACTTCTGAACCGGGGTTTTTCCTCAGTCCTTTTAAGCATCATCCCCATTTGCCGTGTGAAGGTGGAAGCCAACCAGTCACGGACTTCTGAGGGCACAGAGTCAGACTGGATATCACTGAGTTCATCTTCTGTGTCCAGTAAACGCCTAGAAGGATGAGGAAACAGAAGGGTAAACAGAGTTCCTCAGAGAGCACTACAACATTATTAAAAAAGAAACTCATATATATTCTAATTAAAGCAGGAGTTAAAAGTCCTTGATTCATCAGCCCAAATAAAACACAATAGTACAACTCTTCAACTGTTTGTTTATTCTCTTATGTACTTACATTTCAGATTGTGGAACTCGCTACTAGGCTGAGAAGCAAGGTGTATCAGCCTTCTGAAGCAAAACTACATGATCCTCTAATATCTTTACATCTTCAGCTTATCATATTTCTGAACTTTCTGCCTTTCAAATGTAATTTATGGTCTTTTCTGGGAATTTCTAGCGTCTGAGTTAGTAACATACAGTCCTCTCCTCTCCCATTCTGTCCATCTGTGTTGACTCTAGAAGTGCATTAATCACTGGGTAAATGGCATGTAACCAAGAGGGGGGAACTCCTCTGCAATGTTTTGCCAGTCTACCTCTGTTCATGAGTAATTTTTTTTCAATTTCAAAGACATCTTACAAGTGAAAAATTTAACATTGTTCAGAAGAAATAGTTGAGTCTACTCAGGCTGCAATAACTATGAAAGCATTTCTCTAAGAAAAAGTGTATTATAGTTATGTTTGGTTTTGATCTCCTTCCCTTTTCCAGGAAACTAAAGAACTTTTTAAATGAAGGACTGAAGATCTCTTCTAAGCAGAATACACTAGTCTAATAATTAAAACCATATTGTCTACAAGTAATAAATCTTGGCTCAACCAACTTACAGCTGGTGCTAGATATGAGTGCTGATGCCTGTAGTTAGCTCACCTAGTTTCATCAATGTATACCGACTCAAGAACAGTTGCTGCATATTCCAAATTCTTCTTTAGATCTACAACTGAAGCTTCCCCTCTCTCCAATTGCTTTACTAAAGACCGTAATCTAAAGAAAGGAAAACAAAAATCTGATTAGTATAAAGAAAAATCGGTTTAAAGTGAGTGTCAGTTCCCAGGATGAGACCTTGCATACACCTTGACAGGTGAGAACTTTTGGAAGTCTACAAGATTTTGAAGTTTTTTTCATGTTGATACATGAAGTCAACAAAATTACTTTTCAAAGATCAGTTACAATGATGCCAGGTAAATATACATAATTCCATGGCTTAACACAGAATGATAGAATATGATGAGTTGGAAGGGACCCATCAGTATCACTGAGTCCAGCCTCTGACCCTACACAGGACACCCCAAGAATCACAACATATGCCTGAGAGCATTGCCCAAAGGCTTCTGACTCAGACTCCTTGAGTCCTGTCACTAGTCATGAGAGAGAAGAGATCAGTATCCACCCCTTCACTTCCCCTCAAGAGATTGTTGAAGACTGCAATGTTTCCTCTTAGTCTCCTCTTCTCCAGTCTGAAGAGATCATGTGGCCTCGCTCACTCTTTGTAAGGCTTCCCCTCCAGGTCTTTCACCATACTTGTGGCTTTCCTATGGACACTTTCTAATAGTATAATATCTTATATTGTGGTGTGCAAAACTGCACATAGTACTCAAGGTGAGGCCATACCAGTGCAGAGCAGGGCAGGACAATCATTTCCATTAATCAGCTGTCTGTTCCCTACTTAAAACTGAAATAAGTAAAAATAGAAATTACTTTAAATTTAGCACAGGAGCTGAGAGGGGACAATTTCAATTCAGCCATAAGAAGGAACTTCTTGAATAGTATCTGTTAACAAATTACTCTTGTTCCTAATGATTGACATACACATGCAAAACTCTATTAGATTATAATTAGAAACACTATTGTAGAAATACTGTACAAGGTTAGGAAATGCTATGATTTTCATTAGATCAAGCAGCCACCATATATCTCGTGTATATTAAACAGTGCTCACTACTCGCACATTTGAACAGTAAGCATTGCTTCATATGCCTCCTTGTTTCTTCATTCTGTGTATGGGGACTCTGTAGTTATGACCACTTAACTAGCTACAGAAACACTGTACACAAGCCACAGCAGTCAGTTTTACAGAAAGAACATGACCTTTGGTTCTTCCTGACTTTTATTTAATTGATATAAGTAATTGGTAGCTTTATGCTGCAACTCATTCAAAACTCATGTTCAATAATAGCACAGTGAGTAATGACTGCCTCTTGGAACCAACATTCTTCAGTGAAGATTATACAATGTACTATGTGCATCAATCATTTAGAAAAACGGAAGTACTGTTGTTTCTCACACCATCATGTGAAAAAATTACACTGTCATTGTTTTACCATCCATTATCTTCAACTGTTGCTGATTCATTTAGTCACTACTCTATTCATTGAGCAGCTACTCCCAATTAATTGTATTAAAGAAGAGCCTGGTGATAGTTTGCCTTTAATGTATCTGGTTTGTTTTTTTTTTTTTTTAATAATCCTAATGGACTGAAGAGAATCCAGGAAAATTTATTACCTGAAAAATTCTGCTTCAAGGTGGCTGAAATAATTTTGAAATTCAATCAAATTCACCTGTGGCACTTAGGAACACAATTAAGTGAGAGCTTGTCAGTGCTGGGTTAACAGTTGGACTCAATGATCTTAGCAGTCAACTCTAAGATCAACTCATTTGTGATAACATTCCTTTGAGAGCCAGATCAAATAGCTTTAAAAAAAAAAGTAAAACCAACAACAAGCTTTATAAATTAACAAAATAGTTATCAGAAATAGACCTGACTGCATAAAAGCTGGCTTCAGTATACACAAAAAAGTTTGGAAAATAAGCATCTGCTGAACTGAAAGACAAAACCCTTCCTTCAGATCTTCAGCACATTCCTCGCTCTCCTCTGGAAAACCACCATAATTACTGGTAAGAAATTCTTACTAAGTTTGAGAAGCAGTGAACCATATCAAAGAATTCCTACATAGAAACAGGCGTGCATCTGCCATCTCATTATAATTGACAAGCTTGATAAATTGGATATTCTGAGAGTCATATCAGAGTAAGAGCATGTGCAGACTATCTAAGCACATGGACGGTCTGACAGATGCCCTGCAACAGTATCTGTCTGCCTGTTGGGGTGTAAAAAAACTGTAAAGCAAATACACAGGATATTTAACACTGTCTAAAAGCATCCAGCGCAGACTACAGGTGGTTATGCATGTAATGCACATGTGCAGTAGTTTCAGTCAACTGGGCAGACAGATGTCTCCACAGTTTACATACTGTAGGAGCGTCGTGGGGTAGGATGGTCGGGAAGGATGGAGACAAGAGATCTCTGATGCCAGGTCATGGTACCTGCTGTTTATTGCAAAGGGTGTGGATGCAGGGCCCTGCTGGGAGCTGCCAGCCACAACTCGGAGCAGGTCTGAGAGAAGAGAGGGGTAGAGAGGATGAGAGGGTAAGAGCATAAAAGGGTGAGAGAGCAAAAGCATAAGAGAGTAAAAGGGGTAAGAGAGCGAAGTTCTCGTTACAATACAATAAATCTTCTTCCGTGTTGAATATTCTAATTCTCATTAACCAGTCTAGTACAATATACAAATCTTACAGCATTTACATACAGCCCATAAGAATCATTATATTACCATACTTTGTTACATTTTAAACCCTAAAAATTACTCTTTGGACCCCTTCTGCCAAGCTAGTAGGGTCTGCTCTGAGCCTTGGACCTGTCTGCAAGCAGAGGGTATTTTGTCAACAAAAGGGGATTACCTTCAGCCAGCCACACCATTGTCTTCCAATTGTTCACAAACTAAGGTATCTCAAAACTTGCTTTCATTTCAATCTCGCTTATAGTTTCTATATTCTCAAAATCTCTTGTCAGACAATCATATTTATAAGGCTTTCCTGTTTCATCTTCCCCAACAGCATAGCAAATCCCTGAAACCCATTCCAAGAGAGAATTGGTGGGAGAAATACAGCATACACAAGAAGTAACCTAGAAGTTCAACACCTCTTTTTACAACAGTCAGCGGGTATTATTCATTCCACACTCTGCCACATATTAATGTAAGCTCTGCATACATATATAATGTTTTCACTGTGAAAAAAGACACATCTAGAAAGCCAGATCATGTTGCAATACTTGAAACTAAAAATAGAGTAACTGGTAGCCTGTGACACAATGAATTTTTATTAGGCTGGATAGCTATCTTCTGTCACTACTTTTGTATACAAAAAAATGCAAGTCTCAACATTCAGAGGAAATAAAAACGTGCAAAGAGCAAACACACAGTACTGCTACACTGGCATTTAAATCCAAAAAAATTATATGCAATTTCCCAAGTAATTGTTTTGCCTTCTTCATGTTTCCTGAAATATTCTCCTTCCTTTGAATAAAAATCCAAACATTTAAAAAATTAAATATTCGATTATTTTTATTATTATTAGAAGCATGAAAGTATAACAACGATAAGTTCAGTGGCCTTGGCAGGATGGTAAAAAGCTTGTTTCAACTCACAAGTCTATGGGATCTGATGAGATTCATCCATGGGTCCTAAGGGCAGACGAAGTTACTAAGCTATTATCCATCATATTTGACAAACTGGGGCAGTCAGATGAAATTCTTGATGACTGTGTGTTGATTTGGCACAGCCTGGTTTTTGGTAGTGTGTAGGGCGCTACAGGGGTAGTTTCTGTGAGAAGCTGCTAGAAGCTTCCACTGTGTCTCACTCACCTAGAAAGCCAGATCATGTTGCAATACTCGAAACTAAAAATAGAGGTTTTAGTTTCACAGAAAATTCTTTAAGGCGAAATCTCTAACAACTTTGAAGATGGACATGCTGCTGGCCCAATTAGAGAGCTTATTACCGCCCCTGTGAAAGTGTATAAGAAGAAAATAAAAATAGTACGCAAGCAGTTTTTGTTTCCAGGTGTGGCGAAGTACCACCAGGGGCCATCCTGACACAGCCAGTGGTGATGCGCTGCTGCAGCCACCACCATCTTGGTGTGGCCCCAGAGAGCCTTGCCTGCCTGGCTGCCCCAAGCCAGCCATGCCACAGGCAGAAGGGCAGGGGCAGCACTGGCAGCTTCTCCTTCCCAGTGCCCCACAGGAGGAGAGGCGTTAAATAGCACCAGTGCCACAGCAGCCACCACTGCCCACACTGTGGTGGCGGGGTCGCCTAGCCAGCAGCAGAAAGATAACAAGCAACTCCTCAACACAGAACCCAGATGAAATCAACCTCTCGGCACTGCAAGATCTTGCAAGATCTTTGAATTAGTGGAACATGTTGCCTATGGTACCTACAAGCAGCAGGTTTTTTTCCAGTCACAGACAAGGAGGAAGTGAGGACATGTTAGAGAAAACAACATGGCGAAACCAAGTTCAGTGGAAAACAAGGGAGGGAGAGGAGGTGCTTCAAGCATTAGAGATGAAATTCCACTGCAGGCTGTGGTGAGGACTATGGCAAAACAAACTCTCCCCTTGTAGTACATGAAGTCCATGGGAGATGCAGAGATACACTTGCAGCCTGTGGGAAAAGTGCTCATGCTGGAGTGAGTGGATGTCAGAGAAAGCTGTGATCCAGTGCGAGATCTGTATAGAGAGACAGGGCCCCTGCTTCCAGAGATAGAGGGCCCTTGCTTCCAAACTAGAGTAGCTTAGACGACTGCACTCCGTGGATGAGTGACCCACACTACAACAGTTTTCTGGAAGAGTATTTGCCTGTAAAAGGGACCTCATGGCATAGCAGAGGAAAGACTCCTCTCTCTGAGCAAACAGAAGAAGATCTCAAGTAACAAACTGACCAAAACCCCATAGCCTGTCTCTCTGCACTGTCAGTGGGAAAGAGGGAGGGAACTGAAGGGAAGTGATTTCTAATATCCTCCCCTGACTGTGTTAATAATAAATTTACCTTATGACTTGAAATTTGAGCCTGTTTTGCCCCCAGAATGTTTTTCTTCCAATCCTTATCTCAATTCATGAGCCCTTTGTTATTTTTTATTTCCTCTATCTTCTACCAAACTGCAGCAGAAGAGAGTGAGCAAAAATCTTTTGTAGGTGCCTGGCATCTGGCGAGTATCAAACCATGACAGACTGAAAAAAAGGGAAATAAAACCTCCATTTTTCAAAAGGGGAAAGTGGAAGATGCAAGGAACTACAGACAATTCAGTATCACATCTGTACCAGGCAAGATCAAGGAGCATATTCTCCTGGAAACCATGCTGGTGAACAAAGAGATGACTGGTAATAACCAACATATCTTCATTAAGGGGAAATCATGCCTGACAAGTTTGATGGCTTTCTATGACAGGGCTACAGAGTTGGTGGACAGGGGCAAAGCAATTGACATTGTTTACCTGGACTTGTGCAAAGTACTCAACACTGACCTGCATGACTTGCTTGTCTCTAAACAGGAGAGACATATATTTGATAGATTGACCACTCAATGCATAAAGACTTAGCTGGATGGCTGCACCCAAACAGTGGTGTGGTGATGGCTCACGGTCCACATGGAAACCAGCAACAAGTGGTGTCCCTCAGGAACGGGTGTTGGGCCTGACACTGTTCTACATCTTTGTTGGCAATATGGACAGTGAGATTAGTGCACCCTCAGCAAGTTCACTGATGGCACCAAGCTCTGCACACCACAAGTGGCAGTGCAGTCAATATGATGGAGGGAAGCAATAATGCCATCCAGAAAGACCTCAACAGGCTTGAGAGGTTGGCCAATGCAAACCTCATGAAGTTCAATAAAGCAAAGTGAAAGGTCCTACATCAGTGTTGGGGCAATCACAGGAGAATCTATAGGATGGGCAGAGAAGTGATTGAGAGCAGTTCTGTGAAGAAGGACTTGGCTGTGACAGGTGATAAAAAACTTAACATGAGCCAGCAGTGTGTGCTCACAGCCTAGAAAGTCAATTGAATCCTGGGCTGCATCAAAAGGAGCACAGCCAGCAGGTCAAGGGAAGTGATTCTCCCTGTACCCTCCTTTTGTGAAACACCACCTGGAATATTGCATACAGTTCCAGTGCCCCCAACATAAGAAGGGCATTGAACTGTTGGAACAAGTCCAGAGGAGGGCCACAAAGTTGATTAAGGGATCAGAGTCCTTCCCGTATGAAGACAGGCTGAGAAAATCAAGTTCTTCAGGCTGTTCAACCTGAAGAAGAGAAGACTGCATAGAGACCTCATAGCAAACTTCCATTTTCTGAAGGGGACCTACAGAAAAGCTGGAGAGGGACTCTTCATCAGGAACTCTAGAGATAGAACAAGGAGTAACATACTCAAGGGGGGAAATTTGGGTTAGATATACAGAATGAATTCTTTATTGTGAGGGTGGTGAGGTACTGGAACAGGTTGTCCAGAGAAGTTGTGGATGCTCCATACTTGAAAACATTAAGAGTGCAGGATGGGGCTCTGAGCAACCTGTTCTCGGGGAAGAAGTCCATGCTTATGGAAGAGGACTTGAAACTTGTTCTGGTTCCAGCAAGGACAGGGATGATTTTTGCAGTAAGCAAGAGGGAACATGGCTAGAACCTGGAAGGTATTGTGTATCACCTCACATCATTACCAGTGGAAAAAGGAGTCTCCTACAGGGTTAAGAGGTCTTTTCTGGTCTTTTATGTGGCTGCAGTTGGGTCTGGCTCTGCATTGAGCATTTTGCATGTGAATCCCTCTCTTTTGTACGCTTCTGTTTTTAGCATTGTTGCTGTTATGTTTGTGTTCTTATCTAACTGCTGTTTCCAGTAAATTGTTCTTATCTTAACCCATAGCCTTTACTTTTTGTTCTTCCAATTCTCCTGTCCAGACTGCCACAGAGGGAGGGCGAGGTGGGGAAGCAAAAGGAGCAGCAGTGTGGTTTGCAGGGTCTCAGTAGACACTTACTTGAGAACTACCATTCCAGTTGCTCTCAAGAGACAGTACATACCACAAGGTAACCTGTGCTTTTACCTGCATGATCACAGAGAGGACATGAGGAAGTGGGATGGAAAACCCACCTCTGTCTCAGCAGCACAGGTGTGTGAGTTGAGAGGAAGGCAAACCATCACAGAAAATTCTTCAAGGATAAATGCTGCTCCAGTTTCCAGTGGGCTAGTTGTCAGACACAATGGAAGGGCTGAATGTTATTTCTGATTCTCTTTAAGGGATCTAAAGTTAATATTTACAAGACATGAACAATGGCTACTGTGACTAGAACTAGAGGGGCTGTGCCTCCAGCAGGAGGAAAGGGACAATCTGATCTATTGGACTATGTGGATCTGATGGCTTTGTGCATCAGACCTGCAAGAGTATAAGGCTTTAGTTGACACTGGCACACAATGTACCCTGATGCCATCAAGATCTATAGAGGCAGAGTCTATCTCTATTTCTGGAGTGACAGTTGACAGGATAGGAGCTGAAAAAAACCTGACTGGGAATGAATGGCAAAAACACTCCAATTCTGATTGGCCAAGAGGCCCTGAGTGTCCTTGGCATAGATTAACTCAAGAGAGGGTATTTCAAGGATCCAAAAGGGCATTGTTGGGATTTTGGGGTAACTTTGTCGAGATAGAGAAAATTAGCTGAATACTTTCCCTGGTTTCTCAGAGGACCTTCTGCTATGGGATGGGTGATGATCAAAGAACAACATGTACTGATCACTATCACAACAGTGCACTGACAGTACCACCCAAACCAGGACTCTGTCCCCCCCATTCATGAGATGATTCATAAACAGGAGAGCAACCCTTTAATATCCCTATATAGACAGTGCATAAGTCCAATGGAGAGAGGAGGCTAACAGTAGCCTAATCATGGCCTGAACAAAGTCACACCACCTCTGAGTGCTGCTTTGGACATGCTGGAGCTTCAGTACAAACTGGAGTCCAAGGCAGCAAAGTGGCGTCACCACTGATATTTTGTTAATGCATTTTTCTCCATTCCTTTAGCAAGACAGTGCAGGCAACAGTTTGCTTGCACCTGAAGGGATGTTGAGTACACATGGATTCAGCTGTCCAAAGGGAGGAAATACAGCTCCATTATTTGCCATGGACTGATCCAGACGGCACTGGAAAAGGGTGAGGCTCCAGAAGAGTGCAGTACATTGTGTGGGGCAAAACAGCTGAGGAAGTTTTGAGAAGGGGAGAAAATAATTCATATCCCCCTGAAGGCTGGTATTGCCATAAAGCAAAGTCAAGGGACCTGCCCAAGAATATCAGTTTTTAGGGATAAAATGGCATATCATCAGACCCCAATGGATGTGGTCAAGAAAATTGCAGCTATGTCCTCACCAACCTGCTAAAAGTAAAGACATGTTTTCCTCAGTGCTGTGGGTTTTTGGAGAATCCATGTTCTGAATTACATTCAGATCATAAGCCCTCTCTATCAAGTGACTGGGAAGAAGAAAGGTTTCAAATAGGGTCCTTAACAACAACAATATTTAAACAAATAAACAGGAGACTGTTCATGCAGTAGCCATGGAGTCGGGAATACAAAAGAAGCAAAGCCTACTACACTCCTGCCAAAAAAAGATACTGGCAGCTTATGAAGGGGTTCAAGCTGCTTAAGAAGCTCCTCTTGGCACCCTGCCAGCCACTGCTGTGCTAAATATTCAAAAGGAAAGTTCCTTCCACACATCATGCCTCTTTTGCTACATGGAGTAAGTGGATCACATTGATCACACAGCAAGCTTGAATAGGAAAACCTAATCACCCAGGGATCTTGAAAATCATCATGAATTGGCCTGAGGGAAAAATTTTGAACTATCTGCAGAGGACGAGAAGGAAAAGATGGCGTCTGCTAAGGGGGCCACACCACATTCAGGTGGTTGATTATGATCAACCACCTGAAAAAGAAAAGTGATACATCCTCTTAACTGACAGTTACTGCTGTATCGTAGGGATACATAAAAAATTAAAAGCTGTATGGAGTCCTATGCAGTGAGTCACAGAAGCTATTAAGGAACAAGGTGGATCAAGTTAGGTTGCAGAGTTGAAAGCTGTCCAGTTGCATTTTACTGATAGGACTGAAAGAGATAAATGGCCAGTGCTCTACCCCAACACTGACTTGTTGACAGTAGCAAATGCTCTGTGTCATAGTTAGACTATGGAAAGAAAGATGCATTGGTAGCACAGAGGGAAACTAATCTGGGCTGCTGAAATGTGGCAGCACATCACTGCAGAGGTAGAGAGCTTGGCTGTAAAACTACCTTATGGAGATGCACACATACCCAACAGTCGGGCTGCTGAAGAACACCATAACAATGGATAGGTGGATCAAGCTGCTAAGATTAAAGAGTCTCAGGTGGATCTGGATAGACAGCATAAGTGTGAATTATTTCTGGCTTAGTGGGCCCATGACACCTTAAGCCATTAAAGAAGACATGCAACATACAGGCACGCTCATGTTTGAGTGGTGGACATAAACAGAGACACCGTCCCCCAGGTTATCCTCAACTGTAAAACATACACTGCAATCAAGCAGGCTGTGAGAGACTGGAAATATTGATGTCACAGGACATTTTGGGATGCATGCAGAGGGGAAGGGACAGGTTGGGCCTTGCCTTGGCAAAGCAGCACGCTGCCATGCATACCCCACCCCCTTAGAGCCAGTCTCCCAGCATGGAAGAGCCTGCCAATTCCTGGCACAATGCTCCACATCCACCCCTGGAGCCTTTAACCCAGTTTCTGAGTGGCCAAATGACCAGAAATCCCACTTGGGGGAAAGGCCCAGGAAGGCCAAGGGATATTTAAGGCTGAACACGAGACCATCTAATTGTCTAGACCTTACTTTACTCTTAGAAGTTCTGTCTGAACACCATTGGAACCCAGGAGTTGGTAGCTGTATATATGTGCTTTTCTAGGTCTTCTTTGTCTTTCCTTCTCTTTTGTCTTTGTCTTCTAATTCTCTCTTCTTGAAATATTGTAACTTAACATCAGATTAGCATAGCATTTGCTGAACTGAATGGGCCAAGTTAATGCTTTGAGAAACGTTTTATGTTGACTGGATGCCAGTTCGCTGATTTTCTTAAGTTTGCTAGTTCCCCGATTTTTGTAAGTTTGCTAGTAAAGTCTTTTGTGTTGTTTTGATCTCTTGAGAATATCTTGTCAGTATTCCTCCTGTGCATCCACAGTACATGAAACCTCATCAAAAGTCCCATCTACCAAGTTGATTGGGGCCCCACACAGGACAAATAGGTAAAGCCTCTGTGATATGAGGGACAGTGGTTGAAATATAAATATGGGAAGGCCTGGCTGATGGATTGCATCACACTCCTGCAAACCCACAAGGTGGGCTCTGCAAGGCCATTGTTCTTACAATGGTGGAAGCAACCACTGGACCTGGATGGCTGGAGATGTGCCCTGTGCCTCACACCACTGCCGAGACCACCATCCTGAGCCTTGAAAAAGAGGTCCTGTAGCAGCATGGCAGCCCAGAAAGAACTGAGTCAGATAACCAGACTCATTTTAAAAATCACCTCATAGACACCTGGGCCAAAGAGCATGGTCTGAACAGGGCATTTCATATTCCCTAACACAAACCAGCCTCTGTAAAAATTGAATGGTACAATGAATTGTTGAAAACCACATTGAAAGCAATGGGTGGTGAGATCTTCAAACATAAACTCAGCTCTGGACACAGAGAACTATATTGAACAGTATACTAAACAATTACTCCATTGCAGACAAAGCTGCAACAAAACACAAAACTCTTAAATGAAATACGTTAAATGGTTTAGCTTTTTGTATTTTCACAAATGTCCCCAGAATGGCAGCAGAGTTGTTTGCTCCTGGATTAGCCAATCATCCTAGCAGGACCATGTACCTAATACTGATAGAAATACCAAGCATGGCTTCAAATACCAGAAGGATAAGTGAGAAAGAAAGAAAGAAAGAAAGAAAGAAAGAAAGAAAGAAAGAAAGAAAGAAAGAAAGAAAGAAAGAAAGAAAGAAAGAAAGAAAGAAAGAAAGAAAGAAAGAAAGAAAGAAAGAAAGAAAGAAAGAAAGAAAGAAAGAAAGAAAGAAAGAAAGAAAGAAAGAAAGAAAGAAAGAAAGAAAGAAAGAAAGAAAGAAAGAAAGAAAGAAAGAAAGAAAGAAAGAAAGAAAGAAAGAAAGAAAGAAAGAAAGAAAGAAAGAAAGAAAGGAAGAAAGGAAGAAAGGAAGAAAGGAAGAAAGAAAGGAAGGAAGAAAGGAAGAAAGGAAGGAAGGAAGGAAGAAAGGAAGAAAGGAAGAAAGAAAGGAAGAAAGGAAGAAAGGAAGAAAGGAAGAAAGGAAGAAAGGAAGAAAGAAAGAAAGAAAGAAAGAAAGAAAGAAAGAAAGAAAGAAAGGAAGAAAGGAAGAAAGGAAGAAAGGAAGAAAGGAAGAAAGGAAGAAAGGAAGAAAGGAAGAAAGGAAGAAAGAAAGAAAGAAAGAAAGAAAGAAAGAAAGAAAGAAAGAAAGAAAGAAAGAAAGAAAGAAAGAAAGAAAGAAAAGAAAGCAGTGTTCTTTTTCCTAAAGGACCACTCTAATATCACTCACATAGAACAAATATAGTTGGCTCAGGACTTAAGTCCAAATTTGAAAAATAGGTTGTAACAGAATATGTAGATCCATCAAAAACCATTTTGTCTAAAAGGGAAAAATATCTCAAAAGGATGTCTGGCTACTCTAACTCAGGTTTGCCTACATGGTGCAAAGAATCCTCATTAGTATTGTTAAAGAACTAGATAATTTCAGTAAGTTTTACTGAATAAGTTTTATTAGTGATGGTTGCATTTTGATGTCTTCTAAGTTTCATTTCACAGACTGTTCTTGTTAGTTTGAGTAAAGATTTAACAAATTTTTTTATGAAAAAGAGTATGGAAGAATACCAGGTGAACACTTCCTCCTTTTAAAGTAGGTCCAAGGATCGAGTTTTCTCCATCTAGAAATGTTCTTGGAGAGCATAACATGGTAATGGGACAGAAGAGTCACTGTTCTTCACCACATCAAGTGTTCGCACATTTTTATCTTGTTAAGTTTGAGGATATTTATGTTCGTATATGTTTTTTTAAATCTTTTGCCAGCAATATTTTAAGATGTTCATATTTTTTTCTGTAGTTGCCATAGTGGATGGGAAAGATTCCTCTCTCAATATAGTTTTGGCAGTTTACATAGGATCTAATATGATTATGGAATCAAGTTTTTGTACTTCTTCCTATCTCCTCAGAGCAGTTTAAAATTACTATACCAAGAGAAGCATGTGTAGTAACAGTAAGAGATGTGTAAAGCTTAATTTTGCAGAACAAAGGGATGAACAGTTAGTGGCCTCTGTAAGGAGGGAGAAAAGGAGCTGACAGATGAGCTGAAGTGGCAGTTGTGAAGTTCCAGCTGTACGTGAAGAAGACAGAAGTGGTTAAGAGAAGAAGAAAAATTTTGGGGTTGAGAACCACTGAAGGGTTTGATAAAGCTGAAAACTTATTCAGTCTGATCTCAGGACCGTGACTGATGATAGGCTGAAGAGGTTGAATTACTTGAGTGCTGTTATATTTTGTCTCCCATCCTTGAGGGAATCCAAACTATTATGTAGTAGAATGTCTGTGGAATGTAATTTTCCCATGGTACCCACTGACCTTTTCCTCTTTCCCTAGGTATGAGTTCTGAGATCCCCTGAAATCAGGTTGGTGGGAGGAGTAAGAGTGATTATCCCACACATGTGTATTTGTTTGCATGGTGGTGATAACTTGACCTCTAAGATCATAGATAACAAAAGGCAAGGTAGCCTGACTATCATTTCTTAGACTTTGTACAAGGAGTGTAATGTATTGCACTATCAATAAGCAAGAGAGACTCTTAAATTGAATTTGCCATGCTATTTTGGAGCCAAATTTATTAGTTCAGCAAACATCAAAAATAGTTTTATAAAATTGTCTAACATTCAAGAACACTAAACCTCACGGAAGAAGAGTGCTCTTTCAAGAAACACAAAGGAAATCACTGACCATGTGATTTAGACCATGATGTGTCCAACCGCTGCACTGGGTCACTGCAGATGAAAGATTGGTTCATGAACTCTCTCCCTGGATCCTGGTTTGCATTGCACCTTGGCTGCAATGTTAGAGACTCACTGAGTCGGGGATAATGACTTGTATAGAGGAAAATATTTTTATAAAGATTTACCCTTTGATTGTTGGAATAGCAATTGGTCTTTACATAAGTTCCTGTATACCTTCATCTTCTTTCACTGTCTGCTAGATTAGGCCATGAGAAGAAAGGTACCCTTACTGTGGTCCATGTCAATGTCTCGAGCCACAGGGTGGTTCTCAGAGACTAGAGGAGATTGTTGGCTCAAAATTTTCATGGTGTGTGGGAGAAGGGGTAGCTTGGGCCTTGCCCTGGTGAGGCAGTGCACTGCCCTGTACACACCACTCTTAGAGCCTGTATCCCAGCCTGTCAGTGGCTGCCAATCCCTGGCACACTGGAGACAACGCCTCATGCTCCATGTCTGGAGCCCCCTAACTCAGCTCCTGGTTGGGCAGATGATCACAAGTTTCACTTGAGGGAAGAGCCCAGAAAGGCCAAGGGGTATTTAAGGCCAAACATGACGTAATCACTGTAGCAAGGCATGTCCCTCACCACAAGATCTTGCTAATTCTCAAATTAACTCACTAAAGACAGATTGCCCACTGTAAGTGACACTTCTAGCTGACAATAAACATCTTGCTGAGGAAGCAGCATTGTGAAATAAGCTGGAATTTCTGACTGACCAACAATCCACTGACAGACATCCAGTATAAAAACTACTGTCCTAGTGTGATGTTATGATGCTTGTATCCCCAGTCATCAGTTCTGTTTATGCTGGATATTATGTTCTGTGCCTTCAAGACTGGCTCTGAAGTGTGAAGTTTTGTTTTGTGTTGTTTTGTTTTGTTATCAGCCTGCTCACTCCCCCACAACTGGTGGGACACAGATGGGGCAATACATAGTGCTGCTTTTGCTTTTTTTTTGGTGCTTGCTTTCACTTTGCTCTGGCACCTGCTTTGTTTTTGCTTTTGCTTCTGCTTGTTAGTTAGTTTAGCCAGGCAGTCTGAATTTTCCCTAGACTGTTTTTCTTTCCCTTTTCTTGGAACCACACAAACCTGCTCCAGACTGGGACCTGGGAAACACCAAAGGTTTGCACTTTGTGGCCTGCAGCAGCCATTCCCAGCACTGGAGGGACCAATAACAGAGCGACCACTCCCAGGAGAGACTTTCTGAATTTGTTGCATTTTTTCTGAGCAGTGAAAGAATTTTTTCATCCAGTATTATTCATTTTGTGTGCTGGGGGGTGCTTTGCCTGTTAAATAAACAGGTTCTTTCCACTTCTCTCTGAGGAATCCTTCCTGAACCAGTTGCGGGGGAAGGGGCCATGTGGGTTTGCTTTCTGGAGGGGTCCCCTTTGGAGGCTTTCTCCCAAATTTGCCCTAAACTGGGACAGCTACACCAAACTTTTACAAAACAGAAGCCTTCTGCACATTCCCTGGAAATTTGTGGGACTTTTTCCCCAAAGTCAGCATACTGGTTTTATAGTTACTCTTTTGAGGGTTGAGTGAAAGGACTCAAAGTACACTATTATCAGTTCGGTGGTAAATTACAGTGATTCCTAATCTATACTATTTCTTTGCTAGCTTTAATATTGGTACCTTAATGTCATGCACTGTTTTTATGTAATCTACTGGAAGTTCATTTGTTTTATAATGTATAGTAAGTTATGGAGGGGCTTGATAGCTGGTCTGCAAGCAAAGCTGAATTATTAGAAGAAATAACAATTGATGATTTTCGAGTGTATCCATATCAAGGATGAAAACAAGGCAGTCAGCATGGAAACAGATTAGAAAGGATACATGAAAATTTTTGTAAGCTAGACTACGTGTATAAGTAGATGTGTATACGTGCCCTACTAAATTTCTGTAAAACTTTTGCCAATTATATTGACGTTAATTGCTTTGCACCAATGAATATGATAAGTTATTGTGATGTAGTTAATGACTTAAGATCATGCTTTGTTAAGAGTATATAAGCTGGAGAACACGCAGAATAAAAGACTTTTTTCTTCTTGGACCCTGATCACGTGTGTATGTCATGTCTGGCCTAACGGTGACAGTAAGTAAATCTGTTCAAAACATTTTGTCTGCTATTCTCTGTCAGTTCAATAAATAATTCATTTTATAAAAGACTTGTTCTGCCCTTCTTAGAACTTGTGAGTCAGAGCAGTTTAGGTGTGTCAGAGACTGAAATAGTTCATGCCTCAAACACTGATATAAAGTTTTGCTCATTATAACAAAAACTGTATAAAGAAGCTACAACCAAAGAAGGCTCCCTGAAGATGCCTACCTGGAACTTTGGACTCTAAGTCCAACTATTTAGATAAGATAAAAGGAAAATTCATTCTTCAGATGACTGAAACAAAAAGTAAACAAGGAAAAAAATGTGGGCCAAACCCAGCAGCTATGCTAAAAATCATCTTTGGGTTGCTTTGGGGTGGGAGAGGCTGTAGCACACAGACCCATTTTCTGGGAGCATGTTTGCACAGATTGCCCCCACAACCGAGATGGGGGGAGGAAGTTTCAGTGTGTTGTAACCTCTGCTCAGGGGCAGTGAACCCATTGTCCCTCACACAAACTGGCAATGGAACCCCTGGGACATTCAGTTGAGGGGCAGCTGAGGGTGTGCCTTAATCCATCAAAGGCTCCTAGAAGTGCACCCCTGTGAAAAGTACATATTATATGATTGCCTTTTCACAAATATTAAAATGAATACTACATTTGTTATGTTGGAAAGTTATGTTGTATTAATCCTTTTTTTGCAATGCTATACTAATCTTTCTAAGTAGTGTGGTGAATATAGTTTTAGGCTACAGAAACTATGTGATGTATGATACTTTTTCTAACTTGCTCAAGGAGAGATAACAGTAACAAGACACCAAAAGCCTAAGAGAAGAATCATTGCCTCTTTATTGGGAAGAACCAGACTTCAAGGGACCAAGATGATTGATTTTTAAGATGGGGTGGAGTGGGGTGGGGGGGGTTGTGGGGTTTGACAAAAAACAGAAAACACCTTTTGTTTGAAAAGAATTTTTGCATCATGTATGAGATATGTGAATATGCAACAGGCTATTACTTTTAAGAGTTAATCCTTTGTTAGCAAAGTGTGTTCTGTGGCAGAGCAGAGTGCCAAGACATCTGTAATTCTTTGCTTTTTTATTGTCCTTTATTGTCCAAATTCTTATTACTCTAATTTTTATTACTAGTTTTATAACTATTTTATTACTATTAAACTTTACAATTTTTAAACAAGTGATTGGTTTTTTTCACACCCCCAGAGTAATTTCTGAAGCCTTGCACCACAGGACTGCATGTGATGCAAGAAACCCAGAATCTGTTGTAAGAGACAATGGCAAACTCCCCTGCCCTGGGGAGGTGCCTGGATTTTCCTTCCTGGTCTGAATATATGTCTGCAGTTTAGGATGGAATGTAATTGGTTTAGGTTCCTGTCTGTCAACCCAGGAACCGGTTTATGGATCTGGCTGGGGTTCTTATTTGTGGCCAAATTAATTGCCCAGTACAAGCCAGCTTGTACTGTGACATACTGTGACAACTCATCTCAGAGCTCTGGAACTTATGGAATAAGTTGTCCAAATGTCCTAAAAGCAGAGTGTGGGATGAAAAGATGAAGCCTCACAACTGAATGTGTTTTCCATTTGAAGAGAGACTAGTACAATGCATACATCTAAACATTTAGGTTGGAAAAGACCCTTAAGATCACTGGTTCTATTAGCTTCAGTAGAAGGTCACAGATAATATTTGTTCCTTAATAAATATTAATGAAAAGGATAAGTACACCCCATTTTACTTTATCCACATAATAAGACTACCTCATTTCTGCTATTTACATGAGCTTTCAGCTTAGGGTTTTTTTAGAGTAGACTAGGATGGTTGGAAGGGACTTAAAACAATCATCCAGTCTATCTGCCTGACCACTCTAGGGCAGACACTTTACATCTGTAGATTGCAGACTGTTATTTGTGAGGGAAAAATCATGAAGAAGTATACCACAGCTTTGATCAGTCAGACTCTGGCAGTGCAGAGAAAAATGTCATTATTTTCATAGGATGAAAATTATTTCTGCATTATAGAAATAGCATCATTTTTCTCTCCTTTCAGAGGCTAAATATAAGCAACAATGTTCTTAGAGCACATGCACTGAAAACTGTTTCTTTCTTTTCCCTTGGGAAAAGTTGAGAAAAATCGGACAGATTCTTTGAGAATAGGTCTCTTCCAGGATTTTTCCTATCTGTCTTTACAGTGCTGTGATGAATAATAATGTGAAATTCAGCTAAGTTTGCATCAATCCTCCTTACACAAGACCTTTCTGAATAGAATGGGCTCTTACTACACTAAGTCTGTCATCAGAATTGGCACATAGCACCTAGAACTTGCTGTGTTCATGGGCATAGAGTTTGACTAAAAAACTATCATAGTTGAAATGCCTTTTCCCTTTCCCACTCCTTTCCTGTAACCTTACTTTAAGATGAATAGGGGTAGGAAAAAAGACAAGACTTGATGCTGATCTCCCAAATCAAGACAACTTTTAGTACACATTAATTTAAGGGCAATGACAATATTTTGCAGCACCAGGTACCATTGCACAATTCACACATTAAATTCAAGGGGTAATTAACGGCAATTCCCTTTGATCCCATGTCTCCAAACCTGGAAGCTTAATATTGCCTGAACACTGATAAAATGCTTTAACTCAGCTCCCTGCCAGCAGGTGGTTGGAATGCCACAGCCAAGATTTAGCTACTTGCTTTCTATCCTGCTTCTTGAAACATGATACTTCATCTGTGGTGGACTACTTCATGTTGTAAGAAGATCTAATTCCCACTTAGATCCTCAAATTCCTGCCTTTAGGTGTCTATGAAACTAGACATGATATTTTGACTTGTAACTTCAGAATACAGATTAAATAAAATAGAGCAGAACAATAATTTGATTGACACATCTACAAAAGTACAGTTTTGCCCAGTCTTATTGCTAAAAAATATCATTTTCATAAAGGAGAAGAGCAAAAAATATAAACCAAGTATGAAGCTTGGACTTAGCATCCAGAAATCCTTCTTTCAACATTATGTTGTATTAATCCATTAGAAGATTAGCTCAGTTAGAGCATGGTGCTAATAATGCCAAAGTTGTGGGTTCAGTCCCTGTATGGGTCATTCCCTAAGGGACTTGCAGATCCCTTTAAACTCAGAATAATCTGTGATTTCTTCTTGCTTTCTTTCTGTATGGCCTCACAAATCTGACATTTCTTTGGGTTAGAGATCTTCCAACTGTGTCACGATGTAAATTGTCTTTTGAGATCTAGGGCCTTGAGCCAAATTCTTGGCGTTGTCAATGATAGTGGTCAAAATACTAGATCACAAAATAAATATTAAGCATTTTAATTATTATTTTAAAAGTTGAGTACTGAGTTCTTTGGATGTTATAGCACCTTACCCTCTAAAAAGCCCTAGGAGTAATGACACACCATGAATTATCTCCATGTGCTGGTCTCCAGCTAGGAGCCAGTCTTCCACCAGCTAGGCATGGTGGTGCCTGACATGCTGGTTCCTATAGCCCTAATAAATTGTGTGGTGAAATTTGTTTGCTGCATATAAGAAAACAGAAGAGCTGACTCAGCCATAGGGTTTTGAACTAATTTATTTCTAATAATAAGGTGATTTCTAATAAACATTCTGTAAAATGCCTTGAGATTAATTTTGCAGAGCAGAAGGAGCTATTAAGAGTCCTAAAAATAATTTGTCAACATCTAAAAATACTTTTGTATCATAGTCCAATAACTTTAGCCCTTTTAGGGTTGGTAATTAACAGAAGAATCAATAAAATTATCATCTCTGCTTTCCAGTGAGTAAAAAAAAAAAAAAAAATCACAGAAGCATGCAGTTTTAGTTTTTTTGTTTTGTTTTGGTTTGGTTTGGGTTTTTTTCCCTTGAATGATACTGTTCATTCTTCCTCTGCTTGGTGACTGATAACTTTGGGGAAGAAAACGTTAAAAAACAGATTCACAGGCAATGCTTAGACAAAAATTTATAAATGTGGACCCATCTGTATTCATTGTTTCACTGTGGGATACTGTGTCTTCTTTCTCTGCTTTGTGGTTTAAATTGCCATAAGCAAATGAATTTCTATGAAGTTACTTTTTAAATCTTTTACATACTTGAAACATAAGAACTTGGGTTCCAGGCTGTTGAGTTAGAACTGCATGAAATAGTGAATGGCACATTGAAAATAGTCGATCGAGCAACTTTTATGGGTTCTTAGCTCCCCAATTACAATTTTCTGCAATATAAGTAATTAAACATGTCAGCAGCCTGAGAAACCACTTTTGTATAGGTCAAAGATACAACAGAACTGAAAAAGCCTCCTGTCCCATTTCATACTCAAAAGTGTACCATTTAACAAAATTATTTTAGGGAAATGGGGTTTTTTAACAGAAATGTTGTATTTGTTGTTGTAGTTATATAGTATTCACACACGTCCTTAAGATCTGTTGCAGCAGATCTTAATAACATGGGTGAATACTATATACCTACATCATTTGGAAAAAGATGATCTCTTTTAAAAATTAAATTGTTCAGGTAATACTGGAGTCAACAGAATAAAGAGAGACAGCTATACAGCTGTTTAACAGCTTAACAGCTATAAACCAACAGCTATATTTATACACAGTTGAAAATATTAGCATTTCTCTATATATACAAAAATCTTTCTGTCTGCTTCTCAATGACTAGTAACACAGTCTAACAAGCCACTAAGAAAACCAATAAAGCTTTGGTGTGAATGTGCTTCATTAAGCTAAAATGTCTAACATTACATAAACACAGTTTATAGATCCTTCATATAGGAGGGACTGTTTTCCCAAATCATGTGGATCGCCCTAGACAATGAGAAATTTTATCTCAAATAAGCAGTGTTGTTAAACTTCCACTGTTTCAGATTCAGTTCTAACAATTAGCAACCCCTGGTAACTTTAATTTTGTCTGCATTTCATTAAACTTCTTTTGAGTTAATAACTAGTAATCTCACCAATAGCTCATTCTCCTCACTACAATCTCTGAAATGACAAGAGACTTACATGTTTTTCTGAAATATCTATGCTTATTACCACAACACTCTGTCTTCCTCAGGGTTGCAAAAGAGGAAATGAAGGAACCATAACTATTTTGTCAGTAAGAGTCAATTAGCAGAGAGTGGGATACTGAAAGCTTCTGGAAACAGACTGAGAGAGAGCACGGAAGAACCAATGAACATAGCTAAGGAATGATGAAGCAAATGTAATTAGAGGGAGTACTAGATGGTTAAGACCCAGAACTCCTCTAAAGTAGTATTTGATAAGTAATAAAAAGTAGATTTGAACTGGTCTTAAAATTGAGGTAAAGGATAAAAATAAAGATTCCTACAGGACTGTTTTTAAAATTTCTTTGCTTCATTACTTTTCACTGACCTCAGTATGCAATATGCTCTTACTATTACCCAGGATCAGTGTGTTTTCTCAAAAACATACATGAAGATGGACTTATTACCATGACAATTAAAACACAGTTCTGATAGCTAGAAACAAGGGATTTGGCCATTTATCCTGGATCAGCAATATGATTCTGGAGCATGTACTATCCTGTCTAAACCTAATACACACCTGGAGGGGGCCTTTCTGCATTAAAGTATGCTGCATGCACATCCTGAAGGAACCTTCGCTATTTTGATTTGACAGCCTCAGCATGTCAGTTTATCATCAAATTGTAAAAAAAAATACTTTCACGTGTCTACAGCAAATCCCAAATCCTGCTTTGTTCACTAAACATTTTTCAACCATACTAACAACACTTTATAAGCAGGGATAGGAATATTTATATGAAAAACCAATCAATCATACAGTTACATTAGATAGTGTTAGAGTTCACTAAAACATTTGAGATTTCAGCTAAATGGCTAATTACCATGTATAGTAAAAAGTAATATTTGTTTCAGGAAGGAGAACAAAAATTTTTTTTATTTGGCTAAAGATGCAAAGGACTCTGCCTTCTGGCTCTTGGCCAGCAAACCTGAGTGGCAGCAACTGTGACAGCCTGAGTTCTACTGCTGACTTATCCAAAAAGGGAAAAAGTTTTTACCATACTCAGAGGTAATCTAATTCTGCCATCTGGGAAGACAAAGAATTTTTCTGAATTTAGAAAATCAGAATATATTCAAGACCATCCCGATTAGCTTAGTGTAAAAGCCATAATATGCCTGACCCCTACTCTCTGTCTTCAGCTACTAGTGTTGACACAGGTAGAAACATAGAATCATAAAACATCCTGAGCTGGAAGGGACCCATCAAGATCACCAAAGTCCCACTCCTAGTTCTGCACTGGACAGTCCCAAGTATCACACCGTGTGCCTGAGAACTTTGTCCAAATGCTTTTTGTACTTTGGCAGGCTTTGTGCTGTGACCACTTCCCTGGGGAGCCTGCTTCAGTGCCCAGCCACCCTGTGGGTGAAAAACCTCCTCCTGATATCTAAACTAAATCTCACCTGACATAGTTTCATACCAATCCCTTAGGTCTTGTCACTGGAATACTCAGGGAATAGATCACTGCCTGCTCCTCTGCTTCTTGTGAGGAAGTTGTAAAGAGCTATGAGGTCTCCCCTCAGTTTCCTCTTCTCCAAACCAAATTACCTCAGCCCCTCCTTGTATACCTTCCCCTTCTAGACTCTTCACCATCTTCATAGCCCTCCTTTGAACCTCTCTAGTAGCTTTATATAGTTCTTGTATTTTGGCACTCAAAACTGCACAAAGGACTAGAGGCAAGGCCTCCCCAGTGCAGAGCAGAGTGGGACAATCCCCTCCCTTGACCAGGGATGATGTACCTGAGGACATGGCTGGCCTTTCTGGCTACCATGGCACTGCTGACTCATATTGAAATTGCCATTGACTAGGACCTCCATATCCCCTTCTGTGGGGCTGCTCTCCAGCATCTCATACCGGTCTGTCTGTACATCCAGGGTTGTCTGGTCCAAGGTGCAGAATCCAGCACTTGTCTTTGCTAAACATGATTAATAATCATGGTGATTCTCCAGCCTTCTAATTAGTCCAGGTCTCTCTGTGAGGCCTCTCTGTCTTTGAGGGAGTCAACAGCTTCTCACAATTTAGTATTATCTGCAAACTTAATAGCTTCAAGTCCTGTGAATCAATGATCTCCTTGAGTATTCTTGGATGAGTGCCATCAGGCCCCATAAATTTATAGTAATCCAGCTGGAGCAGCAGATTCCACACAATTTCAGTCAACTGGAACTTATTCTTACAGCCATGGTCTTTCAGTGCAGGGCACTGGAATCACCTTTGTCTGTCTTCAGTGCTGAAGACAGGCAGTGAAAGTATTAAGCACTTCAGTCTATGTCCCTGCTTGTGAGGTGACCATTCTCATTCTGTAGCAGGACAATGTTATTTCTGCAGTAAATCTTTTAAAAAGTGGTTTTATTGTCTTCACTCTGACTGAGCTTTGGACACACAAATTTTCTCCCTAGAGTGGTGAGCAGCATCTCTCTATTCCTTCCATGTCACCTGACCTTGCTTGCACCTGCCTTTTTTGCATTATCTCCAAAAGACAATCCTAGCTCAACAAAGTGTGCCTTATCCCTCATATGCTTCACTTCCAACATTTTGGAATTTCCTGCTCCAATGACCTTAGGAGGTAATGCTTACAAGATGACCAGTACTGATGGATGCCAGCACCTTGAAAAATATTTTCTCAGGGGACCCTACTCACTAGTTCCCTGAGAAACCTGAAGTCTGCTCTCCTTATGTCCAGGGTTGAAGTTTTGAGGGTACTATTCCTCCTGCCAACAGAGACTTAAAACTTGTTTACTTCATGGTTGTTGTGGCTAAGATGGTCACCAATCTTCACTTCACTCATGAGCTCCTCTCTGTTAATAGGCAGCAAATGGAGGGCATCTTTCCTAGTTGGCTCCCTTAGTACTTTTACCATGAAGTTAATATCTAGCTATTTCAGAAATCTTCTGGATGTATTTATTCCAGTTGTGTGATGCTCTCAGTTAGTTTCTGGCAGATTGAAGTCCCCTGTAAGGACAAGAGCAGTTGATTTGGATGTGTCTTTTAGTTTCTCAAAAAATAATGCATTGGCATTATTGTCCTGGCTAGATAGTTTAGAGTAGACTCCCATGATGACACTGGCATTATTTGTTTGCCCCTTAATCCTTACTGAGAAGCTCTCAACCATGCCATCACCAATTGTAAGCCAGTCCCCTGATTATATACAACACCATCTACCCTCCCTCACCTGCCCTGCCTATCCCTTCTGAAGAGCCTGTAACCATCCAACATGGCATTCCAGCCACAGGACTCATCCCACCAGGTTTTGCTTATGTTATTCATGTCAAATGGGACTGGGCCAAAGCTTTGAGTTCATCTTGTTTATTACTCATGCTATATGCATTGGGATAGAAACATTTCAGATATACTTCATGGCAGCTGACACCTCATGGAGCAGACTGAGGGATACCACTAGAGCTCACTTCCTCAAGTTTTGGCATACATCCCATTGCTCATCACTGGCAAGCAGGTTTTGTCCCTTTGCTCCTTCCAAATTAGTTTGAAGCTCTGTCAATGAGCCCCTCTGAGAAAGGCTCATCCCACAGGATGTGAGCAGACTAAGAGTTGTATAGATCATCCTACAGGCAAAAAACCCCAAAATTTTCCAATGATACCAGCCTAGAAGCTATGCATTGATCTGATGGATCTGCCTACTCCTTTTGATATTATTCCTTGCCAGTGGAATAATCAAGGAAAACATGACCTGTTCCTAAACCTTCAAGCAATTGTCCCAAGGCCCTGAAACGCCTTTTGATTTCCTTGCTCTTCTCTTTGTTATCTTGTTACTGATGATTTGAAGAACCAATACACATAATAATCAGAGGTCCCTACTAAACTGTAGAGTTATCTAGCAATGTCTCTTACCTGAACCTCTCAGAGGCAGCAGAATTCCCCATGGTTTGGGTCTGGTCTGCATACTGCATACCTTCTGTTCCCCTTAGAAGGGAGTCATCTATGACAATTACTCTTCATTTCATCTTAACAGAGGAGATTGCAATTTGGGGGTAGATTTTGTTTGCCTATGTGGCCCCTCTATCCCAGAAGGACCTTTGTCTATCTCATCAGTCGTCTGTTCTTCTAGTTCCAGGGCCTTATACCTGTTTTAAAGTGCCAATCCTACTTGTCATCATCTAATTTTCAGGAGAAGGAGCCTTCCTCCTAGTATGGGCAGTGACCAGATTCCAGCCTTCAAGTTGAATAGGTTCTTGACTTTTGACTAACTACTGGACCCAAGTTGGACTTTGTAAAAGAAATCAAAAAGGGTCAGGTTCAAACCGAGAAAGAGATAGGGCTGGATTGACTCTTGTTT
This sequence comes from Setophaga petechia, assembly GCA_024362935.1. Classification (NCBI taxonomy): domain Eukaryota; kingdom Metazoa; phylum Chordata; class Aves; order Passeriformes; family Parulidae; genus Setophaga; species Setophaga petechia. The sequence continues at coordinate 12,283,234 of JANCRA010000026.1, read as the reverse complement.
GCCAATACTTCCTTTTCTTTCAAATTGTCCATGAGTATGTAAGAGGATTGGAGAAACAGAAAGCCTTTGAGCAAAATAAGTGCTTTAGAAACAAAATTATCATGTTTGTCAAGGGCATTTAGCAACGGTTCAATTTGTCAGTAAGATTATCCATCTATACAGGCAAAGCTTTTGAGCTTATATGAAAAGGTGTGCTTTCAAAAGGAGTGAATCTATCAAACTGTTTAAAGTGCATCTACATAAATTAGTCCTTCAAATAATAATGGAAGAGGAAAATAATAAGCATATAGTGCACTCACAGTTTGCCTATTTCTCCACCTAGAGGAATGAATATATGCTCTAGATTACAAATGCAAGTGAAGAGACATCTGACACCACTGTAACTTTCTGAGCTTCAGTGTAGAACAAATGCTAAACAGAGTCTGTATGATTGAGAGCTCAGTCGTTAAAAGGTCAGTTTTGGGGAAAAATATCCCTTTGATCCAATTGGCTCTCCATTCCAGGACCACGAGCATGAGCATCTATCACTATCAATATGGGTTATCACATGGTCCAAGAACATAACAACATTAACATCAGTGAGCAGAAATTACTCTGCAAATGAAACCCAACACAAGCAAAAGGTAGGCTGCTTCTGTGAAGGATAGTGGTAGCAAAACTCTCTGGTCCCCTCTCAAGTTTGACGTTTTCCACTCAGTGATGTCAATTTCTAATGGAAGTCAACACTGATTTTCCTCTTAGAAGAGTAAGGATCTTTACTAAATACTGTTGATACTTTAGGGTACTATATACTAAAAAAGTTATTATAAAATAAATCTTACAAAATCTTTAGGAATCAGTATGGACAAAACACTAATTTACTGCTAGAGTAATCAAGAGGAATGAATGCAAGAGACAAAAATAATCAGCTACATGTGTAAAGAGTGGGGGTATATTTCTTAGCCACAGAGGGTATGTTTCATATACAAGTTAGCTAAGCAATTATGTGACAATAAGGCCTCTGCAAGTAAAAAGAAGAACACAGATTATTAACAATTTTACTCCTTTTAGTCCTGGAAAATGATATTGTGATGATTATTAATTTTCCTACACCAATCGGGTGCAATCATCCTGGCTGCAGACATGAGGTTTTAAGGCTGTAAACCATAAAGATAATTTTGAGAGGAAACATATTTTATTGGATTACATAAAAGAGCTGAAGGGAAAAAAAAGTATGCAATTAACTTAAAAAAACCCACAGGTCTCAAATACTTTGCTTTTTTTCCAAATGGTCTATGAAAGATACTATCCTTTTCCTTTTAAAACTTGGGTGTTTATACACAGGTGACATGTGATCATCTTCTTGAATAAATGGTTAGAGACTTTCAAAGTTTTGAGTAGTACCTATATACAGAAACATACTGAGAGAGGTATCAGTACTAGCACAACTTTTACTAAACCTCGGGGCTTCCAAGTAGTGGTGATACTGTGAAAGCTTCAAAGACATTAAAAAGCCTGCAATGTTTGTGGATGCTATATCTGTCTAATAAGAGGCCCCAGAGCCACATGAAACAAGTCTTTCTTGGGTATAATGTTTATCACCATACCTGTTTACTACTGGAAAGTCAAGAGCAGTAACCCGCTGCAGTAAATTGCACTAGTAAAAAGGGATAAAACCTTCCCAATCTGGCTGTATTATGTATTTTTTACATAAACTCCTTCTATTGTTATTTTTACCCATTTTCCTTCACAGGTTCTAAAAATTACACTCTTTGTACTGTGTTGCTAAGATTACGTATTTGGTTGTTGTACTCCCAAACATGAGGTGCTTACCATTGCATCTTCCTAGTGTCATTGCTAACACTACACCTGTTCATTTATCCCATGAGAAGATTCCTTTATTTCAGTTATTTTAACGCTGTTGAATTATGCTTTGAGAAAGTCATAGAAAGAAGGAAATAGTAGAGTTGGTTGAAACAAGGATAAACTCACAAAAAGACAAAATAAAAAATCTGAATGATAGATAAAAACCCAAATGCCAAACACTTGTATTAAAATGAGCCTAAGAGCTATGGAAGTTCACTTTAAGATCCTGTCTTTTCTTAAATCCTTGGGGCTAAATGTATAGAACAGATGCTGGAACTAAGAAAGTTGAGAGCAGTTGTTACCATGCTTTTTATGCCTTCCTGTGGAGAACCTGAGGGGCATTCCCTGGGTTAGGGAGATATAAGAAGTTCCCTCAAAAGATATCCTGCTCTGTTGGACACCGTTGGCTCCTTCCCCTTGTTCCTACGCCACTCAGCCACTCCCTCCCTATTCCCCTATGGGCCCTCATCTTTGTACTGCCCCCATCCCACTGATCAGCCCCTACCTCTCCATACACAAAAAACTTAGACTTTTCCCATGAGTCAAGCCTTTAGACCCTGAACATCTTTCCATGTGGCTGAATTAAACATCTGTGGATCTATGCAGAGGCCCTTTCTGTTTCCTTATCCTGGACTTTATTAGCAGCTAGTTTGGCTGCTACGCCTTCCTAACATCTGAAACCTAAGGTTAATGGTTAATTATTAACCTGTCATTAAAGAGAAGCAGAGTTAGTTACTCATTCAACATCCCTTAATTTGAGAGATTTACATGCATCTGTCTCCATCCTCCCCTCCTGATGGAAAGCCTGCACGGTAAAAAAATAATTTATCTACAGCTTCTCTGTACTAAAATTTTTTCTTTTTCCAGAGGACATAAATTTTCTTCTATATTACATATAGAAAAACTAATGTCTCTTAGCTGGAAAAGATCCATTTTGTATAGGTTGAAGAAAACCCTATTTCAAGATGCATTTCATTAAACTAACTGGGAAAAAGATTTCTTGTTTCCTTAAACAGAAAAGACAAGAGCAAAATAAAAGAGAATTTTTAAAGCATTTTTCACTGTAAACTGAACAAGTAATCTTTCCTTTATTTTCTCTATCATATTTCTAGACTGAAATATTCAGAATAAAGCAATATATTTTTCTATCCTGCCATGTCAGGCTTCCTTGTGATTAAACTCTCCTGGTAAACAACTTTGTTGAACACACTACTACAGGTTAATAAGTGCTTTAAAATTCATTAAAAACTCCACATTATTCTTGCCCCAAATTTAATCACTGCTGACTATGTTGGTGCATTGTTGTCTTTCCATTATGTAAAGTAGAACAGAGATCATAATTAAGGGCAAAAGGATTCTAGGCTGTGAGTTGGCAGTGCTGATTGAGAGAGTTTTGAATTAGGTCTGAAAGGAGAAGAGAATTAAACCAGGGTCTCCAGAGAGGAGCCTAAGAGTGGTAAGCCAGAGTCAGGGGTGAAATCAGCACCCAGCTGAAGTGCATGTACACTAATGCATGTAATATGGGTAACAAACAAGAGGAGCTGGAAGCCATTCTAGAGCAGGGAAGCTATGATGTAGTTGCATCACAGAAACATGATGGGATGAGTTGCATAACTGGAGTGCTGCAATGGATGGCTACAGGCTATTCAGAAGAGACTTCAGCCCACTCAGGATGCAGATTCAGACAGTATCTTGGGAAACAGCCCTTAAAACAATGGGATCCAGGAAGAATGGACATACTTCAAGAAAGAAATCTTCAAGGCACAGGAGCAGGCTCTTCCTATCTGCTGAAGGATGAGCTGACAGAGAAAATGACCAGCCTGAATGGGAAGGGAGCTTTTGAAGGAAGCCAGGGGAAAAAGAGGACATGTCACATCTGGAAAAAGGGCAGGCAAATCAGGAAGTGTTTAAGTGTGCCATTAGTTATTCAGAAAGAAAATTAGACGCAAATGCTCAATTAGAACTTAACATAGCTGTTTCTGTAAAGGATGATAAAAACCAGTTTTATCAACACATTAATACAAAAGGAGGGGCAAGGAAAACCTCGATTCTCTATTGGACATGGTGGGGAATATAATTATCAAAGATGAGGAAAAAGCTAAGGTACTTAAAACCTTTTTGTCCATTTTCAACAATAAGACATGTTCCTCAGGACAACCAGCCTTCTGAGCTAGTAGATGAGGACAGGGAGCAGAACAGATCCCCTGAAATCCACAAGGAAGCTGTTAGTGACCAACTGAGCCATTTTGATGCTCCCAAATCTATGGGATGCAATGGGATCCATCCTGAGTGATGAGGGAGCTGATTCACCAAGCTGCACTCCATCATTTATCATCAGTCCTGGCTAATTGGGGAGGTCCCAGATGAGTGGAAGCTGGCCAGTGTGATGCCCATCCATAAGAAGGGCCAGAAGGAGGATTCAGGGAACTGCAGGCCTGTCAGTCCGACCTCAGTGCTCAACAACGTTATGCACCAGTTCATCTTGAGTGTGACCACATGGCACTTACAGGATGGCCTAGGGATTCAGATCCAGCCAGCATGGATTTAGGAAGGGCCAGCCCTGACTAACCAATCTGATCTCCTTTTATGACCAGGTGACCCGCCTGGTAGATGTGGGAGAGGCTGTGGATGTTGTCTACCTGGACTTCAGCAAAGTCTTCAACACCATCTCCCATGGAATAATCCTGGAAAAGCTGACAGCCCATAGCTTGGACAGGTGTACTCTTTGCTGGGATAAGAGCTGGCTGAATGGCCGGGCCCAGAGGGTGGTGATGAATGGTGTTGGATCCAGTTGGTGGCCTGTCACTAATGGTGGCCTCCAGGGATCTGTGTATGGGGCCAGTCCTGTTTAAGATCTTTACTGATGATCTGGATGAAGGGATCGAGTCTACCATTAGCAAATTTGCGGATGACACCAAATTGCTTGCGAATATCAATCTGCTGGAGAGTAGGAGAGCTCTGCAGATCAACGTGCACAGGCTGGATTGATGGGATGAATCCAACAACATAAAGTTTAACAAGACCAAATGTCAGACCCTGCACCTTGGTCACAACCACCCCCTGCAAAACTACAGGCTGGGAACAGTGTGACTGGACAGTGACCAGGCAGAAAGGGACCTTGGGGGTACTGATTGGCAGCATGAGCCAGCATGACCATGAGCCAGCAGTGTGCCCATATGGCCAAGAAGGTTGGTGGCACCCTGCCCTGTATCAGGAATAGCGTGTCCAGCAGGATGAGGGAAGTGATTCTTTGTACTGAGGACTGGTGAGGCCACACCTTGAGTACTGTCTCCAGTTCTGGGCCACTCAATTTAGGAAGGATGTTGAGATGCTGGAGCATGTCCAGAGAAATGTAACAAGACTGGTGAAGGGTCTGGAGCACGCGTCCTGTGATGGGCAGCTGGGTGAGCTGGGGTTTTTTAGTCTGGAGAAAAGGAGGCTCAGGGGAGACCTGTTGGCTCTACACCTCCCTCAAAGGAGATAGTAGGCAGGTGGGGGTCAGTCCTTCTCTGAGGCAACAAGTGACAGGACAAGAGGACACAGCCTTAAGATGCACCTGGGGAAGTTCAGCTTGAGCATTAGGAAGAAGTTCTTCATAGAAAGACTGATTGGGCATTAGAATGGGCTGCCAAGGGAGTTTGTGGAGTCACCATCCCTGGAGGTGTTTAAGACTGGATGTAGCACTTAGTGCCATGGTCTAGCTGGCAAGGTGGTGTTAGGTCATAGGTTGGACTTGATCCTCTCAAAGGTCTTTTCCAATACAGTTGATTCTGTGACTATGTGAATCATTTTCATATAACTATTCCTGAAATTTTTAAAAATATTGAATTTTATCTTCTAATTTTTAAGACATTTAATATTTCTTGCTTTCCAGTTTCCTACACAACTAAACAAAACAGCTTTTTTGGTAAATATATTCTTAAATACTCTACTCTGTAGCATAGATGGAGTAAAAGCATATTTACTACATATCATACAATTTACTACATATCACACAATTCAAAAGCTCATTTTAAAGGAATATTTTATAGCACTGTATCCTACTATAAACTATAATTTGAAAGGTAGCAAACAGAAAGCTTGAGTAGAGGTAACAACAGTGAAGTCAATTTAAGAAAGATAACAGAAGACAGGTGGTGCAATTTTGTTTGCTATCATGATGAATAAAATAGTGAAAAGATAAATTTTGAGAAGGAATATGGGCTCATCTTAGCAATATGAAGAATGAATTAAAAATACTATTTCATGTTGTATTCACCTATGTGTTTGACTTCTGATGTGATCAATGTCTGTAAGTCTAGAGGGTTTGAGAATTATATATGGCTGTTTACTAAAACAAATGAAAGGGCTCTTACTTTTTAATTTTTTGCTAAAGCAAAAAAAAAAATCATATTCACCAACTAAGGGGTTTGAATCCACAAACTGCCAGTATGTTGCTGAGAAGAACAAAGTCCTTTTCATTAACCAGGAAAATATTATAAATGAAGGGAAAATCTTTATTGCATATGTTCATATATTCTTGCATTTATTCTTTATGTACTCTTAAAAAGAATGCTTATTTATTCTTACACTCATTGTCACTCTCTGTTTCTAAATATATATTATTACATATGTTAAATGAAGAACATGATAGACAATGCTATAAACATTTTCATCCAGCACTTGATAGACAATCCTAATAACCTGAATAGCACTCCAGACTTGCAGACTTGCAGGAGTTCACATCTTTAAAGCACTCCATAAAGAAAAAGCTCCTCTTCTAGTCTCTGAGCAGCTCACAGGATTAGATGTACTTTATGTTTTTAACAACTTGCTTTCCAGATGTTAAATGGCTCTAAGGATTAGTTGCATTTTATTAAAACCAACATGTCCCAGCTTTGAGCTGGAGTTATCTACAACATGAAACACTATGTACTCCACAAATCATCAGAGAACAGAAGGGCACCACTGAAATCACTGGATTAAGGCAAGTGTAAGCACAGATTTAACCTAACATTTTTCTTTCTCTAAATTCCATAGGATTAGATCCCTGTTTTCATATTTCCATTCAGCTTTGCAATGTTGGACAAAAATAAACAACTAATTAAAAACCAAGAAAAGAATAAGTACAGGTGGAAAAAATTCTTTATATACACTGCTCTTAGCTGTGTTTTATGTCAAGGCGATCACTTAGTACTTCTGATCGTGCAGTAGAGCAGATCCTTACTGCTATCTGGCTCCCAACTGCTTCCTGCTTCTCTTACATGATGAACAAATCTTTCTACCGTCCAGGACTATGTGGTCCCAGCTGACCCTGAACCAGGTACATTGGCATGGAAACTAGAGGCAGCACAGCTCTCAATGAGACAGCCCTGGTGAGTAAATACTCCACAGAGAGGACAGTAAGCAATTTACTTTCCTGGGTCAAGGAGCAGGTCCCAGGATTAAAAACAAATCTCCAAATAAATCTTTAGGCCTCTTTATTTTTTGAAAAAACTGCAAAGTCCCTGTAGTTTAAAAGAAACCCGAGCATCTCCCTAAGCATGGAAGATGACAGAAAAATGCAGTACAAAGATGATTTTTAATTATCTTAGAAAAACAGGATGGAGATCCCAGTCCTCATCCCCTCAGCTGCAAGGAGACCAGAATTTATGAGTATTACTAATAATTAGTTGTCTCATAATGATGTTAATGATTTCTTGGCCTGTTAAAGGTTTGTGTTCAGTTTTTGTGGCTACATTTTTTAATTAAAAGGTGCCTAAGCAGAAGTTGAGTTACCTAACCTGTAACAGCAGCAGAAACTTGTAAGTGTGAACCATTGCTTATACAGCTAATAATACTTAACTCTTACTATGCACTCTAGTAACCTATGCTTTCTTGAGAATTACTGGATTTAAATTTCATGTCAAGTGAACAGCAGGATGTGTGTCAGTCAACCTGTATACCCCAGTGACAAGATAGTTGTAACACAAAAGCTTTTATCACTGATGACAAATTCGTTAGCTCAAAAGAATTAATTCCCTCCACTGTGATACTGAGCACTGACTTAATTTGTTACTCTACTTTGAAGAATATGTATTACACAAAGATGACTGTAACAAAATATAAAACACTGGTATTAGGAAACTGAGAGTTCCTTGCGCTGTATAGAATAAAGCTGGTCAGTTACTGAGAATTGAAACTCCTCCAATACCTGTAGCTGCAGTCAATCAATGGTCTAGTCCATGGAAAAGTCAGCATGTATGCTGCTGACAGACACGTTAAGAGGATGATACTTAATTGATCAACCTGACTGTGCAGAGGGGAACAGACCTGTCTGAAATCTTTGGAAAAGCAGCCAAAATGGGCTTTGGGTTCTCCTGGACTGTAGCAGGCTGTCACCAGCAATTTTCTGAGTGGGACACCTCTCAGAGCTAGTGAATTCTCAGGTTTTTGTACCTGGAGGATCAACGAACAATGATGAATCCTAGGCCAATATCTTCACTCCTCAATACTCAACCCTTCACCCACTGGGGAGATGCAAAGGTATCCAAGGCGAGTATTTCACTTACCTTCAAGGAGAATTTTTTCATAGGTACCTTGCTTGCACTAACCTGTCTAACCTGTTATTCTGTGTGCATGCACATGTGCATATGCTATGGCAAAGCTGGGAGAAATGTTGCTTTCTTAGATTTTTAAGTACCTTAGTTATGTAAGTAAGTATAAAAGTTAAGTAGAATGCTGCTAAGTGTTGTTTCTTTCTAAGTTGCTAAGTTTCACCTACAAGTTATGTTAAATGCTGTTAAGTGTAATTTTTCTGTTATATTGTTACAGTCAAGTTATAAGTTAAGTTATCAGTTAAGTTAGGCTTAAGCTAAGTGTTGTTCCTTTGTTAAATTGTTACGGTTAAGGTACAAGTAAAGGTTAAGTACTGTTAGGTTTGAGTACTGTTACACTTTTAGGCCATATTCCTTTTTATCCTTGCCCTCACTGTCCTTTTGTCACACACCCAGACTGGATTTTGTTCATTGGGTTTTTCCCTTTTGTGCCACTGTCTAGTAAGTAGTAGACTGAATCTTGCCAACAAATGTTGTTGTGCTGTCACTTAATATTTAATCAGTTATTAGTTATACCCTTACCATGATTTTTTTAAGTAATCTCACTCATTCGTAACACATACCACTGCAACTTACTAGCTACTGGTGCCTAAAATACCACCGTACCCAAATCTCTCTTCCTTACAATCAACTGACTCTTCACAAAAAACCTTCATTCAGAGGAATTCAAAGCTCACACATACCACTAAAGAGTGAAACAGAGCAGGGAAGGGCTTATAGTGTTTTTATTCCAGCTTCAGTCTCTGCCTAAATTTGCCTTTTTCCCTGAAAGCATCAGGAGATGCCTTTGGAATCTCTGGTCCCAAGGACACAAGGCTGTCATTCCCACCACTGGTGGGGACGAAGAGTGAGGCATCATCATCTGTTTAGACCTGTGTTGCCTCTCTCAGCTACTCCTTATCCTGATTCCCTAGCTAGCTGAGACACCAGATACTAAGGAAAAACTTTCCTCTGGTAGCATGAAAGCTGACAAGAGAAATGTTTCACTTAGGCCTCTGTTTTATGCAAAATAGGAAATACTGTTTTAAGGGACATTTACTAGATTAAAGCAGCAGCCAAAACTAGGTTTTGGATTTGCAGTTTGCCCCGTTTTTAAAATAAAGGAAATGTTATCATTTTCACTTCAGCAGCCTCCTTCCAAATCACTTTTTAAATCACTGACATACTAGAGCTTACACTGTGCTGAATCCTTCTAGATACCTCATCATTTGGAAACCAAAGTTCAGCTATTGCCTGCTGAAATAGAAATTAAATTCTTCCAGAGTCTGGGAGAAATGAGAGGCGTATTTCATTTCTGGGGGAAATTACTCACTTCTACATCTTAGCAGACCTCATTCCTATGGGGCTGCTGAGAGCCACAGAAGGAGGACATAGAAGCAGGATGTGCAAAAGTAAAACTGCAAAAGAAAAGCTTTTAGCATTTTCAAAACATCTCCTGTTCAACTGCAGCTTGAAATCAAAATTCAGCTTCATTTTCAAAACTCAGTAGCATGATGACTTGCACTTCATGAAACAGACATCTGCTCATGAGTAGTCAGCAATACCATTGCATATTGGTCAGTGTCTTCTGCCTCATAGCAAAGCAATTGCTTATGCTTTTTTATTTAAATATTCAGTGAAACAAAATCACCAAGTAAAATCTAATTATAAATAGGTCCATCCATCATGGTACTCTTTCAGTTGATTTGTTACTGCATACAACCATGAAGGACAGACTAAAGAGAAATCCTCAGGAATGCTCAACAAAAGGGCAATCATTAAAATTCCCTGACACAGTGAGAAGTGATGCATTGATAATGTGTGAGTTGGGGCCTAATAGAAGAGGACAGGAGTATAAGTGGACATGATTACATTTAAATGAGGAACAAAAAGGAGTCCCTTTTCCATAGCTGGTAACCTGTTGTACTATTTCCAATGTCAACCCACTATTCCAATGTTGAATGAAAATTAAGTAAGGCGGGAAAGGTACAGTGTTTCTTACAAGACATTATTTAGAAATCAATAAAACTGTTCTAGACTAATCTTTGGTTTTGCCTTGAAATGAAAGTTACAAGCCATTGTATTAATAGATTAAAAAAGTCTCCTATCCTCCATCCCCAGAAGAGTTATTTACTCCTTGCATAAAATGCTGTGCAGTAGTAACTTATTAACACAAGGCAAGCACTGAAAAATCAAGTTTGGGTTCATCTTTTAAAAAATCATGAACCACTGATGGAAAAGGTAACATTCCTGAACTCTTTTCAGTACTGATGCAGGTCTCTGAGGAAAAAAATTCATATTCAATAGGATATTTGGAAGAAACCCCAAGGGATCAAAGGGCATAATGGCATGTGCACATGAGTACTTACATATCAAGTGTGTCCTGGTTTGAGAGGGAGTGAGTTTTTTGGGATGCTGTGGTCAAACCAATAGGTGCTCATATTTGAATATTGGCACCTGGTGTAGCCACTGAGGACATGGATATGCCTCTGAGAACACTGGGGGTTAAAATCAGAGAACTTCCAGGAAAACTTTCCCTTGGGTTCGGGTGGTAAAAGAGGTCAGACCTCCCCTGTCTGGCTGCGGGCTGGACGGGGCAGGGGAAGCCATGCGGCCAGGTGAGGTAGGCCGGGCCTTGGACAGAGAAGGGGAGCTGAAAGCCCCTGAGGATGGAAGGGTGGAGGAGCGCCGAGAGGCATCGGCAGTCACCCCCCCCCCCCCCCAGGAGCGAGAGAGAGAGAGAGAGACAGAGACAGAGAGGGAGAGAGAGAAAGAGAGAGAGAAAGAGAGAGATGGTGTCTGTGCTTGTGCCACCTTGAAATTTGATAGCACGGCCGGGCCGAGAAGGAGAAGGAGAAGGGAGGGTGCAGCAGGAAGGTGGCCGGCAGGGCAACTTGGGAGTTCTGGACAGGCAGAGACTGAGATTTTTAACCCTTTTCTTGGATGATGAAAACCTTACAAATGCTGATCCTCCTGGAGCTGAATGAGAAGAGAGATAGGGATGAATAGCAGGAAATGGGCAAATGTGATGAAAGTTTGTGCAAGTGAAAGATGTCCGAGAGAAGTTGAGAAGAATTCTAGGTGGCAGGAGATGATGGAGTGGCCTTTGGCTGGACTTTTATTGTATAGCCATGGACAGAACCATTTTTCCTGTGACACAGAGACTGCATTTAGTGGGAAGCAATGGCTTGGAGCCAAGAGAGTTCAGTGTTGTTATGTGAAGGAGTGCATGAACAGAGACGACGGGTGAGGCGGGTGGTTGGTGCCCTCAATCTTCAGTGGAGGAGAAGATCTCTGTTCTTGAGACTCCTCGGCCCCAGGGGGGCAATATGCGGGGGACAAGTGTCCTGAAAGTGGGAGACCATGCTCTTTTTGGAACTGGGCAAAGCAGCCTTAAAAGGAAAACCTTAGAAGCAGTTTTGGTCCATGTGCAGTGGTGAAAGCACTGGACATGGAAGGAAGATGTCATGATGGCAAATGTTATCTGCGCGGAGCCACGTGTGACATGGAAACACACAAGGTCTCAGCTGTGTTTCCAGGGGAAGTCTATGGCACAAGAGAGACTCCTCTCTTCTTGATGAACTGAGAATTGATTATCTGAAGAGTGGTGATGACTGAGAGTTGGTGATCTGAGGGATGGTAACTGAATTGAGAATCCAAGGTTTTGTCTTACTGTGATGTATTGGGAATTTGGTGGGGGGGAGGAGGAATGTTTGGAAGGTTTTCATCCTGAGTTCTGTGTGCTTCTTTTATATATCGTAAGTTAATAAAGTATTTTTTCCCTTTTATTCCTAAGTTGGAGCCTGCTTTGCTCTATTCCTGGTCACATCTCACAGTAGACACCAGGGAGAATGTATTTTCATGGGGGCACTGGCATTGCACCAGCGTCAAACCCTGACAAGGTGATGAGGAAAGAAGAACACCATCTAAAAAAATGTGAAAGTCCTTCAGTCCAGGAATAAAGAACTACTTCATGTCCTTGGTGGACCAGAAGAAATAGAAAATTAGCAGTAAACTTCTCTTTGAGAAGTAATTTCAGTGAGTCATTGAGAAGCAAATCCAGACTGATATCCTCATACCCATAGCCTTATAATCATTTAACTAATTATTATAAATAATGAAAAAATGGGCACAAATCACATTCTGTTCACTGCTCATTCAAGAATGGGTAGAAGAAAGGTTAAAGTCATCAAATAAATTATCTCATAGGAACTGTTTTCCTCTGTTTTATTTACACCTCTCTGTGGCCTCTGTTGTGTTTAAGGCCTTGGCTGACATACATAAGAGAAAAGGGTAGTGAGATGATTCTTCCAAGTCCACACACCTTAGTCTACCTGTTATTCAGCAGTGTAAGGCAGGCCAGAACATTTTGTCCAACAAAGTATTTTCCCCATCTAATCCAATCTCTAGAAACACCCCTAAAACCTTCCAAAAAAAGACTCGAGAGGATGACTATGTTCAGATGAATAAACTGTACATCACTTCAAATCCCTCCAGGCAGACTACATATATTCATCATCTGAGAAACCAGACATGTTGGTGAACACAATAAAAAGTGGCATTTTTAGTTCCCTCTTCACATTGCTAAGATGAGAGAGCCCATCTTCTTTCTCAAAATTTATCTTTCCACTATTAATCACAATAGCCAACAAAATTGCACAAGATGTTTTTTAACAACTTTCCTCAATTTTTCTCACTGTTATAGCCTTTCTTCAAGCTTTCTGTTTTCTTCCTTTCAACTTGCTTGGCCTAGTAATCTTTCTAGTTTACAATCCCAAATTAGCCCCTAAAACCACTCACACAGAACACAAAGTTCTGTAGCTCAGTAGTTTGGAAGATAGTGTACATATTGTTCCATTCCAATTTTATTTAGGAATCACAATTTCTTTCAAATACATGTCTTTTCACAGGCTAGAGACTGGATGAATACTCATCTTTGACCTTATTCTCAGTCTATTGACAAAGCACTTAAGCTTGGCATGACCTTGTATTGACAAGCAAGAAGCAGCATAAATGTAGCATAAAACTTCATTTATCAAAAAAAAGAAAAATTCTCTTATGGCGTGCATTTTTGAATTGTAATAGTACTTTACTTTTTCTGTATTTTTTATTACATTTGTCCAGTTTTATTGAAAACCTAGCTCATTCTTTCAAAAGTGTGCTTTTCTCAGATGTGCTGAGCTCAACAACAGACATGCTGGTACTTGCATAAGATACCATTTCTGAGAATTCTGCAGTAGGCCAGTCTTGAACTTTACTGAAAGGTATAATAAAACCACTCAAAAAATGCAAGCCTGATTCTAGTTTCCTTGTTTTAAATAGAGGAAATATCTCTGAATATATAATCAAAAGCTAGAGTAAATGCAATTGCATTGACTGTAAATGAAAGCATAAAAGGTTAATTACAGTAATAAAATATGAAAATACAATAGAAGAACAACATATTTTTACAAGCAGACTCTTTCTCCTATTGCCCCAGAAGCTGACTCAAGTTAGGAACTCAAGGAGCATGCAGACAGCTTCTCCTATGGGAATAAGATCAGGACCAGATAAAATATCACTGACACAAAGCAGAGATGGAGTAAACTATATGAACTATTTAAATTTTTATGTATTTTCTGTGTTACTGTAGGCTAGAATTTTAAGGTCATTTAAACATTTTTTGCAGCTTCTGCCACCTAAATTGCTTTATTCTCAACAGCTATATATAAAATAGGAATGAAAACACCTACCACCTAGCAATAACGCTTGCTTCGCTGGAATATCACTCAGAATCACAGAATATTCTAAGCTGGAAGGGACCCACAAGGATTATGATGTACAACTCTTACATGAATGGCCTTACAGGGATCAAAACAGGCTGCAGGCTGCATGGGCATCACTGCTGTGAAAATTAAGTAAGTAGAAAGGGAGACGTGCAGTCCTTTGTCAGGTCCTGTATTAACTACATATATTTTTTCTGAGCTTTATGAAAGAGTAAACATTCAAACACATTGTCTGAGGCATCAAATTTTTTTAAGAAGCACAAGTGTCTCCAGGAATTTCATGCCTCCTTTTTCATTCTGCTAAACAAGTTTTTTATTTTCTTGCACTCCTGAATCTTGCCACTTTGTATCCCAAATTTCGTCACAGTGCCAAGGGAAAGGAAGAAAGCATCAGCTGAAGAAAGCAAAGAAAGTTCCCTATCCATTCAGTGATCCAGATATGTATCTTAGTAAGACTACAGGTTATAAATCTGCATAGAAATGAAAACATTGTAAGCATCTGTAGAAACTCATTAATTAAAAGAAATAAGAAAAGCAAATTATTGTACTGTTACAGTACAATTTTGAGACTAAGTGGTGGGCAGAATGGTAAGTAAAAAGAATAAAACAGACTATACAGTAAAGTTGAATGGAAAATATCAAAAATCTTATGAGAAAAATAGTGAAATTAACCAGAACAGGTGAAGTGAATTTTCACAAGAGGAATGCCCCTCTTTCCCTTCTCCCTACTCCCCTGCCCTTGATATTCTCTAATGTTATTAAAGTATGGAAAAGAAGCAGTGGCAGTTACAATGCAAGGAAATAAACCCCCACAGATTCAGTGGGGAAAAAAAAAAGAGAAATAAACAGGTGGCAAAACATGAAGGGACTAGAACAGAAATTCTTTGTTTCTCAAATTTCCTTCTTTACACTTTCATTATCACATACTTCTGGAAATTAGAAGTTCTCTTCACTGCACCGAAATGAAGTGGCCTTATGCACAATGGAAAATGCTTCTGTTTCTATTGTGTACAGCAGGAGGTCAAAACATTGACTGTCTCGTAAAGCCCCATTTCTTTTGCTGTATACCCAACAGAGATTGCATGGCACAATCCCTATGAAAATCTGAACTAGAAACAATTTCCATTAATTATCTCTTTCATCCCGGTAAGAAAGAAATAAATTAAAAAAGAATGTAACTATTCAGATCTGAAGGGATCTGGTCTGAGAAAAGGTTTTTCTAAACAGGTACATATGGGGCAAGTCAAGTCTTCAGGTATTTGTCACATAAATGGGCTATATGGATAAATATTCACTTCATTTAATTCCAGTACATAAGTGCTCTTTTTTTAGAACTCTGGTAAATTGTAGTCTCTATTGTACAGTCCCATCATGGATATTAGGTCCTGAAAGCATTGAATTCTTTTGTTCTTATGAATAAAGCTGAGCAGAAGCTTGAAATTTTAAGTAATCAATATAATTGTACAAAAAATATGATAAAGGACCTGTGTCATTAAATATCATAAAAATGATGAGCACTTTTTGGCTTACTCATTTTCATTAAATTTGGTGATGCCTTTTCATTAAACTTGATCAATGCTGATGCTTTTTTCTGAGTGACATTGAAATCTCCAGAGAAACAGAAGCTGATGTGAGAAATACTGTTTTCTATTTAACATTTCACTAATAAAAATAAATTAGCGTAACAATGCAGATAAATATAAAGTAAAATATTTTAATAAAAGTTGAAAATACCAGAAACGGCAGAACTCATCTTGTAATATCACTAACATCAAAGTTATCAGCCAGTATTTCACCAACATTATGTGGATAAGTCATTCTGATTCAATTGCAGAAAACACGCTATTTCCCTTTATTATCAGAATCCTTCATTAGTAAGCAGTATCATTTAAAGTATTTTACTTGTGGTGTCACAATATATGAAGATAACATTTAATTCCTTTGCTGGTTTCAGCTAGGGTAGAGTTAATGTTCTTCATACTAGGTAGTATGGGGCCATGTTTTGCATTTTTATGCTGAAAACAGTGCTGCTAATATAAAGATGTTTTTTGGTATTGCTGACCAGCACTTGCTCAGTATCAAGTCCTTTTTTGGTTCTTGCACTGCCTTACCAGCAAGGCAGTTAAGGGGTGCATAAGAAGCTGGAAGAGGACATAGCCAGGAGACCTGACTCTGCCTGATAAGGGGATATTCCATACTACGTAGTGTCATGCTCAGCATATAAAGCTGGGGAAGAAGGAAAAAGATATAGGTGTTTAGAGTGATGACATTCGTCTTCTCACGTAACCATCAGGCATGATGGAACCCAAATGTCCTGGAGATGACTGAACTTCTGCCTGCCCATGGGAAGTAATGAATTTTTTATTTTGCTTTGCTTGTGTATGTGTGGCTTTTGCTTAGACTATTGAAGTGTCTTATGCCAAGACATGAGTTTTCTCTCTTTTACTCTTCCAATTCTCTCCACACCTCACTGGCAGGGGAGTAAGCAAGCAGCTGTGTGGGGCTGAGTTGCAAGCTGGGGTTAAACCACAGCACTTGAATAGCTGCTCTCTGCACACAGACAGTGTATTGTGAATTGATTCAAGGATTGATTACACAAATGAGTTTAAATGAGTTGAAAAGGATTACAAAACTTTCCTCCCACTAAAAAAATATCCACGTGCGTCACCAAAATACATTCAGAAAACTAAAGAAAAAATCCAGAACACAAAATTAATAATTGATATTGACTGCCTTTTTACTCCTGAGTTCTCCAGATAACCAGGTCCAATTTTTGTTTCTTTCTTAAAAACAGAAAAAGAAACAAATTGAAAAAATGTGAAAATTGGCGGCAGCACATGTTCTTTAGAGAATAAAAGTCACATTGCAAAGAGAGTACATATAAAGGCACTGCAGAAAGTAAGGTCAAAATATTACTTGGAGAAAGCTAAATAGCAAAAGAATCTAGTTCTGGCAAGTCAAGTGTGAATGGGTCCACAGATAAGATCAAATTAATTTACTGAGTAGATCACATAAAGTTCTATTTGCATAGTTTTGGCTGAGGAGTGGTCATAGAGGTTATGATTTACTCTCACATTTAAGGATAAAGGAAAGAGAAGTGTGCATGCAATTGAAGGTTTAGAGAAGACATGTCAAATATAATTTATTGAAACAACATGCAAAGTTAAATCCAACTTTTCTTTCTCATGGTAATTGGCAATTAAAGAAACAACTTGGAAAACAATCTTAATTTACTCATGGTAAACAATGAGTGAAAATCTCTGGCACATGTACCTGCAGTATGCGCAGACGTACTGTGCGACTGTCACTGGGGTGTATCAATCTAGAATTATTATATCCTGGATAACAACACTTTGCAAAGCTTCTTTGCTAAAGATAGGATATTTCTTTAGTTTTACAGTGTCTGTCCCACTAGTCACTAGTTATTACTTATTCCCCTGACATACATAGTCTCTATCTCAGTTCTTGGATATACTCAGTGTCCCTCAAGGAAATCCCAGAGTGGATCAACTTCTTCCAGCAAACACTGGACATTTTCTCCTTCTGGCCTGCCATTTTATACACTAAGTAACTCTGTTTCTCCAGTGTAATAGAATTCCGCACCCATAGAATGTGAGGTACCCTTTTCACTACCTTTTTTTTGCAAATCTTCCCCTCTTGTTTCAGTGTAATATCCACAGATTTCAGTGGTTTCCCCAGAAATAAGAACTTCAAAATTATCTGTCTTTTCTTTTTGTTCATCTCCCTTTCCACCAGCTCTTTAATCTTTCTTCCCCACCACAAAAGCTGATGGTTGACTTCTGCCATCTTCTTCTACCTTTCCACTTGCCCAGTGACCTTTTTCATCACTAAACTAAGCTCATTGTTTTTCATCTACCATGGATTTTTGTCAAATTATACTAATGGTGGGGGGGAAGTACTGGGGAGAAAATTTCCTTTCTGCTTTCTCAGAATGAAATTACTAATTGTAACAAAATGTTTATTGAGGAAGCAAATTATTAACAAAACATTAATTTTTTTCATGGGAACAGAAATTTTGCCTACACAGCACCAAACAAATTGCATTTAAACAGATTGATGGCATGTTCTTCTATTGAAGTTCTCTGAAATCAGTCAATAATTTCTAACTTTGATGCTTCAAAGATTATTGGAATAGCCCTATTCCATTGTCTTCTGAAATTTTAAAGTTCAAGATAATAGTAACTACAGCAAAGAGCTAGGATCTTATAATAAAATGCGCTTGTACAGAAACATTAATATTAACCAGAAATTACACTTATTCCAGAAGGTGGGAAAACGAGCTGGAAACAATAGGTTTGACTTCACAGGGTAAAAGACTATATGACACATCAATGGGTAAGACATGATTTCAAAACCATCTCTGCCCACACAGATTCCAGCAGATGTAACGATTAATTTATCTCCAATGACTGAAAATGTTGTGGCCATAATGAAGAATATAAAATATTTTCTTTTTCAGTTGTAATTACTATTGTATTCCCAGTAAAGTGAGATTGGAGTACACAAAACCACTCTCTCTACTTCATTCCTCCACTGAGGAATTGCGAATCATTAGGTTGAAAAAATATTTTTACAGCAGTGAAGTAGCATCCATGTATATGACAGTGCTCTTCCAGTTCTTAACTGCTTTCCAACTCAGATACATCAGGGCAAACATAGAATAGATAAAAAACCACTGAGCTGAAATCAGTCATGCACTGGCATAAGCAACCATATTAGCTCTCAAATACTTATCAGGTATGAGATTGTCTCTCTCAAACATGTCAAGTCCATCTGACAACTATTATGTCTGGCCCTCCATTAGCTTTTGAGAAATTATTTCCTGAACCTCCTTGCAAAGATGGTTAAGACCATCTTTTTTCTAGGCAGATATTATTCTTGGCCAGTAACACCATTCATCAGCTCAAATGGCTCCTCTCCCTCTCCTGCATTTACTTCTCTGATGTACTTATTACATTCACTCGAAGCCTTTATCTTAGAGCCTGGATCTATTAGTCCCTAATCAACCCACCTGTTTTGCTCTGTGTTCTTTCAAAATGTCTTGAATATGATTGATGCAGTAATCTACACGGGGACTCGAGCAATGGCTTCTTCAAATTCTTGCCTTTAAAATAACTTGCTTGATGCTTCCTAGAATGGCAATTGCACTTATACACTATTAATACTGTGTTAATAAACAATAGGCCTGAGACTATCTTTTTCTTTTACTGCCACATTATAAACTTATGAAACATTGTTATGCTACTAAATATAAACATATCCAACCTTACACTTCCAATGCTAAATTTCATCCCTGTGTAATTACTCCATCTCTCAGTCATTAAGGTTTTTTTCTATTTAATCCTGCAGTCCTCTTCACTGATGGAACTTTCTGAATGTTTGTATTTCTTTGTTCTTCCTATTCTATCATCCTACTTTGCTAAATCTTATCAGCCACAAGGTCACGAGGAATTTCTGTAGATATCCCTTGTAACTCACCCTCTCTCACAACCTGTTGTTGCCTCTCCATCAGTCAGTTCTCTATGCCACCTCCTTTTCTAATTTTGATCCCCATTTCCTTCAGGTTAAAAAAAAACATAGGACCATAATTTCACAAAGTCTAACTGGACTGAAACTTTCATTCCCCATTTTTCTAGAATATATATTATGTAATGAAGAAAGCCATCACATAGACTAATAGAGATCACAACCAGCATATTGACTGGGAAATGCACACTGAATTCCATCTGTCTCTGCCATTTACTTCTGTGACTTCAATTATTCATTCTTTCAAAATCAATTCTAAAAAATATAAATATAAATCACGCAATCAAAAAATTCTGCCCTAACACAGGAGCCTAGTTATAAATATTTCACTGAACTTGGAATTTCAGATTTCTGAAATTTATTTGCAGAGTCAGAATTTTAGTTCTCTTAATATTTTGGTATGGAAAAATATCCAATCTCTTGTAAATCAAGTATATTAAGTTAAAACTGAGCAAATTAAATTAGTTTTGTTATCTTTCTGGTGGTGTAAATTTCCCATTTCCTATTTTCTTTTCTTTCAGCACCCTCACTCCTATTTTATTCATACAGATAAAGAACAGTTTAGTATTTGTTTTAAATTCCTTAGTAGAGCCTAATTCTGCTGGGCATTAGGTTGTGCTGCTGCTTAGATGAAAGCACTAAAATTCCATTCGGGTGAGCACTAATTCCTTGTTCTTCAGTCACAACTAAACAAAGGAGATAATTTTGGTACCACAGAGGGTTGAAGAGCAAAAGTCAATAAAACAAAGTTACTTGTCATCTTTGTGTGCAAGGTGCAGGTTATCTCTACAGCCTGCAGATGGTATAACATTGTATAAATATCCTTACTCTGACATAATGATAATTTTGTGTTGCATATCAACGCGAGAACTCACCTCATTGAATGAGGTGCTTTGAATTACAGAATCAGGTTAAACTTTTGGAATTTAAACTATGACAAGCTAGACCAGGAAAAACAAGTATAACTGAGGAACTTTTCTGTGGTTTTAGCTTTTCCAAAGGGTCAAAAATTTAGAAGAAAGGGGGCAAAAGACATTAGAGCTGGCATATATGAATGCACAGCACCAGTGCAGAGGCATCAGAAGAGAAGGAAAATGCTTCTACTTCAGCAAAGAGCACTAAAATGGGATTCCTAATAAGCAAACAATGGGTCTTGCAGGTGAGCAAAACTATGGTCAAATTTATGTGTTTGTAGCACTGACATTCATTAGTGTTAGAGCCAACAGTGTGGTGACAAGAAAAGCATTAGGATGCAGTTATGATTCCATAAAGAGTCTTGAATGTTCAGGTTTATATAAAATATTTCTAAGTAACATAATTTATTAATTTGATTTTATTTGCATGTTCCCAGGACTGGGGTAAAAACACTGTCAATCAAAAATACTTTGAGTATTTAGAGGCTCCTCAAGACTTAACTTCCTTTTTAGACAGTACCAAAAAATGTTGGTTTTAATTGCAGCACAGACAAAGGTTCTTCCCTGCTTCATCTGCTCAGTCATCATTTCAACCCTGCCTCATGCTGTAGATGCAGTTCAAATATGTTCTCACAAGCACCTACTATGGTAGGAGTGACAAGTCAACATACAAAATTATCCCATTGTCAAGTAATGACAGAATACCATGTGATTGATATTGGTGTCTGGGACTTCAAGGTGACTGTAATGTGTATTTAAAGGCCAGACATTTCACATAATAAGTCCTTCAATACTATTAATGACTACAGGATTTTTTTTTTTAATGATTGCTGCTTTGCAACATATGGTAAAAGGGCTGAATAAGATTTTCTGTTACAGACAACAAATTTATTGATGGCTTCACTGACATGGATCTAGAAAAGCAGAAAGGAAACAAAGATGTTTTAACAATCACCCCATTAATTATATTACTTTATACTTTCACAAAATAATCTTGTAGATTTAACAGCACAACCAACTGCCAGGATACTTTTCAGGAAAGCACGTTTTTCTTTTATGTTTTTTATTTCTAAAAAATAGAATAACATTCCTAAAGAAAATGCAAGTTCCTTTTAGGGAAGTGTGTGTACCCTGAAGAACTCTCAATATTCAGAAAGGGCTGACAGAGTTCTCCTCAGTAACAGCAGATGAAGCATGAAAACATTGGGGCAAGAACCCCAAGGAACAACACACATCAAGAACCAGAAGACATCATTCCAGAGATTGCAGAATGCTGACAGAGTTATGCCCGACTTGAACACAATGTATGGAGAAATGATGAACAGAACAGCCCTACTAGTCTGGAACTATGTGTTTAGCATGCAGCCAAGCCAGAAATAATGGTAAAGTCTATCATCAACATGCACTCTGAGGTAACTGCCCATAGGCTCAGAACTATTTTAAGTTATGAAGTGTCTATTTCAGAATTGATTCCCGTCATGTTGATAATAAACAGCAAGCATGAAGTTGTGAACATGCCTTGTTGTGTTGTTGCAGAGGACAGGAGTCTGGATTTTCTTCTTCGTGTTGAGTCCTGCAAGCACAAAGACACTGACTCTCTTCAGCTGCACAAATAGAGATCCTACCCTATTAGACAAATACAAGGCTAAACCATCTATCTGATCAAAATAATGGTTTTAGACTTCTATTACCTTTTTTTTATTTTTTGGTGAGTACTTTAAATTCAGAAACACTTCAACAAAGATGGAGAATTTGACAAAATGAGGTAACTCCCACATCCAGCAATACTCCTAATAAAATTCTGAAATCAAAGTATCACTTTTTTTCTAGGTAGTGGATTGAGCCTGGCTGGATTCCAGGCACTCAGCTAAGTCACTCTCTCACTCCCCTCCACAGCTGGACAGAGGAGACAAAATATAACAAAGGCTTCATGAATTAAGGACCAGGAGACATCACTCACCAAATACTGCCATGGGAATAACAGGCTCAAATTAGACATATTAATTAGATTTACTATTAACAAAATCAGAGTAGGATAATAAGAAGTAAAATAAAACCTTAAAACCACCTTCCCCTAACCCCTCCTTCCTTCCTAGCTTTGCCTCTTTTCCCAGAAGTGCAAGGAGACAAGGAATGGCGGTTATGGTCACTTCATCGCCTGTGGTTTCACCCACTGCTGAGGGAGAGGAGTAGTTCCCCTGCTCCACTGAGGAGTTCCACCCATAGGAGACAGCTCTCCAAGAACTTCTGCAATGTGAGTCCATCTCAAGGCAACAGTTGTCCCCAGACTGCTATAGTATGGGTCGCTCCTCCACAGAGTTCAAGTCCTTCAAGGACAAGCTGCTCAAGTGGGGGATCTCCATGGGCTCTCCATGGGGTCACAGCCTCCTCTCAGGTTTTCAATTGCTCTGGCATGTGTCTCCTCCACACCAGGTCTGCATCTCTGTGGTCCTCCATGGGTTGCAGATGTATAGTCACTTCACCATGGGCTACAGAGGAATCTCAGCTCCAATGCCTTATCACCTCCTCCCCTTCCTTCTCCACTGACCTTGGTGTCTGCATAGTTGTTTCTCTCACATATTCTCACTCTCCTCTTCTCTGGCCACAATTACAACTGCTCAACATATTTTCTTTTTCTTTCTTAAATATGTTATCACAGAACCATTACCATCATTTCTAATTGGCCCAGCCTTGACCAGCAGCCCATCCATCTTTGGCATCTCCAGGGACTGGCTCTGCTGGACATGCAGGAAGCTTCCAGCAGCTTCTCACAGAAGCCACCCATGTAGCCCCTCGCTATCAAAACCCAGGCCATGCAAACCAAATACAATATCCCCACATTAAGTTGTTCTGAACAGAAATCACAGGCAGAAAGCACATCTGTACTTGAGACTAGACATCTATTTTTAAGTTTGATGGGTGCTAAATACAGAAAAGGGAAAAAGAGCACTGTTAAGCTCAGAAAAACAGTAATTCAACACTGATAAAGAAGTGAAACCAAAAGAAATCCCAGTCTTGGGAAGCTGAAGAAGTACAGACCTTGCCAGCCATTTCCCTGAAGGAAATACACTTAGTGATATAAATGGCCAAAGTTCTTGGGAAAATGGACAATAGTCAATAAACAACACCAAGTTAGGTGGGAGTGTTGATCTGCTTGAGAGTACAGGCCTCAACAGGCTAGATCCATCTACTGAGAACAATTGTAGGAGATTCAACAAGGTGAAATGCCAGGTACCTGCACCTGGGTCCCAACAACCTCATTAAATGTTACAGGCTTGGGCATCAGTAGTTGGAAAGATGCCTGGCAGAAAAAGCAAATTGATGTGCTTGTTGAAAGACATCTGAACTTGAGCCAGCAGGATGCCCATGTGGCCAAGAAGGTCAATGGCATCCTGGCCTTTAGCAGGAATAGTGCAGCCAGTAGGACGTGGGAAGTGATCGTCCCCCTCTGAGGACTGCTGAGGATGTACCTTGAGTACTATGTTCATTTTGGACCCCTCACTACAAGACATTGAGGTGCTCAAGCATTCTCAGAGAAAGGCAACAAAACTGGGTGAAGGGACTGGAGTACAACTCTTAAAAAGAGCAGCTAATGGGACTGGGGTTATTTAGACTGGAGAAATGGAGCCGTTGGTGGGACCTTATCACTTCCTACAGCTGCCTGAAAGGAGGTTGTAACCATATGGGGGTCAGACTCTTCTCACAAGTAGCAAGTGACAGGATGAGATGAAATGGTCTTAAGTTGAGTCAGGGGAGGTTTGAATTGTATATCAGGAAAATCTTCTTCACTGAAATTGTGGTCAGGCATCAGAACAAGCTGCCCAAGAAAGTGACAGAATGATCACCCCAGAAGTGTTCAAAAAACATGTGGCACTGGGGTATGTGGTTTAGTGATGAACTTGGCTATGCTGGATTAATAGCTGATCTTGTACTTGGGGTCTTTTTCAACCTAAACTATTCTGCAATCTGAAAAAAGGCCAGTAAATATTTAAGTTAATCCTAAATGCTGCACACAGACCTACTCTTCTTTATGTTTCTCTTTTTTATGGTGTTGTTCCCTCTGTTATTTATCTCTAACCTTTTATTCTTTCCTTCACTGAACTTAAAAACAGAGTTAAAAAAAAACCAGTACCTTACCTGATTTTAATAAAACAGTTCTGTTAGTCTGCAAACTATTGCTCAAGACATTAACCTTTATGTTGTAAAAAATTCTGAAAATTTAAACCTAGTCAAAGGATATAAGAAGTTAATGACAAGTTATAAACATTAGTTGTATAATAAAAAAATTATGTGTAGACTCAATATATTCTTAAAATTAACAAGAATAAAAAGATAACCAGAAGAAATGCAAAAACACTTTTACATTTTTAGAATTATGCAGAAACTTATTCAAAAGTAATGTGTTTGTCACTTTATACATATATAATGGACAAGCTGAAATACAATGACCTTAAACCTACCTCAGCCTTATTTGTGCTATAAAGAAAAAAAGTAGGAGGGTAACATATAAGTTGAGTAGAGATACACTTTCTGACAATAATCAAGCAGAGACTCTGCCATCCCCTAGGATCATTCTTCATTTGCCCACACGACTCCAGCTCCTGCAGAGGTTTCATAAATCCTGCAAGAACATATAACTTCAAATCTGCAGTTCCCACATATGGTTCTGGGTGAGAGAGTTTATTACACCAGTAATAAACTCCTAGAAACCAGAGAGCTCCTGGTGAAACAATTAATGTGAGCAGCAAGTCAGTACTGTCATTTTTTGTAGGCAGTTTAGCAGCAAAACCACATTCCTAAATAAAGAAACTGAGAAGAGTCTGAAGAGTCAAATGTGCCTTTGTGGATTTTCACATCCCTCTAAAGGACACAGGAGGACCTACAGAGCATGGCACACCTTTAGCAGGCACCTTGAATGGTCCCCATTCCATCACATGCATAATAAACATCTCTCTCAGCTGTCCTACATTGTTCACCTTCCTGAAGAATGTCTCTTCCTTTTTACAGCATGATAGTTAAAGAAACAGACTTCAACATAATTGTCTTTATTCTATTTCTAATCTTTCCCGAAGAAGAGATTCCATAAATACTTCATTAGACATACAATACAAATGATAATCACAATGGGAGTAGCAGGGCTGACATAACTGTCTTATCTCCATAAGGTGGCAACAGGTTCTTTGCATCAGAAATTCAGTACACCCTGCCAGAAATACAGGCACTAGTGTTTTTTTCCTTTAATATTTTCACCATACCTTTACCAAATTAAACATATTGAGGTGAACCCATCTTCTCTTCCACTCCCAGCCTTCAGATGTCTTTTACTTGAAAATTTAAGGGAAATACTTGAAGAGAAAAAGACATGACCTGCAGCTGGCCATTTTTAAAATAACCTCATCATGACTTTCAGGCCCTTGCAGTGTGCACAACTATATCATACCTGCTTTGGGCATCCTCTGAGCAGCCCCACCAGATATACAGCCACTCAAGATCAGAACTTTGAATGGAAAAAGAACAGCTATGGAAAAAGGACCTGAAATGTTCCAAACTCATTTTCAAGACCCCCAACTGTCCCTATGTTTGGCATCATCTACATCTTGCTGTGACCCTCCTCTTCAACAGAGGATTTAGTTTGTTCACCCTTCCCATGCAAAAAGACATAGGTATGCCAGGGTACATGTTTCCAAGAACTGACTAGAAAACACTATAATGAGCAACAGAAGCAAAAGTGTGACAGGAATTTAAGATGTTATTTAGGAACATGGAAATGAATGGGGCTTTACACAATAATAATGATACAACTGCTCTTTTTTACACATCAACTTTCTATTATTAAACATTAAAGTAGAGGCAAACAGCTCAGAGAAAAGCAAAAATCAACACGGTCTGACAAAGAGGATATCCAGTGAAGGAACAAAGAGCCCATGCCTTCTCTTGCTGCAACCAGACAGTCCAATAACAAAGCTGTGGTAACTGTGTATCATGAGGGCTAAGGGTAGATTCACAAAAGCTACCTTTGGTATAATGAGCATAATTATTCATAATCAAGTGGGAAAGAGAAGGTTCCTCCTGCAGACAAATAGATGCCAAGGAGGAAAAACTTTATGTAGCTCTTGGTGGACAACAAGCTGTCAAGGAACTAGCAGTGTGCCCTTATGGCCAAGAAGGCCAATGGCATCCTAAGATACATTAGGAAGAGCATTGCCAGCAGGTTGAAGGAGGTGATCCTGCCCCTCAACTCAGCCTGAGTTGAGGCCACATCTGAAGTGCTGTGTCCAGATCTGGGCTCCTCAGAACAAGAAACATAAGGATTCTGAAATGGGTCCAGTGGCAGTCAACAAATATTATTAAGGGACTGGAGCATCTCTCTTAAAACAATAGAGTGAGAGAGCTGGGCCTGTTCAGAGTTGAGATCACTGAGAGGGGACCTCATTAATATATATAAGCATTTGAAGGGAGGGCATCCAAAGAATGCAACTGATGCCTTAAGTTTTATCTTTCATATTTTTTAGATCCTGTACTGTCTTCTTAGAGTGTAACTCTGAACTTCATATGAAGTGTTACTAAGTTCTCTCTTCACAGCTTAGTTAGACAAAACAATCCTTTTACAGCCTGAGAATCAAAGACACTGTTGCACTTTCAGGCCCAGAAAGTGTAAACAATGGTGAATTGAAGAGAGCAAACCAGGAGGATGGGACTTCATAACCTGAAGCTGTAATTGGACAATTGATCCCACTATGTTAATGGACTAAAACTTACTAAAGTGTGAAAACTAGCGACCAGTCGTCCATATTGTGTCCATCTTGGGTCCATCTTGAGCAGAGCCACAACCGGGCTCTTGTACTGCCCAAGGTATATCCTTTGAAGGCCTTTTAATACATACCTACTTTATTCCTTTAACTCTGTCTAGCTTCTGTTCCAGGTCAGCCTCCCAAGGCATCAGAAAAAGCTCTTATTGCTGATGCCAAGAAATAGGAGAAAAGGCAAAAGGCAGAAACTAATGCACAGGATGTTCCTCTTGAATATGAGGAGTGCTGGTGACTATGCACTGGAATAGATTGCCCAGAGATGTTGGTGAGTCTTCCTCACTGGAAATATTAAAAAACTGTCTGGATGCAATTCTGTCCAATGTGCTCCAGGATAATCATGCTTAAGCAGGAAGGTTGGACTAGATGACCTACTGTTGCTCCAGACTTACCCATTCTGTAGCTCTTCAAAGAGTGAAAAATGTATATTATATGATTAGCTCTTTGCAAACATTAAACTGAATACTATATATGTTATGTTGGAAAGTTATGCTGTATTAATATCTTTTAAGTAGTGTTGTATTAATCTCTTTTAAATAGTATGGTAAATACAGTATTTAGGCTATAGCATAATATTAAAAAATAAACTATGTGATGTAAGATACTTTTTGTAACTAGCTCAAGGAATGGATAAGATAATCAAGAAATTCTTTGCATAGAGATAACAGCAACAAGACACCAAGACCCCAAGAGAAGAATGATTGCCTCCTTATGGGAACAACCCAGACTTTGAGGGACCAAGGTGATTGATTTACAAGATGGGGGGAGGAAGCTAAAATTAAGCAGAAACAAATTTAACTCAGCAAAAGTATTTTTGATCTTTTGATGTTATAAGTTGTAGTGAATAGTCCAAGAGCATCTTTGGTGCTCAGAAAATAATAGGAAATAAATTTGAGAAACATTCACCGTAACAAAATAAGCTAAGACATGTAAAAACATCTAGCCTGAATAAAGTATACATCATAATGTTGACAAAACATAATATAAACATCTCATCAAAGGAAATGCAAGTTAATTTTCAGGATATGCTGTAATGTGCAATTTACAAAGAATTTGTTTGAAAAAATCTGTCTCTTTTGCTACATCACATTCCAAAAGTTAAGAAAAGAGGGAAAAACATGGATTAAATCCCGCTACAACACGCATTTAAATGTGTAATGAGGAGCATATGCTAAGATTATTCAGAAGCTTTTCAATATCCCTTTTTTTCCTCAACACACTATAGACAAATGAGTCTATAACATCATATATTGTTTTGCATGATGATTCAGAACACAGATGGACTAAGCCCATGTTCAGAACGATTATCTTTTTTCCCACGGGGCATAATTTTCACAATTCCAGAAAACACTATCTATTAAGCAATTTGCTTATCAGTATTGTTAACTCACAGCATGGCTAATGAACATGTACTCTTGTCTGAAAGCAAAACTGAGAAAAATAGACAATTAAATTAGAAAGGAAAATTGTGTACCTAAGGAGACATGAGCCTGCCACTACTCTGAACCTAGGTAGGCCTTTTTCCCTCTTGGGTCTCTAGGGCAGAATCTACACTAGAAAGCATCTAATATATTTGCGGTGATACTGTTTATTATAAGCACAGCTGTTGTTACTTCCCCAACTGTAACTACCTCTATTATCTGTGGTAAAGTCACCCAAACAACAGCCAGCTACCACATGTGCCTTGTAGACTACTGGAATACTGGAGACAGGGATTGAAGACACAGACACAACAACCTTTTAGGTAAACAGCAGGGAACAAAAAGACCATCACAACAGTGCAGCTTTTCACCAACATGTTCAGCAGGTCTACTCTTCAACAAACATGACTGATGACTAGCTAGCTTTCCAAGCTGCATGTGTTTATACCTATGTCTCAGAAGAATGAGCTGTGGTCAGGTGTGATGGGAAAACTCTGGGCACAAAAGACTAATGCCAAGGAGAGAATGGTGAGCCGTGGTCCTAACCTTCCCAATGACATCTGCTCAGCACAGCACTCCTGGTCTGTGCCCTCTCTGCAATGTCATGTGTTGGGGGGTTAGGTTTCTTTCCTTTTGTTCCTTTTTACTTATGGAATTCCCTCCCGCCCCCCGCCACAATTTTTTAGGAAAAAAAAACGGCTTAAGATAAACAAAAGAAGTGGTGAAGCTCAGGGAAGGTGGGCATCTGGTTGCACTTCTCTTATCTGGGAGTTTCCCTCCAATGGACAGAGATACCACAAGAATTTGGCTGATAAAAGATGGGGCTGGAGCAGCTGCTGGCGCTCTCTCTCTCTCTCTCTCTCTCCTTCAGAGGAGGACAGTCAGAGCTGCTGCTTGGGGAAGGGAATTCGCTTGCTGCTGCTGCCTGCTTCTTCTGCCATGGGTGAGCCTCTGCTTGTGAGAGCAGCCACTAAATTGGGACCTTATTAACACTTACCCCACCAAAAAAAGAGACCTATCTCCATCTGCTTGGGTGCCCAGGATCCTGAGTTCATCCGTCCCTGCCCTCCTGGGAGCTGAGCTGCTGCTGCCCTGCCCCCACCACATCTGCAGCACTGCTCCAAGCTTTTTGCTGCACTGTAGGCTCACACCGCCTACCTGCTGAAACATCCTGACGTCCCAGCTTGCTGCTTCCAAGAATTTTGTTAGGGCACTGAGATCAACTACCCCAGGGGTTTGCAAAGCAAAGCCTCTCTTCCATCCCTTCCCATCTCTGGCAAGCCACCATTACCCTGCCCTCACACCACAGCGCCCCCTGCCGGGGAATCATCGCACCTGCCCTACCTACTGGGAGTCACCAGCGCCCCTGCAGGGCTGTGGCTGTAACTGCACCAAAGGAGAAAGTGCCCGCCGCTGAGGAAGCCTTCACTGGATGTGTGGTTCTGTTTGTTGTTAATGCCGTAATTGTTCTTATTTGCTTTATTATACATAATAAACAGAAAATAATTGTTATTCCTATTCTCATATCTTTGCCTGAAAGCCCCTTATTTTCAAAATTATAATAATTTGGAGGTAAGGGGTTTATGTTTTCCACCCCAAGGGAGGCTTCTGCCTTCCTTAGCAGACATCTGACTTTCAAACCAAAACACCATATTTATTAATACTTTACACCATCCACCTATGGGCACATGCATGGCCGATTTGAAAAGTTATTGGCTTTTCACAAATATTAAAAGGAATACTATATGTGTTACATTGGAAAGTTATGTTGCATTAATTTGTAGTACTGTATTAATCCTTTTTAAGTAGTGTGGTAAATATAGTTTTAGGCTATAACATAACATTAAAATAGAAACTATGCAATTTAAGATACTAACTAGCTCAAGGAATGGAGAAGATAATCAAGAAATTCTTCGCACAGAGATAACAGCAACATGACACCAAGACATGAAGACTCCAAAAGTGTCGCAGACATTCTTTGTGAAAAATCCTTTCTTGGGATTTTCCCTGCTGGAGCTGAGAGGTTTCAGCAGCAAATGTAAACAATGGTTATCTGCTGCTGTGGAATGCAACTGGTCCACCCGTGGTTGGTCCCCTGTAGATGTTTGGATCTACTGACCACTCATGATGGAGCTGCTATCGCTCTCTGCCGAGACACAGACCTTTGTTATTCATTCTTGCTATCTCTTTCTTAGAATAGCCAGCTTCTGAAGAAGCCTCTTCCTTTTCTATCCCTATGTAGTATAGTTATAATGTTATGTATATATCATAATATAATAAATCAAGCCTTCTGATAATGGAATCAAGATCCTGTCTCTTCCTTCCTCTACAAAACCCCTGTGACCACCGTCAACACAAAAGAAGAATTATTGCCTCCTTATCAGGAAGAACCAGACTTCGAGGAACCAAACACTGATTTACAAGATGAAGGGGGGAAGTTGACAATAACCAGAAGACACCCTTTGTTTGAAAAGAATATTTGCATCATGTATGAGATATATGAATATGCAATAGGCTATTGCTTTTAAGGGTTAATCCTTTGTTAATGAGGTGTGCTTTTGCTTGGTAGAATGCACCCAGACATCTGTAATTCTTTGGCTTTATTGTCCTTTATTGTCCTAACTCTGATTCTCCAAATTCTTATTGCTCTAATTTTTTATTACTATTTCATAACTATTTTATTGCTTTTAAATTTTTAAAGCAATTGATTGGCGTTTTTCACAATTTGGTGCTGAAACCTGGGAAATAACACCTCGCTGCTGAGGGAGGAAGGTGTGCCCTGCCAAGTTTGGCAACCTTGTTCTGTTTCTTCTGGCATGCTTGGCAGATGCAGATTCCAACAAGACAAAAAGAGACAATAAAATAAAGAAAAGGGAAAAGGCTCCCTAAAACCATAGTAATTGGCCCCCTAAGACTAAAGTGTTCATGAGGACCTGGAAAAAGGATTGTAAGTATTTTTCTTTTGGGGTGGGGCAGGTACAGGGGAGGGGGACTGAAAATGTGTGAACAAGAGGCAGGCTGGTTATCCAGACCTGCTAAGTCAGTGCAGGAGTCTCTCCATGGCAGTTCCATCTTTTTGCGAGAAAAACGGCTAGTAAAGTGACAAAGCGAGTGCTAGAAGAGTGAGAGAATCCCTCCAGGGGAAACTGGGACTGAGTCTCAGGGAAGGGGTGGGACCCCTTGGAGAGAGGAAGCCAAGGGTTTTTCTAGCACAATCTACTGGGAAAGTGGGGGAAAAAAAGAAAAAGTGGAGGGGGGCCCCTAAAAATTCTGCTGGGTTGAGAGATAAAAATGCCCAAGAGCATCTAGGATTAAACCTGCTGGGTTGAGGGATTAATATGCCCAAAAGCATCCAGCGTTAAGCAAAAATCCTCTGGATTGAGGCTATGCCCAAGAGCATCCGGAGTTGGACAACACAGCTGGGTTGAGGGATACCCAAAAACATCCGGGTCTGGCCAGCAACATCTGAAATTGTATTTGAAAGTAAAAGGTACCTTATAGTTGTCTTGTTGTGTATGAGAGTGAGTCACAAACAAAATTACCCTCAGAAATATAGAAAAGCATTGG
Source organism: Setophaga petechia (assembly GCA_024362935.1). NCBI lineage: Eukaryota > Metazoa > Chordata > Aves > Passeriformes > Parulidae > Setophaga > Setophaga petechia. The sequence continues at coordinate 12,250,815 of JANCRA010000026.1, read as the reverse complement.
AAAGCTGGGAGAATTAAATTCAAACAATGCCAGCCAATCCCTGGCAAGCATGGATACAGGCATCTATTGGCCAGTGAGCTGAGTAGTAACCAAATTCAGCCAGGTTTTTGAAAACCATATACAAAGGAACTGCACTAAATAAAAATTTGCTGTTGCCGCACAAACTAGGGAGTGTCGTGTCATGTCCATCTCAACAGAGACTTTAAGCTGCAAAACTCTGGAGAAAAGTGAGGTATGGTGTGTCTCTAAATTTCACTTCACTGAGCATTAACATGAAACTGCAACATATGTAGGACAGGCTCACCGAGTGGACTGAAAACTGTATACATGCAGCCACTTCTATTACTCTTTCTCCATCCTTGCCCTTTTCCTGAGCCAGCCATGTCAGTGCCTTGTCCAGCTGTGACAATGCTGGACAAGCTGGAGAGGCCTTAGAAGTAATTTTTAAACACCTCTAGCCCAACAGAACACAAATTGGATGTTGAGGCAACATTAAAATTAGTCGCATGCATATTTTGTAAAACTGACTTGAACAGAAAGCTTGTTAATTTGTTTTTCCCTTTCTCTCCTCAACATACTCATAATTTCTGCCCACAAAATGCATGAAAGTTTTAAAAAAATTCATCTAGTCTAGTACATTTAAGAAAACTTATATTTGAAACTATTTTTTCTTTAGAAACACTTAAAAGTTTTAAAATTTCAGCATTTGAGAAAAAAACCTCAAATTTAGCTGAGAAATTCTACAGAGTGGATGTATGAAAATTGCACATACACGTCTATGCACTACATGGTTCCCAATATGTCATCCTCTACAAGCAAACACTGAGATTACCTACCAACTCTTCTCCAATTTTGAGGAGAAGACAAGAAGAGCAGAAGTTCATTTCATAGGTGATGGATGAGCTTTTCCTGGATCCTAGCCCTCTCTCCACACCTTTCAAACATGCATCTATTTTCCCCTTAACAGTTTAATTTGGAGGGGTTCCTTACAATATGTGGGCAATCATGTTAAAAAAAGTGTCCTGAGATAAAGAATCCATTTCCCTCAGAGAGGGCTGAAATATTCTCAAAGACTACTCCTTCAGCTGTCCATCTGTTATCAGACACTGTATGTCCAACTTGATCTCAGAACCATAAGCACAAAAGGACATGACAGACTCAAGTAGGTCTGTCATGCTGATTATTCTCAAGTAGCCGAAGAGAATAATCAGCAGCTCCAGGCCCTGCTGCTCTACCTAGTAACTCCTTCCATGTAAAAAAGAAGTAGTCTACCCCTCTATTACCTGATTATTCTGGATTGTGGAAGTAATGTTTTGCAGCTGTAATTGATAGATGAAGAGGTAAGAGGAGAGTAGAGAAGTGTACTTGACAGTAGACTTGATTTTCTAAAGGATTCTTAACTTTCTGTCACCTTTTTTCCATTAAAATATACTACCTCTCACTCCAGACTCTGCTTGTTACTGCACAGGTCATTAATATTGCAGTTAGGTATGGTATTTTGTCCAGGTAAGTACAACAAAATATCACTAAAATACTTGTCTTCTATTTTAGTACTCACCTCTCTCAACACTGAGACTGTTAGGCAAATATTTCATGATACACACCAAAACAGAAAATTACTAGAATATCTGCATACCTATCAGCCTTTCACTGCACAAAATTCTTCTTCATAATCCTTCTTTCAAAGTAGATGCAATCTGATTACATGCATCTAATGACAGTTCATACCAAAAATAGGTTGAGTAACTATTCTCCTTCTCTTCCCAAAGACCGTGCTGTGACACAATTTGGATTGGAGGCAATGAACACCTAACAAAATCATACATCAAAACCCTAAACAGAAACCAAAGCATGTAAATGGCAAGAGCCAAGTTTGGCCATTCTGCTGTGTTTGCAAAATGTCCCACTCTGCATGAAGCTCCTTTAGGCAGAGCTAGCAATACTCAAGTATTAAGGTGGCAGGCAGCCTGAATGGGACAAACTCAGTCTCACTCAAAGCCACAGCATATTAGAAACATAAAAAATTATTTTCATAGGCATTTTCTGAAGTTACTAGCTTTGAAATTTTCACGTACTTTGTAAAACAATCCATCAAGCTGTAATGACTGTAAATTCATCTTTGACATCTAGAAACCTACTACCTATGAGAAAAACTAGTTAAATGTTCAAAACCATCACTTTTCCTTTTCATCTTGTCTAAAAACCTCTTCTTCCTTTGGCCTTAGTTTGCTCTCTTTTCATTTCATCCTTCTACCAACCACCACTGGATAATGAGATACATGAGATATTTAACCCTGTTTCTTTCTTTCAAAAGGTTTTTAATGAAAATGTTTGCAGGCTCTAAAATTAAATCAAAATAGTGTAGGATTATTCGTGATTTTCAACAGGGTGCCAACCTTTTTTGTCACCTATTCCCCCTTTCTCAAACTGAAAAAAAAACCAACACATTTTTTAGATCAATCTGGAGAAATAAATTTCCCTTTGGAATTCACTCAAACGTTCTTTAAAAATCACTCAGCTGAATCAAATTCATATCTGAATGACAACAAATTATTTCATGCACAGTTGATGAAGAGGAACTAATTTTCTCTAATAATCCTGTATACTGAAAAGAGAAATAAAATACAAACATTAGTCTTACTCTGACAGATTATTTTTTTTTAATAAAAGAGTATCCTCCATCATCACCTTAAAAGGTTTTAGAAAACTGTATTGTTTCAATCTCACACTGCGGTTCTGTATGCCTTAATGTAAAATTAATGTCCATTCAATATAATCTTGTTGTTTCTCATTCACTTCTGCACTAATTTGGCTTTCTTACAGCAGTTTTTGACACAGAAATATCTACTCTGATTTCTCTCATCTTGAAATGAAATTTTCTCAGGTTTTTGGAAGGGGTGGGGGGTTGGTGTTTTTTTGTTTTGATTTTTTTGCAGGGGGCAAGTTGTGGGACAACTTTATGATGCTTGTATCTGCATTTGTCTGTTCAGTCCAGAAATAAGTTTTGCACTTTTAAAACTGGTTCTGAGAGTGAAGAGAGGGGAAAAAAGAAGCTCAGAGTTTTTATCAGAAACTGCACTTGCTTTCCCGGATCCTGCTCCTGGACTGTGTTGTCTGCAGCATTGACAGCCAGAGAAAGCTCTCCTTTGCTTTTCAGTTAGTTTTTAGCTAGCTGAGGCAGAGAAGTTCCCTGGACTGTGGTTTCTCTTTTTCGTGGAACTGTTTAAACCTGCTCTGCACTGAAAACCCAGAAGAGCACCAGGAGCTCACACTGGTGGCCCACCAGGCCTGGCCTGGGCCACCGCAATTCCTAGTGCTGGAGGAACTGATAACAGACTGAGTGAGCTGAGCTACAGCCTGAGTTTGTCATCTCTTCAGAGCGGTGAGGAGTTTTGGTCTTTAATGTTGTTCATTTTTTGTGCTGGTGAATGCTTTATCTGTTAAATAAACAGGTTTTTTCACTTTTCTCCAAGGAAATCTTTTCCCAAACCAGCTAGGGGAGGGGCCACTTGAATTGGCTTTGTAGAGGAAAACCTTTAGAGGTTTCCTCCCAAAATTGCCCTAAACCAGGACAAATACAGGGGCCTTTTGCGTTTGGTTGTTTTTGTTGGGTTTTTAAATTTTGTTTTGTTTTGGGTTTTTTTGTTTGTTTGGGGTTTTTTTTGTTGTTTTTTTTTTTTTTTTTTTTACCACCAGACAGTAGAATCTTCTTCCAGCTGCTTTACTCTTTATATTTAGAGAGTTGCCACAAAATGCTATATTCACAGGGCAGGATGGCCGCTATTTCAATCTTTTAAATATCATGTCCCATTACCCACTTGCTTTCTGACCATCTTTGCACACTAAGAAAAGCTTGTCCTTCCACAAATTCTCTTTGCAATGAACATTCCCATGCAAAAAGGGACCAAAGGCAAGGCACAAATTAGGAATTCTTTAACCTGTGAACTACTTGCAAGACATATCCTTTTGCAAGATATATACAGCTCTAATGCCAATCAAAGCAGATTATTTTTTTCCTATATATTGGTATCATTATGTGGCAAAAGCCTGGCCAGGCACTCTGCAGCATATCCTTGATAATGATAGGACGAAGGAGAACAGTTTTAAACTAAAAGAGAGGAGATTAGAGGTTAGGAGGAAACTCTTTACTGTGAGAGTGGTGAGAGACTAGAATAGGTTGCCCAAAGAAGCTATGGATTCTCCTCCATGGAAGTGTTCAAGGCCAGGTTGAATGAGGCTTTGAAGAACCTGTTCTAGTGGAAGGTGTCCCCAGCCATGGCAGAGAGGTACATGATCTTTAAGGTCCCTTCAAACCCAAGCCATTCTATAATTCTCTTATGTAATTCTGTGTGTGACTAGGTGTCTGAGAAAGCCTAGAACCAACAACAAAATGGATTTTGCTAGCTAGTGATTTGAAAAAGTCCTCACAAAATCAATTCCATTATTTCTGCCAGCACAAATGGGTATCTAGGTGGGTTTTATGCTTATTGCTTCCATTATATGTCAGTCATTGGCACTGCACTCCAGAGGAAATTTAACTGTGTATACCTGAAGAGTATTCAGTCTGTATTTCAGACTGATACACACTTGATGTAACAATTTTTGTACCAGAACTGGAAGAACTTAGTGGCAACATGGGAACCTAGTGAAGATATTTGAACTTGATTTTCTTATAGGTCAAGAGAGAAGCGTCCAGCCAGTATCATCCAACTTACATTCCCTCTTTCATTTAACAGGGTTGTCCCAAAAATAATTTTTTTTTCCCCCTGACAGAAGGTCCTTTTAAAAAAATATGGCTTCATGAAAAGAATTATTAATGTACTCCAATGTAGTCAGAAGTAAAAAACTAGAAACAGGCTGCAGCTGAAGTGACACAAAAAGTTTGAAAACAACATTGTGCCTTGTTTCAGCTGCTGTGAGACTGTTCTGAATCATGGCAGAGTACTGAAAACTTACAAACATGCATGTACCCATGCCACAGACCTACTGCAAAGGCCAAGGTATTAATAACAATATTTGCAAGAGTCCAGGAGCAGGTAAGGCTCTGTGCTATCCTAAAATGGTATACACTTGAAGCTCAAAAAATGCTACAAATCCCATGCACTATAAATATTTAGAAGCAATACAGGGATGGCATTTCTAAAGAGCATGGCCAGTCCATCCTCTCCTTGGTTTCTTAACTTTTGGAGGAAGTTCTATAACAATGCAATACATCAGATCACTCTATCCTGCTAAAAGCAGACAATGAAAAATGCTGCACACTGCAATATCTATTCACTTTTGTAACAGCACAGGAGCAATCACTGTTAAATAACATCAAGGTAGATAAAGCAGCAGCAAAAATTATAATGAACCAGAGCTGAAAGTCCCAATTCATCAAGCCAAAGGCTATAAGAGACTTGATTGCTCAATGCAGTGAGAGAATCAATGTCTCATATATGGAATATGGAATTACCCTGCAATGCACTCTTCCTTTGTATTCATTATCTTGAAATACACTACTCACAAAACTAGATCATCTCTTCATGACTTGCCAGTGTGTGGAAGGTAACTTCCTGTCACAGCTAAGTGCGCCTACCAGAGGTGGGACCCTCCTAGACCTTCTATTTACAAAGAGACAGGGTCTGGTGGGAAATGTGTTTGAAGGTTGTCCCGGGCAGAGAGACCATGAAATGATAGAGTTGTCAATACTTGGTGATGTGAGGAGGGGCATCAACAAAACCTGGACTTCCAGAGGGTGGACTTTGACCTGTTCAGGACACTGATTTGGAAAGTCCCCTGGGAAGCAGCCATTAGAAAAAAGAGGGCTCAGGAAGACTGGACACACTTTAAGAAAGAAATCTTCAAGAAGCAATAGCAGACCTTCCCCAGATGCCAGAAGATGAGTCAGGTGGGAATAAGACTGGCCTGGCTGAGCAGGGAGTTTTTATGGAAACTCAGGGTAAGAAAGAGGGTGTATTGTCTTTTAACAAAGGGACAGGAAACTTGGGAAGTGTTTAAGGATGTCGCTAGGTCATGCAAAAAGAAAATAACTCCATTAGATTTTGATCTGGCCACTTCTGTAAATGATAATAAAAAGTGTTTTTATAAATACATTAATGGCAAAAGGAGGGGCAAGGAAAATCTCTACTGTATGCAGAGAGGAATGTAGTCACCAAAGATAAGGAAGGATGAGGTAGTTAACACCTTCTTTGCCTCAGTCTTTAACAGTAAGACTGGTTACCCTCAGGACAACTGGCCTCCCAAGCTGGTAGACCCAGACAAGGAACAGAACAGATCCCGTGTATTCCAGGAGGAAGCAGTTAGTAACCTGATGAACCACTTCAGTGCTCACAAGTCTGTGGGACCAGATGGAATCCATCCTAGGGTGATGCGAGAGCTGGCAGAAGAGCTCACTAAGCTGTTCTTCATCATCATCATCATTGGTCCTGGCTACCCAGGGACATTGCAGATGACTGGAATTTTATCAAGTGAGATACCCATCCACAAGAGAGGCCAAAAGGAAGAGCCAGGAATCTACAGTCCTGTTAGCCTGACCTTGGTGCCTAGCATAGTTATGGAACTGGTCATCTTTAGTACGATCACACAGTACCTACAGGACAGCCTGGGGACCCAGCCAGCATGGATTTAGGAGAAGCAGCAACTTGATCCCCTTTAATGACCAGGTGACCTACATGGTAGATGAGGGGAAGGCTGTGGATGTTGTCTGTCTGAATTTCAGCAAAGCCTTCAACACAATGTCCCATGGAATAATCCTGGAAAAGCTGACAGCCCACAGCTTGGATGGGTGCACCCTTCTCTGGGTTAAGAACTGGCTGGACTGCTGGGCCCAGAGATTGGTGGTGGATGGTGCTGCATCCAGTTGGCATCTGGTCACGAGTGTTGTCCCCCAGGAATAAGAGTTTGGCCCACTCTTGTTTAATAATTAATGTTTTGGATGAGGGAATTGAGGCTACAATTAGCAAATTTACAGATGGCACTAATCTGGGTCAAAATGTCAATCTGCTGGGAGGTAGGAATGCTTTATTCCAGTCTTTAAACAGGCTGGATAAATGGGCTGAGATCAACAGCATAAAATTTCAATAAGACCAAGTGCCAGGTTCTACATTTTGGCCACAATAACCCCATGCAGCTGGTGGCACAGTAGCTGAAAAGTGGCCCAGTGGGAAAGGACTGGGGTTACTGGCCAACAGCCAGCTGAACATGAGTCTTATGAAGAGTGGCTGTGGTTGTTTAGCATTCTTTACAAGTACCTTGAAAGGAAGTTGTAGCCATATGGGAGTCAGTCTCTTCTATTAGGCAACCAGCAACTGGACAAGAGGACACAGTCCTAAGCTGCACCAGAGGAGGTTTAGGTTGGAAATTAGGAAGAATTTCTTCACGGAAAGGGTATATTGGAATGTGTTACCCAGGGAGTGGTGGAGTCATCATCAAGTTCAACCTATGACTGAATATCACCATGTCAACTACATTAAATCTCAGATTTATTTTTCAACTTAATTGTTTCTGTGATTCTGTAATCACGTAACACTAGCCACCTAAATACATGTTTACTCTCTTCTCCAAGGTTTTCTCCTTAAGCTCAGTCTACAGTCACTTGCAGAAGAGTCACCTTCCACTAAATCTCCCTTGGCAGACAAATACAATTAAGCAAGATGAATTCCACCGTTAACAAGACCTGTTGGCAGAATCAACTAAGCACTTCAAGCCAAATGCTACAGTGAAAACAACTGTCCCAAATAATACTAAACAGGCTGTAACTGAACTCATAGCAAGTATGTGAAAAGAAATACTTCTTGCAATTCCTCTAATTTATTTCTCAGGGTTTTCAGCTGTGACTTGCTGGTTTAAATCTGTTTTGCTTAGACTGCCAATCCTCTGGAGGGCTGGAACTGTTCATATTACTTATACAACCTAGAACAATTTCATGTTGTTCTGGTTTAAAAGTAAACATGAGGGAGAAATGAACTGCACTCAACTATCTCAAGAGAGTTTACAGGTCAGAGTTAAAATTTACTAAAGAGACTACAACAAATACAGTGATACAGAGAAAACTGGTTTTAACCCACAAAGGCAGAGTTTTAACCCACAAACCTGGCACCTTCTTTGGCAGAGTGATGGTCATAGTCCTGTGAAGTGGTCCTGATGAAGTAATGGTCACAGTCTTGTTGAAAGAGGTGGTCACAGTCCTGTTGAACTTCTGGTCCTCCACTGGATATATAAATTGGTGCCAGAAGTCCCTGAGCCCAAAGACTACATATGCTGGAGTTCAGGTGGAAATGCTCGGTATGTCCCCAAGGGCGGGGAGTTTCAAAATGGATGATGTAACGCTGTGAGTCGTGGGACATTTTGGGAGTCTTTGACAGTCTGGGTCATTGCAGACGCCTAGGTATGCTAGTGCCATTGAGTCCCTTATGGCACTAAGGAGACTGAAATGTAATCGTTTATGGCTTAAATCTTTAAATGGCTTATCTTTATGAAGGAATTTTGCCTATTATAGCAAAACCGTGTAACAAAACCTACATGGAAGACCATGACACATTTCATGGCCTGGACTGCAAGTTGACAGAGATAAGGTAAAGTGACTCAGGTCTGGGCTGGGAGAGAAGACTACATTAACAGGAGGATTAAGCCTAGCACCTTCAGGGTGGAGACCACAGCCCCAGGTTTATCTACTGCTAAGCTAACACAGAGCCCCACATCAAAGCAGGGAGGAGGAGAGGTTTTGGGTGTGTGGCACAGCCTCCGGACAAAGGCAGTTAATACTCACCCTCTGCTGCGCAGCTCCAGGCCCCCACCCCAGGAAAACTGCAAATATGGGATATCCACATGAGGGAGAGCAGAGGGTACCTCATGGCCCATGAAAGAGGCCATTCACTCCACCAAGGGGCCCCCTGGCCCGGACCCAGAGCACTGCACATGATGGAACAGATCCACAGTGTTGCATGCGACCATGTCAAACTTGCCCTCCTGAGGAGAGGCACCTGAGCATTCCGAACATATATTAATCCATTGAATTCTATACTTTTTGGTGGGGGACCCTCACCAAGAAGACCAGATGGAGAAGATCAATGAGATGTTATTGGGATCCACAGAAGGATATTTTCTACCTAATTCCTGTCACTCTCCCTTTCTCCCTGCCCACACCTCTGTTTCAACGTATTTATTTATTAATTTATTTTCTTTCTTTATCTTTGCCATTTTTACTATTAAATAAAATACATCTCCTTTTTAGTTTGTTGGTTTGGGTTTTTGTTGTTGTTTTTTTTTTAATCAGCATCTAACCTAATTTGGTTTTAATCAAGTTTTGGGGTATATTTTAAACCTTTCTGGGTTGGATCTGTTTTATTCAGAGGGACTTAGTTTTCTTTGTTCTTCTGTGTTTAGACTGGATCGATGCACCCATGAGCAGAGAGGACCGCTCAGGCTGGGTATGAATGTACCAGTGCTTGCCCAGAAGGGAGTTATCACAGCTAAGTCATTTATGTAAGGAAAAAGAAACATTTCTATGCCTCAAAGGATTTGCCTCTTATCCTTATCTCAGTTGACATCCAGCTTGTGGCCTGAGGTTTTGGGTGTGCACTAGGCAGCTACTGCAAATGGTCCATCATTACACAGTTCATCAGAAACTACATAAACAGGGTACAATGCTCCTGTAACTAGGACAGTGGCAAGCACTTGTATTAGTTGCATATGACTCCACCCTGAAAGCTACTCCTCTTTCACCAATTATCTCTCTGAGATAATTTACTCAGGGCCTATACTGGGTTAACTGAAGAGTGAGAGATAAAACACCTAATGTGTGTGAGACATACAATGTTCAGAAAAGCTGAGAACAATCAAAGACATTCCTAAGACAGGCAGGCTTTCATAGTAGCATCCTAGTCCGGTCTCCCTTCCAGCCTTGGCTCCATCCCTATACCTCAGCATCCCAGTCTTCATTTGGGTATCTGTTTCATGATTCAGATGGAAAATATCCTTTATCTGGAGGTGTTGCATTGCAAGCTGATCTGTAGTTGGCATTAATCCAGTTATAAATAAGAAGTCCAGCTCAGCTCCATGAATTAGCCTCTGGGCTGACTGACAGAGACTCACAACCAATGGGAGCTCTCCTAGGATACAGGCATTTTACTGGTTCAGAGTCTGGAAGCGCACAGATAGACCAATGAGCTGTCTTGACCCAGGAGTTTTGAACTGGCTATAAAAGAAAGCTCTGGACAATACAACCTGGCTGTTTGAGGAAACACGAGTGGTTTGTCCTATGTTTAAGTCTCAGACATAGGAACAACACCAGCGTATCATGGAGGTTTATTTTGCGACCAAGACCCAGCATAAGGCCAGAGTGAGAGCCTAAGATAGAAGTTTTCTGTTGGGTATTTGAATTGTCATGTACATGGTATGGGAGCTCACGTGCTTGTAGACTTCCTGTCCACTCTAAATAGGAGGGAGAGAGGGGAGCTGGGGGAGGGTGGGGGGAAGGGGTGGACAGAAAGAAAGAGGTAAGATGTTAAGGAAACTTTCATGTCTGATCATTTGGGAGCAACTCTGGGAGGCACACTCACACCACACAAGACTTTCATTGCTGTGACAGAAGTCTTTTCACAACAGGTGGCTCCAGTGAACTGACAGGTGCACCGCTTGACTCTCTACACACACCACTCTCAAGCAGTCAGACAGGTTTACCTGAACAGCTTGACTTGAGGTTTCCTGTAGCAGTCTCATTTGTCTTCTATCTTTAAGTAATTTAACTGTGGAGCAGAAATACAGTAACACCTCAGTCTGGGTGCCTTCAGGGACAGACCACAAACAAAATAATCCCAAGGATTTGTACCCTTACAGTCTGTGGACCCATCTCTTACACTCTCTTTTCACCTTGTACATATACCTTGGTTGAATGATATTATTTGGTCTGGGGTCTTCTCATTGTTCATTGGGTTCTACAGAGCCTCTAGGTAAGCTGGCCATCTAGTGCAACAGTTTCCCATGCCCTTTGTTAGGCAAAGGGCCAGCACTACTTCATAGCTCATTGCCAGGGGCTCTTGCCATTGCCTACTACCCAGGGCACAACCTGCTACTTGCACACTGAGCTAATTACACTAGATGTGTTCTTTAACAGTGATCTACATTCTCAAAAATGCTAGTCTAACAGCTGGCTGCACACAGTTTACATGAACCAGGCATTTAACAATCAGTTCAAAAGCCTAAATGGGAAATGTACAAATTGATAGGATGTCTTCACAAACTGCTAGATCTGAAAGGACCAATCAGGTTCTTCAAGAATGGGTGTGGGGGTCTTAATGAACATTAAGCCTCCCAAGAACCAAGCACACTCTGAAATTCTGAACTTTGGGGAAAAATACACAGGCTGAATAGATTTATGGATATTAACTTCTCTGCCCAGGGTGGGCTTAAAGCAAATTTTAATGGTCATAAAGTGCATGATGAGGGTGTGATACATGTTCAAGGGGGAACACTTAGTAGGCAGTTCAGGAAGTCTGTACCTTCCCAGTACCTCAGCCAATGGGTAAAGGAAGAGGGCAATATGCAACTGGGAGCTTAGGATAAGAGGAGGCTGCATCCTCCAAAAATTCCAGAGAGACCTCATGGGGTTATTGCCTAATGGATTCTCTCCTTTACTCAAATTAAGTTGCAGGACTCCTGTGTCCTCTTTGTGGACACTGGCTTTTTACAGCATGATTTTCCACATGCACAAATCTTCAAGCCTGGTGTTGATTAGACTCAAACTATCAAATAGGAGAACCACAATGATAAACATATCAAACAAAGCGAAGGAGACCCTTTTAAGTCAGGGTCATGCCATCCAAACTGCAATACCTTTTTACAAATGTATTTTTCCAGAAAGAGCAAACATAACTTCCTTTAGCAGGGTCTATAGCTTATTATTCTCTGTAATGATTCAGACATAATGTTTCTGTTTGAAAAAACAGAACCATTGCAAGTATAAACAAGCACATATTTCCATTCAGGGCACTAAGTTTAAGTTGAGGAGCTGTTTGATCCTTTGAAGACCTATACAGTCAGTGTATTTTATAATCTACTCAGTTGCCTGGGCTGTTTTTCCCTTTTTATTATATCTCTATCATTTCAACAGGATTCTGGCAAAATGCTACCAAATCCTTCCAAGACTCTTCATGTGTTCTGTGACACAAGTTAAACTGGTTCAATGAGGATAATTTTAAGTAATTAGAGATTCTGATTAGCCACCAAACTGCATACACGACAAAACTGGCTGTATGCTGTCTACAAAGCATGCTCTAGCATGGCTTAGAAACAATCAGTGTGAAGGAACGCAATTTATTTGATGGGCAAGAAGTAAATCAGCTTCATGGATTCTTCGTTCACAACCATTAGTTTCACTGATAACTGTAAATGTATAATGAAAACATTTCTGAAAAGATTATTCCCTGGAAGCTTTCTCACCATGCATGTGTGTTGTGAGAGAAGACTGCCATGTCTGTCTCTCATACAGTCTGCATATAGAACTGCATTTGGACCTGAACAAATATCTATAGCACATTTCTCTTTCTAAAAGCTCCATTTTAATAACACCAGTTTTTAAAAATTATTCACTCCTAGCCTTAACAGTTTTTAATCAACAGTTTTTGATAAAAACTTAATAGTTTTAATCACTTATTTACTTTGTCATTCTTTCACTTTGTGAAAAGGTGGTGGTCATTACACTTGTAGAAAAGATATTCTTGGAAATAGAAGTTTCTGGCCTTTCCCAGAAAAAATTGTGCTAGTGTCTGTTTAACATCCTGTGTTGAAATCCATGTCCAACACAGACTGAAAAGATCTGGTAATGCTACAGTTATAATTTGAAACAAAATAGTTCTCAAATACCAGAATGAAAATATATAGATATTAGTTAACAAGTTGCAAGCAATTGGAGCAGACAGAACACATTAAGTCTTTATGAATTAGCCAGCCAAGAGTTCTTTGTTTCTCTTTGCATTGCAGAGTACTCTTAAAGACTTCTAAAAACACAGTATGAAAATATGTAAGACACACTGAACCCATCATTTCCTCATCTAGGAAAAGCATCATACCTTGGTACTCCTCATGTGATGTAGATATAAGGTGGGAAACTACTTAAGTCATAAAGGTGATGTTCTATAAACCACTCAACAGTCCTAATTGCAACCTGGACTTTTTCATACCATGAAACAAAGCTGAATAGCCCTATAATCCCCTTTTGTTTTCCCAGTACTGCCCACTCATTCCTTCCTCTGCTTCTTTGACTACAAACCTGTATTCACAGACAGATTTTCTACTCCCCATTACAGAAAAACATTCAAATAATTTGTCCTGATACTCTATATTGTCTCTATAGTGTCTATAAGAAGTTTGCTTGTTCAGTAAAACCCAATTTGCAAATATACTTCAGCTACACAGAGTGAAAAGTGATTCAGTTTTAGGCACTGTAATATAAAAACAAAAAAAAAAAGCTATTAGAAACGGTCTGAAGGAGGATTGCCAAGAGGGCCTTTGGAAGACATCTCTTTGTACTCCTGACCAAAACATGAGTTCCATTTCTTAATCCACTGAAAATACTTATCATTTGTAAACATTTTTATTAATAATATTAGTTCTAATCAAATTTTAGTTCAAAGCAGAAATAATAGGGGCTTTTTTTGTTTCCTATTGTGTTCATGCTTTCATCAATGTTCCTACATTAATTCCTGAAGTTGAAATCCTTTCACAGAGACAAACCTGTCATATGCTCATAAAACCTGATGCCTGGCTAGCCTATTCCTAATTCAGATTGTAAGCTTCTGATGAATAAGTGTTGCATATGATGGTTTGAAGAAACATGCTCTTATAATTATATCCTTTCAACAAACAGCTGGAAGAAGAGATGGGTGAATGTTATATTGTCTGCTCTTATTATAACAAAATAATTTTTGAAATTAAGAATGGGCAGTTACATATATACATCACAAAGTCTGCATCTGAAAAAGGTAGCCATGATTTTGTTTACATCATTTGCCCCATTTCTTTAGGAAATGGAATTTTACCAGTTGTATTACCAAGCAAGTCTCTCATTCACTCTCAAACTATGTCAATCCATAGCATAATCACAGGCCTATTGAAGCGCTATGCTGTTGCAGTCAAGTAGAAAAATTATTAAAGAAAGGCCACATATAATCAGGCCTGCTCTGTTAGATCAGTAGTTAGCCTGCCACTACTTCTAAGTACAGCAAGCACTTTGCAAGTTCCCATGCGAAAACAATCCTGGTATGAATAGTTCATTAAGATAACAGTCTATTCCTGGGTGGAAAACAACTAGCACCTGCATAAACACTAGATCTAGCCCATGAGAATCAGGGAAGAAAATATGTAAACAATTTAAGAATAAAGAGGTTTGATGGACAAGTAAAATACCTTTTACTAACCAATAAAGTAATTGGCAAGAAAACTACTAACCAACTGGAGCCACACATGAGGTCTGTAAAACTGTATAAAAATGAGTTATATGAATAAAGAATGGGCTTTCTCCTATATGAAGAAAATGGAGTATCACCCAATTTATTCCAATCTCTGGTGACCTCGATGTGATCGTGGGAGGTGATGGCCAAGCCTACCACGAAAAGCTACATGGGCCAAGCCAAGACAGGACTTGAGAACAGAATACACAAAGTTGCAAGTGAGCAGTCTGCAGTGAAAGAAATTCTGATTGCAGAATAACACCCTGCTGTGAATCACAGCCTGCAGTGAGATGAAACTCAGAAACTGAATACACCAAGTAGTGAAAGAGTATAGCTACGACCAGCTGCGAGACAGCATGAGAAAGGAAAATACAAGAACTGGCCGGCAGAGCAGGACCCAAGCTATGAGTACATAGGCTGCGGATGGCAGGGAGCACATAGAAGCAAACACAGCTCCTGGGGAGGTACCTCCTGGGAGAGTAGCTGGTCATCAAGTTGCAGAATACAGCATAGTCTGAAGAATCGGGGTATAGGGGACACACGACCAGAAAGCTGCAGATGCATAGCCAGGTTCAACAGATGTAAGGTTTGGGAAGGGAAGAACTATAGTAATCATGCTAGTAGCAAAAGGAAGTTTAAAAATCACAATCTTAATCAAGGACAAGTGGCCAAAGAGATAACCAAAACTGGGCACAGGGACTATGGGGCATCCCTTTGCACACCTGCTGGGATATTGATACAATCAAATGCTTTTATAAAGTGCCTGTACACATCCCCATGCAATATGGGGAGCAAACAGGAGGGGCTTGAGATCTGTGTGCAGTTACAGAGCTTTGATATAATTTTGATAATGGAGATGTGGTGGGATAGCTCGCATAATTGGAATGTTGAAATGAAGGGCTACACACTGTTTAGGAGAGACAGACCAGGGAGACTTTCTATGTGCAACCCTTACACTGTATCAAGTGTCTGTCTTGGTGCGGATGATGAGCAAGTTGAGAGTTTACAGATTAGAATAAATCATCAGACTAGTATTGAGGCACACAGGTCAGAGAGTGCTCTGGATCTGATTAGCATAAGAGATTTGATAATCAGGATACCTTGGCAAGAACAAACAGAACTTTGAAGATTGAATCAGACTGACTGATGGGAAAAGAAAATTGGATCAGATTGGGAAGAAGACTGAGTCAACTCTACAAGCAAGAGATGTTTCAAAATGTGTACGTTTGTTTATGTGATGATTAACTCAATCATTGTAGTAAAAAGTTACTAGCCTGAAACAGAAATTTTAGAAGTTCACTTGAATTAACAAAATGAATTAACCTTTTACTTAAGAGACATCTGCCATAATACAAAGGGCATAGGAAACACAAATTTCTGAAGTTTCTTGCATAAAGAACAATACCAGAGGAGATCAAGGGACACAAAGAACCCAGATAAAGGGGCTTCTCTGGCTCCAAGGTGGTCAGGACTGATAAGACAGACTCAGATAAGCACCAAAAGGAAAACAGTGCATGCACAAAGGAAAACAGTTCAAAAGTTCAGTCATGAGGAAGACCACACTCTGCAGCCTCAGAGACCACCAAAAGACCCCCGTGCGACCACCACAGTGAACCATGCATGCCCAGAAGGGCATGGATCTATTTAGCATACGAAGCGAGGACAGGCAGGGCCAGGGGTTGAATATGCATGAAAAAGTTGTGTAATGTACTGCATATGGAACACCTTTGTGAATAAAGATGTGGGTCAGACTGCAGCTTGGGGCACAAGTTTTCAGGAGAGCTATCTCGCTTGTGCCAGGCACCGACGTACATACCCACTTCATAACTACACCAGGCTGTGGAGTCTATTTATTCCGCGCATCGCTTCAAGCCTTCCTAGAATAGTATAAGCATACGTAGCCCTCAACAAATTCAGATTCTGATGACAACCACTCAGTCTCCCCGCCCCTCTCCATCACCAATAGACAAGTAATCGTGGGTGTTTGCTACAGGTCATTTGAGCAGGAGAATGAAGTAGATAAGGCCTTCTACAGACAGCTGGAAGCAGCTTTATAGAAATAGGCATTGGTTCTCATGAAATTCTCTTAACTACCCACTAGAGAAGCAACACAGCAAAACACAGTCTAAGTGGTTCCTGGAAAGCATTGATAACAACTTTCTGACATAGGTAATAGAGAATCCAAGACGGAATGATGTGCTGCTTGACTTTTATAGAAACAAACAGGGAAGGAGTTGCTGGAGATGTGAAAGGTGGGAGCAGCCTTGGCTGTAGTGACCATGAGACTGTGAAGCTCAGTAATGGCCAAAGAGGAAGCAGGGCAGCAGGTAATTGTCACCTTGGAGTTCAGGACAACAAACTTGAATCTCTTTATGGGTCTCCTAGGAAGAATTATATGGGAACAGACTCTGCAGGAAAGAAGAGTTTAAGAGACCTGGTTGATATTCCAGGATCCCTTCCTCTGGGCTCAAGAGCGATGCATCCCAATGAGTAAGAAATCAGATAAATGGGACAAGAGAGCTACATAAATGAATAAAGAACTCCTGTCATTACTCAAGTATAAACAGGAGACACACAGGAGGTGGAAGCATGGTCAGACCACTTAGAAGGGATATAGAGGGATTTTCAGAATAAGTAGAAATAAGACAAGAATAACCAAGGCCCATCTGGAATTAAATCTGGCCAAGGATGCCAAGGGCAACAAGGAAGTATTCTTCAAATACATCAATAACAAAAGGAAAAGAAAGGCTAACATGGGCCTCTTCCTAAATGGAGGGGGGGACCCTGGTAACAGGGAATGGCAGATCAACCTCACTGAAAAGACCAGCCCTCAGGGATCTCTGACCCTGGAGAATCAGGGTAACAAATGTTGGAAGAAAGATCTTCCCTGGCTCAAAGGTTACAGAACACCAAGGCAAACTTGATAACCACAAGTCCAAGCCAACAAAGACCATCAAGGAGCTGGAGCAACTCTTACAAGGATAGGCTGAGGGAGATGGGCCACATAAGCCTCAAGATGAGACAACTGAGAGGGGACATTATCAATGTCTAAGTAGCAAGGGAAGGTGTGAAGGGAAGGTGTGAGGAGAGTAGGACCAGGCTCTTCTTGGTGGTGACAAGCAGCAAGACTAGAGATAATGGTCAGAAACTGATGCACAGAAAGTTCCACCAGCATATGAGGAAAAACCTCTTTGTATAGGTGACCACACACTGCAGTAGATTGACCAGAGAGGGTGTGGAGTCTCTTGCAGAAGATATTAAAACCATCTGGACACAATCCTTTGCTATGACTCTACAATGACCCTTTTTTGAGCAGGGCGGTTGGACCAGATGACCCACTGAGATCCCTTTCAACTTCATTCTGCATTTCTGTGATGCTGTGACTGTTTATTAGTGCAGAAGGTTACAGAAGGAGACTTTGTCACCATGATCTGAAAACATCCACAGTATTGTCAGGTGAAAGAAAAAAAGAATTACAACTGCAATTTGAAAGCTAAAGTACAACTATTTGTGCGGCTTAGCCAGACTAACAAAAAGCAGCAACAAGTTAATCACTTTTCAGAACATGAACAGCTCCTATCAAAAGGTGTTGGACTGGCTTCCCAGGAAATCAAACTCTTTCTTTATCCATACATAACTCAGCATTTGTAGTCCAAATTTTTTTCCATCACTCTGCTTAGTCATGACCTACAACGAGTTTGTTTCAGCAGCTGTTGTAAAGTAGCTTAATCTCTGCACCTAAACATTCCTTGAGTACTCCCGTGAAAATCAACATGCTGTTGCACTTTGCAGGGCTTAACCAGATGCTCCAGTACCAATGACTTCTTTCACAAAACCACAAATGTAAATTACAGGACTGTCTCTGTTCTGGGGTGTGGATCACACAATTCTTGCAGTCAGCAGCAGATAAGCATTTCTTTCTTCATTAAAAGACAGAAGTGGAGAAGAAGTCTTAAGTCAGTACCACTGGAATCTGTATAATGTTATTAGATAGCTGAAAAAACCACCAGGGGAAATATCAGTTCATGTGAAACTCAGTTATAGTAGTATCTGTTTTGATAGTGCAAGGGGAAAAAACCCCTAGAATTCTAAACCAGCATTTGGCAGACAAAGAAATCAGAATAGAATTCCATGTATGGAATTGTTGAAATGTTGTCAGCATCTTTCACTTCTTAAAATTTTACTTTAGTTTTCATTAAAAATCAAAATAAGTGGTATCTGCAGCAAATTTTCCCAGAAAGAACAAGTGAGAATCCAGAAAAGAACCACTTTTATCCTATCCATTCGTTACCACTAACATGCCAGGCTCTGAAAACCAGCCTGATAAGACAATGCTATACAAGCCTAGAATGTATCACTGATCAACAAGTCCAAAGAGCACTGTCTGTACTGTATGAAGCATTGTTTCTGACAACAAACTTAAGAGAAATATTTTTTTCCTCTTTAAAAAATAGCTTGTATTAAACAAGACAGGAAATAAAATAGGCTGAAAACTTGGTTTGCATAAATATTAGTCAAGTCAGGTTCCAAAGTTTGAACCTTAATTACATGCACCACTAAACCTGTATGTGTTGCACAGCAGCTCAGAAATAAGTTACTTGTATATATTAACAGCAATAACCACAGAAACGCACAATGATTTTAACTACAGCACTTCTATTATGTTCAGACAATTGTTATATATCCTCTCTGAAGATATTATTGTAGCTAGGTGAGGGGGAATGTGGATTTAAGTATTCTATGATCAGAATGATTAGCAATAAGTAGTAATAATTGTTAAAAACACTAGCAATAGAAAAGGTTTTCTGACTAGGCATTGGAGGCCCAGATAATCAAAATCCTGCTCTCGTGAAAAAACAAAGTACTTCTATATCACAATTATTACCAAAATCTTCCTGAGGGAAAAAAAAAAATAAAACTAGAACACAAAAAATCCACACCATGTCTTTGGAAATTAATGTACCAAATCTTACTCCTGAGATCTTAGGATCAGTCTTTATAATCTAGATGCATCTATAATGTACCTGTTGTACATGACCCACTTATACATCCACACAGTCAGGCACATCTTTGAGTATGGTCAAACGTATTATCCACAATTAATTTATATCCACCTGAGACATTTTACAAAGCCTTTGTGAAGCATAACATGTGCAGGTGAGTATATAACAAATAGTAGTTTATACTTGAGAACATTCTCCTCAGCAGGAGAACAATTATTCTTCTGCATGATGAAAATATATCATCATCCATAGGAGCATAATAGGTATTCAAACCCTGGAAATGCACACATGAAATTCTGTAATAGGGTCTGCATCTCTTCAAATAAATCAGTAGATGGATGGGATTGAGGAAAGGAGATATACCAGGTAAAAACTACAGTAAATTACTTCTTACTCTTTTCTGTCGTGGTGCTCACTGAAACATGTATTAAGTATTTTAATGTGTGATTCCTTTTTAAACTAATGCACACACAAAGGAAGTCCAAATACTTGTTTCCAATTAAGGCTTATTTTCCATTTCTGGTGTAAACAATTGGAAGCCAGCCTATCAAAATACATGATTAGCCATGCTACTCTGTGCTTATGGAGATGGTATGGCTTTCAGCATGGATCTGACAATGTTATCAGAAGAGACTCTCAAAGATGTTTTCACCTTAATGTGAAAACAGTGATAAATCCTTTAGCTCAGAGTACAATATCTCTGTAGGAACTGCACAAAGAACTTAACCACCAGTCATCTAATTAAAGTAAATTCCATCCCCAAGTTCTTATCTCAAAATTGGCAAGACAACAGAGCAAACAAAATGCATTTGTTGGGAGGAAAAAAATAATTCGATAGCCTATTGCCAATTTTTTAAAGAAAACACAGAGTTAAATCAGTAGAAATCAAACCAATAGACTTTCTGAAGTGGAAATGAGGGAAGAGGGTTTATAGTTTTTCCTAATTTGATAAGGCTTATTAGTGGCTGGGTATGGTTTAACCCCAGCTGACCACTTAAGTACTACACAGATGCTCATTCACTGTCTTCACTCTTGACCCCCTCAGTGGAATAGGGAGGATAATTATAATAAAGGTAAAAGCTGTGGATTGAGATAAGAACACAATAATTGAAGCAAGATGTAATAATTATAAAATGAAAAGAAGAACAAGAAATAACCCCCAAGAGAAATAAGGAATGTCATTGCTCATCAGCAATGGACTGATGTCAAGCCCATTACCAAGCAGTGATCAGCAGCTTCTGGTTAGCTCCTTCTGGTTTGTGTATAAACCATTATGTTCTGTGGTGTGGAATATCCATTTGGCTGGTTTGTGTCAGCTGTCCTGGCTCTACTCCTTCACAGGCTTTTGTGCACCTTCTCATTGTCAGAGGATGGGAAATGGAAAAGTCCTTGTTCTAAAGCTAGCCCCACTTAGCAACAACTAAAACATCAGTGTGCTATCAATGTTGTTCTCATACTAAATCCAAAACATAGCACTGTACCAGTTACTAAGAAGAAAATTAATTCTATCCCAGCCAAAACCAGTACATGGTTTAAGCGTAATTTGCACTAAAAGTGAGAAATTTCACTTGAGAAAACGTCCTGTTGCCAGGAGATAGCTGATTCTCTCCTAGGGTAAATTCTCTCAGCAAAGATGCCTTATGTCTTCCATTTAAAAGATTTTTAACAAAATGCCTTAGGATTCATCTGTCATCATTTGCAAGAGAGGCACACATTTAAGAAGTGAGATCTTTTGATGTCTGGAAGCTTATGCAGGACTTCAGTTACATCACCTGCCCTCTGAGGATGTCCCCATCTAAAAGCTTGTTCACGTATTAACTGTCAAGACAACATCAGTCACCAAAAATTTTGTACTTTCTACCTCTTTTCTCCTTACCTCCCACTCCTCTCCAATGTCTGACTGCTAAATTAAAGTGAAGGATTAGAGCAACTCTTTATCAATCCAAAGCAAATTTGAGACAGAGCTAAGACATAGGAGGTCTGAATTAGTCATGGAAATGCTTCATCTTAGGGTAATTTAAATGACCAGATTTCTGTTATAACCCATTATTGAAAATTGCTAAGAAGTTGCTATAGTTCATACCCTATAAATGTTTGATGGAAAAAAATCAATGAACCTTCATCCACTTGTGTATGAGGAAGAACTTTACTGCATGGGTGACCACATACTGCAATAGATTGATCAGAGAGGGGATGGAGTCTCTGTTGAAGATGTTGAAGAACCGCTGGACACACTCCTTCAACATGTAATCTAAGAGAACCCAGTGTGAGCAGGGAGGTTGGGCCAGATGACCCACTGTGGTCCCTTGCAACTTTACTCATTCTGTGATAATATCCTTACTCAATCAGCTTTGAGAGAGCACTGATGCTTCATTCCAATAAAGATTTCTTTAGTGTGCCTAATAGCACTAAAAGATGAGATTAATACCAGAAGAGAATTTTCCTCAAAGGAAGTAAATGCCAAAACTTAAGGATTACTTAGAATTAGACATGTAAGGCAATATATTTCAAAAGTGACAGTGGATTGTTTTTTACCTACAGAGGTGTCAACATAAGCAACCCTGATGATTACCAAGTAAATTTCGGGGGAAAATACACTTTTCCACTTATTTTGTAAGTAACACCATTACATTTATGGTTTCGTCTCTTGTGCTCCACATTAGCATAAATACATTTCTCCAAGAACATATTAAATAAATGCTGAAGCAAACTGGAACTAAAAAACGCATACACAGATGAGAAAGAATAAGAAAAGGAGAAAGGGAGGGAAAAGTCCTCTGCTTATGAGTTTCCTGCCTTATTGTCTGAAGTAGGAAAAACAAAATCCCTCTGAAGATTAGGGCGGTCTTAATATTCTGGCCATATGGTTTGTATCAGGTGTCAACCTTTCTTAATCAGAGTACAATCTTTTTTTGAAGAAACCACATTAGTATTTTGCAGGACCCATTAGGATGCTTTTATTCAGGGCCAAAGTCATATTTCAAAGACCCTTTGTTTACATTTCCTGTTGAGACATACTACTTCTTTAGCATAAGTGCATTTGAAGCAGAATGAGTTACACACAGTTATAATACAGTATGGATTTAGTCTTCTCAGCTTCACTTGCTAGCCTGATTTAGGCCACAAGCTGTGAAGTTACATCCAGATATGGTTTCAGCTGGGATAGTTAATATTCTGTGTTATTTTTCTAGTAGGTGCTGTAGTGCTGTGTCTTGGCTAGTAGGTGCTGTGTATGAGAAGAATATAAATAACATGATGTTTTCGTTGTTGCCAAGTACTATTTATCCTATATCTAAGGCTTTTTAAGTTTCGTAGGCTCTACCAGCAACCACATGTGCCAGAATCACAAATTGGAAGATAAGAAAACTAAAGCCACTAGAAGATGCAACTTGACAAGTTATGAAGAGTTAATGGCCTGCCTGCATGAACACTTGAGAAATAACTCAATAAGATGTTAGAGGACTCCAAAACAAAACCCACAATTGGACTGAGAAATGCATTCAAGGCACATGAAGAGCATATGAGGGGCAGGTGTTAAGTCGTAAGGGTATAATTTTCCATGGATTTCTATGTTCTGGGTCCCTCTCTGGAGGTAGCCAGCTTGAGCTGACCTGCTGCAGGAAACCTACTGTTAAGTCTGAAGAAGGAGGAAGCACACCTGAGAGTGTGTGTGAGCAAAGAATCAAAAGAGGCACCTGCAGCTCCATGGAGCTGCCTGTTGCAAAGGGTCTCTGGGCCTTGCAGTTTAAGTCTGGGGTGACATATGTATGTAACTCCCTGAAGGAAATGAGAATGTTTGAGCAGTGGCTTCTCCTTTACCATTTCCTTTTCTACTTTGTACTTTATGTAAAGCATTAAAAGATACATAGAGGGAAGAAATTAATTCATCCACAATGGACAGATAAAATATTAGGACTCCTGTTTCTTGGCTTTTAGCTAAAGTAAGGTCACTGTAAAATAAGCATATTCATCTCAATAGAAAATTAAACTGTACAATTAACCAACATGCAGCTGAATAAAAGAGCAACACATGCAATTCTGGTGTTACTGGTGGAATAAAAATGCATGATGATGGACTCTAATGGAGGAAAATGTAATCCACATAAACTAATGCAGATTATTTATCTGACAATTTTTTTCACAATAAATGGACTTTAGTGAGTCATTAGAAGTGCCAAATTGCCTGCACTAGCTGAATTCACCCAAGAGAATAAACCTAGTTTCGGAGAGATTGCCCAGAGCTACTTGAAATTCTTCTTTCCCTTCTAATGTTCCAGGAAGCTGAAGGTGCTGAGTATCTCCTAGAAATATATGACAGAGTATATCCTAGAAATATACGACAGCACATAGCTGGCAGTCTTCAGAACAACTAGGAGTCTGAACAGTCAAATCAAACATGACTGGGAAAAAAAAAAGAAGAAACAAAGCAAAACCAACTCAGGACCTGGAAGTTCAGACCATTGGCTTCCTGTCTAGTTCTTCTTCTTTCTGGCTACCTCTCCACTCACTACATAGTAAGCTGTCTACTGTTCAATTACCAAAGGGAACTAGACAGCAGAATGATAAAATGACTGGAGTTCAGATTAAATATCCCACTTCTCTGGGATTGCTGTGATTAATCTACATCACATTCAGTAGTTCAGATGCAATTCAGGCTGGGACTAGTGAAGTTAGGGTTGTCTAGATAGCTGTGAAACTTCCAAGTTTATAAGGAAAATCATACCAATATATTACTGTTACAAAAGCACTCATCTCAATTAACAGAATGATCAATGTAAAAGTCACTGTCTGTCATTTCTAATTACACTTTTAGGATGGCTCAAATTTTACCTCAGCTCTTTCTTATTACATTTTTTTATGTACCTCATTTATTTTCTTACACGTATTTGATTTTCCTTCATGACAGGTCTGCATTCAGAAGAAACTGTTTCTTTACACTCGCTGCAACATACAAGGGACAGCACTGTTTCCCCTATATAGCTGCTGCTACTATCATGTAGGCACTCTTATGCGATGACACTCTCCAAACAGAAACAAAAGGAAGATGTAAAAGATAATTTCAGTTCAGCTGTCAGACAACCTCAGACCTCAATGATGTAGGAAGTACAAAGATTGTTTTGAAAAAACATATCAAAGGCAAAAAGAAAACCTGAATGTGAGAAATGAAGATGGAAACATGACAGAAATCTTCAGTTTATGCATATTGCTGGAATTACTAACTCAACAGGTGTTACTTTAAACCAGAATTTAAGTGAACTGCTGTCCTACCAGTTCTTTTTGCTGGATGTTACACTTTTGCACCAGGTGGCAGTATGTGCAATTTTCCATTTAGCATCATACTTAGTTACTCAGCAGGTGGAAAATTCAAGGCAGAATCTTACTAGCCATCTACGTTTCCCTAGGTGCTGCCAATGTGCGGTTCCTAGACCTAAATAACAGTTAGCCCATTGTGCTACAGAGCCCTCTGGGCCAGCAGTCAGCGCCTATTGGGCAAGGTTATCAGGAGCAGCTGCTCAGAAGTTGCCATATGCTGGTCCCTGCAGTGGCCTCTTGGCCTCTGCAGAGCTCACATCGTTTTAGACATCAGAAGGTCATGAAAGCCCATTTGCAAAGTTGCTGCAAGGATGCATACCATCAGGCAGGCAAGTAAGAGCAAAAAACCAGAAAGTTCAAAGTCCCACAGGGCACAAAACTTATCCCGTAATGCTATGTTTAAAAAACCTGACATATTGTATTCTATGTATGTCATCAATACAAAAATGTACAAGTATGTTCTACAATTGGATCTGTCTTCTGAGGCTTACAGAAAGTCTCCCATGGAAAGAGATGCTGAATACAAACCTTGCTATTGTCACAGTTATGCACACTTATTTAAATAAGACACAGTACTCAATGCAATGTATTTTGACAATGCTAGCCGTCAAAGGCACTCACAAATACACACAAACACAGTGCAATCATTCATTCTGGAAACAATCTTCTTGCAGCAGCTGAGGACCTGTGGCCAGAGAAATGTTCATAATTAATTAATAATCATGGCAGCAGCAAGGGAAATGTGGAGAAAAGTAGACCCGCAAAAGCAGACCTACAATGTCAGCCCCATATTTAGAAAAAAATCTGGAAAAATATTTACCTTCTCCCTGTTCTTGTGTCTCACTTTATCCAATACCCTCTTGCACAGATCACCATAGAAGTCTCCAAATCAGTATTTTTTACTAAACTTTCGTAGCTTAAACCAACCTTGTCCAAGACTCAAGCCACCACACTTCAATTTCTTGCGGCTGTGACACACAAGCATGCATATAGCCTGTCCTGTCATTGCTGCATTAGAGTGATAATCTTCACCAAAGGGTTATAGCAAACAGGACTGGTGCCTATGAGTGGTGCCAATGTGATGCCTCAGCTGACTGAGGCATCACATTGGCTTAACTGCCAGCATGCTCAGAGGTTCCAAAACAAGAAAATTTATCTGTCAAAGACACCCATTGAGCCTGCCTCCTACAAGGAAGGAGTAAGGTAACTACATCTGGAGGTTGTAATATGGACTCTTAATCAACAGGATTCACATTTTCCTTCAGTCTACTGTAATGGTACAGATTATTAGTAACTATACAGGCCTGCAATTCATTTTGTTATTACAGAATAAGTAAACAATACAAGTTAGAGCCAGCAGATCTTGCAGAAGAAACAGTGCAATGTTAGGATTTCACCTTCAAAGACAAATATCTCTGTCCTTACTCAGAGAGAATTACCACTAACATCAGAGGGAAGGACTACCATTAACAGCAAAGGAGATTGGGAGCAGCAGCAGCACAAGATGGTCCTTAAAGTGGGAAATGAACAGTAGAATGGCATTTCCCCAGGAAAAAAAAAAGAAAAAAAACACCAACCTGGTAGTAGGAAAGTCCTTTTTCAAACCCCCTACCAAAGAGAGAAATGACTCACAAATGCCTTCAAGTCCTCTGCGATTTACTCTTACCTCTGTGATGTTTTCTTATATTTTCTCCTGCAGGAAAAGAACAAAATACAACTGAGATGAGAAGGCTTCACAGGCAAGGAGGAAAAAGAAGAGGGTTAGAAATCAGGAGCAATTTAGTGAAGTCACTTCTGCCATAAGACTGTCCCAAACCTGATGTAGCCATTCCCTTCTACTAACCTCAGTGTGGTTGCCACTAAATTCAGGAGAAAAAAATTATGTTTGCTTGTATGCACATACTACTCTTTCTTGTGAGAAAGGGTTGTTGCAACTAGGAAAAAATATTTATTATTCTAAATTACTTAGCAGGAAATCCAATTGTCAGAAATGTACTTGTATTTACTAGATGTAGTATTTATGTCTCTCATCCAACAGATAAGTAAGATAAATTCTGTGAAGTTCCCATTAACAAGGAGTAATGAAATGTAAACAACCATATTGTCTGTGGTCACTCAGTGGAAAATTCCAGTGGTTTTAGAGCAGTCACTCTCTAAAAAGAACTTAATATGGCATTAAGTTCTGTACTCCAACAAATTCCAGAGCTTCACTTTGTTGCACATATCTTGAGAACTTACAGACCTTAACCTAGGACTAGGAATGGCAAGAGCAGATAAACATATAGGACCGCTTCTCTACCCCAATACTCATACCACATCAATTACAGCAAAGGTTGTAAATCTCTTACTTACCTCTTACTTAGCCACCTCTTAGCATGGTGGATTTTGTCTTGCAGCAGGCAATGACACAGGCTGCCAATGCACAGAGTAAGGCAATACACAAAAAAACAATACATGCCATTCTGTATAGCTGTCTATGTGGCTATACAGTCACCTGCAGGGGTGTATCAGCACTGTATGTTGTCTGTGAGCTGCTGTTTCTGCGCCTGTTTCCAAAGGCTTTGCACAGAGGCTGGCAAAATATGGCATTAATTCACTTGAACTCAGCTCTGCTTTTATGTTCTAAAGTAAAATTAATGGTAGTTAAACTTCACAAGTAGTGAATGAAGCAATTTTCAATGTGGACTGCGATTTAGCAATACACTAACAGACATTCCCAACATTTTCAATGTTGTTTAACAAATAAAAAATTTTAAAATAGATGTATGGCTATTAGCATCAAGTTTACTTTCATTTCTGATACTACTGTAGATGGAAAATTGTAGCTAGGGTGGGCCTAAGAAACCCAAACAAAGAGTAACATTCTTTGCAAATAAGAAACATGGCAAAATGGAATGTAGTGTTATTTTCTACTTAACAAGAACCACGAATAATGTCTCCTGGCTGTGAAATGTTTCATCCAACAAATGTCTTTACAAATTGTACTTGTGGTTATACCCACTTCTATATTCTGACCATGGTGGAATCATAAAAATACTAAATAGCTACTTTAAATAATATTTTATTTACAATTTACTGTGTGAAGAATTACTCATTTAAACTTGAAATTATGCAAAGGAGTAAAAGAGAAAATATTCATAGCAGTATCAAGTTTATAGCTTACTGACATTAAGAATGTTGACACATAAAAGCAGAAATGCAACTGGACAAATCTTATTCTATGAGAATTCTTCATTTTCACTTCAGAAGGATGAAAAGTAGAACTTTTGTTTTAAAGAATGTATATTAGGAACTTTATACTTAGACAAATAAAGAATTTTACTATGTTTTCTGGCAAAACAACCTGCTGAAAAATATGCCATCTGATTGGCCAGTCTAATGCACACTAATTAGTAGATTTTATTCCCAAGAAATACAAATTTGTTTAAGTTTTAAAATGAAATTATTTGCAAGTTAATTTTTTGCCCTGGGAGGCTCTTATGGTTCATTCCAACACTGTCTGAACTAATTTAAATTTCATTGGTTAGTGACTTTCATATAATGTCATATTATGTGTTTCCCTTTCAGACATTTGAGCAAAGATAAAATTCATTAACTCCAGTCTTAGGGTGTTCTTTACATTTGATTAATAGCATGGCTTTTCTGATCAGTTACACCTTTAATGTTCCTTTCATTCAAGAATACTTTTAATACATTAGAAAGCTGTACTATTACAGATGACAGTACTAGGGAAAAGAAAGAATTTGCCTAAATAATAGAAATTTTTAAAATCTTACACACAGTTTTTTATTGTTGTTGTTGTTTTCATACCTGGAGTCTAATCAGTTAAAATTTACATGCACCAAGTTAGTGACTGCTTTTCCAAGCACTGACTGAATTTGCAAATTACACTTGAAGACAATATAACTAGAGGAACACTTGTTTATATATTCAATATCACTACTGCATGCATATGCTTTAAAAGAAGTGCCATTAGCAAATTCTGATATCCAGGGAAAAAAATTCTGTATGCTTGAACTTCCAGCATCTCAAAAAACAAGGTCTAACAACGGTACTCACCACATTATAAAAAAAAATGGTGTTGGTAACATGTAACTTTTTTGTAAATATAGTATTCAGTTTGTTTTTGGAAACACAGTGTCAACATCTATCTTCTTTATGGTTACAAACCACCACTTAGACATGCCTTCCATTAAATGATATCACTGGAAACAAAGGAATTAGAAATTACTTCAATACCACAGCCAGCATCAGAGACTGGCTTGAATCAGCAACCATGTGTGCATTAACAAGCGTAAACTGGAGGGGGCTGGATTTAGATTTGGTTGGGTTTCCAGATTTTTGGGGTTTTTTTGAGGTTGTTTTTTTATGAGGGGCTTTGTTTGTTTGTTTATTTAAAAATATAATATATCTTGGGACAAGATATCTTGATTTATGTCCCCAGGATCCATCTATGAAGAGACAACCATCCATGAAATTGCTTTTAGCAGATGCTCTAGAATAAACCCGGAAACAGGCACACTTTCAGTCAAGCGCAAGGTACTTCTCATTTTTTGAACACTCTTTCCCAGGAGAGAAAGAATGAGACAGATTTAAAGGAGGTAATGTTACAGCTTCCCACATCTGTGAGCCATCCTGTGCTCATGCCTGAAAAGAGGCTTATTGGTGTTACCAAATCTGTGTAAGCTCAGTTTCTTTTCTCTCTGCATCCATCATGCTTGGACTGCCACATCCTTTCAATTCCTGTTACTGGCTGTGGAATGTATTATTCAGAGGTTTATATTTAGCTGTCACTAAAAAAATTAATTTGAACAAAGTAGGGTTTTTTTTCATGCTGAAGAGAATTATCAAGTGACTCATGCTAAATAGGCCCTATACAACCAGTGTAAACTAAAAATCACTGAACTTAATATAGTTACACTTGCATGAGTATAGTATGAAGTGAGTCAGTCCTAGTCCAAGAAGGCTGCTAGAGCCTAATGGAAAAAAAAAAGTAGTAAGACACTTAAAGATAGATATTATATAATTGAAGTGGTAGGTAAAATGAATTTTTTAAACTCAGAAACCATAAAGTTAACAAAAATATTGAGTCAACTACTTCAGTGTCTTCTCTTCTGAGGATGAATCCTTCTTGTAGCCAGAGAAATAAAAATAGCATACTGGCCCAAAATAAAATTAGGACAGATTTTTGAAGATATTTAATCTTCAATAAGATGTAGATTGCTATGCTTATGGCCACACAATTCCCATTGAAATAAATAGATATAAAAAATTTGTCCTTGTGCTTTGATGCCCATCAACTTCTTCAAGGTTGTCTGTTCTCATGGTTATGCTTCTGATTTTGCCATTTAATTCCAGTGCGGCATCAGCCAATTTGCTTTTCCTGTATTTTCCCTTCAGGCACTTTTCCATTAATTTTTTATCTCTTCAGGGTTGTGATTTTAGTCTATAGGCTTTTACACAACCATTCATGACTTGAGCCCAAGTAACACTACATTCAAGTTTTTGAAAAAAATCTCCTGCCCTTCCTCTGCATCTAGGAACCTGGAAATGAAGAGAATATAATATATATACACAAAATCTGTGCCTGCATTTAGTAGTGATGTTCACAGACCTTAGTTTTCTGGGACAGTTGAAGGAGTCAACTGAGTACTTATAGAGAGAGGTGAGGACAGAGGGGTAGGGGGAATTAAGCAACTGTCATACGACCTGTATGCACCGTAACCATAGTTTTCAGTACCACCAAATCAGAAGGGTAAATTCAAATTCACCAGTGAAATGGCTTCGTATTGGAAAATAGACCTGACTGGGCTTTTGGCTTCTCAACTACAAAAGTCATCAAACTTTGTTTTAAAAACTTTGTTTTTAAAAACTAAAAATATTATTTCACTCATGTGGATTTTGTACATGGCCAGTACAACCACTGACATTTTGAGGTTCTTTCTCTGTATTTACTCAGTTTTCCGTCATTGCAAAAGATGATACAAAACAACCAAAACCATAAACAAAGAAAACCAACCACAACAACTAAAAGCTCCTGCTATTGCATTTGGTGTGGATTCAGTTGAAGAAAAATATATGAAGTGAAAAGAAAAATTAGTCTGCTTCTGAAAATCCAAGCCTTTGAAAAAATGTGATCTACTGCTCATTCTGCTTTTTCACAGCATACAACTAATAAATTCTCTTGTAATTCATGCAAATCACATTCTCAAGAGAAGTTCAGGCTCATAAAAATCCAGTTACAGGAAAGTATATTTCAGGGAAATAAAGTCCTATGGTATAAAAAGTATATAGAGCACTTTTCAGTATTCATCCTTTAAAAGTAAAAAAAAAAGTCAAACCGTTATAGTATACGGCCTTCACATATTTATTATTGGAAAAAAAAATATATATTTAGCCTAAGTTCTACTGACTAGCTGGCCACTACAAATTACTTAAGGAACTTTTAGCTTTGAAATTAGTAAAGGTGATGACCTGCAAAGTACAAGATGGTTGGTACTTCAACATGCTTATTCTGTAGGCTCTCCCATTGGAAGACAATGTGACACTTAGTGCACAATGAAATCAAAGGAGCCAACAGGGAAGAATACCTCCAGCTGCTGTTTGGAGCATAAATGTGCTTCACAGTGTGTTTACATGGCAACAACTGATTGGGATGGAAACTAGTGGGATGCCCCTTCCTTGCTAGTAAAATGTCTCAGGAAAAGGAAATACACAGTCTTTACTGGGCATCCTTTAGCTATATTTAGCTGTTCATTTCACTAAGAAGAAAGTAATCAAAATGAATCAACAAGAAGTGTACTGAGAATATGACAAAGCAGAACTTTGTAGAGCACATATATATGTAATATTGATGTGTCATGATGTATTATGAAGTACATAATACTGTGTAGTAGGCATTCCACTCTCCCAGTGGCAAAAAGCTGTTAGACCCTGAAAGAAACAAGCGTGTACTTTAATCATTGCTACCACGTAAAACTAAGACATGCAGATTCTGTAGGAGCCAGCTGTCAGCTGTCCAGCTTTTCTTGTGCAGGATGGCTCTGTGATGTTATAGCATGCATGAAAATGGGGAGGGGGGAATCATTCTTCATACTCTGGGTGAAATATGAAGACAGGAAACATGGACTGGAATTACATCAGGCCAGACAAGCTGTTTGCGTAAAGTCACCACACAAATTTACATCTAGCCCTAAGCTTGACTAAATCTATTTGTTGCTATTTTTAGATCTAAATGTTGCTTGTTACTGTTTCCCCCTCCAATCTTCCTCCCCCCAAACACAACCTACCCCCTCTGTCTGTTAACAGACAGCTGGTGTGACGCAGAATTTTAAATCTCATGGGTTTGTGCCAGATCCTTTCCTGACTCTGGGTTACAATCTAAAACACTTGGATTACTGTTGAACAAGCCTAAACAGTGGGAGAAAAAGTTTCTACACAAAGAGGCAGTGCTCCCTTTCAAAAAGAAGGTTCACTTCCCCATCCCCATCCCCACATCCAAACTTTCGCCTCCTTCAGCACCATGGTAGACTTTGAAAATTCTTCAAGCCTTTTAGCAACACTACTTTGTTTAGCAACTCAGGACTGCTGCTGTCCTGATAATGCTTCTTCACTAGCAGACCAGATATTAAATGTCACTCTTAGGAAAATGCAACTTTTAAACTTCTCATGGAGAGCCGATGCTCTTTTTCTAGGCTTCTTAGAGCTCAGCACATCTTCAGGAACAGAGACTTTACAGAGGAAAGTAATGTGAATGATGATGGGTTTCTGGCATAGCTGCAAAAGTGTGTTTGCAGAGAAGTGGTTTCACAGAGGCTCCTATCTCCAAAACTGATGGTTGTAGCAGGGTTCATCATCTTTTCCAGGATGCCTGCTGCTCTGTTCACACCATTTCTGTATCAGTACAAGATTATTTTCTGCAGAGAGTAAAGAAGGTTGCCCATCTTTTGTTCCTCCCCTCTCTAGGCATAAATGGCACATATGTGATGGCACACAGCTGGCTCCACTGAATTAGACACGAGGATAAAGGAAAGAAAGTGAGGAAAGTGAAGAGAGAGAGGTGGCAGTACTGCCATTTGCAAGCTCAAAAGCACTGTCCTGTGGTCCCAACATGGGAATATCTTGCCACACAGGAGGAAATTTTGGGAGAGAGAACTGGGATGGGCAAATGAGTAGATGGGAACAGGTGCTTAGCATGTACACAGAGAATGAAGGAGGCTGTGCAAGATCTTTATTTCTTTAGACTCTGACTCCATCCTGATACCAGCTGTCTCACAAGTATCTAGATGGCACAGAAACTATGGGGGAAGGAGTGGGATAGTCTTCAGAAGCCTCAGATATAAAGACATATTTAAATAAGCAAGTCCTGTCCTTTCCACATACCAGGTACCATGCTTGAGACAGCAAATCTAGCTCCTAAAAGTTTGCTCCCTGTAAGGATGAGTCAAGTTCCCTGCCTCTGGCTCAGAAGAGGAGCATGTATGCCTTCATAAGGTAAATATATTAGTCAAACTGAAATTTGACATTTCACAGAATATGAGGCTAGATGGGACCATTATGATAATTTACTTCAAGTTATTCAGCAAATGTACATAACTCAGGAATTTCATTCTTCTCCATTTGCAAGATATTCACTGCAGTACAGCTAATTAGAAATAAGTCTTTTAGAGATCACTCAGCATTTATGCAAAAGCCTTTCTCAGAAAAACACTTTGAAGACACCCTCTTTACATTATGAATTACCCCTACCCATCCAGTCAAACTGCATCCAAATCTGTAGGCTCTCGGCACATATAAAACTAGTGTAATGAGAGAAAGGAAAAATAACTGCCCAGACAGCAATAATGGAAACACATGGAGGAAGAATTATGACAGATAGTACAACAAAAATGTGGGCAAGTACCAAATAAGCTCTTCCTTCCTCTAACGAAACAAAGCAATGGCCTCCTAGAGAAGACATCCTCATTCTTCTGAACAAGGACATGCTTAGAAGGTAATACAGAAGTGGTGTTTTGGGCAGCAGTTGCAACCAGTGGGGTTCTCGCAGAAACCAGACTTTCCTTCAAAGCCTGCACTAAAATCTGAGAGATGCAAAAAATATTACAGATGGGTAATGAGCACATTTTCAAGTGTTCTTGAAAGCAGTCCTTGTCTCTGTGATTTTTCAGCAGAACTCAAACTCCTAAATGACTTGCATATATGTTGTGCTGTGAACTATTTCAATCTGGAAGGATATAAATCTAACAAGTGTTTACATGTGGGAATCCAAAGAACTCACAGGATTATCTCTTTTCCCACCATCACTTTTTTCTTATTTCTTTTTTTAAAATGCTTTATCTGGTTGTCCTCTCCAACCTTTTTATGAATCAGTATGCACTTTTGTAGATGAACTCCAAATTCTCCCTTCCCAGTCTCAATTCCCACAGCTTCCTCACTTTTTACTTTTCAAGCAAGTCTGAAAAAGGAAAGTTCTTCCATCTGGCTATAGCTGCATCAATGTATGTAGTGAAGCATATCTAAATTGTGTATTCAGACTCATTGCTTAACAGACACTAGTAACTGCTTATTACTACTGAATCCCTGAAAACCAGCTGCTCCACAAGAGGTGTGGGAGGAAGTGTGATCTGAGCATCATTTACAGCAACCATTTGAACTGCTCAGCCTTGCAATGATGCTTTCCTCACCTACCAGTCAGGATCAGGGTCAGACCTTTTCTAGGATTTTGAAGAGGCTGAAGTGATTTTTGAGGAAACAAGACAAAAGGACTGAAACTGGAAAATTTTGTGTGAATTGCAGGAAGAAACAGAAACACATTAAATAAAAATCCTTTCAAGGTCTGAGTGGGATTTAATACAGTGTATGAATCCACCAAAAGCTGTCAGATTTGGAGAGCACCTAGCCTCACAGTTTTTAAAACACACACAGAGGATTTTTCAGTGATTTCTTCCATCAGGTTTTGCATCTTTCTGTATGGACTCCTATCCCACCAAGACAGTCTTTTAAAAGAATTCCAGATACAGACTCTTAATTTCACCTTAACTTAAGGTTTAAACTCATTTTTGTAAACATTTTTTTTTCATTTCTTGCAGGACTGCAAGCTTTAGAGCAGTGATACTTGAAAAGCACTGAAATATTACAAAGGGAGACTCCCTTCTTCTATGACAGATTGTGGTGTTTTTATTACTTTTGGTGTTTGGAATTAATGTATTTCATTTGTACTATCCTCATAAGAATAAAAGTTCTTTTATGGGAAAAAAAAAAACCCAAAGTGCGTATTATTGCTTAGGCAACATTTTACTATTATAAACACAAACTCTTACATCTTTTTTTCCTACAGGAATCATATACTGACTTAGGATTCAAAAGAAAGTCAGTCTGTGGAACAAAGTAATAGAAGGACTGTTGCAAAATGTATCAGTTAACTAAATAAATACAGCTACAAACACCATCAAGTTTAATTACTTTTTCTGAAGTTTCTGTTCTTCTACTTATTGGAAAACATTCTCTCCTCTGTCCATTTGTCAGGCATGAGACTAGAAGGCGGCAACACTTCTCTTGTTCCCATTGCTCCTCCATGGACTATACCACAGGTAGTATAAAACACGACTAACTTACATGTTAGCCTACTGGTCAAATTGAGCCCTTCTTCACTCTACATGAACAACAACATTATGGATCAACCAGACCCTGGAAAACTCTAAAACTAATCAAGATATTCATATCCACAGCTCACCCAAACCAGGAATTTCTAAGCTGTACTGCTGCCTCCAGCACATACCAAATATCCACTTGCTGACAAATGAGACTTTCCTAATCCTTCTATGAACTGACAACCATAATGAAAGTGAAACACGGACCTAAGGTGTCTACAGAAAGGTTTTCTAACATGGTTCTTTGACATATAATTCCTATGTCCACCAAGAAAGCCAAATGAGGAAAAAGGTGGCAACAGTTGCATTTAAATATGATTGAAGGTAGCTCTGTTCTGCTCTCAGGGCAAACAGGGCTTCAGCTTAAACCTAGAAACTCAGGACCTTCAGGCAGACTGAAACCAAGGCCAAAGAAAGCCTTTGGGACTCTCTCACCTCCAGAAACTAATTAGCATATTCTTATTTTCCACTTGAAATCCAATGTATTTACACACTTCCTAATAAAGTGGTATTCTCTGATGTACTTTTTAAAACCCTAATGTTTTCTGTGAGCTAAAATATTGAGAGACAAAGTCCATGATGTAGAGTGTGCTTCTGGAATTGAAGAGTTCTCTGTTTTCCTGTTTATGATGGCCACATAAATAAAATTTAATCAGATCAGTATACTGTCACAGGTAGAACCAGCTGTTCCCTATGTGACATTTTGCAACTAAGAAATTCTAAAAATATTGTAAAGCACATACAGATAAGACAGTGAAACAGGTAACTCAGCAGTGGCACTAACACTTGCCAGATCATTTTCAGTTGCCAAAGCTCATCTTTTTCAATGAAATCAGTTGTTTCTTCATCATTTACGTCAATAGAAAGTTGGTCTTATGCAATATCTATCATTGCAACCTTCTCACTGTTGACAGGATGCAGGGTGCTTTGCAGAGGAAGCTAAGGATATGCCATAAATGCTGATTATTGTTCCAGATTTTCAGCAAAAGCATGAAGTTTTCCAAGGCACTGCTTTACATGTGTCTATACCTTATCTGCCCATCAAATACCTTAGTGAGTACAATTTCAAGCATCCCACTCATGTCACAGTTCAGAGATTGCTGTTTGTTATCACAGAATGGTTTGGGTTGAAAGACTCTAAAGATCATCTAATCCAACCTCCCTGCCATGGGAGATATATAGTAGATATAGGTATATATAGATATATACCTAGACAGGTATTCAAAGTACTGTCCATCCTGCCCTTGAACACTTCCAGGGATACTGTGTCCACAACTTGTCTGTTCCATTGTTTCACCATTCTCATAGAGAAGAATTACTTCCTTGTAACTAAACATTCTCTCTAAAAGTTTAAAGTCATTGCCCCTTGTCCCATCATTACATGCCCTTGTAAAAAGTCACTCTCCAGCTTTCCTGTAGACTTATTGGAAGGCTGCTATAAAGTCTCCCTGGAGCCTTCTCTTCTTCAGGCTGAATAACCCCAACTCTCTCTGCCTGTCTTCATAGGAGACACGCTCCATCCCTCTGATCATCTCTATGGCTTCCTCTGGTGCTCCAGCAGTCCTTCTGATATTGTGGGTCCTAGAGCTTGATGCTGTGCACCAGCAGGGTCTCACAAGACCTGGATATAGCTTGACAGAGATTTTGTGAGTCCTGAAGAGCAAAGGAGTCCAGGAATGCTGTATGTGCTTTAAAATGGATTGTTAAATATTCAGGACCAGGCTGTCTCCATGTGTATAAAAATAAGTTGTCAGGGAAAAAGACCACTCTGGTTAAACAGAGAACTTATGCTTGACCTTAGGGGGGGAAAAAATAGAATATATGACCTCTGGAATGAGGGTGAGGTATTTTGGGAGGACTACAGGGATGTTGCAGGTCATGTTGGAAGAAGACTCAAGGGGCCAAAGCCCAACTAGGACTTAATTGGCCACTACAGTTAGAAACAACAAGTATACTGGCAGCAAACAGAGGGTCAAGAAGTGTCTCTGTTTGCTGAATGCAGAGGGTTGTGTAGTGACAGGGGAAAGGCAGAGGTGGTTAGTGCCTTTTTTTTACCTCAGTCTTCAGTATCAAAACTGGTTGTCCTCAGGATACCCAGCTCCCTGAGCTGGAAGTTGGTGGTCAGGAGATGAGTGAAGCCCTCATAACCCAGGAGAAGATGGTTAGTGATCTGCTACGTAAATTACACACTCACAAGTCTGTGAGTCCACCCCAGAATAATGAGGGAACTGCAAAAAAACTTGCCAACCACTTTCAGTCATCTGCCAGCAGTCCCGGTATCCTGGCTTCATCTAGGATAGTGTTAATTTCAGGGGTTATTAAGAGTGCAGTTTTGGATTCAGAATGAGAATGGCATTGATAACACACTGACATTTTGGGTTTTTCCCAAGTCATGTTTATCATAAAGATTTTTTTTCCCCCTTGTCTCATGCTGTGCCAGTGAGGAGGTTAGCAAAAGAAATTGGGAGAAGCCTAGCTGGGACAGGTGACATAAACTGACCAAAGAAATATTCCATACCATATGACATCATGCTCAGTATATGAAGTGAGGGAAAGGAGGAATGGGGGACATTTGGAGTGATGGCATTTGTCTTCCCAAGTAACCAGTATATGTGCTGTGGGCCTGATCTCCTGGAGATGTCTGAACACCTGCCTGCCTTTGGGAAGGAATGAAATAATTTCTTGTTTTGTTTTGCTTCTGTGCCACAGCTTTTTTTTTCCTCTATTAAACTTTTATCTCAACTCATGAGTTTTCTAGCTTTTGCCCCTCTAATTCTCTCCCTAATCCTGCTGATGTGGGGAGTAAGCAAGTGGCTGTGGGGTGCTTGAATGCCGACCAGGGTTAAACAAAACACCTGGTTTACCAGACAAGTCCTAGCTGACTGGAAATTAGTAAATGTAATGTCTATCTACAAGAAGGGTCAGAAGGATGGTCTGGGGAGCTACAGACCTATGAAGCCCAACCTTGGTTCAGGGCAAGGTTATGGAAGAGATTATCCTGAGTGCCATGACATGGCACATGTAGGACAACCGGGGGATCAGGCCCAGCCAACATAGATTTATGAAGGGCAGGTCCTACTTGACGAATCTGATCTCCTTTTACAACAAAGTGATCCACTTAGTGGAAGAAGGCTGTGTATGTAGCCTCTCTAGGCTTCAGTGAAGCATTTGACACCGTCTCCCGGAGCATACTCCTAGAAAAACCATTTGTTCACGGGTTGGATGGGTAGGCTCATTGGCTGGGAAAAAATGTATAGATGGCAGGACCCAGAGACTTGGAGTTAAATCCAGTTGCTACGTGTGTTCCCCAGGGCTCAGTTTTGGGCTGGTCCTGTTAAACATCTTTATTGATGATCTGGACTTGGGGATTGAAGGCACCCTCAGTAAATTTGCAGAAAACACTGCATTGGGTGGGAGTGTTGATCTGCTTGAGGATAGGAAGGCTCTGCAGAGAGGAATGGATGGAATCAATCTAGGGGCTGAGGACAGCAGCATGAAGTTCAATAAGGTGAAGTTCTGGGCTCTGCACTTGGGTCATAGAAATCCCACGCAGCCTTACAAGCCTGGCGAAAAGTAGCTCAAGCACTGTTCAGCAGGAAGGAGTGTGGGGGTGCTGGTTGACGGCTGGCTCAATATGAGCCAGGAGTGTACCCAAGTGGCCAAGGAGGTAAATGGTCTGTAAATGGTAAATGATAGATGCCTTGAATCAAGAATAGTGTAGCCAGCAGGACTAGGGAAATGATCATCCCCCAGTACCCAGCATTGGTTCTTGAGTACTGCATTCAGTTCTGGGTGCCTCACTTTAAAAAGGATGTTGAGGTGCTGGAGCTTATCCAGCGAAAGGCAAGGTCATGAAAGGTCTAGAAAACGTCTTATGAGGAACACCTGAGAGATCTGGATTTGTTTAGTTTCGAGAAGAGGAAGGTCAGGGGAACTTTATTACTCTCTATAACTGTATGAAAGGAGGTGGAGACTGGTCTCTTCTACTGTGCCTGCAAAGAGAGAACCAGAGGAGAGGACCTTAAGATGAGACACTGGAGATTCAGATTAAATAGTTTTTTTTAAATTTGCACTGTTAGGCTGGTCAGGCATTGGAAAAGGTTGCTCAGGAAGGCGGTGGAATCATCATCCCTGGAGGTCTTTAAGAGGTTTCTGGATCTGGCACTGGCTGATATGGTTTAGTGTTTTAGGGTTACAGTGGTAATACTGGGTTGATGGGTGGACTTGATGAACTCAAAGGTCTTTTCCAACCTTGATTCTATGAGAGTAACAGCATGAGGAAAGACCGAGACTGAAGAGATTTATTATGTACTTAGCAAGTCAACCCCAGAAATTGGGAAGAAGGTTAAAGTCCATTTTCCCTCCTTTACTCCTTCAATGTGTAAATTAGAGCAGAGAACCAGCAGATGCCAGTGTTGATGTACTACTATTATTATACCTAGAAAAGTGGGAGTTTATGGTGTAAAAGCAGCCAAAATCAAACCAAAAATATCTGCAAGCTGCATCTTCAGCTTCCACAAACTAGCACATCTTTACTGAAACTCACAAAGCTCTTTGGATGTGTGCCTCTGCATTCTTCTTTGTCCTCAGATGCAACATCTAATCCTAGTGTTGAAAAGGGCTTCAGTGCTTTCTCTGTTCTTAAGAAATCAGCAGGCAACTGAAGCCACTTCATGAAGCTTTAAGAGTTGTAAGTAGCAGATGGATGTTTAAGGCTCACAGCTAGGGTTCCAAGTGCTAAAACAAGATCATACCTCCACAGAGAAAAAATCAGCTTGAAAAGCAATTTTGAAACCATATGTTTTGAAATAAGGTCTCCAAGCTCCATTGCTAACACTGACCTGTAAGGGTCTCCTACCTAATCTTCATTGATATATTTTGCAGAGCAGAAGGTTTCGATCTTAGCAGCATTTTTAGCAATCACTAGAGAGTGGAAGGAAGACTAACATGTAATTGCTTGGAGTCCTATGGAAGTTTTGGCTATGCTTTGTATGGTGTCCAAGTCCAGAGCTGAATAATGCATGTCTGAATAAAATACTGTCTTCTGGACAGGATCAATGAAGCAAGGAGAATAGAACAGAGCAAGAGAATCAAGATATTTTCCTGGCAGCAGCAGCTATTGAAAGCATTAAGCAAACAATCAACACATCCCTGAGAAACATTTTTTGCAGGGTGAGAACTGCTTAGGTAAAAGGGGAAAATTATTCAAGGCAGGCCCAGCCTCATGAAACAAAGTGCAGAGGCAGCTGGCAGCCCATCAGCAGGCAGGGAGTGAGAGCACCTGTGTCTTTGTGCAGGAAGGTACAGGATGGTGGAGAAGCACTACCTGCATCCAGCATCATCCCTGAGAGACAGGCAGCCCTCTGGCAAGCAAAAACAAAAGCCCTCTGATATTCTGATGGGATGTTAAGCTGTTTCCAGTATGATTCATTTATGATGTCATTAAAACTCAGAAGCAGGTCTGTTTCTGGGAGGCCTCTGACGCAAGGAAATCCACTGCATTCCTTCCTGTGGAAGAAAGGACACTGATGGCTGCATTTCTGGTTTACACAAGCTATTGCTGGGTGAGCTTCCACAGGGAGAAATCTGGATTAAACTTCCCCCTAATGTCCTAATGCAGCACAGGAAAAAAAGGGCAAAATTGTCAGTTCTCAACTTTCAATATTTTCCCCAGACAGCAGTAGCCCAGCAACAGCTTATTCACAAATCTTTCCTCGAAGTTTTTAAAAGTAAATCAATGAAATTTTCATTCTAATATGTGATTAAATCTAAATTGATATCTAATAGATCATGTGTAAAAGACAACATTTATTTCTAGATCTCAGGTTTGAGACATACAAAATTTTGCCACAGATTATTTACTACCTAATGAGACAACTTACCATGCTCTCCTAAATTTGAGAAAACACTGTAAGTCCTCCTTGTAAGATTATCGTATAAAGTACAGCACAGAATTATTACATCATGGATATTTATATATTAAGTAAAAACATTTCAGTACTCTTACTGTATTAGTATTTTAGCTGGTTCTTAAACAGTAAAAGCAAAAGAAATTTGTACATGGCTTAACAACCACTACTTCACAGCTGTGCTTATGAAGCAACTATATTGTCCTGACTAAACCACATTTCAGAGCAATAGAAAATAGAAAGGAGAAGAACACCCTTCCACTCCACTCCACAGACAAATTCAATACCTTGTCTGCCTTTTAAAGCAACATATTACTCATGTTGCAACAGACACCTGGCTTCATCCTCACAAAAGTCTGTCCTTCTCCACTGTCCAAAAGACCTCCCTTTAGCTTGAAAATACACTTTCTGTGCTGTTGTTGTCGAGGCGGTCACGACATAAAGCAGAGACTACAAGCAGTCTCAGTTGGCAACACTTTATTTTCTAACATGGCTAACTTTTATACACTTTTCAATTGTTGATACTTCTTCTACCTGATCTATTGGCCACAATAAATCAACATAATGCTATTGGTTAAAGTTACAGTGACTCCACCTATCTTTCTAACATTCCTTCATCCAGCTGCAAGGTATTCTTATCTTTCTTCTCTCGATCTCCTTGGTTATGGCCTTGGAGAGAGCTTCTTATCAGCTTCTTCTTACTTCTCAGCTTCTTCTCGCTGCTTTAGCTAACAGGCCTGCTGTTAGCCCTTTCCACACTGTGCCCAAACCCCCAGAGGCCAGTCATCCTACAGGACAGAACAATACCAGGAATATCGCAAAAAAAGATAGCAAGTCACCAGACTTGCTTCAGCAGAAAATTAAGGGTATGTGAAAAGGCCTTCAACTCAACCACCACTTTGCAGCCTTTGGGATTCCATTCCCTTCAAACGAAGCAGGCTGAGAAGGGGTGAAAATTCAAAGAGCTCTCTCCCCTGTCCCCTAGAAAAGCCAGGTGGTGAATATTGTTTTGTTCACAAAGCCTTTGTGAATAAACACACCAGCTGGCGTTGGGGGTGGGAAGAGGAGATGAAAGCACCAGAGCTGCCACAGGTGAAGTCCTAGCAAGGAGGTGTTCAACACAATGCTGAGTCCTCAGATTTAAATCATTACAGCCCTTCGCATTTAAGCAGAAATCTCAGAATCAAATTATCTACTGGGTGTCTGCCTGCTGCAGACTACAACTCCTCAGATAGCTTCAGCCAGCAGCATGCTCTCAGTATCTGTATAACAATGTGCTGGTAGCACTGTTGTGCCTTGTAATTAATTATGGTGAGATATGGCTGTCAGTTTACTAGGGGCAGAGGAGAGAGGTATTCTATCATGTAGTATTTGTTCTCTCCAGGATAAAGCCTCTTATTTAGGCTTCAACTAAGAGGGTTGTGCACATCTGATTGTTCTTCTTACACATACAGACATGCATAAAGACAGACAAGAAAAATTATGAAACATTATGCCAAACCTCAGTTTTGTGTGTATAGATGCACTAAGCCTCCATAAAATAATTGGGAATGGAAAATCTTCTTTTCCATTTTCACCTAATGATTAAGAATTCTATAGAAAAAACTCTATCCTCTTTAGGCAATCTTGACACTTGGAGGAGGAGACATATTTGTTACACTCATACAGACTGATGGCAAAGAGGGTTATACTAAAAACCAGTATAAAGTTAAGTTATTATT
Organism: Setophaga petechia; assembly: GCA_024362935.1. Classification (NCBI taxonomy): domain Eukaryota; kingdom Metazoa; phylum Chordata; class Aves; order Passeriformes; family Parulidae; genus Setophaga; species Setophaga petechia. The sequence continues at coordinate 12,207,770 of JANCRA010000026.1, read as the reverse complement.
CATCTAGAATAAGTCTTACAGTTTTTCTAACTTCTAAAAGGTAGAAGAGACCCAAGCTTGATGTATAACATACAGACACTGCCTTGTACTAGCTGCAGGAGAGGACCTGAACAAAAATGCTGCTTATCTATGAACTTCACAGAATTCACAGAATGACTAAGCTGAAAGTGACCTTCAAGATCATTGAGTCCAACCCATGCCCTAACACCTCAACTTAACCATGGCACTGAGTGCCACATCCAGTCTTTTCTCAAACATATCCAGGGATGGTGACTCTACCACCTTCCTGGGCAGACCATTCCAGAACTTTATCACCCTTTCTGTAAAAAGCTTTTTCCTAATATCCAACCTATATTTCCCTTGATGCAGCTTGAGACTGTGTCCTCTGGTTCTGTCAGTTGCCCTCAGGTGAAAAAGACCAACCCCCACCTGACTACAACCACCTTTCAGGAAGTTGTAGAGAGTGATACGGTCACCTCTGAGTCTCCTTTTTTCCACACTAAACAATTCCAGCTCCCTCAGTTGTTCCTCATAGGGCTTGTGTTCCAAGCCCCTCACCAGCCTCATTGCTCTCCTCTGGATGCATTCAAGCATCTCAACGTCCTTCCCAAACTGAGGGGCCCAGAACTGGACAAAGTACTCTAGGTGTGGTCTCACCATTGTTGAGTACAGGGGAAGGATGACCTCCCTGCTCCTGCTCATCACACTATTCCTGATACAGACCAGGATGCTGCTGACCTTCTTTGCTACCAGAGCACACTGCTGGCTCATGTTCAGCTGGCTGTTGACCAGTACCCCCAGGTCACTTTCTGCCTGGGCACTGTCCAGCAACACCATCCCCAGCCTGTAACATTGCAGAGGGTTATTGTGGCCAAAATGCAGGACTTGGCACTTGGATTTATTAAACTTAGTCCTGTTAGACTCTGCCTTCCATTCAACCATTCCAAGTCTCTCTGCAGAGCCCTCCTACCCTTCAACAGATCGACACACAATCCTAGCTTGGTGTCGTCCGCAAACTTACTAATGAAAGGCTCAATACCCCCATCCATGTCATCAATGAAGATAGCAAACAGAACTGTTCCCAGCAGAGAGCCCTGAGGGACACCACTAGTGACTGCCTGCCAGCTGGATGCAGCACTGTTCACCACCACTCTCTGGGCCCAGCCATCCAGCCAGCTCTTAACCCAGCAAACAGTACTCCTGTCCAAGCTGTGGGCTGACAGCTTTTCCAGGAGTATGCGGTGGGAGACAGTGTCAAAGACCTTGCTGAAGTCCAGGTACACAACATCAACAGCCTTTCCTGCTTCCACCAGGCAGGTCACTTGGTCATAAAAGGAGATCAGGTTGGTCAAATATGACCTACCCCTTCTAAACCCATGCTGATACCCTGGCCATCCTGTAAGTTCTGTGTGATGACACTCAAAATAAACTGTTCCATAACCTTACCTGGTACAGAGGTTAGGCTAACTGGCCTATAATTGCCAGAATCCTCCTTCCCACCCTTTTAATGAATGGGTGTCACATTGGCCAGCTTCCAGTCATCTGGAACCTCACCAGTGAGCCAGGACTGCTGGTAAATAAGGGAGAGCAGCTTCACAAGCTCATCTGCCGGCTCCCTCATCACCCTGGGATGGATCCCATTTGGTCCCATAGATTTATAAATATCCAAGCAGCTTAGGAGTTCTCTGACTGGCTCCTCTTGGATAATGGGGGGACCATTCTGCTCCCTTATATCATCAAGCAACCCAAGGGGACAGTTATCCTGAGGGCAAGTCTTCTCACCAAAAACTGAGACAAACAAGGTGTTAAGCACCTCTGCCTTCTCCTCATCTAAAGTAACAAAGTTCCCTTCTGCATTTAATAACGAACAAAGGTTAGTCTTACCCTTCCTTTTACCATTCATATATTTACAAAACATTTTTTGTTGTCCTTTACAAAAGTCACCATTTTAAGTTCAAACTAAACTTTAGCCTCCCTAATTTTCTTCCTACATACTCTAGCAGCCCTCTTAAATACTACCTGAGAAACCTAACCCTCCTTCCACAGGCTTTTTCCTGAGTTCCTCCAAAATCTCCTTGCCCATCCGCGCTGGACATTTGCCTTGTCAACTTGTCTTTCGGCACATAGGGACAGTCTGTTCCTGTGCCCTCAAGATCTCCATTTTGAGACATGCCCACCCTTCCTGAACTCCTTTATTTTTAAGGATTATTTCCCAGGGAACTCTCTGAAAAAATTTCCTGAATAAGCCAAAGTCTACCCTCCAAAAGTCCAGTGTAAAAGTCTTATTAATGTTCCTCTTGACTTCATCAAATATTGAGAATTTTATAATTTCATGATCACTATGCCCCAAGTAGTCTCCAACGACCACATCTCCCATCAGCCCATCTCTATTTACAAAGAAAAGATCTAACATAGTCCCTCCCCTGGTGGGCTCACCCACCAGCTGTGACAAAAAGTTCTCCACAAACTCCAAAAATTTCCTGAACTGTCTCTTTTCAGCTGTACTGAGTTCCCAACAAATTTTTGGCAAGTTGAAATCGCCAACAAGTGCTGATGATCCAGAAACATTCTCCAGCTGCTTATAGAAGGAATTGTCCACCACTTCTTCCTGGCTGGGTGGACAGTAGGATGTCAGCTTTATTGGCCTTCCCCCTAATCCTTACCCATAGGCATTCAACTCTGTCATCATTAGTTTCAATACCTATGGCATCCCTAATATAAAGGGCCAGCCCTCCACCTCTTCTCCCTTTCCTATCTCTCCTGAAGAGCTTGTAGCCATCCAGTCCAGCACTCCAGCCATGTGAGTCATCCCACCATGTTTCTGTGATGGCAATTACATTATTGCTCCACTGCTGCCCCATGGCCTCCACTGCTGCCCCATTGTTGCCTGTGCTGCGCGCATTAGTATACATATTCCTCAGCTGGGCTGATGATATTGCTCCTAACTAAGGCTTATCACTTTTGGACCTGTTTCCAGAGAGACCAGCTACATTCCCTTCCCCCTTCAAAGCCCTCTCAAAAAGTTTGGCCAGTTTACAAGCTAAAAACCTTTTACCCTTAACAGAGAGATGGAGGCCATCTGGTTCCAATAGGGCAGGCACTGTAAAAGATGCCCCATGATCAAAAAGTCCAAAATTCTGCCAGTGGCACCAACCCTTGAGCCACTTTATTGATAATGTGAGCTCCCCTACTCCTTTCACCATTTTTCTCAGCCACCAAAGGGACTGAGGACAAGACTACCTGTACCTCTGCCTTATGAACTACTTGTCCCTGTGCCATAAAGTCCCTTTTAATTTCCCTGACACTCCTCTTTTCAATCTCATCACTGCCAACCTGGAGTATCAGCAGTGGGTAGTAATCAGAGGGCTGAATCAGCCCAGAAAGTCTCTTAGTAATATCCCAGACCTGGGCCCCAGGGAGGCAGCAGACTTCTCTGTGGGGTGGGCCCTCTGTTCCCTTAAGAAGGGAATCACCCACCATGATTACCCTTCTTTCTTTTTTGATGTTAGAGGTGGTAATCCTTCTCACAGATCAGTCAAAATTTGGAGACTCACTGTGCAGATAATTTTCTTCTAAATCATCTGGCTGACTCTCCAACCAGGGGTTTGTACCTATTCTGAAGTGGCTTGGGAGTGGGGGTAGGGAGGAATTTTTATTATTATCTCCTCAAGTAGGTACTCACTTCCACTCTCCTTCATCTACCAGGTGTCTTTTTATTGTCTGAGAGTGAGAGGCATGGGAGTCCTCTAACTCTTGGTGGGCTTCCTTCAAGGATGTAAGGGCTGAACTCCACCAATCTATTTCCCTTTCACTTTCCCTGATACTACTTAGTCTGTAAACTTCCTCTCTAAGCTTGGCCACCAGTGAAAGGAGATTGTTCACCTGTTCACACCACAGCCAGGTTTCATCTGCAACATGTCCTGAAACCACTGATAAGCTCAAACAGTCCACACAGAAAGGTCTGGACAGATGAGTCCTTTTTGGAGGGTTCCACCTGATTACATACCCTCATATAAACTACAATTTTTAATTGTGTACAAACCATTACTACCAGAAATGCTAAAACCTACCAATCAACAGAAACGCCATGCACAACCCACAGTAAACCTTACTAGAAAGAAATCTTACAACTGTGACTGCTCAAACTGCTTCACAAACTGCTGTGCCACGTCCTCAGAGCTGCGCCATGCCCTCAGAGCTGTTCCCTGCCCCTGTTTGCCTGCCCTGGGTCGCTGCACTCCCCAGAGGCCTCTTTTAAATCAGCCCACTACTCAGAGATGGAGGAAGCCCCTGCCCCAAACATGGTGACCCTCAAGCACAAGGAAGGCACCTGCCCAGCATTCCCACAAAAAACCACTCAGTCTGGTAGAATCCCAATCAGCGTGCTCCTAAACTCTATATTAAACAGAAATTAAATAAATCCTAATAGAGGGTTTGTTTTGTATGAGTCTTCTACTAGGAAGGCTCACAAGACAGGTGTCATCTACTTTGATTAGGTTCCTTCACAAAACAGGCTTCCTGGAATGATGCTTTGATGTTAATGCATGTCTCTTGTATTGCTTAAAGTCCTACAGAAGTTTTGGCTATGCTTTGCAAAACATACCATAGTTGCTCACACAAAGCAACACCCAAAAAGCAACTCAAGTTTAACTTGAACCCATTTGTTTTCAACTATTGGTCTACCCTTTCTTCATTTCTTTTGCTTCTACTGTTTCCAAGCCTCCTTGGTCCCTTCCCCCCTACCTTTCTCTTGAGGGCTGAAATTTTAATAACTCTAACATGTGACGCTGAAGAAAAAAAACAAGCATAAACAGTTCTGAACACAGGAAGGGTTGTAGTTTAATATGGTAACACTCCTCTTTGTCATAGGTAAGAAATTATGGGCAAATGTTTGACAGGATTTTACATACTGAGAATATGAAAAACATGAGACATTGTTTCCAAATAAGCTAGGCAGACACTATAACTTTTTCTTTTCTGCAGTGCCAAGTTCTTTAAGCACAGATATTTTTTCTACTCAGGAGGCAGTATACAGTCATCTCATGGCAAGTCAGGCTTAACATATAAATTAATAAGTACAATCAAATCAGTGGAAGATGAATTTGCTGCCATTACAAATGATATTGGAAATGTTTTCCAGTTGTGCCTTCACTGCCTATTTTTGTCCTTATGAATCACGCCAGTGCTAGAAATGGTGTATATTGTAGTGGGGGAAAAGTCTCTATGCTGCAACTAAGGGCAAGATTATTGAAAACAGAGGATGCAATTAAGTATCATTCAGGCTATAACAAAACTTTTCTAGTATAACACCTGAAGTAATTAGCATTCCAGTAACTACTCATATCTTAAAATATTTCATTAATGGCATTTCTTTATTTCCACTTGAAAGTGTTCAATGTAAGAAGCAGTTCAATTTAAGATAAAGTAACTTTATTTGTGGAGAACAGGTATGGAAACTGATGGAGATTTTGAAGGTACAGCAAGAAAGAAAAAAAAATGTGCTACAATAATTTTGACGGTGGGAGGAAATTGGAGAAGATGAAAAAAATATGCTACTTACAAGCCTCGGAGACGAAGCCAGATTTTCTCTATTTGTTCTGGCTGTAGGTATTTCAGAGAGTTGTTCTCAAATTCTTCAATTTCCTTAGTCGGTGACTCCATAGCTGCAGATTACCACTTTGGTTAAAGCTCTGTGATGACAACTGCTGCCTCCTCACACACACACTCTCCCCCTTTAATGCTGATGGGGAGCAGTTAACATTTCTGGCACACACTTCTCCCCCATCCTGCAAATGGAACTGTGTGGGCAGCTCTGGAGAGCTCAGGTGTACACCGGGGGCAGTTGTGCCAGCATGCCACCATCCTCAGGCTGAGCGAGAGGATCAAAGGCTCATCTCCAGATTGCAAAGCCACACAGATTTTTTCCCTTTGTTTTTTGTTTCATTTTGCTTTTACAATAAGCCAAGGATACAACCCATAATAGCAGCTGAGGGATCTTTATCTGGGGAGGAGGGGAGGAAAATCCCTTGCTGACAAGTGAGCTGTGTGTGCAAGGGCTGCTGCGGAGAGTCTGACAGCTGCAGGGGTCCTCAAGGCTGCAGCTCTGCCTTACCACACTGCCTGCTGCTGTGCAAGTGGCAGTACACAGGCCCCTTTCAGTCTAGTTCCCACTAGGTCAGGCTCACCCTCTCTCCCTAGCTGTATTTTTTCCCACTTACCAGCAATGCTGCAAACAGGCTTGAAACCTGACAACTGAGGAAGAATTAATCTGTCAACACAGCCCAAGAACAGATTCACTCTTGGTTTCCCTCTTTGCTTCCCTCTCTCTCATGTGCATGCGCATCCACAGACACATGAGGGAGAACAGGCTATTGGAGAAAGTCTGAATTTGATTTAAAACCCAACCAAGAAAAATCATTGACTAAAAATTAGAAAAGGAGAAATAAGAGAAAGTGAGCCACTCACTTCTGGCAAACAGCTATCTACTTCCTTGCAGTCAGACTGCTCTCCTGAGAGAGACACGCAAAGCAGGGACTCTAAGGTTTCAACAGGGGCAAAATCCACTTTTAAAGTAAACAAATCAGTAAAGTGCCAGTGTTTGAAAATGCTCAGAAGATAAGTCACTTGAAAAGAAATCAAGTCCAGCACATTAGTCACAGATGTTTCTTTGTGTCAGTGTCTTTGAATAAGAGGTTTGCACAGTGGAGGTTAAAACTCCATTTTGCAAAAGGATGCGTGCCTCTGGCTCCCCTGAAGCATCCCCATACTGGCCCCCAGAGACATGCCTCTCTACACCTGCAGGGTTCGTGCTCTGAGCACGAGGAAGAACAGGGATTTCTTTAATTGCACCAGCCCAATCAGTCATCTCTCAAACTCTGCCAAAATGTCTGCACGCCTCTCTTTAGTTAATTTTATTGATGTGGTGCTTTCAGCCAAAGCAATCAGAGCAGAGGGAAAATAACTGTCAAAATATTGTCTCAGCCATAAAACACATTTTGCTGCAAATTGCAAAAGCTGTCTTTTGAGAAGTAGAGCCTGCAGTGAAAGAATTATCATCTCAGACAGTTGGGTAGCCTGTGACTTGGAGAAGTCCCCTCTTCTTTGAAATAACATTCAACAATACGTCTGCAGTGCTAGGTCCAAGGCAGGTCTCTGACACACTTGATGTTGCTTTTCAGAAAGATCTTTGTATAATGAATGTCATCCTTCCCATTGCTAGGTGCCAAATTGTATCAGCCATCACTCTAAGAAGTTTCAATCTCTTCCTAGGAGTAGTTCTTAAGTAGTTACCCAGTTAGAGTGCTGCTGCAATTGTTAACCATCTCTAGCTCTCTGCAGCTGACTAAGATTCTCAAATATAACCAGAAAGCAGCTGAGTGAAGTTGGTACACATTAAAGAAAAGGGACAATTAATGGGAGGTAAAAACATGAATAATTCTCTAGGTGGTCCTTTTTCCCCTTGTGGATTACAAAAGACAAGCCAGTATGTATGCTCTAGGAACCTCTTTTGAATGATACAAAGAACTGCACATTTTCTGAAAAAAGTTTGGGACATATTATCTTCTTATATCCCTGCTTTAAGAACACAGTGCTATTCTTCATTGCTTGTGCTACTTTACATTACACTGATGCCCATCAGTAAACTGTTAGCATGTTGCACACATCACTGCCTTTTATTAGTGAGTAAAGTAGTAACAAAATATTGTCCTTTTTTCCACACATTTTATTTTAAGGTACAGAGGAAGTAACTGGGAGAAATGGGAATGCAGAATATTGGTAACACTAGGTTTGAGCTCAAGTTTGGGATTCTCTTTCTTGTGTCAGTCCTGTGGTCTGATTTTGTGATAGATGTCATCAAAATAGCAAACACCAAAACAGTGGCTGTAAAACGTTGTGAATTTGTGCCATAACTATCTGACATGAAAACACATCATATTGCTTGCCTTGTCCTTAAACTTATGGCTCACCTCATGGTGAGAGAGTAACTTCCAAGAAGACAAAGTTTACAGGCCAAGTAAGCATCCCTCCTTCAGTTCTCACATTAATTGCTGCATTAAGGTGACAAGTTGTAGGTAACCAAATGACACCATTTGGTTTCACTTCATTTAGAGAGCTTGACAATCATAACTGCCATTTGATAGATACAAGCAGTAAACCACCTCCTGGTGGATTAGCCATGTCTTTACAGCAGAGGGGAGCTCAGATGAGCAAATGTTCACCTGCCTGTCAGAAACATCTGTTGTTCAGCCTTACACAGGTGATGACCAAGCTTGTAGGGCAGATAGCACAGTGCATGTACCTTTGCAAGCACCTATGGCTGAATCAACACTACACCAACTTTATCCCTGGAATCAAAAAATCACAGAATATTCTGAATTGGAAGGACCCACAAGGATCTTTGAGTCAAACTCTGAAGTGAATGGCCCATATGGTGATCAAACCCACAAGCTTGGCATTAGAAGTCCCATGTTCTAACCAACTGAATTAATCCTAGTAATTTTTTGTATCTAAACGCTTCCCCAACCTATCTCTTAGGAGTTTCAAGCAGGGTCCAGGACACCACTGTTGCCTTCAAACAGGTCTAACTTGAGTCAGACACTGCATTTCCCTCTGCTGCTCTGTTATCTGGCATGAGGTTCAGCACAGGATGATTCCTTCCTCGGCCCTTGAAGCAGCCCTCTTGCCTTCTCTGCTTGCCTGTAGGAAAAGAGCCAGGTCACCCATCTCAGCTAGCTCAGAAACTCCCTTCCTAGGTCACTAGGTCAGCACTGTCAGTGGCAGCAAGGGATGAAGAGCAATGAGACAGAGAGATGGAGGTCCCAGGCAGGCCAGTTATACACTACACTGATTGTCTCCTTTATCACAGCACACAGATTTGGGCAAATCTGGGGGCTTCACCCTCTTTTCATCCACTTCCTCAGTTGAGGACAGTAGTGGCATTCATGTTAAAAGCCTTTAGATTGAGCAGGAAGGTTCTTATTACAAGTATTTCTTTCAGTTCTGAAGGACTTAAGATGGAGGATGCTGACACGCAGCAGAGAGGTGTAAAAGGCAGCTGAGAAGAGTAGAATCCACAACTGCGCCTCCATGATAACAGGCATTACTGAAAACAGTCAAAATACCAGGGAGTGCAGGAGTAGGTCTGCCTTTCTCAGAATGGTGGTACAAGTATCTCATGCATAGTCCAAGGAGAAATCAGAGCCACCTCTGACATATGTGGCTGCAAATTAGACTCTGTAGGAACCTACAGTTCCTTTTCATTACATTTTTAAATGAAGACTAGAAAAACAGTGAGAAAGTTCAGAGACCTCCTTATTTTCATCAGAGCAAAGTAGGTATAGCAGTAACATTCAAAAGGCCTACTGAAATGCATTCAAAAATGCTTCCGAGACAGAAACAGCATTTCAGTGAGCATGAGCAAACTGAAACAATAATTTCAGACAGCAAGTTATATAAAGTCTTTGCTAGACTCCAACAAAAATGGAGAAGCTACCCCATGCTGAAAGGGTAGCATGAGATACTGGAAGTGTATTGACATGTTGTCTATCCCTACATATTGCCTGTGTCTATTCCTACATATTGCCTATTGTGATTGCTCCATATTGCCTGTGTGAATATTGAAACAAGTTCTATAATTAGTACAATTACAATATATTCATATGTCTGTCCATGTAAAAATAATCCAGAATGTATTTTATTCTATTACCACTAATGTGTCCAACCAAAATTGCAGTAAAGTAGGTTGTCTTTTTTAAATTTATTATAAATCTGAGTTGGATCCCTGAACTTCAGTTATGTCAGCATGATGAGTCAGCCAGTAACATATTCCAAAAGGTTTTGCTGCTTCTATATTCAAACAGTGGAATATGGAACAGTGTAAAACACTGACATGTCTTCTAATTCTGCTAACGCCAAAATAAACTAGGCAGATTTTGCCCAGTCTTTATCCTAGCAGGAAATAGCTTCTTGCTCCTTTTCAGTTAAAAGCAACTTTTTATTTGTTTTGTTTGGAAGGGAGTTAGGAGGAGGGAGACATGTTCAACTATGTAACTGAATTGCATTGGCCCTATTTATTCTTTGTGTTGACGTTTAAGAGAGTGATGGAAGATATTCAGACAGTTCCACTTTTTAGTTTTATTATTTGATTGGAGATCAGGTGCAACCCCTAAGCACCAAGCTTTTCCATTCCACCCATGCCGCAACCCCTGAGCACCAAGCTTTTCCATTCCCACCTGCCCCAGGTAAGGGACACGTGCAGCCTTCTCTCTACCTGTCCTAGGCAACCCCAGCTGTCTGATGGCAACAATACAGGGGGGGAAGAGGGAACTATGGGGAGAACAGAAGACATCTAAACTACAAGAACATAAGTATACATCACTAAAGTTTTTCTTAATATTCACACAATAGTTATCCCTTAATTGCAAGAGCCAATCGTCTCATTATCCATCTATAACAATCCCCCTTTTTCTATTTTATAAGTTATTTGGCTCGAGTAATTAACTCATTTTTAATAGTATCTGTTGATGTGGGTGAGGACAGTGGAAAAGGGTTTTAAGTAAAATGATTGGTAGAGCTTGTGAACAGAGGTCTAGTATGGCTTTTACCTCCACCTCCCATGCCTACAGGGTTGCTGCCTGCATCAGGGTTATTATAATCTTCTTGGTGGCAAGTACAGGGGTCAACCTGGTCTTGCCCTCTGGGTCTCACTATACTTCAGTTTAAAGCAAATTATTTTAATGTTTTTTATTGTTCCTCTCCTTCACAGATACTTACAATTTTCATAGCACAATTATACTAATGACTAATACAATTTGAATTTTCCCTTCAAAAATGTTACTTAAAGCAATTAGAGTAGTCGTGAGGTTTTCACTTGTCTTTCACAAAGTACAGTACACATTTATACATTTTTAACAAGCCTACAACAAAATTAAGGCACAAGGTAAGAATGCAAATAACAACAGTTTGAATAGGTCTGTTTGTATTACTGTTATAAACTAAGTTCAACTCTATATATTGTACACAGGGAGTTAGGGGCTCCTCTGGTCAATAGAGCTCAGTAGCGATACATACGCATTGACACACACAAACACACATGTTATGAACAAAAATCTGCTATTTTTTTTTTTTTTTTGTGAGGAAAAAAAAAGGTTACAAAAATTAATCAGACCAGGGTTGCTGCTGAAGTGCTGTTTGTTTGTCATGATAATCGCGGGTCGTTATAGTTAATGGTTCTCTTCGTATCAGTAAAGACCCTAGCCAAGCCGGGGTTAATAACTCTCTCCCTCGGGCAGTGAGGAGAAAAGACGAAACACAGAGGGGAGATGTGCAAATTAACTCCAAGACCAGCATGCCATGAGAAGCTACTGCTCCAAACGTACTGAGAAAACCCCCAACACAACGAGCCAATATAAAGTTAGGAAATTAGAGCAATGTCTAGATGTGAGGAGCATAGTGCTGGGCCTGCAGAGATGCTGAAAATCTTCGTTGTTCCTCACCCTGAGAGAGCCCCCGGGCCGGGTCTGGGATGGGGTGAAGCTGCGACAGTAAGATCTGGGTCACGCCCTAGAGACTCCCACGAGGATGTGACCCCCTGGCTCTGCCCCTAGTGGACAAAGCCGAGCATATCCTTCTCCTGCGAGCCACCCTGGGAGACCCGACGGAGACTGCAGACTCGTCGAGCTTCCTATCCTGAGCTGATCACTTTTAATAAAGGCATTAAAAAGGAGAAAAAGTCTCCTTGACCTGTTTATTTCAACACACGTTTGTTTTCTCAAGTGAGGCAGCAGCTAGATGCACAGAGCTGTGCATTCAGAGCCGTGTTTCTGGGTGTGCTCAGCCCCTGTCTACACGTAGGGGTATGTGCAGAACTAGTACACACACAGGTATTTGTTTACTGCTTTAGAGCTTTGGCATACAGAGGTACCTGTTAGCAGCATACACTTGCACACACCCATGGAACTGTGCACGCTCTACTTGCACACACTAGCACACGTGTGCCATAGAGACACTCACTTACGTACAGTCTCGACTAATCTGCATGTGTTCACAAACATGAGACTTGCTTGTACGTAGAACTTGTGTACATTAACACAAGCATATAAACCTGTGCACACTATTATGTGTAATATTTTTAACACATATATCTTACATAGGGCTATGCTCACAGTTGCAGAGCTTGTGCATACTCACAAACACAGGGCTGTACACTAACATAGTCATACTTGAGAGGAAAATTTAACACACATGCACATAATAATGCACACAATACATGTGCGACTTGGTACTTGTGTGTGTACTCAGAGCTGTGCACATTGGCACGCACAGGTACTGCATGTGCAGACTCACACACCTTGGTACACGTATACCCATAGATAGATACACGCTGGCACATACATGTAAAGCACTCCCCTGTGACGGTGGTTTTTTCACAGGGGTTTTTAGAGGATGGAAGAGATAGGTATCTTGATTCCACGATCAGAAGGCTTGATTTTATTATCTTATGATATATATATATAACATTATAACTATACTACATAGGAATAGAAAGGAAAGAGCTTCTTCAGAAGCTGGCTATGCTAAGAATAGCATAGAAAGAATGAATAACAAAGGTCTGTCTCTCAGCAGAGAGCGATAGCCACTTCACCATGAGTGGTCAGTGAATCCAAACATCTACAGAAGACCAATCACAGGTGGACCTGTTGCATTCCACAGCAGCAGATAATAATTGTTTACATTTGTTACTGTAATTTCTCAGCTCCAGCAGGAAAAATCCTAAGAAAGGATTTTTCACAAAAGATGTCAGTGACACTCCCCAGAGCTCTTCTGAGAAGAGAGTAGTAGAATATCTACTGTTTGTTACCACCCTGACACTTCTAGGTAGAATTTTACCCTCTGTGTCTTTTGGGTGGGGTCAGACAATGTTGTTTTAAAGGAAAGGTTAAAGAAAGACTCTATTGGACTCTCGTCCCCCATCTCTCACTTTACAACGCCAGGAGGGCACAAAACGGAGCGCTTTTTGTTGTTCCATTCTCCCCACAGAACGATGAAAACACTGAGGCACTTCCTAACAGAGCCTGAAGGCTTTGAAATGGAGACGTGCCAAACCCTCAAACTTTCAGTGTTCCCATGGCACACATCAACACATCTTACCTTGTACCTCCTCTCCCTAAGGCCAAGTACAGACTCGCTGCATCCTCTTGGGAGAGGGCAACACAAAAACTAAACCTGAGTCTCCTTCTCTCAGCCACTCAAACAAGAAGCCATCCCTCCTCCCTTGCTAGGTAAAACTTAAGAGCATTTCTGATATAATGAACAGCACTTAGAAACGCAACATAGAAGTTCTCATCAAACTAGTCTGTGAACTGTCCAAACTATTCAACATAATCAAGCAGTGCATCAAACCCCCCACACAGAGAAAACAGCTCAGCTCCAATACTACTAAGACGGAGCTGCCATACTGCCAACAGCATACATGTGCAAAATCTCTACAAGGCACCTGGAAACTGTTTTCCTTGGAAGGCCCTGCAAGTTTGCAAATGAAGTGATCCCAAACACACCAATGAAAGCGGAATGCCAATGCAGATGCTTCCCAACCCATCCCACAACATCAGTCACAACTGGATCTGCACACAAAACTGACCAGTGATGTACATATAAATATGTGACAGTGAACAAGAAATCCCTACAAATGTGCTGGTCAAAGAGTAAATAAATAGGTCATGGTATTCTCTACCCCTTTCACACCTACACTGTTGTGTTTTGTCAAGGGGTACCTCTTACTTTTTAACTAAAATGGGGTACTTTGAGATAACTACTAGTTCCCTCCACAGAACTTGTCTCCTTGATTAGTTAAAAGGAGAGAGAAAGAAAGAAAGAAAAGGGAGAAAAAGAAAGAAGAAGCTTTGCATTCTTCTTGCAAAGTAAAAGCAAATCATATTCTCAGAACACCAGTGAAGCAGCTGCTAAGCTGCTCACTAGGTGTTTTTGTGTTCTTGTGGCTCTTTGCTGATGTATATCGCAGGGAGTTTCTGCAGCTTGAAGTTCTGGCTAGCTCCTCTGGGCACAGCTGCTAAAATCAGCAGCGGCGCAATTCATCTGAAATGTCCTGGGCCACGGGCAAAAAGGCTTTATATCCCGGGCATGAACCCCCATTGTGAGAAACAAGTGCTCACATTGAAAATTTATAAAGGTTTATTAAACCTTAACAAAAAACACAACAAAAGGACTACAAAAGAAAAAGTTGCAGCCCTGGGAACCAGCCATATGGTATGCACACAAGCAGTTCCCAGCACTGCAACTTTTTCCTTATGTAGTCCTTTTGTTGTATTTTTGTTAAGGTTTAATAAACCTTATTAAATTTTCAATGTGAGCACTTGTTTCTCACAATTCCAAAATTTTAAGTATTTGCAGGATCAGCACCATAGGGCTCTCAACTCCACTGTTACATTGACAGGTATTGACATACTACATCAGAGGAAGAAGCAGTATCACTCACAGAGTGTGGTGTGGGGAAAGAGCAAAACAATGGAGGAACCCAAATCCCTTTGAGGAATTCAGGCAACTGCAGAACTATATCAATTTTGTGAAAAATAAGATTTACTCTCCTCGTAAAATTTAAAAGTTTAATAAAGGACAATAGGAGACAAAGATACTAAAGCAAAGATTTACGGCCGACTGCTTGGCATTCAGCTAAGAGCACACTTGCTATTTTAGAAACACCCTTTACATACCTTTTTTATTGCATCAGTCTACTGTATATTCATAAACAATTATGTGGGAATCCACAAACTTTTCCACAAACTATTTTACATGTTCCAAGAACTATTTACCATGGCTCCTCCTCAGGTCCATCTTTTTAGAGCATGCTTTTAGGCTTTGGTTTTAGTCCATTCTTGTTATCACCTCCAGTTTGGGCTTTAGTCCATATTTTCTACAGATGGTGGGTGCAGATTAGTAGCAGGAGTCTCCATCCTATGTTCATTGGATGTTATTCAAGACAAGCAGGCATTTTAACACAAGCATATTTATATCAGCTATTTCACTACTATGTTTAAGTTTAGTTAACAACAGAAAACTTAAAAACTATATCTTTATAGTAAAGTTACTTGAGATTTTATATATACAGCATCCATCTTAATATTTGCATAAAGTCAGTATTGTAATATGTATTTATAACAATTTGTTAAGAAAAATAAACTCTGAGACAACATAGAAATTTTTTTCGAAAATAAATTAACAAGTCCCCATCACTTCCTTTCCAAACTTACGTTTTTCTTTACTGCATTGTATTTTTTTTTCAGAAATGAGAGGTTACTATTATATTCAATGATTCCGCTTGCTATGGCAGATGGACAAAGACCTGCAAAGAGTACTAATATTGGCTTCTCACACTTTTCTGCCTAAAAAAAGGGCCACTGTATATTCTACTACCAAAAGCCTGGGTATCACCCACAAGAGCTTATCTTGATAACCAGTCAGGTAACTCAAACAAGACAAGCTGTCTTGTAGTGAGTTATTTTGCTGCCACAGGATTAACACAGGTCTCGAGCCTCCTAACTACCAAAAAACATCTTGTTGAAGTGAGATCTGGCAAGATAGGTTGGATTTCTGACTGACAGACACTCACTTTACAAACTATAAAAGCCACGCTAAACTTTCTGTCCTGGTTTAGGGCAAATTTGGTAGAGAATTTCCAAAGGGGCCTCTCCAGAAAGCAAACCCACACGGCCCCTTCCCCCAACCAGTTCGGGAAGAATTCCTCAGAGAGAAGTGGAAAGAACCTGTTTATTTAACAGGCAAAGCACCCCTCAGCACACAAAATTAACAATACTGGATGACACCACTCTGACAAAGATGACAAATTCAGAAAGTCTCTCTCGGGGGGTGGTCACTCTGTTCTCAGTCCCTCCGGCGATGGGGCAGCTGCTGCAGTCACAAGGTGCAAAACTCTCGGTGTTCCCAGGTCCCAGTCCGGAGCAGGTTCAAAATGGTCGAAAAAAGGAAAGGAGAAACAGTCCAGGAAGAAGCTGGACTGTTAAGCTAAAACTAGCTAATGAGCAAAAGCAAAAGCAAGTAGAAGCGAATCAAGCAAGAGCGAGAGCGAGCAAAGCAAAAAGCAAAAGCAGCAAAAGCAAAAGCCACAGCCTCTGTGTCTCGCCAGGCTGATAAGGAAACCAAAACAAAATTTTCACTCTTCAGGGCCAGTCTTAAAGGTACAGAACATAATACCCAACATTTACAGAACAAATGAATGGGGATACAAGCATCATAACGTCACCCTAGGACACTTTCACAGAGCAGAAATCTTCTATACATTTTCCTGAAAATGTAGGGAGCTTTCCTCCTGAGTAGGGATGCCTGCTTTGCAGTTATTTTCCAGGAGTTAAGTGAAGCCATCTTGTACATTACTGTCACTTCGGCCGTAAGTTACATTGGACTCCTAATCATTGGAGTTCTTTGGTAGCTCATTCAGCTCCTTTTGGTAGCTTTACTATAGGTACCTTGATATAGCGCAGCATTATATGTTATGCTCTAATCTACTAGTAGTTCTTAACTTTCATACTTCGTAGTAAGCAATTCTGATTAAGATCTTTATCTGTTATCTCTTGTCTGTTTAATAAATAATTCATTTTTATAAATAGACCTGATTTACCATCATTATAAGTTGTGGACAAGAGTGATTCACTAGACTAATGTCAAAATCTGAGGCTTGTCAGCTTCTACTTGTCCCATGAACCTGGGAAGGGTTCAAAACCAGCTATGCAATCTGTGGGTAAGGGCTGGACTGGTCACGTCTTGCTGGAGAGGAAGGGAAGCAGTCACTTCATAGGGACTGCTCCTCATGAATGCAGAGCGGGACCAAGATCTCCTGTATTGTCCCTGATGCCCTTAGCACAATCTTAGGTGAAGGATCGCAGGTTGTACCATCAGCTCTTTCCTGTAGCACCTCTTCAAGAGGAGACAGGGAATAGGGATGGGTGGGAAAGTGAAACCTAAACTCTCTCCAACATTCTTCTTCTGTAGTTCAGATGAGCACAGGTCCTCAAGGTGGAGATGAAGACACAGAACACAGGATGCAAAACAAACTGGACCACATCAAATAGTACAGGGAATAGGACGCAAAGATAGCATTGACCCTTGGGAATTTTGTTATCATGTCAAACCTTAAGTTTAATGTCCCAATGCTGAGATTATATTGGTACTTCACCCATCTTCAGTGGGGCCCTCAAGCAGGAAAATTTACATGTGATCCTGAAGCGCATAAGATGGAGCAGATTTCTAAAAATGGATGCTATAGTAATATCCTTGTGAACAGCCTGTACATCCCTGAATGTGAACAGCAAGGTCCTGGCATTACACAAAAGGAACTGGTGGAATGCTAGGAATGGTTCTAGCATGAAAAGATTATAGAATCTACAGTGCAGAAGGATATTAAAGGGAAATACTAGATATTAAAGAATTTACAGTGCAAAAGGATATTAAAGGGAAATTTTTTCCCAGATATATATGGATTTCTTTAGAGTGGCAATTTCTTCCTCAGATCACAAGCTATCTTCTAGAACCTGTTCACACTGCAAAATATCACTTACATTAAATTAAACTGTTCAGTTCTGAGTTTGCATAGGGAGGACCAAAGCTGACACTTTTCACCCCAACATTCCATTGCAGTATATGATCTCCACAGCAGACTTCTCATAACCTCCAAATTAAGTCCCAAGCATGCACCACAGCAAAACCACTCTTACTTTCACCTAGCGTGCTATATGAGGAACTGAAAACTGCTACTAGTCTTACCTCCCGTGTTAATGAGGAACTCAAAGTCACTCCTACCTTCATTCTTCATACAAATAAAAATTATTCAGGGAGTGAACCTGAGGGACCCCACCACTGAGATGTCCAGAGCACTGAAAGACCACTGGAACTCTGCTGGATCCATGGTATTGTCTTCAACTTGCACTGCCTCTCTCCTTCTCCCTCCCTCCCACCCTCCCTCCCCAATACAATTAATTTTACAAAATAAAGTCAGAATTGCTGAACCCACATTTGTGACTTAATTTGAGAAGAGGACTTTAACATCTATCGAACTGCAACATTTTAGTCGATGTCATGGGCAGAATACTGTTCTCTGAACCAGAGTGCCATTTAACAAACAGAACCAAACCTCTAGTGTTCTTCTTCCCATTGTCTTTCTCTGAGGGAGGTTGACCAAATCTTTACTGTTCTTTCTCCCACCTGGTGGGGACCAATTGTCTCCCTCTGAAGGATACTGAAGGAAAAATGGTTACCCAGGACAACCATGGTAAGGCTAATGTTTTGCTTTTTCTCCTGGAGGGTTTGATAATTGTCTCTCTGCTCTTGGTTTGGAGCGGACACAAATTAATCGAGATAATGAACAGGTGACAGCTGTTTGCATTACTAGCATATGAACCAAAGGAAAAATGCAAAAAGTGAAAGATAAAATTGTTGTATGTGCTATACTTGGGGTGGCACTAACTGCTGCCATAAAGGAAAAATCACAAAGAACAAGCAAGGAGGCAGAGGTTATATACATTGTTTGCAGGATTCAGTCAAAGGACTATGAGATCAATCGGAAGAGCATAAATGCCACTCAGAGAGACTCAGAACAGCTCAAGTTGAGCATCTGTAAGTCTGTCTTTCATTTGAACAGAGACCCAAGACAGCAGCACCAACATCAGTGGCTTGGAGGCTGCAGAGCTTGCGCTACGTGGAACTAGTGTAGAGACAGGTGAGGAAGAGGCAGAGAAGGAGAGGGAGGAAGCCTGCCAAGCCACCACATGAGAGACATGAATGCCTGCATCTCTTTCTGGCAGCATTGACTTTTTTTGTCCAGAAACAGTATTTCCAGGTTTTGTTTTTCCCAGCTCCCATTGTTCCCTTGGGGAGAAAGAGAATTTTGGAACAATGGAGGTTTTTTTGCTGTGTTGTTTCCATCATTCTCTCTCTCAGCTATAGGGCCCAGAGAGGGGATTCTCCACCATTTCTGTCTGTGTTCCCTGGAACAAGTAGGGGAACCTCCACTGCATTTGTCGGGGACGGGGGGGGGTTGAATCCTTTCCCTTTGTCTGTCAGAACACACATCTGTGGAGGGCACCATCCTGGGAGGCTGGTTTGCCTGGCATGTTGCCTTTGTTTCTCAGAATATGCAGTCATCTGTGGAGGGTGCTCTACCGGATCAGGGGTTTCTCTGCCATTTTAGCTTTCCTGTCGTTCCCAGGGACATTGTGAGATTTAGCAGCTTTATATCTAGTGATTATTCATGGTTATATTTTTGCCTGCTGCTGTTTCATTTTTTAGTAAACTGTTTTGGTTTGTTTTTTTCCCCTTATATTTAGTTGCATTCATTCTTCCTTATTGGTGGAAAGGGATTGGTTAAAACTAAAGAGGAGGTGTTACATTTTCAATTGTCTACCCCATTGAATTGGATAAATTTGGGATCCAACTAAAGGGACATGAGAGAAAAAGTGAAAAACTAACAATTTTGACTGAAACATTCTTTCTTGCCTACAGAACTCACTGGTCACCATGCTTCTCAGTCTAATGGGGCTGTGGCATCTAACCTTCTATACTTCTTTGTACAGATGGTACAATTAGCCCAAGATATGGCTCTTTTTCAGATCAGGGACACAAACCAAGATTGCTTTGTGGATACACTCAGTGATATCAGCTTATGTGAAGATAACATTAGAAGCAATGAAGATTATTTGGGATGTGTATTCATTGATGTTTGCTGGTCCTAGTCTTGGCTGCTACTTCTGAGACATAATTGCATTCAGCCTGCTGGAGGAGCAATTGAGACTCACAGAATCACAGAATTAGCCAGGTTGGAAAAGACATTTGAGATCAAGTCCAACCTATGACCTAACACCACTCTATAAAGTAGACCATGTCATTAAGTGCCACATCCAGTCTTTTCTTAAACATCTTTTTCGTGATTTGAAACGACAGGTGTCTGCTAAGGAAGGCAGGAGCCTCCCTTGAAAGGGAAAATGTAAACCCTGTCTCCAAATTATTACAACTTTGAAGTTAAGGGGTTCTCAGGCAAAGATATGGGAATAGGAACCACAATTCTTTAATAGGAGAATTAAAAACACAGAAAAACGCCACCACTGACGGAGTCAGAATACAACCTGTCACCCTGTTGGTCAGGGGGTTGGTAGCAGTCCAATTAAATGGTGGCTGCAGTCCTCCTGGAGTGACAGATGTGGTTCTGTAGAAGTATTGATCCTGTAGAAGGGTGTAGTTTTCCTCTGAAGGTCCAGTGGTGGTGTAGATGGGCCTGGTCTTCCTCTGGGAATGCAGTGGAGAAAAAAGCTGCTCCTCTGGGAATCTAGTGGGAAAACACTGCTCCTCTGAGAATCCAGTGGGTGAAGGCTGCCTGTAGTGTTCCAAATCTCAGATTATGCCCAGGTAGGAATACTTCCTGGCTCCTTCCCCTGGCTCCTTCACCTGGGTGGAGCATCTCACAATGGGATGATGTAATTTTATCAGTCATGCAGTGAGATTCAATGGCTCATTAACAGAAGATATTTCCCAGAGGGAGGATTGGTTGTGGAAGAGATAAAGAAAACTGCTCAATTAACAGAAGATAACTTCCCCACCTCTAACAGATGGCAATAGAATACCCACCCCCAGCTACATCTTTCAACCTAAGAGAACCTTCCCAGACAGTGACTCCACCACCTCCTTGGGCAAACCATTCTATTCACTCTTTCTGTGAAGAACTTCTTCCCAATGCCCAGGCTAAACTTTCCCAGATGCAGCTTAAGGCTATGTCCTGTTCTCCTGTTACTTGGTTGCCTGGGAGAAGAGATCAACCCCCACTTGCCTACTACATCCTTTGAGACAGCTGTAGAGAGTGAAAAGCTCCCCAGAGTCCCCCCCAAGCTAATCAACCCCACCTCCCTCAGCCACTCCTCACAGGACTTGTGTTCCAAACCCTCCACCAGCCTTGTTGCCTTTCTCTGGACAGCATCTCAACATGCTTCCTAAATTTAGGGGCCCAGAACTGGATACAGTACTCAAGGTGTGGCCTCACCAGTGCTGAGTAAAGGGGAAGAACCACTTTTCTTTTTCTGCTGGCCACACTATTCCTGATACAGGCCAGGATGCCATTGGCCTTCTTGACCATGTGGGCACACTGCTGGCTCATGCTCAGTCTGCCATCAATCAGTAACCCCAAAGTCCCTTTCTGCCTGGCCTCTGTCCAGCCCAGCTTGGTGTCATCTGCAGATTTGCTAATGGTAGACTCAATCCCTTCATCCAGATCATCAATAAAAATCTTAAACAGGACTGGGCCCATATACAGATCGATGGGGGACACCACTAGTGATTGACCACCAAGTGGATCCAACACCATTCACCACAGCTCTCTGGGCCCAGCAGTCCAGCCAGCTCTTAACTCAGTGAAGAGTGCACCTGTCCAAGCCTTGGGCTGCCAGATTTTCCAGGATTATTCCATGGGAGATGATGTCAAAGACATTGCTGAAGTCCAGATAGACAACATCCACAGACTTCCCCTCATCCACCAGGTGGGTCCCCTGGTCATAAAAGGAGATCAGATTGGATAGGTAAGACCCGGCCCTCCTAAATTCGTGCTGGGTGAGTCTTATCCCCAGGCCATCCTGTAGGTCTAGTGTGATTGCACTCAAGATGAACTGTTCCATAATGTTGCTGGGCGCTGAGGTCAAGCTGACAGACCTGTAGGTTCCTAGATCCTCCTTTTGCTCCTTCTTATGAATGGGCATCACACTGGCCAGCTTCCAGTCATCTGGGACCTCCCCAGTTAGGCAGGACTGATGATAAATGGTGAAGAGGAGCTTTGCAAGCTCTTCTGACAGCTCCCTCATCACTCAGGGTAGATCCCATCTGGTCCCACAACTTGTGAGCATGGCGGTGGCTCATCAGGTCACTAACTGCTTTCTCCTGGACTATAGGGGGTCTGTTACACTTCCTGTCCTCATCTACCAGAACAATTTTTCCCAGCCTTTTACCTCCTTCTTCACCTCAGGTCTGACATGTTGCCTTTTGAAAATGTTGATTTCCCTCTGAGTGTTAAAGACACTATATTTTTGTTGTTGATCCTGCTATGTCTCCTCCATATGGCTTGAAACTTGGGGCTGAGATTTCCAGGGAAGTTCCCCAGAGATCTTTCTGAGTGGTGGAAAATCCTAAATTGCATGGAATGTGGGAGGATATAGGTCAGATTCTGAAGAAATACAGTGCCCCAATAGTTTGGAACTTTACCCCTGAACAAATTCAGAATACAGGTAAGAGCAGAATATCTGAAAGAAAATTGCAGTCACAGGTCCAAAGAGGGGCAACTTATTGCACTGTGCTGAGCCCTGTCTAATGCTTGTTGCATGCTGGTCATTATTACACACAAGAGCCCTACAGTCAGAAGGGAAAGAGAACAAATCCACAGACACTATAATCACTCAGGCAGTCAAACCAGAAGGGTGCCATAAGCCTACCTCTGCCCAGAGAAGGAAATATAAGAACAAATTCATTCCCCCAGTGGATGACAATGAGGAAGCAGAACCCTCACAGCCAGCAGAGGAATCAAAACCAGAAATAATTACTGAATCTTTATCCTTAGAAGGTCTCCACAATCTGAGGAAAGACCTCACCCAATGAACCAATAAGTCAATATTGAGCTGGTTGATGAGTCTGGGATGCTGCAGGTGATGCCGCAGTTTTGGATGGTATTGAAGCGAGGTGTTTGGGATCTGTGTCACCTGAGTTGGGTGTAAACCAGGGAATCGTGAGGAGGCCCACACCTCTCAACTTCTGTAGGTGATTTTTAACAAGCCTGAAGGAGAGATACCTTTGCCAAGAAGACCTCCAGCTGCAGAAAGGCCCTCGGAACACCATGGAGCAAGGAATTCAATGCCTACAAGAACTGGCTGTGATAGATCCTTTTCTCAAATGATGACCAAACCATCAAGAGTCCAGTCTTAGTAAAATGTACAACACTGATATTGCTCAAACTCACTCCATGCAGGACAAGCATACTCCCACTTCGTAGACAGGCTGCAATGGAATGAGGGAAATGAGAGCAGGCATTAATGACTAGAATGTTACAAATGACTAGAATGATACAAACATGAAGATACTGTCCATACCACAACAGAAGACCAAATCTCAGCAGTGGAAAGAGATTTGACTGCTCATATGCAGAAACCAGAAGAAAGGACTGAAGAGAGCCAGAAGTTCAGCAAGAAGCTTAAAGAGGACTTTCCGCAAGTTTCATCAGTACACACCAGAGTCCCAGCTTCAGAAGTCCGAGTTCCCCAGCTAGGGAGAGGGGGTACACCCCACAAACTAACCTGAGGTTCTTCCTTCATGAGCATGGGGAAGACATGAGAAGATGAGATGGAAAACCCACTTCTGTCCTAGCAGCATAGGTCCATAAGCTAAAAGAAGAAATTAGTAATGACAAATTCTGCAAGACTGAATATAGCTCCAGTTTCCCATGACCAAGCTGCTAGGCCTAACAGAAGGGAGGATGACACGTCTGATCCCCTTGAAGGGACCACCAGAATGCATGCCCAGAGAGGGAACAATAGCCAGAACTAGAGGGGTCCTGCTTCTAGCCAAATAGAGGCCAGGGAAATTTGAGTCTATTGGACTGTGTGAATCGAATGTCCTGGCACATCAGAAGCACAAAAATACAAAGCTTTGGCTGACACTGGCAGACAATGTACTCTGACACCATCAGGATATGTAGGGGCAGAACCTGTTTCCTTTGGGGTGACAGGGGGGTCTCAGCAGTCTCAGCTAGTATTACACTACCACTTTAGGGATTAATTTTTCTGTGTAGATAAAAACAATGTAGGAGGAACACAAAGCATTAAAACAATGCAGTGAGACAACAACATTATTATTTCAAAATTCCATTGTTTTGACTGTGCAGCATAAGGAAAGATGCTTTCTGCTGATATCTGTTCAACACCTTTAAGATCTGAAAAGACCCAGTGGTCACCAAAACTCTGGAATAGTCAAGCTAAAGTAAAAGCCATCACTATATATTGAGCATCTTTTTTTTTTTTTTTTTTTTAATTTATACTAAAAATGGCAGTGTTACTATGAAAAAAAAAACACTCCTCTCTGTCATCAGGCCCTTATGGTACAAATTTTGGACAGACATGAAAAACATAAATCTAACCCTAGTATGACAGAGTAGGTAAATGCTGACTTTCTGTGATGACTGCTACAGGTAGTTTTCATTGTTTCAGTGTTACAGATGTCCAGTTTCTCTTCCAGTACAGCAATGATCCTGGAATTAAGTGCCCTCTGCCACTCTCCTGCCATTCTTCAGCTTCCTTAGTTGATTCATAGTTACTGGAAAACAGTCTTAAGCATGTACTTGAGGTAGAAAATCTAGATGTTTGGAGTAATATGCTATTTTAGTGCCACATGTCAACATAACTCCAAACCATCCTTCTTAGGAAACAGTGCTAAGTCACCCTGACATGAGCACAGCGACCACGGCGGATGGTAACAGCTCCCAATACCTCCCATTGCTCAGATGTCTTTGATTATATTGCTCTTTATTTCCATTCCAGTTCAGTGCTTTATATTAATCAAAAGTGACAGATGGAAGCTGTAATACACCTACAGCTCCAGAGCATTAAATATGATGACATGTATTTCCTGCAGTAATCAGATATTGCTGCAAATTACTTCCGCCTCATAAAAAACCAAGGCTGGCAAAAGAACCTCCATTATCATGAAGGAAATCTTGCTTGTTTCTTTGCAAGTTTCAGTTCACATCAGGAATATTTATATTTCATACTTTTGCTGTGTTGATGTGTTAAAATTTGGGGGGAAAATGAGCAGCATATATCTTATAACTGTAATAATATTTAGAAGGGGGGAAGTGTGGGTGATAGCTGTATTTTTAAGAGTATATGGAGCACTCTTCATCTACTAAGTAATCCAGCTAACTGATCAAGGGAAGTCAGTTGATGTAATCTTTTTGGATTTTAGTAGGGCTTTTGTTAAGTTCTTACAGGATGCTTCTGGACAAAATGACCAGCATGCAGCTGGGTAAAAAGGTCATATAACTGGCATGTGGGTCAGGCAAAAAGCATGAATGAAGCTACACTAGGCTGGTGACAAGTCATAGCAGGGTTCCACAGGGCTCTATCTTAGGCCCAGTTCTTTTAAACATCTTCATAAATGACATTGATGTATGACTTGAAGGGATACTAAGTTTGATGATGATAGTGAATTAGGAGGATGTGTTTACTCCCTCAGAGGCAGAGAGGCCCTGTAGAGAAATCTCAACAAATTAGAGGGCTGAGCAATCATCAACTGTATGAAGTTTCAAAAAGACAAGTGCCAGATTCTGCACCTGAGAAAGGACAATCTTGATTGGAGGGATGGAGACCAGCACTGATGAAAAGGGTCCTGGCTGACATCAGGTTTAATATGATTCAGCGGTGCCCTGGCAGCCAGGAGGGCCAATTGTGTCCTATGGTCTATCAGACACATCATCATTAGCCAGGTGTGGTGAAATGCAGTGGTAAGCACTGATCACTTCTCTCTGGTTACCAGTGACAAGACCCCAGAAAATGGCATGAAGCTGTGTCGGGGAGGTTTAGGTGATACAGTAGGAAAAGTTTTTTTTTGCCCAGAGGGTGGTTGGGCACTAGAATAAGCTCCCCAGGGAAGTGGTCATAGCACCATGCCTGCCAGAGTTCAAGAAGCTTTTAGACAATGCTCTCAGGTACATTATGTGATTTTTGGTCTGTCCTGTCCAGGGCAGGAATTGGACTTTGGTTGTGTGTCCCTTCCAACTCAGGACATTCTATGCCTGTATGATATTGCCTGGACAAAGTTAACACAAGGACTTAAAATAAGAAGATGACTTTCAGGATGAAAGCATTATTAGCTGATAGTCTTGACATTTCAGTAATTTGGTTTTATTTCCTGTGGTAGGTTTGGTGCTGACCAATCACCAGTGCACTCATTAGAATGTATTTAATAATTTTCTACTATGAGATAGGATTAGGAGGTTCAAAGCAGGCTCAAAACTCTAAAAGGGTATAAAGAAAAACTTAATAACAGTAACTAAAAGAAAGAGTAATAAGAACCAGAACAATACTTTCAGAACACTTCTCCCCTCTCTCTTCTTTCACACTGACAATGTAAAGAGACAAAACCTAAAATTTTCAATCAGTTTACCACCTGTAGAATAGTCTTTCTTCAGTTCACTTAGGGAGAGAAGTCTCTCTTGTTAATGCTTTGGAGAATTCTCCAAAAGAAAACAGTTCTCTCATGGCTTTTAATTTCCACGAATAGCAGCTGCCCAAGAAAATTTGCAATCATGAAATCCCTCACATTTCCGCAGCTTCTCCCACAGCTGTATTTATGGGCCATGCCAGCTTATGGGGTACTATTTTAAAGACAAGCTGCTCAAAAGCAAAGGTTCTCATTATCAATCTCTGAAACCATCTTCATCTCTAGGAACAGAGATCTTCTCTTCCCGGGGGCACAGGATCTTCATCACTCTTCTCTCCTCTGTTCAAACTTCTCATAGGATCACTGCTACTTCAACATCTGCTTACTTTAGTATGGAGGTATAGATAGTATTTGTTTACTATCTACAACTTAAACACTTTCATCTCCCCATACCTTTATGCATTATAGGGAAAAAAGAGTCCTCCATATCTTTACAAGAGGATTTCAGCCTAAAACTAAAGTCATCTCCTCATCCCTCCCATCTGAGATGACTTCTTCACTGACCTCAGTGTATTCATGTTGTTTCTTTATATGTCTACACTTCTGACATGTTCTCTCACTTGAGGGAGGATTGAAGCACTGAAAGAGTCAATATCTTGCCTGGGGCCCGTAGATGGTCACGTGAACCCGGCTGGACTCAGTAGCTTGTGGCAGGAATGTGGCTGGTGGGGACAGCCAGGGTCTCCACAGGCAGCACACCAGGCCTGTAGCAGCCAGGGTCTCAGCAGGCAGCATGCCAGGGCTGATGGCTTCTCCTCTGTCCCTGCTCAGCAGCAGGGGGTCCTGCAGCAGGGACCGCTGGGCCTGGCCTGGCTGAGACAGGGGCAGGGCTGGTTGTGTTACCTCTTTGCCGGCTGGAAGGGAAAAAAGAAAGTTCCCAGGTTTCTTTTGTCTTTAATATGTGTTTTTCACAGAGGCATGTACAGTTTTCCAGTGGTTCAACAGATTATAAATTCCCAAAGCCAACCACAGATTGGTTTCCTATCAGACATGGAGGAAACTGCCTGCAGCCTCTCCCAACAGATCACTTCCGTGATGCAAAACCAGCACATTTCCACAGAAGATCAAGGTGGCTTGTCTAAAGTAATAAAAGTTTTTCTTAGTTGGAAAACAAAATGGTGGAATTTTTAATTGAAATGAATGTGCAGATTGCAAAACAGGGAAAAAAAGGGTGCAATTATGTCCATTCTCTCCTTCAAAATTCCTGCTGTGGGGAATGGGGTGGGCGCCTTATTTTGATCAATGTGAAAGGCCTCTTTTCCATTTGTACTTCCTCACTCCATGGAAGAATTTGAAGAAAGTCTAGCACCTTGAAAGATAGTTTATGCCCGCCTTGAAAGTATCTTCCCTTCAATCTCTCCCATTGCAGTTTGTGGAAGTCTAGGGGCCTACCATCAGAGTCTCAATCCCTCAGCCATGGAGGACATGTCCCAAATAAGAGGAATAGGCTTTCAGGCTAGGGTGAAAAGCTTGCTTCCCCCACAAGTCTTTGCAGGCACCTGCTAACTTTTGTAAAGTTATGCTACCCCATTATGCTACCCGTTGGCCCAATTTCCCTAGTTTAACCCCTATTGCCCATCTTTGGTTAGTCCCTAGAATGTTTTCTCTCTGTCCCTGCATTCCTCTGCCCCTGTTTCCCTATTGGCTGACCTGACCCTTAACCCCTCCTTTGCACCATTTTTCCCTATATCCATTGGACCCTGACCCTCAGCTCTGCCCTCACTACCCCATATAAAACTCTGTGCCCTCAGCTTATACTCCCTCTTCATGCCTTGACCCTCTTTGGCTCTGTACTCTGTTCTTGTATCAATAAACCCAGTTTGCTGGAGATCATAATTATACGAAGACCCATCCTGCCTATTCTGTCAGCTTTGTAAAAGTAGTAGTGAGCTTTGGGCTCGTGAATGCCAGACACTCCAAGGGCCTTGGTAGTACCATGATGCTACAACACTTATTCTGCTTTGTGAGAAATACTTGAATTATCCTTGGAGTAGGGCCCTAAAGCCATATCACTCTGTCCCAGGCATGTGCTCTGACCATCAATATAAGGACTCATTCTCCTTTTCTTACTGCAGACTTCTGGCTGGTGGGATGATTTGGCAAATTTGGACATACAGACGGAAATAAGGGAGGTGAAAGAATGGAGCTGGGTGAGGAGACACAGAAAATTGAATTTGATACTGAAGGAAGTATGACTCATTCTGACTTTGGAGAGACATTTTCTTAACTGTGTGTCTCAGTTTAGAGACAAATTTTAGGAGAAAACACACTGGAATAAGCATTTCCTCTAAAGAGAAGGGCTTTGATAATTCCATTTGCCAATGAGAGAAATTAATACCAGTGAGTGAAAGTTAAAAACTGCTATAGATAAGAAATGTAATAGTTGGCTCTCACAAGTAAGAGATAGATATTATGTGTATGTTAAGATGTGTAGTGATGTTATTGTAAAATGTGCCCCAGGGTACTCTTTCCCCTCCCCTTGTAATTGCTTTAGTGGTTGGGGCATTTGCGGGGAGGGCAGGCTTGTTACTAAGAAGCATGGCATGGGAACACCTGACCTCCAATCAGTTTGCAAGACAGCAGTCTCCACCAATGGACGGTGATGAAGAGTTAATTGACAGACTTTAGGAGAGGCTAGAGTTACCTGATGCAACACCAAAGGTATAAAAGGAGGAGCAGCCATTTTGTGAATGAGCTACCTGGCTGGTAGTCACAGACAGGGAGTGTAGAGCTGTAATTTTTTCTTATTCAGTCCTTTGTTGAAATTTTTTGTTAAGGTTTAATAAACCTTTAAAATTTTAAAAGTGAGCAGTCATTTCTCACAAAATCAAGCTGTTTATTAACAAAAGAAAAAAAAAAAAAGGTGTCTACAAAGCACAGAAAAGGATTGAATAAATGCTGGATATTGAAATTTCAAAACCTTAACCCCACCTCCCCCACCAGACCACGTAGGCAGGAAGCAAAGATGGCAGCTGCCCCATTTGTCTCAGGGAAGGGGAGGAACAGGAGTTCATGCAGCTCCTCAGGCAGAATAGATGGGAACATTTTTGGCATTAGTCTCCTCAAAGCCAGTGAAGCTGGGTGGGTTTTCGTGTTCTTTCTTATGTTGGTTCAGCTTCTCCAAGGTCTCAGATTCATGACAGCGCCTTGCCAGCTCCCTCGACCAACAAAAAAAAAAAAAAAAAAAAAAAAAAAGCAAGCAGAGAGGATCCTGGTACAGCCTCTACAGCCTCCAGGCTAGGGGAAGGGAAAAAAGGAGAAGCAAGAAAATTTAATCCAACAAAAGGAACAATGCAACATCCTGGTTGACCAGAGCACCCTGGAGAAGGATGGTTTGAACAAAAGCCCTGCCGGAGCCCTAGGCTCCCTACCCACGGGGCCATCTTAAAGCTACAGCAGACATTTGTGGGCATAAAGCAGATGATTAGGGAATAAAATATCATCATAAAATCACCCCAAGACACTGTGCTTGAAAGGATTTATATACTGCTTTAACAGCAATGAATCAGATGCAGTAAGGTAAAAATGACCATATAATATTGGCTTTCACATTTATGTATTAGCTTTTGCATGTCGTTACTGATCATAAGTATTTAGATACAGTACAAATTATAACTCTTTTTAGCTGCTTGTTAATATAACATAATCTATCAGTTTAAGTATGCAATCGCTAATAGAAATAGTAGTGTAATGAATATGATATCTGTATATCATTTACAGAAATTCTGGTGTGATGAACGTGTTGTACTATAGAACTTAGCAAACATAAGATGTTTTGAAAAATGCGTATATATGATTGGCTTTTTGCAAATATTAAAATGAATATTATGTGTGTTGTGTTAGAAAGTTATGCTGTATTAATCCTTTTAAGTAGTGTGTTAAATACAGTTTTAGGCTACAACATAATATTAAAAAAAAACTATGTGAAGTAAGATACTTTTTCTAACTAGCTCAAGGAATGGATAAGGTCATCAAGAAATTCTTTGCATAGAGATAACAGCAACAAGGCACTAAAATACCAAAGAGAAGAATTATTGCCTCCTTATTAGGAAGAACCAGGCTCCTTCTACCTCCTTACAGACTTCACAGAGCCAAACCATTTACCAGATGAAGGGCAGGGGAGTTGAAAATAAACAGAAAAATCCATAATTTGAAAGGAATGTTTGCATCATGTATGAGATACATGAATATGCAACAGGCTATTGCATTTAAGGATTAATCCTTTGTTAGCGGACATGCTTTTTTGAGGAAAGCATCCGAACGTTCATAATTCTTTGCTTTTTTATTGTCCTTTATTATCCTAAATCTGATTGTCCAAATTCTTATTGCTCTAATTTGTATTACTATTTATATAATTTGTTTTACTATTTTTTATTTTTATAATAATTGGTATAACTACTTTTATATTTTTATTACTATTTTTATATAATAGTAATATTTTATTACTATTAAACTTCTAAAATTTTAACACAAGTGATTTGTGTTTTTCATAATTTTATGCTGCAACCCAGAAATTACCACCTCACTGCCAGGGCCTCAGAAGATTCCGAGTGAGGAAGGCGCGCCCTGCCAAGTTTGGCAGCCTCGCTCTGTTTCTTCTGGCGTGATTGAGCAGATACAGGTTCCAACCAGTGGACAAAAAGAGACAATAAAACAAAGAAAAGGGAAAAGGCTCCCTAAAACCACAGCAAGATAGTAGTGTGCATGAAAACCCGGAAAAGAAAAAAGGATTGGTAAGTACTTTTTCAGGGGGCAGGTGCGGAGCGGAGGGATGAGTATGTGTGTGAATGAGAGGTGGCTAGACCTCTCATTCCAGACCTGCTAAGTGAGTGCAGGAGTCTCCCATATTCTGTTTTGGTCTTTTCGCGAGCAAAACAGCCAGGAAAGAGACGAAGTGAGAGATAAAAGGAGTGAGAGAATCCCCCGGGGTAGCTGGGACTGGGTCCCAGGGGTTGGACCCCTAGGAGGAAGGGAGCAGAGGAGTTTCCTAGCACAATCCACTGCGAAAGTAGGACAAAAGGGAGGGGCCCCTAAAAATTCTGCTGGGTAGAGGGATAAGAATGCCTGAGAGCATCCAGGATTAAACCTGCTGGGTTGAGGGATTAATATGTCCAAGAGCATCCAGGGTTGAGCAAAATTCTGCTGGATTGAGGATATGCCCAAGAGTATCTGGAGTTGGACAACACAGCTGGATTGAGGGATAAAAATGCCCAAGAGCATCTGGGGTTGGACTACAGAGCTGGACTGAGGGATACTCAAAAACATCTGGGGCTGGCCAGTAACATCTGAGATTGTAACAGGTGATTTGAAAGCAAAAGGTACCTTATTGTTGTCTTACTGTGTGTGAGAGTGAGTCACCCACAGAATCAGCCGCAGCTTCCCAGGCAGGTGGCGGGAGGGGCTGTGAAAAAAGGTGTATGTGACTTGCAAACAGTCCATTGTTCCCCTGGGGAGTGTGGGGGGCCGTGGTGAAAGACTGTGAGTTACACATAAATTAACCTCACAGGTGAACAGGCACCAGAGGCGACCAGATTCAGGACCCTTGCCAGAGGCCCAGGAGTACTGAAGCCCCCCCAAGGTGAGGGGGGACCACATGGACCAGATTCTCGGGCAACAGGGATCCACTTCAGGTCCTGAGGGTGTGAAAGAATGTGTGAAAGTGAATGAGAAATAAAAGTGAGTAAATGTAGATGAATGAAAGTATATGTAATGTAGATTGTTTATTTTAAGCTACACTTTATCTCCTTGGAGGGAGGTGTATTGTATTGAATAATATTGTGAGAAAAAAGAGCTTTTGTGTGTGTAGTCGGAAGAAGGTGGTATTCAGAGAAAGTGAGAAACAGAGGCAGGGGACAATTAGATAAGATCTTGAAAAATGGGACAGAAAACCAGTAAGATGGGTACTGGAAAAAAAAAAAAAAGAGGAGAAAAGACAGTAGTTGATAGGATAGTATGCAGTAGTTGATAGGAAAAACACATGAACTATTGAAAAAAGGAAATTACCTTAAATTGGTAAGCTCAAACCTGTGAGGTAAGATAGTTTTTGTAACTAGCTCAAGGAATGGATAAGATAATCAAGAAATTCTTTGCATGGAGATAACAACACCAGGACACCAAGACCCTAAGAGAAAAATGATTGCCTCCTTACAGGGAAAATCCAGAATTCGAAGAACCAAGAAATTGATTTATAAGATGGGGTGGGGGAGCAGAAATTAAGCAGAAAATACCCTTTGTTTGGAACAGGTATGAGATACATGAATATGCAACAGGCTATTGCTTTTAATAGGGTTAATCCTTTGTTAGCAAAGCCTGCTTTTGTAGCAGAGTGCAAAAAGTACCTGGATGTAATTCTTTTCTGTTGTCTTTTATTGTCCTAACTTTGATTGTCCAAATTCATATTGATCTAATTTTAATTACTATTTTATTAACTATTAAACTTCTAAAATTTTAACACAAGTTAATGGCATTTTCACAGCCCTGAATAAATACATACCTACTTTACAACTTCCACGAGTTGTGTTTTTCCACAAATCACCTTTCCCAGCTGCGTTTGGGAACCCAGCTGCCACTGCCCAGCCCTGCCACTTCTCTGTCACTGCTCTGTTTTTCACTACACTGTAACCCTGTATCTCCTACCTGCCAGGACACCCCATCACCTGCTACTGCTGAGGAGTTTCTGCTACATTTCATTTGCTACCCCGGCTGTGCCCACCTCTGTCATTCCAGCTGCTGCTCCAAGGTTCCTGCTACAACCCATTTTGCCATCCAGAGAGGCACCAGGACTGGCTGCCCCTCTGAGCTTGTAAAGGAAGGCCCCTTTCTATCTCTTGCGCCCACACACTGACCATTACCGATGTGGAGAGAGGCAGCTGGGCTCCTGCCGCAGCACCTCCTGCAGCCGCGGGGGAGTCGTAGCACCTGCCCTGGCTGGAAGCCAACGGTGCCCGTGCTGGCTGTGACCATAACTACATCAAAGGTTGTCAGAGGCTGAAATATTATTGTTTATGAGTTTAACATTTTCATTAAGGACTTTTAAAACTGTATTATTAAAGCTGCAAAGAGTACCACCAGGCCCTGAATAGGTCTTCTGTGTGAGGCCCTGGACTGTTCGGTGATGAAGATAAAATAAAGTAATAACTCAGGATTGGGGACTGTTGGGGAGGATGAAACAGGAAAGCCTTATAAATATGATTGCCTGGCAAAAGATTTTGAGAATATAGAAACTATAAGCGAGATTGAAATGAAAGCAAGTTTTGAGATCCCTTAGTTACTGAACAACGGGAAAACAATGATGTGGCCAGCTGAAGGTAATCCCCTTTTGATGAAACAAGACCCTGTGCAAGCAGGCAGGTCCAAGGGTCCAGCAGACCCTGCCAGCTTGGCAGAAGGGGTCCAAAGAGTAATTTTTAGGGTTTAAAATGTAGCACAGTATGGTAATGTAGTGATTCATATAGGTTGTATGGAAATGCTGTAGGATTTCTATATTGTACTAGATTGGTTAGTGAGAATCAGAATATTCAACACAGAAGATGATTTATTGTATTGTAACAGGAACTTTGCCCACTTTTCCACGGCACCTTCCACTTCCACTTCTTCTTCTCCTTACCTTACTTTTGTCTCTTAGCTCTTGCCCTTTTACTCTCCTACATTCTACCCCTCTCTTCTCTCGGGCCTACTCCGAGCTGCGGCTGGCAGCTCCCAGCAGGGCCCTGCACCCACGCCCTTTGCAATAAATTGCTAGTTCCATGACTTGGCTTCAGAGATCTCTCATCTCCGTCCGTCCCGACCATGCAACCCCCCCATCACTCCAACAGGGGACATTCAAAAAGCACAAACTTAGCACCTTCAAGAGGAGACCACAGCCCCAGGGCTATCAGCTGCCAGGCTTTGAACAGACCCTTGCACCAAAGAGGGAGGGGAGAGAACTTTGGGTGCATGTTGGAAAGGCCTCTGGTCAGAGGCAGTGAATACCCATCCTCCAGAGTGCATAGGGGCTCAGCTCTGGAGCTCTTCAGCTGGAGAAGCTTATCCACAGCAGAAGGGAGTGTCATGGCCCACCAAAGACTCCCCCCATGGGGTCCCCAGACCCTGCACCAGAGCACTGCAACATGATGCAACAGATCCTCAGTGTTGCAAGGGATTTAGCATTCCAGACTAGCCCAAAGTGTATATTAATCCACTGAATCCTATACTCTTCAGTGTGTGGCAGCCTGTGGCGCAGTGTGGTGTGGTGCAGTGTGGCCACAGTGGAAATCTTCACCACCAAGAAGACCAGATGGAGCTGTGAAAATCAAAATTCATTCTCCTGGTATAATTTAAAAGTTTTATCAAGGACAACAGGAAACAAAGACAATAAAGCAAAGATATACGGTTGGGTGCTTCTTGGTAGTCAGCTAAGAGCACATCAGCTATTTTGGAAACACCCTTTATATACAATTTCTATTGCATCAGCCAGTTGCATATTCATAAACAATTATGCATATTTAAACTTTCCCCAAAACTAGTTTACATGTTCCAAGAACTGTTTAGTATGGTCCTTCCTCAGGTCTGCCTTTTTAGAGCATGCACATTTCTTCATTGTGGTTTTAGTTCATTCTTATCATCACCTCTAGTTTTTGGGTTTTGATACATACTCTCTTCAGATGGTGAGTGCTGACAGTTGGCATATCAGGAGCAGGGGTCCTCATCATATGTTCATTGGATATTATCCCAACCAAGCAGGCATTTTAACACAAGCATACCTATATCAGCTATTTCACTACTATATCTAACAGAAATAAAGACCATATTTTTATAGCGAAGTTACTTTAACATGATACATTTAGCATCCATTTTAATATTTGCAAAAAGCAAATAATATATTATTTATCTATAGCAGAGGGGAACAACGTAGGGACCCTTGGATGGGTGATATGCTTCTACATGAACCCTGTTGCTCTCCCCATCTCCCTGGTCCCTATGCACACTTCTTTCTCTATCTCTTTCTTTCTTTTCTCTTTCTTTCTCTTTACCTCTAACTATTAAATAAAATATATAAATTTTTTTGGTACCAGCATCTAACCTCATTTGGCTTTAATCTCATTTTTGGGTATATTTTGAACCTTCCAAGTTCTTTCTGGTTTATACACAGAGGTTTATTTATTTGGTTTATACACAGTGTTTTCTTTGCTTTTCTGAGTTTAAACCAGATCACAACAAAGGGGAAAGTGTTTGACAGCTGAAAGAAGATTTTTATTTGGGTTTCTGTTTTTGTTAGTTGTTGCTGCCATTGTTGTTGTTTGTTTGCCCTGTTATTACATATTAGTAAAGAACTGTTATTCCTTTTCCTATATCTTTGCCTGAAAGCCCCTTAATTTCAAAGTTATAATAATTTGAATGGAAGGGGGTGATATTTTCCATTCCAAGGGAGGTTCCTGTCTTCCTTGGCCGACACCTTTTTTACAAACCAAGACAACTGTCTTGCCTTCTACTCCTCCACAAAACTATTAAGCACACGCAGGGCTTCGATTCTTTGGAAAACCAGGCATTTACTATTTATTTTGTAACAACAATTTGTTTGGATTTCCATCTATAAAGTCCCCTGAAATGTCACATTATACAGTAATATCTATATTGATACAATACAAAGATTCTGCAATGTTTATAAAGCCTTTTAAACTGTACTAGCAAAACTGTTTTGTTAAATTACATTTTCCAACTCATCAGTCCTTATTATACTATACTATTCAGAATGCCATCACACTATTTTGCTGCATTAAATGTTTCAAATTATCTTGACAATAGCAATGTAAGGAATGCTACTACCCATATATTGTTATCCAAAGTTAAAGCTGACAAATACTTAGATCTCTTGAAATTATAGATTTTAAATATCAGAGGTACAAAGCTTTTAAGTCATTAAATACCATAGGCCATCATAAAAGGATGGTAAGGATGAGAAATCCTTGCCCTGTATCATTTAAATGTGAATATTAAAGAATGAAAATCCACTATGAAATTACAGGGTTATTAATATAGACTGGCATAAACTCACTTTATAGTATTCTGCTTTTAAACATCAATCAGCATGAACAAATACCTGAAATTACTACCTAATATAAAGACTCAATCAAGTACCTTCAAAGTAATCATATGAAGAGTGAAATAAGTTTCACAGACTCAGGTATAATCAAAATCACTGTAGTCAGAGAAATTTATCCAAATCAAGGAACATTATTTTAAACACAGGTATGTTTAATACAAAAGAAAAGTAGAGCACAAATTTTCAACAACGAAAAAATAAGCTGAAGAAACATTTTGAAAAATCAATTCTGCCACTCACTTTGTTTTTTCTGGGCACACCAATTTCACATCAATTTTCAAATTTCAGTCAAAAATCCATTGTATGCCCTATGGATTCTCTATTTTACCTCACTTTGAGAGACAATTTTTCAGAAAACATATTTCCAGGAAACATATGTTAACTGTACATTGACAGCATTAAATAAAAGAGTGGAAAACACAAGAATGTATAGATCTTGATCTATATATAGATATATAACTCTGTAACAGCAGAAATCACTTTTTCGCAAGACCCTGTTCAGAGTTCTTACCCTTCATATATTAATGCTAGGCAGTTCTCAAGACATTACATAAATAGGAAAAGATGTAACTCACCCTTGCATCAATGAAGCACATCATTTGACCTAAAGTGCAATTTTTCATCATTTAATCCCTTGCAAATGAAAGAATACCAGCCTTCAAAGATATCATCATATAATGAGCTGTCTTTGTTGATTTTTTGACTAGTTACAGACTTTCTGCCTAGTAAATAATCTTTTGGGGAGGCTAATGAAGTGTAAGAAATTAAAGGCCAATCCAGTCTCTATTATTTATGGATTTATTTTTATATTCTTTTTCAGTATGAAGATATGCAGCATTACAGAATCTTTCGGTATCAATTTCTGTCACCAAACCCACACCACAGATTTAATCTTAAACAGATGGCCTCTCAAAGATAAATGAAGTAAATTCATATCAGTCAGACCTGAAAGATGTTTTCACCAATGCTTCAGGGCTGTGTACTGGCAGTAGTTCATCTGCTAAAATTTCTTCAGGAGGTCTCGGGTCATTGATAATGGTCAGCTTTGGCCTTTCCTTGAGGTTGTTGGTCAGCCCACTGACAATGGTGTTCCACAAGAAGTTTTGTGATTTAGACCCTGAAAAAATAACAAGAAGGAAAATAAATTCATAGGCTTATTGCCCAGCATGTCAGAATTCTGAAAAGTAAAGGTGGTCTGCTATCATTTTACCTTTGCATAACCACAGTTTGGGAATAAGCCTGAAAACCTAAATAAAAATTCAAAGTGGAAATAAGCATAAACATTAGGGTCATTCCAAATGCAAAAATGTAATGCTTCCCATAAAAATATTTTATTACATAACATGAGGCTTTCACACCTCTCCTGGGTTGTCCTGGTGTCTCTGAAGTCAGCAGCTGATTTTAATTAGGCAAAATTTTCTGATATTTTCCCAGCTTTCAGATCAATTATCCAGTGGACCTAATACATGGATTAAGGGTTACTTTTTGATGCAATACACACTAAATACACAAGAATAAACCAATCAGAAGAGCTGTTATCCCATGGTCAAGAAAATAAGTCACGAAACCTATCCTGTTGGAAGCAGCAATATCTGCTGCTGTGGATAGGAGCCAGCAGCATTTTTTTTTCTGATTGTCTTAAATATCTTTTTTTCACACAGTCTAAATGTTACAAAGACAGAAGATCAACAATAATTCTTATCTACTTTCTCCATTCCATAATTATGTTCAGACAATTTCCCAGGTAATCAGGAAAACTCCATACTCTTTGCTCTTAAATGTGAGCAGCTACCTAATGTGCAAGAACTGTATTTACCCAGATTTACAGGTAGCCTTGAGAATCTGTGCCAAGTCCTGTAGCTGTATTTCTAGCTACAATAGCTAGTAATATAACTTCTCACACCACGTAGTCCAAAGCCAAGTAATGGCTACACAAAAACAGCAGAAATATATGCAACATCAAAACAATATTATTATTCAAGGGCCTGTAATGTTATGGCTGTTCTTTAGACAACACTTTAGCAAACTTTTCTGTCTAACCATCAGGAGCCACTCACATTCCAATCATCCAAGACTTTCATTGTTGGGACTGAAGCCCCTTTGCAGAGCACAACTCCGGTGAATTGACAGCACCCCACTTGACTCACTACATACATCATTATCACACAGTCAGAGAAGATTTCTCTCACCAACTTGTCCCCAGGTTTCCCATAGCACACGTGGCTCCCATGGTGATCAGCATTATGACAGCTGAAGCTGGGTGCCTCCAGGGAGGTATCACAAAAAAGAAATCCCTGGGTTCTTAACCCTTACAGTCTATGCACCCATTAAAATACTGACATTTATTCTGAGGTCTTCTCATCCTTCACTGGCTCTTGCAAGAGTCTCTGGGTGACTGGCCACTCTGACCATCCTCACCTCACTGGACTATGGCCCAGGTCCCCATGCCCTTATTTATGTAAATGGTCTTCACCAGATCATGTCTTGTTGCCTAGGGCTCTCTATTTCCTCACACCCATGGCACAAGCTGTAACTTGCAGGCCAGGTTACCTGAACTAGGTATAGTCCTCAACAGTTTTTTCTTTCTTTTATTAAGCATACGTGCTAATACATTAAAAGGGAAATCTTAATTAATTTAACCATTTCAAGAAATTTAACCACTACCCTTACACACCAAATTATCACAAGTAACAAACATAGCAAAATTCAGGCTAAGATGATTGTCATAGGGCAGAGTACAAGATTACTGATTCTTGTGCACAAGTGCTTAAATAATTACCAGTACAGAAAAGGATTCTCAGAAGTTACTTATTGCCCGGTTGGTTGGTTATCCACTACTCGTTTGATGCAAGAATGGTGTATCCAATTTTCCTAACCTAAAATTTTAACAGCAATTAGGAACACCATAAAACAGTACTGTCATTTAGAATCATTGCCTTACACCGTGTCCCAGGTGTAGAATATGGCATTTGACTGGCTAAACTGTATATGGTTACTGATTTTTCAGCCCTTTAATTTGTTGAGGTCTCTCTGCAGGGCCTCTGCCCACAAGGGAGTCAACAGCTCCTCCCAATTTAGGGTCATCAGCAAACTTAGTTAATATTCCCTCAAGTTCTGCATCCAAGTCCTTAATGAAGAAAACTGGGCTGAGGATTGAGCACTGCAACACCCCACTAGAGAGGTCACTACTCTGATGTTACCCTGTTCCCTATAACTCTTTGTGTCTGACCTGTGAGGCAGTTTCGTATCCATCTTGTAACATGATTATTTAGTTGTATGCTGGACATTTTGTTGTGAAGGATCCTGTGAGAGACAGTATCAAAAGCTTTGCTGAAATCTGAAAAGATTACATCCCCTGGCTTTCTGAGATGAGCTAAGTGGGTTACCCTGTCGTATGGAAGTCATATTCAACAAGCAGGATTTTACACTCAGGAAACCATGCTTGGCTGTGACCAATGACTGCATTTCCTTCAGATTTTCAATACTTTGCAGAATAATCTTTTAAATTATTGTACTAGGCACTGAAGTGAGACTGGCAGGCCTGTAGTTTCCAGGGTCCTCCTTCTTTCCCTTCTTGAAAATCAGGACAACATTTGGTAGCTTCCAGTCAGCTGGGACCTCACCAAATTCCTAAGACTGTTCAAAAATCATCAAAAGAGATTTGCAATGACATCAGCTAGGCCTTTGAGGATGCTTGGATGAAGGTCCCTGTACCGGTTTAGGGCAGATTTGGTAGAGGATTTCCAAAGGAGGGCCTCTCCAGAAAACAAACCCACACGGCCCCTCCCCTCTCAACTGGTTCGGGAAAAAAAAATTTCCTCGGAGAGAAGTGGAAAGAACCTGTTTATTTGACAGGCACAGCACCCCCAGCACACAAAATGAACAATACTGGATGACACCGCTCTGAAAAAGATGACAAATTCAGACAGTCTCTCTCTCGGGGGTGGGATGGTCGCTCTGTCCTCAGTCCCTCCGGCGCTGGGGCAGCTGCTGCAGCCACAAGGTGTGAACTCTCGGTGTTTCCCAGGTCCCAGTCCGGAGCAGGTTCCGGATGGTCAGAGAAAAAAAAAAGGAGAAACAGTCCAGGAAGAAATTTGGACTGTTTAGCTAAACTAGCTAGGAGCCAAAGCAAGCAGGAGCGAAGCAAGCAAGAGCAAGCGAGCGAGCGAGAAAGAGAGAAAACCAAAGCAGCAAAAGCCCAAAACCTCTCTGTCCCAGCCAGGCTGATAAGAAAACCAAAACAAAACTTTCACTCTTCAGGGCCACTCTTAAAGGTACAGAACATAATATCCAACATTGACAGAACACATGAATGGGGATACAACGTCACCCCAGGACAGTCCCATAGAATTTTAGGGACCAAAATGAAACAGCAGGTCCCACACAAATTCAGGTTCAGCTGGGAACATTCTCACAGCCATGGTCCTCCAGCTCAGGGCACTGAGAGCCCCTTGGTCCACCATCCATGTTGAAGACAGAGGCAAAGAATGCATTAAATACCTCTGCGTTTTCTATGTCACTGTGAGATTATCATCCTCATCCTTCAACGGGCCAATGTTATTTCTACACTGTCTTTTGCCATTAATGTATATTTTAGAACTGTTAT
Source organism: Setophaga petechia (assembly GCA_024362935.1). NCBI lineage: Eukaryota > Metazoa > Chordata > Aves > Passeriformes > Parulidae > Setophaga > Setophaga petechia. The sequence continues at coordinate 12,166,818 of JANCRA010000026.1, read as the reverse complement.
TGCTTCACACTCGCTGGCCCACTTCAGCTCCAATTGAGCTTTGGTCACACAAATGTTCTTCCTACAATAGCAAGCAGTATCTCTGTATTCTTCCCATGTCACCTGACTTTGCTTCCACTGGACATACACCTTCCTTTCTTTGCCTTATTTCCAAGACAACATCCCTGTTCAGCCAAGCCAGCCTTCTGCCTTTGCCTGCTTGACTTCCAACAGGGAATGCCTACCTCCTGTACCCTTAGGAGATGATGTTTATAAAGTAATGAGCACTGATGGACCTCAGCACCTGCAAAAATATTTTCCCAGTGTATTTTACATACTAATTCCCTGAGCAGTCCAAAGTCTGCTCTCCACATGTCAAGTTGAAGTTTTGCTACCACTTTTCCTCCTGTCAGTGGAGATTTCAATCACTTTGTGGTCACTGTGGCCAAGATGGATGCCAATCGTCACTTTTCTCATTAGAGCCTCTCTGTTGACAAGCATCAGATCAAAGAGGGTATTTTTCCGAGTTGGCTCCCTTAGGACCTGTTGTCATCCAGGCTTTTAGCAATCTTCTGGCCTGGGCTGGACCAGCTGTGTGAAGCTCCGAGTTGGTTTAGGCCAAATAGAAATCCACTATAAGGACAAGAGTAGTTGACTTGAAAGTGTCCCTTTGTTCATCAAAGAATAATTCATCAGTACCATTATCCTGGCTAGGAGGTCTAGTAGATTCACATGATGGTATTAACATTATTTGTTTGTCCCTTGATTCTTATACAGATACCCCCAATTGTGCCAGTGCCAACTGTGAGCTCCATACATTCTGACCCTTCTATTACAGGACTCATCCCAGCAGGTTTCAGTTATGCCAATGATATCAAATCTCTGGGATTGGGCCAAGCCTCCCTGTGTTTGTTCCTCATGCTGTGTGCATTAGTGTAGAAATATTTCAGGCATGGTACAGTGTAGCCAACACCTCATGAAGCAGATTGAGAGATCCTATCAGTCCACAGTTGCTTCAGGTTTTTGGCACACCATCCCAATGCTCATCACTGGCCAGTCTGGTATTTTCCCTTTCCTCCTTCCATGCTTGTTTAAAGCTCTTTCAATAAGACCTACTAACTCCTGTGCTAGAACTCTTCTTCCCTTCTGAGAAAGATGCATCCCAGCAGGTGACAGTAGACCAGGTGTTGAAGAGATCATCCCATGGTCAAAAAACACAGAATTTTTCTAATTACAGTAGGCTTGGAACCCAACATTGACCTGATGCATTCTTATCAATATTATTCCTTGTTACGAGAAGGACTAAGGAAATCACAGCCTCTGCTCTTGTTTCCTCAACTAATTGTCCCGAAGTCCTGAAGTCTCTTTCCATTGCCCTCAGACTTCTGTTATTTTATTGCTGGTGGCTTGAACAATCAATAACAGATAATAGTCAGAGGGTCTTAGTAGACTGGAGAGTTTTCCAGTGATGTCCCTTATCCTTGCCTGCTGGGAGACAGAAGACATCCATGTGAGTTAGGTCCAGTCTGCATATCAGGCCCTCTGATCCCCTTAAAAAATGAGTCTTCTATTACAACTACCCTTTTTGCCTTCTTATTTGGGTTCTAATTTGGATTTTCTAGACAATACCTCATTTAAAACTTCCTTTCTGGCCTGTACCTCTGTTTCAGCTGGTGTGGGCTGATACCACATCACTACTGAGATGGTGTGGTATCAGCTGGTGTGGGCTGATACCACATCGCTACTGAAATGGTGAAGACCCTCACTGGAGTAGCTGAGATAACTTGGCTTATTCAGTCTAGAAGAAGGGGGGATCTCACAGCTGTCCATAACTTCCTCACAACAAAAAACATAGGAGCAAGCACTGATCTCTTCTCACTGAGCACCAGTGACAGGATCTGAGGGAATGGTATGAGGTGGATGTTTAGGTTAGCTGTTACGAAAAAGTTTTTCACCCAAAGCGTGGTTGGCCACTCGAACAAGATCCCCAGGGAAGTGGTCACAACATCAAGCCTGCCAGAGTTCAAGAATGCTCTCAGACACAGAGTGTGATTCTTGGGACTGTCTTGTACAGGGCCAGGAGTTGGACTTTGATGATTGTAGTGGGTCCTTTCCAAGCCATGAAATTCTATGATATCATTGTGCATACTTCCTCTGCTCTTCAAACCTTTTTTTTCATATATAAAACACACTGTATCAAGTGATCATTGCTACCCAATAAGTTGGTCTTATCTGGGATATAAGTTCCTGGCAGAGCTAAGTGCCTCCAAAGAGATTTTACATTGGGAGTTCTACAGGTCACCGTAGAGCATTTTGTACATCTCACAGAACCAAGTTTAAGGCTTCTGGCCATTTCAGGTAAGTAGATGCACATACTCTTACTAATTTCTCTTTTAACATTGTATTAGTTTTCTCTACATTTCATGAATGCTGTGGGTGATATGGCATATGTAATTTCCTCTCAATTTCCAAAGACTTACACAGCTTGTTGATCATATTTGCTGTAAAATGAGCACCTCTGTCTCATTAGTTCAATTTACTCTGGTATCCCATATTCAGATATAAATTCCTTTAGCAAGGCTTTTACTACTCATGTGTCAATCCCTCTTTTTGAAAAGGCTTCTGCCCAGCCTGAGAGATGATCTACTATCACTTACAAGTAGGCCTGTGGTCTCAGAGCTCAGTCTGATACTTGAGATTTTCTGCTGAGTTGGGCAATTATTTATGATTCATTTTGCGGCAGCAAAAATTCTTGTAGCCACCCATACTTTCTGTACTGGTTTAGCTACTGCTTCCTTCCTTCCATGGGCTTTCTCATGAAATCATCTAGCCATGCTGAGGAAGTACTTCTTTGGCAGAATTGGTTTTGCTCCAACTGACCATAATTCCATCATTATTTTGAGTTTCCTTCCACTTTTCCCATTGGCTTTTCTGTTGAGCATTCCTTCTTATAACTAGTCTTCTGGTTCTTAAATTTAGCCATTCACTCTGGTCAGCCATCAGAGTCAATGTTACATTGCATCAGAGCAGCCTCTGCAATTGCATCAGCTACAGGACTCCCTGTTTCTGTAATACCACTAGTGTGGGCTGGTCAGTTCCTACAGGTAACCTTACTGATCTACTGTACATTGCATATTTCCTCTCCATTAAATATTCTTTTCCTGCTAATGTGAAAAATCTCTGTTCTCTCCATAATATTCCTGATGCATGACAGAGCAAAGGTGTGAGGAGAACAGCAAAGCAACGATCGGAACAGAAATACAGGGGATGCTAAACCTGCATTACTAGAAATATTCCTGCTATAATTGAGATAACCTCTGCCTGGGAATGGTCCAGACCCAATGTGGTATAAGGAAAAAATTCGGAAGCAAAGAGCATTTCTGCATTTGCTCACTGTGAAAATCTTAGAAGATTTTACTTGATGCAGTTTTTACTGTGGAAATTCTGCATATTTATCCTACATATAAGAATTTTTCTCCAGATGGTCTGAAATCTTCTCAACACTTTGTTTATTAATAGTAAGTTTTTGGGTGAAACCAGGTATGAATTAATAAAGCTGGGGAAATGTCTTGGTTTGGAAAGACAGGTTTCTGCTAAGGAAGGTAGAAGCCTTCCCTGAACTGGAAAAATGTAAACCCTGTCCCTCTGAATTGCTATAAATTTGAAATTAAGGGGCTCTCAGGCAAAAATATGGGAGCAGGAATAACAGTTCTTTAATAGGGAAGAAAATCAAAATATAAAATAAACAATGCAGTAAACCAAAACAGCACTGACAGAGTCAGAACACAACCTGACACCCTCTTGGTCAGGGTGTTGGTAACAGTCCAGTTGGAATTGTGGCTGCAGTCCTCCTGGAGTGCCAGGTATGGTTCTGTTGGAGAAGTGATCCTGAAGAAGGGGTGTAGTCTTCCTCTGAAGATCCAGTGGAAGAGGCAGCTGCTCCTCTGGAAATCCAGTGGAGAAGCCATGCTGGTGTTCCAGAATCTCCAGATTCTATCCAGTTAGGAATGTTTGGCTCCTCCTGGGTGGAGCTATCTCGCAATAGAATGCTATAGTTCTTATCAGTCATGTGGTGACATTCAGTAGCCTTTTATCAGCAGATGCCTCCCTGGAGGGAGGATTGGTTGTGGAAGAAATAAGGAAAACTGCCCGCTTAACAGAAGACAACTACCATACAGATGACAAATAGAACACATCTTGCCTTGCAATCTGGGACAGGAAAAAAGATTAATTTGTGACAAAAAAGTCACAACCCACACCAAAGATGATTTCTAGTATTTTCATAGATTTCCCATACCACCATCCTTTTAGATATGCTTATTCTCCAGCCACACTCTGTGGAGACCCTGAGAGGCATTCCCTGGGTTAGAGAGACACAAGAAGCTTCCCTCAAAAGCTCTCCCGACCCCATTGGCTCCTTTCTTTGAATCTATGTCCCTCAGCCACTCCCTCCCTATTTCCCCATTGGCCCTCATCTTTGTATTGCCCCAATACCACTGTTCAGCCCCCACCTCTCAAGACTCAGAAACCTTGACTCTCCCCATGAGTGTGCACTTGGACCCTGAACATCTTACTGTGCAGCTGAATTAAACATCTGTGGATATTATGCACAGGCCCTTTTTGCTTCCTTACCCCAGACTTTATTAGCAGCTATTCCAGCTGCAACAACACTCGACTCTTGTAGAATGAAGTTTAGGCTGATTTTCATCTGATCAGATGAGACTGTCAGCATGAAAACTGTGGATATTTATTTTATTTTCCTAAATAGGTGACACCTTTTGACTTCCATTGCAACATTTTCTTTTTTTTTTTTTTAAATACCATGCACATTTTCCATTCCAACCTGGAAGCAAATAAATCTCAGTAAATGGTATATCAAGTAGTTTGTAAGTAACAGATGTTCTTTCAGAAATACAGCCTTTACAGGCAGGAGACATCATCCTGTAATGAATCCACTATGGGAAAATATTCACATGCTCTCTGTACTTTCTTGTCCAAGTAGACAACAAAATACTAGGCCTAGACAAATTTCTTCAATTTCAAGTGTTATGTTGTATTGTAACTGCCTGGAAAGTTCAAAAGCTTCACACTGTAATTATTAAAATATCTTCATGAGTTCTTTGATTAACATAGATCACTCGTATTCAAGTTCACTATATGCCCCTTATAGGCAGGTTCCTTTTTTTAGTGATTGCCTATTAAACTATTTCCTACAGTTTGCCACCATTTTCTACAGAAGGTATCCATTTCACCAGTATGCCACCTCAGTCAATTTAGCTTTCCAATATCCTTTGCCTAACTCCTAGTACAATGCAAAAAAACCATACCACTTAATAGCATTGATTCATCAACACTGGCAGACAATAACAAATCATCTATATTTTGCCATTAAGCAGCTAAGAGTCTGTAACGAGAATGTCAGGTGTTTTCAACACACCAGTAAAGATATTCTTTCAAGGAGACTACTTTTATTAATTTGTCAAAGGGCAGACAACTATAAATTTCAGACTTTTAATAAGATGGTCAGTGTTAGGAAGAGGAAAAATACATTAGATAAGGCAAGAACACAGATACATAGATCAATTTACACTGGATACACAATCTGGATAAACTCTTGAGTAATATCATCTCTGTAAACTCCAGCAGCTTTTTCTCTAAGATTATGATATTAGATGTTTTATAAACTTCCCAAACACAATCATAAAAGTAGATTCCTTTTCATGCTTATCCATCTTACATTATGAAATCTTGCCAAAACCTGACTGCAGTGTCAGTTATGGTCTATTATTTAATTGGTTTCACTTTTTATAAATTTGTTCTTTCACAAGTCATCTCTTTAAATGGAAGGTTTTTGGAAGCTTTTTTTCTGTTGATTAATCCTCCTCTGATGTGGTCATGTAAAGACTGAATTTTCTCCTTCCACCACCATCTTTTTGTGGATTGAGCTCACCATGACCTTTCAGTCTTGCCTCAGAGAATAGGTGTCTTTATATCCCCTCTCCATCCTTATTGAACCTCTTCAGTATAAATTTATTTTTTCACAGATACCATACGCAAACATCCAACATAGCCTCTTCTTGCCTGGTCACATATTGGTGGATGGCTGTGACACATCCCTCATGTAAATAATGGACTCTCATATAGAAAGTCCTTATCTACCTGATCTTTCACTCCATAAATTCCATATGCCCCAGATCTTCAAGTTCACAGAACAAATGTCTCTTGTCACACAAGTTTTAGGCAGCTCTCATTTCCAACCTCTGCCATGGTAGTCTTTAGAGTGTGAACAGGATAACGTCTTTGCTTCTCTGGACATACAGACACACACACACACACACACACACACACAAACCTCTTGGATTTCCCAGTTGTGAGCAGCATGTGATTGATCCATAATTGCTTGCTAAAATCCTGAGAATGGCCAGCAGAAAAGTTGTGAATCAGAAGATGACAGAAGAATAACTATATAAATATATAGACTTTCTTCACAGCAAGAGAAGTAGAAAAGTTCTTTTGGCTTCTGGAATATGACTTCCTTTTTTTCTATTTTTTAACCTTGAAGTGTCTGGATTGATTTTTTACACTTACACTTTTTGCAGTCATTGAGGGAGGGCATGGTTAGGACATGAAGGTTATTCTATACACCCTCACATTATTGCCAGGGCTGGGGGAAAGGGACTTTCTTCTGGGGAGAAGGGGGTTCCTTCTAATGGAGCAAGTGTAGCAGCTGGAGCAGTGGGATAACATTGGTTCTTAGCTGGAAGGACTAGTTTGGGTGGTACCAATTCTGAGCTGAAGGGAGTGGTCAGGGTGATGTGGTGTGGCTGTGGTCAGGTCACAAGCTCCATGGTGAGCATTTTTGCATGTGAATCACTTTCTCTTTCATACTCCTTTATTATTAATATTGTTGATTGTTGTTACTGTTCATTTTCTTATGTCATTTGATATAGGGAACCTATAACTGAACTTATGCAACTACAATTCGCTATGTAATCGTGTTAAGAACAGATAATCCTTTGCTATGCAACAACAGGATTTCCCCTATAGTTTAAAACTGATAAAGTAGGAACTAGTCCTCGAAAAACCAGTAAAAGCTGGATCTTTAGTTTGGACTGTGGCCAGAAGCCTTGAATGACGAACAGACACCAAGAGAGCCTGCACAAAGACTAGTTTCATCCAGAGGACATTGCCAGGATGACTACTTACTTCATCCAGCAATTCCTGCCCAAGACCACCAGAAGAAAGCAGAAGATAGGGTGCAAGCACAGAACGAGGAAAACCCGATTAACATACAAAACAAGAGTAGGTGGGGGTAGGTCATGAATATGCATGGCAATGTTGACACTTTCATGAATATGTATGATCTTAAGTATATATAAACAGAGCGTCTGCTCTGTTCCAAGGCTGTTTTTGGTGCAACTATTCCCCCATGTGCCCAGTGCTGAATAAACATACCAACTTCACAAACCCGCTGGTTGTGGAGTCTCAAATTCTGCTTGTCACATTGCTGTTTCCAGTAAATTGTTCTTATCTCAACCCATGGACTTTGCCTTTTGGGCCTCCAATACCCATCTCCAGCCACGGGGGGGAGGGAGAGAGGGAGGGAAGGAAAAGGGGAGCGAGTAGGGGACACATGGTTTGGAGGATCTCAGTGGGAGCATGATATTCCTTAACAATGACAAAAGTAAACCCCCTCACACATTTCTCCTGAGGATAAATATACATCTGAAAACCAGGTCTTGGTCATGTTTCTGTGCAGTGAATCTAACCCACAGAGATGGAAATAATAAACAATGAGATTTTTAGAATAGGAATCTTCCCATGTAGGCTACTGTGGTGGGTTGAAATAGCTTGGGTTTTAGTTAACCAAAAGAAAACCACCAGGCATGGAAGTAATTATTCATACACTTTGGACCTGATTAGCATAAGATATTTGATAATCAGGATGCCTTGGCAAGAACAAACAGAACTTTGAAGCTTGCAAGAAGATTGGATCAAGAAAGAAGATTACATCAATACTTCTGCAAGCAAGAGATGTTGGAAAATGTGTAAGTTTGTTTATGTGATGATTAACCCAATCACTATAGTAAAAAATTATTAGCCTTCCTAGAATAGTTTATAAGTATATGTAATCCACAATAAATTCAGGTTCTGACCACCACCACTCAGTCTCCCTGCCTCTCTCCATCACTGATATTTCTCTCTGTAAAGAACATTACCGCTTCCTCCATGTCTGGCAAAACCAATTGCTGCCTGGCTTTGAGAACTGATAAACTGATTAGCAAATTAGAGGAACTACAACTGCCTCTATAAATACCATATTTAAGGAAGGAGAAACCATGAAAGGTTCTCTCTAGTTCCTACTTTTTGAAAAAGAGTGGAGGCCCTCTCTCCCAGCAGTGCCAGGCCGGACCCTCCCAGCAGGCTGCTGGGTGGGGGGAGGAGAAGCCACTGGGCCTCCTGCTGCCTGGTTTGAGCCTCCATGGCACAGCTGCTGAAATCTTGCTGCCAAGAGCCGCATCCGCAGCCAGTGGGCCAGGCCAATCCCTGCCCCAGAACCGGGCAGGACCAGGCTGGGCCACAGCACAGCTGCCAAAATTTCTGCTGCCGGGAAACCACCCTGCTACTGTTAGACACCATGTGGCTAAGACTGGGGGCAGCTCTGCAACTCACACAGGGGGCAACCCCAGAGTGACTGGGATGTAACATATCCACTTTACAGTCTATGAGACCATTCCAATATTGATACTTATTCTGTAGACTTCTTCATTGGCTCTTGGAAAGTCTATGGGTGACCAGACACCCCTCTCCATGGCCAGCACCACAAGATGTTAGGCAAAGAGCAAGCAGCAGTTCACAGCCCGCTGCCAGGGACTCCCACCTTTTCCTTGCTCCCAGGGCATAACCTGAATCTTGCATCGCAGCTACACTTTGAGCTACCCGCACTGGATATAGTCCTCAACAGAGAGACTATTTTGCCCATCTAGAAGAAAGGATGCAGAACAAAAATCAAGTGTTTGTGCTATTTCCTACATTGATCCATAAGCAATTGCTGTCATGAGATGCCCAGATACCCCAGTGTGATTGACACAGACTTGGATAAAGCGCATGATTGTAGGGGGATACAGTATGAGAAAGTGAAGGTAGTTTAGAAAGCAATTTTACCCCATTAAGGAGTTGCAGCTGAGCTAATTATTAGAGAATAGGAGCAGGCCTGATTTTAACAGGCCACACCTGTAGCAAATTAAAAGAGTGTTACAAAAGAGTAGAACTGGAGTTATTTGGCTACTGCAAGGACAAGGAAGAGTCAATGCCTAGAGGAGATGCCTACAAGAAACATCAAGGAGCAACAACACTCTAGCAATATGGAACCCTTGCAATGTAATGACAATAGAACTCTTGCACTGTAATGACAACACATGATGAAATCTGAGTGAAAATCTGCAGAAGCAACTTTCTGCATTACTTTCCTTGAGGCTTGCCTTCCCTTCCCTTCCATTCCCTTGCCTTCCCTTCTCTTGCTCCAAAAATAAGCTCACCATCTGAAACAGACCACTGAACTGCCTTAGTCTGGTTCAGATCAGCAACTCATCTATTTTTGAAATACTGGCTTGTCTATCACATATAGCTCTTATATTTAGTCACCAATTATGATGTAGTCATATGTATGTAGACATGATGAAGACATCAAGTCATATCACTCCAAACTAGCCCCCCTTGTGCAGGGGTATGAGGGTCACCTCCATGAGGTATGAGTTGCTGGTACCTGGTCAAAATGGCACAAAGGAACCCTGGCAAGTGGCTGTGCAGGAAGGCAAAAAACCCTGGGAATAGTTGCTAGCTCACCTTGAGGGGATAAAAAACTGTCCTCCCCACAGCTCTCTGTCATGACAGACCACCTTCCTTGGTGCCTGAGCAGCAAGCGGTAACCTAGCCAAAAGGGATTGGAAGAGGCCTGACCAGTAGTCATGCTTGATGCTGCAAAGGAAGGCAAAACCCCCTGAGGAGCAGCGCCAATCTGTCCAGAGGCAAAATTCCTTTCTAATCCCAGTACTAGTGGCCAGCTGTTCCCTCAGCATGTGGGCAAGATCTACTTCATCATCCCACAGGCTTGTCACACCTCCCTGGAGATGCCCAAGCTCCATTCTGTGTCAACCTAGGGCCATCCCAGGGAATTCTGAGGGTGGCCAAATGCCCTCAGCCTGATCGTCTTTGGGAGCAAGAAACCTTTCCACTCCAGGCAGGGTGTTTCAAAGCATTGGGAACCCTGGCAATATCTCTTCATCCCATTTCTTATGACTGCTGCACCAGATTCCACAGGGAATGAAGATGGAGAGCTCTGTAAAGTTCCTTGAGAAAACATTCCTTTGGTTTCACAAGTGCTCTCCAGATGAAAAATCTATGGACATCTCCAGTGTGAGAAACCTTTAAAAATTCAAAGGTTTATTAAACCTTAACAAAATACAACAAAAGACTGAATAAGGAGAAAGAGCAGTGCTGAAAGCCTTCCTGACCAGCAGCCACAGGCTTGTCTACAAAATGGATGCTTTGCCTTTTACACTCTAAGCCCCTCCGAAGTCTTGTCAGCCAACTCCTTCTTTGCTGTCCATTGGTGAAGATCACTTTCTCACACCTTGATTGGAGGTCAGGTGTTGCCACAGTAACAAGCTGACCCTCCCCAAATGCTGTGACTACCAAGGCCACACAGTGACAATACAAGGGAAAGGGGAAAGAGTTCTGTGGGAGGATGTATTACAGTAACATAACTATACATCTATAAAACTTCTCTTAACATAAACACAATATTCATCCCTTAATTGTGAGAGCCAACCATCACATTGCTCATCTATAACATCCAGGGACTGGTGATTCTTCTCATCTCCAGCAGTCTCATCCAGCCTTCTCCAGTCTTCCTCCCTCAGCCCTCTCCAAGTAATTTCACAAGCTCCTCAAGAACTTCCTTTCAGACATCTACAGGCTCACCCCAGCCAGCTTTGACAGTGAGACGTGGGAGGATGCTCCTTTCTGTCCTGCTCCAGGCAGGCCAGTGCGTTCTGTATTGCAGGGTGGTGTCACTGAGATATGGGGGTGATGGGGCCCCCCATGCCCAGCCCTACCCACTGGTTCTCTACCCAGTGTCCTTTAGAGCCTTTGGGGAGGCTCAGGGAGGCCCAGAATGCTGTCCCTGCCCTTGGTTGCTACACACTGGGCACAGCTGCCAGGTAGCCCTGACTTGTCTTCTGCCACTTGGCTCTCAAGGACCAATCAACACTGTTACTCATCTCTCCGGTCACCACAGAATCCATCCCTGCAGCGGAGAGACCACCCATAATAGCAGATCCCTCTGTGCATCAGAGCTAACCTCCCTGAGACCATACCACAAAGAACTTGATCTGTCAGGACAGAAACTCTTTCCTGGAGGTCAAGGGGACTGATTTTGGCAATTGCAGTTTAGTGGAAAGCCAAAGACTAACCAGAGCCATAGATGTGCATGTGTGGTGCCAACAGACCACCATGGATTTTGTACAGGTTTGGAAAACAAGTGAGAGGAGATAACCCTGTTGAGGTGGAAAGGTCAGTCATTTTCAGACCTTAAACATTTATATTTGTGCCGAGGACACCAGTTCACAAGGAACTGGTTCACTTCATGGTCTGATTTATGAAATCTAAACATGCATGTAAGATTCAGTTTGAGTCCTATCATAATTTTAAAACACTTGTTTTACCTATGACCTTATGCTTCATGAAATAAGCTTGCATAAGTCTTATCAACTCCAAATCAGCTCAAATTCCTTTGATAAAAACGACCTACTGTGATGGCTGAGCAATCAGTGAAATTACACCACCACTTATATACAGCAAGTGACATTGTAAGTGCCATTTGCAAAAGCAGTGGGATGCTTTACTGTCAGCATGCAAGGCTCATATGCAGAGGGGGTGCAAACCCATGCTCTGATGCTACAAACTGCATTTCAAGACAGTTAAGGAAAAAGAACAATACAGAAGTGTTGGAACCCTGGATGCTGAGAGTTTTAAACTTTCTGTGCTTAAACCTGCAATTGACCTGAGACTGTGGAGAAGGCTTCCAAAATTGATTAATAGCACTGGGATTACGGGTATGTAGTTGGTTAGAAGTGTGTAATATGACAGGGTGAAAAACTTAAGAATTTGGGGTTTTAGAATATAGTAATAAATATGAAGCAAGGTGAAGGTTTTAGGGCATAGACAGGTCATTCTTCTTTACCTTCTTCTTCCTCCTTCTTCTGGGTTTGGGTGATATTTTGTAATTGGACAGAAAAGTCCACATTCCAGGCTTTGAGTGATCAGTTAGTGAGTTAAAAGGTAAAATAATTTAGGTGTCATTTCTTAATTGGATAGTTTAGCCTTAAAAGACCTTGTAACAAGAGATAGCCAGCCATTTTGTGCCTTGCTAATGAAAGACTGCAGAGCTCATGGCTGTGAGGCTGTAACACTGATAAGAAAAAATAAACACCTCAGTCTGAACATGAACTATCATCTCAAGTGCCTTCAATCCTGACCCCAAAAGAGTTACAGAAAAAGGAAGCAGAGAACCCACAAACAAGCAGACCCTGCAGAACGGGGTGGTACTTTTTATTGTGCTTATTTCCTCCCTTACTCAACTTGCTCAGGTGTAAAACTTCCCCCCGTCCCCAGGGAGGTATTAGGACACTGACATTCACACATAGGCCTGAAGATGTTCATCCGTTCCAATGGGGTACTGGCTCCAGTATCCCAATGTGAGAGGCAGCTGTCACATCTTAGAAGGTGTCTTAAACCATCAAAGACCCTCAACCGTGCTCCCTGACTCATTTCTGGGGGCTTCCACCAGAAGACTGCACATGATCCACAGTTTTACTTCAGACAGTGTAAACTTCCCCTCCAAGGGAGATACCTGGGCATTACCACCTGAATCTGAGTATATATTAACACATTGAACTTTGTGGTAAGTGGGCTTCCCCCAACACCAATAAATCAAGACTGCAACCATCACTTTGACCAATGACATCAAAGTTCCAAAAATCAAGTCTTATCATTGGATCCATATCTCCCTACTCTTAGCTTTTCTTTCTTTTCCTTTGTCCTGGTTTCAAGGCCAAATGTCAGCTAAGGAAGGTGTGAATCTTCCTGGAATGGAAGGACAATCTGTTCCTCTAACTTATTGTAACATTGAAATTACAGAGCTTCCAGGCAAAAATGTAAGAAAAAGAAATAATGGTTCTTTATTTTTTATACATATAAATAAATAAATAAATAAATACACACACATATACCAGGACAGAACAAACAACAACACAAGAACAGAAGTTTCCCCACCTGCTCAGCAGTTTCACGATTGGTGTAATTGTGACCATGTCTGGCAGGGAGAGCTGTTGGCTCTGGCAACGCAGAAAGCTTTGCTGACACCCCCAAGGCCAGCATGGGAGATCTCCGATGTGAGCGGCAATCTCCTTAGGTGGTGGTGGCTTGGGCAATTGCTCCTTTTGTAAACTTAAGGGCAGCAGTTGGTCTTGGGATCAGTAGGAGCTGGCAGATGGCGTGGAAGCAGGCAGATCTGATCCTAGTATAAAGTTACAATATAGCAATATCCCAGGCCATGCACACACCCTCCACAGTCCTCCTGATCCCAAATGGAAGAAAGCCAGCCTCGGCCGGCTCCCCACACAATTTGCTAGACACACAAACTCAGTCCCCAGCTGAGTTTACACCTATTACAATATTCCCCAAACTGCAAGAGTCACGGGGGAACAGTGACAATTCCCAGCACAAATGATCATGGGATACCTCATTGCCGTGAGCCACCCCCCACCGACATCCTTAAAAATTTTCTTATGTGTTATTTTTATGATTTTATGCTGCTATATTTCTACAGATAATAAGCAGAAGGAATGAAATCCTTCCTTTCCATTGCAACAAAATTTTTATAAAATAAACCCTATGGATATGGTTATATGTGGGAGCTCAGCACATCGCTCCGAATGTCCAGAGTCACCGGGAGAATCCTTGGGGGGCTCGGAGGTCCTGGAATGTTGCCGGACATTCTTGGTGGCTGGACTTTGACCCTTCTAGGGATGTGTGTGAGGACATGGAAGTCACTGGAGTTTGAGTGGTGGAGGGATCACGCATTTACAGGGTGAAATATGCATTTTGGGATTTTGGTACAGGGGGGTTATGGAGACAAGATGGAGGGAACTGGGTGTGTCCAGCCTTTCTCCTTCTTCTTCTTGGCCTCCATCTTCCGCTATGATGTTGGCACTTACAGATTGGTTTAGAGTAGAAGCTCACTGTCTAGCATAGGTGATGGGTATTGGAAAGTAATTGTAAACATTGTACACGTAGTTTGTAGTATAAAGACATAACACCACCCCGGGGGCAGGCAGAGTGCCTCGGACTGTCTTGCTGAGCTGACCTCAGCAGGGCAGGAGAAAATTTTTTATAGATAAGATAAAATAAACAACCTTGAGACCGAGAAATGAAGAGCCCTGACTCCTTCTTTAAGTGCCGGGTTGGGAAAACGGAATTCCAAACTTTTCTCGGGGTCACTCTGACAAACTAATGATCACAACAGTTATAGATATAGATACAGATGGATATAAACAATGGTTATTCAGTGTCATTTCACTGTAATCTGCCCCAAGGGATTTATTAATAAGAACCCCAGTTACCCTGCCTGCAAGGATGAGTAACAGGCTCAACACACATAAATGTCTGGGCCTGGCAGGGTGGTAAAAGAAGTGGCCAACCTTGTTGCAAGGCTGCCATCTAGAATACTTGAAAAATCATGTTGATCAGGGAATATCCCTGAAACCCAGAAGACTGCAAATTGACATACCCTTCTTTAAGAAAGGCCACCAAGAGGAAACTGAAGGCCCATTAGTCCTAATTTGCTCCTGGGAAGGTAACAGAACAAATTCTGCTAGAAACTATTACAGAACAAATGATGCAGGTGACTGGGAAAAGCCAGCACAGGCTGGCCGAAGGGGAGTCATACCAGAGTAACCTGACCTGACCACCAGCTACAGCAAAATTACATTTTTCACCATGGCACTACATGGTAGAAGCCATGGGTGTTGTTTACCCAGACTTCAGCAAATTGTTCAGTGCTGTTTTCCATCATACAGCCTTCTTCTGGCAGAACTAACAGGATACAGACTACATGGGTGGTCTGCTGGATGGATAAAATACTCGCTCAAAGGCCATACGCAGCTGGTGGTGATTAATGGTTTTTACTCAGGCTGTCAGCGTGTCACCAGGGAGGTCCTCCAGGTATCAATAGCAGGCCCCACACTGTTCTGCATCGTAGCACATGATCTTTATAAAACTGAAAGCACATGCAACAAGTTTGCTGATGACACTAAACTGGGTAATGATGTGGACATGTTAGAAGGAAGAGCCATCTTACAGAGAGATGTGGACTGGCCAGAAAAGTGGGTTAGCAAGACCAAGTTTAACAAAGGCAAGTGCAAGATTTTTCATCTGAGACATCATAACTGGAGCCCAGGATGGGCTAGGATCTGTGTGGCTGGGAAGTAGTCTTGCTAAGAGGGACCTAGGGGTCCTTGTGGACAAGCTGAACATGGGTCAGCAGTGTGCCAGTGCAGCAACACAAGCACATCTGATCCTGGGCTGCATCTGTAGAAATATCACTACCAGAGAAAGGAACACAATCATCCCATTCAGCATTGCACCTGAAGTATTGTTTCCAATTGTATCTCCACAATTCAAAAATGCAGACATACTGGAGAGATTCCAAAGGAGGGCAATGAAGATGATCAAAAGGCTGTTGAGACTGCTGTATGAAGAAAGAGGAGTTAGGTCTTTTCTCCTTGAAGGAGAGAAGGCTCAGGGGAGACCTCATCACAGTATTCCAGTACTTAAATGGCAGTTCATAAGAGGATGGAGAGTGTCTTTTCACAAGCAACCTCATGAAGAAGGACAACAGGTACAGGTTGGATGGGAAATGTTTCATCTTGGAGTAAGAAATTTTTTGCAAGAAATCACAGCCTTCTCATGGGCACTAGAGTCCCCATCACTGGAAGTTTTCAGGATGCAACAGCATAAGGTACTAGATAATCCTGTCTAGGCTCCTTTTGTTTTGCAGAGATAAACAAAACTCCACAATTTTTGTGAAAGTTGTAAAGCCAGTATGTTTATTACACATGTGGGAATCGTTCCCCTAAAATGACATGCATACTTCTGGGAACTTCAGGTCTCTTTTTATCTCCTTCTCAAATACATATGCATACAATTTCACAATAGGTTCATATTTGAATTAAACACCAATATTGCCGAATGGAACGTGCCTGGGCTCGTCTCAGCCTTGCTGCTTGACCAGAGGTGGCAGCTGTGGTGGTTTCACCTCAGATACACCTTTGGCTGGCTGGATGCTGCAGCTGGGCACTTGGGACAAGTCCAGGCATGCAGGAACTCAGGTTTACCTCTGGCAGACATGCTTTAGGCGAGGCAAAGGAACAAGGAGTCGGGTTCTGCTGGAGGGTTTTGATCCGGAGCTTTATTCGTGGCACACAGGCCTCTGAATCCAGCAACAGCTCCAACAGAACCCATGAACTGCATGGTTGCAGTGTCTTTTAACCCCAGGAAAAGGGGGAGGGAAGGGTTAGGGATCCCACCAATCAGGTAAGGGGGGGAAAGTCTCAGGGGACATGTGACACCTGGATGGCCCAGTGTCCCCAGGGCTGAGATGCATCTTTTGAACTTTGCCAATCACTCGATGCCCTTTCTGGAATACCAAGATTGATGGACAGCACTTAGCAGGGGCAAGGGAGGGGAAGGGAGGGGTTATTGGCACACCTGGGGAAAGAACCAGGATGCTGAGACAGGCTATTACATCTCACTTCAACAGGTTCTTACATATTCATTTTTATGAATTTCGCGTGACATTTGCCGCTAGTTCTTCTTTATCAGAAAGAATTCCTAGGTCAGGTTGTCTTGCTTTCACAGCAGTCTCTGTCTCTCTCTATCACCTTCTGTCTTCCTCCCCACTTATCTCTGTCCTTTCAGTTTCTCTGAGCCTAGGCTTTTTGCAGCCAGACTACACAGCAAGCTACATACTTAAATATGTGCATTCCAGCTAAATCAAAATGGATTTCTACCCTGGAAAATTTCCACTCTGCCTCACTTTTCCCACAAAATGTTGGGTGAGATGTTCCAGCCTGGGCTGAAAAAAAAAAGTAAATCAGTATGCCTGCAGAAACAGCCTCACTATACCCATAGCACAGCCAAGGAAATGTCAGGCCTTTCCCACTGTCCTGGTTTGTCTCAAAGAGTGTGCTTGACATCACCCACAAATCACCAGAAATCAGCCAAGGAGAAGATTAAGTTTTTGTAGTAGCTGTGAAGGCGCAGAGCCTGGGGCCTGTTAAAAGTTAATCAAGATGATCTCGCATCATTTGTGGGAAGCAGGGAAGGGGGGAGGGGGTGGAGAGAAAGGGACTTATTTTTTCTCTCTCTCTCCCCCCACTTCTAAAAAGAAAGGCATTCCTTTTCAGGGGAGCAAGGATTGCGGATGGTGGGATGGCTCCACACTGTTTCATTGTCCCAGGCTTGATGAACATTTTGCACATAAATCAGCCTCTCTGTACACTTTTGTTATTAGCATTGTTGCTGTTTCCAGTAAATTACTCTCATCTCAACCCTCAACCCATGACTGTCATCTTTTTTGCCCTCAGTTCTCAACTCCGTCCCCAGAGCAGCAAAGGGAGGGAAAGAGGGAAAGAGATACAAGCAGTATCTGCTTTGGGAGTCATGGTGGGGGCACTGAACTAGGCAGTACCACTCCTAAACCATGACAGCCAGTCACCTAACTCTTTGTATTTTCTAAGGTCACATTCGAGGATAATAATAATAATAATAATAATAATAATAATAATAATAATAATTCAAGACTGTAAAAGAATGCTTTTAATCTCTTGAAGCTTGTCTAAAGAATACTATTTGATGAATAAGAAGTATCCCGGGATTCAAGCCAGAATGTTAGCACAGTATATTCAGAAGGACAAATAAAATTTTAAAACTTGACACAATTATAAAACTTCAAAGAACAATTCCAAACTATCCATATCAAGATTTCTCAAAATATCATCAGTTTCAGCTGCAGATATAATCAGCCACAGCAAGATTAAGTCTCTCAGAGTAGAGCTGTAGATATAACTGATTATTTCCTGAATACATGCAGTATCCTTTCAGTGTCAAATAAGAAGGCTTTAATGTACTCAGCTTCAATATGTAGATTCTTGAAACACACCCTTAAGATGCAGGAATTTCTTCAAGAGCTGAATAAGAAAAGCTCAAAAAATTAAATATGTACATTCATTCAATAAAAAGAGTCACATGAGCTAGTTGTAAAAGCAAAGTCATGAGAAATCATGAATCTAAATGAAGTATACTGCAACCTGGCTTTAGATTGGTCTGTGCATGTATATGAATCCTAATGCACACATTGAGTAGGTTTAGCATACAATGAAAACAGCTCAAGATCCAATAGTCTTTACGGTGCTTTTGTCCCTTTCAAAACAGCACAATTTAATAAAAGTTTAAGAAGTAAATTAGTAAGCTTTCAGAAAGTGTTATTTTTTGAGTTTGACAGTGTGATAATATAATGAGAAGATAATTTCCAAGCTGAAGTCAGCTTGGGTCCCTTCACTTCACAGCTAGCTTGATTAAGTTGTGTATGCAACCTTATAGACATTCACTGAGGTAAGTCCATGACATGTTTTGACACTGGCCAAATGCCAGGCATCCATTAAAGCTGCTCATTCACCCTCCCCTGTGCAGCTGAGCAGGGGAGATGTTATAAATTATTATTATTTAAATTATATATTAAATTATTATTATTATTTAAATTATTATTATTATTATTATTATTTAAATTATTATTATTATTATTATTATTATTATTATTATTATTATTTAAATTATATATTAAATTATTATCTATTTATTATCTATAAATAGATAATGTGATAGTTGGTTCTCACAATTAAGAGATAAATATTATGTGCATGTTAAAAGAAAATTTTATAGAGGTAAAATTTTATAGTTAAATTATTTTAGTGTGTTCTCCCCATAATCCTTTTCCCCTTCCCCCTTGTATTGTAGTCACGAGTCAAGGCATAAGAGGGGAGGGCAGGCTGTTACTAGGAGGCACATCATGACAGCACCTGACCTCCAATCAAGTTGTAAGAAAGTGATCTCCACCAATAGACAGCAAAGAAGGAGTTGACTGACAAGACTTTGGGAAGCTTCAAGAGTATAAAAAACAGAGCATCCATTTTTGTAAACAACCATGTGGCTGCTTGTCATGGAGACTCTCAGCACTGTAATTTTTCCTCATTCAATCCTTTGTTGTATTTTTTTTTTGTTGAGGTTTAATAAACCTTTGAAATTTTAAAATTTCATTTCTCACAAATGGGGACTTGTCCAGGATATAAAACCTCATCTCTGTGACCGTAGGAGATTTTGGACAAATGTTGTGCCCTCACCAAATTTGGTTGCTCAAACAACCTCTCCTGGGACTATCGGTGATTGCATACCGACACCCCAAAGACAACAAAGACTGGATGATGAAAAAGAAGAGGGAGAATAAGGGGAAAAGCCCCTGGAAAACTGCAGATGTAGAGGATTGTGAGTATTTGTGCGTATAAGAGCTGGGAGCATGCTTGGAATGTGAGTGAGGTAGTTCCAGGAGTGTGCTTGGGGTGGGTATGAAACTTAGAAGATCCTCATAATTGTTTTGGCCAGATTATTTGTCTGTAATCTGGGTGTACAGACGTCAGCTACAGAAAAGTTGTACATGGGATCTGTTCCAGGAGTCCATTGGAGCTTAAGGACAATTGGGCAGTTAGAGAATTGGACGGTTCTGCTTGTGAAAAACACCTATTACTTGTTTTTAAAATTTTAAAAGTTTAATAGTAATAATAAACCTTTGAAAATTTAAAAGTAAGCTTCGTTTCTCACAGGAGAAAAAAATTTAACAAAGGGGTCGTGAGTTAAGGACAGGGAGAAAACTCTCCAAGGGCAAAAAAAGGCTCCTCTTAGAGATACAAAGTGAGTTTATTACTAACAAAATCAGAAGCTGATAAGAAGAAGTAAAATAAGGCCTTAAAACACCTTTTTCTCCCTCAACCCCTCCTTCCTTCCCACTGACAGTGCAAAGAGAAAGGGCATAGGAGTTTTGGTCAGTTCGTCTTCCAAGGTTTTCTTCCACTGGTCAGGGAGAGGAGTTCTTCCCCTGCTATACCATGGGGTTCCTTCCCACAGGAGACAGTTCTCCATTAACTACTCCAACATGGTTCCAATCATCTCTTACAAGCAACAGACCTCCCAAAACTGCTGCAACATGAGTCCCACCCATAGAGAATAGTCCTGACAAAAATAGGTACAGAGTGTGTCAGTCTTCAACAGGGAGCAGGCTGCTTCAGCTTGGAAGCAGAGGGTCCCTCTCTCCACTGGATCTTCCACTGGATCACAGGCCCCTCCACGCATCCACCTGCTCCAGTGTGAACATCTTCCCCATGGGGTATGGGTGGATCACTGTATCCCCCATGGACCCCTATGGGTTGCAGGGCACAGCTGCTTCACCATGGTCATCACCATGGCCTGCAGAGGAATCTCGGCTCGGGTGCCTGGACCACCTCTTCCCCCTCCTTCTTTACTGCCTTTGGTGTCTCCATGTTGTTTCCCTCACATGTTTTCACCTCCTTCTCTTGTCTAGCTGGAATTCAAATGGCCCCTCACTTTATTTTGATTTTCTTCTTAAATATATTACCATCAATGAGGCATTACCATCATTTCTAATTGGCCCAGACTTGGCCAGCAGCATGTACACCTTTCAGCAGGGCAGCCACAGGCACTCTGCCTGCCCCCGGGGCGGTGTTATGTCTTTATACTATAAACTACATGTACAATATTTACAATTACTCCCCAATACCCATCACCTATGCTAGACAGTGAGCTTCTACTCTAAACCAATAAGTAAGTGCCAACATCACTACAGAAGATGGAAGACAAGAAGAAGAAAGAAGAAGCACGAGGCACGCCCCGATTCCTCCATCTTGTCTCCATAACCCCCCTGTACAGGGATATAACCCCCCTGTACAGTAATCCTAAAATACATAATTCACCCTGTGATAATTTCACTAATATTCTACTTAAACTGTTGTGGCTTGCTATCTTCATAGAAGGTTGGTATTTGCTCCACGGGCCATAACCAAACTCACAGAGGCATTTTGGGCTCTGTGCCAGGGTCTCTGAGCCCCCCGGCAGGGTCTTGGCTGCTCAGGACAGCCAAAGGGATGTCCTGAACCCGACACACCTTCAGAGCCATCATGGATTGGCTCTGCTGGACATGGTGGAAGCTTCTAATAGCTTCTTGCAGAAGCCTCCTCTGTGACTCCCCCACTACCAAAATCCAGGCCACGCAAAACTAACACAGTCCACCAGCCACTCATTAGAGGATGCCTGTATAATTCCCTTAGTTCTCTCCAAAACTTCCAGTCTGACACTAATCTGCAACATCCATAGTCAACATTCCAGCACATATCATATTTAATAGCCTTTGACACATAAAATGTGCCTGATTCCAGTGGACGAAGATGTACTACTGTCCCCGAAGCAAGTCCCCTACATAAATCTGTTTTTTTCCAAGTTTCACTATCATCTCCTCATTCACTGGTAATGAACAAGAAGTTTGTGGTCTCCAGTTTAAGAAAAGGTTTTGAAATTCCCATGCATTTTCTTTCTGAGGTTTTAAAAGTGGGAGCAATTTCAGTGGTTTCCCTCCCTCTCACTTTGTTTCTTCTGCAAGGAGGTTTCAGATTGTAAACCTTTGCTCCATCTGATGTTCTAAATGCTGATGCATAATAGCTGTGAATTTTAGACACTTAAGGCAAGAAAAGTACTCAAGGTAATGGTCAGAAAGTCTCAAATTACATAGAATAACTTTCAAAGTATTTCAGAATATATGCTATTGGATTTGCACTCACCTCCTGCTCTCGGTCTCTGAACTGAAAAAGGAGTTTGAAGCTTAAACATTTTAAGAAAATAAAATTATGTCACATTGACTAAAGCTTGCACCAACTCACAGTAAATTTTGGGCTAGGAATCCAAAAATCAAATGTTAATCTCTGAGGAAACTTAACTATTGCAGAAATGAGCATGTCCTCATCATGATCAAATGGTGCAATTGATCTCTAGGTCAAACAGAAAAATAATGGAGGACAACGACCAAATTTGAAATGACATTTTCACTGTTTCAAATATATCTGCTTTGC
This sequence comes from Setophaga petechia, assembly GCA_024362935.1. NCBI lineage: Eukaryota > Metazoa > Chordata > Aves > Passeriformes > Parulidae > Setophaga > Setophaga petechia. Next base: position 12,144,529 of record JANCRA010000026.1, on the reverse strand, counting down.
TTTGAAAAAGCACACTGGAAAATAAAGCTTAATAGACACAATGTCAGAACTTGGCTGTCCAAAACAAAATCATAGTATTTTTGACATACATTTTTGTAAGTAGGGTAATGTTTTTTCTTTTCTTTCCAGAAGAAATTCAGCTGTATTTGTAATGTTAAAAACTACAGTCTGAAGTAGCTCTCTACACAACAGAATAGTAGCATCCATGTTTGTCATCTCAATTGCTAAATTTCCTCTGAGTCAACTAGCAAATGGCTTGCTCTCCAAATAACAGGAGGTCACTTCAATGAATCTAAATATTGCTTCACCTGTAAGGACATGGAAGACAGGAGACAAGTATTAGATTCATTCAGCAATTTCACAACAGCAGGTCTAGGCTGCCACCACAACTCTAAAGTCATTAAGAGAGCATCCTTGATTTTCAGATGATGCCTTGATGAAAACAAAGGAAGATCAGAATGTACTTTCTTGTTATAGTACAATTTGCTCCCAGTATTTTGCAATTAGAAGAATATTTAAACTTCACCCTTGGCAAAGTTAATAAAATATGTCAACTACTGATGAAGGCTGCAACTACTGACCACAAAGTAGTCAAAATAAACAAGTATTCAACTGGATTCCTGCTTTCACCAATATTTGACATTAGTGACCAAAAGAGGCAGTCCTGTCCTTTCGTCTTGCATTTGTTTCGCAATCTGCACCAAGATGACACTGGAAGAAAAGCAAAGACACAGACTTTATCCAGGATTAATTCCTAATTTTGGTGCCTTTACCAGACACAGTACTCTCTGCAGTTGCTGAAGGTGATGAGAAAGCAGAACTACTTCTTTCAATGGTACCAGTGGTTTGAAACACCTTGTACGGTTCAAAAATCTTTTTGTCTTACTGACAAACAATTTTTTTGTCTTTTTACCACTTCTACTGGTAAAAAGGGACCAAAAAAACCCAATATACAGAGTAAGAACATCCAATGTCATATTTCTAATTATCTCACTAATTAATATTCATATTAATACAACCAGTAAACCAGAGGAATGAGAAAGAGGTTTTAAACTTATCTTTAATAGCACTATTGTTGATTGCTTTGAGCCATGTGAAATCTTCCCTGTGAAAGCTGGCTGGGAGTAAAATTAGAGGAAACTGAGAAGTTATATTTGCATCCTAACAGAAGTTATAAATTTATGGAAATTATATGGTAGAATATAATTGCTACTCCATGATGGAATATGATTGGCATGCTCAAAACCCATTCCATGATGATTCCCTATGCATATGATCTGCAACACTAAGCTCCTGCTAAGCAGGAAGGAATGGAGGAACTAGTGGAGTGGAGACACCAAGGTCAGTCACTGTTGAAATGCTTGCAGGGAAGGGAGCTATTGTGGCACTGGTTCCCTGAACGGGGGAATAATGAGCATTGGTTCCATGACTGCAGAAGGCGGATCAATTGCTTTATTCTTACTACACTACACTGTACTATACTATATGAAAAACCTATCACCCTTGCCAGACAGTCTGACACAGTCTGATACAACTTTGACCTAATTGGTCAATCAATCAAAGCACTATTGCCAGAGTCCAATTAAGAAACCACCCTTTGGTAAACAATCTCTATAACACATTCCACATGTGCACGACAACAAGTACAGCAAGTGGAGATAAGAAATGTTTTCTGTGAGCTTTCTCACAACTTCTCACAGATTCCCAGGAAAATCCTGGGAGAGAATTATGGAATGATGTCTCTCTCTGTTCAGAGGATATGTGATTACCACAGGGAACACAATAATACTCTTCAGCTAACAAACCACATAACACCTGTCAACCAGGAGATAAAGGGAAAGATGTCCTACTGCTGAGCCAACAGCTGTGGGGAAATCACTCTCCTCAGATGAACATGGTTCATTAAAGCCAAATTGTAATATTAACAATTGCAAAGTTACCCACCTACATGGTACAACTACACCTTACTGGGTACTGTAGCAGCCACAGGGCCTGCAAGGCCTCCCTGGCGGTCAGTTGCCTAAGATAAGAAATACCTAGTCATGATGACTGGGCCAAAGAAGCTCCTCTTCCACCTTTGAACCTTCGTTATCTCTCTGTAAGATGATAGGTCATATTCATCTCGACCCTTACTATTGGACTGTTTCCCAAAACCCCTACACCCTATATGAACCCCTGCCTCTGCCCAGTTCAGCAGAAGAGCTGTTACTGTCACCCTTCACAGAAGCTGCCAATAAAGACACATCTGTGGAACTTCATACAGCGCTTCTCCTCTCTCACCTGTGTGCCTGCTGAGGTACTTAGCAAGCAAAGAGCTGAAACCACTAAAGAGCTGAATCCACCAAAGAGCTGGTCTCACTTAAAAGCTGAGCTGTTTGCTAAGATTACCTGCGGCTGGGAGCCTGCCTGAGGCACCTGGACAAGTTTTACTTAGCAGAACTTCTCTGTCCGGGACGCCAACAGCTGCTGGGGTTGAGCCGACCCCAAAAACCCCAAGCCATAATAGGGCACATGCTCTATAATATTTTTGACTGTATCTTTATAAGCAAAGCAAGATAATTTTACACCAATCTCTAACAAAGGTATGCATGACTAGAGTCACTCAAGCTCTACCTAAAGACAAAGAAATAGTATAAAAGTAAGTGAAGAATGAGGGAAGATACAAAAAAACAGTATAAAAGCAGGTGGAGAATGGGGGCAAAGTTAAGGAAGACTCCATCATAATTGCTAGGATTAGTTGATGGGCTAAACCTGTCTTCTTCTCCCCTATAAGGTAAGAATCATACTGTATGCATGCTGAGTACTTTTGCTGGGGATTAGAGCTTGTCTGTGTATTACTTTGAATATGTTTTTACAGTAAGCTGCTATCACTGACTTGTCACAATTTTTTATTAATAAAGAGTGTTATTCCCTAAACTGTTAGTGGGAATCCTTCATGGGCACTAGCATTCACCAGCAGTGAATAGTATACTCAGATAAAGAGGAAGACCCTCTGAGGAGTGTCCCATATGCTGTTTTGGTGTATTTCTCTGACTAAGTCAGTTAAACCACCCTCCAATCCAGCAGGACCGCTCACTAAAGGGTCACCCTAGCAGGATGCTGTCAGACTGGTTGAACACAAGGTTCTCAGATTTCCTGGGGAACTGAGAGCCAAATTAAATACTAAGGGTCAAGTACATTTCCCCATTAAAAGTCAAGGAAGCATCCCCTTCTCATGTGACATCCCCCCTTATGTCTGATGAGGCCCTGTAATTTGTAGATACTAAATACACTTTTTTAAATGATATTTTAACCATATTTTTCAGAATTTATTTCCATTCAAACACTATTACACTTCTTGTATCCTAGGTGGAGAAAAATCTTTAGCAGCCACTCCCTCAGAAAATCACAACATAAAACCCCTTGCTTAAAAAATCTCTTTACAATGAAGGAGAAGAAATTAGAAATGAAGATAAAAAGAAAAAACTATTTGCTTGGGGTTTTTTACATTCTTGAGAAACAAAGCGAGGGCATACAAGCGTGTGCAGTCAAGGCAACAGAAAAAAAAGAATACCAGTAGGTAACTTTCTGTTAAAGTAGAAGGCTGGAACTTGCAGAGTTCTGGAAAATGAAACAAACAGTGGAATGCTTCAGAATAAAATAAAAAATGTAGATACTCAGTAATTTTCAGTGAAACATTGATGTCTCTCTATCCTTATAAGAAGTCTTCAACACACTACTTTTGTCCAGTTTGATCACTTCTCCCTTCTTCTCAGAAGACTTATGTATTTGAAAACTGTCGCATGCATGTCCTTCATTTTACCTTTGACAGACTATTTAATTACTCACTTTACCCTTTTTTTTGCTAAAAGCATATTTTCTAGACCTCTAGATTACACAAGTGTATGGGGAGTGAGAGGGGCAGGTACAGATATTTCTCCGGATACAGGTATCAACAGGTATAATACAATTATTCAGCTCCTTTTAAAGAAAATAGAAAATGTCGCTTCTAGGGCATGATTCAACTCACCCTAAGATTGATGTCTAAAACAAGTCAAATGAACAACACCTTAAAAGAATCTACTTCTCTTCATTGATTCTAAAGGAAGCCAACATAATTACCTCAGATGATGATGCCTTAAATTAAGTGAAATCCTGCCCTGACCTGGTTTTGTATGCTACTTGTACAGATCATGCTTGAGATTCTCTTCTTGAAAATAGTTGGGCTATTTAGAAATTACCAGCAATACCATGTAGCAGTTGTAGCTACAGCATAGGAGCTCAACCTCACAAATGTTTAATCTGATGGGGAAAAGTTCTTCTTGGAAAGATTCTCAAGCAGATTCATTAGAAAGTTACCATAGAAACTTTATTTTTATTAATTGATAAGCTCTTGTGGCTGTGACTCTTTGGATCAGAATTTTGTAATAGCAGCTAATTTTTCAAAGGCACATTTTTCCCCTTGCTGCACATGCACAAAAAATATTAAACAATGTGTGCTGCAGGGATAAAATAGAGTGATTCTTAACAAAGAAAGAAGAAGAATAAGAAGAAAAAAAAAAAGAAACTCATTGAGCTGTGCACAGCTAAAGGAATCCTAGGCTAGAAGTTCAGCCTCTGATATGTGATGTTTGGGGTTTCCTGTTCATCAAAGGAGCTGGCTTTCAAAATAAAGGATCCAGTAACCATCAGAGAGCAACAAACCTTCTTAACCTCAAGCACCTGCCAGCTCTAATACAACATCAAATCAAATTATTCTCTAGCATGGGGAAAATGCAGTAACTCCAGAGCACTTTATTGATAGATACTTAAATTGACAGTGATACAACTGCATCCTCACTCAGTCGAAGAAGCACTTCTGTTACCTGGAAATAAAAGACTCATAGATGCATTACTCTCTGTCAGTACTAAGATACTAAGTGATGCTTTGGGAAGGCAAGTCTTACTTTTAAGGATAAGAGAGACATAAGTGCTTGTGTTCACGCCTGACAGCAGAGCCCCAGCTGCCACTTGATTAGGAGCTTTTGTAAATGTCATCTACTATGAAGACAGAAAGGTTCTGATAACGATCAACAACAGCATACTTCTTTATGATCTTAGTGCAGCCAGGTGTAAACAAGCTGTTTCTGAAGAACTAGGAGAGATAGAGCCTTTGTATCCATAGTAAAAGGTATCTTAGGCTATATTTGCAGTTGACAGAAACATTCAAAGAATAAAAACCCGAACCACAGTACTCTGCATTTCCCTTTAACTCCTGATTGCCCTGGATTGTTTTCAACTGCCCTGATTCTGCCCAACATATGCCACAAAACAGAACATAGGAGAATATGCAGTATTAGATTGATTCCCCCAACATCAGTTACAGCACAGATGTCCACACCTTCTGTCCAGCAGCTCTATTTCAACTGCATAACCCAATGCCATGGGAGGAGGCATTTCAAGGCTGGAGAGGAGCTACAGGAGTACAGCCTGAAAATACATTTTCCAGCTGAGACACCTGAAGGGAACTAGTACACTGTGCAGTGCCACAATTTCTCTCTTCCCTAGCACAGAGGTTCATAAAGGAGAGGAGATATCACAATAGTGTCAGATGCAAAGCCTGGCTTCATTGATGGGTAAGATGGCTATCTGGGCTTGAACATGAGCCAGCAACTTGCCTTAGCATCAAAGGTAGTTAACAGTGTCCTGGGCTTCACTAAGTGTTGCCAGCAGGTCAATGGAGGTGGTATTTCCTACTATGCAGCACTAATCAGGTCACCTTTGGAGTGCTGGGTCTAGGTCTGCACTTCCCTGAGCAAGAGATGGAGAGAGATGGACACAGAATCTACCAAAATCCAACAGAGATAATTAAAGGACCTCATGGATAAGCAAAGTCAAAGAGCTGAGACTCTTCAACCTGGAGAAGAGAAAGCTTAGGGGGATCTCATAAGTGTGTAGCCATACCTGTAGGACCAGGGTACAGAAAGGACAGAGACAGGCTCTTTACCGTGGTGCCCAATGACAAGACCAAAGGCAATACACACACACTGAAAAACAGTGTGAAAAACACTGAAAAACATAAAGAAACACCTCGTTTTTTCTTACTGTGAGTTTGTCCAAGTACTGGCACAAGTTGCTCAGAAGTTTTTGAAGTCTCTCCTCCTTGAAGATATTAAAAAGCCATCTGGACATGCTGTTAGACAATTCTGGCATAGGTGGGTATGCCTGAGCAGGGGTATTAACGGGATGGCCACCAGAAGTCTTTTCTACCCTTAACCGCTCTGTGATTCTGTATGCTTTCACCTTTTCCCACAGCTACAAGATGCACTGAGCAGACAGACCTCCTTGAGAGTTCAGAGGCTCTTAAAAAACCTGTCAGCTCTTGTGATCTTCCTCTATATTGTCTCCTCTAGGTACATTATGAGAATAGGACATACTTTTAGGACACACACGGACTTTCATCCTCCCCCTATGCAAAGACTGCAATACTCAACAGCCTGGACTGGACTGATTTCCATAACAGTACATAAAGACAAGCATTTCAGGGTAGTTGATTTACTAAAAAAAGAAATATGGCTAATCTGACTGATTTTTTTTTCCATTAGTTGGATATTCTTCTGTGCTACAATGAACAAATCGTATAAATGCTGAGCTAATATTCCTATTATATTAACTATTGCTATTTTTCCTGTAAAAATGTGATCTCAGAACACACATAAAAGACTTTCAGGTACTGGGAAGCATGGCTGACATAGTTAACTCGGTGTCAAACCCACATTTCAAGCACCAGGCTATGTCTACATTTTCTCTCACTGGGTCTATTCCAAAAGCCAGAAAGAAAAGATGATCTACTGCCTCTGATTTCTGTTGGTTGTATCAGACAAAGAGATGACTGGGAAAGGCAATAGGCATTTCTGAGTTTTCTTTCTCAAGAGATTAACTCACTATTTTCATATTTGCATAATTTGCATATGATTTACATCATTTTTTTCCCAGCATCCTATTTAAATTTTTCATCTGTATGCACCCCTGGGATCATCACTTTGCCCACTCAGGTTTTCATCAGATAACTTCCTACACATGAATAGGCTCTGCAAAACAGGACCATGCTGTGGGCTCTGTCTCTCAGCTCCAAGGGCAGTTCACTTTAAAGGAACTTCAAAACATGCAGTCTCTGGAAGTTTTATTTATGCAGTACTTGTGTTTACAAGGCAACAATTCCATTGTTTTCAATAGGAACTAATTATACACCATTTCCTTTGCCCTTCTGTTCATTCTGCAATCCCAGGGGATCCAGATTTAGCCCTAAGGCTGTGAATGGGACTTCTCAGGAAGTTCCTCTGGTGCCTGCTCTCCCTCCCTTCCTGGATAGGAAGGGGCCCCAGGCATCATCCAAGCCCAGAGGTGACCCAGAGCACACCTAGATAATACCTGAGGAAGCATGTGCCAGGAAGCCCACACCTTGTTCTGTGTTTCCCTTGGAGGAGACCTATATCTATTCCTGAACATGTAATTTTCCCCATTCCTCTTTTCCTACATATCTCTTCTAATGTTTCCCCTTGAAATTCAAAAAGCCAACAGGACAGAAGAGTTAAACAAGGAAGGCAGTTAAGTGTGCATGATGCCTTTACGACTCTTCTCTTTAGATCTTCTTTAAATCCCAGGTCTTCTCTGACTTTAACCCTTGATCATTTGTAATTCTCCTAAATTTTTGTGCAATTGTTGCATAGTTGCTTTACCTTTCTGTTTTTATAAAGTTGAATAAATACACACATGCATATTTAAAATAAGGCCTAAGAAAGTCCTTTCTTTGCCAATAACATCAGCACTTCATCATACTGACATCAGCATACTGACAGAAAGACAAGAAGTGGCAGACCTGCTAGCTCCTTTAATCACAGGAATCCTGTATAGCTGATTATTGCACATGCCACACAGCAGAGTGGATTCACAGCTCAAGTATATTAGTGGTAGTTGAAAATGCCCTAAAGTTTACTGCTTTTCCATCTACCAAGACCAGTAGGTTTGCATGGGCAGTAGAAAAGCAGCATCACAACTTCTTTTTTTGAAGAGACCTCATCATAATTCCTCCCCCTAACTATTCAGCAGCTCACTTTTAATCATCAGAGAATTCTCCCTTCTCACTCTTCTGTGCACTGTCTCAGTAACAGGAGGTTGAATGTGAACAGCTTTGTGGATCTAGAAATTTGGCAAAAGTTGTTCACTTAATGGAAATACACTAAGTTTCTGGCTCCCTTCATTCACCATCACTCTATGGATGTTGCTGAGGATTTCCATATAAACACTTTGGTGCATGTACTCTTTATGTACTTTTGAAGCAGCATGGGATCAGATATAATGGACTTTAAGAGTTTTTTAGGATTCCATTCAGGAGTCAAAATATCTGAGTAATAAATCCTGCCCTGGAGTACAGCATGACCTTAAAACCAGGATACAAACAGACTGCATTTGTGCCTGTACTTCAAAGAGGAAGTGTAGGGCAGGATTTGCCACCTTCAACTCATGAAATCAAATCTGATTTAACAAAACTTAATGCTGCTTTGGCTCACCTGCCAGGTAGAATAAATAGGAAGGTTTTCTCACAAAGAACAATGTGTGCAAAAAACTACAAAAGATAATCCTGGTAAATAAACCTCTCATTAATATTCAATACAGCAACTCAACCATACCATACAGTAACACTACACCACATCATAAGCTGCTGGCACAGATGTTAGGACTATGACCACTGGTCCTTTTTCTTTTCAGGTTGTGTGCTTTCTAAAGCTTGCAACAGAGGTGAGCTGGTGACATGATGCCATCTGATATAATTGTTTCAAGCAATTGAATTTAAGATTGATGACTAAAGTGTATATAGAAACTTCTGGTTTATATAGAAACCAAGTGCTGCTTCACAGTTCACTGCCACTGGCAGTCTGCTGGTGAGTAGCAGCAGACAGCTCTTCTCAGAGACACCTTTCTAGCAAATGGTGTCCAGTTGTGATGCTAAAGCATTTAGTCACACAAATATGCTCTGCATTTTAAAATCAATACTTTTTTAAACTCCTTCTTTTAAATCTCTACATTGAAGCAAATATAGCCAAACCATTAAGAACTTCAGACATGAAAAATGCCACTGGAAGTGTCTTGCCAGAGTTACCAATATTACTTCACATAAACTACCAACACCCATTAAAGTAGTCGTGAATGTAACATGACACTCTTTCCCCAAAGCTGCCTTCCCACTTAAAAGGAGACAGTTTTGTCTTAATACTACATAAATTTAAAATTTATATCTTTAAAAGGTTCACCAGGCTTCGCATCCATTTGCTGCCAATCTGTGATAAAAGAAGAAAAGACCCAAGGCTTGAGTCCAATAATTTATTGCACTGTGCTCTCAAGGTCCTTCATAAAGGCCCTGAGCAAAGACACTGACACTGGTTAAAACACAGTATCAGTCTTAGTTAAGTTACATATGGCTCTTTAAATTGAAACATTAACCAATGAAAAATACTTTTGTTTGTTTAGTTCCTCTGAAAGCCACTAAATTAAATACCTCTGAAAAGAAATCAATTTCTTAGTAATGCCACAGGATAATTTATTGCAGATACCATGGAGATTGAACCAGGCAGTAATACATGCTACATGTCCCCCACATCTCCCAACAGACACCTTGTTTTTAAGGCACATCACTAATTCTGGATGGAAAAATCCTTTATGTCTTTCTATAGACAGTGTTATTTCAGCAGCTTCTAAGGCAACCAGGCCACAGTGAATGCTGAGTCAGTACAACAGAGGAAATATCAGGACAAACCAGTTTTGGCCTCTTGGTGGAGCAAGAGCTATCTGCCAGCCTACAGGTGCATAGCAGAGGGTGTATGTACCTTCAAGGATCTCTGTGACAATAATAGAAGGCCTTCAGCCTCAATACTAGTGCTACTGCAGATGCAACACAGAGACAGTTAAATCCGTGCTCCCTTAAAAGGACTTAGCAGCAATAGCCCTCTGCAGAGGAAGAAGTATATTCATACTGAACTGAATATACTCGCTTTGTAATTTAAAATTTCAGATTTTGGTGAAGGAAGAAAATATTTGGTTTTTTGTTGTTTTTTTTTTTTTTTTTCCCCCAGCTTTGACAGAGATTTCTTAAATTTTCTTATATAATGGTTTGAAAAAATAATACCCACTTGAGACCAAATCATATTTTGACTTACTGGGGCTGCATAAGAGTCAGAACATAATGTGGCCTGAAAAATCTGTAATTCTGAATTTATGGTGATGTTCAAGGTGGAAAAATCATGAATTGTTTTTGAATCAATGGCCAGCAGTTGAGGGAAAAGACCATGTCTCTCCTCTAGGCTAATATAATGTGGTACAGTGTCACAAAATAAGGTCTGTACGTTCTGAAGATGGCTTTTTCAGAGTACATTTCATAGCAAATAGCGATTATTACCAGTATACTTATTTGGTAATAATTACAGATTTTGGAGGGGGGAAGTAAATTAGTATCAACTAAATGACCTGCTACTCATATCACTTCAAGCATAAACATCCTATTCTGCAAAATGTCAGTTTTAATAGGAGAGGAAAACACACTTTGCACTTGGAGCACATATATATTAGCACCTACATATTATAGCACCTATGAGTTTCAGAGAGTCTTTTTTCTCCCCTTGGCTTTCCATTCTTTTCTCACTTTCTAGAGGGTTAAAACAACTTGACATTTAAGAATAGCAATTACTCTCATTTAATAATGGAGCACATTTTATCACTATGCAACAGAGTTTCTCATCCTGTAACTAACTGAAGACCACTTGTTTGGAAAATCCTGTCACTTCAGTAAGGTTTCATGTGCAAGTCTAACAACAGAATCATGTCTTGAATTAAAATCTGCTTTTAGGTTTTCTTAAGGCTGTCTTCCTCATATGTGTAAATTATTTGTCTTCATCTAAAGATCCATTTTTAAAAAATAACAGAATTGAAACCCAATATTCTAAACAGCAAAAATTACTGTAAGTAGTTTCAGAGAAAGTTAACATATTTATAATCTCTACTTCAAGCCTGCTTCCAAGAGTGTTAAATGACTTGCTCCACTTGGGCAATAAAAAAATTCCCTAGAAATTCTCTGTATGTGATTAGCTGTGTGTGGAGACCAGAGCAAAAAACCTTAGTTTTCAGTTGACTCCATTTAAAATAAATCACACTGGCATTTACAAAGTACAAAATAAAAGAGAGAAAAATATAAAGAGGAAAACACTAGAACAAAATCTGGGGACCAGATCTATTACCACACTTCAAGAATGCAAGACCCAAAAATGGGAAAAAAAAAAAAAGAATGTGAAAAATTTAGTCCATAAAAAGCAATCAGCATGCCATATAGCAGAACTGCAAAGACCTCAGCTACCCATGTATGTGGGGAAGAAACAAATAAAATTTGATTTTTGAATGCTTTGACTCCTAATAATGACCGACTATCAATACTAAAAGAGAAAGAATATGCAACATTAATCCAGAATCCTTATCCCTATCTCCAATGGCTATAAATCTACTTTGAGTCCTTGGAGTTGAAACAGAATTAAGTGGTACTGACTGAGTAAATTGTGTACCCTCTCCCCTTTCCCAATACACTTGGCAGGTTTCATCACTCTGCACAACAGTGAGAAGGAGGAGTGAGGTGATTGGAAAGGTACTAAATCGACAGACATGAAATGTATCATCATGCAGCAGTATCAGCAAGAGAAAAACCATGCACTGCCATTTAATGGAAAGAGATTATGTTTGCACATAAAAAAAATGTCCAGGGACTGATTGCAGCTGCTATGACAACAAGAGAGGATGTGACATAATGACCCAAGTGACTGTTCCATGTTGTTCCAGTGAACCATTCTACTTACCAGCTGGGAAGCCAGTAGAGACTTAATTAAGTGCTCCTATTCAGTAATTACTGCACCCTTCCCTGCACCTCAACTCTAAATTTCCATACAGTCATAGCACAGAGCTGTTGGATGTAATCATGAGGGTCCATTTCTCAGTCCTAAAAATTTCAAGCCTGTAGCTGTTAGAAATTTGGAATCGAGTTTCAGCAGATTTGTTAGGTACAAGTTCTATCACCTGGCAAGGAGAAATAGGAAGCAAAATGATACCAGCATAACCTTGCAGAAGTCTTGCAAGCAAGCCATGGAAAAGCTGCATTATTTGCCTACCTTGTATTTAGGGTAGTTCCTTCTCCAACATACAGCAACTTTAACTGGAAAAGACCAGGACAGATCCTTTTCTCATTTAAATAATTGCAGTTCTCCTGACTGCAGTGGTGTGATGAATATTTACTGCTGGTTAGGATTCTGCCCCTTGATTTGATTTGCACTAGTACACAAATAAGTGAATTATATGTCCAGGAGCCTTTTGCTTTCTTAGTTATGCAAAGCTACAGAACTAGGAAAAATGAACTTGTATTTATACTACATGAAAACAATAGACAAATTAGCAAAACACAAGGGTTTGAAAGAGAAAATTTGCAGCAAAAACAGAAATCCCCAAAGACAGTTAGTTTGAAAGCTTCTTGAGTTTGAGCAGCAGCGAGGGCAGGGGAGGAGGAGGAAGAAGACCGGGGGGGTGGGGCGGCGGCGGCGGGGAGTGGGAGGAGGAGGACATCTAGTTTTCAACATGGGAGAAGGAACTGTCTTGAAAGAAGGTTCTACCTGTCAGAGCCTGCCTGCTCAATAACAGGCCTGCCTGCTTGCCTGCCTAAAACTGCTCAAAAGGCACAGAAGAGTTCATGTCTCTTTATTTCTTTTGAAACTTAGGGATTCTAGAAAATCTAAATCTTTAAAATAATACCTTTGTATCAATTCAGAAGGCACTGTGAGCAGGAATAGTTGGCCAAAAACCAGAGAGGAAAAAAGCAGAAACAATGTTATTTCTCATCATGTTAAGATCGGGTTCCTCCTTGTAGGGAGTAACATCATTTGTTGTCTGTCAAAGAGACCTGACTGCATTTCTTTCCTTCCTTCAGGGAAGATGGATAGGGGGATGAACTCTTGGTTTAGAATCTGGCAAAAGAAAAATAGATGTCCTCATCTCCAGCCAGGTGTTTCCACCTTCTGCCCTATTTGCACCTTGAGTTTGGATCAAAAGTCACCACAAAGCAAAACTCAGCGCTTCCATAGTAACTGAAGGGAAAGCTCTTACATGCAAGAAGTGTAATAGAGTGCTTTCATAAAGAAAATTACCTACAAGATTTATAAAGAACTGCTGTGAGCTAGACTAAGTGCTTCAGTGCCACATCCTTCCTCTACAACAACACCTAAGTTACAGTAGAACTCTTCACCACTTCACTTCATTCTATAAATCTATTTTTAAAAATTGATTTTATACAATGGATAGGACAGTGTTGCCAGATGCTTCTGGATATAAAAAGCAGAAAATCTGAGTTTGAGGAAAATATCTTCCTATTAATATTTATTTTTATCATTTTCCCAGGTTTAAAGACAGTGGACCAACCTCTAGAATGTCAATTACAACAGCAAGTAACAATTAACTGGCATTCTAAGCTAATAGTCTCTCATTTGCACAGCAGTGATAAGGCAATCCACAGAGGAGAAAAAAAAGGCCCTAATTTCCTCTCTGTTATGTTTTATTGGGGGAAAACTTAGCCAAAATCAAAAAAGAGCTCAAATACAGTAGGTTGTGTATATAAAACTCCATGTACTCTGAAATTTGTAACATAAACAATGGAAAATAAAGATCTTGAAGCCTTCATCTGAGACAGATTGAGCTTTCTAGATCAAATTAAGTTGCATGATTCCAGTTCTTGAATAGTCCCACTAAATGTCTCACACTGTGGCTCCAATCTTTCCATCAAGTACCAGTGCAAAAAGTCCATAAAAGTGGAATATTCAAAATCCTCATTGGGCCAGTGCACTTCAATCCTCCTCAGAGTGTCTGTCAAAACAGTTGCATCTAGAGGAATAGGATTTGCAACTGCCTTGTTTCTTTATACAGAAGAAAGCTACATAGTACTGTCAAAAGTTTGCCTTTCTGCCATGGCACACCCCTCTCCTCTGCAGGGATCTGTGATGTCCTTGGCAAGTGTGCAGTTCCCACAGCTGTTGTGTCCCAACACCAATGTGGTAAGCAGCTAAAATGAAAATTAGAACAGTTGAGAACCTGCTCTAGTTTGCTCTGCTCTGTAAGCAGATGCTGTCCAGCTCTAGAGACACAAGGGTATTTAATTACAAGCCTTCATCAAGTAGCTCTTCTTGCACCAGGTTTCTTCTTTGCCTTCATAATTTCATGTTTGATGTTAGGGCCTGGTCTTTCACTAATTTTCATTTAAATTTTTATTAGGTCTCATGATCAGTATATCAGTCAGTATAAATGTGAATCTCAAGTTTTCAAAACACTGTGAAGATCATGATTTCTTTGAAGTCAGTATAAATGTGAATCAGTATGCATAATGTTTTCTCTTCATAGTGTCATTTTGGTTGGAAAAGACATTTAAGACCATTGAGACCAATTGCAAACTGTACACTGCCAAAAACATCAAAATAAGTAATGGAATGATCAAACATCCTTTTCCAGTGCTCTCAACCATGCAGTTAGAGATGATCATAGTGAAGATAGAAGTTACAATAATTACCATGCTTCCCTTCTAATAGTACAGATATTTCATCATGGACCTACCCAAACTCCCAGTGTGTTGTTCCCACTCTGTCTGCAACAGAGTTGGACAACAATTTGCAAATCTTGCATGACAACTAGTATGATTCATTTTGTACCCAAAGGGAAGCTACTTTCTCTCAAACTAATACTTCTCTGTTCCTCAAGGGTATCAGCCTTCTCTCTCAGCTAATACTACAGTAGCAGATGCAGCAGCTCAACATTTCCCAAGAACTTCTTAAAAATCATCAGGGCGCAAAAACCAGAATTCTTGTCTGATGGAAAAAAGACATTTAAGTCCATCCCTAAGACACTAATGTTACTGTGGGGTTTCTTGGATAGATTTATTTTCTTCAGTATAGTGATTAACGAAAACTTGAATCATTTAGGTCAATCTACCAAACAGTGATGGTAACACTACACAGCATGTTTACAAAGTTTTTGCAGTTATGTGATTCAATACAAGTCACACTTGCCCAGATACAAGAGTAAATGTTATATAATACACAGGTCACAGAATCAATACACTGTGTGCATCAAATACAGATGCACACGAAAAAAAGTAGCACAGAAGCTGCAATGCAACAACTGTCCCAAGAAGCAGAAAAAACTTGAGTCTTGCTTTAAGACAATTTAAAGGGGATAACTCTAACGTGATTTCTCCCCCACTGTTTTAATCAATCCCTTTCCACCAATAAGGAGAAACTAAATTTGAGTAGATATAAGTGAAAAAAATAACAGTTTACTAACAAGCAAAACTGCAACAGGCAGAAAATAACAGTAATTATTCACTAGATACAAAATTGATCAATCTCACGAACTCCCAGAGAACAAAGAAAAATCCAAAATGGCAAAGTACCCCTTTCAAGATGACATCCATCACAGGCAACTACATGTAGGGCGACAAAGCAGAAACGGCATCTGACCAAGATGGCAGCATTTGCTGGCAACCACACACAGTTTGAGAGACAAAGGGGAAAGGATGGCAGTAAACCTTTCTGGGAAGGTATGAGCTTACAAAGCAGTTCTAGTGGCGTATGGGAATTGCCAGCACATGTGGGATCAGCTCCACCACTCACCACTTCCTTCTGCCACCCACTACCACCCACTTCAGCACCCAGTGTTGGTGCTGCTGTCCTCTGAGCCACTGGTGTGTTGAAGTGGAGAGAAACAGTCTCCCAGAATCAATATGGGGTGACCTGGTGAGGTACCAGCTCAAGCTTTGCACTGCCAATAGAGGTTTGTAAAATTCACCATGAAACAGTTTTGGATTGCAGAAATGCACTTTTTTCTGGGTAGCTAGCCCAGAACTCCTTCCCCCTCCCCTCAAAACAACCTCTACCTTAAGCAAAATGCCACAACACATGAGAACACAAAAAGGAAGCCTCTGCGCACACTACCTCAGCTTTAAGGTTAAAACCAAGAAGTGAGCAAGGGATGAGAAAGCAAGCCAACAGGTGAAAAAGGGAACTCTGCCTGTGTGCCTCGACCTTTTAAAGTGCACCACACCTGCCTGCCCCATGTGTCTGGCTCCAGACCTCCAGATATGTCACCTCAAAGAGACAGTAACAATTTTTGGGCTCAGAAGGATATGAAATACTATAACATTTTTGATTACCCAAGACAATCTTCAGTTCTAAACCCTTAGTCATTTGACCCTAAAATAGGTCCTTTTTTGTTGCGAGCATGAATAGCATTAAAGAGAACAGAGCAACAACCCAGCAATCCTGTTGGCTTGTTCCTGAATTAAACAACAACAACAACAACAACAACAACAACAAAACAATCAAAAAAAACCCCCAAAACCCCAAAAACAAAACCAAAAAGCAACAAACCACCAAGCAAAAAAACCAAACCTGAAGAGAAAGAATATGTTCATCCACCAGACTGACACAAAGTGATAAAAACCCACTACTAATAATGATGCTGAGAGTGGAAGAGATTATGATAGGGGATGCAAAAGTGAGCATATTGCAACAACCTGTGGAGGACCTTCCCATTAGAGAAAGAAATTTCAAAAGTTATCATTGGCTTGGCAGTTTCACCTTTAAAGTGCTGTATGAACATTAACAGATAGTTAGGATATCTTAACTATGTAAAGATATTTTATTGAAACATATATCTCCAGGTTTTTTCAACAAGCCTAATATTTGCATGATGTTAATGATTGCAAAAACAAATTCTTCATGAAAGGGTTAAACAGGTATGTCCATCCACCCCCAAAAAAGCTTGTATCCATCATTATTAGATGAAATACTGGCCCAACTATGTTAGTATCACCCAGGGAGAGCTTTCCTGATTTCACAATGGCAAGGAAGTGAAATCTCTGTCTTCTTAAATGCATTCAAAAGGAATTTCTATTGATTATTATGAGTAAGTTATCCATATACTTTAACTTGGATTTAATCTAAAAATTTAAATGGGATGTAAGTTTGCTTTGCTTCTAAGATCTATATGGATATGTATAGGGGTACATATATATATATATATATATACACACTCCCTAGTAAGATAAGCATTTGTAGCAAAGCAGTCTGCTCAGAGAATCTTCAAATTTTGTGTACCAAGTCTATTGGGAAAATCCCTTTCACTTTGAGAAGCCTCGCTTTCCCCTAAGACAGCAAACATAAACATGAAACAGCACTCTCCAAACAACTACAGCAATCCATCCTAAAATTCCTAATCTTTCCTCAATATTTCTCATTGCTTCAGCAATTTTACTTCTTGCGTTTGCAAACTGTTACATATATATCTTCGTGCAAAGTGAGAAATGACAAAAGATTACAGAATTTGGAAATACTGGCTAAGTAAACAATAGAATATTGCAAAGAAAGCCAAGGCTCCCAAGGATGACATTCTGGGCTCATAGGAAGGAAATGCAGCTAGCAAGCTGGAAACCTGCAATCCTTACCCAGGCTTTCCTGAGGTAAGGTTCCGAAACAAAAGTACTGCAAACATCTTGGTGAACTTGGGTCAAAACCCAAGCAAAAAGAAAAGAATGTAGAGTGGCTGCATATCAAAGGCAAGTTTCTTGGGCAAAAGAAATACAGAAGACGGAATGCAAAACTAAATCAGGCAAAAATTGCAGGCATCTGTACATTTTAGAGGTACTTATTGACAAACGGCAGTTGACAACAGCTGTCTTTTACCTCTACTTACTGGAACTACTAAGAGAGACGAGAGGAGAGGAGAGGAGAGGAGAGGAGAGGAGAGGAGAGGAGAGGAGAGGAGAGGAGAGGAGAGGAGAGGAGAGGAGAGGAGAGGAGAGGAGAGGAAGAAGAAAAAGAAAAGAAAAAAGAAAAGAAAAGAAAAGAAAAGAAAAGAAAAGAAAAGAAAAGAAAAGAAAAGAAAAGAAAAGAAAAGAAAAGAAAAGAAAAGAAAAGAAAAGAAAAGAAAAGAAAAGAGAAAAAGAAAAGAAAAGAAAAAGAAAAAGAAAAAGAAAAGAAGACAAATCAGGCTTACCAATTGCAAAGTTATAGCCATCAATACTGAATGTAGCACTTTGGCGTTTTTTAAATGCATCCTTTCTGCTGCTTGGGTCTGTCATGATTCCTGCCAGCTTGTACTTTCAGTAGCTGCCTCTCTCTCCCTCGTGGAAGCAAAGCACTCGAGCTCACTCTTAGCTGCCCTTGAGTGTCTGCCTGTGACAGCACACACACACCACGCCTCACATCTTACAGGTATCTGAGAGGCGTGCACCCAAGAATTTTCTCCTCCCCCAAACACTCTCATTGGCAAGTTACCTACATGCCTGCTCAGAGTTCAACTGGTTAGAGGCTCCCCTATTAAAGCCAGCAGTCACTTAGTGTGAGACTACCAAGTCAATAAACCAGCTGTAGCTGTAAAATCTCTGTGTAGAGGTAGCACACAAAAAAACCAATAAAGGGTTAGATTTTGCTGTTATCTACCCGCTGATGCTCCCTGTATTCTTTGCTATGCTGGAACCAGTTTCCGTGGCTCCTCTTACTCATAGGGATTTCTTACTTGCAGCAAATTGTGCTCAGATTTCAGCTCTTCAGAGAGGCAGTGTGTTTTAATAATTCAAGATATAATGAATCAACCCAAATACATTACACCATCAGCCATCTGCTACTTATGTAAACAGCGAGTCTTTAGAAACTCAACTGAGAGCACAGAACTAGAGATTATCAGTAAAGAAGAACACAGAAAAACAATATGTAATTTAGGAGTAATGTTGATAAGCTGAGCAAAGTGTTCATGCATGCACACACACAGCACAGTCTTCCAAGCTCTTCCTTCTCCTTGCTGTTTATCATAGTTTGCAAACTCATCTTTGTAGTTTTTTTACTTAGTAATG
The DNA here is from genome assembly GCA_024362935.1 of Setophaga petechia. Classification (NCBI taxonomy): domain Eukaryota; kingdom Metazoa; phylum Chordata; class Aves; order Passeriformes; family Parulidae; genus Setophaga; species Setophaga petechia. The sequence goes on along the minus strand of JANCRA010000026.1, from coordinate 12,125,595 downwards.
TTTAGAAATGTTGACTCAGAGTATATGCTAGCAATCCACTGAAAAAGGCAGGCAAATCCTAAGAAGAGATAAAATTTAGAGTCAAAGCTGGCAAAGTTTTCACAAGAAGGCCAGCTGCAAGCCAAAGTTTTATGAGTAGGCATCTAAGGAAACATGGTCAACATCTTAATGATTCCAGAACACATACATCTATGCAATTCTTTCTTTTTCTTGTAATATATGTTAAAACTATAAATGTGCTATTTAAATGTTCCAGCTTTTATGTTCCCAAGAAAAAGCTTAAATTTCACAAAAATGCATCAAATTTCGCATTGGTCTGGATCAAAAGCAGTTGGAAACACTAAGTTGCAAGAAGACTACTATAAAACAATAGCCAGGACACAGTTTACTGAAAGCTTGCTCAATGCACTCCTAAAGGTTTACAAAATATCAGCAAATGTGGTCATGTTTAAGGTATAACCTGAGCCCTATCTTAGTTTCTCAACAAAAGCTCAAGTCAGATAAGAATGCTTCACTTTTAAAAGGATGGAAGAGAATCACTACTGAACTCCAGCAGTTAATTTAAATTCCACTTCGTTCTACCACAGTGGAGAGCCTCAGCCAAGTAGAGCTTTTTAATTTTTTTTTATTATTTATTGGGATGTTCAATAATACAAGACAACTTCATTAAGAAAACAGCTTCTAGCAGTGATGGTTTGTTGGGCTTTTTTCATAAGTCATTGTTTTGAAACAAAAACAACTACTTACACATAACATTTCCAACACTTGCAACTGCAATGAAAAGTGTAGACAATAGTTCTGGAATTTAAAAGAGTTGCTGCTCTTTATAGACATTGTATAGCCCCTGCAATGAAGACTGCTCATGTAGTTTACTGAAATCCATCATGTAGCTGCCTCTCCAAAAGAAGGTAGGAAAATAATCCAAGTATAAAATATTTTTAAGGAATTATTTTGTCTGTCACTGTCATATAGATCATATAAGCAGCAATGCTCTTCCTAAGACAGCAAAAGCACAGAGAATGATTCATAGTATATTTAGAAAGCAGAAAGTTAAATGTTACCTAAATGAAAGGTAAGGAACCCTAACAGTTTCAAAATTTTGGAACTATCAGGTTTGGGGTTTTTTAAAGTTTAATTATTTGCAGACACTATTTTCTTCTTTAAGCCACAAAACACTTTTTCATAAAGAAAAATTGTGAGAAAATAGCAGTGATGATTTGATGAAGTTTCAGTCATGAAACTGAAGTTGGAGGAGAAATGTTCTTCTCAAAAAACAACAGGCAGAGACACTCCTGCTTCCTCCTTGGCTTCGGACCATGTACTCAGACACAGGAAGCCGGAGAACTATATTTGCATTTCTCTTCTGAGGAGAGCATCCAGATCACCTACTGCTGTGATGCTAATTTCTGAGCTACTTCACTGGTGTTTCAGCCACGTTGTAAGATTGCCAGAGAGAAAATTATCTGGTCCTTAAGTGGCTGAGTACTTTGAAGCTACCTTAAAATACTTGTTAAAGGTCCACCTAATCCTAAGTCAAACATTTGTAGTAGTTTGATAAACTCATTTAGGTCAAAGTGAACATTTGTACCACAAAGAATAAAGACAGACATGCAGAAGAGTAAAGTCATCAAATAAGTTTAGAAGCCAGATTATCCATACTGTTTGAGAGGGCCCTTAACTGGCTGGTTGCAGTGGGATCCTCTCTCCATTCAAAACTGCAGAGGTAATCACATTGGGGTGAAAAGAAAAAGATTTTGATCTGCAAGTTTTCCAAGAAGAAAACAGTTTCTTCCCAGCTCCAGTTAAAATTTAATCCAGCTGCTCAAAGAATTACCAAATTGTATCAGAAACTTGATACCTGGTCCTATCTCATTCTTTGCATTTTGCTGTTCAGCTCTTGGCTAGATTTCAAGTCTGCATTTACATCCAGCTTTCCCAAACAATTCCTACAGATTCATTCAAGGTATAGGTGGTTTACCTTCCACTGCCAGGAAGTACCAATATAGATTACCAGGCACTTCTTGTGGCTGCAGTTCACTGTCATGTAGAGCAATAGATGTGTCATTTGTAAACTACCTGAATCCTTTGAGGTAAAAAGCACAATGTGAATCAAAAATATTTATGATTATTGCTGTAAAAAGACCAGTCTGCGTAATAACCTTTGATTTAACAGCCCATTAAACAGCAGTTGCTTTGACATTGTGCCTTTACTTTCCTATGTGTAGAAGAGTTTGCATGTTTTCAGGAAGTCTATTTTAACCAATGATCATCTCAAATTAAACGAAATCTGTCAGGAAAATCCAGAAACACCAGAGGTTTATGTCCAAAAAGGAGACAGAGGAGTCCTTCAACTTTATGCAAATAAAGGGAGAGTGTTCACAGGGGCACACATCCACAGGGTTTTCTCTCTCTCACTCAGGGTTTCAGAGGGTGCAGCCTCCCTTTTATCCTAACTCTCAGCCACTTGTTGCCTTCTTTTTTCCCCCATAGGCTGAGGTACTAGGAAGGTACAGCCTTCTTGAACTGCCTAGTCCATATTCCCCCTTGAACTTATTATTTTTTTCCAAAATTCAGAAGTTCAGGCTTGTGCACATCCTTGTCTCTTTCAGGAGCCAAACTGTCTGAGTCTGGTAAAAAACTTGGTGCCCAAAGTTCAGTAGAGACATTCGGACTCATTTTAAAGAGGTTAACACCCATACATTCACCCACCAAATTATTTGTAAAGACATTAACGCACATCTTTCCTATCATATCTTAATCTCCAAAATGCATACTAGAAAAAGTGGTGAAAAAACAGCCACAGGAACTGCTTCCTATTTCTAACCAGTCCTTTTTCTGCCTTTTAGCGTGAAAAAGTATACTACTGATGTAAATTTGCCTCAGCAAGACTGAAGGATTTTTAATTGAAGTTTATACTTTCCAAATATAATCTAAAATAATCAGTTGCATGGATAAATACTTCTTCATATAAACTAAAGGCATAATTTATTCTTTCAGTCTTGTATCCCCTGACTCATGTAGCACGAGAAATTGAAAATTAGAGCATTAAATAAAATCTCAACTCCACAAGTCTCAAGGGCAAAATTCCCACTCACTTCAACAGGGCTGAAGCTCTATCCTCTTGGTTTTTCATATCTGTGCTCCTCTTTACTTAGTTCCTAACAAAAGCACATTTCATAAGTGCAGTGATAAAGTGAAAAATTTAGGTCTCAGGTACCCATATGCCTTTTGCAGTGCCAGACACTAAAGTTATCCGAATTAGGATCTCAGAATTTTTATCTTATCAGAAATATTTCTGGTATCCTAAATCAGTGGACAACTTGACTTTTGATACAACAAAAAAAAAAGAAAATACAGCCATCCTAGATAAGACCAAAGGTCCATTAAAAACAGTGCCCTATATCAAGCTTTGTATCATATCTCCATCAATGCTCAAAAGTAAATGCTTCAAAAATTATAAAGATGTTAAAAATTATCAAGAACAAGGTAGGCTGCGGTGATACCTGGTATTCAGTCACCACCAACTTGGGTACCTCATGGACTGTGTATATTCTGTGTGTTCATAAACAGTCCAAAATTTCCTGTTCAATCAGCTTAAACTTTAGCACCCTCAGCATCCTCCATCAGAAAGGTCTGCAGCTTAACTAAAAATCACATGAACACTTCCTGCTATTGTTTGTTTTGAACCTTTCTCCTTCTCACTACCTGGTTGCTCTTTAACCTAATACTCAGTATCAATTCTGAAGTCTTCTGGCTATAAATCCAGGGGTGAGGTGAGATCACATAAGTGGCAGAGGCATCCCCAGTATGCAGGATTTCTAGTGGTAAGGAACCCCTGAGATAGTAGATTCAAGTGAGAGAGACCACAAAAGCACAAGGAAGCTCCTGCCTTTGAAAATATTGATTCCACCACTGAATTTCCACAAACTTCAATTGAATCATTTTTATAAGCATATATTTTTGAGAGATGTTTTAAAGGGCTGTCTTATCACTAATTTCAGTATCACCTGAAAACATTTACTATCCCAAAGAAGAGTTATATGAATGACATGATGCTCTAAAAATTGATAAATCTTTTAAGAAAATTTCCAACTTTACAAAAGAAATTCAGCTGTAATCACTGAGGTGTTTGATGTATTTCCCACAATCAGCAATGAACATAGGTATTGCAGGTTGTTTATGCAAAGATGCTATTCTTCCCTGAAAGCTTCTACCATTTTCTAGATGCATTTCATCTGCATGTTGTGATGATACTATCAGAGGTTGGCATTGTCAGGACTATTCACCACATATAAGTTTGTTTAGGTGTAGCAGCACAAAAGGCAATATGACTTTTTAATGAAAGCTGTTTAAATCAGCAGGTTCTGGTGTTTTCTGCTTGCCACCATTTTTTCCCTTGCCACAAGCTGAAAAAAGGAATAGTCATCAGTTTGCGGGAGTATTTTCTTGCTTCATGCTACTTTATATTTCATAATAAACACACATTTTGTGCTATTTAAAGTGACTTTACACCATAGGTGAAAATCCAAATGCATCCAGTAAATACAAAGCACAAAAAAGGAAAAAAAAAAAGTAATATTATTTTGAGCTTGGACTTCATCTCAACTATTTCAAGCAGCTCCACAACTCAGAGAAAGTGCATTACTGTCTTTAAAAGCACAGAAGGAATCTACACCATCTAGTTTCAGTCACTTGGCTGAGTTGCCTAAATGAGGACACCTGTGACTCCCACTGCAATGAGCAGGGAGTCCCAAAGGTGAGTTGGAGTTCCTAAAATCTGAATCACTCTCTAGAGAAGCTCCTTCTTAAATACCCAGAGAGACTGGAGCATTTGAGAGCTGATAGTTTAGTGAAGAGGCTTAAGCTAAGCATCAGGATCATCAGCAATGGCTTATGCTTTCTTCAGATTGCCTCCCAACAGTAATATTGTAAGTTTGACCCTCTTCAAACTAGATGCAATTTGCTAGCAGTAGTGATGCCCATCTTTTGTACTGTGTCCAGTAAAAATGCAATATTAGCAGCTACTATAATCATATCGCTTTCCAGTGCAAGTTGCAATAGGGAAAAACAAAGAGGTGGAGGAGAATCTGGTCTGGATATTTGCCAAGGTAAACAATGGGAAAGAAGCTCTAGTAGGAAAAGAGAACATGAAGGCCCTAAACATTCTCACAAATACACTTATCCTTGTGTATTTTCTTCACACACTAACTCGCAGTCCCTGGTACTATGAAGACCAAAAACAGCCCTGCCTCCAGGTATAGTTTTATTTTCTAAATGAAAATTTTCTCCTTGTTGAGGGCAGGGGGAGGGGAGGGGGAGAGTTTTAAAAAAATAATAGAATTTTAACAGCAAAACACTTTTAATCCTCTAATGCCAGTGTTTTCTAAACAGTGCTGCTTGATCAGATTTCACTTGTCTTTATATTTTTGTTTTATTTCTTTGGTCTTGTTCAGCACACTAGTTAAGTATGATTGTCCAGTGTAATGTGATTCTTTGTATTACAGCAAGCAGCTGTTGAAAGCAAGTCAACCAAAATCAGGAGCAATAAAACTTATACCATTACTCAGCAAAATAAAACTTGAGGTAGCAGTGTTAAAAACAGGTAGCAAAAGAATTAACACTACACAGTTTTGTCATACACATGTGGTAAAGACAGGCTCCTGCTTCCAACAGTATTCATGGGAATATACCGTAATTAAAGTGATACTGAAAGATTTCCTTTCTATATTGCCAGAGAGATTTCTGATCCTCCTGGTACTTGCACCTTGTTTACTTTGTTCATGTTCATTTACCTTTATTCCTTCCGGCTAGCCCTCTTGAAAAGTCACCACACAGTGGAACAGCAGTAACGAGCTAGTCATTGCAACCCATTTGATTCCCCAGTACGTATCATTCTTACTGATACTTTGGGCTGTAGCCAGTTGTGTTGATTTTGACTGGTGCAGAGTTAATTTTCTTCACAGTAGTTGGTATGTGGTTGTGTTCATATTTGTGCTGGCAATGCAGATGTTTTAATCACTGCTGAGGAGTGCTGACACAGCCTTTTCTGCTTTACATGCTGCCATACTGGCAAAGGGACTGGGGATGCATGGGAACTTGACAAAAGACACAGCCAGGACAGCTGATTCCAACTGACCAAACGGGTAGTCCATACCATAGACATCATGCTCAGTACATGTGGCAAGGAAGAAGGAAGACGCAGGGGACATCTGGCATTATGACATTTGTCTTCCCAACTAAACATTATGTGTGATGGAGCCCTGCTTTCCTGGGAATAGCTGAACACTTATCTCCCTATCAGAAGTGGTAAATTAATTCCTTGTTTTGCTTTGCTTGTGTGCACGGCTTTTTCTTTACCTATTAAACTTTGACCCAACCCAGGAGTCTTCTCATTTTCTTCCAGTTCTCTCACTCACGCCACTGGTGGAGGAATGAGTGAGCAGCTACATGCTGGAGCTAAACCACAACAGCAGTTAAATATAGAAAAATAACTTGCTTTCCAATTCACACATTATACCACCATTCTGTTTCCTCTCACTTAGCCCTGAATTTTTTTCTTCTTCTGTCCTCCCTATTCTACAAATGTAGTTTTTAATGTATTCCATTTTACTAAAGGAATTCACCAACATGTTTTTTCTATGATGTAAAAATCTTGAGTGCATGCTGCAACAGACAGAGTTAGAAAGCAGATCATTTGATGGTACAAATTAGTGCAACTTCACCAGATTCAGAAAAGTTGCCTTAGCTCTTAGAATCAAGATCTGCTCCTTTGCCTTCAGCCTGGAGGAAAAACTGAACTTTCATGCTTGAACAGCTTCTTAGCCTATGTCCTGAATGCCAGCCTACTCATGTCAGTATATGGCTCTTAATATACTGTTGTTCCACACAGTAAATTAATTACATATCCTTCCTCCCAAAGGAGTTGAGAGCACTGCTTTTCTCTGTTTTCAAACACCCTGAGTGTATACTTGTATACCTGAACAGCAGATGTTACTTCTGGCTAGATTTTTACACTTGATGCATTCAAAAACACAATTTGAATAAATGTGTTTGAATTGCCATGAAAGCCACGCTTGTCAAGTTATCTAAAAAAATTAAGAAGCATCCAGGTAACATGGACAACCTAATTCTCTACAGGTGCTCCAAGCCATTCCCTCCCTAAGGCAACTGTTCCTTCTTTAATCATACAAACACAAGTAAGTAAAATGAGATACAACTACAAATTTCAAAAGGTATTAAAAACTCGACTGCCTGCTACAGCTACCCAGTTCCTAGATCTAAGGATTTTTACCATATTAAAGCACTCTTCATGCTACATGAATGCAGCCTATATGCTATTTGCAGAACTATCTGTTTTCTGTGTTGTTACAGATCTACTTGATGAAATGGAAATTAAGCCTCAGAACGGTGATTTAAAATATACACATAGCACAAACCCACACACCACAACAATATACACACAAACAACTTTTTATAGCATATGCAGTACAATGGTTATTGTTCTACACAATCTCCTGAGAGAAGGTCAGGCAAAGCTGCCTTGTTCGCAGAGGAATTAGATCAGGAAATACTACTCTGAAAGGAAAGAGAGGAGAAGAAGAGGTTTGCACACTATCTGCTTCAGGTATACAATAGTATGTGCTGAATTTAAAGGTAGTCACTCTGGGTTCCCTCTAGCAGTATAGTGGCCATGCTACAGGAAATGAGCAACAGGTATCAGATCTACCATCAACATGCATGTAGCAGATTTACTTCTATTTCAATATTAAGTGATTTTATTTCTCTGATCAAACTACCAAATCATTAAAAACAAGGTTCCCATGGTGAATGCTTGAATCATTGGCATACTTAAGCTATAGAAGTGAAAAAGCTTCCCTTGAATTATATACAGTATACGCTAATATCTTACTGTTACTAAAAAGTCAGAGATTCAACAAGCATATTTTTCATAAAGAGAATTCCATTGTTGTCAAAACCCGTAATGAGATTTCCATTTATCTTACTCTTTTAATCTGGTTTCTAAAAGTTATTTGAAAAGTGAGTGTATCAAGAATTGCCAGATAGATTTTTATTTTATATATCTATAAAACCCCACACCTTCCTAAAACCTCTGATGCAGCAAAACTAGTTCAGATATGTCATATATTATTTTAAGTATAAGAGATCCTGCACAAAATATAATTCCATTTGGCTGCCATCTACTTCTTGCTAACAGACTCTGGTCTAAGTCTCTGTATTGCAACTCACAGCTCTATTCCAGGACTTAGAACTTTGCAGAAAGTTGGAAGCCAAGAAAGCAATTAATTTCACTTAAATAGCAGCCATCTGAAAAGCAGACCTTTAGCCTAAGTTAATCAGGTAGATAACCTCTGTGGTCAAGGAAGAAGCATAGGTATCTCCGGAGATGGGAGAATTCAACACTGTTTTTTTTTTCCATGTCCAAAGAGCCTATCTGACTCATTTATCTGTTTGCCTAAAAATTGAGTCTGTGGCTATACAGGAGCTGAATCCTGCCCTTCATTGTTAAGTACCAGGACAGATCAGAGTAATTTTTTCACTTGCAGATTGGAAATAGTAAGCACTGTTCCACTGGCTCTTCAGAATTGCTACATCAGTGACCAGGTAGGAGTTTGCAGTTGTCTGTACCCATACAGCAAGGACTCCTCCATGCCACCTTGCCTACCCAAAATCTGGCAATGTCAGGTGGACAGCTGATCTCCATAAACCTACTTTGGATGGGCATCATGTTCTCAGCCTACTCAGAAGGGCTAGGAGCAGAAGAGGCATTGTCTGAAAACCATCTAAATAACCAAATGCTTTCAGCCACGCAAATTTTTCTCTGAGTTACGTCATACCAATGGCAGAAAAAACAGAAGAGATCCTCTTCACCAGATCATGTAGCTACCAAGGCATGGTTAAACAGAACTACCTATCTATGAGACTGCTACTACAATATGCTATGTGCAACTAAACCTTGTCCTGATAACCTGAATGATTTCAGGAGCGACAAGGGAACACAGAAGAATGCAGAAGCATGGATGGGCAAAGAAATAAACATCTTGGACTGCAGAGGGAGAAGTGTGTCAGGAGAATTGGGTTTTTTTATTGTACCTACACGCTAACACACAGAGGTATTGCTACAGTTGGGGGAAGGGGAGCAAGGAAGTAGGTGGATTAAAAAAAAATGATTTAGTTTCATTCTGTTCATGGACATAATAAGACAGTCTGGTTTCTTCATGCAACTCCAACATAATTAATTATTTACTAAAGTGTTTTAGCCTTACCACTTTTCTTCTCACAACATGTCCTGGTTTTGGCAAGGACTTAAGAATTAATTTTTCCCATTAGCCATGAGGGCAGCAGAGTCTGGAACCACGCGGACATGTCTAAGTTGTTATTCTATACCACCTCACATCATCATTGGTGGGGAGAAGTAAGGGACTCTTGCTCCCAAAGAAAAGGTGAGTGTAGTTTGAGGCCGGGGGAGGTCAGGGGAAAGCATGGCAAGTGGAGGGTCGGTCCAACATTGTTTTTCATTGTCCCAGCCTTGGTGAGGGATTTTCATGTAAATCAGCCTCTCTCTTTGTACATTTTTGTAATTGTTGCTGCTACTGTTTGTTTCCTTCTATCGTTGTTATTTCTAATAACGTGTTCTTATCTCAACTTGGAACTTGGAAACTTTTTTTTTTGTGTGTGTGTGCCTCCAACTGGAAGAAGGGGATAACCAGAAACTTGCATGGTTTTCATTAGAACACTGAATTGAAGAATACAAGTCTTAAACCATGACAGCCTTATTCGCTGCACAATATGGGGCACAAAGGATTATGATAACAACAGATCTGCCCAGAGCAGGCTGGAAACAAATTTGATCTAAGCATTTGTGTATTAGCCACTGGTGATAAGGTCCGTTCATGTGGGAGTGGTACCTAATCCAGCATATATTCTTGTATGTGCTCCTCATGATGGTTTTTTTCAGAGTAGAGAGAAGGATCAGAATTACTTTGTAGCCAGAATTTTCCCAGAAGTCCTATGCTGTTGGCTGTTCTCCATTACAGTGCAGACCACCAGCTGACATTTTAAATGTTCATATGGGCAGGCTCAAGGGGGTATGGGTGCAGTGCACCCACCTTGGCAGAGCTTTCCATGTTCTCCAATCACTTCACACCTGGTTGTTGTGAGCCTGGCAAATGCTTCTCCAGTTTTCTACAAGAGTAAAATCCTGAAAGTTAGGGGAATATAGTCTGGTATTTCTGTATCTGCACTTTAAATGTAGCCTGCCAAAACTTTGCAGTGTTTCAAGAAAAACATCCTTATTAAACAGACATCCTGATCTCTCTGATTTTTTTTATATTAGGTAATTACTCTGTGAAATTCTGCTCAAAACAGAAATCTCCTAGAAAGAACAATATATATCCTTCAACTAGTCGTAAATAAAATAGAATACCATTTTTAGTGCTTACCAAGTCAAGGCTCCAAAAGATTTATTTCTAGTACAATGAATCTTTGAAATACTTTGAAACAAGCAGTAAATTAATTTCTTTCAAATTTATTCCCAACATCCTCCAGTTGGGCTTCATGGACTCCCTGGTGTATCAGGCGATGTGAGGAGAGAGATTCTGTGGGATGCAGCTTCCAGTAATAAGTGCCTCCCAGAACCATAATTTTATGTTCTGTGCCCTGCTAAGCAAAGTGGCCCCAGGACAGTCATTCCTTCTTCACAGCTCCAGGCAACAGCTGCAGTTGGTCACAGATCCTCCTTCTTTTTGATGCATGAGAACAGAGCAAAGAAATAAGGAGCAAAGAAATGCTGAGGTGCTGGACTGCAGGTACAGGAGGAGTAGTTCTTCCTTGCAAGGAACATGATGGAAGACATTTGACAGATGTGTAGTTTGTCACATCGGAATTGAGGGGTTTTTTGAGGGTTTTTTTTTGTTTGTTTGTTTGTTTTTTTTTGTTAGTTGGTTGGGTTTTTGCAATAGTACACAGTAACCCTAGACACTACAGCTCAGTGAATGTGCTTCATGAAATGTAGCAATTGTATCCACTCAACTGTATGTCACAAAGCTATGTGACTAATGGTGAAGTAATTTTTTTTATAGTTTAAACAGTAGTTAATAATCCTCAGGGCTTGTGTTCTGGATTTACTGCATTTTCTTCATTAATTTTACTGCAAGTCCTTTAACCAGATCTATGCAGTTAAAAAATCATCATTCCCTCTCTTGTCACCCAGCAACTCCTCAGGACAAAAAAGCAACGGTAAAGTCAGCTGATGAAGTTATTTATCTAACAAGTGTCACAGTATCTTTGCCTTAGTTTCACCAAAGTTACAGAACCAGGAGAACACTCATGGACTTCTGAATTTCAGGGGTGTTGTCCCTTATGCAAAAAGCATCAGGCACACATTATTTGCCACAGACACTGTTATAGATGAGTAATGTAATAGTTGGCCTTCACAATTAACAGATAGATGTATAGTAATGTTATTGCAACATGCCCTCCCCATAGACCTTGTTATAAATGATCAATTGAGGAGCCAAATTATCAAAAATGCGAAAAGATTTCATTTATCTTTTCCTGCAACCAAAATATGGCCCTCAAAACCACCACAGCCAAAGAGACAGCGTCGAGCCCAGGTTCGGCACTGGGTGAACCTGGATCTGACCTCTATCACATTGGACCCTTCCCCGTTCACGAGAGCCGCTTCTAGCAGGGATGTTTTATACAGTTTATTGTGCCCGAGGCAGAGGAGTCCCAGTTTCTTTTCTAACTCTGCATATTCCAAGCTGGTTCTTTCACTGTACAGAGCTGGACAATCACTGTTTCCTGGTCAATAGTCAGTGTTAATCGAGTCCAGGGAAGTCACATATTCAGATCTATCTTTCTGGCAACTTCAGCTATCTTGATTGATGTTATCAACAGAGCGATGATCGGTCTTAGGCGTCTTCCAATGACTCGGGATAGCGGTGATCATCACGCTGGGCATGTCTATTCATAAGCTAACTGACAATTGTTCTCCTGCCACCTCCAGGAATCTCGGAATTTGAGTAGACAGTAGACGTCTGCCTTTTTGGGCTGCTTGTGGTCAGACACTCATTTGGATTTCACAACCTTTGTAAAATACATTCTCTCTATGGAATGAATTATTTCTCAACATATATTACAGACCTCTTTTCCCTCTCCCTTGTAATAGCCTTAGTAGTCACGACATTTGGGGAAGGCCAACTTATTACCAGGAGGCACAGCATAATAACACCTGACCTCCAATCAAGATATAAGAAAGTAATCTTCACCAATAAACATCAGAGAAAGAGTTTGTGAAAAATGCGTATTATATGATTGGCTTTTTGCAAATATTAAAATTAATATTATATGTGTTATATTAAAAAGTTATGCTGTATTAACTCTCTTAAGTAGTGTGATAAATATAGTTTTAGGTTATCACATAATGTTAAAATAGAAACTGTACAATGTGAGATATTTTTTAACTAGCTACGAGATAAGCAAGAAATTCTTCGCACAGAGATAACAGCAACAAGCCCCAAGAAAAGAAATATTGCCTCCTTATTGGAAAAGACAAACTTTCTTCCACCTCCTTTTCATCTTGAGGTGCCAACAGGATTAAGGAGGAGAAGCTGACAGAGAACAACCTTTTTTGAAAAGAATTTATGCATCACGTATGAGATATATGAATATGCAACAGGCTACTGCTTTTACCTTTGTTAAGTGTGTGCTTTCAGGGCTTAATTGCCCTAGGAGATGGATGCTCTGCCTTTTATATCCTTAGCCTCCCTTAAAGTTTTGTCAGTCAACTCTGTCTCTGCTGTCCATTGGTGGAGATTACTTTTTACATATTGATCGGAGGTCAGGTCTTGTTATGCTGCACCTCCTGGTAACAAGCCAGTTTCCTCTAAATGTCTTGACTACGAAGGCTATTACAAGGGTGGTGGGGAGGGGAAGGAGGGCTATGGGAGGACATATTACAATAACATTATTATACGTCTGTACAATATCTATCTCTTAATTGTGAGAGCCAACTGTTACATTACTTATCTATAACAATGGGAAGGAATAAAATTTATTGACTTGATCTCAGGATGTCATACAGATAAGTCAGGATAGGAAACCTAAACACGAAGAGCCCCTGCAACATCAAAAGCTCTTGGGAATGTTTAAATAATGTATAAGCTAATAAATATGCATGTAATCCCAGCAATGTAACCGTATATAGAAAACATTATTTTAAGTTTTTTCATGCTTTTTGGCCATTCGTCAAAAGGACGCAGTGCTGGAAATACTGTCCTTCTTTTATCCTATTATTATTAAACTTTTAAAAATTCTTAGGAGTGAATTCTGTTTTTCACAGAGTTCAAACACTTCGCAGCTTCACTTCCCTATCATTCTTCAAGCTCTGTCTCTAGAATCACATGAACAGATGAAAAACACATCTTGGTGCAACATGTGCTAGCATTTTTGTCCTATAAGTGTGTAACATAACAACAGGATCCACATGCACTTACATAATGCAGATGTTGTTTAGGTCTAAGAGCCTTGGGAAACCACACCAAGCAAATAGGATAATGTTGAATAAATGGTTAAGTGTGATTTTTTAAAAGCACAGAAGAGGAAGAGACACTGGTATTTTATTTCATCTTCATACACAAAGAAAGGATTATCTGACATCATCTAAAACTACATTATTTTATTTTCTCTGTTCCATATGTGGCTTTCACCCTGCAGGTGAAAGGTAAATTAAAAAGGAAAAGAACCTATGTATTACTCACATCTCTTTGAAACCTTTATTTCATGATTTCTTCAAGTTCTGTGAACGACTGATGCATGGACTCAGACTGGCAGGGAATCAGAGTTGTTTATTCAAAGAAATGAGCTAGTTTTATACACTCTCTCAAGGTACAGTATTTCCTTACATGGTAATTCTCACATTGCTATGTCAGCAACACACTTTCTTGATGTCCTTCTATGGGGTGATCCCACGCTGTTCATCTGTCAGTCAGTTCTGTCAGGGTCCTCTCCATAGGTGTCTGCTGTGTGACGCCTCCTCATGCCAAGATCAGGTGGTCACAAGCCTCTCTGTGCCACCATGTCCTTCTTTGTGTTGCCACATGCTTCTTCAGATGCATCCTGCAGCCCAAAGTTCAACTCCATTCCATCTCTTCCATATCACAGACCTTCTGTCTTGGTTTGAAAGACAGGTGTCTGCTAAGGAAGGCAGGAACCTCCCTTTGAATGCAAAATCTAAACGTCTATCTCCGAATTATTATAATTTTGAAATTAAGGGGCTCTCAGGCAAAGATATGAGAACTAGAATAACAGTTCTTTACTAGTATGTATTGTGAAAAATGCATATTGTATGATTGGCTTTTCGCAAATATTAAAATTAATATTCTATGTGTTATGTTAGAAAGTTATGCTGTTTTAATTTTCCTAAATAGTGTGTTAAATATAGTTTTAGGTTATAACATAATGTTACAATAGAAACTATGCTACGTAAGATACTTTTTTTAAAGAGAGGAATGAGGTACTCACACTGAAATAGCAGCCACAGGACACCTAAATCTTTCAGAGAAAAAGGATTGCTCCCTTATCAGAAGACACTAATTTCTTCCCACCTCACTCAGCCCTGAAGACGCCATCAGAATTAAAAGGAAGAAGTTGACACTGACCAGACAGAATCCTTTGTTTGAATGGAATTCATGCATCATGTATGTGGTGTAGGAATATGCAACAGGTTATTGCTTTTAAGGGTTAGTCCTCTGTTAAAGGGTGTCCTTTTTGGGGCTTATTTTGCCCAGAAAGAGGTACCCAGACTGTCCATAACTCTTTGTTTTTATTGTCTCATATTGTCCTAATCCTAATTGTCCAAATTTTTATTTCTCTAATTATATTAGTATTTTATAGCCATTTTATTACTATTAAACTTCTAAAATTTTAAAAACAAGTGATTGGCGTTTTTCACATGTGTGATAAAGCAAACAGGCAACAGTTATGCATTAACTACAAACAGAACCACAAACCCAGTAATGGATTTCTCAGCTGCAGGCGCTTTCCCCGTCGATGTAGTGATGGTCACAGCTGCCAGGGGTGCTGTTGGCTCCTGGCCAGGTAGGGCAGGTGCAATGATTCCCCTGCGGTTGCAGGGGGTGCTGTGGCACGAGCTCAGGGGGCACATGGTAATGGCAGCTTGCCCTAGATGGGAAGGGATGGAAGAGAGGCTTTGTTTCACAAACCCCTGGAGCAATCGATCCCAGTGCCCCAACAGGATTTTCGGAAGAAGCAAGCTGGGACAGCAGGATGTCTCAGCAGGCAGGGGCTGCAGGCCTACAGTGAAGTGAAAGACTCAGAGCAGTGCCAAAGAAGTGGTGGGGATGGGGCAGCAGTGGCCCCGCTCCTAGCAGGACAGAGAGACACGAGTGGACCATCCTGGGCATCCAAGTCTGGGATCCTCTCATTGAGATGGTGATAGGTCCCTTTTTAGTGGGGTAGGTGATAATACGATCCCAGTTCAGTGGCTGCTCTCACAAACAGAGGCTCACCCCATGGCAGTAGTCTGGGCTGGGCTCTGGCGACAGCAGTGAATTTCCTTCCTCAAGCAGCAGCTCCAACTGTCCTTCTCTGAAGCCGAGAGAGAGAGAGAGAGAGAGAGAGAGAGAGAGAGAGCATGCCAGCTACCTCAGCTCTGCATCTCAGAGAGAAACTCCAGATAAGAGAAGTGCAACCACATGCCTTCCTCCCCTGAGCTTAGCCACTTCTTTTGTTTCTTTTAAGTACCCAGTTGTGAGCGTTTCCTGGCGACTTATGGGAAAAAAATCTATAAGTAAAAAAGGAACAAAAGGAAAGAAACTTAACCCCAACACCTTCAGCAGAAAATACCGTTATATACCTGGTATTGGACAGTAACCTCCAGTTATGAAAATTTTTGTATCAATGCTACAATTGGCCCCCAACCCCAATAAATGTATCCTTCATTGTAGTAGTTTAAGATTAAAGTCTCTTTGCAGCTGATCTTTAGCATCTGGGAGAAGCATGCACTTTTTTTAGTAAATTCCCTTTTTTTTACAAGTCTCCATTTTTGGAGATTTGCAGTGGTGCAGAAGGGAAACAGATCCACCATCTGAGTATCTTACATTGGACCTCAAATTCCATCAACAACAGCCAGTCTGAAAAAACCTTGATAATTAAACTCCAAAAGCTGAAATGCAAGTTGAACAAGAAAAGCCACTGGATTTTGAATCACCTCTAACCAGCCTTGTTATTTTGGCTACTGTTTTCTAGCTATTGACTAGATGAAGGGAATATTAAATGGTAGCAGCAGGAATCAGTAACATGGCCACTGCACAGTGCTTCATGAGACTATCTTGATGCTGTGCAACATGAAAAACACATCAGACAGATCTATGGTGCAAGACACAAAACTACAAACAGAACAATCCTAGCTGGAAGCTAGGAAAGCTCGGAAAACACTAGGTAAACATTACATGCTGGTTTCCGTTACATAATACATAACTGTGGAAGAGCCTACATTGACCCACATCTGAGATTTATCAGTCAAGTCTACTGGACCCTAGGCCATTGAAATTAACTATGTTTTAGCTATTGTAAAGCAGCTGAGGATTTGGAGGAAATTACTGAAGAACTGGTTCAGTTTTCTGTTTAGATGACAGGTGAAGTTAGTTCTATGAAAAACAAAGCAAAAACCCAGCCCAAAAACTCCTGCAGTGTGATGTAATAGCCTGTTTCAGCTATCATGGTTCTTTCCTCAGGTGTGCCAATACCCTCTCCCTTCCCCTCCCCTTTCCTCCTGCTGAGAGCTGTCTGTCAACTTGGTATTCCAGAAAGGGTATTGAGTGATTGGCAAAGTTCAAAAGATGCATCTCAGCCCTGGGGACATTGGGCATCCAGGTGTCATTTTTCCCCTGAGACTTCCCCCCCCTTACCTGGCTGGTGGGATCCCTAACCCTTCCCTCCCCCTTTCCCTGGAGTTAAAAGACACTGCAACCACACAATTCTTTGTTCTGTTGGAGCTGTTGCTGGATTCAGAGGCCTGTGTACCAGGAATAAAGCTCCAGATTGAAACCCTCCAGCAGAACCCAACTCCTTGTTCCTTTGCCTCGCCTAAAGCCTTTCAGCCAGAGGTAACCCTGAGCTCCTGCATGCCTGGACCTGTCCCAAGTGCCCAGCTGCAGCATCCAGCCAGCCAAAGGTGTGTCTGAGGTGAAACCACCAGAGTTGCCACCTCTGGTCAAGCAGCAAGGCCGAGATGAGCCCAGGCACGTTCCATCCGGCAATACTGGTACTTAATTCCAATAAAAAAAACATGAGAAAATCTCCAAAATCAAGAACTTTAAACATAAAGAAAGATTATATAGATGGATTGGTCATCCTGTCCCTTTTTTCATTTTCACTACTACAGTAATTATTGTAGTTGCTGTAGTCTGAGTCTCCGTCTCAGCTTTAGTACCCTCAAATGCAGTTTGGGTTCCTGCCTCAAGTACAGTCCTCTAAGAGTGCTGCATTGTGGCCCAATAGGCACTGTGGCCAGGCCCCAGTACAGAGGAAGAAGCTGCTGGTTTTCATTGCAGTTGGCAAGGCACCTTTCTATCAGAGGAGGCATCTGTTTGCCAGGGTTGATCACCTGTTCATGTGTAAAGTCACCGATAAAAAGAAGGCCTTTCACTTCTTGTCCAATATTTAAACAGTTTTGGATTACTTGATAGTTTAGCATAATAGTGGTAATTTTAATCTTAGAGAATAAAAAGAAAGAAAGTATTCTCCCTTTACACATAATCCAAGAAGGAGAGACAAAAGAAATATACATTCAAAAGTCTCTCAAATCATATAGAGGTTCAGCAACATCCTTCTAATGAAAAAGAACTTCTAATCAAATAGAAAAATAATCTAACCATTGAAGAAGTAGTAAGATAAAGACTTATTTTAAGTTAGTAACAAACAGTAAAACTCCATAAATGTTTATATCTATCATCCATGGAGTGACACATTTATTTTATTTGTATTCATCAGCATACAATCATCAAGCCAGATTTTGCCTGTTTGAGAAGAACAGATTGCAGAAAACCATACCTAGCCATATTTAACCATAATTTTAGAAAACATGTTGTCCTTAGATCCCCTGAGAGAGTTCAGTACTCTGCTCAACCATCTCATTGCTATTGTTGCTTAGGATACAAGAACTGCTTTAAATCAATTTATTAATTAAGTATTTGAACTTGGAAGACTCTTCACATTATGGCTTCAATCCAGCAAAGCACATAATGCACCTGTGCTCTTTAAGCACTAACATGGTTTCAATAAAGTATAACAGTTTATAACTTTTGAGTTCAATTGCATGCCTAAATCTTGCTGGATTACAGCCAGAGCATCAATACCTTGCAAGACAGACTTCAAGCAAGAATTTTTATTATGAAGGTAAGTAGGATAAATGTGATGCTTTTTTTGCTAAGTTTTTGTAACAGAAAAGAAGCATAAAATGCTTGCTTCTTATTTGCAAAATACTTTTACCTGATTAAAAACTTTAATACATGACAGTTCATCTCGTGCATAAATTCAGCTTTATGTGGTCCAACACCATATGATGTAAATAAACTAAATTAACCATATATGTTATTGCCCCATGATCCACATAAAACACACAGCATTAACAGGAGCACAGACCAGTTGGGCTCTGCAGAGTAAATTTGCAGTCTTCAGATTTACAGTATGATAAAGGACTGCTGAGTTTACCAACGAATTTTATAAAATTTGTTGATAAAAGATTCATTTTAAATTATCTGCAGATTTTAATGTGAAACTGTTCTCCAATATCCTTGTCTTCAGATCTACCCTTATCCCTTACAGCTGAAGCTGATCCATTGTTATGAACATAAGAGATCAAAGGTAATTACAGGGTTTTTTTCCTAAACAGAATTACACTGTAACCATGGCAAAGGGGGAAGCAAAAAAAAACTCACAGTAGTATATAACTATAACTAGAAGCTCTTAGATCACTCTGCAGAGGAGCAACCAGGTTGGGTTCTACATTGCTCACACTCCCCATTTCTTGGAACCCAGGGCTGATGTTGCCTTCCCTTCCCAGGAGACATAGCCTCACTCTGCCCAGGGGCTTTCATTGATACAAAAGATAATGACTAACCAGCCGGAGGAGTTTGAGGCACTACTGGGAATGAAGCTCAGATATGTGACCTGCTGAATTTTCCACTGTGAACAGTCAATCCACCCTTCACAAGCAACAAACCTTGCTTCCCACCTAGAGTAGAGCATTAGAATATAAAGATGTAGTATTCAGGCCCCTGGGTTTTCTCCTTAGTTGAGCTGGACAAACATTCTAAAAGCAGAGTCAGTGGAAAAAGGAATTAGGATTTCATAACATTTGTCACACCAACATAGCAAATTCCCTTACCCTTCTGCATCTTCATGGCCAAATGAAGAATATGCATTGCCCAGCTTCTTTTCTTCCTCACTCCTTTAAATAATGACTGAATTGGCCAGACAAGCTTTTTGAGTCCAATTATACTCTGCCTTGAACCATGTAATTGACTTTCTGAAAGAGTTACTGTTCTGCTTGAAAGCATTCCAAATGAAGAGGCACAAGTGAAAGTGCTCTGTAGCCCTCACAAGAGTGAAAAGTCAAGCCTGGATAGCAGAGATTTAGAAAGTTTATTCTGACATCTAGTCTTTACTAAAACAACAGAGATAGCAATGCTTTCCTAGTGGGGAGGGATACTATGTGTTTTTGGAATACAATCCAAGATCCCGGCAGGTAATATAAATTTTTTTAAAAGGTATTTATAGACAAAGAAAATAATTTTTCATTTGTCTCTTAATTTCTGCCAAAACAGATTTCAAACAGAGTTCCCTCACTCTATCCTTGCATTTTTTTAAGTTCAGTGTCCTCTGGAGAGCATAGAAAATCCTGACATATGGGAAAAATCAAGAACATAATAGGAAGTATCCCGTCCAACTTGTCCCCCTCTCTATCTTTCCTACAACTAGATAAAACCAGGAGAACAACATCTACCGACCAATTGAACTCAATAGGCTGAAGCTACTCGCAAGGGACCAGTCATAGTTTAAGCAAACAAATCTTATTTAACACTCTGGAGGACCATTAGCAGAAGGCTGCATTCAAGTTTTACCATTCTCTTTTCAGCTGTTTAATTGCCACACACTGAAATATGTTTGCCGGTTCTAAGGAAGGAATCCAGACAGATCAAATTGGAGTTTACCAATTAACTTACAGATGGGGGATTATAGGGGTGTACAAAATTGTTGTCTGAAGTCAGATAAGGAATCACCTGGCTTTGCTCAGTTTCACAGAGGATAGGGCCTGTATGAGGATAGGTCGGCTCTGCTGACCCCTTACTCCTCCTCAGGACCACTTGGAGTTCATTCAGGAAGCCTGAATTATTCCTGGGATGTGTCCGAAGACCTTTTAAATGCTCAGCCTCACACACACAAAATAACTTCATCTGATTTCTCTGCTCACACATTGGCCATAACTCTCTTCCTTAGACTCTTCCCAGTGTGTAGCCAGTTCTCACATCTCAGAGATGCGGAGGTTTATGCCCTAATAGCATGCAGACCCAGACCCAGTTCATGGCTGCTGATCTGCCATGTGCCAGCATTGCTATCTTCACTGGCTTCATCCCCAGGAACTGGCCAAACCACCTGCTGTCTGTTAAGCAGGCACAATTCTCTCTAGACCACCAGGAGACTACCCACAAGCTTCTTGTACACTGCTATTCCAAAAAAGGTACATAACAAGGAAAAACGATGAAGGACATAAGATACAGACAAGGCTGCATAGACATAATCAAAGATATTGACAAGGCTGCATTTCTCTTTTGTACAAGAGAAAAAGAGAGAAAAACTGCTAGCAAATAGTACTATTCAGAGCACTAGATGTTCTGCAAGTTCTGATTTCTTCATTAATGATTAGTGTATTCAAGTAGTAACAGGCTACAATATTTTTGCTTTCTGAGAAAAAAATTATATTTAAAGGATATTTAACACATCAGGAAGTCTTTGCTGTTTACGTGTACCAATAAGAATAAAACAGTCAAACATCAGGTGTTAGGGGAAGAATTCTTTATTTACTTGGTTTATGAATTCAATTATCACTATTTTCAAAGAGAGGAGCTAACTACAGTGAATGACTGGGGGATGGGAAAAAGCCAGCAAAATGGTGGTTTAAATCATTGCTATGATGTCTTCTATTTAAGTTGCTTGTGAGACAAAGTGACAAACCAGTCAGAGACCGGTCTATGAGCTGCTTCTAAACAAAAATGATGCTGTGAAAATTAGTGTACTGGGACAAGAAAAGAATTGTAACAGACCTGGATTTTATTTCAAAGATTAAAGACCACTTTTTCACAAGACTGTCAATAAAGACAGTACAATTGCTGAAATTGCTTAAGGGAAAACCTCAAGAAAATGTAGTTTCAGTAGAATAAAAAATAATGTATTCAAACAGAAGACAGTTTTGAACAGAAAGCTGCTTTCTGTTTAATAAAAGTCTATATCTATAATTCCTGTGCATTTCAAACAGAAAGCTTGTGTGAAGCTAGGTACTTCCCAAATAATAATTTCCCAGATCAAAGAAGATCCATTGTGTACTAAAAGAAGGCACAGCTTCTACATATACAAGTTATCACGTGGAAAAGACATGGAAGGTTTCAACCATTTTCACCTGCTGCAACCTCCCTTGGTAAATAGTCATCTCTCCCTGACAGTGAAATCAAAACAAAGGGTTTAAAACTTCAGCCCAGTGTGTTTAAACAGAGAAGTATTACTTAAAAATAGTTTTCAGTAACTACTGTGTGACCAGTACTGATTCTCTACTTGGTAGTCATAAATCCTAAGCAATTGCACAAAAATCAAAATTAATTTCCCCACTGCTTAAAGAGGTGGACAAGAATCATGCAATTATGTTTCACCTGCTCAGGAAAGTGTTTGAAGACAGCTTATCATAGCAGTAAATAAGCCAAGCCTTTAAGAATAATCCTCTTTAAGCATATATAGTGTAAAGCTCTGTTAATATAAGAGGATGATCCCATGCTTCAAATTTTATAAGATCCATAAGACTATATTTATTTTTTTATTTATATTAAGAAAATTAGATGTTTAAGGCAATACAAATAGTTGCAATGGGTCATATGCGGCAGAATGCCGTGATGCTACAACGTGAAGCACTCACAACTCCATGCTGGCCTTCTTTAGATGTGAATCACATGATTGTACAGTTTGCATTAATGACCATATTGCTAAGGACACCTGAAACTTCTTGGATATAGCCACATGTAATAACAAAGATGACCAACTTATACAAGACAAAGTAGCTGGGGAGAGAGGAGTAACAACAAAATATGTGCCAAACATGGGCTTATTGGAAAGAAACACAACAGAAAGAACATGATGCTGTTCATGATGATTCTTAGAGGAAAGGCTAGCAGAAGCTTTGTCAATATAAATGGTACCTAGAAACCAGTTTTATTACCCAATCCATTCCGTAAGCCTTAGGAATAATTTTATATTCTCTAAATATATATGTAGTGATATATAGAAGAAATTCTAAAAAATGTTAAAGAACACTGACAAAAGAAGGAAAGGTTGGCCAGGAGGTAATAACAGGCAAGACCATTTTATTCTGGCACCTTTTACCTTGAGAGAAATACTTGAATGTGTTGAATTTTGGCAGTGGAATGTAAATTTTGATGGTGGACTCCTGGAAGAAAAAGATTAAGTTCTTTTCCATAGGAAGGAAAGAGCGTAGACCCAGTATTTATAGTATAATTGAGAGGCTGCTCAAAGTACATAACAATTCAAGCTTTCTGGAACCAATTCTCGGATGCACTGAATTTTGGAGGTGGAATCAAAATTTCAGTGGTGGATTCATTGGAAACCCTGCATCCTGACTATGATTCTCTGAGAGGATTATGTACTTATAGATCTCTGAAATAAATTGAAGATAAAAGGCTGTGTGCTGCAATTCAGTACATCAGTTAAGGGTGAAGCCAGAAACAGCTTTCTTACCTGGCATTTGCATGAGCTCTGTTCTTGTCAGATACTTGTATTTTGGTTGCTGGTCTCTCCAAGAGTTAAAAAACCATCTTTAGCACATATCACCGGTTGTTTTGAGACATAAACTTTAAGGAATTTAGAGATTTTAGAGGAGCTAAGATTTTAGTTAGAGATAAGCTTTATTGGAGTTAATTAAAATAAATGGGTAGGCCTTGATGAAGTTAAGAGTTAGTGTCGAGATCATTTGTTTGTCAGAGTGACCCCGAGAAAAATTCCAAAGTCTCTTTTCCCAGCCCGGCGCTTAAAGAAGGAGTCGGAGCTCTTCATTTCTCGGTCTTAGCGTTGTTTATTTTATCTTATCTATAAAAAATTTTCTCCTGCCCTGCCGAGGTCAGCTCAGCAGGGCAGCCACAGGCACTCTGCCTGCCCCCGGGGCGGTGTTATGTCTTTATACTATAAACTACATGTACAATATTTACAATTACTCCCCAATACCCATCACCTATGCTAGACAGTGAGCTTCTACTCTAAACCAATAAGTAAGTGCCAACATCACTACAGAAGATGGAAGACAAGAAGAAGAAAGAAGAAGCACGAGGCACGCCCCGATTCCTCCATCTTGTCTCCATAACCCCCCTGTACAGGGATATAACCCCCCTGTACAGTAATCCTAAAATACATAATTCACCCTGTGATAATTTCACTAATATTCTACCTAAACTCTTGTGGCTTGCTATCTTCATAGAAGGTTGGTATTTGCTCCACGGGCCATAATCAAACTCACAGAGGCATTTTGGGCTCTGTGCCAGGGTCTCTGAGCCCCCCGGCAAGGGTCTTGGCTGCTCAGGACAGCCAAAGGGATGTCCTGAACCCGACAAGTTAGTAGCTAACTAATAATTGATTGCTTGTCAACACAATGTTTGGTTAGTTGGGTTTATAATGAAGAATATAGAAACAGATAAATAGATTTTAGGAACATAAGACAATTGTAGGCCTCCTCTGTTCTGAAACCAATTGAAGACATAGAATGGCAGTTCTACCAAGGGTTCATTTGTCATGTTTGCACTGAAATGGTAGAAAGGTCAAAACAAGGAAGACTTCATTTACTTCCTCATTTTGGGACCCCCTCCCCATGAAAGGGACCACCAACCCATTTCAAGGAACAAACTACGCATGCTTAACAGCTTTTGACCTAATTACCATACAAAGTGGAGAATGAGATGTATCAAAGTTATGAATATGTATTTGTATTTTTGGTATTCAATACTTGTATAGACAAAAGGACTCTGTAATCACATGTAAATTGCGGTGTGTATTTGGGAGCTATCCTGCACGGTGCCCAGAATCGCAACATACACTTTCTAACTTCAAACTGTTAGAGACATTTTGTCCATCACAGTTGGATATCAGTACTAGATCAATATCCATATTGATATTGATCTCAACTAGATGGATTTAATAAACAAAATGTACCCTACTTAATAGCAAACAACTAAATGTAAAGCACCTAAGTCCAGGTCTTTCAAAAATTGTGCCCGCATATGGAGACCTCACTAGCTTTCAATTTCCAAATTTGTATCTGTGAAAAAAAAGTAGCATTTATTTTTTCTTAACCCTCTGCATTGTAAAAAGCAGCATCCTGCACTGCAAATTAAATCTCACCTGAAAGTAAGATCACAAACTTTAAATCTCTCAGAGTCCCAAATGTCCATCAATTTAAAAAGGGTTTTCTGGAAAGCTTAAAGACAGAAAGACTAGGACATTTTTCTGTGTGAGAAGTGCATCGGACTCTCTTCAAGACTGAATGAGCTTGGTACGTCTCTGAGCAGCTCTCATGGAGCACTGTGGGGAAGGGTGGGCCCTGGAGGAAGGGGGCTGCAGGAAAGTTGGGGGTTTTGGGGGAAGGCGGAGGGCAATGTAAGTGAAATTTGCGGGATGGAGCAAATGGACATTTCTGAATGTAAGGGGCAAGATCAAACAAAGTTTTTCTCCTGGTACATTTATCCATGTGAGATGTAGCCAGAAACTTTTCGGTGTCAATCATGCCAGCAAGCTTGAAAGAGAATGGGATGATATGACAAGCTGAGAAGGAAAGTGCAGATCATCAGTGTTTTTCACAGAAGCAGTTTGTCCATCCTGACATTTTTCTGCACCTGAAGGAGGTGCATGTATCAGTCTTTTGAGAACATGACAATAAACTTGGCTGGTACTAACTGAGTGCATAGTTCCAATGCTTGCACCTAAGATGAAAAGCTGCAAGGAAAAGACAAGGGGCCAGGTTAGCAAAAGCTTTCTGTCTTGGTGCATCTAGCTTTTCAAAGTGAAAAGGCTATGTGGTATTGCTGTGGGCTGTGTGACAGCACAGTGTGGTGCCAAAGGGAAGGAAGAATCGCCTGTACGCTTTGCAGAGGCTGTAGGACTTGTCACGTGGAAGCAGCTGTTGGATGTTTCAAGCTTTTGAGGATCTGCAAGAGTGAAAGACCCATGCACCTGGAGCGTGAAGGTGCACGCTTCCAGGCTATGTGACGCAGGACATGGGCCACGAGGCGGGGTTGAGCAAGGAAGAGCATTCCCAGACAACACTGCTGCCAGTCATAGAGGAGACTGCTGCTATGCACTTTCCTTCTCAGCTCTATACACTGTGGCCTTCGGGATCTCTTGCAGCCTGAATCTAAACTGAAGGGTTAGGGTTAGGGTTAGGGTTAGGGTTAGGGTTAGGGTTAGGGTTAGGGTTAGGGTTAGGGAAGTGTGCCATGAGGGTGACGGGGAGAGAGAGTTTGCAGACTTTGCTCTTTTCTAATAAATTATATATATTCATACTCTGTTGAATACTGCATGGTAAATTATTTCAGATACTATGGACTAAATTAATGCAATAGTCACAAAATAAGAATTTTAAAAGTCAAGTAGACAAGAGAAAACTGCTCTGTTTGTATCTGCCCACATTCAGGATCACAGCTGTGTGAAAGTGATCTGTGAGCCAGGCGCAAAGATGCACAGCAGGGACAGCACTGTCACATGATAAACACCTCATGTTTCTTTATTAATAGCTCTCAGGTGTTGGAGAATATGCAATGTTTGCTACAGAGATCACTTTTGAGAGGAGAAATGTTTTAGGAGAAGCAAAATCGCAGGAGTTCCCACTGTAGGTTACCACCCTAAGCCTCCTCATCCGAGCAGAACTAGGCCAACCTGGAGCTCTTCTAGGAGACAACCAAGTCTACAATGTAGTTGTCGTGGCCCATGCTTTCGTAATAATTTTCTTCATAGTCATACCCATTATAATCAGAGGGTTTGGTAACTGGCTAGTTCCCTTAATAATTGGAGCCCCAGACATAGCATTCCCACAAATAAACAACATAAGCTTCTGACTACCCCCTATCCTTCCTTCTCCTCCTAGCATCTTTCACAGTCAAAGCAGGTGTTTGTTGTATCCTTTTAGTGCAGAAACCCATTCTGACCATTTGAATTACAAGGATGCACAGAACCTATTTCACATCTGCTCACTGAGCCTGAGGAATGGTTATGGTGAAAAGGAAAGGGGAAGGACCAGATGGACCACTAAAATCAAAAATCACAGACAAAGATTCTCTAGTTAAAGTTAGAAAGTGATAAATTTATTACATTGGCAGGCAGCACAGGGCGGCGGGGGAGGGAGGCTGTCCCTGAAGTGCATGACCACACTGCACAAAGAATTTTGCTTTCTATTTATTTCCCAAAATAATACATATGCATAACCCTAGCATTTCCTATCCCCGCTTTGGATTGAAATGAAGTTATTAGTCCTTCATGCATGTGCAATTCTTCTCTTGAATTGGGTCAGTGGTCTCAGGGATGAAGTCAGGCAGGTCTTCATCAGGTCTCCATGACCCTCTGGCAGGATCCAAGGCGCCCTGCTTTGTGATGGATTAACACAAAGTCCAGGAGCTGGGCATTGTTCTGCTGGTTTCAGTATGTTCCTATTGAATATTCACTTGCTCCACTTCTTTCTACAAATGAGCTCATAATATAACAATTAGCTTTAGCTTAAGATCTAATAATCATTAACCTATCGTTGGTGTATCTAACTTCAATATGAATTGGTTCTAACCCTCAGCTAAAATCTTAACCCTTTAAAATCAAGATTCATAGGAATACGAATGAACTGAAACACAACTAGCTAATACATTCAGGCTTGGTCCACAGTAATTTTAATTCAAATAAACATGCCTAAAATTTTCCCATCCTTTCCATTGAAGGATATCTATTTTGGTTTATTATTTTTGCATTTTCCACCAATATGCTCAATGCTATTTCTTTTGGAAAGCTAGAGGATTGCATTACAAAATATTTTGGGGAAACCTTGGCCATGACTCTCAAGTTGCAACATGCCAGATAGTCATGTATTTTCAAAGCTGGTTGAAAATATCATGAAAGCATCTAAGGTTCATGCATTAATCAGCATCCCCTTGTCACAATGTCATGCTGTAGTGATCCCTGAAGAGCTCTAAGACTGGATTTAAAACAGCGAAGTTCAACACTGGCTCTTGAGCAAGCAGGATTAAACATTCAAGACTGTACCTATATTACCTCTAGGCTCGAACTACTGTATGAAAATTTGTTACTGCTACGGCAGTTTCATATTACTCCATAGGAAACCTCTCTTTAAGTGACTCCATTATTCTTTCAGTGCTAAAGTAGGTGAGTACACTATCCCTGAAGTTGTTTGGTAGGCACATTAAGAGGAAAGTATTTCATCTTCACCATTTTCCTTCTTCCTTATTTTGACAAAATTAAGAACTGTTGCAGTGTGATGTCATAGCCTATCTCAGTTATCTCGGTTCCTTCCCCAGGTGTTCCAATCACCACTCCTTTCCCCCTCCCTTGCCCCTGCTGAGTGCTGTCTGTCAATCTTGGTATTCCAGGAGGGCATCATGTGATTGGCAAAGTTCAAAAGATGCCTTACACCCCTGGAGGGGCATTGGGCCATCCAGGTGTCCTTTGTCCCCTGAGACTCCCCCCTACTAACCTGGTTGGTGGGATCCCTAACCCTTCCCTCCCCCACTCCTCGGGGTTAAAAGACACAGCAACCACATGGCTTGGGAGTTCTGTTAAGAGCTGTTGCTGGATTCAGAGGCCTGTGTGCCAGAAATAAAGCTCTGGATCTAAATCCTCTAGCAGAACTCAACTCTTTTCCTTCACCTCACCTTGAAGCTTCTACACCAGAGGTAAACCTGAGCTCCTGCATGCCTGGACTTGTCCCAAGCACCCAGCTGCAGCATCCAGCTAGCCAAAGGTGTCTCTGAGGTGAAACCACCACAGCTGCCACCTCTGGTCAAGCAGCAAGGGCCAGATGAACCCAGGCATGTTCCACCCAGCTATATTGGAATTTAATTCCAAGAACTTTTGAAAAATCTGATAGCACTGATGGTCAGCATTCCTCCAGTTGGACCACACGCAATTACACTGTGCTGCTGAAGGACAGTGAAGTCCAGTGCTTTGGATATGTTCCTCTTCTGCCCTGTGAATTGCTTCCCATGCCATAGCTTTGCTTCAGTTGTGACACCAAAACAACAGAACCAAGGAGGTTCTGTTAGAATGAACCAAGAATTCTCACAGTGCTAAGCCTAGCCCATTTCTCTTGAAGGATGCAACAGCAGTCATGGCAGTGAACATTGCTCTTCATTGGGCCATTACTGAAAAAAACATGCACCTCTCAATCTAAAACCATTAACCCTCCTAGTGATGCTGATTTAGGAAGTGTCAAATTGCAATTAAAATCCAACAACTACTTCCCATGACCTGTCAACAGAGCACTGCATTGTTGCAACAGTCCAACAAACTAAAGGGATTGTTTTATGGCTGCTTTTCAAACATAATTGACTTATGTCCCTTTTCCCTGTTAAGTGAAGGTGGCCTGTCCACCTTGGTCAAAATTGAGAAAATTTTGGCCCCATTTTCTTGCTGTCGTGCAGCATGTCATGACATGACCTCTTGGTGTCGATGTGACATTACATGACTTAAGGCTACCTACACACAGAGTGTCCACTCCACTGCTGCACACATTTCTACACCCATTTTCTAACCCTCTTTAAATGACTGAGCAGTCTTACTGTTTCATGTACCTCAGGGGTACATGATCACCATCATCTCCTTTCTGAAGTTTCGGAACCTTATCTAAAAGTTGTACCAGCAATACCAGTTTCTCTAAAAACAGAATGCTCCATCAACAAACTCCGAGCAAGCACTGGTAGTTTGAAGACTTTTACATATTTTTTACAGTGGGCTTTTTGTTTGCATCTTTGTTTTTAAACGTGACGGAGTAGCATGCTCTTTCCCCCTGGCTACTAGGATGGGAGGGAGGCAGGCCGAACCCTGGCAGGGTGGCACAAGGGACCATGGGTGCTGATGGCTGCACCCTGCGGGTACCAAGTTGGGACCAGTGGGCAGGGCTATACCCCACCTCTGCCATACCAGCTGCAGCTTCTGCAGCCTGAAACATGGCTGGCTCAGGAGTTTAAATCAAGAGCCAAAATATTTTGCTGGTCAGTTTGGGGTAGAGAAAGGTCATCACTTCTAGTATGGTACAAGCCTGCCACTACATTTCTGTGAAGGACCAGCACCCTGTTGGAGTGAAACACCTGGGTAAATCCTGAAGCATTTTCAGATTCATATTATCCTACATTTCTGTGACCTTCTTTTACACCTGCCTTTTTTCATTGTGCTGCTTGTGGACACAAGTTCTTCGTACACTATCCTGGAATTAAAAGCTAACACCCACATCCTCCCCTACCACCATCCCTCCACCCAAAAAAAGCCCCAAAAATCTATAACCCTAACAAACCCAACCTGCAGAATGTTCAGTATTTCAAATGAGAACAAGCATAGAGGGGACATAAAAAGATGGGTCCTCTTTAACAGTTTGTGCATGCTGTGCTCTACAATCAACTCCTAAATTCTACTTCTTGTACACCAAATATTTGTCTTCAGAACTCCTAGTTGCCCAATCAAACCATTCTGGGAAGGCAATCAAAGAGATACTGTATGTATTCTTAGCACATGCTTCATTAGTCAATTGAATCCAATGCACAGGACTAACTTGACTAAACCATCAGTGGTAACTGAGGTGATGAGAAAACAAGCGCATGTTCATGTCTTAATATGGAGCTCCTCAAGCTGCTTGAAAATTGAAACCTTGGACCAGGTTTAAACAAATGAAAATCCAAAACATGGACAGCATCTTCCTTCTGGTGGAAGCCTTGAAATCCACCACTGCAATGGCAGCCTACACATATCATCTGAGTCTTGGCAGAATTCTCCAGGGAAAAACAAGAACATGGCTAATGCATGCACACAAATGCTGATCAAAGGCACTTGATGATCTTGAAGTAAAATAGGTAACCATTACTTTCTCAAAGACAAAGTGACAGTAATCTTCTCTAGTACTAGTAATAAAAAAATCTGATGTTTACCAAAGCAAATATTCAGGGTTTTGCTAACTTCACAGAATTGGTACACACAGAAAGACCTGTCATTTTTTGCAGAATATCATCTAAACTGCTAGATTTACTTCATCAACAATCCACCTAACATCATCTGCAAATAGTGACCACATGCAGTTCTGGTTAACACAAACCCCCATGACCTAAGAAAGGAACAACTCAGCAACCAGTTTGCAAAAGTGCTGGGAGGGAGCAGCTGGCAGAGCGCTGAACGTGCTCTCCACTCACTGCTGCACTGCTGCACATGAGACCACATGGACCCCCGGTTTACTGGAATCAGATGTGAAAAACATGTTCTCTCTCCTGTGAAAATTTTAAAAGATTAATAAAGGACAATAGGAGACAAGGACCATAGAGCAAAGGTTATTAGGGTTGGTTATTACTCAGCCAAGACCACACTGTTACCTTTGGAGAGACCCCTTCAAGACCTTTTCCCTTACATCAGCCTGTTGCATATACATAGACCCTTATGCACATCCATAAACTAGTTTACATATTCCAGGAACTATTTTACATGACCCTTCCTTGGGTCTGCCTTTTTAGAGCATGCGTGTTTCTTGGCTGTGGTTTTGGCTCCTTCTCTTTATCACTTCCAGTTTGGGCCTTGGTCCACACTGTCTTCAGATGGTAAGTGCTGATAGTTGGCATATCTGTAGCAGATGTCCTCATCCTATGTTAATTGGATGTTATCCCATCCAAGTAGGCATTTTAATACAAGCATAGCTATTTCACTACTGTATCTCAGCTTAATTAACAGCAGAAATAAAAATTTTATCTTTATAACAAAATTACTTTCACATCACACATATAAAATCCATTTTAACATTTGCAAAAAGCCAATATTATAATATGTATCTATAACATGGGCATGGGCAGAAGGGAGAGGAGCGGGGCAAAGGTGTGTCCCCCTTGGAACGCTGGCCTTGGCTTCTCACTCTGAACACTGGCATGGACAGTGCCAGCAGCCTCTTCCACACTCATCTGTCTGGGCAGTTTTTATCTGGCACCAATCCTTGCATGTTTTGAATTTCAGACAGGCAATTCACATTTCACCCTTAAGCTCCAGGACCAGAATGACAGTTATTTTGTCTTTTTTCCTGGCCACTTTCATGTAGCAATCCTTGAATGTACTTCTCACCTGCCTTGCTTTCCTTGGCAACTCAACAATTTCCTTGCCTTGCTCTGTTAACCTTCCCCAGCCTTGCATTCCCTTGCATACCCATGCCCCACCCTGGACCTGCCTACTGGCTTTTCTCCAGGGCCTTGCCTTGCCTAGCCCTTCTTGTTTCTGCCTGGCCTACCAATCACTGGGCTTACCTTCCTCTGCCCAGATATGCGAATAACTTCTGGTTTTCTCTTAATTACCACTCCATTTGCTTTTCCCCTCACCGCTCTGGCCTTGCCTACCTCTCCCTTGACTTGCCCACATTGCTTTGCCTTCATGGAAGGCAAGGTAGAGAGAGGTAGGCAAGGCAAAGAAAAACAAGGAAGTTGTAGGTAAGGCAGATGTAGACAAAGAAAGCAAAGCAAGGGTAGGCTAGGAAAGACTAGGCATGGTACTGAAGGCAACGTAAGGACAAGTGACCTGGAATGCCTTTCCTTAGGAAGCAAAGGACATAGTACCAGTGTTGGTGGAGCAGATGTAAAGGTACCACAAGGAAGTATAGTCCAGCAAGACATTTCTGTTCTGACCCCTCCGTGTAGCAACAATTGTTGGATATATTCAATACTGCATCTGTCCCTGCATGTTTTGTATCTTGGAGGAGGGGATGATATTTATTTTGAGATGGGCTTCTAGTTCCTCTCTTTGGCAAAAAAAGCAATTTGAGATGTGCACTTTTGGGTGGTTTAAGTGAAATTAAAGTTTTTTTCCAATAGGCAGTTCTCTGGGCTAGAGCTGTTGAACTGTCAGTGGGAATGCAGATGCCAGGTTCTTGAGATTTTTGTCATGGTAGCTTTAGTGTGGAGCAGTGCCATTCAATCTGGACCCTGACTCTGTGAGACTGAAGGCTTAGGATGGTACTTAAGAGCTGAGAAGGAATATGCCAATAGCAGAGTGTGTGCCGGGAATCCAATATTGTAGGCAGCAAGAACTTTCTCAGCTGGCTCTTTTGTGAGCTCTGTTTTTGGTACATGTTTTCAATTTTGTGGCTGGACTCTGCAAGAGAGAAAGCTTTGTTAGGGCAAAGGAGTCCGTGTTGCCTTTTGAGTGTGGTGCAAAGAAGGGTTTGCTCTTGGAAGGGGAAGATCAGTGAAACCTTCTTGTCCTGACACAGTAGATTTGAGAAAAGGGACATTTCCAAATTAGCTGCATCTTGGGGGTAGTTTCCAGCTGGACTCCGTGCGTGTCCTTCTTTTGCAAGTTGACAGTGCCATCGTGTGGTTATTTTGATGAGTGCTGACAGTGACCAAGAAAAAGCCAAGCACTTTTCTGGCCCGGCCTCCGATTAGTGCGGGAGCAGTTGATAGAAGAGCTCTGCCGTGCATCCTAGCTCTTGAAGATTGATGAAATATGATCCTGTATGTATGAGAGAAGGAAAAGGAATAGTTTCATGGCTGGCTGTGCAGTTTATAGGCTGCAAAAGAAATTACAATTGCAGCATGGCCTATTTCTTTTAGAACATTTTCTGTGCAATCAGCTGCTCAAGACCTAACTTGCACCCACTGAACTACATCAAACTCCCTCCAGGGAGGGAGGGATATGCATTTTCCCTCAAGTTCTGTCTACCATCCCACCTTCTCACATTCACAGATCCCACATGGGGATCCAGCAGCTGCTCCCAAAGAAAAAGTCCAAGAACAAAAAGCCAGTGCTGGCTTTCATAGTCCTTTTTCACTCTGTGAACAATATGAAACACGCTAGTGATTTGCACTTTTCTTCTCAACTATAAATAGCATCACATTCTCTCAATGTGGTCAGAGTCCATGGCTAAAGAGTAGTGTTTCCACCTGCAGTTCACACTGAGAGATGTGCCAGGACTGCATTTGATGACCTTCCCTTTTCCTTGTGTAATCTGATATTCACAGAGTATTAATTTTCACACCCCTTCAGTGTAGCCAAGTCCAAGCAGCTAGAGCTCACACAGATGGAAGTGTCAGGACAGAAGAAATTCTTAAGCTATCCCCTTCTCTTGCAGCATTTAAATTGCGCTCAATGAGCTGTGGCTTGATAATCTTCCTTCTGAGATAGCTGTGCTATCACATTGTACACTCTTGCATCTCAGTTGACAATATCCAGCAGCTGCTCCCCATAGCAAAATGCTGAAAAATTAAAAACTGGTGCTGGGTTGCACCTTCCTCTTGCCGCATATAAGCCACATCAAATGCACTGGTGCACTCTGTACCTCGTTTCTTCCCTGCATCTACTATCGTCTTCTCTGGATCTCAGGGCCCAACTATAAGGACAGTAGTTTTCATATAGAGCTGGAAGAGTAACAGGTAAAAGGACAAGTAAGCTATCACTGAACTTCCTCCTTCTGACTGATAAGCGTGGTAGCCATGGACAGTGCCAGCTGTCTCACAAGCCCAGTGCTGTGTGGCTTCATTCTTTGCCTTTTGTTAATCTGCTGGGCTTTCATTCTCCCTGAAGCAAATAGTAAGTCTACTGTTCACACAAAACATTGTGCAGGCAGTGAAGCACTGCAGTGCACTGCTTCTGCCGAAACACTCCTAGACCCTTCACATTCTTTTTCAATGCTACATAGCATGTACTTTGCCTTTCTTGGACTCAGAATCTTACTGGAAAGCTTTTTGACTATGTCTTGCATGGAAATAGGGTGCCAGGACAGCAAGCTTGCCCTGAGCATTTCCCTACAACTTGTGGAAACTTGTATTTGCACCACATTCAAGGGGCAACAACCCTTTTCCTTTACAACCTGCACAGTGCCACTAGATTGCTGTGATCTCTCGAAGTACCAGCACACACATTACAGCCTCACAAGGACTAAAGCTCCTCATACAAGTCTCACACAGAAAAGTGTGACAGGGCAAAAACATATTCTTCATTACCTGCCCTTGTTACTCAGATTTTGGTGCTGTCTTTAAAGTCTTGAACACAGAAAGACTAATGCAGCAAGTGCTCCTCTCCTGGCACATTTTGCTGAGCAAGTACTAGTTGGACGGTTTGGACTCTAAGAAAGCAAAAGTACCTCGAATGAAAGTGGAACCGTGCAGAGCACACAGTGCATGTATGCTGCATAGACATTGAAATGCAGCAAAGCTGAACGCTATCACTGATCTTCAGTTGTGTGCATATCACAGAAGGCGAAGAATGAAGCCACAGAGCAGAGGGCTTGTGTGTGCAGTGTACCAAATTGTCAAAGTCAGCTGAGAATATGCTTGCTGTGAGGAAAAGTAATGTGCAGCCATGGCACTTCATCACAAAATCTGGAGATAAGCACTTACAGCTTCAGTGTTGCTAAGGCTATACAGCTATACATCACTGAGAAGCACGCATCAATACAGAAGGCATTCTCAACATCCTTCTTCTTCAAGCAGCCTTTAAACTGCGCACAACACTCTGCAGTGCTAGACTCTCCTTCTCAGCTCGACGTGCTGTTACATTTTTCACCCTCATAACTGCACTGCCAGCTTTCAGCAGCTGCTCCCATAGGGAAAGGCTGGGCTGTACCTTTGTCTTGCCACACGTAAGGCACATCAGAAAAATGCACTACTGTACTCTCTGCTACCCTTCTCTGCTGCATCTACCCTAGTGTTCTCTGGATATCAGAGCCTAATTGGAAGAGCAATAGTTTCCACAGGGGTTGGAGAAAGAACAGGTAGCAGCACAAGTAAGTACTTCCTCCATACAACTGCTAACATGAATTTAGGAGGCTAGCAAGTGACAGCCACACTCCCCTTGCAATATGAACTCTGTGCAAACAAATCCGGTACTCTGATGCTTTATTCTTCACCTTTTGTGAGCTGTACAGAACTGAAGCTCAGCAATGGCATTCAGTTTTGCCACTCTTCAGCAGCTGTGCTGCATGCACGCACTGTGATATCTATAGGAATCTTTATGTTATAGATGGGTAATCTGATGATTGGCTCTCACAAGTAAGGGATGAATATTATGTGTATGTTAAGAGAAGTTTTATTAATTATGCTATTGTGATATGTTCTCCCATAGTTCTCTTTCCCCTCCCCTTTTATTGTCACAGGATGGCCCTGGTAATTGGGACATTTAGGGGAAGGGCAGGCTTGTTACTAGGAGGCACAGCATGGCAACACCTGACCTCCAATTAAATTGCAAGAGAGCGGTCTCCACCAATAGACAGTGAAGAAGAGTTAACTGACAGACTTTGGGCGGGGCTAGGGTTATCTGATGCAACACCAAAGGTATAAAAGGTGGAGCAGCCATTTTGTGGATGAGGATATGGTGGTTTAGTCCCATGCTCCCAACCCTGACACTTTTCTTTATTCAGTCTTTTGTTATATTTTGTTAAGGTTTAATAAACGTTTGAAATGAGAGAATCAAATAGGAGAGACATCCGCGCCAAACACCTTGTCTCCATGGCCCTAGGAAATTTCAAAAGATAAGCTCACGTGGCCGCAAGTTCAGTGGCTCAGTCGGCTTCTCCTGGGACCATCAGTGATCACAAGTCAACACCCCAGGGACAGCGGAAGACTGAATAATGAAAAAAGAAGATGGGGAAGGTGAGTACTATTGCCAGCCAAGGGTCTATGTACAAAATCATGAACACGATGGTACTGCTGTGGAATGCATCTTGAGTGGTTTATTTTCCAGCATCAGTCTCATTGCATGGTTATGGGAAGATGCCAGCAGCTGACATCCTCAGCAGCAGCTGAATAACTCAATGTTACAACTCAAAAATTTTTTGACCAATCACACAAGGCAAAGGCATATTGACAGTAGATTTATCCAACCCCTATAAGCACATGTACCTTTGGTTAAAACAATGCTTGCTTACTTTGAATAAAATACCTGCTTGTAAGCATTAAAATACAATGCACAGAGCTCCATTATTAAGCTTAGAACTTCCTAATGTCTGGCAGGATATACTTTTCTGTAGCTCAGGGAATTATTCAAGCCATGTGTTAATACATAGACTATTGTTCTATGTGTCCTTACTTACTACTTCTTATATAACTTTTCTGCTGACAAATCTAATGGCTATCTTTTAGCTCTAATTACAGTTCAGCTGTTTCTGAGGCCTGCCTTTTGCAGCTTTCCCAAAACCCTCTGATTTTAAGGATTCCCACAAGTACCACCCTCACAATTGTTTTGGCCAGATTTTTTTGTCTGTATTCTGGGTGCACAAATGCCAGTTCCAGGCAGGTAGTGCATGGGATCCGTTCCTGGTCTATTGTAGTGTAAGGATATTGGACGGTTGGACAGATACAGGGCAGGACGCAGAATAAGAGGAAAGTGGAAAACCATAAAAGGTGGGACACGAGTGAAAAAGAGGGGCAAGGAAGAAACTGCAGGCAGAACACAGAGTAAGAGGGAAGTGGGAGAACCATGACAAGCGGGATGCAAATGAAAGGGGTAGAAAAACAGAAGCAGCAGTGGGAACCGCCAGGCAGCAGGGACCAGAGCTGGTGAGGAGCTGTGGGTGGCAAGAGACTGCCTCTAGGTGCTGCGGAGACTGGGAGGCGCCGAATACAATAGCACCCAGCAAGGGTGACCCAGTTGCGCATGGTTGCCAGACCGGTGGGTAATGGCCAGTGGGGTCCAGGCCATTACCTGGACCAGTAACTCCCCGTGCTTGCCAACCTAGCGTACAATGCTGCTGAGGGTCAAGAGCTAGCTTAGTTGTGAGGAAGTCTTGTAAACTGTGAGTGGGGAACTGGTCTGCTCAGGTGGCAGCCAGCAGGGACCCAACACAGTAACTCCCAGCGCTTGCCAACCCAGCAGAGGTGGTGGTGGTGTTGGGCACAGTTTGCATGCAGTGCTGCTGAGGGTCAGGGGCTAGCTTGCTTGTACCAGGGTCTTGGAAGCTGCAAGTGAGGCTGTGTTAGTAGCTCTAAGCAGCTATCCCGTGCTGACCCATGGAGGGCACTAGAGTGCCAGGCTGTTCCAACACTTCCCACTGGTGTTCGCCAGTACAGAGCCGTGTCACCAGGGGGACCGTGTAGGTGGCTCTTGGCAGCTGTCCTTCACTGCGCCGGGGGGTGCACTGGAGCACCAGGCCATGTCAGCATTCCTGAAGCATTCTCCAGTATAAAGCTGCGGCATCAGGGGGCACCATGTGGATAGTTCTCAGCACCTGCCCTGCACTAGTACACCACTCTGGGGCGCGGAGCTGCTGTGGTGAGAGGAGTAGCAGAGCCGTCCTGGTGGTATGGGGGTCCCAGGATCGCAGGCGGGTTGTTTATTTGCTTTTGTTTTACAGGAAGAATGTAAGGCATTTTTTACTGCCAGAAAGATAAACTTCAAATATTTACATGACCCTTGTATGATGTGTCTTGGTCAATTTGTATGTGTCAAAAATAGGTAGAAACTGTTGTAAAATAGTTAATAACTGTTAAGCATATACTGTTAAGAGGTTTGGTTATTATATTGTAAAAGGGGTTTAAAGGGTAGTTATAAGAAATATGGTACTCATCTTACTGTGTTACACCTAAGTAATGTGCACCCCCCAAGCAAAAACAAGCCAGCCTTGATGGAACTGGAAGAGCCAATCAGCACCTTAATCTTTATGCAAATGAAGGATCCCAGCAGAAACCAATCCAAAAGAACAAAAACAGTTGGGGCATCCAAGTCAGTGAGAGTGTACCACTCAACCCTGAACATCAGGAACATCCCTGCTCAAAAGGAAGAAGATCCAGCGCCAGCACTGCAGCATCCTCGCTTGTGGTTGAACATCACTGATCTACCCGTGGACACCCTATGCCTTCAGCCTTATAATAAAAGCTGAAATCACTTTACTACTGGGAGTGTGTTCCTGTTTATGACAGCATGCCGATCTTTTCTTCCAGCAGGAGTTTTTTTTCACCATTAGTGCACATTGCTGAATGGAATCCAGTACAAAAGCAGTGAATATAGGAACTGATGTTACATTTTCATTTGAATGGTGATAAAACTGTGTATCAAATGAAAGCATTTTGGACCAGCAGGAAGATTTTATATGTAGCTAGCAAATTATAAAGAGATGCATATTTACAGGTTCAGGGTTTTTTTAATTTACAAGAGTTACAGACAAAAAATCATAGTTTAGTAAACTGCAAATCGAAATCTAAATCACACAGTATCTAGAAAGGTGACATGAAAACGAACAAGAGGAAGTAAAAAAAAAAAGAAAATGAAAGGAAGTCAGAAGTAAGGCACAACCTCTCCTCTTCTTCTTCTTACTACAGTATCTTAGAAGTACCTAGAGTGTCTTAACAGTGATGTAAGTAGAAAACTGTGAAAAATGTCAATCACTTGTTTTTAAAATTTTTCAAAGTTTAATAGTAATAAAATGGCTATAAAAATAGTAATAAATTTAGTGTAATAAAAATTTGGACAATTAGGATTAGGACAATATGAGACAATAAAAACAAAGAGTTATGGACAGTCCAGGTACCTCTTTCTGGCAAAATAAGCCCCAAAAAGGACACCCTTTAACAGAAGATTAACCCTTAAATGCAATAGCCCGTTGCATATTCATACACCTCATACATGATGCATGAATTCCATTCAAACAAAGGATTCTGTCTGGTCAGTGTCAACTTCTTCCTCTTAATTCAGATAGCGTCTTCAGGGCTGAGTGAGGTGGGAAGAAATTAGTTTCTTCTGATAAGGGAGCAATCAGTTCTTTTCCCTGAAAGATTTAGGTGTCCTGTGGCTGCTATTTCAGTGTGAGTACCTCATTCCTCTCTTTAAAAAAAGTATCTTATGTAGAATAGTTTCTATTGTAACATTATGTTATAACCTAAAACTATATTTAACACACTATTTAGGAAAATTAAAACAGCATAACTTTCTAACATAACACATAGAATATTAATTTTTACATTTGCGAAAAGGCAATCATAAAATATGCATTTTTTGCAAAAACTGTGCCAAGAACAATTGTGGAGAACTATGGAAAATGGGGCTATCTGAATATAAAAACTGGGTTTGCTTTCATGGCAATTAAATCTGCATGCAATGCATAAGGTAAGGGTATGTTTTGTATATTCAAAACCAATTTAAAAATATTTTCACATTGAAGGGACTACTTTTTATTTGTTTTGAATTACTCGGCTAAATATGGCATGTGTTAAAATACTGCAGACATCATTCATTTTATAGTTGCCAACTGTAAAGGAGGGAAGCATTTTATATGTTTAAAAATGTAAAGTATTTTAGAGTGCTTTTGTTACTCATTTAGAAGCTTAGAATATGCACAAAATATGCTAGCCGGGGACTTAAAACTAATGGATTATTTGCTGTAAGTAGGCCAAATTGCATGAGCTTTCAAAAAGAAAAAGTATTCTTATTCCATGTGCTGATTCTGAACTAGGTTAATAACCCTTAAGCACAATGTGGGATACGACATAAAACGTTAAGCAACACTGTTGATGGCAAAAAGCTTAACTGCTTCCCACAAATGCAGGGGATCAATTATTATTTTTACCCAAATATTGCTATTCAAAGCTTACCTTGAAAAGTTTCAGTGACAATCATGACAGTAAAATTCTGAGCAACCATGAGCTAAGTACCTTAAGCAAAGGGTAGCTAAAGCATGACTTATATTTTATGTAAATAACACGGCTTGGTGGTATATGTCATATCTACTCCATTAAAAAGCTTAGTCTGTCTCAGATTCCTTTTCAGGGACACCAACTCAGGCCATGAAACTGCATGAAAATGATGATTTAAAGAACAATGTATTTGAAGAATGGAATAATGGTTGATTTTCTTCTCCTTTTATTAGGGGTTGGGTTTCTTTCTTTCTTTTTTCTTTTACTTATAGAATTCTTTTCTCCATAAGTTGCTAGGAAACTAGCTACTGGATACTTTTGGATACTTATGGGTACTTAAGTAAGACTGTCTGAAGACGGGAGAAGAATGGAGCATCAGGCTACACTTCTTATTTTCTCGGGGAGTTTTTCTCTGAGGGACAGAGATACTACAAATGGGGGGCAGGTAAAAAAGAGGGGGTTGGGGGCAGCTGGCTCTCTCACTCTTTGACATCAGAGGAGGACAGCCAGGCTGTCGCTTACTACAGAGAGAATTCACCTGCACCACTGGAGCTCAGCCCTGAAGGACCTATCACCATCTGCTCCTGTTCCCCAGGAAATCCTGAACTTCACCTCTCCCTGGCCTGCTCAGAGCCAGGCTGCTGCTGCCCTGCCCCTGCTGTTTCATTGGTACTGCTCTGGGTTCCTCCACAATGTAGCCAGCACCATCCCAGAGTTCCAGCTACCACTGCAGAACTTCTGATACCTTTCATCCATCACCCTGGGATTTTTGCTCATTTCTGCTGGCTGTGATGGTAGCTGCACCAAAGGGGAAAGTGTTGGGAGCTGAGAAGGCTTTTATTGGATCCCTGGTTCTGTTTGTTGTTAACATTATAGTTATTGTTTTGTTCACCGTATTTTATATACTAATAAAGAACTGTTGTTTCTACCCTCATATTTTTACCTGAGAGCCCCTTAATTTCAAAATTTTAGTAATTTGTAGGGAGGAGGTTTACATTCTCCATTCCAGGGAAGGCTCCTTACCTTCCCAAGCAGACACCTGTCTTTCAAACCAAGACATCTTTCAGCTGCTTTGTTTAAGTCCTTTCCATTAGCACCATGGTAGCACTGCAACAAGTGTTCAGTCCAAAGCTGTTCATCTTGCCAGCTTCTGGACTACCTTCAGAAAACCTCCCACTGGTTTCATATAGAAATCACAAGCAGTAGAGATGACTAAGTCTGCAAAAATCTTCTCATCTCCTTCTATAGCACAACCATGTCTTTGACCCACTCTTAACTAGACAACTTTCATCAATCATGAGGGAGTCTCACGTTCAAGAACTAAGCAATGACAGCCTTAAATGACAAAAAATACACTGAAATTCTCTTTGGACTCCAGCATAGAGCAACGAAGGAACTTGAATTCACCTTCTTGGAAAGTATTAAAATGCACATTAACTTTAGGACTGGATCTAAGCCATCCTAACTTTTGTCATATTATCATCACTAATTGCTAAGCTGCAGTTACTGCAGTGCCAGCAACATATTTTACAGGGTGGGCTTTTATGTGTAAACACTGAGCAACATTTCAGAGAGAGGTATTTTGTGGAGGGGAATACCCCCAACTCTTAAATATTTCAAATAATGGTTACATTTAAAATTAGGAAAAAAAATCGAAAACCTTTCATTTCTAGACATATTACCAGCACAAACTGTACCAGAATTTATGACACTTTTGATTATGACAACACAACTCTACTGTGGATGCTCTTGCTCTGGAATATTCCTTAAGAAACAAAGCCTTCACTAGAAATTTTAAAAAAAAGTCAGCCAAAATATTGGGCTTGATTTGAAAGGCTATATACTAAAGACCAAATACATGTAATAGTAATTAGTGGACTAAAAGTTAAATCAATAGAGCATAACATAGATCAAAGATGTCTTGGGTCTTAATGTTCACACAGACTACTGTAAAAAACTCTATTTTTCTGGGTTTGTTTTAACCCTTTAGATGTACCTTTACTTATTTCCACAGTATGAGAATGTTTATGACAAGGTTCGATGACCTCATACAACTTTCTGTAAGTACAGAAAGAGAAGCCAGAAAAGAAAGGCAAAATTTTTAATTGCAGGTGGAAAGAGTGGAAAGACAAAACAAAAAAAGAAAAATAATAATTAAAACCTCCACTATTTTCTGTGAAAAGAAAAGACACAGATAAGAAAGAGAAAGATGTCCCTTTTCTCTTTCTGGAATACAGCTAGAAAGATTGCTCTGTTTTTGCTGACAAGCTGCTATTCTCAGAGGTGTCCAGCTGAAAGTCCTATATCAACTGACTTGCCATCTCACTTTTAAATGGCATGACCTCAACCACTTACAGTTTCAGTACCTGAAGCTACCCAGCCCTACAATTCTTTGCTTCTTGAATGGGTATGCTACTTGGCAACTAGCATTTGTAAGTACATGAAATTATGCAGAATTTGCAGTATGAGATGATGCGAAATTAGTCACACCAGTACATTAACTAGGGTACCCAAAGCAGAGAGAGGGGAATGAGTGCACAGGAAGAGAGTGCAATCTACTTTTTTCTGCAACAGGGTTAACACTGTAGAAATCAAAATTAACAGAAATTATCCTAAGGGTAATTCTTGCAAGAGACAAAGACTTCCTTTTGTGTTCAAAGGCCTGGAATATTTAACTTTGGAATATCAACTCATTTACTAATGTAACTGCAGGAGGGAGACACCATTCTTATAATTAGCCCTTATATGTGCACAACCTTTTGTGGGGATCCACCTTTGTCATGTGCATTACATTTTACAGGAAAAGAGGCATTGTTGAATGCCCTCAGTTCCCCTCCCTCAGCACCCGCACGGACAGTGCCAGCAGACCCCTGCTGTGGCTGCCACAGGCCACATGACTGGAAACACACTGCCCAGCTGGACCTGCCGCTCTGCAGGGTTGCACAGTACCCACCAGGGGCAGCCACTGAGCGACAGGGAGCAGAGGCTCACAGCACCGTGCTCACTCACCACCCCTGCCCAGGGGCTCCTCTTTTCACATTACAATGGCTGTGCTGGCCCACCCACCTGCCCTGTGGCCTGCCATGCAACACGTGTGCTCCATGCTGCATAGTCTCGCCAAGAGAGCTGTGGAGGCAGCAGGCTTCTGGCAGGGCTGAGTGGGCAGCAAGCATGACCGTTCATGAGCCCGCAGGCGGTGGGCGAGTGGAAGGAGACATGGGGAGATGGAGGAGGCAGCACCATGACGTGTAAAATGGCTAATTGTCCCACAGCCACCCACTCCTCACCCCCTCGGCTGCTGTTGAGAAGGGCCCCAGCCCTGCTAGCACTGGTTGCAAGGTGTCTCTACAGCCTGTGGGCAGCCCTGGCATGGCCAGAGATT
The DNA here is from genome assembly GCA_024362935.1 of Setophaga petechia. Lineage (NCBI taxonomy): Eukaryota > Metazoa > Chordata > Aves > Passeriformes > Parulidae > Setophaga > Setophaga petechia. The sequence continues at coordinate 12,082,050 of JANCRA010000026.1, read as the reverse complement.
GCTGCTGGCAGCCCCAGGGCCTCGTAGCAGTACGTACCGTGCAGGGGAAGCCACCAGGAACCATTTTACACCTCCCAGAGGGAGGGCGCACAAAGACCCTGCAGCAGACCACTGCTGTTAGGAAAATTAATGTACAATGCCAGAGGTTTATCTCCCAAAAAGAGACAGAGGAGTCCTGCAACTTTATTTGAATAAAGGGAGAGGCCATGGGCCATTTCCCATGGGGTCACTCAAATGCTTGGGGGATGCAGCCCCCATTTTACCTTAAGTTCTGGGCTGGTTCCCTCTTACTTTTCTGTACTGGATGAGGTAATAAGAAGGTACAGTATTCCCGAATTGCCTACTCTATGCCCCACTCTAATATGCACTCCCCCTTCTGTTATATAAAAGAAAGAAAAATAAACTCTTCCTAATTCTATGAAGTCTCTGTTCTCTTGCTCTACGTTCAGGAATTTGACATAGTCTTGGCTGAGCGACAGTTTATGTTGATTAGTACTAGTTTCTAGAACCAGGAGTTTCCTCTGTTACTTCCCTAGCCATAAGTTCCTATCCTTGTCTACAAGCAGACTCACGTGGTCTCTTTGTAAAGACACATTCATCTTATTCCTTTCAATCTCTCCTCTTTTTGTTTTCTCCATATTTGGCTTTACAGACCTTAATTACCATTGATTTAAATTTTTCTTCCTGAGTCTTCTTCAATTTTGCAATTATTTGCAGTGACATCATTTTCTATCCTGTTGTAGTCATTTCTGCATCAGCAGGTGTGGCTACTACTTGCATCGCCTTAATCACTTGCTGAAAGAGTTGCACTCAGCAAGGTGTCATGCATGGTAAAAAGATTAGAGTTGCTATAGAACAGAAGAGGAGAAATAGTATTAATGTAACTCATAGATGGCAAAGTAACCAGGATGCGTCCCATTCCCATCCTTTCTACCCTGGGACTGGTACATGAACTAACTTTATTTCCTTTGTTATTCGTTTGACCACTTTTCCATTGCTATCTCTTTCCATTGCCATCTGCAAACAGCAGTTGGAAAGATTTAATTTTCCACAAACTCCTCCTTCTTCTGTAAATAGATAATCTTATACCATCCAATGCTGAAATATTGCATTCCTCATTCAGTGGATTAATTGGCAAGAAGGTCAAGAGCTGTAACTGTCTGATTGGTTATTATTTCAAAGACAGCTTGTAACCTAATTATCCCATTTAAATTCTAAATGAGCTCTCTGGCATCTGATATTATAATTCATAAGGATTCCAAGTGGATGGTCCATAGTGCAGTATATTTTTTTCTGGTGGCCATTCATCTTTTCCCCATTTCAGGGTGCTCCCTCCAACCAGGGCTACATCAATTGATTGCTTTACAGGTTAATAAACCTCTTTCCTCCCACAGATTTCTAAACATGTGTACCATTCCACATGCATGCTTAGAATCAGTAAGAATGTTAATTCACAGGCTCTTACAAGCATATGCAGGTCCACTGTCTAAGATGACCACGTGGGCAGCAACAACCTTCCCTCTTCTAATTCCCTTCCCTTAACAATTATGTCAAATAATGTCTTTAACTCACTTCCCTTCTACTACCCATGAAGGCTCGTTTATGAACACATTTTCTCCCTTAGGCCAGTAACTGTCTCATAAATTTTCCCAAGCCCAGATCTGGAGATCTATCGCTTGAATGCAGTCATGGGTTTCTTCTGGCCCTCCTCTACAGGACTGTTCTAACAGGAGGCTGGGTTAAAGCCATCCCCACTTCTCAATCCTAATCTTTCTGTTCCATTCAATAAATTTTAGACTGTAATAACCAAGCCACTTTGAGGTGAGACAGCCAATTTGATGTGAGACTTTCATAAGAAAACAGTTTCCAGTGATCAATTTTTGGGCTTCGGTTACCATTAAAGCCATGGCTGCACAATTCTGCAGACAATGAGGCCAGCCTCCAGGCCTTTGGGTCTAACATCTTAGAAAAGTAGGCAACAGGCTGCCATGTAACCCTGGGTTCGCATACTATAATTATTTTAGTATGGTCCTGTTTAACATGCACATATAATTCAAATTCTTTTTCCCTGTTGGGAAGGGCAAGGGCACGAACTTCAGTTAATCTGCTTTTTTCTCCCTAACACTTTAAAATTCTGCCTTCCTTCTGGTGTCCATTCATGCAGTTTCTTAACTAGCAGGACAGGAGTATTCTAGGGAGACTTGCCTTTAACAGGGGCTCAGTAATAGGCTGTAATCCCTTCTTTCCCTGCCTTAGAAAGAGTGCATTGTTTTTTGGACAGCACTTGTCCCACTTGCTTCAAAGTAGTTTGGAGAGACTCCATAGCTAATTTTCCAGATTTCCCTGGGACAGCCCACACTTGTGGGTTTACTGGAGCACATGTTTTCCCAGACATTTGACCGAAAGTTACAACAGGGTTAGCTGCTGTATCACAAAAGTGACTGGAAAAATACAATGTTATTTTTCATTCCTAATGTAGCCAGCAATTGCCTTCCCAGTGAATTATAATTACAATAAAGAACAAATAAAAATGCATGCATTTCAAACCTAATACCCACATGTACTAATCGTGATTGAATAAAACACATTCATTCCATTTTTCCACTTACCACCTGACTAATTAAAGAACTTCTTGACAATACTTCCTTTTCAGGATGAAAGTCAAAGTGGATTGAGAGGCCCCTGTATCTACCAGGAAACACTTTCTCCCTGTCTGAACCCACCCTAAATGTTATCAAGAGTTCTTGGTGGGTCCCTGATATAATGGGAACCCCTGACACCCCTATCAATCCATCTCTATTAATCACTGGACTTCCTCCTTCTGAGGATCCAGTTGTTTCTGCAGATTGTCTCGCTTCCAAGTGTCTCTACAGACAGTGCCCCGTTTCCTTCCCAGCTGCTGTGTGAGTGGGCTCTCCCATGCCCAGGGGGAACGCTTCTGCCATGTCCTTGTGGTCAATCCCATTCCTTCTCTCCCAGGAGGCCCCTTAGGCCCTGTGGTTTGTCCCTCTGTGGCAGAAAGAACTCTGCCATCACCTTTGTCTTCACCTTTTCCTCATCCCTTCTTGCAAACACTTGCTGTATCTTCCTAACTAGTTCTTCCAGGAGCTTTATTCTGCCCTTCTTGTTGCCCCCATCCCTGCTACTGCCTGTGGGTGCTCATTCACACACAGCTCAAAATCATTTGTTTCTCCAGTGACCCAAACAAAATCCTTAAAAAGAAAATCCTAATCCTACCACGTATAATTTGTATTTGATATTCTTTGCTCCTCCCCTTTGGGCTCACCCTCTTTACCATACACCGTACACTAGAGCCAGCCCCTGTCCTGCCACAGTGTCCAAATGCAGCCCCTGCTGGCACACCCAGTGGGCGTGGCCGGCAGCACCACAGGCAGCTGACCTGTCCGGCGGCTTGATGTGGGCTAGGACATCCAGCAGCCTCGTGGGGCTCGGGGGCCAGGTCCATCCCTGCCAGGCGAGGGTGGTGGGGTCAGGTAATGCCTGGAGCTGAGCCCTGGCTGCCCCACAGCCCCAGCCCGGGCCCACACCTCCCCACAAGCCCCAAGCCCATGCTTGCAGTCCTGCACTTCCATGCCTGGTCCTGCCACGTCCCACCATAAAGAAACACCTCTTCATCCTGATTTCCTTGTTTTCCCTGTCCTGGAAGCTGGGGATACAAAGAACCTGCAGCTGAATCAGCTGGCAAATTTTGATGATAAATGCCTTCTGCTACTGCTACTGCTGCTACTTGCCTTAACCTTATTCCTCCACATTCCACTTCAACCAATTCTTTCCCAACATACAAACACCATCTGTCCCCTGTTCCCTTCTCAACTTCCCTTATTGCCTCCTGGGCATGAATTGTCCTTAATTACCTCTGGGAGAATGTGCAAACTGCCTCAACATTCTGCCAAGTGATTCTTCAGAGATCTTTCTGGATCCTCATCCCTTTTGACCCATTGCTGGCTTTACCTATGCTACCCTCTATGGATTCCCTCTCAGGTTTACTCCCCAAAAATCCCATTGATTGGTGACATTTTCAGTGGTACTTCCCTGTGGACTCTTCATGGACCCCCTGGTCCACCACTCATCTGTCTTGAGTGGACACTATTGGGTATTCAACCAATTGCCCAGTGCCAGCTGCCACCGAAGGGAAATGATCACCAAACCTGGATGAGGGGCACCTTCAGCTCTGCTCACTGCCATAGGATGGTGGAAGGATCCCAGATGAGTATGCATTTTGTTAGGAAAATTGCTCCCTGTTGCCAGAATTTTACGTTCCAAAAAGAGACAGAGGAGTCCCCTAACTTTATTGGAATAAAGAGAGAGGCCATGGGCCATTTCCCATGGGGTCTCTCAAGTGGTTGGGGGATGCAGCCCCCTTTATATCCTAAGTTCCCCACTGCATCACCCTCTTCCTTCCCCCATTGGCTGAGGTAATTGCAAGGTACAGACTTCCCAAATCCCCTACTCTATGCCCCACTCAAATACGCACTCCCCCTTTCGTTATATAAAAGAAAGAAAAAGAAAGTCTCCCTAATATTATGAAGTCTCTGTTATCTTGCTCTTGGTTCAGGAATTTAATACAGTCTTGGCTGAGCAACAGTCTGTGTTGACTACTAACAGTTTCTAGAACCAAGAGATTCTTCTATTGCTTCATTAGCCATAAGTTCCTAGTGTTATAGATGAGTAATGTGATGGTTGACTCTCAGTTAAGGGGCGAATATTATGTATATGTTAAGAGAAGTTTTGTAGATATATAATCATGTTTCCCCTCCCCCTTGAATTGTTATCATGGGATAGCCTTAGTAGTCGGGGCTTTTGGGAGGGTCGGCTTGTTACTGTGGCAGCACCTGACTTCCAATCAAGATGTAGGAAAGTGATTTCCACCACTGGACAGTGAAGAAGAAGTCAATTGACAAGACTATGAGAAGAATAAAAGGCAGAGCATCCATTATGTAGATTAGCACATGATGGTTAAATCCTTTGCTCCCAGACCTGTATTATTTTCTTTATTCAGTCTTATATTTTGATAAGGTTTTGTCGGAAGCCAGGACATCTCTCTGGCTCTCCTGGATGGCTCAAATCCCTGCCCGGGGCACTCAGAGACCTTGGCACAGAGACCAAGACCCTGTGCCTTTGATCTTGACTCATGGAGCAAATTACCACCTTTATATGAAGAATTACAAGTCAAGAGAGTTTAAGCAGAATAGTAGTTAGTTTGTCACGGGGTGAAAAATAGATTTTTGAGGTTTATAGAATGGGGGCTTGGGGTCCCAAGATGGAGGAATTTGGGCATGCCCTGTCCTTCTTCTTTCTTCTTCCTAGCCTCCATGTTCTGGGTGATACTGGCACTTTTGGATCGGTTTAATGCAGAAACTCACTGTCTAACATAGGTGATAGGTATTGGGAAGTTATTGTAAATAATGTACACGTAGTTTTTAGTATAAAAAGACAACACCGCCACTGAGGCAGGCACTGCCTCAACCCGACCTGCCAGACAGACCTTGGCGGGTCAGAGAAAGAATTTTATAGACAAGAATCAATAAACAACCTTGAGAACGAGAATAGAAGAGTTCTGACTCCTTCTTTGACTGCCGGGCTGGGAAAAGACACTTTCTAATGCATCTCGGGATCACTCTGACCAGCAGAGATTCTGAGAAGGTTTTAATAAACCTTATATATTTTTTTGGAAATAAGTACCATTTCTCACACTAGCCTTGTCTGCAAGTAGATTCACATGGTCGCTTTGTAAAGACACATTCATCTTACTCCTTTACCTGCACACAGTCTTGGTGGTGAGGTGGCTCCCACTGGCACTACACCCCACACACAAGGCCTGCACACACACCTCCCCACCCTCGCACGCACACACCTACACATAACCCCGCACACCCTGGCACACACCCCTCCGCGCGCACACACACACACACATGCACATGCTGCCTCCTTGTCCCCATTGCCTTTCATTGTTACCCATCCCCGCCTTACTTCCTTACCCACTTCTCCAGGTCCAGCCTAGCCTTTCCTTCTCCTTTGAGTACTTCCTTGCCTTGCCTTGCCCTTGAAGTCCCCTCTCTTTGCATTACCTTCCTCACCCCTCCCCCACCTGGAATTCAAGATGGCTTTTAAGTGACATTTCCTGGCCTTGCCCTGCCCTGTCTGCTCCTCCTATGACTCTCAAAGCTCTCATGTATCCCCAGTGCTTCAGGAGTGCCTGAGAGGAAGCCCAGGGGAGGATACATGCTGCTACGCTCATGTGTCTGAGCAGCTTTGTTCTGTCACCAATCCTTGCATGGCTTCAATTTTAGACAGGCAATTCATATCTCACCCCAGGGCTCCTGTACTAGAAGAACAGTTAATTTGCATATGAAAGAAAGCAAGTATCCAAGGAGTTTTATGTGTAGATTAGAGATGGACCCACGTGCCATCAAGGCTGAACAGAGCAGTCTGTCCTCACCACTTTTGAGTACCAGCAATCCTTGAAGGCACCTCTCACCTGCCTTGCCCTGCCTTAGTGACCTAACAGTTTCCTTGTCTTGCCCTACTAAGCCTCCCTAGCCTTGCATTCCCTTGCACGCCGATGACACTTGACCTGCCAACTGGCTCTCCTCAGGGGTCTTGCCTTGCCTAGCCCTTCCTGTTTCTGCCTGGCCTAACCATTACTGGACTTACCTTCCTATGCCCTGCCTTGCCTCTGACTTCTGGGCCTTCCACTCAATTTGATTTCCCCTCATGCTACCAGCCTTGCCAACCTCTTCCTTGACTTGCCTACAATTGCCTATACTTGCTTTGCATTGCCTTGCCTGCATGGAAGGCAAGGCAAAGAGCAGTAGGTATGCAATGTATAGCAATATATATATATATAATGTATATAGCAATATACAATGTATAGCAATGCAAAGAATGGAAACTGTTTGTAGGGCCAGGCAAGGTAGACATAGGCAAGGCAAACAAAAGAAGGTAGGCTAGGAAAACTAGGCATGGTACTGAAGGCAAGGCAAGGCCAGGGCAGGTGACTCAGAGTGCCGTTCCTTGGGAAGTAAAAAATATGGTGGCAATGCTAGTAGGGCAGCTGATCCTTATCAGCTGATAAGGTATAGTCCAGCAAGACATTTCTGTCCTGCTCCCTTCTGTGTAGGAACCATTTTTGGACATAGTCAATATCAGACATGGTATGCAACTTTTGCCTGGTAAGTTCCAGAACAAGAACAGCAATGCTTTCTTATGGAAAGGGAAGTATGTGGCCCCAGTATTTCATGTGCAGAGAAGAACCTGCATCGTTGTCTTGGTTTGAAAAGACAGGTGTCTGCTAAGGAAGGCAGGAGCCTCCCCTAAAATAGAAAAATGTAAACTCTCTCCCTCTGAATTTCTGTAAATTTTAAATTAAGAGACACTTGGGCAAAAATATGGGAGCAGGAATAACAGTTCTTTAATAGGGAAGAAAATCAAACAAACATAAAACAAACAATGCAGTAAACCAAAACAACACTGACAGAGTCAGAATATGACCTGATACCCTGTTGGTCAGGATGCAGGTAGCAGTCCAATTGGAATTGTGACTGCAGTCTTCCTGGAGTGTCAGGTGTTGTTCTGTTGGAGCAGTGATCCTGTAGAAAGATGTAGTCTTCCTCTGAAGATCCAGTGGAAGAGCCAGTTGTTTCTCTGGGAAATCCAATAGAGAAGTTGTGCTGGCGTTCCAGAATCTCAAGATTATATCTGAGTGGGAATCCTTGGCTCTTCCCTCTGGGCAGAGCACTCACAATGGAATGCTATAGTTCTTATCAGTCATGCAGTGACATTCAGTAGCCTAATATAAGCAGATGGCTCCCCAGAAAGAGGAGTGGTTGTGGAAGAGATAAGGAAAACTGCCTGCTTAACAGAAGACAAGTGCCATACAGATGGCAAATAAAATACATTTTCCTTGGCAATCCAGGACAATCGTGCAGCTCAAGGATGGCAGCAACTTTCTGTCCTGGCATAGTTGGTTTGGAAGCAGTGACTCAATTCCTACAATCATGGAGTCAGTATCCATCTTTGGAAGACAATCTCCCTCCTAAAATAATCAATTTGGCATGTGTTTTCCACTTCTCAGAGGTAGTCTTCTTGAAATTTTGCCAGCACACTTCTTTTGGACAAGGCAAGCTGCTACACTGAGTCTTGGTATGCAGCTGATCTAGTGCCCCAGGCAGGTGAAGTCTAGTACCAGTTTTCTGATACCTTTTTATGAGTTCAGTCTCTGGATGTTTTGTATTTTGGAGGAGGGGGTGCCATTTTTTTTGAGATGGTCTTCTAGTTGCCCTCTTTTGCAAAGAAAGCATGTTTGGAGGGGCACTTTGGGTAGTCTCAGTGAATTTAAAGGCTTTTCCCAATAGGCAGTTCTCTGGGTTAGAGTTGTTGAACTGTCAGTGGGAATGCAGAGGCCAAGCCTCTGCAGGACAAGTCTTTTCCCCTTTTAGTGTGTGGGCAGTCTCTGGTGCCATTCCATTTGGATCCTGACTCTGTGAGACTGAAGGCTTATGATGCTACCTACAGCTGAGAAGGAAAGTGGCGATAGTAGGGTGCGTGTTTGTAGTTTGATGGGTGCCGTTGAAATTGTAAGCAGCAAAGAGCCTTCTCCACTGACACTTTTGCTAGCTTTGTATTTGGCAGATGTTTTCAAGTTTGTTACCAGACTGTACGAGAATGAAAAAGTTTTTTAGGGCAGAGGAGATAGTGTTGATCTTTGAGTGTAGTGCAAAGGAGAGTATCCACTTGGAAGGGGAAATTCAGTGAAATGTGTTCGTCCTGACACAGTTAATTTGTGACCAGGGACATTTTCAACTTGGCTGTGTCCTGGGGTTGGTTTCAAGCTGAGCTCAGTGCGTGTCTGTGGTAATCACATATCCTCTGAACAGAGAGAGACACAGCTATACCAGGATTTTCCTGGGGAAGGCTGTGAGAAGCTGTGAGAAAGCTCAGAGAAAGAATTAAAACAAGTATTATCTCAATCTCTGCACCTGGCAGGCAATCTCTGTTTGTCAAAGACGTTTACAAGGAGGTATCCCTTCTTGACCAATAGGTGAGAGAAGAGTCCTAAAGGCCAATTGGATCTTAGGTCCACCATTGTTTCTATAAGAACTGTATTTCTAATAAAAAATGTGCTTTTTCACTCCTTCTGAAGATGGAGTCTCTGTATCACCTTTGTCTGTCCCCAATACCCTGTCGGTGATATGTGTCCTTCTTTTGTGAGTCGACATTGCCATCGTGTGGTTATTTTGATGAATGCTGACAGTGCCCAGGAGAAAGCCAAGTGCTTTTCTGGCCCTGCCCCCCATAAGGGTTCGGAGCAGTGTGGACAAGAGGACCGCTGTGGATCCTGACTCTTGGGCACTGACATAATGTGATCCTGTACATAGAGGGGAAGGAGAAGGAATAATTTCATTGTTGGCTGTGCAGTTTATAGACTGCAAAAGAAAAGGCAATTGCAGCATGGTCTTTTTAGAACCTTTTCTGGACCATCAGCTGCTCAACATGTAACTTGTACCCACTGAACTGCATCCAGGTCCCTGGAGAGATACAGGGTCTATCCCTCAAGGTCTGTGTACCATCTTGCATTCTAACTCTTGCAAATCCCAAACCCCTTCAAAACATCCAGCAGCTGCTCTCAAAGAACAAGTCCTCAGCAAAAAGTTATTGCTGACCACAATAGTTCCCTTGTAGCCTGTAACTAGATGAAACACACTAATGTGTCACATGTTCTTTCTCAACTATATATATAGCATCAGCACATTCTCTCAGAGTGGCAGAGTCTATTGCTACAGCGAAGAATTTCCAGCTGCAGTTCTGACAGAGAGATGTGCCAGGACAGAAGGCATTTCACTACTTACCCTCTTCCCTGTGCAATCTGATATTTGCAATAATTTTCATTATTTGACACATTCAGTGTCACTGTGTCCAAGCATTGAGAGATCACACAGAGGAAAGCGTCAAGACAGAAGATGTTCAAAAAATACCCCCTTCTCTTAATAGCACATAACGCATTGCTGCTTTGCAGTTTCTTTCCCAGAGAGGAAGAAGATACACTGCCATCACTTTTTTCAGTCTCACATCTTTAATGCAAATATCAGCAGCTATTCTCATAGAAAAAGGCTCAAGAAGAAAAAGCCAGTGTAGGGCTGCACCTTCCACGTGCCTCAAATTCATCGGTGCACTCTGTCCTTCTCCGCTGCATCTACCATTGTGTTCTCTGGATAGCAGAGCCCAAAAGTAAGCACAATTGTTTCCACGGAGGGGTAGGAAAAGGATAAAGTAGCAGCAGAATTAGCCCTCATTGAACTTTAATCATTACAACTGCCAACATCACTTCGTTTCACAGGCCAGTGGCAGCCATGCTCTTTTACAGCCAGTATGCTGTGCCCACCAGCCCGCTGCTGTGAGGCTTCATTCTCTGCCTCTTGCAAGCTCTTTCACTTTTACTCTCCCAGAAGCAAGTAGGCACCTGGCTTCTTGCTATGAACACTGTGCTAGTAGCATAGTGCTCCAGTGTGCTTCTTCTGCCGTAAGATGCTTGGGGAACGCACTTACCTTCTCAGTGCTAGGTAGCCCCATATTCTTCATCTCTTGTTGTCTGAATTATACTGGAAAGCTTTTTGGCTACGTCTAGCACAGAGAAAATATGCCAGGACAGCAACCTTGCCAGGAGCATACTTGCGAATCATATTGATACTTGTATTTGCATTACTTTCAAGAGGCAGTCTTCTTTCCTATAAAATGTGCAAACAGCTGTCAGACCGCATTACTCTCTCCACGCTCCATCCCAGCTCTAAGTACCAGTATGCACATTACAGTCTCACAAGGACTGAAAATCCTACAGTGGATGCATGCAGCATCCACGCAGAAAAGCTGCAAAGCCATTACTTGGCTTCACATCTGAGTAGACGACAGAAAGCAAATAATGAAGCAGCAGAGCACTTGGGTTTGTGTGTGCAGAGCACCAAACTGAAAACCTTCGGCAAAACCTCATCCACAATCAGAGTAAGCAGAGAATATGTTTGCTGTTTGGAAAAGTAATGTGCTGCCCTTGGAATTCAATTCAAAATGTGAAGACAAGCATTTTCCACCAACAACTGGAATAACAATTGGTAGAAGCACAAGAAAGTCAAGCAAGTTGTCCGTGAATTTCCTCCAAACAAATGCTAACGTGAATTTGGCAGGCAGGTGGCTGGCAGCCATGCTCCTCTAGCAACCTGAACGCTGCACACCCAAGCCGGGTGCTTCGCGCCTTCATTCTTCACCTCTTGTAATCTGTCAAGATTTCATTCTCCTGGAGGAACTTTGTCATCTACTTCATGTGCAGAACACTGTGTCAGCTGCAAAGCGCTCCGGAACACAGCTTCTACTGAAAGACTCCTAGACCATGCACAAACATTCTCAGTGCTGCATATCCCCACAATCTGCCTCTCTTGGCGTCGGAATCTAGGCGGAAAGCATTTTGACTACCTTTCGCCTAGTGAAAATGTACCATGACAACACACTTGCGCAGACTCTTCTCCTCGAACTTGTGGTGACTTGTATTTGTACCACATTCAAGTGGCAGTCCTCCTTCCTATAAAATCTGCAAAGCATTGTGAGATTATCATGCTCTCTGCCCTGGCCTTCTCAGTTCAAAATAGGAGAGCACACATTACAGCCCCACAAGGACAAAACATCCTGAGAGATGTCACAGTGCAGGTGTGCAGTACCAGACACTGAAATGCAGCAAAGCTGAATGCCCTTGCTGAGATTCAGTCCTCTGCAGATCACAGAAGGCGAAGAATGACGTGCCAGAGCAGAGGGCTTGTGTGAACAGTGCACTGAATTGCAGAAGTCCAGTAACAGCACATTCACAATCTGAGTCAGCTGAGAATACGCTTGCATCTGTGGGACATTATCTCAAAACGTGGAGACAATCACATTCTTACACCTTCAGAGCTGCAGACTTCTGTGGAACACAAGGTGTCCTTGAAGTAATTTTTCCTTCTTCTGTAGGAGCAGCTGTTGAAAGTCGGCAAGGGAGTTGTGAGAGTGAAAAATGGGTGGCACATAGATTTGTGAAAGAGAGTACAGTGCTGCAGTGTGTTTAGTGCAGTTTCGAGGCTCCTTGGAGAAATGGCATATGAAGAATCCCTTCTCTTTTGACACATGCTGCTCTGTGATCTCCAGGCGCAAAAGCTTTGCAACGGTGAAGATGGAAGAAAATGCTTTTCTCCACATTTTGGGATGAAGTCCAATGGCAGCACTTTATTTTTCTGAGCAGCAAGCAAATTCTCTGTTGACCCTGATTGTGGACAAGCTCTTGCTGAAGGTTGTTGCAGACATCTTTTATGAAAAATCCTTTCCTTAGGATTTTTCCTCCTGAGAAGTTGAGATGCCTCAGGAACAAAATGTAAACAATGGTTATCTGCTGCAGTGGAATGCAACAGGTGGATCTTTGATTGGCCCATGTTGGATGTTTTGATGGCCAATCACAGCCCAGCTGGCTTGGACAGAGCGCCCAAGCCACAAACCTCTGTTATCATTCTTTCCTATTCTATTCTTAGCTAGCCTGCTGATGAAATCCTTTGTTCTATTCTTTTCGTATAGTTGTAATGCAATATATATAATAAAATAATAAATCAAGCCTTCTGAAACATGGAGTCAGATCTTTGTCTCTTCCCTCATCCAAGACCCCTGTGAACACCGTCACAGGAGTCTGCAATTCCGTACACTGCGCAGACCAGCCCAGTGCTCTGCTGCTTCATTTTTCACCTTTTGTCATCTGCACAGCATGAAAGTCAGGCAATGGCTTTGCCACTCTTCCACGTGGCTGATGCATGCACGCACTGTGAAATCTTTTGGGTTTTTTGTCCTTGCAAGGCTGTAATGTGCACACTGGTACTTCAAGCTGAGAAGGACATGCAGAGAGCACCACGGTCTGACAATTGTTTGCATGTTGTACAGGAAAGATGATTGCCTCTTGAATGTGGTGCAAATATCAGTATTGACAAGATTCAAGGGCACACTCCACAAGCTTTTTGTCCTGGCACATTTTCTCTGAGCAAGAAAGCTTTTCCGTATGATTCAGATGAGAAGAGGTGCAGAATATGGGACTATGTAATGCTGCAAAGGTAAGTGCATTCCCCAAGCATCTTTCGGCAGAAGCAGCCTGCTGGGGCACTTCACTACCAGCACAGTGTTCATAGCAAGAACCAGATGCCTATTCACCTCCAGGATAGTAAAAGTGTGACAGCTTACAAGAGGGGAAGAACAAAGCCGCACAGCAGCAGGCTGGCTGTAAATAAGCATGGCTGCCACTGACCTGCCAAACAAATTCACTCTCCCGTCATAAGGATTAAAGTTAATTGAGAGCTATTTCTGCTGCTACTTTATCCTTTTTCAGCCCCTCTGTGGAAACAATTCTGCCTACCTTTGGCTCTGTGATCCCATGGTAGATGAAGCAGAGAGGGGAAAGACAGAGTGCATTGGTGAGTTTGATGTGGCTTACGTGGAGCATGCAGAAGGTGCAGCCCTGCGCTGACTTTTACTTCTAGAGCATTATTCTATGAGAATAGCTGCTGGATGTTTGCAATGAAGATGTAAGAGTGAAAAAAGTGATGGCAGGTCTACCTGCACAATTTAAAAGCTGTTAAGAAGAGGAGGTACTTTAAGAACATCTTCTGTCTTGACACTTCCCTCTGTGTGATCTCTAGTTGCTTGGATACAGTGACATTGAACATGTATGAAAATATTTGCACTGCAAGTGTCAGGTTGCACAGGGAAGAGGGTAGGTTGGCAAATGCCTTCTGTCCTGGCACATCTCTCTGTCAGAACTACAGCTGGAAATTCTTCACGACAACAATAGACTTTGCTACTTTGAGAGAATGTGCTGATGCTATATATACATGGTTTAGAAGGAACATGCAAATCACTAGTGGATTTTGTTAATTTACACACTGCAAAGGGACTATTATGGCCAGCACTGCCATTTGTTGTAGAACTTTTTTTTTTTTTTGTGAGCAGTTGCTGGATGTTTTGAAGGGGTATGGGATCTGCAAGAGTTAGCATGCAAGATGATACATGGAGCTTGAAGGAAAAGTGAATATCTCCAGGGAGCTGGATGCAGTTCAGTGGGTGCGAGTTACATGTTGAGCAGTTGATCAAGGTTATAAAAGGAAGAGCCATGCTGCAATTGCATTTTTTTTTTTACAGTATATAAACTTCACAGCCTCAAATGAAATGATTCCTCTTCCTTCTCTGCTACATGCAGGATCACATTCTGTTAGTGCCCAAGAGCCAGGATCCACAGCAGAGCTCTTGCCCGCACTGCTCCCACACAATTGGGGCTGGGCAAGAAAAACATTTGGCCTTCTCCTGGGCACTGCCAGTGATCATCAAAATAACCACACGATGGCAATGTCGATTCACAAAAGAAGGACACGCACTGAGCTCAGCTTGAAACCAACCCCAGGACACAGCCAAGTCGAAACGTTCCTGATCGCAAATCAACTGTGCCAGGACCAAAAGATTTCACTGATTTTCCCCTTCCAAGTGGATACTCTCCTTTGCACTACACTCAAAGATCAACACTATCTCCTCTGCCCTAAAAAACTTTTTCATTCTCGTACAGTCTGGTAACAAACTTGAAAACATCTGCCAAATACAAAGCTAGCAAAAGTGTCAGTGGAGAAGGCTCTTTGCTGCTTACAATTTCAACGGCACCCATCAAACTACAAACACGCACCCTACTATCGCCACTTTCCTTCTCAGCTGTAGGTAGCATCATAAGCCTTCAGTCTCACAGAGTAAGGATCCAAATGGAATGGCACCAGAGACTGCCCACACACTAAAAGGGGAAAGGACTTGTCCTGCAGAGGCTTGGCCTCTGCATTCCCACTGACAGTTCAACAACTCTAACCCAGAGAACTGCCTATTGGGAAAAGCCTTTAAATTCACTGAGACTACCCAAAGTGCCCCTCCAAACATGCTTTCTTTGCAAAAGAGGGCAACTAGAAGACCATCTCAAAAAAAATGGCACCCCCTCCTCCAAAATACAAAACATCCAGAGACTGAACTCATAAAAAGGTATCAGAAAACTGGTACTAGACTTCACCTGCCTGGGGCACTAGATCAGCTGCATACCAAGACTCAGTGTAGCAGCTTGCCTTGTCCAAAAGAAGTGTGCTGGCAAAATTTCAAGAAGACTGCCTCTGAGAAGTGGAAAACACATGCCAAATTGATTATTTCAGGAGGGAGATTGTCTTCCAAAGATGGATACTGACTCCATGGTTGTAGGAATTGAGTCACTGCTTCCAAACCAACTATGCCGGACAGAAAGTTGCTGCCATCCTTGAGCTGCATGATGCAGGTTCTTATCTGCACTTCCAAAACTGGGGCTACGTTCCTCCTTCTTATGAGAAAGCATTGCCATTCTTGTTCTGGAACTTACCAAGCAAAAGTTGCATACCACGTCTGGTGCTGACTATGTCCAACAATGGCTCCTACACAGAAGGGGCCAGGACAGAAATATCTTGCAGGACTATACTTCCCACGGTATCTTATCAGCTGCTCTACTAACATTGCCACCGTATCTTTTACTTCCCACGGAATGGTACGCTGAGTCACTTGGCATTTCCTTGCCTCCCAATACTGTCCCTATTTTTCCTAGTCTACCCTTGTTTTGTTTGCCTTGCCTATGTCTGCCTTGCCTAGCCCTACAAATAACTTCTTGGCTTTGTTTTCCTTGCCTATCACTCTTTGCCTTGCCCATAAGGCAATGTAAAGCAAGTGTAGGCAATTGTAGGCAAGTAAGGGAGAGGTTGGCAATTCTGGAGCCATGAGGGGAAAGCAAATGGAGTGATAGGTGAGAGAAGGCCCAGAAGTTAAAGGCAAAGCAGGGCATAAGAAGATAAGTCCAGTAATGGTTAGGCCAGGCAGAAAGAGGAAGGGCTAGGCAAGGCAAGGTCCTGGAGGAAAGCCAGTTGGCAGGTCAAGGGTGGGGCATACACATGCAAGGGAATTCAAAGCAATGGAGGATCAGCAGGGCAAGACAAGGAAACTGTTGGATTGCCAAAGCAAGGCAAGTGACAAGTACATTCCAAAAATTGCTGGTGCACAAAAGTGGCCACGACAGACTGCTCTGTCCGGCCTTGATCTTGCAGGGGCCATCTCTAATTTGCACCTAAAACACTTGGGTGTCACAGTTGGGCATCACTGAAGCAACTGAACAACATTCTGTGTCCATGCAGCAGTAGCCAAATTTTATTAAGAGCTGTTATCTTTAAATAGCTTTGAAAGTCTCAGTGGTTAATTCTGATTGGCTAAATTTATTACCACCCAGCTAACTGGCCAATGTCTGCCTGTGTCCCTAATGGCCTAGATCTGCTCCCCAGCAGCCCAAACAGGTCAAATTATATTATTGAGGTAGCTTTTTAATTAGTTGCATTTCAGTTATAAAATTATAATTAGGATTAATTATAACTGTAAGGCCTCCAGGCCAGCTGTTAGCCACTACAGTTCCTCCTTTTTGTTTTTAAATACAAAGGCAGTGTCTGTTATCCTCTGCAGGGCTCTGGCATGAAGATGAACACAGCACAATGTTTCGAACAATCATGATGACATAGTCCAGAAACTACCAGGAACAGCTTTGCAGGGTGGTATGCTGCAAACTATTCACAACTACAACACACACCTACCTCATTCACTAACTATTAAACCTTACTATTATGGATTATGCTGTTTTGTTTCTATTGAAGGGTGCAAATCCATGTACTTAGTCCTGTTCCCAAAGTGTCTGTCTTCTTGAAACAAAGTAAAGTTACAAGTAGGAGTACTACCAATAGTAGTACTGCCATTCCAGAGGTTCCATATCTTCATACAGTGGTCCGAAGTGTTGTTCTGATTACTGTTCCATGACGTCTGCTGTGGGGCTGTCAGGGAGATCAGTTGTTGGATGTGATCCTGAGCAGGGTGTAGACCAAGATGCATACACTGAACAGGCACCCATCAGATGCCAAGGTCCATGGAAATACAGGCGTACCTGCGCCCCCAAGTAACAAGGTCCCAGGGACCTTCCCATTTATTGGTAAGGAGGTCTTTTACCAATATCTTAGGCTTGGGTGACTGAATGTCACTAGAAGAGTGTAAAAACAGAAAATTAATTACAATGACAGGATTCTAAAAATTTGCAGGTACTATTAAATGGTTTAAAGTGTATACTGCCTTGGTTACCCTGCTCTGCAGGGCTTTACCAAAGCCTGCCAGGGTCAGCAAGGTGCTGCTCCAACAATGCTCCCTCCACACTTTTCTTCTTGGCACCAGCCTCATCCCCATGGGGCGTGCTTGCTACTGCTGTACCAGCCTGCTGTTCCACGATTCCTGCTATGGTCCATTTCACAACCCGGATGTGCACTGAGACCTTCTGCTTCCTGTGAATTTGTAAATGAAATCCCTTTACTATCTCTCCCCATCACGGCGCTGCCAGCAACCAGTGGAATGGGGGTGAGCTTGTGCCACAGTGCCCCCTGCAGCCACAGGGGAATCACCACACCTGTCCTATCTGGCTCAGAGCCAACAGCGCCACTTCTGGCTGTGGCCATAACTACACACAGGAGGAAAGGCTTGGGTGGCTGAGAGAAGCCTCTTAATGGGTTTCTAGGTCTTTTGTTTGTTGTTGCTGACGTTGCTTGTTTGCCTTGTTTTATATATATATATATATATATATATATATATATATATATATATATTCTAGTAACGACCTGTTATTCCTTTTCTCATTCCTTTGATTGAAAGCTGTAGTAAATGCCACAAGCCTTGCCAAGGCACCATGGAGACTTTAACAATAAGAATGCTGACACAGCAGCAGATACATGTTCTGACCCCAGACTTCCAACGTATCTTTGTACCCTTATAAGGAAAAAACATTGTTAACCCCTCTATTGGTCACTTGTAAACCCTCTAACCTGTGCCCATTGGTCAAGTTTGGAGCCTGGCGAAGGGTATAAATGTAGCTTACTGTACCCTACTAACTCAGAAGAAGTAGCACCGGGCCTTTCACGTACTCCTGAATAAACCATCCCGTGGAACTGCTGGCGTCTCTCTTCTCCTCTCTCTTCTCTGCCTGAAGCCTATGCCCGGGGAAGCCAAGCCTAGCAGCAGCTGAAATCATAAGAGCTGAAATCACTATCCAGAGCTGTTATCACTCTGCAGGCTGGAAGGCTCCCCCGTGGCTTGGGTCCTAGCGGGCTGGACTCCGGGACTCTGTCCTTTCCTGGGATAGAGGTCCCGGGCCAACGCTGGCTACTAAGACCCCTCAGAGGCTTCAATAGAAAGCCCCATAATTTCAAAGTTATAATGATTTGGAGGGTAGTGGGTTATATTTTCCATTGCAAGGAAGGTTCCCTCCTTCCTTGGCAGACACCTATTTTTCAAACCAAGACAATGAGTAATCTATGTTGTGAATTTGAAAGGAAAAGAGAGAATACTCTAGTCAGTTCTCTGTGATAAACCATGTTTCTGCAGTCTGGGAGATTGGGAGTAGTGAGGAATCTAGTCAAAACCTTGAACTGAACTCATTTTGATAGTAGTCTTTTATCTTCCCTCAGTTAATGAAACAGCTTCAAATTTTGCCAGGTCCTCCTTCTACTTTGCCTTGAGAGTCAGTATCACTTCCATCTTATTTCCACTGAGCTTCAGCCAACAGTCTTTAATGCAGATTTGTACCACTGCATTTGGAAGTTGTGTGATGCGTCTGATGAAAATGAGAGGTAGAGCTGAATGTCATCATCCTACACTACAGATAACTTTACATCACAACTTCTTCCAGCAGTACCTGCACAGAGATAATGAATAAAAAATAGGCAATCACAGGGAGCCTCATAGGTCTCTCTGTAATTGAAACCACCTCAAAAAAGGGAGGATCACTTCCAGCAGCATTTACTCTTTTGGCAAAAATGAGTGAACGATCTTTCATGGTTTAGGAATAATATTCCCCAATTTCATGTTCCCACTGAAACATCCCAGACCACATGTTGCTCACTCATTTACCCCCAGACCTCTTGCAGCTGGAAGGAGAGGAGAATTGGAGGCACAGAAAGGTAAAATTGTGGGTTGAGATAAATTAATTACTAGAAACAGCAATGAAATAAGAAAACCATCAGTAATAACAGCAATACTACTAATGGTAGAGTGTCCTGGGTTACAATATGGGGCATACCACCATCTACAACACTTTTTGATGAATTGTTAAGATAGGTGGAGTAGTGTTTCTTTATCTTTACCATGACTCAACTGTGTTAACTCTCTCTGGGGAAGTAGCAGCACCACTCGCCTTGAGTGGGTTATCACAGCTAATGGACCATCAAGGACTCCTCAGAATGACTCATGGAATTACATCATCCATTGTGAAATTCCCTGCCCTGTGGGAGGTTCCAGACGTTCCTGCCTGTGTATAATCTGGGACTTGAGACACCACGACCACCACTAGCCACCCAGAGGACAAGAATTCTCTACCACCACCACTGGACCACCAGAGAAGGACTAGGCCTTTCCACAGGACCACCATTTTTGACATCCATCACTTCAACGGGACAGCAACCACCATTCAGTTGGACTGCCACCACCACCCTGACCAACAGGGTGACTGACTTTTTGGTTTAAGCCAGTGTTTCTGTACTACTGTATTCTTTGTGACTTTCCTAGTAAATTGTAGCTCCATCTTGAAGTCTCTCACAAGGCGTTTGTGTGGAGTTAATCCTCCCCCTGTTTTACCTTCAAACCAGCACACAGAATGTACAAAATGGGCAAAAGATTCACATGCAACTGCTCACCATGCAGAACTGTGGATCTTGCCATCATCCAGCTGTACACCCTGCACACCCTAACAACACTGGAAAAATCCTAGCCCTCTCCATGCCCTCTGCACATGCCTTGAGGTGGTATCAAACAACTCCAGGGTCCTGGCTGTGTCCCTCCTGGCTGCTGAAAAAATTAACCCTATCCTAGCCAGAATCAGAACAAATCTGTATATTTCTGCTAGATCCTGCTACTTCTGGTTAACACTGCCCAAAGCAATTAAAAAGCTATAACAGACACTATTCAATTCTATTTCAATGTCATTTTAATGACAATAGCCATTAAACTCTGTTCAGAGAGTCTAAGACTGTCCAGCTTAGTAAGGTTGCCTCTCTCTTACCAGTGATATTTTCCCAAAGAAAAATGCTTTTTTAACAAGTAGTTGAAGACTACAAGAAGTATGTAGAAGACATATAGAAGAGGAATTATGGAGAGTTCTCCAGAGCATAAAAATACATTCAGGATAACAAGGTTCTCTTCTCAAAGGTGTCACCAGCAGTGAGGTCCTCTTCTCAGAGGTGTCACCAACAGTGAGATGAACCAATTCTCTCAAAGCAATGTGGTGCCATCAGAAAAAGTATGTATGTTCTCAAAAAGCTGTCTCAAAACCTGAGCTGGATATGTGGATTGGGATTTGAATTTTGCAGTAAGTTTCAAAAGATCGGATGTCAACTGGAACAATTAGCAACATAGAGATCTGTGACTGCAAATCTCTGATACTCCTGTGCTATTGAAGGTAGGGGGAAAAAAGGCAGAGATTGAAATAATAGAAAAGGCCTTTCAAGGAAAGGCCTTTTGCAACTTCAAAACAGCTAGATTTCATTTCAGAAGTTTTCTTGTGTTAAAGGCCATTACTTGATCTAAACCAATCTCTCCTTTTTTAAATATTTGGTTGTCCTCTTGGATACCTAAGATATTTTATGATTTTCCCCCTATGATTTAAACAACAGCAGGTTCTATAAGCTTCACTGGGCCATCTGCCTTAAGTATGCACTGTGCACATATCCTTTTCCACTAGGATGAATCAGCCTGCTGAAGTAGAGCTTAAAATATTACACATGTATGCAACAAAATGACATAAATGTGCAATGACTTTAAGGAATGTTCTCATTAAAAATTGTACACCCTCCTAAAGGCCTTGGGATGTAGCTAGGCTCAAGGACTGCAGACAGGGTATTCTCACACCACTGCTGGGTGGCATAACCTTACAGAAACTATTTCAAAAAGTTAATAATCTTCCTTTCTTTGCTGCCCATCTCATTTCTATACTGGTGAAGGTGATGTCACTACATCCTAAGTTTCCATTTTATATACATTGCTGGACTTAGGCATATAGAAGTGTGTGAGATACATCAAGGAGGTACATAGTAAACTGAAGCAGACAAGGTATTACCAAGAGCTGCAAAAGTAAACTGTATTTCCAGCAGGACTTCTCTGGGGCAAACAGGCAACTCAAGATGATCTTGGAGGGGAAAAAATACAGGAAAGTTTGAAGACTTCATTTCACAACTTTGCTCTTTTCTGTCTGCTTCTTTCTGGGATCACAGGACTTCCCCTTCAGACTTATTCAGTACATAAAATGTATTAAAATGCAGCAACTTCCTCTTAATCCCATTTACAGATCCCTTGCATAAGAAACAGGAAAGAAGAAGAAAGCCTTTTCATGCTTCATGTGTATAAGAGGGAAAAATACAGGCTGTGGCATCATAAAACAAGTGGAGGCAACACAAAGCAGCTAAAGAAGGTGTACGCCTCCTTTGTGCCAGGTCACCTGCAGGAGATAAAAGTGCTGAAAAGAGGGATTTATGAATTATGAATCTATTATTCATCATGTTTTATGAAGAAAGAATTTATATTTGGAGACTGTTTTTATAAACCAATGACAATATTTAACATAAATATCAAGTGGTATCAACACAATAATAGTTGTAAAACATTTTTAAGTTAAGGCTCCCAAATTTAACTGCAAATTTAGCAAGTCTTCCTGTTGTCTGTCTCTTTGCCTTTCCCTTTTCTTTAATATATACTTAACACTAAAAGTCACTGTGTTATACATGAAGACAAACAGTGTTATGTTGGCACTACAGCAAATATGAAACAGCTGTTCACTTCTTAATATTGAAACCAGAGAAAAGCACATGGAAAATCCTCTACTCTTTAAAGCATAGGAAACATACATACTATTTCTTCTTGTACTTTTGAAGATATTGTTCCTTTAACTACAGGCAGAATTTGTAATGGATTATGGATAATAAATAGAATTCACATTCTTGGTACTCAGTCAATTAAAAGAAATATCAATTGGATTCCGTGAGTATTGCAATGGTGCCAAACCATCAGAGAAGTTGGCAAGTAGGAAGAGTGAAGGTGTGATAATTGAAAAAATTGCTGCTCGGTAAGTCACAGCAGCTAACATGCTAGCTCAGCATTTGGGGAAGCTGGGACATTCCCAGCTGGTTGTGATCCCCAGCCCCATTAGCTGGGACAAGATATATCACAAGATACCATGTCACAGTGAGCCAAATGGATTCGGTTACTTGTCTGATTGATTACCTCTTGGGCTACCAAGGGTTCTTCCAGCAAGCTAATGAGTTTCTGTTGGCACTGGAGTGCCTGGGAGCAATGTGTCCCCTTGGGTCAGCACTGTACAGGAATTGCTGCCTTTCCGGTGCATGGCCACCCAGCAGATTGAGAGGCAAGTAAACAAGGAACAAGAGGATGTGGGTGACTACCATACACACACAAATAACACAGACTTTCCAGGCCTCCCTGATAGGAGCTGCTGTTAATGAATTTTCAGGCACACACTGAGTTAATGGGGTGAGCAACACTGAAACATGTTTTAGTTATACTCAGTACTTTACAAAGGGTAATTGAATAAAGGAGGGAGCAGCAGGGGTGGAAGGTGGAGAAAAAGGAGAGAGAGGGTGTAGAAGGGGAGAACAGCTCTATTTTTCAGGTGCTGAATGCAAAACCTTTGCAACAGTTGAGTTTACATGCAAGCCCGCACCTCGTCAGGGCAAAGATACAGTGACTGAAGTCAAGTATTTCTTCCCTGCATATAGCATCTAGCCCCATATCCTGCTCAGACAGCTTTCTTAACTGTGAGCTTTAGCATATAAACAGCCAATAAGTAAGAACAGTAACTGTAGCTCCTGCTGAGAGCTAACTCTGCCCATCATGCATTTGCTGGGTCCTAATACAGGACAGCAAATAAAGCTTCATTACAGAACACTGGAGTTAGCTGCCAGAGCCTACAGATTTGAATAAACAACAAATAAGCAACATCTGCTGCAGCATATGTGTATGGTAAAAAAAAGTCACAAAATAAAAGAATTTGTAAATGCCAAAAGCAACACTAAACTGCCTGTGCTACTGTAGAGTGAATTTTTAATTGCACATGCATACTGGCAGGCTGTGGGTATTAGTCTCACATATGTGTGGTTGCTGCCAACCTGGGAGTATAGATGAATTTAATTAAATAAGGATTATCCCTTCTCCCCAGTACAATTACTTATTTATAACAATGATAAAATTGCCTAATAAAAAAAATTGTCATATTTTTAAAAACAGAGCTAGTAAACACTCTGCTTTTCCTGTCATTCAGGGGTGTTTGAATGTTTGAGTGTCTTTTAAAATTAAGTCTAGGTATTCTGCCAAAAAAGAGGGGGGAAAAGCCTTGTCATAAAGTCTACTGCAGTTAAACAGCCAGACTCTACATTATTGAGAAATATAAAGAAGACACACTGCAGTCAGGGAATTGGCTTTCATGGAGAATGTAGAAAATTAAGCAATTGGACTAAAATTAAGGCCAGGCTACAAAGCCAAGGAATAATACCACTGAGACAAGTACTTCTAAGACTCTTCTCTAATATGCTTCATCTAGGCAAAGCAGTCTTTTCCTGTCTATTTCTCCTCATGTTGGTTACTTCACACTTTCACTCAAGGAAACTCTCATTTCAGCAGGGTCATGCCAGGCTCTCAAATCATCATTACTCACACCTGTTCCAAAAGATCCCACAGGCAAACAAGAGTGGACCCTTATGGTATAAGGCACTCCATGAGACTTGAAAAATAGGCAGCCTGTGCCCTAGGGGAATTGGAGGCCAAATATAAATTCAGGCATGTGCTTGCAGGAGCTGAGATTTTCTTTGTGTAGGGTCCTTATGGACTCTATTTCCCACTTGCTCCTATTTTGAAGACCCCTCTTACGGGTCTGAGCCACATCCTGCTGAATTTAATGGAAACTTTCTTAAAAGCTAGGTATTATTCACTAACAATATTACGTTCACCACTGAAAATTTTTAGACTGTTTCTGTGATGCACAGCAAGTTTAAGTCACAGAAGGACTTCTTTGAATATGGAGCGATATGCTATTTAATAGCGGTGAGAAATAGACAAAGAATATGAAAAAAGCAGTTTTAAAAATCTGGAAATCACTACTTCAAATTTAGGCAAAACATCAGAGACTCTGAAACAACACAGAAAGATTGAAAAATTATGGTGTTTAAAAGAAGTCTAAATAGTGGTTCTACAAAGGCATAAATCTTACATAAGTTCTGTTTGCTTTTATAATTTTGGTTGCTCACAGAACTGAATGGCTGTCTTACCTGAACTGAAAATCAATAATTGCAGTCTGTGTTTTCTGTCATGGAATTACTACTAAATATGTGCTTATTCATATTTCTTGAAAGAGTATTCAGGATATACTGTTCTTTTTTTGCCCCTTATCATGTGATTACTATACCTATACTACCTGTTAAATCCTTAAATTAAATAGCACAGTCATTTTTTAGAGATGGACAAAAAATGCAAAGAAACATTTTTGTGTGTATTGTTACATTTTGAAATTTTTTTACCAGTTGGGCTATGTCCGCATTCTCGTTTTTTAGTTTATCACTGAAGGTTTATCTAAATGGTGTTTTTCATTTCACCAGTCCTGGGGAATTGCTATTATTTCCGCAGATACTTCTATGAGCAAGACTACTGGTATGGGTCCACATCTTTGTTCATGAACATCACAACATTCATCAGAAAACAAAACCAAGTAACCTCATGTAACTCAAGTGACAAATAGCAACGACTTGACATTGAGCCCCAAAGGTTGATGAAACCACATGTTGACAAACTGGACACATGCAAAAGGACAAAAGCTGTGGCAAGAGCAATTGAATGCCATAGGTATGCAATCCTGTATACAGATAAACATCACACCTCTACCACCAACCCCTCAGGATACGGCAAATATGTTTACACATAATTTGAAAGCACAAATGAACACTTCAGAACTGAATAAATAATAGTTCTATTCCATCACCTTTCCTGAGCTCTAGCACTAATCAAGAAAACCCCACACATTTTGATAAAAACATTGGCCCTGCTGTAGGACACTGACTTCAACTGGCTTATAATTTCACCCCTGCAAACACAGCTGCCACTCTAGCCAATGGCATCTATGAATGCCCAGCACCAGTGGATACCTGAATTTTTTTTAGATACTGTTGTGTTTTTGGTTTTCCCAGTGAACTTTATCACACTTATTACCTGAAAAAGAGGCTTCTGCAAAGAAAGGGCAGTTGAAGTTGAAGCAGAGTGGGGTGTGGGGAATGAATGATGGGCAATTAAAATAAAAAAAAAACAATCCAGTGACCCTTTCATTCCACTGGAAAGCTTGCAGGGAGGAAGGGCATGGATCAGAAACTGGTTTGCTGAATGGGGAAGGGGTGTGGTTTTGTCAGTTTCTTAGCTGGGAGTGGTTCAATCTTAGCCTGGCTCGGAGGGGAGATGGTTGTGATTGTAATAATACTAGAGAGGAAATTGCTTGACAGGAAGGAAATGGCTGTTTGTTACCAGGCTTTTCTGGTGAGTTTGTTCATTGTTTGTTTTGATTTTTTGTTTCTGTTTGGGTTTTTGTTGCTGTTGTTGTTTGCCAGTCTTGTTTTTCATATATGCATACACATACATACATATATATATATATGTATATATGTGTGATATATATGTATATGTATATTAGTGTGTGTATATATATATTCTAGTAAAGAACAACTTTTCTCATATCTTTGCCTGAAAGCTCCATAATTTCAAAGTTATAATAATTTGGAAGGGAGGAGATAGTTGTTTCCATTCTGAGAAGGTTCCCAC
Organism: Setophaga petechia; assembly: GCA_024362935.1. Taxonomy (NCBI): domain Eukaryota; kingdom Metazoa; phylum Chordata; class Aves; order Passeriformes; family Parulidae; genus Setophaga; species Setophaga petechia. The sequence continues at coordinate 12,056,058 of JANCRA010000026.1, read as the reverse complement.
CTTACTTGGGAGACACCAGTCTTTTAAACTAGGACAGATACCTGTGTAGGAACTTGGGTTGCTATATTATTTGTGCAGAGTCCACAAAAATAATATATTTTGTCCCTTGCTAGTTACTAGCTTTTTCATTAAATTTATATCCCATTTAAAAAAAAACCCTAAGATCTACCAGTCTTTCTCTAAACACTGAATAGGAAGGGTCTCTAGAAAGTAATGACTTTTCTGCTTTGGAGACTGAACAGCCATTTCCCCAATACCACCATCCCTGACAGCAAACACTTCTCAGGATCTGAACCCAGATTACCCCAAATGATGGTGTAACATCTGGTCCAACAGCATTGCCTTTGATCCTTTCATAGGCTCCTCAAATAACTTATTTTTCTAACACATGATTCACTACTATGTCAGCTCATCTGATGATAGTCTGTGTCATATAGTAAACACAGATCATGAGGTAGAGGCCATGTTGCCATCAGAGAGTTCTGTTTGAATGGTCCTGTTTAAGTTGAATACAGAATAGCTGTAGTCCTCAGTCTCCTATACTTATGAGGATCTGAGAGTTGGTGTATAAAGCATCATCTGTATCTGACAAATAATTCACCAAGCAAAAGCACAGCTTTAGTGTTGCTTGGAAAATGTGAGAAATGACGCTCACATTTAAAATTTCAAAGGCTTATTAAACCTTAACAAAAATACAACAAAGGACTGAATAAGGAAAAATTACAGCACTGGGAGTCTCCATGACCAGCAGCCACATACTTGTTTAGAAAAGGGATGCTCTGCCTTTTATACCCTTAGTCCCTCCCAAAGTTGTTTCAGTCAACTCTTTCTCTGCTGTCCATTGGTGGAGATCACTTTCTTACATCTTGATTGGAGGTCAGGTGCTGTTATGCAGTGCCTCCTGGTAACAAGCTGGCCATCCCCAAATGCCCTGACTACCAAGGCTATTACAAGGGGGAGGGGAAAGAGGACTATTTATTACAATAGCATCACTATACATGTACAAAACTTCTCTTAATGTACACATAATATCTATCTCTTAACTGTGAGAGCCAGCCATCACATTACTCATTTATAACAAATCCCCCTATTCCTTTTTCCATAAGTCATTTGTCTTGAACAATTAACTCTCATTTTCAATTACAATTACTCCTACTTTTCAAAAAAAAAAAAAGAAAAAAGAAAAAAGAAAAAATTTAATGAGTTATATTAGCATCTGTTGGTGTGGGCAAGGACAGTGGGAGCAGAAGAAAAAAAGTTAGGCTTTCCTTTTCCTAGATAAACTTATTTGGAATGGACCACATTAATGGGGACCACATAAAATGGGACCACAGAGGTCTGGTATGGCTTTTTTACCCTCATCTACTGTGTGTATGGGGTTGCTACCCATAGCAGGTCTATCTTAGTGGCAAGTACAGAGGTCAACTTGGTCTTGTCCTATAGGCCCTCTTGTATTAAAAGACATTTGAGGAATGACAGAGGCCTGGTATAGCTTTCTTGCGCCCACCTTACCATGCCTACATGGTTGCTACCGGCAGCAGGGCTATAATCTTCTCAGTGGTGAACATAAGGGCCAACATGGTCTTGCCCTCTATTTCTTGTCTTACTCCTTGGTTTCTAAGGAAACTGCCCCAATACCTCTTATGGTTCCTTGTGTACTTCCCCTCAACAGATGCTTGTAATTCCCATTTATTAAAACAGGACAATTACATCAATGATGCAGTTCAAACTCCCTGCCCAAAGTGTTAGTTAAAACAGTGTTCAAGCTAGCTGATGGAAGCTTGACTCTACGTCTTTGAGCTTCTTTGGTTATCTCTCATCTGGATGAGGTCTGAGTATTATAGTCTATCCTTTGGGTTCTTTCACCAGGCCTCTAATTCTGTTGGCATGAGTCCACACTCACTCTGCGGCTTGCACAGCTGATTCAGTGGTTAGCAGTACCTGAAAAGGACCTCCCCACTGAAGGCTTAAACTGAAGGCAATGCACATAGCATTGCCTTATATGTTCCATTATTTGAAAGGGTAATTGAGTCTTAAAGTAGCTACCCACCACTGCTGACACAAGGGAACTGCATGGCCTAGGAAGCATTACAATCACAGAGGGGCTTAGCATTTGGCCTAGCATGCAGTTTTGATGGCAGCAGCAGTTTCCAGGGAATGTCGGTTAAAACAACGGTGGATCACAGCAACTGCAGACAGGGATTCAATGTTCACAGGGATTTAATGGAAACTTAAAGTCTATTAAATTTGACGAAAATCACTGTACACAACTTGACATAAACCTTTTGGCAAACTTATACATAGATGCAAATTCCTCTCCCTACAAATCAGAGTGTACACAGAGAGCCAGGGGCCACTCCAGCCAGCAGAGCTAGGTAGCAACACACACAGAAACACACAGAAACACACATCTGTATTCCCAGGTTGGACAGAAGCTGGATGCACAGAGCTGTGCATCCAGATCCATGTCCCTTGGTGTGCCCAGCCAGCGTGTGCACACAAGGACACGTGCAGAGCTAGTGCACATACGTGCAGGTACATGTTCACCTGCGCAGAGCTCCTGTGCACCACAGTACTTGCTAGCAGCACACACTTGTGTACACCCAATCTGCCACACCAACACACATGTGCTACACAGACACTCACCTATGTACAGTCTCTATCAATGACATGGGCTCACAAGCACAAGACCTGCTTGCACATAGAGCCTGTGGAAACCAAAGTATGCAGTGTCATACACATTAATATACACGTCCCACACAGAGCCATGCTCATCCCTGCAGAACTTGTGCAAACTCACAAGCACAGAGCTGTGCACACACCCACTCACAACTGAGAGCATGCAATTTAATACATGTGTAAACAGCAGTGCACACATTACGTGTACACATCAGCATATCCATGTGAACAGTGCTGTCCACACCAGCACATATGTACCCAGTGCAAAGCAGGACATGCGCACTCACATCTGGGCACACTAGAAAACACACGTGCACACAGAGCTGTGCACACTGGTACACACGTGCACAGAAACTTCCCAGAGCTCTCCTGGCCCCGATGCTCCCATGGGTCTCTCCTCATGGGATCATGACACAGTGGGGATGGGAATGGGGACAGGAGAGGGGAGTATGGGTGGAATATTGCGGCCCAGTTTAAAGAGCACACTCTGTGCCTTTGGGGTAGGAACAGACAGGCATGTCCTAAAGGAAAGGTGAAAGAGAGACCACGCTGGATTCTTGCTTCCTGCTTCTCACTCTACAAGGGCAAAACTGAGCACTTTTTGCTATCTTGTCTTCCCCAGGAGCCTAACCAGCATGAAGGAGATGATTAGAAGGATTTATTGAGGATCACTGCCAGTGCATACAACACATGAAATTTTTCACCTCTTACGTTATCACGGGATACTGGGGTAGGAACTAACAACAGCCTTACCCCACTGCTCTAGAAGCCTGTGTTTTGTCAAGGGGCATTTTTAACTTCTTCACTTTTTACTGCCTTCACTAAAGGCAGGTACTTGTGGCCTCTATTACTGTGGAGTGTAGCTCAGAGTCCCCTGGGGATACAAGAAGGAAAGCTCCAGACCTATCTGCTGGGGTGACAGTGGCTTTGAAATAACCTTTTTAATCAAGATTTTATCTCGGGCTGAAAGAGGAAAAGGTATCTGTGTTTCGAATGAAAAAGTATCTAAGCTTTTGACACTTAAGCCCTTCTCTTAACTTGAAAGGAGAAGTAGCACTTGTTAGTACTAAATTTGAGTGCAAAGCAACTGTTTTGTGTTACACTTGATTGAAAATTAGCATTCACAAAGAAAGATACAAGAAGGCAGAAGTGGTAAAAGGGAGGAGGAAAACAGAGCATGCACTAAGGTAGCATTTTTCTCAAGTCTAGAATTTTGTTTGGGTGGAGTGGGGTGTAGAGTAGTTACAACTTGATACATCTACTCTTCTTTTGACTCACACCATGGCTAGTACATGTATTCAATCTCTTTCTTAGTCTATTCTCGTACATAACATTGCATACTTTTGGTGTTGGGGTCACATCTCTATCAGGTTTGTTTTCTCGGTGGGTTATCGAGGAGGGTATCTGTTGACATCTCTGTACTTCCTCTCCTTGGGGACTTCCTACTTGCTCCTATTCCTATCCCAACCAGCCTAACCACAGGCTCTCTAGACCAAAGGAAGGAGGAGAAATAAAGAAGAAGCTTTACCTTCTTCTCGGAAAACAAAAGCAAATAAACAACCTGCTTATGGGTCCGGGCACCCCTGTACCACTGGGTCGGTTCTGCTGCTCCTCTCCTGCTTTGGCTTGGCGCACTGACACCCTCGGCACACCAGTGCAAGCAGCTGCATGTGGTACTACACTCACTTATCTTTATGCCAACAGATTGAGGGGAAGTTTCCATGCCCTGGTCCCCCTTCCCAGCACACTAGTGCAAGCAACTGCCAAGCTGCCCACGTGGGCAGGCTGCTTACTCAGCTCCACACTAGCAGACTGTTGAGAAACCTCTACAGCCCAGCGCCCCGGCCCCATGGCTCCATGTGTTGGTGGACACTGCAGAGAAGTCTCCGCAGCCTGGCACTCTAGGCCAGCCCTGCTGGGCTCCTCTGCTCTCGGCGCCCTCGAGTTGCCACAGGCAGTCTGGCACAGGTGAACCCACGGTGCCCCCTGCAAGAGGCAGTAGTAGCCGGTCACATAGTGCACAACCCCGTGCCCTCAAGCCGCCATCCCCTCCTGCCAAGCCATCGATCCTTAGTGGTATCACGCATGAACCCTGCCCAGCTCCACTGCTGCTGCCACTGTTCCTGCTGGGTCAGCAGGCACTGAGAACTGCTGTGCCCAGTCCCCTACAGCCGCCACCTACACAGGCTTCCGCCCAAAGTCTCCGAGACCCCACACAATCAAGCCCATCCCCAACTCTCAGCAGCGTTGTGTGTGAACTGCGTGCTGCACTGCTGCCACCTCCACTGGGCTAATAAGCACTGGGAGCCCCCACCAGGGTCCCTGCTGTCTGTTTCACAGACCAGCCCCTGCTTGGAGTTCCAGCTCGGGAAACCCTTTACAACCTCTTTGTCCGCAGTCCCTACTTCAAAAACCCCATGCACGGTTCCCTCCGAGTGGGTTTCCTGCTGCCGGCACCAATCCCATGCAACTGGGAAAATCCCGAACATGCAGCACCCTCCAAGCAGGGATTTTGCCGCCACGAGCACTGGCTCTGCACAACGCATGATACATGTGGGTCCCTCTAATCAGTGGTTTTCCCTGCTGCCGGTGCTGGCTCTGTTGAACCAGGTACCCTGCTACTGGGTCAGCCCTGCCGGGCTCCACTGTTTAGCATCCCTAAGTCGCTGCAGGCAGGTGAGCCTGCGACTTCGGAGCTGTACTCTGCTTAGCACCACTGAGCACTGTTTACACAAATCTCTCTCCCACCACCACTGACCCCGCCAATGACTTTTTCCTACCCCTCTTTCGCTTGCATCCCACCAGCCATGGGTGTCCCGCCTCCCTTTTTCTCTGCATCCCTCTCCCAGGAGACCAAGTACAGCCTTTTGTTTGCAGGCCCCCGCCCAGGAAACCACTCATGTCCCATCTAGGAAACCCTGCACAGCTGGGCCAGTGCCAGACACCTCTGTGCTTGGCGTCTCCCAGTTGCTGCTACCAGCAGCGGCACCCCCTCTTAGCTTGGGTTGGCAAGCTCTGGAAGTTATCGCGCTAAGTGCACACCAGAAGCCTGCCACGTGGAGTCCTGCACGTGCTGCCACTCCACGTGAAGCAGCTCCCCAGGTCCCTTTGTGCCAGTGGATTGGGAAAGCTGCTGTGACTCCTCGTCCCAACATGACTGCAGTCTCTACTGATCAGCAATTCTCACTGTTACTCCAATACCCTCTAAACCCGGTGACCTTTCATCTGGCACTTCCAGGTGCTCTTGGGTCCCCTTAAATTTAATATCCCTCCATCACATGCATCCCACCAGCCACGGGGTCTCTTCTTTCCTCTTCCATGCATCCTGCCTGCAGCTCCTCCGTCCCTCCTCTACACATGTTCCACCAGCCACGGGGTCCTTGCTTTTCTCCTCTATGCATCCCACCTTATATGTCCAACTGTCCAACTTACTGAAGCTCCAACAGACCAGGACAGCTCCTGTGTACTACCTGCCCGAAGCTGACGTTTGTACACTCAGATTATGGACTAACAATCTGGCCAAAACAATCATGAGGATGGTACTCACCCTCCCCCTCTTCTTTTTCGTTATTCAGTCTTTTGCTGTCTTCAGGGTGTTAACCTGCTAATCCCCGGTGACCTGAAGAGAAGTCGATTGGGTCACCAATTTGGCAGGGTGCGTCTCCCTCTTGAAATCTCCCAGGGCCACAGAGACGAGGTTTTCATCCCAGACCAAGCTCCCATTTGTGAGAAATTGCACTCACTTTTAAAATTTCGAAGGCTTAACAAAAATTCAACAAAAGACTGAAAAAGGAAAAATTATAGCACCAGGAATCTCTGAAACCAGCAGCCATGGTTTCAGAGATTCCTGGTGCTATAATTTTTCCTTTTTCAGTCCAACTATCCATTTCATTTAGGAAATGGATGCTCTGCCTTTTATACCCTTAGTCCCTCCCAAAATTGTTTCAGTCAACTCCTTCTCCGCTTTTCTAGAGATACTTTCTTACATCTTGATTGGAGATCAGGTGCTGTTATGCTGTGCCTCCTGGTAACAAGCTGGCCATCCCCAAATGCCCTGACTACCAAGGCTATTACAAGGGGGAGGGGAAAGAGGACTATGGGAGAACATATTACAATAGCATCATTAGACATCTACAAAACTTCTCTTAACGTACACATAATATCCATCTCTTAATTGTGAGAGCCAACCATCACATTACTCTTTTATAACAGAAGAGTAGAGTGATCTACTTAAAGCATCAGACTGGGATCCTACATGCTCAATGCTGTCCATGTTAGATATACCCTTTTCACGTGCACTCCTTGAGTCTTCTTGGCAAGCTAAGTATATTTTACAGCCCTATGATTGAGCAAGTTGTATTATCTAGACTATTATGTCTAGAATGATGCATTCAAATGCCAGAGATGATGACAGCAGAGAGGAAAAATTTATTGCTCAGCTAAACTTTAAAAGCAGCTAGATGGGAAGATATTTTAGTTTTAAAAATAAAACCAGACAAATTATTTATTAACACTTAGCTGAAGGGATGCCAGGAGCATTTCCACATAGAGTTTGATCCTCAGAATCTGAATCTGAAAAGAAAGGAGGAAGAATTCTTTCTATTGGTAATGATTTTTAATGTTGGGGAAGTTAGGAGCAAAAGCAAAAGCCAAGGAAAAATAAATTCTGGATGTTTTAAGGTGAAAATAAAACATCTTTGAGATGGTTCTCTTTTTGTAGGTTTTTCTTTAAAATAGTCTCAGAACCTTTCCAAGCCTAGGTGAAAGTAATAAATTCATAAAGGTTATAACACATTAATAATCTTCTTTGAACAAACTCAGAGAAATGTCTCTAAGAAAAAGAAATTACTCGGCAGAAGAAATCCAAGAAAATATTTTTGCCAAAGGATATATGTAAGGTCAGATTTTTTTTTTTCACTTTAGACCCATTTGACCTCTTCTTAATAGCAATGAGTATATCATGTCATAGTGCTGCATAAACTCTTCCAGAGGAGAGAGGAGACTGAAAGGAGAGGATCTATTATATATAAGAAACACAATAACATTGATGTTGGCGTGTTCTCCATGCAGTCTGTAGCTTAAGGGGTCCCTAATTCTCATTTTCAAACACTAGAATAAGAAAGAAGGTTCACATGGTTTCAAACAGTACATGGTCTTAATTTATTGATGTGGTAGAGAATAGTCAGAAGTTAAACAATATATACCCTATCTAATTTGAGAAAATAGCATTTACCAAATTATCTTAGCCATCTATTTGGGGAGTTTACGATCACCTATGTTTACTGCTCAGTCAGTGCCCTCACTTTTGTGTGAACTTCTAGTCATGGAGCTGCAAGTTCAGCATGTTAAGTGCTTTAGAAAGACGTTGAGATTGCTCCAGGGCTATAAATTTGCAGTGCTGTAAATATGTAAAAGACATTCTTATTTCCTACTAAGGCTGATAATTAGGTCCATCCTCCAACTCTTGAACAAGCCCTACTGAGAGAAAAGCTGCACCAACCTAATCACAGAAAAATACACTTTTGGAATGACTTGGAAAGATAAATATCTTTTCCTTGAGAAGAATGCTACCACTTCAGCCTAAACTTTCACAATGTTTTATTTGGGTTATAGTATGCTTAGTTTACAGAGTGATAGATCATTTCAAGCACTGCTATGAAGTAAGGCTAATTTTGCCATGCAACCTTCTGAAAAAGCACACTAGGAAATTAGCTTGGGGGAAAAAAAGATAGTGTAATATATATTATGAAATCATTTGTGCTTATGTAAAATACACATGAAATAAGTTGTGAATAAATTTTCTCTGTATGAGACAATCTTTAAAGTTTGGAATGACAGACAGCCAGGGAAAAGATTGTCTCACAAAATTGCGAAACCACAGATGGGGGCAAAGGAAAAGACCTAATTAGCAAGCAAAAGACGTGGCTCCGTGTAGAGATGGGCCCTTTCCCAGGACAGTCCAGGATACACCCAGAGCGATTAATACTCCATAAGTATCTACAATCAAGATAACCAGGGTTGTCAAGAATGTGCATCCCAATGCCAAGTTCCGGTAACTCGATGATCAGCATTCATCACTTCCCAAAAACGGCTTTGTCCAGCCCAGCACAGAGAAAGAAGACTACAAGAATATGTGAAGCAACAAAAAGAATAGAAGAATCTCTGCCCCAGGCAGAAAAATCCGTATAAAATTAACCCGACAGAGACAGCATTCATGAACTGTGGGGATCCCAAGCGGTAGAGTTCAGATCAGTGTTCACCTAGCGCTAATTCCAGGCTCAATGCTGTCCCTTTGATTGTGGCCATCAGAAACCGTATCTTGGTCACTAAATAAAAATCAATTTTATTATTATTAATTTGGCTTTATCATTTATTGCCTATAACAACAGGAAAAAAGGATCAACCCTGGTCAGTGACTAGATCTATAAAAATATTCTTTACCATATGTATCAGTGTCCCTGCAACTTACTTCTACTAAAAAACCCAACACCTAGGGCTGCAGAAAAATATTGGCATCTTACACTGGTTGAATGAATCATATCTCAGTAACTTCACTGGTAAATTCTTTGACAATATCCTAACACAAAGACAATTTAAAATTATGAAACCCCCAATGAATAGTGTGAGTTCTAATAATTTTCCCCATAATTCTGCTGTATGGTGTTTGTTGAAAATACTTACTTTAGCTTCCATCCTGAAAAAGGGAATCCAAACTTACTCTGTAAATAGAATGGAGATAAAGTACAAAATCCAGATTACCTCTTAGATTTCAAAAGAATTGGCACCTTGCAGGTTAGATCAGCCACTTTTTTGAGCATGTGGGCCACCAGAAATGGTGGCTCTTTTCTTGGCCTGTTTATGGCAGGTGTCTTGCATGCAGGAGAATGGTGGGGCTGTTCTGCAGCTAGGTGCAATGAAGCCCACTCTATGATGGCATTGGTGGGCACTGGGATGTAGGATATGCTAAGGCACATTTGTTTCCAGGAACTTGTTGGTGTGTCAGACAGCCCAATTAACACATGCAAAATGTGTGTCTGGACTGTCCCCCCCGCCAGCAACATCTGCACAAGAACAGGATTTCTTTTTCCTGGAGAATATGGACAAGTTGGCTTACCCAAGCACTAGTGAGCCCTGTTTCAGTAGCTGATGTGGGTTTTATTTTTCTGGTGAATTTTCTTCCATTTGTTACCTGAAAAGGGGGGACATCGTGAGGAAGGCACAGTTGATGCTCAGGAGGGAATGAATGGCAAGCAATAAAGAAAATGTGGCTGAGTGCCTTGGCATACTGCTGGAATGATTCTGGGGGAGGGGGAGAAGTGGAGTGGTTTTGGCAGTTTCTTAGCTGGAGCGTCATCAACGTCTTTCCCAGCTGGGAGCAGAGACAATTTTGTGGTTTTTTTACTTTGCTTTGGACCTCTCCTGTGCAGCCATTTCTAACATGGAGCTCTGCCTGCTGCAGGCATGTATGCCTGTTGCTTACAAGAGAAAAAGAAATTCCCAGCTACTCCACAGACACAGACTTCACCAGCTGCCGGTGCTGAGACCAGCACAGTCTATGTGGGTGCCTGGGGGAGTCAACCCTTCTTCCCTCTCCCTCATCTGAGCTATCACCACCACCAGGGAGGTCCTGCTCTTGCATTGGAGTGCCCCCTGAAGCCGTGAGGGAGGTACTGTAGCCTCTCTGCCTCGACACAAGCCAACAGTGTCCCCTGCCAGTTATTGTCATAACTACACCAAAGGGGAAATTGCTAAATGGGCGGAAAAAGGCTGTTATTGGATTTTCTTTGACTTGCTGTTGCTATTGTTGTTTGTTCTGTCTTGTTTTATATATAGTCTAGCAAAGAATTATTATTATTTTTCCCGTATTTTTTGCCTGGAAGACATATAATTTTGATACCATAAAATAATTTGGGGGGAGGGGATCATCTTTCCATTCCAGGAAAGTTCTTGCCTTTCTTAGCAGACATCTGTCTTTTAAATGACGCAGTAGCATTGGTTGCTGAGAAGACCTTTACAGCAGCTGATTATTCTTTTCCACTTCAATTGTGTGATCGCAGATCTGAGTTTTGCAGCATCCAGCAGACTAGTGTCACCCCTGCCAGTGTCCTGTGCTTTGGTCTGTTGGGTATTGACATGGGTCAGCAAAGATGAGAGGGCACTGACTACATGGTTAAGTACTTCTAGCTGTCCTAAATGTTCTTAAGTTTGGTAGAATGGGAGGCAATATTGAAGCGATGCGCGGAATAAATAGACTCCACAACCTGGTGTAGTTATGAAGTGGGTATGTATGTCAGTGCCCGGCACAAGCGAGATAGCTCTCATGAAAACTTGTGCCCCGAGCTGCAGTCTGACCCACATCTTTATTCACAAAGGTGTTCCATATGCAGCACATTACACAACTTTTTCATGCATATTTAACCCCTGGCCCTGCCTGTCCTCGCTTCGTATGCTAAATAGATCCACGCCCTTCTGCGCATGCATGGTTCACTGTGATGGCCGCATGGGGGTCTTTTGGTGGTCTCTGAGGCTGAAGGTTGTGGTCTTCCTCATGATTGAACTTTCGAACTGTTCTCCTTTGCGCATGCGCTTTAGGACTTTTGGTGCTTATCTGAGTCTGTCTTATCAGTCCTGACCACCTTGGAGCCAGAGGAGCCCCTTTATCTGGGTTTTTTTGTGTCCCTTGATCTCCTCTGGTATTGTTCTTTATGCAAGAAGCTTCAGAAATTTGCATTTCCTATGCCCTTTGTACTATGGCAGAGGTTTCTTACATAAAAGGTTAATTCATTTTGTTAATTCAAGTGAACTTCTAAAATTTCTGTTTCAATATGGTTATTAAAACTCATTACTTTAAATAATCAGGTACAATGGTTATTCAAACTTGTCATTATCGAGGCACATACTAATTGCTTCATTTAAAAATGGCTACATTTTTCCATTTGATTCCAAAGGACCAGATCAGATTACATAGAGACATCAATGTATAGTACTTCATATTAGAAAATCATACAATGTTGAATTCATTGGGTCAAGCACAGCTAAATACTGCTCTGTGAGAAAAAAGGTTACAGAATCCAGCCTGAAATTCCCCAGTTGGCTTGGCCAGACTTGGATGCCCTATTTCAGGAAATATTAAAAATCATGTTAAGAAAGTTAATTTAATCTGACCTCAAAAATTTACAGCCGCCAGCTGTCCTGGGTAGCTGTAAAATGTATAGTCATTAACCAATGAAAACTGATGACAAAAGCTATGTTCTCATTTTCATAGGAGTACAAAGAAAAACACTTATCTCCCAGAAACTCATAGCTGATACTGCGTATTGTACTAACCCCCTGTAATTTCTGGGGCATTTTTTCCATAATACAGTATATATAGAGAGGTAAGTCAATAACATTTTATCTAAGGTATCTTGGAGACCTCCATCACTACATTACTAGGAAGTTATTTATATAGTAGAACACAAAACATTTGCTTGCATGTTGTGTTAGTACCTATTTCCTGAGGCAAAAAATATGTCACCAGAGCTCCTCCTTCCTTGAGAGATTCATTGAGGTCAGTAGATGGCAAAATGCTAACTTTCTTGGCTGTTGTTTCACTTAGAGAGCAGAAACATTTTCTCTATGCAGTTGGCATGCAAGCTGTTGGTAGAGCTGCTTCACTGACAATTAGTCAATGAGGGGATATTTAACATGAATGTGGGTTGGTCCACTGAGGACAAACACCATTACATGTAATTCCTGATAGTTACTATATTTCAAGAATACTCTTTTCTGTCTTTGCCACTGCCTATATTTTCACTGGAGAAAAACTTGGCCATTTTTAAAAAAGGTTTCACTCGATACTGTTTAACATTTATCTGGTCTATCTGACTTGATCACCACTACATGTTACACAGTGTTGTATATTTTCCATTTGTGTTAGGGTCTCAGAGTAAATAGTTTTTTGTTTTGTACATCCATTATGTTACTCTCCATATAAATCATATTTTATCCTCAGTATTTCATCTGGGTCCCACTACATATCACACCATAAACCTGTCAAGTGCTAATCTCCTTTGACTGACAGAGGCACAGCAGTCCGGTCATTCCTTGATTTGAACCAGAACAAAACTTGCTGTGATTTGAAATTTTTTACACACTGCTTAGATTTTGTAAATTATTTTAAAGAGCTTGAGACACCTAAAGAGCAAATTGAACAGGATAAATTATAAATAAACAACAAAAAATAAACATCTCACTCATAAGCAATGTAATTAATACTTAGGTCATGAAGAAATTATGTCAGGATAGCCTTGTTTCATGGACTATTTCTCTCCAAGCAAGCAGTTCCTTCCATGTGTAGGTATGTTCTCTAAGTACTGCATCTCAAATGAGCAAGATGCTAAAAAGGTCTCCTTAATCCCTAAAAAATAGTCTAAAATTGTAACACAGTGTCCCAGATCGCAATGGTAAGATGTATTCTATTTGCTATCTGTATGGCAGCTGTCTTCTTTTAAGTGGGCAGTTTTCCTTATTTCTTCCACAACCAATTCTCCCTGAGGGGGGGCAAGGGGCGGGGGGCAGGAACATCTGCTGATAATATGCTACTGAATGTCACTGCATGACTGATAAGAACTATAACATCCCATTGTGAGATGCTCCACCCAGAGGGAGGAGCCAAGCATTCTACCCAGATATAATCTAGAGATTCTAAAATACCAACACAGCTTCTTCACTAGATTTCCCAGAAAAACAACAACTGCCTCTTCTTCCACTGGATCGTCAAAAGAAAACTACATCCTTTTCTAGAGGATCCCTTCTCCAGCAAAACCACACCTGACACTCTAGGAGGACTGCAGCCACAATTCCAATTGGACTGCTCCCAACACCCTCACCAACAGGGTCAGGTTGTGTTCTGACTCTGTCAGTATTGTTTTAGTTTACTGCATTGTTTATTCTATCCTTTTATTTTCTTCCCTATTAAAGAACTGATATTTCCCGCTCCCATATTTTTTGCCTTAATTTCAAATTTATAGCAATTCAGAGGAGGGGAGGGAGGTTCACATTCTCCATTTCAGGAGAAGCTCCTGCCTTCCTTAGCAGGCACCTGTCTTTTCAAACCAAGACACACAGATAATGTATTTAATGATATAAACATGGATTAATTTTTATTAGAAACTTCAGCCTAAAAAGCAAATGGTCATGCGGTAAATAAGATCAATCATCTCCAATAGCAATGTATTTTTATAGGGTTTGTAATGACTTTATTATCAATCATTTTATAATTTAGGAGAGGAAACTTAGTTTTGTTCCTCCTTCCTTAGATCTGATATTACACAGTCTGATGTAATTATATATGTGAAAGATTTGGAAAGTCTTCAGTAGGCCCACAATGAATTGAAGAAACAGAACATTTCCATATCCAGCAAAAAATTTTCAATCAACATGTTTTTTCACAGCAAATGGCAGAATTTGAAAAAAAGGTTCTAAATTTTCCGTGGGAAAATCAAGACATCTGAAATTGCTCGAGTTTTCTCAGGAGAAGTAAAAATGCAATTTCAGCACTGTCTACTTTGTCATATATTAAAATATATTGGTTTTTCTATATTGTTTCAAGTCAAGTCTCAGCAATACTGCCTTTGCTTGAATCAAAGCTGTGCTCCAGAGAGTATATTTAGCAATTTATATTTCATTCCTCTTTTAGGAGTGGATGACATGTATTTCCTCTGTTCTAACTAATCTGTGGTACTGACAGGACAGCAATGTATCATGGGGAATGATACCTAATATATTTTCTCACAGAGAGTAGTAAGACTTGAACTGTTCCAGTGAGGGGCTTGCAGCAACCAAGACAGACAGAAATGAGTGTGAAAAGTCCACAGAAATAAGACACAATATCCCAAGTAAATTTAGATAGGGCACTATAGACAGGCGATATAGAAATATTGTGAGTTGGGGTTTTTTATTATTAAACACCAGATTGAAACATTTCAACATTTCTGAACTGAGATGTTCAGAAACTTGAAGTTTTCAAAGAATTTGGGGATCAACATATTCAGAAATAGAATCATTTTTCACTTAAAATTTCTGACTGTTAAATGACTATTTTCTTCCATTAGGAAGTTGCTAATATCACTTCTAATGAGGTCAGTAAAATTTTACCAATGTCAAATGATGGGGATAAGCTTTTCTTATGGATCTGGCTGAGAAATTAAAAGGGTGATTGGTGTTTCCAAAAATACATCTTTTTTTTTCTTTTTTTTTGGTTAATTGAACCTTGAAAACTCTGACAGTGCTGAGGAAACAGCATGAAGTGTGGGTAACATTAATAACTCTATAGTAATCCATGCTTATTTTAAAAAATCTAATCAGCAGCGAAAAAGGCCTAGAAAACGATATTCCTGAAAGAGCCAGACAGAAACAGAAAAGGATTGCAATAGGAAATGAATGAAATATGAAAATGGAAAGGCATCACTTCACTATGGAAATCCTTAGTCTTTCTCACCTCCCTCTCCCTTTTTCCTCCAGGTTTCTCATCTTCCATATTTTACCTATAACTTTTCTCCTTATCTCCTCCCTTTCCAGAGTATCAACTTACTTTTTCTGCTGACTCAGAGAATATGAAGAAGTAAACTGACAATGAGAAAACCTCTCAAGTATTCTCTAACTCGTATTAAGCAATTTCTTCCTTTTCTTCCTCAAGGAAAATGAGAGGAATTTGGAGTGCTTTATCATTGAAATGGTTCAGTGATAGTCAACCAAACAGGGTAACAGTAACTGAATTAATCCAACATCACTATCTCTGGAATCAGTGTTTCAATACAGTCTTAAATGTCCAGAAGTGCATATGGTCTGTCTTATTCTGGTACTAGTTCTGATATTCTCCAACAGTAAGGAGTCTGGAACTCACTAAATTGTTCATGAGAGGTAAATGCTGTGGAACATCTCTAGACCCAAAACTTTGTGATGGGTTGACGCTGGCTAAATACCAGTGCACCGACAAAAATAATTTATTCATTTTCCTCTGCTATAGTTATGCAGAGGAGCGGGAAAGAAAATTCATGGGGTGAGATAAGGATTAGGAGAAAAACACTTTAAGGGCAAAACAGGCTTAAAACTTCAAAAGGTAAAAAGAAATGTGACACTGGTCACAGGGGTTTTTTAGAGGATGGAAGAGTCAGGATCTTGATTCCATTATCAGAAGGCTTGATTTATTATATTATGATATATATATAACATTATAACTATACTACATAAAGATAGGAAAGGAGCTTCTTCAGAAGCTGGCTAAGCTAAGAATAGCACACAAAGAATAAAAACAAAGGTCTGTCTCTTGGCAGAGAGCGATAGCAGCTCCACCGTGAGTGGTCAGTAAATCCAAACATTTACAGAAGACCAATCACAGGTGGACCTGTTGCATTCCACAGCAGCAGATAATAATTGTTTACATTTGTTACTGAGCTTCTCAGCTCTAGCAGGAAAAATCCCAAAAAAGGATTTTTCACAAAAGATGTCTGCAACATCTCACCTTTCTTTATTTAGTTAAATTAAAAAGAAAAAATGCTGGTGTGGAATGCACAGAGAATTTCTTCACCTGTAGAATATACAATTCTATCATATCACTAAAAAAATCTTACAATATAAGAAAATGCAAAAACCAATGCAAAGACAATTCAAGTCCAAGGAGCTGAGTTTCAGGAAAAGTTCATGGACTGAAGATGTTCCTCTTTGACATATCTGGAAGTCCTTTTTTGTCCTGAAACAAGCTTCTTGCAGAAAAGTCCATCAATAGTTATCAAACAATTTCAAACAATTTAGACAACTACTAGAGTGTCCTGCCGCAGCCCTTAACTTGGGCTGAATGTGATTTTTGGCCCTTCAATCCTTTTGAGCTGCTGCCAGCTGTTTCAACCCTTTATATTTAATTTAATTTTTTTTTCCCAATCAGAAAGAGCAGCAGCAGCAGCAGCAGCCAGAGAAAGGCCCTGGGGGGCCCTGGCCCATGTGGAAGGATCAGGAACCCCAGACCTGGCCCACAGAAAGGTGGCCCAGGACCAGAAGGGAAAAGCAACACCCCCAAAACCAACAGGAGGCCGGGAGGTGGCCCTGGCCCAAAAAGCCAAGCCAAACAGCCCAGGCCCAGGCCCCGAGGCAGGTTCTGCCTCTCCACAGCCCCGCATCCTGCTGCCAGTACAGTGGCAGAGAGGGTGACCAAACGCTTCCTCCCCCAAAAATTACCAAGCCATGCCGGCAGTGGGGAGACAGAAGCTGTCCCAAGAATGCTCATCTCGGGTCTAGGAATGTTTGTTCCCCACAGCAAACGAGCGATGGTCACTTCCAGCTGTGCCCTGTGCCTCCAAGCATCACCCCCACCCCCTCCAGGCTGGCGAGCAAAGGCAGGTTTTTTGGAACACACTGCTCCCTCGCTACTACAGTTTGCAAGGGGCAGCAGAGATAGCAATCTGCAAGAGGCAACCCCTGAAAAAACACCCCCCCAATCTGCCGAGAAAGCTGATTTTGAATGCTGGCAGCTGGGCAGTACGCACAGCCAGCTGTCGAGCCACGCCTCCTCCACTAAAGGAGAGGCCGACGCCCTGTTCCCCTGTCCCAGCTTCCCCTGCAGGGGCAGCCCCGGGACAGCCCGAAGAACTCGGTGCGGAAATCACGCTGGGTGCAGGAGCCGTCGCCGCAGCCTCAGTAGCTGGAACCAACTCGGCGGAAGGCGGCACGGGGTCGGCAGCGTCGGGGGTGGGCGGCGGCGGTGGCAGCAGATGGCTCTGCTCAGCTGCAAGTCCATCGCCTAGCAACTCCGGCACAGCCGCGGGCAGCGGCGCCCTGGAAGGCGGCCCCTCCGGCCCGGCAGGTGGGGCTCGCCACTGTGCTCTTGGCGCCAGCCAGGGTGGTGTTTCCAGGCTCACAGGCGGAGCCACCGCGCCCACAGGCTCTGCCTGAGGGACGGCCACGAGAGGGGCCGGGCAGGGAAGCACCCCTGGGGCAGGTTGGGGTGGCCCCGCAATGTTGGCAGGCGGGACTCCGTGCATCGGTGCCGCCCGCAGCTCTGGCCGGGGCGGGGTCCACGGGGCTGGCCGGAGCAGTGCCGCCCACTCTTCATCCCCCGGAGAGAGGGAAGGCGGGGGGAAAGACGGCTCCGTCTGAGCATGCTCCGAAAACGCAGAGAAAAAAACTTCCTCGGCCCGGGGGAAAATTTCGCCCCTCCGCTTGTGTTCAGAGCGGCTGAGAGGCAGCAAGTTGCCCTCCTCCAAAGGGTCTCCTCCCACTGAAGTCGGGGGAAACGGAGCGAGGCTGTTGCACTTAGCAACCCAGGGAAAAACAGCTGCTCTCCATTCCAAAACCAGGAAAAGTGCTTTAAATGTTAAATAAATCCGAGGATATTCCAAACCTCGATCCAAAGCAAATTGGAAAATGGAGTCCATGCACTCCAACACGAAGACGTCCAGGGCATACAACACATTTGTAAAAAAAACCAAAAAGCTTTGCCCAACGAAAGAAGTCATATAAATGTCACTGGGACAGGAAAATTCCAAGAATTCCATCCTCTTCACCCCATTTTTGCCAGAGGGCAATAAGTTTCTCCTCTGAAGGGGAGAATGGAACCTCTGCCTCTGGGGGAGTAAACCTCCAGAGCAGTAGCCACAAACTACGAATGGCCACATCTTCAGGAGGGGAAAAGCCAACAGTACCTTGAGACAAGTGTCCAACACTCTCTGGCCAGCTGCATGGTGCTGCTAGGCTTTCCGAACATCTTCCTGGAGGCTTTTCAGGTTCTCTCTGTGGTCAGCCTTGGCTGTGAACTCTTTCCAAAATCAGGATCTTCAGTTCTTCAGCTCCTGGCTAGAATCCACTTCTGTGATGAGCGTCCTCTTTAGTCAAGGGTCACCAGCTGTAATGGTGGTCACAGGGGTTTTTTAGAGGATGGAAGAGTCAGGATCTTGATTCCATTATCAGAAGGCTTGATTTATTATATTATGATATATATATAACATTATAACTATACTACATAACGATAGAAAAGGAAAGGAGCTTCTTCAGAAGCTGGCTAAGCTAAGAATAGCACATAAAGAACAAAAACAAAGGTCTGTCTCTCAGCAGAGAGTGATAGCAGCTCCACCGTGAGTGGTCAGTAAATCCAAACATCTACAGAAGACCAATCACAGGTGGACCTGTTGCATTCCACAGCAGCAGATAATAATTGTTTACATTTGTTACTGAGCTTCTCAGCTCTAGCAGGAAAAATCCCAAAAAAGGATTTTTCACAAAAGATGTCTGCGACAAAGAAACACTTATTAACAGAATTATAAAAGGATAATGAGAACTAAAAATAAACTGTTCTAATATTTTTCCCCCTCCCACTCTCCCCCATGCCCTTCTTTCTTCCTCACCAACAGCTCAGGGAAACAAAACATGGGATTTTTAGTCAGTTTGTCACATCTAAAATCTTTCTTCAGTTCGCCCAGGGAGAGGAGTCCCTTTTGCTATGCCAGGGGGTCTTTCCTACAGGAAACAGTTCTCTGTGAACTTCTAACATGGTTTTAATTTTCACACCTAACAGTCCGCCCAGAATCTGCTTGCAATGTGAAGTCCCTCCCACAACTTGCAGTCTTCCCAGAACTGCTTTTCACGGACTATTTAGCTTATGGGGTGCAGTTTTTAAAAGCTGTTTTACTATGAAAGCAAGGGTCTTCTTCCTCTACTTCTGAAAGCAAGGATTTTCTTTTTCTCAGTTCTATCCTCTCACCTGATCACAGCTTTTCAGCATCCACATGCTCCAGTATGAGGACCTGTTTCTCATGGGTGAATGCTGCATCCCCCCCATGCACTTCATGAATCACAGGGAAACTTGTATTATAGTCCTCACCCCAGCTTGCAGAGGAGTCTCAGCTCTGATGCTCAGACCACTTCTTCCTCCCCCTCCCTCTTTTGCACCAACCTTAGTGTTGTCAAGTTGTACTACTCACATGTCTTCAATTTTTCCTTTTCTCTACCTCGGGAGAGAATTGGTACTCATAGGCTTGTTTATTCTCAAGTTCTATCAATTGAACCCTTTATAGAGCTCTGCAGTGTTGAAAAGTTAATCTTGTCCAGGTTCTGCAATCAGGGAATCACTCACTGTGCTTCTCTTTCTCTTGGTCACATGGTCTCCACCAGCACTGTGCAAGCCATGCAAGGCTGCTGGCTCTACCCCGTACCTTTTCCTCAGGGAGGATGCCAAGAAAAGAAAAACTGCTGACGCTGCTTTTGCCTTTCTGTCTGCAGCATAGCTAGTTAAAAGCAGTTAAGTAAATAAAGTCCATTAAGAGCCCTGCCACTCAGTGCAGACAACCATGGCTGCACAGTGCCATCCCAGCTGCACGGTCACTTGTGGTGCCAGGATGGCCCCCAGCAGCATGGCCTGGCGGCCACGTCACAACAGAATCCAGCACCCTCTTCTGGAAAGGGGGCCCGGGAGGCCCCCCCCACCCCACTTTTCAGAGCAGAGAGCAAGAGAACTTCATGCAGTTTTTCATTCTTCCATGTGTTATAAGAGAGGCGTTACCAGCTTTCTTCTAATTGGCTTAGCAGTGTGCTAATTCTCAGAGGTAGCCAGCAATTGTTTTTGCTAGGCATGAAGGAAGCTGCTAGCTGCTCCTCACAGACAATCACTTCGTGGGTGACTTTTTCCTGCTTCACCACAAGTCAATTAATGCAAAACCAGCACAACCTACTTAATTTACAGAGAATGGTATCTATTTCACCTGTTCTTCTCATTGACATTACAGGGACTGTAATGAAGACTGTACAGAAAATTTACAATTGTACAATTCTGTACACTGAGCATGACTACAGGACAAGTGTCCTGGAGCAACTTTATCATGCTTGTATCCTCATTTGTCTGTTTAGCCCAAAAATAAGTTTTGCACCTTTAAGACTGGTTCTGAGAGCAAAATGGAAAGAGAAGAATCACGGAGTTTGTTTTCAGAAGCTGCACTCACTCTTCCACATTTCTGCTCCTAGATGTACTGTCTGCAGCACATATAGATGGCGACACAGAGCTCTCCTTTGTTTTTAGTTAGTTTTTAGCTAGCTGAGGCAGAGGAATTCCCTAGACTGTAGTTTCTCTTTTTCTTAGAAGTGTTTAAACCTGCTGTAGATTGAACACCCATAAAAGCACCAACAGCTAGAACCTGTGGCCTACTGGGCTAGGCCTGGGCAGCGGCTTTTCCAGCACCAAAGACTGCTCAAAATAAGTACAGTTTATGGTTTCTTCATCCTACCCTACATCATACTTCCAAAAGCATATTTTAGGAGTTTATTAGTAATTGCACCCAATCTGTTAGAGGAAGAGCAGGAGATGATGCTTTTCGGCCTTTCCTTTCCTTCTTCTCCTTTGAATCTGTTATGTCACTTGTTGAAAATGTTCAATTTCCCCTAAATGTTGAAGATACCACCACCCTAGCATTTAATCCATAAACTTCCTTTATACAGTCTGTAATTTTTCTAGAATAAAGGCTGAAACTTTTCATGTGAACAAATACAGAACCCAGATGATGTGGAGAAATACCTAAAAGAAAAGTGCCATAATGACTCTAAAGAAAAAAGAGTATTGCAATAAACTAGGCCCTGGCCTATACTTACACACTGCGAGATACTGTAGGGCAGTGTAGGATACTGTAGGGTAGTTTTACATGAGAAACATCTATAGAAGTAATACAAAAGTTTCTTTGTAACTAACAGTCTGTAAAACCACTGAGAAGCTGTACACACCTCTGTGAAAAACACATGTTAAAGATGAAAAATCCCGGGAAGGCTCTCTCTTCCAACCAACAAAAAAGTAACTCACCCCAGCCCCCTGTCTTGACCAGGCCAGGCTAGGCAACCCCAGCTGCGGGGCTGGGCCCCTTCCCCTGGGGCGCCCGCCAGCCCCTCATCGGCTACCGGGGAGGGGAGGGAGTACAACTAGCCAGGCCAGTCCATAGCTGCAATTTCTAACATCTTACTGCTAGTCCAGCAGTAATTAACGAACGAAAACCACAGGCAACAGACAGAAGCAGGGGGGCAGGGAGATAATTCAACAGCTACCCCAATCACTCAGGCTGCAGCCAACACCCCAGCTACTCAAGCTGTAGCTAAACCAAACAGTAAGCCTAAGCCCATAGCTAAACTGGACAGTGAGCCTCAACCAATGGCTGTTGCTCCTACCACGAGAGGCGGAAAACACACAACCAGAACTGATCAGCCAATAGACAATAATGATAATCTGGGGGAAGGACCCTCAAAGCCAAAAACTGACACAAAATCAGAAGTCACTATTAAGTCATTTTCCCTATAAAACCTTCATAGACTAAGAAAAGATTGCACTTGATGACCTAACAAATCTATAGTTAGTCAGTTTGTCCATCTTTAGAATGCTACAAGAAAAGATACAATTCTAAAAAGTACTGAAGCAAGGCATTTGAGATCCCCGTCACATACTCTGATTATTCAGCAAAGAATGATGAGGGGGGCTGACACAATCTCTGGGCACAGATTCTGAAAAATGTAGCACTAAGAGATATATGTACAAACTATCTCTATATGCGACAAACCCAGTGGAAGACCATAGAACAAGGGATTCAACGCTTGAGAGAAATGGCAATGGCAGAGATTGTCTTCTCAGATCACCTACACACTATAAATCCAGACTTGGTACCATATACATCCATAATGTAGCAAAAACTTGTACGACTTGGGCCACAAGAATATGCTTCTGCTTTAACAATATTAAAGCAAAATAACAGGGAAGACACTGTACTTGAGATGGCGAAGAAGCTCCAAACATATGCAAATGCTGTGCATGGCCCAACACATGCAAAAATCACAGCTATAAGAACATGTTTGCAAAAATTAGAAGACAAAATAGAATAAAATCACAAAAAACCTCAAAGAAGAGATGAAAGAGGGCTTTCTCCAAATCTCGGCAATACAAATCAAAAATTCTCGTACCAAATGCAAACATCCCACAGAGAGAGAAAAAAGGTACGCCCCACAAGCTGAGCTGTGTTCTTCCTATGTAATTATGAAAAAACCATGAAAAAATAAGATAGAAATCTACTGCTGCTCTAACACAATGGGGGCTTGAATTAGAAAACAACAAGATTCAGAGAGGAAGTTCTACCAAAAACAGAAGCAACTCCAACCAAATTACCAAGTATTATGATGATGACGACATGCCCAATCCCCTGGAAAGAACCTCCAAATCATACGGCCCCCCCAAAAAACATAACCAAGCTTAGAGGGGCCCTGCCTCTAGCCAGGTAGAGGCTAGAAAGAACCATATTTTTAGACTGTGATTCATTAGCCTAGTATACCAAAATCACAGAAATATAAAGCCTTAGTTGACACTAGTGAGCAATGCACATTAATCCCATCAAAACAAGTGGGGGCAGAATCTATTTCTCTTGCTAGCATGATAGGAAAATCACAAGATTTTACTTTAGTAGAAGCTAATGTGAGCCTGACTGAAAATAAGTAAAAGAAACACCCTATTGTAACTAGCCCAAAAGCCCATGCATTTTAAGCACAGACTTTCTTCAAAATAAATATTTCAAAGACCCAAGAAAACTCAGGTGGGCATTTAAGATAACATCTATAGAAACAAAAGATGTTAAAGCCATTAAACACCTTGCCTAAACTATCAAAGTCTCCAGTGAGTTAGAGAGCCAAAAGACAGTCAACAAACCCACTCACCCTTCAACAACCCCATTTAGCCTATGCACAAATCTAAAAGAGAATAGAGATTAACTATGGACTATTGTGCCTTAAATAGACTCCACCATTAAGCACTACTATACCAAACATATAAAAGCTCCAACACAAGCTAAAATCCAAAACAACAATATAGTACACACTATTAACAATGCCAATGCATTTTTCTCCATTCCTTTAGCAGCAAAATGCAAGCCTCAATTTACCTTCACATTAAGGGGTGTACAATACACCTAGAACAAATTGCCACAGAGGTAAAAGCACAGTCCTACCATCTACCAATTAATCCAAACTCCTACCATCTATAAATTAATCCAAACTTCACTGGAAAAGGTAAAGCTCCAAAAATATCTACAATACATCAATAACATCATTGTGTAGAAGAACACAGCAATGAAAGTGTTTAAGAAAAAAATGTCATCTAGATTCTCCTAAAAGCCAATTTCACCATCAAAAAAAGCAAAGTGGAAGGACCGACTTGAAGTGGCGGGCTGCTGGTGATGTCTCGGCTAGCAATGCCAGCACCGCCTGCAGCCAAGGGGGCACTCTCCCGGCTTCACTGCCAAGCACAACGCCTAAGGTCAGCACCTTGCATAGAAGCAGCAGGGCTGCCTTTAATAGAGATGTGGCCGCCTAGAAGCTTCCTCCCGCATGAATGAGAGAGAGGGAGCGCTCTTCAGTTTGTGGCAAATTAAAGTTTATTGTAAATCCAAGGGACGCTAGGAACCAAAGCGGGGGGGGGGCAATTACATGGCATTATAAAGGGAGTGGGCGGTAGGGGTGGAAGCGGTTTGGGAACCAATGGGAGTAGAGGTGGGAGTGGGATACACAGGATTGACATTAGAGAAAACCCAATTAAAAAAATATGAAGGAGGGGCCCCGGTTCCTGAACCAATCCCTCTACATCCCAGCTAGAAGGTTCCAGAGGGTGCAGAGAGACTGACAGGCAACCGGGGTAGGGTCAGGAGAAGGATACATTGGTCTCCGGGGAAACCGGGGAGGAGTAGGGGAGACTGGCAAAGAGGGATACATCGGTCTTCAGGGAGACTGGGGAGGGGTTAAGAATGGATACATTGGTAACCATAACAACTGGGGCAATGGACAGCTACTGGGAGGGGAGGGAGGACAAGGCAGAACTATTTTAAAACAGAGGGGGAACAGAACAAACCAACACAACACAACGCCTACTCAAGAGATCCAGTTCCTAAAAGTAAAGTGACAAAACAGACAATGTCAAATTCCCACCAATGTCATCAACGAAGTCACAACGTCTCCACCAACCAAGAAAAAAGAAACACAAGCTTCCCTAAATGCCATAAGCTTTAAAAAATACACTTTCCTCAATACAACCAAATTATAAGCCCTCTCTATTTAATCACCCACAAAAAACCACTTTCCAGTGGGGCCCTAAATTACAACAAGCCTTTACCCAAATTAAGAAAAAGATCGCTCGTACAATAGCCCTTAGCTCAGTCAAAACAAAACCAAATGTGCTCTACTCTACAGCCAAGAACCATAGTTTATCCTAGTTTTGTTAAAGAACAAAAAAGTGCCTAGCAAAACTCAAAGTCAACCACTAAAATTCTAGAGCCAAAATCACAAAAAGTCTAAAGCCAACTACATGCCCACAAAAAAAAAAAAAAATTAGCAACCAATAAAAGAGTTCAAATTGCCTCAAAAGTCATCAACACTAAAGCACAATTCCTCCTAGCACCCCAGCTATCAATACTAGAGTAAATATTCAAAACAAAAATTCCTTCTATCCACCATACCACCAATGCCACATAAAGCAAGCAAATCGCCCCCATCACACAGCACACCCGTATTAAAAAACTAAATCGCCCTGAGATTTTAAAAATAATTACAAATTAACCAAAAAGTAAAAACCTTGGTCTCATAAAAAATAAAAGCAAGTAACACATGCTGAAAAATCTCCACCATACAACCGTCAACAAAAAAACACATTGCACTCTTTTTACTAATAGTTTTTGTTGCTTTTTAAAAATAAAATGAAGGTAAAAACCAGCTATATAAAGCTCCACACAGCAAGTTACAAAAGCTACTAAAAGAAAAAGTAAATCAAGCCAACTCACTAAACAAAGCAATTCAATTAGCCTATAAACATTACTAAAAAACAAAGTAGCCAAAGCTCTACTTCTACAGTAATTCATAAATTGTAGTCAATGCTCTTCAAGAATAGTTTAAAAAGTAGGGAAAAAGCTAATTAGCAGCATAAAAACCCCCAATTTAAGTTGCTAAAGAAAAAAAAGATATCACTACCAAAGTAAAGAAACTGCCTATAAAAGCCCATATCCCCAAAAATAAAACTAATGAAAAGCACCAAAACAACAAGCAAATCAATCAAGCTACAAAGATAGATGTGTCAAAAATAGACTTAAATTAACAACACCAAAAAAAGTTGTTTCTAGCTAAATAAGCTCATAATGCCTAAAGTCATCAAAATAAAAATGCCACTTATAAATAGACACAAAACAGAAAATAAATTTAACCATAAACAATATTTCTCAAGTTATCTGTAATGGTAAAATATGTGCTTAAAACAAGCAAGCCAAGCAATTAAAACCCCTATAATATAATAAGCAATAGTCCAAATTTAAAGAAGCCTAGCAAATTAACTACATCACACTACCCTAAACATGCCAAAGTAAACACTTCGTGCTTATAACAGTAAAAGCCACCACTAGATAGCTAGAGACCTACCCTATGCCTTACACTACAGCCCATAACACCATCCTAAGCCTTAAAAAGCAAGTCCTTTAAAAACAAAATATCCTTAAAAAATTAACAATGGGACTCATTTCAAAAACAACCTTATCAAAACCTAGTCTAATGGACATAACATTAAGTAAGTGTACCATATCCCCTACCATGCACCAAACAAAATAAACAGTTGCAAATAAAAAAAAAATAAACTATTAAAAACACCTTAAAAGCATTAAGTAAAAAATCTTTCTGATATTAAAAACATCTAACAAAAGCCACCTAGTTAGTTAACACCCAAAGCTCCACCAACCAAAGAAGCCCTACCCAATCTAAACCCCAACATACAACCAACAAAAAAAATCCCAATAATGCACGTCGAAAGTTTATTAAAAAAATTTAATTATTTCTGCCTCAAATACAAACTCATTCATAAAATGAGTTTTTTTAACTTAGTTTAGAATTATTTATTTTGTGTAACTTAGTTTTTGAGTCTTTACTCAAAAACTAAGTTACACAAAATAAATAATACAAAAAAAACCCCAACACAATACATACCTCAAAAAAATCCAATTATTAAGTAAAAACAATGTATAAATATCACTACTTACTAAATTTTATTACCATTATCTATATATAGCTATATACTATATATATATATAATGTATGTGTTTATAGAGTTAAAATGCATACTAGTTTTAGTAATAAGCTAACAATATGAAAATTAAGAGTAGAATGTCCTAAAGTAACTTTATAATACTTATATCCACTTTTATCTATTCAGCCCAAAAATAAGTTTTGCACCTTTAAAACTAATTCTAAGAGCAAAAAAAGAGTTTTTATTTTCAAAAACTACACTAACTCCTCCACATTCCTACTCCTAAACTATGTCATCTGCAACAGTACAAACAACAAGACAGAGCTCTCCATTGCTTTTAAATAATTTTTAGCTAACTAAAGCAAAAATAATTCCCTAAACTATAGTTTCTCTTTTTACTAGAACTATTTAAACCTACTCTAAACTAAACACCTAAAAAGCACCAACAAGTCACACCTGTAGCCCACCAAATCAAGGCTGAGCCACAACATTTCCAACACCAAAAAGACTAATAAAAGACCAAATAAGCCAAATGACAACCCACAAAGAAAACTTTCTAAACTTATCATCTCTTTCAGAGCAATAAAAGATTTTATTGTTCAATATTATTCATTTTTTATACTAAGAAATATTTTGCCTGTTAAATAAACAAATGTTTTCCACTTTTCTCCAAATAATCTTTTTCCAAACCAGTTAAGAAAAAAGCCACTTAAATCTATTTTCTAAAAAAAAAATAAAAATAAAATCTTTAAAATTTTCTCCCAAATTTCCCCTAAACCAAAACAAATACAAGTAGTAATGAAATTACACCTTGATTACTGGCTGTACTTACACTATGTAAACTCCTTCCCTCAAAGGCTTGTTCTCTGCTCTCTTCCCTTTTTAATTCTCTACCTTCCTAGTTTCCATTCACCATAACAGGATCATTGAATGCCTTGGATTGAAAGAAACCTTAAAGACTATCTAATTCCAACTCCCTGGCCCTGAGCAGGGACATCTTTCAGTGCCGCACAGCAGGTTGCTCAGAGCTCCATCTAATCTGGCCTACAACTCTTCCAGGGATGGGGTATCCACATCGTCCCTGGGCAACTTGTTCCAGTGCCTCACCAGCACCACAGTAAAGGATTTCTTCCTAACACGTAATCTAAACCTATTCTCTTTCAGTTTGAGGCTATTTTCCCAAATCCCATCACTACATGCTCTTATAAAAAAGTCCCTCATCACCTTTCTTGTCCCTACCTTCAGGTACTGAAGGAAAGGCAGCAACTAGGTCATTCTGAAGCCTTTTCTTCAGGCTGAACAATCCCAACTCTCTTAGCTTTTCATCATAGGGTTTTTTGCTTCATCATTTTCTCTTTTCTTCCTAAAAGTTCCATCCCTCTGATCATCTTGTTAACCTTCCTTTCAACTTGCTCTAACAAGTCCTTTCTGGCTTGGGGACCCCAGAGGTGGATGCAGCCCTCCAAATGGGATCTCAGTAGAGTAAGGCAGAGGGGCAGAATCACCTCCCTCAGTGTGCTGGCCATGCTTAATTTGATCCAGCCAAAGACACATTTGGCTCTCTGGGTTGCAAGCACACATTCTTGGGTCCTGTCCAGACTCTCATCCATAAACACCCCCTATTCTTTCTTGGCAGGACTGCTCTCAATCTGTTCATCCTCCAGCCCCAGCCAGAGGCAGCATCTTGCACTTGGTTTTATAAAACTCCATGAGATTCCCACAGGAATGGGAACTCACTTCTTGAGTTTGTCCAAGTTCCCCTGGATGACATCCTGTTCTTCAGGTGTGTCAACTGTACCACCCAGCTTGGTGTAATCTGCAAATTTGCTGAAGGTGCACTGGATCCCAGAGTCCATCAGGACTCTGAGCCATTGACTACTACTCTCTGAGTCACTGAGTACTACTACATCCACCCAACCAATTTCTTATCCATTTAAGAGTCCTCTCATCAAATACATCTCCATCCACTCACACCCAATAGCTCAGATGCCTCTCTTCCCTCTCTCTAAGGAGAAAAATAAATTGAGAGCTGAGAAACCTGTTTTATGTATTGGTTTGATGTAAATATTGAAATGTGTGCACAGGCCTTGCTATAAAAGGAGAGGGACTGGGGAGGGGGGAGCAGGGGGTATCACATTTTTCACAACGCTTTGACATTTCACTTTGAATTCTTATTCCATCCTTACTTCTGGCTTGGTGCATTTCTACACAACAATACATGGGCTGTGTGAGAGATCCTGTTTCACTGAGCATGTTCAGTAAACAGAAGATTTCAAGAGCCATCTGGCTATCCTGTGCCACAACTTGTGGGAATATGATGTCAAAAAGGGACTTCGCAGATGTATGATATACCAGCGGATTAACAATGCCATTTTAATGCAGAAATATCTTCCGAATGAAGACCTTGTATTCATTTCTCAATAGCAAAATACACAAAACAAGAACTAAACGCATCTAAATTAATAAAATTCAAGAGTGTGTGCTTTAAATGGCGCCATTTTGAAAAAAATTTGTTGTACTTAAAACATGATCTTCATCTACCCTTAATGCATGTTTGAACCACAAAACTGTTAGGTTCTACTTAGGGTCTAATGCACAAGCTCTGGCACCTCTAGTCGTGGGAAGTTAATATCTTGTTATCTGCTCTGAACATTGTCCTGTGAGAGGAATCCACCAAGGGTAAAAGGGACTGTAGGCCCACTTCTGGCCTGGTTGAATTCCATATCTTCTCTATTGCAGTCAGGTAGAAAAATGATAAAAGAAAGGCCTCATAAAGTCAGGCCTGCTCTGTTAGATCAATGGCTGGTCTGTCATTTCTTCTAAACAAAGCTAGTACTTTGCAAGTTCCCCTGTGAAAACAGTCCTGGTATGAATAGTTTGTTAACATAACAGTCTATTCCTGGGTGAAAAACAACTAGCACCTGCATAAGCATTAAATCTATCCCATGAGAATCAGTGAAGAAAATATGTAAACAATTTAAGAACAGAGAGATTTGACAGACAAGTACATGGTTACCTTTTACTAACCAATAGATAATTGGCAAGAAAGCTACTAACCAATTGGAGTCACACACAAAGTCTGTAAAACTGTATAAAAATGAGTTATGTGAATAAAGAATGGACTTTTCCTGCATGAACAAAATGGAGTCTTGAGTGTTTTGTTCCAATATTCTGTATTGACTTACATCACCAGTGACGGTCAGTACATATTAATGTACTGCTGGTGAAGTGGCTGAGTCGATGGATGCATTTAATTCTGCAGCCTCTGCAATACCAGGGACTATCCCTGATTGTCCATGTTACAGACAACATGTAGGGTGCTTTTTTAAGAATGCCACAAGCTGTTAGCTTCAGCACATATATCAGAGTCCATAGCTGAGTAGAGCTAAACAGTACTTCAATCATATCATTGTCACAAAGGGCTCCTCAATGTCTCCTAAATATATCTCTTTTTCATACATTTTCTTTCATAAGCCTCTTCTTCTCTACCCTCTCAGTTCCCACACTATTTATGTCTAATACTTCTCCTTTTGCCAAAATGTTTCTCCTTACCATATAAGTTCGGCCTCTCAATGTCCATCTGCTTCTTCTGAGCTTCCAAAAAGGCTTGGATGTCAAATCCTTTTGCTACAGAAACACCACTGAGGAAGCGAGGAGGGATTTTTGTGCAGACATCAGGTTCTTCTGCACCAAACCCCAAATTAAGCAGAATCTCCACTGGATCTTTTTCCCATAACAACAGACATTCAGTGATCCTGTGGTGAAAACATCAAGGTTATTTACATCACTGTCTTGGTACCACTTTTTTTTTGCAGTAGCTATCATATGGTCTTGTTTTTAATAATTTTCTTCCCTTCTTTTCCTCTCTTGTGGGTACTATTGCTGAAGTGGAAGTAGTCACATTGCATTTTGGGTCACGTTGCTAGAAGATTTATATATGTTCCTTTCCCCAGAAAAATCTGGTGGCATTGTATTTAGATAGCTTAGCAAGTAGGACATTAACAAAAGGTGTAGGTTCACAGCTCTGCGGGCTCCCTTTGCTCTAGACACAACACAGACAAGGCAAGCTGCAGCTGCCATAAAGTCTCACAGCCTTTTACCTTCCAGAACACTGTAGCTTCAGATAAGTTTTGATTTTTTTACCAATTCACTTGAGATCAGGCAACTGTTATTGAGAAGATTATTTTAATCTTGTTCAAATAAACCAGTATATGGCTTTTACAAAGTAAGACCTTGACTGCTTATTAAAAATTGTACTCACATTTGTTGATCTCTGGACAGACTAATAACTTGTATTCCTCTCTGTTCATATATGGATGTAACTAACCTTTGGGGTGGACCAGTGAGTGTGAGCACATGCGAAAAGCTGAGATTCTTGCAGCGTGACATAACTGGACTTTCTGAAAACTCTAGCAGGGACCTAGTTGGTAAAAAAGCAACCATGAAATACGTTTGCTTACATATTCCTCCGGGACATCATTATTATTTTTTCCTAGAGTAAACATTTGCATTTGTCTTAGTTTATTATGATACATAATAGCCATGTCTTAGAAGACAAGTTGATAGGAGTGAGGCAATACACTTCTTGAGAGCAGTATGTTACAGTAGGTGTGAGAATGTATGTGTAAGGTACCAGTTAATTAAAAAGGTGGCACAGTGGCTCACTTTTTGACAGATGGTGAATCTTTGGGGAACGTTTAGGGAGTATGATTTCTGTAGTGACCTATTTCAAAATATATAATTGCTGCATAACAAAGTTTTGGCGACACAAGGCATAATGGGTTGTGGCAGCAGGAGTCATGAGAATGATTCTGCTCATTATTGTGTCTGTATTTGCTAATCTGTAGATAAATAACTGCTTTTCAGATCCCTCACACTGTGAAAGGAATATCCCATACCATGGTAGTCTTGCCAACAGGTTTTATCATGCCCAAAATTAACTTTACCTTACGCACACCTATTAAACACTAGCAAATGTTTACATAGAATGGAAGCATTGCATTGATAATTTTTTTTTACCGTTGCAGATTATCTATCAGCTCACATATTAAGGAGGCCTAGAGGGATATGCAGATTTTTGAATTAACATTGTTGATATAAGTTTGAGAGAAGGAAACTGCAAAGAAGACTAAAAAATATTAACTTTTTACATTTTCCCCTCAAAACAGAAATCATCAAATTAGAGAAAAGACCAAAAGACTGATTTAGTAAAATAAGGAAAAAATTTAGCCTGAGTGACAAAGCTCAAACAAACAATATCACTACACTCAAAGTGTAGTTTACTCATAGAATAATGCAATACATGTCAATAAGAAAAGGAAAATAAGTACCTTTATATTTCATGAATCCACAGCAGTACACTCGAAGCCCCTGCATTTAAAAGTAGGCACTATGAATTGGGTTCCACCATGTGCTGCAGAACCCTTGAAGATATCTATATAGAGGAAATTTGATTAAAATTAATTTCAGTCCCAGGGTTGTTTTAATATAAGCCCCACAATTGGAATATATTGCTTTATATTCTCATTCCAACATATACAGGTAGGATTTTTTGGTAATAATAGTTTTTCAAGTATATTCAAAATTTTGTGAATATTTGTGAATATTGATTTCTCTGGGCTTAGCATCATACACTAAATATGTTTGAGAGTAGTGATGCATGCTGAATACTTGCAAGAGTTTCTGGAGCAGGAAATATAAGTCAAACAGCTTAAAACACTGTTTAGTGGATTCCAAGTGTGCTACACCTGTGAACTGTAACGTATATATTTGATCATTTCATGAGGATGAGCTAGAAATAAATTAGATAAAAGTATACAGTGCCTGTAGTTGCAACTTCCTCTTCTAACACTAAAATAACACACATGGCTGATCAGAAAGCTAGGGTAACGTTTGCCTATAAACAGCAGAAGATACCTGAATTACATAAGATAAATGCTATGGGGGTTTTATCTATAAAAATAAATAGAGAAAAACTGTCAAAGTTTTCTCTTCTACTTTAAAAAAGTTGCCTCAGTAAAGACAGAGAAAACATCCTTTCAGAGGATTATTATTCTGCTCATAAATTCTTACATGAGTTTCTTCTAGCTTATTCAGTAAAAGGATATCCATCCAAACTGAGAACATAAAGGTTACTGACATCTTGTAATTTGTGCAGTAACATAAAACAGACTTTCTAGCAGCAAACTGAGCATGTTTTGAATGAGAATCAACTGCTCGTTGTGTACTATTTCCTACTCAAGTGCCAACAGAAGCTGTAAATTCACTATAAAATCCTAGAAAATGTAAAAAGTAAGATTAGAAAGTGAGAATTAATACAATTTTTCCCCTAGCAGCACATACATATTCCTCTCTAAGAGAACATTATACCACAAACTGACTGCTGGTGTGATTTCCTCAATATCTCACATTGCCAGGACTCAGCGAACACAAATGCTGTAAAATAAAAACCTAGCACTGTGAAACACTGCTAGGATGTTAAATAAAGAACATAATGAGGATGTTAAAGATGCTATGTTTATAGGCAATATAGGCAGCAGCAAGTCACCAAAAAATCAAATGAGCAGAACATGATAGGTTATTGCAAGTTGGGTAAGAGGCAGTAGCTTGTAGCAGTGTGTTGCAATATCCCCTTTCAGCTAACCCACCTCCCATCTGGTTGGCTCACCTGTCCTTCCCCTCCCCCCCGTCCCTGAGCTTAAAAGGAACCTCAGACCACGTGCTAGGGGATTCTGTTGGAGCTGTTACCATAATTCAGATGTCTGCGCCTTTGGAATAAAGATCTGGATTTTAACCCTCCATCAGAAACCGTCTCCTTTCTCTTCACCTCACCTAAGGACTTTCACTAAAGGTAAAACTGAGCTTCCCACAAGCCTGGACTTGTTTTCTAGTGCCTAGCTGTGATTCCCAGCTGGCCAGAAGTATCCCTCTGGTGAAATACCACAGCCGCTGCCTCCGGCCAAGCAGCAAGGGTCAGACCAGCCCAGGCACATTCCACCTAGATATATTGGGATCTAATTCCAATAGCAGCTGGTGTGGCTGTACTCTAAAATGAGGCAAACACAGGTTATTACACCTTAACTAGTTTTTTTTGTAGGCCAAAGTAAGTTGTCCTGTATTTCTGTGGGGGAAGAGCATACCAATATACTGCTACCAAGACTAAGACATCCAATCTGTTAAGTGGTAATAAATTGCTCAGGACCCCTTGTCCACCTCGTGACTTGGACAAAGTTTACATCTCTGGGTGGGGCACCACAGGCCATTTCCCTCATG
Organism: Setophaga petechia; assembly: GCA_024362935.1. Classification (NCBI taxonomy): domain Eukaryota; kingdom Metazoa; phylum Chordata; class Aves; order Passeriformes; family Parulidae; genus Setophaga; species Setophaga petechia. The sequence goes on along the minus strand of JANCRA010000026.1, from coordinate 12,022,070 downwards.
GTTAGTCTCAAGGTTTTTTCCTAATGAGAAGACTCTCATGACAAGTTTCTCATAAGAGAGGTTGTATTTTTTTAGAGTTTGTTTTCTACATATTCAAGACATCACAGAAATTGTTATGGGGAGGGCACGGTATTTATACTTCCTGATCTATGTAAGTATTTTGTTTTGTTCCCAACACTAGAAACACTGAATCTGACTACCAAACTGGAACATACTTCGGGGGAAATAATGCCCTTTAGAAATCTGTCAGAAAATGTAAAGAACATAAACAAATAAAAAATGCTTTTTAGGCCTACTATGGTGCTAACTGTGACTCTTCACTGAACATCTAAGTATACCTTTGCCAATGAATGTGGCCTCATATACTTGAGGAAAGATAGGACATTTTTAGCCTTAGTAATCTCTTACTAACAGGAGACAAGATTAAATCACAAACTGTTGAACTGCATCTTCTATTCAATAAACAGGAAGTGTAGATATGGAAAGACTGATAAATAATATTTTGGGCTTCAAAAATATTCTTCTGTGGACATGAAGAGCTGTGAGGTGATCTGAGCTTCTTGTTCCTTTCCTATTAAAAAAAAAATTCTCTGAATTCCCTGTGTTCAACAGATGAGGAAAGTAGGTAAGAACAAGTGAGAAGTTTTGCATTTAGGCCAAGCAGAATTATGGTCACCTAATAATCTCATACTATAACGTCTAGAGTACATTGCAAACGCATCCTAGAAACCTCTACTCCTTCAGCAGAAGAAAATGAAATCATGCCAGTGAAGAAGGTGAACCTGGGACTTTTTGGTTGAAGGCCTTACGAGAGAAAAAAAATATACACCTTCACCATGGTATCACATTCTCCCAATAACTCCCTCCAGCCCAGACCAAGATCTGTGGTGCTTGATATTTTATCATTAAGCAGTCCTTATTAGAAATTATGAATGGTGTTCTAATGTTCTGTCTTACCTCCCTGCTCTTGGCCTTGCAATTTATTCACCCTTGTTGGTAGACTGAAGAAAAAAACCCTTCCCAAAAGAACATCTGCTCTGTCCCAAGGAGAGAAAAGGTCAGGAAGACAGTCAATAGGCAGGCCCAACACAGGTCATTCACGACATGGATGGGGATGGCTTGTGTAAAAACAGAGCCATAGGCTCATTTTTCCTGTATGCGTCTCCTACTTTCCCCTCAATATACATCAACTTCTGTTAAGTATTGAGATTCAAATCTTGAGTTTATGCTTAAAGCAAAATTAATGAAATTTTAGCAGTCTGCATGAGTAAAGTCTGCCATTTCTGAACTTAAATGTTATTAAAGACCTAATTAAATCAGCTTATCTGGGCCAGGAGTGAGTAGAATAGAAGTAAAAGCCTTTTCAGTGTATCACCTAAGAGGAAGCTGTATGACAGCTCTCAACCATTCCATGTTTGCATAGTGACAGGGTAATTAGTAATGACACCTGCAATAATAGCTAGCTCTCCTACCTATGAATGTGGCTGACTTGGTCTTACCCTAATATTGAAAACTGTTGCTATGACTGTAATATAAGGCAACTGCTATTTTATTTATTTTTTTTGCTCCTCATCTCACTTCCAAATATCATTCCTAAGTCTGCATATGTTCTTTTTTTTCACACTTTAAAAGTAGGGAATACATGAAGTTATACTGAAGGATTCATGGGAAATACCAGTCTTTCAGGCTTTGTTTTTATACCAAAGTTGAACAAAAATGTAAAAATATCTCAATTTTGGTGATCAAAATACGATTAATTTTAAGTTTAAAGTTAAACTATATTTCTCTACAGTGGTATGGTACTTTGCCTATGGAATTAGGTACAGTATGTGTAACCACAGTTTGTGTCATAAATCATTCTTGTACAGCTTGCTACATCTACCCTGGGGCATACAGCCTTCTGAAATTACCATGGCAAAGTGGACTATTTGATCAGAAAGAGATTGAGACACATGATGGGAAATTCTATCTTTCAAAGAATAGCCTGGAAATTAATGGAGCATTGAGAAACATTTCTCATGAGGGACTGTGTCATAAGCAAGACAGGTCGTTTCAGAACAAATAGTTGTGTAGAAAACATTTTGATGTAGTTTAACAAAATAAAAAGCTCAATCTTTCATTCAAATTAGGGGTCACAATTTTCCTACCAGAATCTTCAATACCAAAGATACTATATTTCTTACCAGAGAAAAAAGATAAATAATTATGTAATGAAGTAACACAAACTTACAGAACACAAGAATGCAATTAGTGATGGATATTTTCTTCTATATAGTCCTCTAAATATAAAAGTAGAACTCTCAGGTAGACCAATTACCACCCCATTATATGACTTCATTGATGATCAGTCTTGGAATGGATAGGAAATACTGGGTGAAGAGTCTAGTAATTTCCTTTAGTGGTCTGAGGGCTTTTTATAAATAAATTTGGAAAGAAAAATAAAATTGCAAAGCATTACTTTATTATATGAAGCCGTAAATATTCTGGAAGTATCAAGCAGTCCTAATGAAAATTGAAAACAATATTTTCTTATTCTGCGTGAATACATCCTAACACACAGCTCCTGCATAGCTTGAACTGTGGGGACTGTCCACTCTTGTGCATAGGGAGGATTATCCTCCAGCAGAGCCAGAAATCCCAGCTCTCCCACCTTTCTTTTCAGTTTTTTAACCCAAAGATAAGCAAACACGGCTCACAGATATTTAAGTTGTGGTTGAAAAATATCAAAGGCAGGCTTCTTTCCCTGCAGGTTCAACCAAAGCCAATGAGATTATCAGTTTAAGGACACATTACAGAGGAGGGAGGGAAGGGCTGATCTACAACATGGCTGAATTAGACATAAGATAAAGTGGGAGGTGGCTCCATTGCATTATTACCTCCTGGATTCAATGCTGCAACTCTCATTAGCACAGTGAAAAGACATGAAAAATTGCAACAGTTCACAAGTCTTTAGAGACCTACTCTTTTTTTTTTTTTTTTTTTTTTTTTTTTTTTTTTTTTTTTGTTAAATTACAGAGCAACAGAGTTGCTTGAAGACTGTCCATGTCTGCCCAGCTGTAAGTCTGAAAGGTCATTACTGGTTCACTGAAGATTAGACTATACCAGTAAACCAGCACATTTTCTCTCAACCAATCTTTTCAGTTCCCTTTATTGTCAGTAAAAGAGTTTACTCATATTAGGAGGAAGACACAAAGAGGTTTTTTTCTCTGTTGATGGAAGCAGCCTGGCCTTGGACTAAACACAGGGCTCTGAGATTTTATTTCCTGACAAGTGGCTCATTCACTCAGACAGAAATGAAAACAGTAGAACACTCGTGAAGGTTTGGTGAAAGAAAGATTAGATTCTGCTACACTGGCAATGTTTTCCCTATCCAATGAAGAAAAAGGAGGCAAACCATAATCATTACCATGACACTGAGTATCAATATAAGTATCTGGTACTTAAAAACTCCCTTGGGAAAAAAAGAAAGTTGTGCTTTATTACCATTTCAATAGTGTAGTGGGTTGAGCCCTGGCCAAATGACAGTGCATCCACTAAAACTTTTTACTCATTTTCTGCTGTGAGATAAGGATTAGAAGAAGTGCAAAAGCAGTCTCAGAATTTTAAAGGTGATAAAGAGAGCTTTATTAACAGTATTAAAAGAAGAATTATAAGAATCAGAATAAACCTTCAGAACACTTCTCCTCCCCCTACCTTCTCTTTTCTTTCCCACTGACAACATAAAGAGACAAAACCTGGGACTTTCAGTCAGTTTATCACCTCTAAAATAGCCTTTCTTCAGTTTACATAGAGAGAAGAGTCTCTCTTGCCATGCCATGGAAACTTCTCCACAAGAAACAGTGTTCTTGTGGCTTCAATATCACAGCAAATCAGCTGCCCTGGAGACAGAAATCTGTTCACCATGTGCAAGTCCCTCCCCTCGACTTACAGCTTTCCCCACAATTGTTTTCAAGAGCTCAGTCTTTGACTAATGTGGTACACTTTTAAGGATGAGTTGTTCAAAAGCAAAGGTTCTCTTCATCTATCTCTAAGATCATCTTAATCTCTGGGAATGTAGATGCAAAGACCTTAAAGGAAGGTCTCATCTCATCTGAGGAAGACCTCATCTTCCCTAGGGCCAAAGTTCTTCATCACTTATCTTTCTCTGTTCAAGCTTCTTACTGGATCAAAGCTACTTCAACATCTGCTTGCTTTAGCATGGATGCCTCTGCTCATGTCTACATCCCCTCATGCTTTTAATGAATTACATATATATTCTAGTGTATCATAGTCCATCACAATGGCCTTACAGAAGAATTTCAGCTCTAAAGTTTGAAGCATCTCCCCTTTCTCTTCCCTCTGGATTTCAGCTCTTCCTTCTTCACTGACTTTTGTGTCTCTGTGCAGTTCCCTTCACTTTCCTCTGACTCAGGAGAGGATTAATTCTGTTAGTTTCATCTGTGCACTGAAAGAGTTCATATCTTGCTGGACCTCTTTGGATGGTGCCATGATCTCTGCAGGGCAGTGGCTGTTCGAGCTGCATGGCTGTTTTCCAGTCCCTGCCACGTTCAATTTCAGCCGCGGCGCTGCTTTCTGCACAGGGCTGTAGGGTTGGGTCTGTTCTTAGCCACATCATCTCACACAGTGCCAGCATGATGGTTCGGCAGCTCACGGCTGGATTGGGGCGCAGCTCAGCTCCACTCAAAGTCAAGTGGAGCCAGCCTGGTCCGCTGGCCATGGTTGGAACTCAATGGCGGCAGAATCTCAGCAAAGCCGCGCCACGCCACGCTGCGAGCCGACCTGGCCCCAAGATATGTTAAACCAAGCTATGTTAAACCAGGACAAACAGGAAATACAAACAGGTGCAAAGATTCCACCAGAAGCTCTGTGAGCAAGAAAGCAACATTGAGAATAAAAATGAAGATGGAATTAGTGACTTAAGAGCAAAGCACAAATTCTTGTCACCAGCACAATACATTGGCCTAAGTTTGATGTCATCTCAAAAAGCAAGTCTGGAAACTAAATAAAAAAGTTTCCTGCACTTATTTATTGTGAAACATCAGTGGTTTTACAGCCCATCAGTCAATAGAGAGCTCTATTGCTGATGATATTGTGGGAAGATATTTTTTGAGGATGAATCTTTGGGCTGCTACTCTGGAAACACATGTTCCAAATGGACAAATCTTCTCTTTCTGTTGTACATCAGTTTCCTGTGTGCAACACAAATATAATAATACTTTGTTCATAGTATCCTTTTAAATTGTAAGATTTCTGTCATTGTACTCTAATCAGTGGAATAATGTGCCCTTTTTTTCCTTTTTAATATCACTTCAGAAATTTTGAAGTCCTCTGAAACAGCAGGTGCTGGGGCATCATGTTTTTTATCACTTCTCATGTCTTTCAGAAATTAAACCTTTCCCAAATATTCACATGCCTTTGCAACCAAATGTGAGTTTAGTGTGACAGCACTGACATAGCTGTCCAGCTGCTAGCCCTCAGACCATGCAAACTGCTCCAGCAAACCACAAAAGCATTGTTCCTTCAATGCAATTTTTAATCACACCATGGTTCCTGAGATGGTGAGAGGACTAAGGAGAAGACATAGAAACCAGGCTGTGTTAAAGACATTCAGAGAGAAAAATTGATTAAGCCCTGCAAAAGCAGCTTTTAAATGGCTTAGTATCAGGGGACATGGTGTTGAAAGGGAAGACTTTTAAAATGCTGTATTATTCAGTGAATTTGGAAAGCTTCTTGTCTGACCTTGGTTCAAGGCGCAGTTCAGCTACCACAGAAGAAATGCCTTCACTTTGCTGAGACACTTGACCTGCATCACCTGGGACAATGCCACCACCTCCTGAGGAAACCCCCTCAATGAGGTGAACTGCATCTAAGAGAGGTGATTTTATTACTTTCCTGTCATGAAACACAAAAAAGCCATGTCTAGGTCTGCAACAGTCATGCACAACAGCTCAGATCTAACACCAGAGACAAAATATGTTGCAAAAACACTACAAGTGTTTGGGGTAAAAAAAAAAAAATTGCTTTCCTGTTACAGAATCGCAAAATAACAAGGTTGTAAGAGACCTTCAACACCAGCTAGTGCAACCATCAGTACACAACCAACATAATGACCCTAAACAATACCCCCAAGAACACTTCCAGAGATGGTGACTATGTCACCTTCATGGGCAGCTTATTTCAATGCCTAATCACTCTTTCAGTGAATTTTTTTCTCTAAGATCCAATAAGAACCTCCCCTAGTGGAACTTAAGGCCATTTCTTCTCATCTTTTCACTTTAGCCATGGCAGAAGAGACTGACCCTTACCTTACTAGAACTTTCTTTCATGTAATTTTTGGGAGAAATGAGGTCCCCCCTGAGCTTCCTTTTCTTCAGGGTAAACAACCCCAGTTCCCTCACCAGCTTCTCACAGGACAGATTTCTAGACCCTTCACCAGCTTTGCTGCCTGTCTTGAAGTGATCTATGATGATAGTCTATTCCATGATCATCTGCTTTATGCCCAAAAATGGTTGCTGTACCTTAAAGGCCCAGGATTGGATTTGCGCCAGACCAGGGAAAGAGGAAGCTTTGGGCTCTTTGGTGGCCATTTTTGAAGCCTCCCTGCCCAGGCATTCTGTGGCGCTGTGTGGTTAGGTTTTGCTTGGCTATCTTGATTTTCTTGGCCCACGCAAAATTTTTTCCCTTCCATGTCTTGGAGGAGCTGCAGAAGAAATCTTTCAGTTGCCTTGAGGTCAACTGAACATCAGCTGGTCCAAGAAGTGAAAAGCAGGACTGACCAGAGTGGGCCTCTCTGTTCCACACCAAGCCTCAGAGAAACAAGCCAGGGAGACAAAGCACACCAAGAGGTTCCAGCCCAGCTGCTTCACCCACTGTGATTGCTGTGGAGAGGAGGTTGATGCCAGAGAAAACCATCAGGTTTTCACCTACCTGGACCTCCCCCATGGAAGCGCCATTTTCCTTAGAGTGAAAGCTGGCACCATTTTGCACCACATGTCAGGAAGGGGTATTTCTCCTACATTTACCCCATTTCCCAGGCATTTTTGGGTCTTTGTTCCTCTATGTGTGTGGATGGGTGTGAACTCTGATAATTTGGTGTTTATTAGTTCTTTACTTTTCTTCCTTGCCTTGTGGGCATTTGTTGTAAAGAAACTCTTGGTTTGGATTTTTTTTCCACTTTCTGCTATTAGTATTCATTTTCTATTGGTGGAGGGGAATTGTTGAAACCCTTTAGAGGAGACTACTCATTATAGAGTGTCCTCTCTTAAATATGTCTCAAAATTGAGATGTTGCCCTTCCTCTAACATGCTCCAGTACCTCAATGTCCTCTCTATTTGAGTATATTTTTGGTGACTGGGTTCTTTTGGCATGACAACAGAATGTTAAGTATGCTTTTGCAACATAGAATGAATAGGAAAAAATATGCATTTTCAGATCCCAACGCTAGGATGAAAATTTTATTATCAACTCTATGAACTGTAGAGTTCATACTCTGTATCATTTATGAATTAATGTTGCTTTTAGGTAACACTTAAAAACAGAAAATGGGAGGAAAACAGCAGATATCCTTCATACTACAACTGTGGAGTCACTTTTGTGACACAGTTGTGTTCTCCATTCTGATTTAGCTACACTTACGGTAGTTCCATCAGGGAAAAAGAGAACAGTATCTGTCTACCAGTGGCTGCTCCACTAAACAAGAAGAAATATGCATCTAGTCAGGTGCCCTGAGGAACAGAATAGTAATTTTTTCTGGTCTTCATTATCCTTCTTTTCAGTTACCATGTATTAGGACAAATCACTGCTTGAAAAAATCACTACTGATTTTTTTCTCTGTCTTAATCAGTAGCAAAAGGAGATGACAAAAACCTTTTCTTTAGCTTTAGGATCTGACTTTGGGCAGCTAAATGAAGGTGGGGTCCCTTTTCCCTGCCCATGAACATCCAAATTGTTGAGCTGCTGTAGGATAATTTTTTTTTTGTGTGTCTCCCTAGCATGCCTGCCATTGGCTTTGACAGAAACAAAGGACACTAAGTTTGATATTCAAAGCACTGCTGGAATATGTGAAAACTCACAAGGATGAGTGATGCCAGGAAATGAAGCTTTTCTGAAAGCATAACAGCTAATGAATGCTGTAATAACACTTCAAGCTTTCTCATATGCTGGTAAATTTAAATTTTGAGAGGGTTTTACCCATGAGAAGCCCTTGGTAAAATTTCTGTCCAGAGGCCATAATAACAACTTGATCTGCTCTTTTCAAAGTAGAAGTCATAAAGCTGGTTGAGAGAAGCAGCGTTGTTCACTCTAAATAACAAGATTGAAATCTGATGGTACCTTCATGCTGCATTTTAATTGTTATCAGAGAACTCACTCTACTTGAGAACACTACACATAAAGGTAAATAACAATAGCTAAAGATGTTTCACAGAATCACAGAATGGGTGGGCTTGGAATGTACCACAGTGGGTCATATGGTCTAACCCTGCTCAAGCAGCCTCATCCTAGAGCACATGGCACAGGTTTGTGCTGAGATAGTTCTTAAGTATTTCCAGTGAGGGAGAGTCTATACCCTTTCTGGACAATCTGTTTCAGTGCTTTATCACCTACATAGTAAAGAAGTTCTTCCTTGTATTCAAATAGCATGAGACTGTGTTGAAGAGGGAAAGAGTTGCATTGTAAATCTTCCAGATACATAACGGAAAGCACATAAATTCAGTGCAGAGGTTGCAAAAGCAGAAAATTAAAACAACATTGGAAACAGTTAAATTCAGTGCAGAGGTTGCAAAAGCAGAAAATTAAAACAACATTGGAAACAGTATCAATAGCAATAATTTTACAGTACATTCAGTTTAAGTCTGTTCCCTTAGCCCAAAAATGTATTTGTCCAGTCAAAAGAGAGTCTATGAAGCTATGAAAGAAATAAAAGCTTTTTAAATCTGGAATTAAGCTCTTTTAAGTAGAATTAAAACCAGATATTAGGAGAAAAAAATTATAGTTAAATTATATCTTACAGATTAAAAAAAATCTTTCTAGAATATTTTGGCATTACAAAGAAAATGCTGATTCTAACCTGTATGGCTTGATTCACTTATTAATATAGTGGAATAATAGGAAACTGGTGCACCTCTGCCTCTGCTCTATCAGATGTTTGAAAAACTGGAATACAAGCACTGGCATTCTTCACTAGGCTTTCCACACCCATTGTTTATATTCTTTTGAAGATACCAAGAAGGTCAAGGAAAGGCTTTTGCCAAGAAGTAGTGTTTAAGTTGGCAGTTTGACTTGATAATTGTTTGTTAACCTTTTGGCAAAGGGAAAGCAGAAATCAGAACTAGTCTAGCTTTTAACAATGGGAATTATAGAAAAAGACAAGATAGGAAAGAGAGGGCAAAGGAATGAGTGCAGCGATAACCGACACATGGGGAAAAGAATTGGAAAAAAACCAAAGATGCTTTGGTTGCTTCTCTTTCCACGAAATATACTACTGTTCCTTTAACTTTGTGTGCCTTCTTGGCACATATACCAGGGAGAGGATTACACTTCACTAAGGAAGTAATGCAAACTTACCTTCATTTGGTTACCATAGATATTGCACTACAGGAGTCAAAGCCTACAATTTGCATTGCAAACAACCATGAAGAGTGAAGTACACACAATATGGTATTCTAGAAAAAGACTGTCCCAGGATCTTCTTTGTGACAAGTAAAACAATCACCAGCTTTGGGTCTACTTTTCTATGAAGAGAAAAAAATATAAGGGATGTTGCATTTCAGATGAAGAAGGAAGAGACAGAATCACCCACATCTGCAGAACAATTGGTATTTCTTGTACTACCTAGTGTAAAATAGCTAACAGATAGGCATGACAACAATTCAGCTTTCTGTCCTTTTCCCTGTGAGATACTGAAGCTAAATGAACATGCTGATAACCTGGTCTAAGTAATTTCCACAAGCACTGGAATGGTTTAAGAAGCAGCCAGATTTCAGGACTGATAGGCTTTTTTGCAACAGTTTTTATCTAGCTGAGTTTCCTCTTAATTCTGCAGAAGTACTGTATAATATTTTTGTTACAAAAGGACCAGTTAAATGAGCAGTTGTCTAAGGAGACCTAGTTGGAACCAGTTCAGTACAGTTAACAGGGAGGAGGAAAATTGTCTTGTTTCCCCAAAAAAAATCATGGATGATGATGTTTCGCTGTTAGATCACTAGATTGTTAGTATTTTTCATTATTGCTGCTTTAACCTCTGCCAGATATAAAGTCATATATAATTTTTATTTCAACAGACATGGGATACAAATGGTGCAGCCCTGCTTCTATGGAGAGACTTGGTCAAAGTGCCATTGGCTTGACAAAAAGAAAACTGCATACCAAATGATTCATCCACATATGTCAATCAAGGGTTTTCTTTCCAAAGGATCTTAGGCAGAATAGTAGATCAGATGTTGAGCAAAAATATTATCCTTCCTTAGCACTGAACTAAGCACTTCTCTGATGGGGCTAGGGCAACTATATCATTCCAAGATACTCTTCTTATCTCCCCACTTCAGGAGAGTGGCCCACAATTAGTGACAGGGCACCAGCACCATCTCAGTAGGTTTCTTTTGGCAAGAAGAGTGCAATCAGACCTCTCTGTTCTAACACCATCATTCTCTGTGGGTACGAGGGACTAATTAGGACCACCAACTCTTCAGCTGCTCTCATAAAGATCCATGAAATAACAGATTTGCACCAATATAATCCCACTTGCATCAGTGGATTTTTTTCCTGTTGCTGTCTGCCAGTGAGACAATTATCAGCCCCAACCATCTTTGCCTTTTCACTTTCTTACAAACCAAGCAGCTGGCACCGCACCTGTCCTTGACTGCATTTTGTATCACTGTTGTCATGGGGAGCTCAAGCCCACTGCCATTGTGTCCCTGAGCAAATAATGGAAGCAAAGAAGAGGGAGCTTTACAAATTGATTAAGTTACGTCTTTGCTCCTCTGTCCCACCTCAGCATGCTCCTTGAACTCAGACCCCTTAGCAGTCATATATACACTTGAGGCCAATTTTAGAAGTGGATAGCAACATCCCTGGACCAAGATCTTCAGATACACTGAGGATTATTTCACGCATTTCCAGTAGCCCTAATACTAACTATTCATGGGACAGATTTTCAGGCCATTGGGACAGGCCTGAAAATCTGGGACAGGCCTTTCAGCCATTGCGCTGCTGGTGAAGAAGAAAGAGAAGGGAGCATGTATAAAACACAGAAATACTGCCTTAGCCTCAGGTTGCCTATATAAGCACAATTGGACACGTGCTTCAGTCTTTCTCTATCCTTTCAGAGCACCTGGCAATTAAATAAAGCCCTGGATCTACTCTTTCCTCTTCTTCTGCAGTAGCTCATGAAGCAAGTCAAGAAGAGGGGTGAAGGTGGGACTTGAAATGGGAGCAAACAGCTGAAGCAGCAGCAATCCCTGCATGCCTACAACAGCTCTCCAGGGCTTCAAGTCCTCAGCCTACCCTTGCAGCAGTGCAGAGTAGGGCTGTGTTGCCCATGGACTACTCATAATGCTCTTCCATAAGCGCTCCACAGCAGCAACAGGAAAGCATAGAAAATTCCAGCGCCAGCCTGTCCCATTAAGCCAAAGCAATTACAAATTCTTAGTATGTGTAAGACTCCTTGAAAACTGACTTAGCATTTTGTTTCCTGTTAGTCTCATCCTCCTACCCTGTGGGATCTTCTCCTTCCTCTGCTACAAATTTTGTTGGTAACAGCCTTCTTGGAATTTCTTTAAACAATAGTGTACCAGCCAATAGAGATGAGTGAGGTAGTCAGGATGGTAAGTCTCTTGAATGACAAATGACTCACAGGGAATAAATAACCTATGAAAACTACTGTCTTCTTTAATGTCTGAAAACATGTTTGGGCTCTGTCCTCCAATCAATAGGTTTATCCCCTCTATGTGTTCAGTCTTCTATTTATTTTATTAAAAACATATTGTTACTTTAATTTTAATAATCGTGTACAACTTCAAGGGGAATGGTAAAAGCAGCATTCCATGTCTCCTCATATCAGCATGACAGTGAAATCTATATAGAAATGCTGAATCTATAAAAGGCAGATATCCTGCTATTTCCATTTCCACTGGTTTCAAGAATTACATAAAGATATTCCAGAAGAGGCAAATGCCCTGGTTGTTTTTATTTTTAGTGTTGTCAGAACCAGAAATAACTGCCCTCATTCTTATGGACAAAGCTAAATTTCCAGTACTGAAATTTAGAACGTTTTTCCTTCTTGAAAAAATTAGTCTCTGTAAGTCATAAAGGTTACAGCAATAGTTAAGTGTACTGGCCCTTGCAATGTAAAATGAGTCCTGTAAGGAGTCATTTCAGGGCACAGCATCAGTGCAAACTATTATTACATGTTGCTATTTATAGGAATAGGTAGAATCTGGTTTTCACCAAACTTTTTATCCCTACCTCATCCTTACATATGAGTTCAAATTTTTTATGAGAAGATAATAATGGTTCTAAAAGCCATTATAGGATGAGTATGCATTTCACTAATATCTCAATAACAGTTTAACACAGAGAAGCAAACACTAATTCATCTTGGTTGCAGCTAGTACTACACAACTTTGTCATGTATTTGGAGCAGATTCAGATAACTTTCGGTTGATTCACAGGCAGCCTGGCTGACTTCAGTCAGAAGCCAGAATGCTTGATGTATGTCAGTTTGTAAGGAAAGAAGCCAGATGAGGCTGATCTTGTATCTCAGATTAGAAATACTACAGGTTCACCAGAACTGGCCTGACAAGTGTTTAATGGCAATTACTCCTTTTTTCTCTCTGCAGAATAAAGTTTCAATTGATTTTTTTAGTACATAGGTTTTGTCCAAAATTACTCCTGATTTAACTGACAGTCACTTCAGATCTAATTCTGAGGCTACAAAAGTAAATTGAAAGTTACCCACAGAAAATTTGGTTAAGGTTTCATTCACATCAGACTCTGCTAGCCTTCATGAACATTAACTTTGTCCATCTGCGAACTGGCACAGGAAACCCTGAGGGCAAACATTTTGCTTTTGTGTGTTGATAAGAGCATATTTGGCATACTGGAGTCACAGGAGGAACATTGTAAGCACATGTAATCTTTTGTGTTGTAGGCCAGATTTTTTGTCCCTTAGTCAACCAGATATTACATTTAAGCAATTACAAATTCTTTCTCTTCATCTGTGAAAATGAGGAGTATAGTTAATAAGTCAATAACTTAATCTGACTTTATACAAGCCAATAAAACTACACAGCTTACTATCTTAGATAGTGTATGTTTCATTACTCAGTGACTTAAGTTTCAAGCTTTAGCCGCTGATAATGGCATTGTCCCAAGCACCTGGAATAATATGGTATGAGAGACAGTCCTGCTGTGTAAGACACGCCTTCCCTCTACATTAAATGTATTTGAACACAGTGGGACAGCAGAAAAGGAGTTTTGTCCTCCAAAGATACTTCCTTTGGCATTGCCCTTCTGGCAAACAATGCTTCTGTGAAGCAGGCTTACAAAACACATGCAGGTTCAATAAAGAATAAGGGAAAGTAAACAAGTCTTACCAGTGCCAGCACAGGTACTGCAGAGCATGCCCTATGCTTCCTCAGAAGCGAGAGGAGGGACAAGTGAGAGTCTGCTGTAAAGCAGCTCTCCTATCTCAGCTTTACAACTCTGGAAAACTCTGACAGCTTTCCTGTTTCTAAAGGAGGAGGAAAAACATTTGCCTAACATGACTGATATTTTCATAATCCCCACCCATTGATACCCAACTTCCCTGATTTTCAAATATGCTTTGTCTACTCCATATCATGTAAGTGTTTTCAAGAACAGACAAGGTCAGGAAGTTTTGTATTGTTGAGTTTTTTCTTAAAATGATGTGAGAAGTGGATGTGACACAGAATTTAGGGCCTTTGACAATTATTTTGAGTGTTGCCATCCTGCTGATTGCAGCCATCTTCTCTGTACACAGACATACATGAATGCAAAACACTCTAGGCAATCCTGCGGGGTACAGCAGAGACAGACTGGGAAGAGGTCCTAATGACATCCAAAACTGGATTGCCTGTGTCAGTTTATGGCATCTTCTACAGGTATGAAGGACCAGATGCCTGCAAGAAGCCAGTCTATCCAATTGTCAGTCAGGTGCTCAGGGATGGTAGTGACCACAGAGTTTATCAGAAGAAATCCTTATGCCTTTGCGACTCATGGAAACAGCACGAAGTTCTCTCAAACATCAATCTCAATACAAAACCAAGACTTTTCAAAAATTTGGTGGGCTAACGAAAAACAAACTCAGCACTGGAAAACTAATGAAAATTACACAGCCAAAGTCTACAAAACTGCTCTGGTCAGACTTGGAAAAAATCAAACAGCTAGGCAAATGAATAATCCAAGCTCATAAAGCTGCTCTCAGCAAGCTGGACTCAGCCCTCCAGCAACAGATTATTTTTTGTCAACTTTTTTTGGATAATATTTTAAATTTTTCTTCCCAATCTCCTGTTAAAAAAACCTAAAAAAAACGACATGACAACAACAACAACTCAGCTTCTTTCTCAGAAACCACAAATGTCTTCTGTACAAAGAAAGTTTGGTTGATGGCCTGTGACACTGGAGATAAACTATTCCTGTCAGAACTACTTCTAAAATACTAGGCAAAAAAAAAGAGAACAATTTTCAACAGAACAGCCATTAATAAGGAGCTACTCTCATGTATGCATGTGCTTACTCTTCTTTGGGTGCATATGGAGGATGTACTAAATTAGAAGAAAGTGCTGAAAGTAATTTTTCCAGCATTCTCTGTGAATTTAGCAAGAAACATGCTAAAGAACAAACCTGGATGGTGAAAAACTAATACAACTTCTCTTGCAAACCAGGATAAAAATACATCAGTCTGTGCTCTTGCCATGCCTCTTCTGCTACCTTTTTTGTCACACAGGACACTCAAAGTTGAAGAGCTAAAACCAATTTGTGAAAACAGCATATAAATGACAGGAATTTCCCTGTCCTGTGACAGCATTCTCCCTAGAGATATCTGGCTGGTTAGCAAGTTTCTGAAGAATTTTCTTTCCCCAGCAAAAAACAGGGGTATGTTGAAATTGAGAATCTTCTGAGACTGAAGCTTTCACAAACTGGGATTTTTTAAATGTGCTTTTTATTTTTTAATTGTCTTTAAACAAGCCTCTAGTATTTTCACATTGCATTTAACCACTCTGCTACTACAATACAACTGGCAAACACTGCTCAGCAACTATAGGAAGAGGGTACCTCCTCCCATTTTTTCTTTATTACTTTCAGATATTTATCAGTAACAAAAGTGGGTGCATATTTTCATAGAAAACAGTGAGCTAGAAAATGGTACTACAACGTTAGGAATTTAGGTGATTCCAGAATTCAGATAATGTTTTCAAAACAGACAATCTAGGAAATCTACAAGGCCATAATTTTCTATTTCTCCATGCCTGCCTAAAAATTAATAGCACGGTCCTTGCAAAGTTTGTTGGCTGTTATCTTTGCCTAAGTACCATTCACAGGAAGAGATGGAAAAATTACAAATTTTATAAACACAAGTCAGATCACAAACCTTTTGGATCCTGTAGAAAGATTACAAACGATCTATTAGTAAACGCAGAATGATGATTGTCTTCCAGATCAAATCTATCTTCTCTACAGATTATTCTAGTACCATTTACATGATTTAATTTTATCCTTAAAGGAATCTGCTCATTATAAAGAGAGGATGAAGACAGAATGAATGCCACAGGCAAAATTCTTTATATAAAACCAAGTATTTTGGGGTCACTGCCTTTTTGTTTTAGTTTTTCCACAGTTGTGACATCCTCAGTAGTATTTCTTGGGCATATATATTTCTGCTACTGAAGACAGGTGATAATCTTCTAACATACAGCAACTCTGAAATATTCCAGTTCCTCTTAGAAGATTACTGTAAAAAAGTAATGAGGAAGTAGTGCAACAGCATTTGGAAACAAATGTTTATGAAAAGACACGAATATTGATTATTTGAATAGATGTGCAAATTTCCACCAGCAGAGGTCTTTTTCACTCTAGAATGACTTAAGGAATTCATAAAAGGCTGTCTTTTTTCCTAAGGGAATATCTTAAAACAGTCCAAATCTCTGAAGTATTCATTATCAAAGCAATCTTAGGTGGGATACCAACAAAATCTCTGTTATCACATTTCTTATATATATGGGATTGATAAATTTAAGTGACCCTGCCGGCTTAAATATTTTTTCCTGAACATTTATATTTGTTAGGAAAAAGTTTGCCTATGCAACACTAAAACTTGATATAAGTCTCAGTAAAAATGCAGTGGGCAAATGTGAACCACCTGTTTTCTCCTTTTTTTTCACATGTCAACCAGCATCAGCTGTGACTCCTTTCCCAAAAAGATAAATCCCATCCTCATATAATTTCCCTGGTGGCATGGCTGCCATTGAGGGGCATCTTTGACAACCAGACTGTGTTCACAAGGCTATACATGCATATCATTTGTCTGAAGATCAAATTATGAACTAGTACATACTGACATTTGAGGAAAGTAGCTCCTTTTATGTTTTTAGCTTTAACAACAGTAAGAGCTCTTTAGGAAATTATCTGGAACTAAACAAAAAAAAGTTAAAATTTAAGAAATATCTCTTAGGCACAACTATGGCATGAACATGAGAGAATGTTGAACTGTTGTACTGTTAAAAACTAGAAATACAAATGGAGAGAAATGGGTTACAATGATTCAGGTAAGTGCGCATGTATGGGAGGAGGGTTGATAGTAGCTATCCCTCATATAATCATACTGGGAAATACACATATGCTGGTTATCAGGGAGCTCTGATGTTTGGATTGTCTTCTTAACTTATGGGTTAAATATATACTTAGAGAAACATTTCCCTCTACATTGTCAAACTGCCATTAAAATACAAGCACTCACTGGCCAAACTCTACTATTTAGTTCTTCCCTTTACTGAAAATACAATTTTCCAATCTGGATATATTCTGCTACCTGCTGGTGAAATATAGTATAAAACCAGTACTGTTTAACTTAATGAGTGTTTATCATCTGCAACATCACATTATTTTTTCCCAAACCCCAGCAGAGGTGATGATTCAACTGCACTAGACATTATGTCTATAAGAATACACTGTCTTCTAAGTGTGTAGAAATAATTTCTACATCAGCTCAAGTAATTCCTAGCAATGCAAGGAGCATCATTTTATACTTCATTTGTAATTCTAGCACATTTTTCTCGCAAGATGAACCCTAAACAGAGAGATCAATTGTCCTCTCTTTCACACTTTATTTTTGTAGACTACCTACCCCAAAACCTACCACGAGACTAGAACATGTATATGAAACTACAGATACAGAATCATTTAGGTTGGAAAATACCTTTAAGATCATTGAGTCTAACTTAATTTATGTACCTATGTAATATTTGACTTCATAGTAGTATAATGCAGTTAAAAGCAACTTAGAGGAAAAACACTACGTTATTTTTATTGTAGATCCAGTGTACGTATGGCTCTCCCACACTTGAAAGAGACTCTCTGGATATGCTACCTTGTCTGGTGTTTTGAGAAGGACAATATATGTTGACCAAGAAAGAAATTCAGTTGCAAACTGGACTGTGGACAGGTGATGTCCTGTACAAAATAACACACTCAGCAAAGATAGGCTTGAGTTTGATTCAAAGCACCTGAAAGACAATAGGAAAACTTTGATTGGACCCAGCAACAAGGATAGCAAGGGACAGATTTTGTTTATAAGTGCTGTAAAGACAAGTTACTGGAAACAACATGAAAGATGTAGGGAAGGATGTGAAATTTCCCTTCTGAGTCTGAAAACAATATCCCTATTTCCCCTTGGTTTACACCAAGGACTGAAAGGGGAGTTGAAGGAGATTGAGTACTTTGCCTGCTAATCAATGCAAAGATATATTTTTCTGTTCCCCCATTTCATAATTTTTATTCATCAAGTTGGGGGTTTTTTAAGATTGCCAGATGTCAGATTTACTGGGACAATCCTGTTTTTTAAAGTATATCCCATCTGCTCTTGAAAATACTTCTGTTCATTGCTGTCTTGTTGATTATATACTTTTAGAGCAGCCAGTCAGCACAGGACTGCAGGAGAGAGGCTCATAAATTATTATAAAATTATAAAAAGCTGTACATATTCCCCCAATACTGAAAATTCATTATTTAGGGATACTTTTTCACAAAATGTAAATGGTCACCATGACACACAAGAAATTATGTTTTCCCACCATTAGAGCCACTGCTGCTCAGAAATTGCCCCTTAATGTGCATACATTTCAAACTGGAAGCCATAGGCTACTCTTTTAGGGTATGTGAGCTCCAGTCACAGAGGGACCTCTGGACTTTTGGATGGTGCAGCCAAGGAAGGACATTCTCTAAACAGTATGGAAGGAGGACACAGCAGGAAAACCTCAAACCAGAAGCCAGACTGCATGCAGGAACAGTGGAGATGAGCAGCAGTGAGACTGCTGCATCCCCCACCCAGGAAATCCCACAAGGGAAGGAAGTTACAGGTTGATTAATCTAAATCCAGATAAAATGGAAGCTCACTCCTAGAGTTTGAGCTCTAGGTCTACTATGCATTATTATGCATCTAGATCCCACTAATGTATTACATTATAAAGTGTGTATGACAATAGCTCCAGCTACTGAAGTCAGGGGAAATCTTTAAGAATCAAAGCTATTCATTTAATGAGTTTGCAAAAGACTTCACAACATCTATTGCTGATTGTGCTGAAACTAAATGAATAAAAGTTCTTTCAGTTAAGCAGCGTCTTTGCTCGATTTTTTTCTCTACTGTGTGGGGAGTCAGAAGGAGAAAAAAATCTATTGTTTTCACTCATCCATCAATACAAATATTTTAACCAATATTTTAATTTTAAGAATTAGAAGTATGATAAATATATTTGAACTAGTACATATAAAGTGCGCTTGTGGATTTACAAACAAAATTCAAACTTTCTTTTACAAATAACAGCATACAGAAGTACACAGTTTCTCATGGGAGAGAGGATTTACCTAGTGATAAGGGTTCAAAACAAGGGAGAATAGAATACTAAAAAATTAAAAGTTGCTTACATAAAATCTTGTGGAGACCCTGAGAAGCATTCCCCTTGGACCCTGAACATCTTACTGCACGGCTGAATTAAACATCTGTGGATATTAAGCAAAGGCCCTTTTTGCTTCTTTACCTTGGACTTTACTAATAGCTAGTTCGGCTGCTACAAAATCTAAGTGGAAGATTATGTCCATGAAACTCAGATGCCTAGAATAGGACTCATTTGTCCAAATGACTGATATCAATGAGAGGTATCTTCATTCACCAGACAGCAGGAGTGAGATGGGATGCATTCCACCCCTTTTTTTAGAGTTTAGAAAGTGGCCATATCTGCCCAATATTTACTGACTGTAACAAAACAGAATATTAAGTACTAACAATATATTTACTTTAGAGCACAGCAGAATCATAAGAGACTAAAAATGCTTGGAAACAGTCATTTACTTAAAATAATAAAACAGTAATTTACTTAAAATACTTATTTGGTACAGAAACCATTTTGAAGGACTGGAGTACTGACATGAGAGTATAATTCTCTGGCTTTCTTCTGGGATAAAAAAATCTAGCACAAGAAAAATATTATTTTTTCCCATTGTTTCTAACCTATGAGAGGAAACTCTAAAAATGTTCATCCTGACTTTCCAGCTCTGTCTACAACAGTCAATTGTCTCACCAGTCAATACAGTCATTCTGCTTCCTCTTCCTCATGATAAATGTCTTGCCTCTAAACACAAGCTCACTGGAGCAGAAAAAAAAAAGGGTTTTTTCTAGCACTGCAAGGTCCAGCTCACATGCAGGTACTTCAAGAGCTATCCCTCACTCTGCTGCAAGGCTCCTCTAAGCACAGCCCATGACACCTCCACATCTCTTTCAACACTGTAATAGCATGGCCTGGCCACGTCTGAGCTTGTTCACAGTTGGAGCAAGTATTTCAGTTAAGTCATATAGTAATTCCAGAAGTAGCCTTGTTGTCCCTAAAAGCACGATTTATCACCCAGTGTGCAGTATGCCAATCTCATACACAAAGCTGAAGTATTTGTTATTTTTTTGCTCAATGATTGGTGGTAAGTGGTAAATCTACAAAGACAGCACATTAATTTCTCAAAACTTTAGGTATACAGTTTAACAATAAAGAAATCATGGTATACTAGCTGCAAATTACCTAGTTTTCTTGTTAATTACTATTCTTCCTTCTATTGATTAAATGATTCTCTTGATTCTCATTCTTATTACCCTGCTTGATAAGTCATTCTCTTGAGTCCATGAGTTTCCTGAGTCAGTGGTCACAATCTCACCCTGCTGGAATTACCTTTTAACTAGCTGGGGCTAGTTAGTGCAGTTACTGAGATGGTTTTTTACTTTTTTCTTATCTATGCCAAATGTCTTTGTGGTCTGTCCACTCTCAGTAGCATATTTTTTTTACCAAACTCTGCTGTAAAGTCCTAGACCTGAACAAACTAAGCAATACAATCTTCCTCCCCCCTGACCCGTTTTGAGGCTATGAGGCCAAGTTTTTGATTCACTAGTAAGTCAAGACCCTGTTTCACGACCCAATTTACTTTCTTTGTAACTGTCTGAGTACAGTATTAACCATGTCTGATTCTTGAGATAACAACAGTGTCACCATTTACAGAAACTCTTTGTCTTCTGCATCCTATATTTATGTAAGGATGCCAGCAGTTTTTCATTTGGCATTTGTTCTACCTGTGTTTAAAAGACTCTAAAGTTACAAAGATGCACAGATACAATTTTAGGTACATGGAGTGGAGCAGCACAAACAAAATTTATTTTAAATTTTTAAGTCTCTACATGGTTATTTTGTTGTTTTCATCAAAGATAGGAAAGGCACTTTCCCTCAGTAAGCAATCTTCAGTGTCACTTGTAAGTGGTTAAACTATCTGCAAATAAAAAACCTACACCTGGTGTTTATATAAAGCTATTCTGGTTTTGGCATCTCTGTCTTTTCCTACTGAGTGAAATACACATCTTTGTCCTAATATGTGCCTGCTCAAGAGTAGTAGATAAGTATGGATAAATACTATAGTTCAGGTATGCTGAATCTGCTGCTTCCAGGATGTGTACCACATAAACTCTTGTGATTTTTACCACAAAGACTGTCTACGCACATGCAATATTTGTGAAATCCTCCCAATACTGTCCACTTTACACCACATGTGCAAGAATTTCTGTCAAGAAAACATGCTAGACTCACTCTTCTTATAAAATGAAGTTCTCACAGTTTGATGCCTGTGAACTATCCCTCACGTCAGTTCAGCACTTCACTCCATGGTTAGACGTGTAATTTAAATACCAAAGGAAATGCATTTTTTGTGTCAGAAGTTTTGTCATTGCTTAGTCCAATCTAGATACAGAGAGATCAAGCGAAGTGTGAACATTCATTAATTCCAGAGACCAAAAAGTGTAAACTGTAGATCTCCAGACTATAGACAACTGTTCAAAAAAATAGTGCATCATTAGAGTATTTATGTTCTACAAGTGGGTTAAAAAGCAAACAAGATAGAGCTGTTAAAAATAGATTATAAACTGTTGTAAAATAGTTGATAATTGTTAAGCATGTACTGTACGTTTGCTTGTTATATTGTAAAAGGGGTTAAAAGGATAGAGGTAAGAAATAAGGCACTCAACGTACCATAATACCCCTAAGTGCGCCACCCCCATGCAAAACAAGCTAGCCTGGACAGAACTGTAATGGGTCAATCAAGCGCCTTAAACCTTCATGCAAATGAAGGATCCAAAAAGAAACCAATCCAGAGGGACAAAAAACAGGATAAAAAGGTTGCATCTGACCCACTGAATGTGTGCTGCTCCACCTGGAAAATCGAGGACATCGCTGCTGAGGCGCCCAGCGCCAGCGCTGCAGCATCCTCGATGGGACCCGCTCATGCTCAGCCCGCAGGCCCCCATGCTTTAGGCCTTTCTATTATAATAAATGCTGAGATTGCTTTTAGTACCAGGACTCTGGTCCCATTTTTAACAGAGCCAAAGACAAGTCTGCCTACAGGATGAATTAATTCCAAAAATGAAAAACAATACTGTTAAATAAGAAATTTTGCAAATTTTTAATTAAACATGAAACAAATCAATCTCATACCTTTGGGAAAGTAGAAAAAAATCAAATATAATTTTTTACCTTTCTTACCTTAATTTTCTCTAATTGTGATCAAGACAGGAAGTACCAGCATAAAAATATATAATAAGAAAACATTATTAAAAGTATTCTTGTGCTGACAGGCATTGTGAAACTTCTAATTACTCAAAACTATTCTAAAGATGTGTTTAAGTGCTTTTCGTGCGTGATATACAGTCTTTTATTTCTCTAACAAGATTAATCAGAATAAATAAAGAGGGAATGAAGTGTTGTCTCAAGTCCTATATTGCACATCTGGTACTACAGAAGCCTTACAGGCAGGGTTTTTGACAGACCCTGGTGGCAGGCCTGGATCCAGGTGGAGCACAGAAAGAAAGGGGAGAAAACATGACTATTACCCCCGCCTGGAGCTCCTGCTCCAAATTATTCAGTGGATAAAAACACAAAGCAGACTCACTCTCCCTTGCTTCCTAAGAAATGCTAATGATGAAGAGGTTCCTGGCCTCACAGACTTTTCATTCCCAGGGAGGCACAGGAACCCATTAAAATGATTCTCTCAGGCTGCCTGCCTCATTTTGGCTCCTGTGCTCTGGCATGGTCTTACATGGCTTTGAGACTCTTCCACTTCTTGATTCCTGCTCTAATGTTGCGTCCCGATTGCAGGAGCGACGATTGTGTCAGTTGCCTGCGTGCTTTGACCTCCTTTCGCTTTCTGCACGTACGCCAGGAGTGGCTGCGCCCCGCCTTAGCTGCGGGCAGGCAGGATCGCGGTTCGGCCACTGGCTGGGATCCCAGACCACCAGAAGCGGCTGATAAATGCGGACCCAGATTGAAGGATCGGAGCAAAGGAAGAAGGAAGGACTCTTTGCTTGCTTCTCCGAGCTGCCTTTATTCTTTCCCACAGCGGGAGCGTGACCGAGGCTACAACGCCATGCAGAAGCAGGGCAGGTGACGCACCACTGCATGGGTCCAAGACCATCTAATGAACCAAGGGCTAGATAGAAGGGGTTGCAGGGGGACAAATGTAAACATAAAATGGAGCGGGAAAGGTACATACCAATGACAGAAGGGAAATAGCATAACTGACAGCAAATCTTCTGGATAAATGGGTGTAACAAATTATGACAGAGTCTGCAGGGGCAGGATTTTGGAGGACAGACAGGGAAAAATCTGGAATTATCATAACTGCCACGGAAAAAAAGCAGGAAGACAGGTGGAGGCAGAGACTAAACATATAATCTTCGAAACTCCACTGCCACAATCAGAGAGAGACTAAATATAATCTTCAAACCCCCACTTTTCTCCCTTTTTTGTTTAATTTTTATGATAGCATTGAGGGGATGATGGCAGTGGCAGTTAATTAAACTTTAGATTCTTCCTGCCATCACTGAGGCAGAGAAGGTTTTCGGCTAGAGCTGGTAACAGTTTTAACAAACAGTTTTTTACAAGCACCACTAACAACAGAAATTAAAAACAGAATTAAAACAACTAAAAAAATGTCTTTGATGACAGATGACATCCATCCAGACAAAACTTATTCTTTAAAGATGTTAGAAAACCAGTCTTTAGTGTCCTCTTTTATCTTTTGCACAAGATAAATCTTTTCCCTTGATCTTATTGATTGAGGCACGGAAGCTTTGGCTTTTGTCGGTGATGTTGAAGCAATACAGTCCCTCAGACTCTTGGCACCTGTGTCCATGTGCCATCAGTAAAAAAATCAATGGCTGCCCGATTTTGTAAAGCCACTTTCCTAGTCTCCTCCTCTTCTTCTAGGAGGTCACTGATCTCTGTCGATGTTAAGTTGGCCTGTTTTTTGAGCACTCAAGATGTCCCAGTTTCCCAAGTGTTTTTGCAGCTTCTACCCACAGCAAAATACAGATACAGCTGTCTTTGTTGGTTTGGACCAGGTTTCTAATCACAGTTTTCATCTAATTGTATTGTGCTACATTTAACTTTTTGAGGGGCTGAATTATTTAGTTTAGATTTCCAATTAACAATTTGGGTCTGGTCAGAGGGAAACAGGGACAGCTGACCAAGAGTACAAGGACCTCCTTTAAGACAAGAGGGGATCCCTGCCCAGGCTCTTTTCCCACAAGTAAAAACAAAATTACTTTTGGGAGTTTCAGAGGTGCAAGGTGCCCACTGGAATAGGTGAGAGGTAGCTGGATAATAGATTTACACCATGAGGCTACTTGGAATTCTTAAGGTAAATCTTAACACAAATATAAGTTTCAGGGTGAAAACGGGGCTTATAAGGGAATTGAATGCAAAAAGGAACTATCGTCGAACCTAACAACTCAAACTCTATGGGCGCTTTTTCCATTTGGGGCAAACTAGAGGACTATTTGTTCCACAAAACTAAAGGATTGTTAATAGGGAGGTATTGTTTGAGATTCGGGGGAGGGTTTTGGTTTGTATTGTTTACAAGGGACCAGAGATGTGAAGGGTACTGATCTAATGAAAGTGGGACCTCTACTAGGTAGGTCAACATTGGGTCATCATCTTAGGCCATTGATAGACATAGATGGTCTCGCTGCATCACATGAGCAAGGGTTACTAAAACATTTGGCCTTGGCTGAGGGACAATCCACACCTCGAAAATCTGGGACTGGAGGAACACCAGGAGTAATATGATCAGCTGTTTCCACATATTGTCTGGTGTGGACATCACTTGAACATGAAAGAAGAAAAACACATTAGGGAAACTTAACAATAACTTCCGCCAGAAAATAATGAAAAGAAATATGGGAGTTCTGAGTTTTCTTGTTCTTTTATCTTTTTTCTGTTGGAGGCTACAGAAACATTGGCTGGGTCCTCCAATGGTGACGGGGTGATATTTCATCGGTCTTGTTTGCAACTATCTTCTCTGAGCTCTGCCCCATTTATGTCTTTGCGTGGGGCAGTGTTGCGCTCATGTGCTAGTTTTTTTGTTGGCCATTCTCTTCATGCTCTCTTTCTTCTCCCCTTTTTGGTGGAAGCGGGGGGCTTTCCGCAGATAGGGACAGTCCCTTACAAAATGTCCCTTCTGCTTGCAGTGAAAGCAGGGATGTAGTCTTGACACTCATGGAGAGGTGGGAGGTAGTTGAGTGTCTGCTACTGCTGTGGTGACTATTTTTGGTGCTTCTACTTCAGGAAGTCTCGCTTTTCTGATACATTCTTCTGTAGTTAAGTCTAGCAATGGTGGTGGCGATGAAAGAAGGCTGAGAATGACTGTCTTGCAGTCTTCATTCGCACCTTCGGTTACAATGTCTATAATTGTATCATCTTGGGCTTCTGATCTAGGAATTCTCCTTTTTACAACTTCTCCGACTTTGTCTACAAAATATAGAAACGCTTCATTGGAGGGAGATGCAGGTGGCAAAGCCAGGGTAATTTGAGGATGAGAAGAGCCAGAACAAACTGAGGGTCTTCGGAGAGAAGGGAACAAGGGAGAAAGGGATTATGGGAAGAAGAAGTAGAAGAACCACAAGATGGGGACCAAGCCATGTGGTGTTCACCATTTTGTGACTCTGGGTAAGGTGAGGAATCCGGGAGACAACCTACAGATTTTTTCTACAGGTAAAGGAGGCAAGGTATTAGGGTCTAGGGAAGGAGTTCTGTTTTAATGTTGCGCACTATGTCTTCCCTAATCTGCAGGAGTGGTCCCCACCCAAAATCAAGAGAACCCCAGCTGGGTCCTTCCCGAACACTGGAATACTCACAAAACAAAAGTCTCAGAAGTGGTTTCCGATCCAGGGGAAAGTTCCTCTCATGTCTGGAACCAGAATGGAGGGGGTTAACTTTCCTGCCCACTGGGAGCTGCATCAACCAAAAAGTGTGCAATTTCACAGGTGGCACTAGACAGCCCATGAACTTCACTTCACAAGGGCGTCCATGCATGCTGGAGACAGTTCTTTCAGTGGGGTCTTGCTCATGCTGCTCCTATGGTGAGTGCCAAGCTGACATTGCGTCCTGGTCGCAAGAGGGACGATTGTGCCAGTTGCCCATGTGCTTTGATCTCCTTTCACTTTCAGCATGTGTGCCCCGCCTTAGCTGCGGGCAGGCAAGATCATGGTTCGGCCACTGGCTGGGATCCCAGACTGCCAGGAGCAGACGATAAATGCAGACCAACGTTGAAGGATCAGAGCAAAGGAAAAAGGAAGGACTCTTTTCTTGCTTCTCCGAGCTGCCTTTATTCTTTCCCATGGCAGGAGTGGCACCAAGGCTACAACGCTGCGTGGAAAGGGGAGGGGATGCAGCACTGCAAGGGAACGGCAGCACCTCACAGGCAGCGTCGCGTGGGCAACGCTACGCAGGAGCAGCACCAAGGCTGACACAATGCTGGCTCTAAGAGGGGGCAGCGGCAAAGAGCGGGAAAGAAAAAAAAAAAAACAGAAGCTTTTATGAAGGAGAGGTGGATTCCCAGGAGGAGACTGTCTAATGAATCAAGGCCTAGATAGGAGGGGTCGCAGGGGGACAAATGTAAACATAAAATGGACCGGGAAAGATATATACCGATGACAGAAGGGAAATAGCATAACTGACAGCAAATCTTCTGGATAAATGAGTGTAACAAATTATGACAGAGGCTGCAGGGGCAGGATTTTGGAGGATAGACAGGGAAGAATCTGGAATTATCGTAACTGCCATGGAAAAAAGGCGGGAAGGCAGGTGGAGGCAGAGACTAAACATATAATCTTTGAAACCCCACTGCTACAATCAGGGAGAGACTAAATATAATCTTCAAACCCCCACTGTCACACTTCTCTTTGCTCCTGCTATAGGAAAAAAAAAAAGACTAGTTGATTACTCATGACTTTTTCTTCTTTTGCAAAACACCCTCAGCTGGGAGTATGAGCACAGGAGATTCCTGAAAACTGCCCCAAACATTTGCTGTGAAGATGCTAACCTAAATCCACTTAATCAGTTTTCTGCTTGGTTTTCCAGTGTGCCCATGCTCAGCAAGGCTAATGTCTTCATATAAGGAAATTTTGTGTCTCAGCACAATGATATCCTATTGTCTTGTTTTGAAAGACAGGTACCTGCCAAGGAAGGTGAGAACCTCCCTTGGAATGGAGAATATGACCCCCTTTCCCTCTGGACTCTTCCTGCTCTTTAATTTCTCCTTTGTTGTAGTTATGCTGGTGGCAGGGACACTGGTGGCTCCTGGCTGGGCAGGGAGGATGATTGCCCCACGGCTGCAGGGAGCACTGTGGTGAGAGCTTGGAGACCATGTGGCTAATGGTGGCTTAGCCGAGACGGGAAGTCACAGGCAGCAGCTGGTCGTGATTGGCGGGCTACTGCACACAAGTGGCCCACATGGGGACACACACCCGCCCCCGGCCACCCCGCCCCCCAAAACATCTGGGAAAGAAAAAAAAGTGATTAAGCAGATTTGCAGGGCACCAAGATCACAGCAGACCAAGATCTTGGAGTCCAACACACAGGAGTGGCCATGGCAACATGCTATGGGTAGAGGGTAGAGGGTTTGGCAGGAGCTGACCCCGATGTTCTGGCGCTACATGCACTGGTTCTGAGCTCCAAGCAGTCAGGTGGCAGAGAAAACAGCAAACAGCTCCTTCCTCTCCCAAACCTAGAAACCCGGCTGACCGAAAACCTAGCCCCAAACCTCCACAGTAACCACCTCACCTTATCACTTGCAACCCACTCCCAGTCAGGGCCATTTCAATGCAATGTTGTGACACCCAACCACATCTTCTGTTTTCTTAAATATCTGTAGTTATTCTTTCCCAGCAATTTATGGGACAAAATTCCACGAGGGGGAAAAAAAAAAAGGAAAAAATCCTAACTCCCAACACTTATTTTCACCTTATCTCACAGATAAGATTACTTGTTGTATTTTTCAAAATTGTTATTTAAAGTTGTGAGAAAGGACGCCTTACTTTTTAAAATTTTAAAAAGGTTTATAAGGTTTATTGAACCACAACAAGGAACTGAATAAGGAAAAAGGGACAACGTTGGGTGCTTAGCTGCAGCCAGAGGCACATCGCCCACACCAGTAACAATCCTTATATATGCTGTTGACAAGCCAAACCCCTGGTAAGCCAACCCTCCCCACTCATGCCTATGTCACTCTTCCAACCCATCTTCTCCTTTTTCCTCTCTCTTGGAGTCTGTGCAGTCCTTCGTGCTTCTGCTTTCCCAATGGTTGGAGATCAACTTTCAACATTACAAAATTGAGATAAAAACCACCAGATCTTGATAGAACTTCTTTTAACCATATAACACACATTCAACATTCACAAGAGCCAACATCACACTATTCATTTATTTCAATCCCCCCTTTTCCATTTTTGTAAGTTATTTGGCTTGAGTGACAATTTTGATTCCTTTGGGGATCCACTCATGCTTTTCATAGATCTGTTTGGCTTATTTGAAGGAGTCCTCTAGTTTGTTCTGCTTTTTCAGCACCATTATTCATTGTGCCATTCTGGGTATAGCCTATTTTGTGTCCATAGGTGTTGCCACTCTCAGCATACCCTGAATTACTCTTGTGATTAATAAAATGAAACAGGGCATCATACAAGGAAGAAATAATAATCCTGTCACTGCACACATAAGGAGGAAGCCTAACTTTTTCCACCACTCCATCCCCAGTAAGTTGTCCCACCAGCTGGCTTTTAATATTGATTCCCATTTTTGGACTGAGACATGGACTATTTTCCTGATATCTGGTGATATCCAGGATGACATCC
This sequence comes from Setophaga petechia, assembly GCA_024362935.1. Taxonomy (NCBI): domain Eukaryota; kingdom Metazoa; phylum Chordata; class Aves; order Passeriformes; family Parulidae; genus Setophaga; species Setophaga petechia. Next base: position 11,993,128 of record JANCRA010000026.1, on the reverse strand, counting down.
CTGTTGTCATCTATTTTCAAACAACAATAGATGTATTGAACTTCCCACAGACACCCCCTTCTTCTGCTAAGAGGTAGTCCAAGGCTAACCTGTTCTGATATCCAGTGGCCCTTGTTTGTCTTTATTGGTTAGATATTAACGCCAATGCTAAAGCAGTTTTGTTAGTTATCACTTCTTCAAATGCTTGGAGTCTTATGATTTGATTTAGCATATAGATCAGAGTTTGTTATCACCAGCTTCCATCTTGTGTCCATGTGGTTGGCCCACACATTTCCAATATTCATTTAGAGGGCATTCCTCGTTTCCCTGTTTTTGAGATCCTCCAATTACTTCCTTTTTATCTCTTTTTAAAGCCTCATAAACCAGTACCCTTAAATCATCCCCATCCTTCCCAGGTAAGAGAAAAAGTCCAGGCTGTATAATTCCCAGAGTACATCTCCCTCTCCACTGGGGGAAAAGGAGGGGTGGTTCTGGGAAAGCTCTCTTCCAACATATCTAGAATAGGCCATCTGGTGCTCTCCAATAGTTGTTACTTTGTTGATTGATATCTTTCCAAAATTTGGATATCTCCAGGATTTCAGCATAAGGATTCTTACTGGATCATTACACAGGAAGAGTCCAGTTTCATTGTTATATTTGCAATTCTTTATCATCCATTTTTATCTGGGTCCAATACTCCATTGGTTCTTTGGGGATCCACCATGTAAAACTCCCATTACTGACTTTTTGTCTCTTGCAAGGGGTCCTACCTTGTTAAGAAAATGCTTCCCAATGCGCCAGCGACACTCTTCCCCTATTACCACTGAACTTAAGATCCTTCTGGTCAACTCTTCCCTTTTATATTTGTTCGATTCCATTTCAGCAGGGCCCAAGCTGCTGCCCCTCCATGGCCATTCCTCCATCATTATGGCTCCCCCACAAACCTAGCAGTTGGTTATGTTTAGTGATCTGCTTATCCTTTCCCCTAAGTCCACAAACAGATTTTTCCCTAATATAGGGATTCCTATTTCATGTTGGATTTGCCTAAGGTTAGATCGCTGTACATGCTTTTTTGTCTTACTTTACTACCTGCTCTTTCACCAAATCCTGGGCCCCACCCTGGAGGACAATTGCAAAACAAACCCATCTTTTCCCTCTGGACATTTATTTTCCAACCACTGACCACCTTCTACTAGATTTTCTGCAACCCAATATATCTGTCCGTTAAGTTTACGAATTTCTAGTTTGGATGGGTCGTAACAGTATCCGTTGATGTGGGTACGGACTGTGAAAAAAGAACCTAGAATTTTTATTAGGTAAAGCGATTGGTCACTTTTGTAACAAGAATTTTGTTTGGATTCCAGGAAGGAAAAGAAAACTAAGGACTAATAGACAAAAAGGAAATGATAGAGGTCTGGTATGGCTTTTACCCCTACCTACCATGCCTATGGGGTTGCTACCCATGAAAGGTTTATATAATCTTCTTGGTGGTGAGTGCAGGGGCCAGCCTGGTGTTGTGTGGTATTCACATACTCTTTGAACAGAGAGAGACACAATTCTCTCTCCCTCCCCGGATTCCTTCCTGGGGAAGCAGAGAGAAAGCTCAGAGAGAGAAGAGAAAACAATTCTTATGTGTACTTGCTGCTCCTGTTGTTTGGCACATGTGGAAGGTGTTATGGAGATTGTTTACTGAAGAGGAGTTTGTTAACTGGACTCTGGTGATGGTTGTTTGGACTGATTGACCAATTGGGTCAAAGCTGTGTCTTGACTGTCTGGAAAGGGTCATGGTTTTTTCTTTAATATAGTATAGTGTAGTGTAGTATAGTATAGTATTAGCATAGTGTAGTATAATATAATATAGGTTAATAAAGCATTTGTTCAGCATTCTGAATCATGGAGTAAGAGCACATTATCCCCTACATTGGGGGTGCCTGATTCAATAGCCTCGCCTGAGTGTACCCTTCAATCCATAGCCTGCAATATCCTAACAAGCCTTCCTTTTGATACTCTAAGACCTTGGTTTCCCAGAAAATTTAATAACACTATGGTGGACTCGTGGACCTTCTTTTCATCCTCTCCTGAGAGAAGTAAATCATCCACATACTGGATAAGTTTTATTTCAGGTGTGGTGGGGAAAAGTTGTAGTACTTCTCCTAGTGCTTGTCCAAATAAATTTGGGGATTCAGAAAATCCTTGGGGTAACCTTATCCACCAAAATTGCTGCTTTCTCTCTGAACTGGGGTCTTACTACTCAAAAGAAAATATATCCCAATTTTTCTCTGCTAATGGACAAGCCCAAAAAGCATCTTGGAAATCTATCACACTAAATTGCTGATGCAATGGGCGAATATTACTTAATAGCCTGTAGGGGTTGGTCACTACTAGATATCGATACACAATTCTTTAATTCACGCCCCTTAGGTCTTGGACAAGCCAGAAAGTTCTGTCTGACTTTTTTTACTGGTAATATTGGTGTTTTATGGTGTGACATACATGGTTATAAGGTCCCTTCTTAAGCAATTCTCGGACAACTGGCTGCAGTCCTCGTCTGCCTTCCAAGGAGAGCAGGAATTACCATAACCCAAACTGGGTGGTCTTCATCAGCTATTTTTATTACTATAGGAGCCATGTTTTACTTGCTTCAGTTTCCAGGTTTTGTTCACAATATTTCTTGAATCCTTTCCTCATCTTCCTTTCTTAGTCTGAAAAGCTTAACGACATTTTCTCCTTCCTCTGGGAGCACTCCAATGCCTAACTGCAACTGCAAATCCTGCCCCAATAAATTGCATCCTGTCTCTAGAATAGAATATAGAATAGAATAGAATAGAATAGAATAGAATAGGAGTAGAATACAATAGAATTTCCCTGATTCCTAGTTTATTTGTCCCTTCAAACCTTATTTGCTTTATGAGTAGTTCTTTCAACCCTTCCCCTTTTGTACCCCCTACTTGCACTATATTTTGGCTCTTCTCACATCCCTTTGGAATTTTACAAACACAAGTTCTTTCAGCTCCCATGTCTACCAAGAATTTAACTCCTCCTTCTGGGGTCCTATTTTTAAGATTATCAAGGGCTCATGATGGTACTTTGTCCCTAGGAGGTAAAGGCCCAGACGCCTCTAATCTTCCTCCTCCCACTCTTGATCATTTTTAAAGCCTCCTGGTCCCTTTCTCTTCAGGGACAGTTTCTCTTAAAATGTCCATTTTTCTTGCAATAAAAACGAATTCATCCTAGGTTTCCTGATTCTCTGATTTCTTTCTTAGAGATCCCATCCAATGGAACCGTATCCCACGGAACCGTATCCCACTTGATGCCCCCTATATTCCACTTATCCTTTCCCAATTGGGGTCCCTTTCCCTTACAAGGGTTGATCCTTGCATGCTGGCTTCCTTCTCTAATGATGGTTAGTGTTACTCTGGCCTTTGCCTTCCCTTTATCCTCATCCCTCCTGATACATGCCTTCTGTGCTTCCTTTAAGAGATCCCGTAATCCATCTTTTTTCTATTTCCTTTTCTGTACAATCAATTATGAAGCCTGCCTCCCTCCAGGCAGCCAAACAACAAAAAACCTGCCTCCCTTGCTCCAGGCAACCAATCACGAGTCACTTCTACACCCTGCAACAAAACCCTGCCTCCCTTCAGGAAGCCCATCACTGTCCCCACAACAAAAACCCTCCTCCCTCCAGACAGCTAATCACAAGTGCCTTCTACTTCTTGCAACAAAAAACTTACCTCCCTCCAGGCAGTCTCCCTCCAACAAGCCACTTCTTCACTGTGCAACAAAAACCTGCCTCCCTCCAGGCAGCCACGATCAAACAGCAACACAGTGATATGAGTACTTTTTATTTCAGAGCGTTCACTTCCAATCATCACTCGCCAAATGACACAGTCCAAGGGACACCTGTCCAACCCCTGCTAGTCAAGTCAACCCCAATTCAGACCCCATCCCTCCATTTCCTCTCACAACCCTCAAGCCTGTCTCACAACTCTTGATCCAGTGTTCTCTCTGAAGCTCCTATTTAGACTTAATCCTTGCTTTCATTCTAAAATTTTCTCTGATGCTCTTGGGTTTTTGAGGATCCCCAATCCTCAGTATGGCGGTTCCAAATGTCTCTAATCTGGCTAGGCCAGATTCTCTTGGCTAGAGGGTATGGATTCCCCCCAACCCTCAATCCCACGAGCCTAATTAGTCCTACCCCTTGTCCCTATTTGGGCATGTTGTGTTATCCAATCCAGCTATCCTACCATCCCTTTGCGTTCTGCCTCTTGCAGCCTGCTGCTCAAACTGTTCTCTTTTGGGAGTTTCCTAACCTGAGGAAATCTCATCTACTTCTGGCCAAAGTGCCTCTTCGAGAGTTGGTTTGTCACGTCTCGTCCGCAGTCTAACACAACCCCAAATACACCCAACTATCCTTAAGCTTTGACAGACTCAGATTCAGATCCCATGCAGTATGACTGGAGCTAAGATTCCTGCACTCGAATTACAGGCAATCTGACCAACGCGATTCCATTTCCCTAACCCTCCTGCTAGCCTCTTCCCAAGCTAGCCTAACCCCAACTATTCCGGGGCTCATTCAGTCTCCACCTTTCACTTAGTCTATTTGCTGGCCGGTCACCTCGTGGAGATATGGAACCATGGTTTAGAAAGACTTCACACTCACTTCACTCTCTGGTCTGTGTTTCACACACACCGATCGAACTCCTGGATTCTGCCTCTGTCTTTCCCATGCACCATACTCATAATATTCCAGATCTTTTCATGCACAAAAAGGTGGCAGGTTTATTTCCACAGTTTTCAGGGGCCTTCATCCTGTTTCCCCCTCTTCTCTTTCCTTATTTGATCCCTTGTTGTCCCTGAGGTGTCAACCTGCAAATCACTGATGACACCAGAAGAAACCCGTCAAGCCACCAAAGTCGGCAGGGCACACCTCTCACCCAAAATCTGCTAGGGTCATGGAGATGAAGTTTTCATCTCTGATGAGTCCTCAGTTGTAAGATGTGATGCCTCACTTTTAAAATTTTAAAAAGGTTTATTGAACCACAACAAGGAACTGAATAAGGAAAAAGGGACAATGCTGGGTGCTTAGCTGCAGCCAGAGGCACATCACCCACACTGGTAACAATCCCTATATATGCTGTTGACAAGCCAAACACCTGGTAAGCCAACACTCCCCACACTCATGCATATGTCACTCTTCCAACCCATCTCCTTCTTTGTCCTGCCTCTTGGAGTCTGTGCTTTGTGCTTCTGCTTTCCCAATGGTTGGAGATCAACTTTCAACATAATGAAATTCAGATAAAAACCACCAGGATCTTAACAGAATTTCTTTCAACCTTATAACATGCATTTAACATTCACGAGAGCCAACATCACACTATCCATTTATGACAAAGAGATTGCACAGCAGCTCCATGCCTGCTATGTGCCTGTCCCAGTTTAGGGCAAATTTGAGAGAAAGCCTCCAAAAGAGTTCATCTAGAAAGCAGATTCAAGTGGCCCCTCCAACAACTGTTTGGGAAAAGATTTCCCTGGAGAAAAGTGGAAAAAATATATTTATTTAACAGTCAAAACATTCACCAGCACCAAAAAAATGAACAACATTAAACAATAAAACCTCTAACCACTTCAAAAAGATGACAAACTCAGTCCCCTTTGTGGATAGCAGCTCAGCTCACTTAGTCTGTTATCTGTCCCTCAGGAGGTGGGTGTTCTGGTTTGAAAGCAAAACCAGAAAGAGACTCCAAGTCAGAAATAAAATTTATTAGGAAAAGAGAAAAGAAAACCAAAATAAATGCAATAATACAAGAAAAAAAACCACTGACAAAGTCAGAATACAACCTGACGCCCTATTGGTTAGGGTGTTGGTAGCAGTTCAGTTGGATTGGTGGCTGCAATCATGGAGTGGCAAATGTGGTTCTGTTGGAGCAGTGATCCTTTAGAAAGGATGTAGTCTTCCTCTGAAGATCCAGTGGAAAAGATAGCCATTCCTCTGGGAATCCAGTGGAAAGAATCACTGCTCTGTCCCAAAACCCAGATTATACCCTGGTGGGGATGCTTAGCTCCTCCCTCCTGGGCAGAGCATCTCACAATGGGTTAATATCATTCCAATGAGTCATGGGGTGGGCCCTTGATTGCCCATTAAACAGAAATGGCTCCCAGAGGGAGTTATCTCTGAGTCATGTGGCAAGACATTGATGGGCCCATTAAGAGGAGATAAGGAAAAAACAATCTCCCTCCTGGTTTCAACAGCTCTTGAGCATGGGAATAGAATACATCTTTATATTGTAACCTAGGACAGTGGGAAATGCCAAGGCCCTGGCCAGGCCATGGTGGCCACAAGTGTGAGCTCCTGGCGCTCTTTTGGGTTTTCAAACAGTTCCAAGAAAAAGAAAAACCACAGTCCAGGGAACTTCACTGCCTCAGCTAGCTAAAAACTAACTAAAGAGCAAAGGAGAGCTCTCTCATGCCTTCTGTCTGTTCTGCAGACAACATAGTCCAGGAGAAGAATGTGGGGGAGCAAGCGCAGTTTCTGATAACAAACTCCACGCTTCTTCTCTCCCCAGCTTTGCTCTAGGATCCATGCAAAATTTATTTCTGGGCTAAACAGATGAATGGGGATACAAGCATCATAAAGTCACCCCAGGACAGTGCCTCACTAGCAGACAGGATACTTTCTAGTCCTAAATGTAAAACAACTCTCCTGTGTTTAACTTGAAAATTCTAGAGAGACAGTGGAGCCTTAGAACCTGCATGCATAGATAGACTCGCTGGCTCCTATTTGCTAGGGAAATTGGATGAAAAATCTTTATCCAAAGTCAGCATATCTATTTGAAAGGTATGGAGATTATGTCTAAACCATGGCCATTTATACTTTTTTCTGTAATCATTTTAATTCACATTACCTCCATGATGACATTTCTATTCAACAACTAAAAGATTTATCTTTATGCACTGTATTTTTCTTAGACAGGTGGTCAAGAAAGTCTCAGAGGAGATAAATTACATAATTCAAATCACGTGAGAAGTCCAGAGCAAGGCAAGACTTTGCACATCATCCTTCTTCAGCCCCTCATCTGCCTGTTTTCAGAGAATCAGAAATACAACATACATAAAGAGCAAATTGCCTGGAGAAATACCACCCCAATTACAAATATTTACATGAATGGTTTTACATAACATATTCCTATTCTGGCAGGATAGTTCACCCTTTCAGCTCCTCTCTGTTTCAGTTTAAGAATACTTGACATTGCCAAAACTTTGGGGCCTTTCTGTCTACAAAGTAGATTGAGCATGTGAATATCACCAGGTGCTGCTGACAATACAGGAACTCCCTCATCACTTCTGTGGCAGATGAGGCTGTGTACTCTTTGGTTTTAGATGTGTAAACCACTTGCTTAGTACAAAGTGGATATATTTTCGCTAATGCAAATAAAACCATTTCAACTTCTTCTTATGACCTCTAAGATTTGAAAAATCAAAATGATCCATTAGGAAATGAAATTATCTTTAAAAAGCTAATCTACTCAGCTCTGTTCTCCTGGAGTTTAAGGAAGGCAGCTAAGCAAGAGAATTCTCTTTTCTAGCCATGACATGAAAATATATAAAATGAGCAAAACTAAAATAGTTGCTAACTCTCACAAGAAGAAACGTAAGAAGAGTGTCAGATAACTAATGCATTGCTTCAGGGACAGAAGGATTATGTTTCGGTGGTTGACAAAATTGTCTCTACCTGGACAGATTGTGTCATCTACATTAAGGGGAACATTGCTAGATTAATTACTGAGGTTTACAAAGTAATCAGTGACACGACTGTCTAAACATATTCAGTGTGGAGTATGACATTTAAATCAGGGAGGAAATAAGACTCTGAGGGCTGCAAATCTTTTCAGCTATTTTGGAAGTACCAGTTTTCCCTATTAGCCATATCATCACATTCTTCCTAACAGAAAGTCTGGTTGCAGTCCAGTTACTTCTGAAGCAGGGCAGCAAGGGACTAACTCTTTGCAACTGTTTTTATCTAGTGCAAACAATAGTCCAAAAGCCTGTAGCAAGATTCCTGAATGTGTGGTATCAAGGAGTTTCAGAATGAAGATGCTTCAGTTGGATTTTAAAATAGAAGCTATAATATTTAATAGCTTTCCTGCTTTCTTAAATTTTCCTAAGTATTATATGATTTCTATAATGCAAAAAGAAAAGACACCTCAGTAAGATAATACAGTTTGGGAAAATCAAAGCAATTTTACTTTGACTTCCTTTATTTTTCTGTCTTGATTTTAAAGTTCAAAAAATTCCAGCCAAACCTACCATTTTTGCTCCAATAAAAAAAAAAAAAACCCAGCTTATAAAAAGGCATTTTCAAGAAGAGGCCTCTGTCAGCCTTTATACAGATATAAAAATAAGGGTGTGGAACTAGCAAAGTGCTCATCATTTTTTAAGAGTGACAGTACACCTTTTTAGTAGCCATTAATCCAACCTTTGCAGGTAAAGCAGCATATACTGTCAACAATTACAATTCTGTTAGCATAAAATACCATCATCTACCCCTTAAATGCCATACATCACTCCTTGCCATGCCTATGCATGGTGACTATGCCTCTCCTAATAAAATAACTGGCACTGACCAAGTCATTAATATTCACTGACATTGTCAGCCAGTTTTCTCTGCTGAGATTTAACTAGTTGGAGACAGCAGCACTTGGGAACTAACAGACAATGAGGACTATACATTAGCTGTCCAACTGCAAGCAGCATTCCCTCAAATAAGTGAGGATGTAAATACATACTCCAGAGTTGTCATCCTGTAAAGATGGTGCTGCTGCCAGTTCAAGCTGCTACACAGTTCTGAAGATGAAGGAAGACATGGACAAAGAAAGACAAGACCAATTGCTAGCTGAAGTAATCTGGCTGCAAACACCACACACCTGTTTGCTACCTTGATTCCTCTGAACAAAAACAAGTCAGGCTGCAGCCTGAGCTCAGTGACCTTGCTAGCTAAGCCTCACATACAAACATGAGTGCAACATCAGTGGTCCAGGAAGTCCTTCAGGCTCAATTTAAATTTTATCACAGCCATGATTTAAAAACATCATTTGCTTTAATCAGTTTAATTGTCAGAGTGCAAGTGCACAGCCAACCAGGGGTGAGTAATGCTGATGTGAAAAACACAGAGTAGAAGATGGAAAATCTTCTAAGTGCTCCAAAACAGTTTGCTGTCACTCCCCAATGCCAAGGTGCTGCATTTTTCTTTTTGCAATAAATTTTCTTCCTAATCTTTGCAGCTGTTTTTTATAGTTTTCCAAGAAAGAAGAGGACCCAAATCAATGTTTTGAATCATGAAGCCCAGTTTCAGGACTTCTATAAATGGGTATGACTGTTACTAACAGAATTGTTTCTGGTTTTCCCTGTTATGTATCTGTATAAAAACAAAAAAAAAAAATATTCTGGAGCTGTTTTCCTTTCCTTTTTGCACAGGCATTAATAATTTTTTCTTTTATTCTTTTATTGCTGTTGTTTCATTTTGTTTTATTTTTGGGAGTTTTTTGTTTTATTTTTTAGGAGTTTTCTGGTTTTTGTTTCATAGCTGCCAAGTCTTGCACAGTTCTATGTGTGAATTTATGTAAATTTCAGAATGTGCTAATTCACATATTTGCAAATTGGCAAGTGATCGGCAAACATGTAAATGAGTTCATTTAACCATTTTCCTCTTTTGTTAAAATGTAGTTTAGGATCAGTACACCCTTCCCCAAGTTATGGCAATGAGGAGAACGTAATGCAACCACGTGGGTCTTGTAGTGGTTGGCTTGGTGTAACCATCTGCCCTGCGTATGGGAAGAATACTAAAAAGATCTCCAGATGTGGTAGGAAGGCATCAGAGGAGTACTTAGAAGAGCTTCAGATGTATCACCAGTAAATGAATGTTCATGTGATCATGTTTAGAGTAGTCAACAGCTGAAATGTCTCAGAGTGCAAGGCAATTCTGGCTGTAGAGGGAGATAAAGAGCTGCTTTCATTGTAAGGGGGCAGCAGTTTGGAATATAGTTGATGACCCCAGATGAGCAAAAGATGTTCTGACAGGGGAAGGGTATGGATCAGAAGGTATGGTGATAAAAGTCACCTCTTGATTCTTCTGGTACAGCCTAAGATTTTGCTCTAAGATGGGCAAGCAGGAAATGGAGTAGGAGTGGATATATCTTAACACCTAGGCTCCCACTTGGCTGGTGTTTCTCTGAACTAAGTAGCTCCTTTGGCACCCATCTCTCAAGAGCTCTGGGCTGTAGCTCCTACAACCTGAAAATTTCAGGTCACAGTGAGGGTAAGACATAGCTGCTACATGGGGGTGAGCCATGCCAAGTGTTTGCTGGTAGGCAACCACCAAATTTTTTCATAATTTTCCCTCTTACCAAGAGAAACTTACTGCTTTTACATGAAGGGTAGTGTCTCATGGAGAAAATGCTACTCTCCAGTTTTTCCACTAGTCACAGCAAGAGAATAGATGGCTGCAAAATGTGTGCTACTGAACTAAGTTACTCCAGAATTTCCAAGGTTTAGGGCAACCTCTGATCTTCTCCCTCTATTTATCTAAGCAGAAGACACTTGAAACCCTTGAACATTATCTGATAAATCATGCTTTATACATTAAGAAATTCCCAATGACTGCTAATTCCAGCCAGCACCAGTTGTGTCACTTTATCTCAAAACTAGCATGTTTGTAGAAAGTTATGCCACATCTAAAAGTGAGATGCCTGGTAATTTTGGGTGACAAATTCAGCAGAGAGTAGAAGTAAAAGGTTAAACAAAAAAGGACCAAGAAACAAAACAGAGAAAAAATTCCAGAGAAAGTGTACAGTTTATCTTCAAATAATCTAGGGCAGTTTGCCCTAGAATAACCTAAATTAGCTTCATTACCTTCTTTCGTATGGAAATATTGTATGAACAATAATCTTGTAGTGGCACTCAGGTAGTTAAATTTGCTTTTTTGAAGCTTGGATTTCGCTGACTTTATTTCAAGCAATGAAAATATCTAATTTGCATTCACATTCACATTAGTGGCCCATATGTTAGCCCTGTTTAAAAGCTATATGCTGCATTCATTATGAAATACTTGGCTTCCTAGCTTTATGTTTTTGCTTTGAAATTATTATGATAATACTACAACTCTTCTTTTTAGGCTATTTTCACATACAAAGGATTTTGGGTGATTTGGTTCTTTTTCAAAGTATTCCAAGGGAAGGGCTGAAATTTTGTTTACAGAGTTATATGACAACTTACAAATTGGCAAAATATCTCTCTGCCATCATTCAACACAACCATGTATTATTCCTCCTACCTAAAATTTCATTAAAATATCAGGAGTTCAGTTGATCTCTGCATAAGATTTCAGACACATTCAACATCATTAATACCCTTCACAGTTCATCATGCTATTCACTAGACTAAATCAGTATTTCATTATGATAAAATTTAGTTTCATTACATTATTGCTCTTAAGTATCTTTTTCATTATAGAGCACAGAGTAAGGCATTTGCTTTTTAAGGAATTTGCAATCCAAATGCAATAAAAGTAAATTCACAGAACTAAAAAAAAACCTGAGTCATTATCAGATGAAATACCCTGCCTATGGTAAAGACTGACAGACACAAGAATTAAATCAAGGTCTTCCAGGATGTCCTGCTCTGCCTAGGATAGAAAACCACCTACTATATACTCTTACCTGTCTCATCAGATCATTACTTTCAGTACTTGCTATCATGCATGCATTAATACCATCACCAAAGTTTTACTTCCAGAATAATGGCTTTATTCTCTGGCTTAGCTATTGAACATCTAATGCTCATGGTTTGAGACACAAACCATATTTCTTCCCATAGAAAATACTGTTAGGTGATTTCCCCTTAGAGACTAACCCTCATACGCCTGAAAACTTGAAAGATAAACTCCTTTTTCACCTGCATGTTCACTGTAGCTTCTAACATTTGGAAAATCCTTTCCCCTTTCTCCAGAGAGCCTTTGAAAGCTCTCTTGACATCCTAAAAGGTAAAAAATTATGAATTTTCTGCTACAAAATGAACATCACAAAAGGGTATCTGTTGAATATGAGACAAAAACCTGAAGTAAATACCTCAAAAGAAAAACAAAAGAACAACAAAACTCCATTAAAAATCTAGTAATCATTTAAAAAACTGCATCCTTCATTGGTCTTAAACCTTTACATGAAATCTGCTTGAGAAAGAGTTTATTGGATAGATGAAGGAGAAGAGAAGCAGAAGGTTGATTAAACAAATTGTTTCTGAGCTAGGTAATTTAAAATTATTAGGTTTCTCAAACTCTTGCTTGAGTCAGTTTCAACCTGACACCATTAACAAACTTACATAGTACTTCTGAGAATGAAATGTTGTTAATGATCAAACTCATTTCCAATTACTTCCCAAGTACAAGGACAGCACCTTCTGTAATAACAGTTGCATATGGGAGGGACATGAATAGAAGCCATTGGGTCATGACAGCACCCATCATGAAATCAGAAATTCAAGGAATAATCTTCAAATCCCACCTGGTTATGGAGAAATTTGAGACGAGACCTTGAGTATCCCATTATAGGGAAGGGAAAGGAGAGAAAATGCAGTTTTTTTCCCGCCAGACACTGCTGTCACTCCCCCACATTCCTCCTCCTGGCCTGTAATTGTTGTCTGCAGACAGATGGCGGACAGAGCTCTTTTGCTTTTTAGTTAGTATCAGCTAGCTGAGGCAAAGAAGTTTCCTGGACTGTGGTTTTTTTTCCTTTTCTTTGGACCTCTTGAAACCTGCTCTGGACTGAACACCCAGGGGAGCACTGGCAGCTCACATTTCTGGCCCACCAGGCCGGGCCTGGCCTGCAACAATTCCAGCACGGGAGAGACTGATCAGAGACTGAGTGAGCTGCAACCCAGGGGTTTTCTCAGTTTGTCATCTCTTTTAGAGCAGCAAAGGGTCTCATTGTTTGATATTGTTTTAGTTTTATTGTTTAATAAATAGTTTTTTCCCACCTTTCTCCAAGGAGGTATTGTTGTTTTTTTTTCCTCTTCCTCCCGGACCAGTTGAGGAGGGGAGGGGCCGATTGGATCTGTTTTCTCACTGGAGCTACTTGGGGGATTCTTCCCCAAATTTACTCTAAATCTGGAGGGAAGGGAAGGGAAGGGAAGGGAAGGGAAGGGAAGGGAAGGGAAGGGAAGGGAAGGGAAGGGAAGGGAAGGGAAGGGAAGGGAAGGGAAGGGAAGGGAAGGGAAGGGAAGGGAAGGGAAGGGAAGGGAAGGGAAGGGAAGGGAAGGGAAGGGAAGGGAAGGGAAGGGAAGGGAAGGGAAGGGAAGGGAAGGGAAGGGAAGGGAAGGGAAGGGAGTACATACATGAAATATAAAATATCCAGTTATGAAAGTTGTGGTACATAAAGGAGTAGAAAATCACCACAGTGCATTTATGTTCACTGTGGGCACACCTCTGGCATGTAACTATTTGAAATAAAGAGGGAAACTGCTTTTCGTCACAAGACTACTTATCTTTCTTTTTTTTTTTTTGAGAAAAAAATTCCTTTACAATTCCTTTACATTTTGTAAAAAAATTCTTTACAATGCCTGAATAGTGCAATATTACAGGATAAATTATAGCTAACATTGTAGAGGTCTCTGAGCTAGGTAATCACAAATAATCATCAACTCACAACTTGTGAGTTTTTCAACAGTTCTTTTTATGGTATTAGTTTTAAGCACATCTTGCCAAGTTTTAAGTCAAGTAGAAAAAAAAAACTTGGATGAGCTCAATGTACATAATAAATTGACTGACTTTTTCATAACCACAAGAAAACTTAGTTGAGTACATAGTACTGACAATATATTGAACTCTTCCCTCCTCCAAAAGCACAACAGTTTAGAAAGTATAGGCACAAAGCGAAAACAATACTAATTCAGTGCAGTCCAGTTGCTGTTATGGGTCTATTGGTCCAGTTTTCTGGAAAGATATAAGTGCAACCAGGTAAAAAAATCCATTGGGCTGAATATTTGCTGTGGGTGAAATCATGCTTTTCTCCTAGCATGTGCTTGAAACTCTCATATGAAATAAAAAATGAAATAAAAACTGAAACTTTAGTGTTTGGTTCTGGAGGGAGTAGAACAGAAAGCCAAAATCTTCTTCCTTTCACTCTGTGTCATTTATTGGCTCTATGCAATTGTTTTAGGCAGAGGCAATGTCAATGAAAAACAATGAGTATTTAAATTAGGGGAACCACTCAAGGTTAAAAAAAAGTAATTCAGTCATAGGTGTGTTGGAAGAGGGGGGAGAAAGATAAGCATATGGAAATGAGCATATATATTAATCTTCACTAACATTGAAGTCATGTCCAGATCTAAACTTTCATTATTTAATTTGTTTGGCAACTGAGTTATCTCAGCTACAGACATGAAACCAGATCTGGCCATAAATATCTGAAAATAACTTCCAAAAAAAAGGCTAAATCTATATTTAGCCTTCCATGAGCCTTAAAAAAATGAATACAACTCTTTTATGCTCATGTGTGAATATACAGATTTACTCCCTTGAAGTGTAAATACTAATGCTTTTTTTCTCATTTGGGGTATTTCTAGTTATGAAGAAACCAAAAAAAAACAGATTAATGGCTAAAATGGTGTTAGCATGTAGGTAAGGTTAATGCTCCAAGTTTGGAGTGTCTCTGTGGTAGTGCACTAAATAGCTGATGTAGTTGCTATTTTTACCCTGGTTCATTCCCCCTTCCCCATCACATGATTTGTCCCCATACCCCCCTTTTTACTTGGTGGTCTGTCCCATGGGTGGCCCCTCCCCTTGCCCCTCCCCAATGGCATCCCATTGGCCACGGTCCTCCTTCCCCTCCCCCTCTCCCTGGGGTATAAAAGCCCCAGAAGGGAAGGGTCATGCCCTTTTTGCTTCCTGGGTGGTCTTGGTCCCAGAAGTGTCCTGTCTCAGCTAATAAACTGGATACTCATCTCCACATGGCATAGAGCGCTTCTCGGTCTTTTATCCTCCGTCTATGCAATTCGGTGTGGGCTTGAGTCCTGAGCAAGCCAAATTGGACTTATATAAAGCCCAAAGACCCATGGATTCTGCATGTCTCAAAGTAATTCCCACATTCTATTTCCTTGCCATTTTAAGCCACTAAATTGTAATCACAGTTATTAGAACACGACTGTATCTTGGCAAAGTGCTTTGGATAGTCCAGAGTTTTCTGTGATTGACAGAGTATCCTCTTGACCTTGAAAAGTCTGATTCTTTATTGTTCATTTTCTATATCACTGTGAAATACAAAGCTGTGTTTCATGTCAGGTACATACAGCCAATGTGTGTATTTCTGATTGTGACGTGTGGAAACCGACCATGGGACAGTTATAAAGATGAATTCTAATAATAACTGAGGAAAGTAAAGCATGGAAGAAGGCCTTTGAACCTATCTTTTGTTCTCAATTAACCTTAGTTGATTTAGGAGCATTTGAATTAAAGCGTTACGGATGTTGCTCTGTGCTTGTAGTTAAGCCTTAAAGAGTTTTGCAATAATAACCTTCTGAAGTATAATTTTAGAATATTGCTTGTATCATTGAAACTATAACTTTGGAATATGTATAAAGGAAACATGCTTATCTCACACCTTAACAAAACAGAGAAAAGCAGGTTGAGAAAGGAAGATGAACATCAACTCAAAGATCTATAGTTTCGACCAAAGGGAAGCTGGACATCACTGTTATGAAATTTATAGTCCTTGCAATTAAAAGGTAGACCCACATCTGGGGAGCTGGACTTCACCAGATAGGATTTCTCTTTCTTCTTTTGCAAACTGGACCACCATCTGGGGATACTCCTTTCTGGGGTACATCCTGAGAAAAACTAAATCACGATAGTGTATAGAATTGTGATGTAAAAATTTGGAATAGAAACTGCTGATGAGTAAAAATTGGAATAGAAACTGATGAGAAAGCTTATGAGTACCCCTATAAATACCTGTAAGCCTCAACTATCAGTGTGCAGTTGGAGGGAAAACTTCCCCCACTGTACCCAGTGCTGTATTGCTCATACTTTACCATATTAATTAATAAATTGATCTCTGCTTGAATATTGACCTAGTCAAGCTTCTTATTTATAACATCACATGTGCTATCCTCTGTTACCTTGAGATACATTTCATCAAAACAACACAAACACCTACATCTGCCTTGGAAATAATGTAAAGGGTATACATAAAGTAGAACCTTCTCCATTCACAGCCTTTAGCTAGGATTTTGCTGCTCTCTTCCATACTTCCCTCATAAAATTTCAGAAGATAACAGCACTACCAGCACCTATCGCCCATTCTGTTCCCCTGTCTTACAAATCCAGCTACATGACTCTTCAGTGCTCAGTGAACACATCAGATTAATCACGTTGTTGACAGGTAATAAATATGTCATTTAGGAGTGTTAATGATTAAAAAGATCCAGTCCTGCTCCTGTTGCTAGCAATCTCTTTGCAATGAGGCAGAGCTAAAACTGACTGTGAAAAGAGAGATTGTGTGGCAGATCCTGCCTTTTCTACAAAGAATTCCATGTAATTTCATACTTTAAATGTCAAGTCCCAAATGTTCTCCCCATTTCTTTTCTACTCAGTGTGGAGAGTGTGAAGCATGCTATGATCTCATTGAAAGTACATAACCATAAATACATAGACAAATCTTGCCCATAGGTTTTAAATGCTATCTTTATAGTATGGGAGGGCTAGTCGCACATTTAAATGGTTCCTTTCTCCATAAAGCAATGAGACATAAAGTAATGGCACTTATGTATCTATTGAAACCAGGGCACCCCCGACGAAGGAAATGATTGGCATCTGACTCCATTGATTCAGAAGGCTGAACAATTGCTTCATGAAAACTATATTATATTACATTATACTACACTATATTAAAGAGATGCTATACTACAAAGAATACTACATGATACAAAGATATATACTAAAGAAAAACCTGTGACTGTCTGCCGACAGCCAGGACACAGCTTGGACCCAATAGGCCAATTAATATAAGCAACCATCACCAGAGTCCAATTAAGAACTCACTTCAGGTAAACAATCTTCCTAAAACATTCCACATGTGCAAAAACAACAGGAACAGCAAGTAGAGATAAGAATTGTTTCCTCTTTGTCTGAGGTTCCTTGCTGTGATTCCCAGGAAATATCCTTGGGAAGTTGTGCCTGCCTGCTCTCTATGAAGAGAGCTGCAGCTACACGTATATGTATTACCATGCGACATCAGAATTTGCCTGAAGTAGTGCTTTAATACAGAGCTAAACTACACTCCAGTATGGTACTCAGCAGCATCAGAGTGCATGGAGCTCATGCAGAAAACAAACTGAGTCCCCTAAGCTCTGATCTAGCATCATTCTTTCATGTAATCATACAGCACACCAAACACAGGTCTGTAGTTAAACTCTCTTTCCAGGACTGGCTACATGCTATGGCATGTACACACATTTTCCACTGGAACTGTGTACCTTGCACAGGCTTCTTCATTACCTGGAATGATTCTTTTGTTGCTGTTGACATTTTTCGAACCAGTTTAAGCCACAAAATCAGTCATTGTTACAAAGCTGTACTGTGGAACCTTATCACAGCATAAAGATGGTCTGTATGCCTCATAAGCAGAGGAGGGGCTTGGCTACAGAGAGCCGGTACCTGATGTGAACACAAGCACGTAGCTATTGGTCAATAGTTGGCTTGTAACCAATCAGAGACAAACATGGAATCTTTTAAGTAGCCTATAAAAAGAGCTGGGTACATGAATAAACGCTCTCTGCTGCTGAAAACCCTGATTGGTGTCATCATTCCATCTCCAATGCACTGTGACAGGTGGTGACCCCATATGAACAAAAGAACTAAGCCAGGAGAAAATGAACGAGACGAAACAGCAGAGAGCCACAGCTAGAGACATAGCCACAGCTATAGAATGTGACCAGAACTAGAGACGTAGCCAGAGCTGTGAGAAAAGGACAGCCAAAGAACTGTGTGAAACAGAAGCTGGAAAAAACAGTAAAGCTAGAAATCCAGACAGCATAAAAGCCAAAGAAACAAAAAAGCTGAAAAATAGAAGGAAAACCCCACCAAATAAATAGGCAGATTTATCTCTGTAAAAGGATAACCAGTCATAAAGGTATGAACTTTTCTTTTACTTCAAAGAGGAGTAAAATATAAGCAATAAGCTCTGAAAGCCACTATGGACTTTATAAAACTCTTGATGTTTATCTCAAACTGGCTGGGGCAGTTGGAAGCCAAACGGGATGCAGAAAGAGCAGGAGAGATGCCGCTCATGCCACAGCTGAAAAAGCCATCTTTAGGTTCCACGCCCTGTACCGCTGGTAACACACCATGGACACAGCCCACAGATAAACCCCAACATGGAGGATACCATGGACTTTGGACTCAGATCACCGAAGATGGCGGTCAGCGCATGGTGCTTGAGTCACTCACCAGAGATGACAGTTGCCACATGGCATCGGAGACACTTGTTCAAGATGACAGAGTGCGGCAGGCAGCCCATGGGAGGAGAGATGCCGTGCCAAATACGTGGAGGCAGTGGCCAAAATCATCCCTGCATTGGCACCCAGGGCTCCAGCCAGTGCGCCCACCAGATCCTGGAAACATAGCAGCTCCAGAAACAAGAAAAGAAGCTGGCAGCACTGCCACCAATGCCCAGGGCTGTAGACTGCTGCATGCTGCCATGTTCACAGTCATGACTCAAGAAACCTGGGAAGCACCAAGGCAGCCAGTGCCGTAGCCAGTGCCTGAAGAGCTGGGGAGCCCTACCAGCTGCAGACAGCTGTGGGGACCTGTGGAGTGGAGCAGCGTCACCCTATGCTGTACAGTCTCAGCTGGAGCCAGGCTACAGCATGTGGCTGGGCCCTGCAGGGAGGGAGATGCCGTGCTGAGCAGGTGGGGGTGTGGCACACGGCTAGAAGGCAGCAGTGATTGTTTGGGCTCCCCAGCCCTGCATTGCCACTGCACCACCCTTTTGGGGCCGGAGCCCCCTCTCCATAAGCACCAGAAGCCCCTGCAGCACCTGGCCGTGTGGCATCCAGAGTTGCCCCTATTGTGCCTGCGGGATTCAACAAACCAACCGCAGTGATGGTGCGTTTGCCTGGAAACCCAGAGGAGTGCTGAGTCAGAGAGACCTAGTGACTCCCAAACTCAGGGGCTTCAGCAAGAACCCACCAAGCCCTAGAGCTGAACCAGCGCTGTGCCCCATGCACAGCCCGCAGTTCCCTGGCACCAGCACCCCCGTCAATGACTCGAAAACTCCAGAGCCCAACACAAAACTCTGAACCAACCCTGACTGTACTGAAAGTCCTCACCCACCCCGGGGGAAGGGGGTTTCCCGAGCACATTTCCCCTGCCCCGGGGCCAGGGATTGGGGCATGGGAGAAGCCCATGCAAGCTGGGAGCAGAGGCAAGGGCAGGGGTTAGGAGGTGTGCAGGGGCGTGGTGCTGTAAGGGCAGCCCAAATATGTGCCTCTCCCACCTCTTCTACAGCAGTCAAAAGGTGTCCCGCAGACCTTCGTAAACTAACACTAAAACCTAGCTAGACAAGTAACCACTTCCCTTATATAGAAAAAATTACCATTGACATAAAAACCCTAATCCCTTCTCATCTTAAATGAAAACACTAAAAGCACATAAACTCTTCTGTTAAACATGCTTTCCTTAAAATACAATAACTGGGAGAAACAACCGCTCACTTTTTAAAGTCTTAAAGGTCTACTAAACCTTAACAAAAAAATACAACAAAAGAACTAAATAAGGAAAAAAAAAAAAACAACACTAAGAGCGCTCTCCAGTGGCTGCTTGCCACATGGCTCATCCACAAAAATGGCTGTTCTGCCTTTTATACCCCAGGAGGTTGCATCAGGCAACCCTTGCCCCTCCAAAAGTCTGTCAGGCAACTCTTTGCTGTTTATTGGTGGAGACTACTTTCTTGCAATTTGATTGGAGGGTCTGGTGTTGTCATGCCGTGCCCCCCTAGCAACAAGCTTTTCCATTCCCAACTGCCCCATGTAAGGGACACGTCTCCTTCCTACTTCCTACCATACCTAGACAACCCAAGCTGTCCGGTGGCAACAATATGGGGAGTGGGAGGGTAAGGGGATGATGGGGAGAACAGAGGACATCTAAACAACAACCCACAATAACTGTACGTCAATAAAGCTGCTCTTAATATACACACAGTATTCATCCCTTAACTGTGAGAGCAAATAACCTCATTATTTATAACAATAACCTAAAGTCTATATGAACTCCACACCTTCAAATTAACAAGTTTCAGTTGCAGAGTTTTCTAAGTACTTGTCTCTTATCACTTTTATTTACAATGTCTATAAAATCTTTTTCAGGCTAAAAATCACTAAATACTGACTTTCATATTTGTGCGTAGCTGATACATTCATATCAACTCACCACAACTAAACATACTAACACAGGTAAAGCATGCCTTTGACAGAGAAGGGGAATGCATATATTTCCACAGAGGCCGATACTCAATGGGTAACAACCCTTTGGAATTACAATTCACCTGCGATTTTGCCTAGACCTCAAAAATCAAGTCACTTTAAAAACATTAAATACTACCTCTAACAGCTTTTAATGTTACCTTTCATAGTTTTAAAGTTAACTTGTTTGTAATGTTCAAGTTATAAGTTTCAAGTAATTTACAGGCACCTGGTAACATTGTACTCGAGTACCTCCTAGACATGACAGTAAAAAAACTGATAGAACATACATAGAAACCTAGAAAGATTGAGCTTAGTAAAAGGTTTTACATTTTAAAACAGAAAAGGTGGAATTATCACAGCATGCAGATGATCTGTATGCCTCATAAAGGAGGGGCTTGGCTACAGAGAGCCAATCCCTGATATGAATGCAAGCAGGTAGCTATTGGTCAATAGCTGGGTGGTAACCAATCAGAGTCGAACACAGAGTCTTTTTTAATTGCCTATAAAAAGAGCTGGGTACACGAATAAACTCTCTCAGCAGCATGAAAACCCTGTATGTCATCTGTCTCCAGCACACTGCAACAGAACCTGTGTTCCTGTCAGCCACTATAACAAGAATCAAAAGATGAAACATATCTACTGATGATTAGCTAAGTCAAATGAAACCAAGCAACTCAAAATAGCTTTCAATGTGCACCAATTCTAGGACTAAGCAGGTTCAATTTAGCTTTAATTTAGCTTCACATCTTCATCTTTCTTGAGCTTGAACTCTTTTAGACAAAGCACAGAGTCTGGATTCTGGATGCCAACAGAGGACTAATGTCATAGTTGAGAATAAATTCATCATAGTACTTAGTGCTTTGGATGAGACAGTTGATTTCCTGACTGATCTGCAGTTCTGGTAAACTGTGTCAGATAGAAAATGTCCCTTAGGAATTCCCCACTAGTTGCAATGTGTCCCAGGCCCTCCCTTGCCAAGTACCCTTCATCTACATCACCTTTCTTAGAGAAGGGCCCAGGAGACCTCTGAAGGATTTCTGTGACCAGAGTCACAGTTCAAGCAGCTGGGACTAGATGTTTCATATGGGACAGGAAAGGTGTAAAGTGGGGTGGAGAATGTAAAGTCCTGACTCTTAATTCTGTAGATCCTTACCTGGTATTTTAACAACATACATAGATTTGGATCCTTTAGGTATTTATAGCATAAAATGACTCTGTCATCACATCAACTTGTATAATAGATGTGTATTATAATAGACAATCCTCAGCTCACATTCAAATAAATAAACATTGACTTAATATAAATTTTTCTATTACCATATCAGAACATTGTGTAGTTAAATCATCTCACTGCTAGTGAGTACAGATGGCTTAATTTTCTGTAAAACACACTAAAGCCCAATCGATTTAGAGGGGACTACTAATCTATTTAAAGTTAAACCCACAATGGGTACATTTTTATCTCTAAAAGGATTTGTCTCTTTAATAAACTGCCATTTCTTAAATGTTTGAGGAGATAAAAGAATTTGACATTTAGAATTGCTAGTCACTTAAAAAAACCCAAACAGCTTAATAAAAAATCACCTCAACCCTGTGGTCATTAAGAAACAAGGCTAACACATGATCTCTCTACCTCTTGATAATCTTTCACTGTGAAATATTTCTGTCAGACAGAACCCAGCACTGAGAGAAAAAGCAAAGCTTAGTCTTCTTTCCAACACGGCTATATATTTCTACACTTCCATATTACAGTAGAAGAAAAAAAAAGAAAGGAAAAATAATATATAACCAACTGAAGAGAATTA
Source organism: Setophaga petechia (assembly GCA_024362935.1). Lineage (NCBI taxonomy): Eukaryota > Metazoa > Chordata > Aves > Passeriformes > Parulidae > Setophaga > Setophaga petechia. Next base: position 11,970,839 of record JANCRA010000026.1, on the reverse strand, counting down.
CAAGACAACATTGGGAAAAATGCTTATTATATTATTGGCTTTTTGCAAATATTAAAATAGATATGTGTGTTATGTTAGAAAGTTACGCTGTATTAATTATTTTAAGTAGTATGTTAAATATAGTTTTAGGTTATAACATAATGTTAAAACAGAAACTATGCTACGTAAGATACTCTTTAACTAGCTCAAAAAAGAAATGAGGTAAGCAAGAAATTCTTCGCACAGAGCAACAAGCAACAAGCAGCAACAAGCTCCAAGAAAAGAAATATTGCCTCCTTATTGGAAAAGACAAACTTTCTTCCACCTCCTTCTCATCTTGAGGTGCCAACAGGATTAAGGAGGAGAAGTTGACAATAAACAGAGAACACCCTTTGTTTGAAAAGAATTTATGCGTCGTGTATGAGATATATGAATATGCAACAGGCTATTGCTTTTAGGAATTAATCCTTTGTTAGCGAGCCATGCTTTTTTTAAGAAAAGAATGTGAATGTTCATAATTCTTTGCTTTTATTGTCCTTTATTGCCCTAACTCTGATTGTCCAAATTCTTATTACTCTAATTTGTATTATTATGTTTATAACAATTTTATTACTATTAAACTTTTAAAATTTTAAAACAAATGATTGGTGTATTTCACAACATGCTGCATGAAAGCTTAAAGCTTTCTCATGAAGTGAAATTTAACATCTTCACAACCTGTGCACTGAATTAATTTTCTATTTTTATTGGTTTTCAGGTTAAAAAAATGCCAGTTAAGTCAAATTAAGATGTTGTGCAGTTGGCTTCTGTAATTACTAGCAATGGTTAGTTCATGCTAATTGAAGGTGTTCGGGAGCTTGGTTTTTGTTTTGTCTCCTTTTTTTGTTTGTTTGTTTTTCTCTCTTTTTTCCTTTTTTTTTCTTTCTCTTTTTTTTTTTTCCCCAGAATGGTAGTTTCTCCAGAGTAGTAGAAACAATTATCATGGTCGTGCATCCCAGCAAATAAAAACATAGCCTTCAGCCATCCTATATTTCATTTTCAGTCCAGCAGTTTTAAAGAGGCTTTTTCTTTTCTAGCAAATGTACAGTAAGTTGAAAACACTCCAGTGTGGGGTATCATAAAGCAGACAGAGACAAATAAGGCAAAATGAAGACGAACCTCTACTAGTCTGGGTGACTCATTCCTCTCATGCTCAGAGACTTGCAGAGGCAGTAATTCGTTCTATCACTCAGAATCGTGACAATAATATCACCCCAGCCACTGTAACAACTTTATTGCCACACCTGAAATAATTGCAATGGAAGTCCATGAATTACAGACATGTCATTAAAAACAATCCAGGGATACATGGACAGCATTTTATATATCCAGAATGTGCTGGTTGTTTGCAACTCTAGTACCCCCCTCTTTTTAAAAAGCACAGTGAAACTGAAAGGATAAAGGGAATTGTGAAAAGGATGGTCAAAAATAGGATTCGGCTTTTGTAGGTCACTTTTCTTTTGTAAGAGAAATGACTAAATGACTGGGACTGTTTCGCTCTGTCATGGGATGATCATGTGAGTATCTAAATAAATCTGTGAAACCATGAGTGTTATGAACTGAATTTTGTTAAACCAGAGCTGCCGAGGCAGAACTGCTGGGCAGGGTTACTTGTTATGTTAACTATAAGTCGTTAGAGTTAATAGTTCTCTTTGTATCACTTAACGACCCTAGCCAGGGCAGGTAGATAGCCCTCCCTTTGTGTTGCTGGGGAGGAGGGAGGCATTACAATATGTAGATTTTGAGAACCACTGTACCATAGGACGTATTGAACTTATAAAAACCCCAAAACCAACGAGCCAAATATAAAATTGAAGAATTAGAATGATTCGTGGATGTGAGGAATAGAGTGCTAGACCTGCAGAGATGTTGAGACACCTTAGTGCCCCTCGCCCTGACTAAAGAAGCTGCCTGGGACCAAGACCTGGAGCTGGGAAGCAGGGAAAAGGGAGAAATACTGGGGTCCCGCCCAGGCGTTCCTGTGACGATCGGACCCCTGGCTCTGCCCCTTGTGGACAAAGCTGCACATCCTCCTCCTCTGAGCCACGCTGGGAAGAAGACGGAGACAGCCGCCTCGTCGAGCTTCCTAATCCTGAGCTGATCCCTTTAATAAAGGCGTTAAAAGGAGAAAAGTCTCCTGCCCTGTTGTGTTTTATTTCAATGAGTGTCACTGAAATAAAGCAAACTATCATCTAGCTTCTGGAGTAAGAAGCAAGGCATATGAAACAAAACTAGCAACAACCAGTTCAAATTTAACTGAAGGAAACACTTCTTCACAGAGGATGTGGTTATATTGCAGATTTCTGTGTCAAAGAGATGCTAAAAATCTGCATGAGTCAGAATGAGACTGAAAAAATTCAAAGAACAAAAAAAATCCAAACAACCAAAAAAAACAACCAACCAACCAACTCTCGGGGGTTGGGGTTTTTTCCTTTCCTTTTCTTTCCTTGTTACTTGTGGAATTTTTTTCCATTGAGTTGCTAAGAAGCACTGATGACTGCGTGCTTGAGACGTGGGGAGCAGAAAGTCCTCTGTTTTTTTGGGAGTGTGAGAGACAACTGCTCACTTTGAAAATTTAAAAAGCTTTATTAAACCTTAAGAAAAATACAACAAAAGGACTACATAAGGAAAAAGCTGCAGCAAACTGCCTGTGTGCATACCACATGGCCAGTTTGTTTTTAAGATGGATGTTCAGTCTTTTATGCCCGAGGGGTTGCATCAGTCAGCCCTGGCCCCTCCCAAAGTCTGTCAGTCAGCTCTTCTTTGCCATTTACCGGTGGAGACTGCTTTCTTGTAACTTGATTGGAGATCAGGTGTTGCCGTGCCGCAACCCCTCAGCACCAAGCTTTTCCATTCCCACCTGCCCCAGGTGAGGGACACATGTACAGCCTTCTCTCTACCTGTCTGATGGCAACAATACAGCGGGGGAAAAGGGAACTATGGGGAGAACAGAGGACATCTAAACTACAATAACATAAATATACATCACTAAAGCTTTTCTTAATATTCACACAAGAGTTATCTTTTAATTGTGAGAGCCAATCATCTCATTATCCATCTATAACAGGAGTTTCTCTCAGTGAGACAGAGATACCGCGAGAATGGGGGACAGGTAAAAAATGGAGTTGAGGGCAGCTGCTCTCTCGCTCTTTGGGTGTCTCCAAGGAAGATGGCCAGATGGTCACTTACTTCAGGGAGAATTCACTGGCATCACTGGAGCTCAGCCCTGAGGGACCAATCATTATCTGCTTGTGTGGCCCAAGAATCCTGAACTTCGCCTCTCCCTGCCCTGCTTGGAGCTGGGCTGCTACTGTCCCGCCCCCCACTGTTTTCTTCAGTATTGCTCTGGATTTCTTCATGCCATAACCTGCACCCTACTGCCTTGCCGGCATGTCCCCACAGTTCCAGCTACTGCCAAAAAACTTCTGATGCATCTCGCCCACCAGCCCCGGGATTTTTGCTGATTCCTGCCAGCTATGACTGCACAAAAGAGGAAAGTGCCTGCAGTCTAGAGACTGTTACTAGGTCCCTGGTTCTGTTTGTTGTTAAGGCTGTAGTTATTGTTGTTTTGCTTGCCATATTATACGTACTAGTAAAGAACTGTTACTCCTATTCCCATATCTTTGCCTGAGAGCCCCTTAATTTCAAATTCACAATAATTCGGAGAGAGGAGGTTTACATTCTCCATTCCAAGGGAGTCTTACGCCTTCCTTAGTAGACACCTGTCTTTCAAACCTAGACATCAATCAAACAAAATACTCTCATCCCAAACAAAAAAACCCCAGCCCAAACACAACCATATCAGGATCAGTAATCTCTACAACATTAATGAAACTAAGACAAGGGAATGACTGTCCTAGTCTTCTCTTTAAAGCCCTGGCATCTCCAATCTTTTGCCAGCTGATTAAGAAACTTTTCTGTCTGACCATACAGGAGCCATTCTGGCAGTCATATTTCCACCACCTCAGACTGTCACTTATGGAACCAAATCCCCTTTGAAGCTCGCATATCCAGTGAACCAGCGGATGGACCCACTACTTATACCATATGTACACTAGACAAGATTTCCTTGCTGGCCCTGCCTGAGATGTGTTCTCAGATGTCTGGATCCTTGTCTTAGTTTGAAAGACAAGTATCTGCAATTCAAGTTGTGAACCTCCCTTGTAATGGAAAATATGAACCTCTTCTCTCCAAATTACTATAACTTTGAAATTATGGAGCTTTCAGGACATGATATGGGAAAAGGAATAACAGTTCTTTACAAGCATATATATGTATAACAAGGCAACCAAACAAGCACAACGCAGCAACAACAAACAAAATCAGAAACCCAGTAACCGCCTTCTTTGGCCTATCGGGCACTTTCCCTTTTCGTGTAGTTATGGTCGCAGCCGGCAGGGGCGGTGCTGGCTCCTGGCCTGTCAGGACAGGTGCGGTGATTCCGCCGCAGCTGCAGGGGGCGCTGTGGCACGAGCCCAGCTGCCTGTCTCTATGCAGTAAGGGCAGGCAAGTGGGCCAGAGAGATAGAAAGAGGCTTCCCTTACAAGCTCACGGGGGCAGCTGGTCCCGGTACCCCTCTGGATGGCGAAATGGGCTGTACTAGGTACCTTGGAGCAGTGATTGTAATGGCAGAGGTGGACATATCTGGGGTGGCAAACCAAATGTAGCAGAAATTCTACAGCTGTAGCAGCAGCTGGGGGGCGGGGGGGAAGGAGGTGTGCGGGGAGTGGGGGATGTGTCCCAGCAAGCTCAGTGTGCTGAGTTTAAAGTGTCGTGAAAAAGGCAGAGGCAGTGGCGGGAAACAAGGGAGCTTGGCAATGGCAGCTGGGTTTCTGCAATTATTGCACACAGCTGGGAAGATGGCCTCGGGAAGGGGAAGGAGTTGGAGTCCCAAGTTTTTCCTCCTGAAGCACCTGAGTAGATGGTGATGGTCCTTTCCAATGTGATTGAGTATTCAAAAGTCCCTCTCTTACAAGCAAAGGCTCACCCACTGTAAGGAAGAAGTAGTAAGGCAGCTGGACTCCCTGCTTGCAGTGAATTCTCCATGTGGTAGCAGTGCAAGTGAGAGAGAGTGAGGAGCTGAGCCCAGCCCCTCACCTGTCAGCCAAAATCTCACAATATCTCTGCTCTTCCCAAGAGAAAACCCCCCTGATGTTATAGATACATATTATAATATTGGCTTTTTGCAAATATTAAAATGGATTTTATATGTGTGGTGTTAAACTTTGTTATAAAGATATAATTTTTATTTCTGTTGATAATTAAGCTTAGACATAGTGGTGAAATAGCTGTTATAAGTATGCTTGTGTTAAAATGCCTACTTGGATGGGATAACATCCAATGAACATATGTTGAAGACACCTGCTACAGGTATGCCAACTATCAGCACTCACCATCTGAAGATAGTGTGGGCCGGGGCCCGTAACTGAAGGTGATGGTAAAAAAAGACTAAAGCCACAACCAAGGAATACTTATGCTCTAAAAAGGTAGACCTGAGGAGGAGCTATGCTAACCAGTTCTTGGAATATGTAAACTAGTTTGGAGAAAAGCTTACTATGCATAATTGTTAATGAATATGTAACAGGCTTATGCAAATGAAAACAAAATGGTACACAGAGGGTGTTTCCAAAATAGCAGGTGTGCTGTAGGCTGAGTGCCAAGATGCACCCGAACTTGCTCTGTGGTCTTTGTCTCCTATTGTACTTTATTAAACTTTTAACTTTTCACAGGACAGTGTATGTGCTGGCTAAGAGAGCAACTAAGTGCATCCTTCCCCCCATCTTGGCCACTTCTTTTGTGTCTTAAGTACTGATCGTTACCATCTCTTAGGGTAACAAATGGGACAAAATTCCCTGAGAGAAAGAAAAAAGAGGATAAATCCTAACCTTCAACACTCTTTAAAGCAATTTTTAATCATGTGACTGTGTGACTACACAGAAACAGCTTGAGATTAGGCTGGGTACTTCTGAGGAGGGACCCTGAATCAAGCAATGTCTAGGCTTTTGTATCCTCACAGTCTATGCACACAATAGTGTGGGGCTTTCCTATTGAGCCATCAGCTCCCTCCCACCACACATTTGTGGGGCAGGTCACCTGGCTGGTGCCAAGGCCCTCCAAAGCCCTTGGTTATGCAAGCACTTGACAGCTCATTTCTGGGGATCCCACCATTTCCTCCCACCCAAAGCAAAATCTGCAGCTTGCACTGCACTGCAGCAGCTCACTGAGCTACCCCCACTAGACATATTCTTGAACATGTCCCATGTGCCTTTTACTCCAGAATGGGACACCCTTGTCTAGTCTTCCATGTCAACGCAAAATAATTTCTGTGTTAGGGAGAAAATTACAAGACTCAATATTGTTCAGCAGAGCAGAGAGTAATAGTATAGAACTATTTTACATAAGGTGCAAGTCAAATGTAAACATTCTGATAGCAAGGCACTGGTAACATATAAGAGCTAACCCAACACAAATTCACAGTGCTTTATAAACCTTCACAGTCTTGCAACACACTCCCTACTGGCATTAAGGTATTACAAGGCCAGTGCCAGAGAAAATTCCAACATTCACAGAAAGAGAGGTTAGCCCTCTTTTAGAGAACAAAAAAACAGAATACACAGATACCTAGCCCAAAGTCATCTGTCAGCATAGCTGAGACAGCAACCGTCCCAGCTACCTCCCTGTCTTGTATGCTCTTCTGCTGACTCTATTGATTTTGCATGGCCTGTTTTTTGCTAGTGGTAGGGCTACAGAGGTGTCTCCTGTGAGAAGCTACTGGAAGCTTGTTCCATGTCTGGCAGAGCCAATCCCTGGTGGCTTCAAAGACAGATGTGCCACTGGCCAAGGCTGGGCCAATTAGAAATGGTGATAACATCTCTGTGATTAACAGAGAAATCAAAATAAAAAGTTTTAATCCTGACCAGAGAAGAACAGAGTAAGAACATGTGAGAAGAACTCTGCGGACACCAAGGTCAGTGAAGAAGGAGGAGGAGGAGGAGGAGGTCTTCCAGACATCAAGGCCCAGATTCCTCTGCAGTCTGTGGTGAAGACTATGTTGAAGCAGCTGTGCCCCTGAAGCCCAAGGAGGTCCACTGGGATGCATAGATCCTCCTGCAGCCCATGGAGGAGCCCCACACTGGAGCAGGTGGATGCCTAGAGGAGTCTGTGAGCCCACAAGAGACCCATGGAGGGAGGAGCCCCGCTCCCATGCTGGAGAAGCCTGTCCTTGAAAGACTGCCCTTCATTGGAGAGTGACCCATGCTGCAGTTTGAGGGGTACTGTTGCCCATGGGATTGCAGCTGTTGCTTGTGAGATGGATTGATGTTGGAGAAGTTAATGGAGAGCTGTCTCTTGTTGGAGTGACTGTATGGTGCAGTAGGGGAAGGACTCCTCTCCCTGAGCAGTGGGAGAAGCCATGGGTGATGAAATGACCATAACCCCCATTCCCCATTTTCTTGCACCACTGGGGTGGGAGGTAGAGCTGAGAGGAGGGAGGGGTGGGAGGAAGGTGTTTCTGAGGGTCTTGCTTTTACTTCTCATCATCCTGCTCTGATTTTGTTAGTAATAAATTCACTTCATATCTCTAAGTTGATCCTGTTTTGCCCATGGTATTTGATGAGTTATCTCTCCTGATCCTTATCTCAACCTATGAACCTGTGAAATAAATTTTCTCTCTTCTGTCCAGCTGCAGAGAGCAGTGAGTGACTGGCTTTTGTGGGCGCTTGGCATGCAGCCAGTGTCAACTCACAACACTGACTGACTCTAGGTGGATCTCTGCATCACACAACCAAGCAGTGCCTGCTAAGTTGCATACCTGTCACCATGAAAGAGGCATGGAAAGGGAATGCATCATCAGAGTCAGGAAATTCCTCACCTCTAGCTCTGAGCAGTCCATTTATTGTACGCCTTACAAATATTCCCCACTTTAAAGAATGAAGAATTAATTCAAGTGCTGAATGCAAAAGCTGGTGCCAAATCAGTCAGTGCCAACTCAGGGGCCCTAGGTAGCCTGAGTCCTCCCCAAAGCATCCAGCACTGTGAGGACCTGTAGACTAATCATTCTCTGTTTTCCTAGGAGGTGAACTAAAGGAGGTGAGCTTCTACCCCACAGTCCTACCACTGACTGGGAGTATGCTTTGTCTTGTTTGCATACAAACATTATATGCAATGTTTGCCACAGTTTGACCTCTATGCATTTACTGAGATTTATTGAAGTATTATGACCATTATTTCCTTCCTTCCAGGAAGAAAGGAAATAAATTCTCCTAAGAAATTTTTAACTTCATATTGATTGCCAGGGGGAAGGGAGAGGAACAACAAGAAGTCCATTTTTATTCTCCTTGAATTAGAAACATGAATTTTCTTCCCCTCCTACTGATTCACTATTCAGCATTCAGCTAAGATGATCACCGAAAAAAGAAAAGCAAATGAACAGTGATGTTTCTTGGGGTGTGAAATACTTTACGATTAAATAAGCTGCTGAAGACTATTGTACCAATCACCAGTGATTGGTAGCTTTTCTGCTAAGTTGCAAATGAATTCAGCACAGGACAGCATTCCAAATTGCTCTTACAAGGTTTCCTTTATTATTTTTATTTGGTTATGCTCTGACTCTCATCCAGAATTGTACTTAATGCCCTCATCTGAAGTTGTTGAAATAGCACCCCACGGCATAGCGTGACAGTGAAAGGATATTGCCTTTGGAAGCTGCTAATGGTCCATGAAAAGAAAACATCAGAAAACAGGAGAGCAGTTGTTCCAAAATCATAAGAACAAAAATCTTTATGTTTTTAGCTCATCGCCTTCCCATTGTCAGAGGATCAAGAATGGGAAGAACATAGTTTAGAGCTAATGAGGACTTGTAGATCCAGATGGGTTACAAGACAAAGATACAATAATGAAAAAGTGCTGCATCATATGAAACAAAACTGTTTAATATTTTTTATCTTTTACTTGCCTCTCAAACTTAATGTTTATCATATAACATTATCCACAAGGTATCATTCCCTAGGATGGGAGAGATGGATGAGTAAAGTGTACAAAATTAGTAGAAAGGGTTGTAAAGGTCAGGTCAATCAAAAAAGCCTCAGTCCTGGTTACTCTGACTTAGACAGATACTTCAGTAACCCCCAAGGACAGTGTGACACAATTCAAAAGAAGCTTTCTACCTCAATTTTTATAAGCTTAGGAGTACAAAAAACGGGGAAGGCCTAATTCCTCAGTGACTCTACTCTAGACTTACCTGCAAAATACTCCACCAGGAGTACTACAAAGGCAAAGCAATAATCATGTGTCCAGTGTCAACAGGCAAGCTATGAGCACATATGCGTTTTAAGAAACCCGTTTGTCCTAATTCCCCCAAAGTGGTAGGTTTCCCTCACTGTGGAACACCCTTGTACAGGTAAAAACAAAGAAAAATCAGATGTGACAATAATAGTGGGTCATTCATTTAATTACTCTCTCCCTACTCACAAGAGATTTTCCTTCATTTTTAGATTATTCCTGTTGTTGGAAATGATATAACTCTTTAAATTTTGAGTAACTTTAGTCATGGGTTTGTTTGTCTTTGCCAGGGGTAGGGATTGGACAGGGGAAGAAATGGTGGTTTGCCTTTAAAAGACAGTTTACCGTGGATTTGAGTTTTGCTGGGTGAGGCCTGATAAGGCTCAATCCTAGGAAGAAGATTCCTAAACTCTCAGAGTTTAACATCTACATGTTGGGAGTAGCCAGAAGACACAGGGGCGATAATCAGACATTAACAGACATTAATCCCTGGTGTGGTAGGAGATACCTGATCAGGGAAAAGATTGATAAGAGAACCAAAGAATAGAACCAAATTAGCATTGAAGCCTAAGGAATCAATAACCAATAAGAGATCAAATACTAAATTGTGTAATAGAGAACCAATGAACAAGGATTTCTTTGAGTTTCTTAACATATAAATATGTGGAAAGTCTGGTAAAAAAGCATGAGTGGATGGAACTATTTCCATGGCACATCCTGACCAGAATAAAATAATGCCTGATTCTCTAACACTTAGAGGAATAGTGTTGGAGGAGTTTTTCTTCTTTCTGAATTTCAGTTATATTATGGCCATCATAAGTTTTGGCCCCTGCTTCTGCATCCCACAGACCACAATAATAATAAGGCACTAGCTAAACCCCTTCATGTTCTTTACCAGTCTACCGATTTACTCTGTGTAGGAAAAACAAGTAGATACTGACTTCTTGGTCACAGAATAATAATATCAAATTTGTGCGGAAAATCGTGCTGTGAGAAGTCATTGTCCAAAGAAGACAGAGGAGTCCTGCAACCTTATTTTGGAGTCTATTAAACCTGTGTATTTTTCTCTAAATTTCAAAAGTTCAGACTGTGTTCAGCTCTGCAACAAAGTAGTGTGGTGTGATGTTCATGAAGACCCCCACACCCATTCTTCCAGAACCTGATTCATCCTTTCAGATCAAGTAATTTTTGAAGACATTGGCACCCATTTGTCCTAACATAGTGGAGTCTTTCTGTCTGAAGTTACTTTAACATTGGTCTACCTTGCAGTGTATTTCACTACAAAGAAAAGTACAACATCCTTTCCATATAACACTTACTTAAAGTGTTATACAGTGTACTTACTATCATAAAATTTGCCATATTTTTTTTTCCTTTCCAAACAGCAAAATGATAAAATAATAATAACAATAATTAGAAGGAAAAAAAAACGTTTCCCAGGAGACAGTTACATTTACTGATTTCCCAGTAGAAATTAATTCAAAACAAATTTACATTCTACACTTAAAGAAGATATAAATAATTCATGTTCTTATATCATGAGTACTCTGCATGTCATGCACTGGGGTACCTGCAACTTTTCAGTTTATTGGTTTAAAATTTTAATTCAGGAAGTGATTATCATGTTATTTTGTGCTTCTGTTCCACTCTGGTAATGTAGTAGTCTTCAACTGATTATGTTCAATTAAAATGTATACAGTTTTACCATTCCTAATTTTCTAGCTTTTAATTTAATTGCTGTAGGCTTCAATTTTGCTTATGTACTATTAACTCACCTTGCTCACTGATTCTGCTCTCAGAAATAAGAAAACACTACTCCATAAGGACTGCAAAACAGGGTTTCACTCCTCTTAAACCACTTCCACATAAATGTCACTCCATCTGTTTTGGACCAGTGATTTCCATAACTCCTGTGAGCAGAGCCAGGCCCCATTGTTTCATTTTCTAACAACCGTTCTTCATTCATATAAACACTGAAAACCCTTGCCCACTAATGCACTCCATCTTCCTTTGACAGGCCCTTCCCACAGCAGCCTGGGGTCCCACAGAAGTGTCTGCTTGCTCAGTTCCTACTGAGCACTGCTACCATGCAAGTTCTTGCAAAACCCCCCAAGTGCTCAGAATTGGGCTTTGCTGCAGAGAACAAGAAAATGCTTCTCTTATTGTAGGATCAGTGACATGACATGGAAAGGGACCTCATTCCAGTCTCTGGAGGTTTGATGTCTTGGGACAGCACAGGAGAATAAATCTGATGCCTTAAGAAAGATGACACAAGGGAATAAGTGACCCATGGAAAGGTAGAAAATGGTGATTCAGGTTTTTTTTCTGGACTTCTACAACTTTGTATAACCACAAGCTTGGGGATGGTTTCCCAGGAGGATCCACAACTATTTCTCAATCTCTGCTGCCAAAAGCAGATTCCCTAAACTGTAAAATATAAGCACTGGTCTCTTACAAATGTAATACAAGTGTTGACTGAAAAAAAACTAAAAAAAACCAAGAAAAGAGAAGAAAAGAGAAAAATAGCTCCGCATATGCCCATGTGACCCTATATTGCAGGGAACAACATACCACTGAGGCATACAGCGACATTGTCAGGCTTGCATTGATCTGTAACTAGTTGACATAGTTTATAGTTCAGCCTTTACAGGTACTAACATTTTGCCTGTATTTTTAAACTCTTACAGGGTGACAAGTTCTGACTGACTTGTATTCAGTGGCATTTTTCGTAAGTAGGAAAGTTTAGCTTGTAACCTCCAAAACGAATGGGCCATTTCAAATTCCCGCTTCATTATTCCAAGTTAAATTACTTGCATTTATCAACCCAAAGTATCCTATGCCATTGTGTTAAGTCTTGTTGTCTCTTTCAGGATTTCCATATGACTCTTGACTGGCATAAACAAATATAAATTCTTCCACCTGAGAGTTTATTTTCCTGTTTTCAAGTGTCAGTCACTACTTCCCCAGCTTTTTCTCCTATAATGAAAAAAACTAATTTTTTTTTTTATTTCTACTAAGAGGAACCCTTTTTATAGGTGTCTTACAGAGAGAAAAATTTCCATTTATTAAACACCATCTTTGATTTTTATACATGGAAAGATATTTCAAAGAGTGAATATGAATAAATTCAGGAGAAAAATTTGTTAGAAAACAATTTCCAGTTATCTGAATCTACTAAATTTATGGTAAATATCTTGGGAAAGCATAGTGCAAAAATTGCTTTATATCAATCAGGCACACAACTCAGAAAAAATAGGTATATATGTATGTCAAAAATTGTAATCCTGCTGCACAAGTTCCCCTTATTCCCAGGTGTTCAAGTTGTGCTAGAGTTAGTCTTTATATATCCTCAGATTGCAATGAATTTGACTTTCCTTTTCGCCCTGTGTATACGCATATGCTGTTATTGAAAGATCAAAGGTCTATCCAAATCTAACTGGCCAATCAGATTATTATGACCAACTTTCTGTAGTCAGTGACATGAGGACAGGCAACTTGCTCAGTAACACACTTGACTTGCTTCAGAAACCATTTATACATAAATAACCATAGATGAGGGATTTGTTAAGAAGAGTTTAGACTCACTATTCACTGGGCTTCCTAGAAGCAACGACAGCTTCTATGAACAACAACAACAGCTTCAACAACGCTAGAATCAGATCCAATATCACCAACAAGGGTCAGTGACATGAAAGCCTGTGTCATGGCCCCTCTGTGAATGGTAAGGTCTTCCATCTTCCAAGGATGGCCAACACAAGCAAAAACTGCCACCAAAAGAATAACTTTTTTCCTTCTGTGCAGTGATATATCTATGTCCTTCTTGAACCCAGACAGAAAGTTTAATACAGAGGGGTTTTTTCTGTAGTTAGCAGTAATGTTATTTCATTAAAAATTAATGATAGCAACATTTAATTTTTAATCTTGGAATGATGTTGAAGTCTTTAATGACTCGAAAAGAAACATTACAAGGAACCTCAAGGTGTAGTGTCCCAAAGCAACTTGAACACAGGAAAGTGTGGCAGTGTTCACAGGGGTTTTCAGGTGAGGGAAGAGATGAGAATGTTGACTCCATGTTCAGAAGGTTTGATTTATTATTTTATGATATATATATTACATTAAAACTATACTAAAAAGAATAGAAGGAAAAGATCATCTCAGAAGGCTAGCTAAGCTAAGAATAGAATGGAATGATAACAAAGGCAGCTGGCTCGGACAGAGAGAGAGAGCCAGCTCTGCCATGACTGGTCACTAATCCCTAACATCCACACGAGGCCAATCACGGATCCACCTGTTGCATTCCACAGCAGCAGATAACCATTGTTTACATTTTGTTGCTGAGGCCTCTTAGCTTCTCAGAAGGGAAAAAATCCTAAGAAAGGATTTTCACAAAAAGATGTCTATGACAGGAAAGCAAAATTTTTTCTTGTAAGTTTCAAGCCATACTGAAGTTGAGCTGAAATTTTGTGTGCCAAATCTCAGTCTAAAGAGAGGGTGGTTTTGGCTACAGTATAAGCCCTGGAGAATGGGAAGCAGTCTAGAGGAAGCATCAAATAGCATTTTACTACTGTGTGGTGGGATAAGTGGCTATGTTACAACAAAATCATTCAATAGGACCATTTCTAGGGTTAGCATTTTTATTAAAATAAAGAATTACTTGCTTCTATCTTACATTCTACAACTGTCTCTTTAAATTTCTCAGACATACATAATGTAAAATCAAAGAGAAAATGGGGTCACAAATCCTAGCAGACTTGAAATATAACTCAGAAACTTTGTGAGAAATATGGCAAATAAAACCAGAATTAATGATTCCATAAACATTTATTTGGAGGCAATATTAACAGGTCCATAAAGTATTTTTGGGAAATAATGTTGCTTACCACACCTTTGCAATACCCTAGTTTAATACGTTATTAAACAGCATCCCAGAATGGCTAAACACTGAACAGAAACTCCAGATGCAGAGATATTGCTGTGGTTTTATCAGCAACAACATGGTTAATGCTAGCCCAATCCTTATCCCAGCGTAGACAGGGCCCTTGGTTTGCTCTGTTTGGTTTTTGGATGAATAATAACACTTATGCTAACTTCACACTGGGCTTGTTGGTTTGATCAAATCGCTTTCCAGTGGGCACAAAATCTCCCTCTAACGTTTGCGCCTTAGCTTTCATTTTAAAGTAAATCACTGAGATGAGACCCGGCCAATTTAGCCTTGCATGCCACTTTCTCCATCCAAACAGTTGTACAGATTGTCCCCTGCAGGGTCTTCTACCAAGAGAAAAACAGGTCTTCTCCCAACCATGCCAACAAATCATCCAGGAGTCTGCTCTGCATGTCCTCACTGATTTCCCCCAAGCACCATCTCTTCAGCCCAAATGCAGCTATGGAGGGAATAGTGGTTACTGGCACCATACGTTAGGAATTTTTAAGGTGTGCTAGCCCACTTCTGACAGTAAAAAAATCCCAAGGAGACACAGGGCTTTCTTCATTGCCCTTCCTCTTCCCTACCCAGCCAAGTTACTCTGGGTGAGAAATTCAGCCATACCCAGCAGGTTTCTCAAGAAAGATGAGAAACATAGCAAAGACCAGCACTGGCTGAAAATTAAGTAAAAGCCTTTTCTACTCACTTAAATTGAATGTGATCTTCTCACTGGAGCCCAGGTCATATTGGTTTATGAAAAGGAATTGCTGATGCAATTCTGGAGGATCAGGCAGATCCATGAAGGGTTCTTGCCCTGTCTCCAATACCCATGGCTCCCAGATGCTTACCACATCAGCATCCTTTCAGTTGGGCAGTAGTACTTCAGCCTGATTGATATTTGCCTCCCCAGCGTGAAGATTTCTGTTATACACGATTGTGTCTCCCTCTAGTGACTAAATGTATTTTTGAAAGCGTTTTTGAAAGCCCCAACATAATTTTTAGAGTCTGTAAAATATGTATCTACCTGTGATGTATAGATTCGACGCTCTTATCTGTCATTCCTAGTTATGCACCAAGGTATTAATTGGATTTTTCTTAAAACTGTCCGAATTTTAAGAGAGTTATAGTACTAAGCAAGCATGCTTAACTCTGTATTTAAACAAAGAAGATAGTACCTGGCCAGTAGGAATGATAAATACTGATTAAACATTCATGCTATTTATTTTTTACTGGCAGCTAATCTTTGTCTGAATATTTAAATTCAGACAGTGATATTTAACAGCACCTATACTAAATTTATCACTTGTGCTTATCACAGATATGAGGATCACTCTTTCGTATTTGGCAAGCTAGAAGACATCTACTCATCCTCACCAACAAAACAGTGGCCTGAATTTGGTTTAAAAGTCACAGATAGATAAAGGAAAATCATGACCAAAGTTTCATCAACTGAAGATAAGAGTGGACATGAGATGACTGAAAGCTTGAAGCTGGTTTGTTCTCAGTTTATCCCACAAGCAATAATACACTTTACACTGATAATAATCCTCCAGGTCTTTTACAGAAAAGAGGAAAAGACAATGTGATTTAAAATCTACAGAAACAGATAAAGTTTGTAAGTAGGACTAATGCCCAAGGCTAGAAGTCAAGTCTGTGAGGATTCTTGTATTATTCTTACCTAATTTCAAAAAAGTGTCATACTTGTATTTTATTTGGCCTGAGATATTTTTAGTTTTTAATACCAATAAAAATCATAATATGACTGCAAAAGGTAGAAGAGAAGAGCCCTTAAAATTTTCATTAAAACTGTGTCCCTACTCTGGTTTCAAGTTTTGTTTTCCCTTCTTGGTCAGCTGCAGTTCAGCTTCTTAGCTCTATTTTGGTCCTGTTACAAAGTAAATATATAAACTTAAGTACATGACCCTCATCTCAGGATGTTTGTATCTTCCTTTATCATAGAATCATAGAATATGATTTTATGAATCATAGAATATGATGTCTTTATCATAGAAGCTTAGAATATGCTGAGTTGGAAGGAACCCATCAGGTCATTGAGTCCACCTCTTGGCTGTGGTGTAAATATGTGAAGCAGTAGATGTTTGGGGGTTTTAGCTCTGAAGCAAACAATTTTTTTAATAGTATTTCCTTTTCAATCATCTACATTCACTGATTTAATTTTGCAGCTCCAAGTCATTGGCTAGAGCAATAGTATGTCCATACTAGAAAAAAAAACAGGGAAAGATAAAGAAATACCACCTGTTTATAAACTGTGCAAATACTACAGCAAATCAACCCTGCTGCCAAAATCCAGCAAGCGTTGAGGTGCTCCGTCAGTAAAGTACAACCCAGCTCTGCCTATTACTCTTCTTCTACCTGCCCATAGGTGGCACCAGTCCTGTTCGTAACACCTCAATCTGTGCCTACCAATATCCCTGCAGACCTCGACTGTAGTTTCCACCCTGGCTTCTTCCTTGCTGTCAGTGGATGTGTTAATCACCAATGTTAAATACACGCAGAAGCAACTTCAGACAAGCTAAGCATGAAACACTCTTCTATCTGCCACATCACGCATCACTACCTGACCATACAGCCATATCCTCAAATAAGGCAAAAATAGTAGCAAATAACAGTCTGAAGCATATTTCTCAGTAAAAGTGGCTTTAAAAATGTTAAGGTGTACATAACATTGTTCTTCTGGCCCTGCCTCTACCAAAAAGAAGCAGCAAACTCAGGGTCCCGAGGAAATCCATTTCAACAAAGTACACTCAAAATCGGACTAAGTGCAGCATTGACTATAATTTGTGCCAAAGACCTTTGTAGATGTTAAGCACTATGCCACAGATGTTTATTTCCCATCCCACAAGTTTCAGAACTTTGGTAAAAAGCAAAAATCATGCTGTTCAAGAAGAAAAATTAGTTGAAATCCCTAAGATTAAATTGTAAAAATATTTCATGTAAATAATATTATCTCTTTTTTTGCTGTTGTTGTTAAATGTCCACACTTTAAACTATAAATTAACTAAATAATGTGATAAAATAATTGTCTTGAATTATAAAATAGTAAAATATTTGTCTCAAAACTATCAAAAGGGAATATTTCAAGAAGACATTTTTCCCCCCAGAATTAGAGGGAGTTAGATCAGAATAGTAAGAACTGATCTTTCTTACAAAGAGGTTCTATTGGTTTTTTCAATGTTCCTACATTTTCCAGAAGAGAAAGCAAATAATTAAAATTATATCACTTTTTTTTGTCCTACTACCCATTTCTCACAATCCTCCTATTTTTGTCTTCTTTTTCTATTTATTTCTTTAATTTTTTTTTTTTAATTCTGGGATCCAAAATGTTGGAGAACAGATGTATAATTAGATACCTCCTTCCATCCCTCTCCTCTCCTAACAGTGGTGTTTGCCTAGGCCTTCTACATCCAGAGAGAATTACAAGGGAGAATTTACTTCAGACACATGCAAAACTGCTCCTAACAGCCCAGGAACTACCTCAACTTGTTCTGTCCACCTCTAAGCCCAGCACTTGAGAAAAAGCAGAGGAGAGCTGGATCAGCTCTATATATCTCTTAAGGGAAGGACTCGTTTACCTAACTTTAGACACCTAAAATGAAGATGTGCGGTTGAAAGCAACCATATAGGGGGGCTCAATGCTCAGTGGAGAGTGATGATCCATCTCAGTCTGAAGTACTTTCTGTGGGTTAAACTGCCCTCCAGAAATGTGAGTACCTAGTGAAGCAGCCCACAGAACTAGTTTATACTCAGCATGTCATGTTTATCTGAGTGTAAAGACCCTGCACATGTATCCTGAAAGAAGAAGCTGCTTTTGGGATACAGTGCACACAAAGGTAGCTGTGTTTCTCCTTCACCTCTATCCTCACCAGCCAGTTGTGATCTCCATGGAATAGGGTTTTAAACCTTGGTCCATCTTCATGTCATTGTTTGCGTGGTTTGTTGCATCCTGTGATGCCCTGCCCTTTACCCTTCTCCTTAGCCACCAAGTAAAGATAAATATGTACTGCAATTGCCAGGCTTTTCTTTATAGGCCAAGAAATATTCTGAATATACAACACTGTATATACTATATCGTAACACATTCACAAATTATAAAGAATTTTCATTCACAAAGAATTATAAATTATTCCTTTTGCAACATTACTGTAATTCACTTTACAGTTAGTTTATTTAAATTATTAGTTATTGCTCAACTTTTATCATTTAAAAAGGGATGCTTTAACACATTTCAGCTCTGTTAAACTACCTTTTACACATGAATTAGTGTGAATTTTATTGCTGTATTTTCCCAGCTTATTAAAAAAGTGGTACTTTACAAATAAAACTGCAGGATGGATTTATCATTTGCAGTCCTTGTCCAAGCCTTCACACCTCCTTAATATGGGTAAAGTGTTTAGGTTTCCAATGTAGTCCAGCCATATGACTCAGATCAAACTTGTAATTGCCTCTTTGGGATTTAAAACTATTAGAGTTATGCTTTTATATTCTCTCTTGTTTTGCTTGAATCGCTTTCTCATGTCTATGAAGTACAGTTGACACAATAAAAGTTTGATCAATGCATAACCAATGGAATGTGTATTTCTTCCAGATATGTAATACCAAGTTGAGAATTATTAATCTATGAAAATGGTCTTTTCCAGCTACCTATTCTTGGAATTACAATCAGTTTCAGTCCTGAGGTATATGGTTTGGCCTGGGACTTTCCAGTCTGAGCTTGTCAACAGTTCCTTGTAATTTGCTTTATTAAAATGAATGCTATCTTGATGTTCAATTGCCACGGCAGATTTTTTTTTTTTTTTTTTACTGTGATACTTGAATAAAATTATCCTGGTAATGCAAGAATTAGCATTAGAAAAAACCTATACAAGCAGTCTTTATTTTCTTACCAATTTAGTCTCCTTTCTTGTATCATTGTCATGGATGCTATCGAATCATATTCTCAAATACTTTAGGCCTCAGAGTCATGCTTTGGGCATACATGAAATCACCAAATGCCTGCAAAGAAATTTAAAAATTAAACATTCAATGATAAAAATTAAATTAATTTAATTTATTGAATTGAATTAATAAAATTAAACATTTGGCAACATGAACTGGTCTTCAGGTTCTGGGGTACATTAATCTGATAGATAATTAATTTTTGTTCCCTCAGATTTATTTAGTATTCTTCTCCAGCTAAAGCCTGACTCTTCTGGAATTGGTGGTGTTCTAAAATACAAACCAAGAATTTAGACTCTGGCCTTCAGATAACATTTATGACACGCTACCTTTTAAAATCAAAATTAAAAGAAAATAAAAACCAGAGAACACGTCAGTACATACTTTTTGGTGCAAGATTTTCTAAATAATGTTGTATAAAAATATTACAGGTATATACCAATATAAATCTGTGGACCCAGCTTAAACATGGTGATGTCAGATGCCATGTATTTCAGGAATTTTCACAATGTTTGTGTTTTTCTCTGAAAGTTACATTTCAGGGTTTACATTTCAGGTTTAGCCTCAGGAGCAAGACCCCTGATAAAACGGGTAATAGTTGTGAATACGTTTTGAAGCCAACATTAGTAATTCTGATCCTGGATTCCTACATCCTGTTCATGTTATATGTAGTACATCGCATAGCCCTGTGTTGTTCCAGAACATGATTGACTTTGTCAGGCATGAAAGCTGTCCATACACCATAGCAGAAGACCTCTCACAGCCACATTAATATACTAAGGAATGAGCCGACCTTCATAGGAGTGAGTGGACTTCTTACACTGCCTACCCAGTAGGTTTGCTCCAGCTTCATGTACAAGACAATAGTTTGTTTGTGGAAGTATGCATAAAGATGGAATCTCTAGTTCTTTAAGATGTCTCTCTTACACACTGTTTATATATGTATTGTAAAAATGTTTATTGGAACAGAACATCAAAACAAATGTGGTCTGACTGAAAGCTACTGCTGTAGTAAATTTGCCTTGTCTCAGTAGACTGGAGGCTGTCATATTATCCAGAACCAGACAATACTCAAATTTTTTCTTTCTGTCTTTAACTTAATTACGACATTTTGAATTCTGGAGCTTATATGCATATTTATAAATCCAAGACTCACATCCTGTTAATGCCTTTAAATAAATAGTTAATATCTACAGAAATGTCGAGCCTTACTGACCGTATCTTTAGTAACATGTCTTAGTTTGAAAGACACGTGTCTTCTAGGGAAGGCAGGAGCCTCCCTTGGAATGGAAAATGTGAACTCCCTCCCTCCGAATTTTTAAGATTTTGAAATTAAGGGACTCTCAGGCAAAGATACGAGAATAGGAATGACAGTTCTTTACTAGTATGTATAACAAAGCAAACAACCAATAACAATTACAGCATTAACAACGAACAGAACCACGAACCCAGCCTTCTTGGATGCGGCACTTCGCCCTTTGGTGTCATTACGGTCACAGCCAGCAGGGGCGCTGGTGACTCCTGGTGGGCAGGGCAGGTGCAATGATTCCCCGGTGGCTGCAGGGGGCGCTGTGGCGTGAGTGTGAGTAGCACAGGGTAATGCAAGCATGCCCTAGATGGGAAGGGACGGAAGAGAGATTTTGCTTTGTAAAACCCTGGGCCAGTCCATCTTGATGCCGCAGCAGGACTCGTAGGAGCACCAAACTGGAGCAGCAGGAATGACCAAAAATCCCGGAGTGGTGGACGAGATGTATCAGAAGCTCTGTGGCAGTAGCTGGAACTGCGAGATGTCCCAGCAGGGCAGGGAGAGGTGAGCTTAGGATCCCGGGCACCTGAGAAGATGGTGATAGGTCCCTCTTTTAGTGAGGTTGGTGTTAATAAGATCCCAATTCGGTGGCTGCTCTAGCAAGCAGAGTCTCACCCCACAGCAGAAGGAGCAGCTTCAGGTTCGGTTATGGCGGTGGAAGCAAATACCTTTCCGCAAGCAGCAGTTCTGACCGTCCTCCTCCTCCAAAGCCCAGAGAGAGAAATGCCCCAGCTCTGTCCTTTACCTGCCCAGTTCTCCCCTCAGAGAGAAACTCCCAGAGAAGAGGAGTGCGACCAGACACTCTCCTTTTCAGAGCTTGATCACTTCTTTTGCTTCTTAAATGCTCAGTCATTAGTGCTTCCTAGCAACTTATGGGAAGAAATTCTGTGAGTAAAAAGGAGCAAAAGGAAGGAAGCCTACACCTTTCCCTTCCCACAAGATAACACAATGAAGATATTTTGCATATTCAAGAATAGTCATATAGCTGGTTAATACTCTCTAGAATGATTTTCCATCTATCTTGTACATTGTCATCAAAAATAGGTGTAGCAAGAACATATTCCCAAGTGCAATATGTCCCCTCTTTTTTTCTAGAACAAAGGATGTACACAAGGTAAGAACAATGATCATTCAATAGAGGACGGCTTTAACCAAAGACACTGAACTGGGAGAAAGTCCTTGGAATGTTCTGTGACATTCACTTTCAACGTATGTATTAAACAGTGACCTTTATATTTGCTAGTCAGATATGTCCAACAATTCTTCCACGCTATGGAACTCTTCTTCTTGATTGTTTCTTTAATTAAGGCTCTTAATGTATTCATATAATTCTGGAAGACCTGACTCTACTGTAACTGGTAGTAATCTTCCTGAAACACCTCAGTGATTGAAAAAAATGGCATTATTTGGCAGATCTCAAGGAGTTTTTCAAGAACACCTATTTTTAAAACTTTTACTGCTAATTGCAAGACATCATGCTCAGATGGCTTTAGGTATAGTTTCTTCTGCTCTCAACTGATTGCTCAGATCTGGCAACTTCAAACAGTAAATACCCTGGATTGCTTATCCCTTTCTAGTACTTCGGCCATAACAGTCCTCAGTCAATTTTGAAAATATATGAGGGTCTTCTTGCAACGTTTACTATTTAGAGAGAAAAAAAAACCCACCGTGACTTATTAGTAAAACCCTAGCATTCTTGAAAATCAATGGACATTCAGCTCCTATATTCCTGCCAGTCCTGAGAGTGTTAAGAAAACATCCTGGTCTGACAATTGCCAGACACTTCAGCAGTCACATCCCCAATGTCAGACATTTTCACTGCTGGGACTGAAACATCTTCACAGTAGGTGTCTGCAGTGAGCCAATGGGTGGCTCACTTTACCTATTCCAGTCATGCAGTCAGACCAGGTTTCCTTGGCGGTTTGACCACAGGTTTCCCAGATGTCCATAAAGCAATTTATTCCTAGCACAGTAACAGAAGATATGGCTCGAGCTGATGCCTCTGAGGAGAACCTCCAACACGGGAAATCTACATGTGGGAAAGTCTTGCTCTTCTTGAGTCTTTGGCTCCTGCTATGTCTCTCAGTGTCCATTCACCTACCTGACTAGTAGCCTTTGCACTCTTTGTTATGCAAAGGATTGGCAGTTCATGACCTCTTGGCTCTCTGGGCTCTCACCCAGAGCTCAGTATGCATCTTGAACTGCAGTATACAAACTGAGGTACCTGTACCAGGTGTATTGCTGAACAGAAAGTTGGACTTTGGATGTTGAAAGTGCAGATCCATGCCATGAATTCTTCTCTATCAGATCTGCCTCAAGAAGAGGTTTTTTGCACCCTCCCAATAACTGCCCATTCCCAATGCTTCCCTGTTAAAGGCTAA
Source organism: Setophaga petechia (assembly GCA_024362935.1). NCBI lineage: Eukaryota > Metazoa > Chordata > Aves > Passeriformes > Parulidae > Setophaga > Setophaga petechia. The sequence continues at coordinate 11,947,978 of JANCRA010000026.1, read as the reverse complement.
AATTTCTCCATTGTGACAATACTTGTGTGTTTATATTCAAGACTACTTTTTAAAATTTCCTTTTAAAAAAAATTATTTCTCATAAATTAAAGGATAGTTCTACTACAGTGAAGAGTTGGAGCCAGGATAGAAAGGAAATTTCCAAAAATGATTTTTCCATCAAATGCTTTATAAAGCTGTAATATATGTTAGAAATAATTCATGCTATAAAAGAATGTATTTTATAAAGATTGTGAAATCCAAACGAGTCTCTGACCACAAGCAGCCTGAGAGGTGGATATCTATTCATACTCCAAAATTCCTGGAGTCAGCCAGATAATGATCGACATTTTAGCCCAAGAGTAGACGCACCCAGAGTGATGATCACTGCTATCCCAAGCCATCAGAAGATGCCTAAGAGTGATCATCGCCCTGCGGATAACATCATTCAAGATAGCCAAAGTCGCCAGAAAGATACATGTGAATACATGACTTCCCAGGATTCAATCAATGCTGACTATCAACCAGGAAATGGCGATTATTCAGCTCTGCACAGTGAAAGAACCAACTATGAATGTGAAGAGTTACAAAAGATACTGGAACTCCTTCACCTTGGGCATAATAAACTGTATAAAACATCTCCACTGGAAGTGACTCTCGTGAACAGCAGGGGGAATCGATGCGCTAAAGGTCAGATCCAGGTTCACCCAGTGCCGATCCCGGGCTCGACACTGTCTCTTTGGCTGTGGTGGTTTTGAGGAGCATATTTTGGTCAAAGAAAAAGATAAATAAATCTTTTGAGATTTTTTATAATTTGGCTTTTGATTGATCATTTATAACAAAGCCTTGTAGTGTTCAATAACCAGAAATGTGGGGTTCTGTTGCCCTCAGCCCTCTCCTACCACCATCACACCCCAGCATGGGAGGATGAGAGCTATAGAGTGAAATGCTTTTGTCACTCTGACATATCTCATCCTCTCTTTGAAAATATGTTTATCCCATCTAGGATAATTGCTATCAGTCTGAGACTTGGTTTGTCAAAGTTTAGGTCAGTTCAAACATTTGCAAAATAGTTCCCTAGTTTTGATGGTGAAAAACTTCAGCAACAGAACTTCAGGCACAACTGCAAGTTGGACGGTGTGTCTGCTAAGCTTCTAACACAACATTCATGTAGGATAGCTGCACTACATTTCAAATTGTGCTGTTTCAAAGTAAATTACTTTCCTTTTGCAGCACAATAATTAGGGTTATTATTTATACAACACTGTCAATATTTGCAACTACTACAGGGGTACACACAGAAGACAGACTTGGAAGGATTGTTAATTTATTTTTCCAGTGGCCTATAATCGTTCTTTTGCTCGTCTCTCTTTGAAGAAAGAGGCATGAGGGAAAGATGTACTATATGTCTTTCTATCATTCTTGAAATTAGATATTGTATAAAGACCTACAGCATCATTTGCAATGCTCTACTCTCCAAAACTGCTGCTTTGATCAAGTGTAATATAGGAAACAAGGGGTACAAAGCTGGAAGGAAGATAACGCATTCAGCCATGCTTGGCCTAGCATGTCTTGACTCGCACAAGAAGGCCAGAGTGGCAGGTTCTGGAGGCTGAAAGTCAAATATTTAGCCATCATAAATGCTGTATGATGGTTCATGCTCAATATACCTTCCCACCTAAACCACTGCAAAGCTTTTCTCATTCACAGCCATCATCAAAAAAGTAGAGGACAGTTGAACCTCCATTCTAGTACTTATCTAAACATCTGTGCTGAAGCAACCACCAGAGAAGATCTTTAAAGTCCATGATGTGAGGAATAGTTACTTTCATAGTTTAGGAAGGTTTATTAACCCTTATCAAAAATACAACAGAAGACTAGAGAAAAATATTACACCATTGGGAGCAAAAGATTTTCCCTGCCATGTGCTCTCTCCCCCCATAAAAGGAGGTTTTTCCCTTTTAACCCTTTGACCCCTCCCAAAATTCTGTCCATCAACCCCTTCTTCGCTGTCCAGTGGTGGCGATCTCTTCCTCAAATCCTGATTGGAGGCCAGATGTCGCCATACTGACAAGCTGACCCTCCCACATGTCCCAACCCCAGCTGTCCCTTGATAACAATGCAAGGGATAAATCAACTATAAATCTATAAAACTTTTCTTAACCTATATACATGATATTTGTCTGTTAATTGTAAATGTCAATCATTGCATTACTCATCTATCACAATGGTAAACTTAGTTATCTTGTTTTTTGGCCAGATCTTCGACTAACTAGAAACTCAGCCCCCGCAGGATGACAAAAGACTACTGGAAATCTTCTTGTCAACTCACGTGGCTGTATGATTTGGATGAAGTTGCAAAAACTTCTGTTAGGGACCTTCTTCTGCCACTACCAGTATTTCTGAATCCCTCAAGGTTTTTTCCCCTGCATGTGGTATGCATACATAAGACATATGACTCTGGCATGCTCAGCCATGGCAGGCATGTTCATGATTCAGAGGGAAAGCATCAATTTCAGCCTCAAGTCCTTGAAATGACAACTCCTTCCCTCCATTTTGTCATGATCTTTCCTTCCTTCAGAGACTCTATACCATGCCTCATCAGTAGATGATGGATGAGAAGGGAAACCAAAATGTTCTACTGCATATGCATGAGAACAAGACCTAATTAATCGAGAATGAGAAGTGGAAATTGGTTGTGCAAGACCTAGATGAAACACTAGAGTCTTGATTTCTCTGCTCTTCTCTGTGAGCTGTCTTCACATTCAAATACCTTCTAGTGCTGTGATTCAAAGAAAATTTCTTGAGGCTAAAAGAAAACTTTACCTTTGCTGGAAGTCTCCTGTTAAGTCTGCTGTTGCTGGGAAACTCTGCAGCCTTTCCTCAGGGCTGAACTCTGTAGTCTTCATCTTTAATTAGCTTTGCCTTGACCCCTCCTATATAAGGCTTGCCTTGTCATCGCCCAACATCAGAGAGTTCTTCCACCATGTCAGAGAACCAAGCCGCTGTCTTACTTTTCTAGGTCCAACTCACATGCTCAAAAGTTTCCCACAACAACAGCCCTGCCATGTGGAGCACATCTAGGAATTTGTATGTTATGATGTATCTCTCAGTGGAGAAATATTTAATTGGGAGGATATGCCTCCAAATCATATAGTAAAATATGAAAGTGTTTGCTGGGAGTACTTTTTCAGGCTCCGGCCACAGATTCTTTTGACTTAACCTGCTACACTTTGCACAATTCACTTTATTTTCTCTCCAAAGCAAAAGAAATTCATTCTTGTACAGACCTTCTTGACATTATTCCATCTTTCAAATGACTGATTACATCATCTTTACTTTCTGTTTATTTCCTGGTAAGAACTACTGAGATACTTTTTAAATTCTTCCTTCCCCTTTGGAACATGCTGCCCAACACAAAAGCAGTCAAGAAAAATCTCCTAAAGGAATTGTTCTTCCCAGCTTCTATTGTGTTTTTCAAGAAGCACCCTCACAGTTTAAAAGTGAAGTAAAGAACTCTGGGTCATGTGGATACTAGGGGTTTGTCATGAATGTACCCAAGGGGCCTGTGATCTGCTTCAGTGGTAATAGCACAGCTACACGTCGTGACTAAGCTCCTGACACTCAGGGAAAAAAAGAAAAATAATTTTTTTCCATCTAAATGTAATTTTGCTGTGTTGATATATATACTTTGAATCCTTTCACTGTGTGCTTCTTCTTGCACAAGAGCTCCTTTCAAGTAGGATTAATTGTTCCTTGTGGTGGGAATTCCCTTTTTTGCATGAATTATTTGTTTTCTTTCCCAACAACATCCTTCATGTTTCAGGTTGCTGCCTCATCCCAGCTGTTTATGGACACCCTTTGATTTCTGCTGTTCTTGGTACCCATTATCAATTTGTAGGTAGTCACCCAGCCCATGGCTTTCCATTTCTTAGGGAAAAGATTTTTACAGCATTGACTTCATCTGTGATTCCTGAAGTTCTCACTTTGCTATGCAGTAATTTACATTCTGTTGTAATCCCAGTTTTAGTTTATTCTTTCTGAATTTTGACTGAGCAGTGGCATTCCCTCTTGTCCCGGTCACATACATTTACACTGTCATGTATGTTTTCACTTCCTGTCAACAGTCTTGCATCATGCACCCTTTTCCCAGGAAATCTTGTGCACTGATAACAGGCCAGCAGATGTTTCCTACCAAATGTTGTGGCTGCTCATCTCTTCTTCCAGTCCCACTTACCTTGCCCAGGATGGGCAGTTTATATTCAGAATATGCTGCAGGGTCCTGATAAATTATAGCCTATTGCAAAGGCTCTTCTTTTGCAGGGATCAGTAAGTGTCCAGACTGTCTTTATTTTTTCCTTTTTGTACCCACCTTAGAGGTTTTACTACTTTAAATCACACCCTTTTCTTAGACACTGAGATTCCTCTGCATCTCACTCATGAAAGTAGCTGCTGAAATACCTAGTTGTCAGTACCAGAAACTTGGGAGGTCACTTATTTTTACAGTTTCCAGTTTTGCCCATGTTTCTGGACACAGAAGTTCCTAGCTGCTAGAAAAATATCATTTTACTTGCCTCTGATATAGAATGGAGTCCACATATGTAAAGTTTTTATGAAGTGACACCATTTTCCTGTGTTAGGATTATTTGACAGCATGTCAACCACATAGAGAGATTCTGACCTTTCTCTTTGCGTAGTTCTCCAACAACCGGGGTTGCAGAATTCCGTATTTCATTAGTGGAATCCAAATAGAGCTGTCTTTTGTCCTTCTTGTGTCTCATGAATATAAAATACTTTTCCCCCAGCTGTTTATTCAAAGCTGAATATCACAGGTCCTCCTTTGGCCCTATGCAGCTAATTAGACATAGGAAGCTAGCTACATTGTTATCCTTCTCTTTGCCATGTACTGTAGCCAAGAAGAGTGTTGTGTCACTGCTGCTGCTAGAGTCTCTTTGGGGGTGCTCTCCAACTGCAGGCACCAACTGCACTGTACACCCTGTGCTTTTCTGTTTGCTTATGCGTCATGCTTCTGCAAAATGATTTACTTTGTTTTTGGGCTCAAACAGCCTTGCCAAAATGCAACTCTTTTGGTAAAGAGTTGCTTTTTGCTTTACTCCTTTAGTAAAGGTGTAATGAAACATTTGGACCTCATGAAAACAGAATGTTTTGCTATTTTACAGGGAAGTTTAGGAAGAGGGTGACCAATTTCTTAGTTGTTGAGTCAGCATTTGGACAGTGAGGGAGGTAAGGGTGAAAAGGATCTCCCTAAATTGCCAGAGCATTATTTTCTTTTATCACAGTTTTGACGATCAGAATTGGAAATAGTGTCAGAATAAAAAGCTGCAAATAAAGGCAAATGATGCTTCAATCTAGATTCAAAAGCAAATTCACCGTTGCCTGTGAATTAAAACTAAGACCAGCTCAGTAGAGCCCGCATCTGCCTGCACTCTGGCTGATGGGGGTACCAAGTAATTTTTACCTGCCAGGAGGTTAGCTGTGTGCACATGGTGCTGAGTCCCTTAATATGCCATCCCAACAGGCATGTCCTACATGATGGTGAGCACCTACCTAACACAGTGCTATAGTCCCAGATCAGGTCTACCTCATATGCATCCATGTCCAAATGACTCTCCACCTGGACTAGATTTTTAAAGACTACCAAAGGGTGCAGATAGAGAACTCTGTGGGAATGGGGCATGAAACATGATTTGCCTCTATTGGTCCTGAATGTGCCTGAAAATCTGTTTATGTTTCAAATATAATAATGAATTTGGTGGAAGTAAGTTTGATTATTTGATCCTACAAATAACTTGATTATTCCCTGAGATGACATTCCTATGGGGCAAATTTTATTTATGCTTATATTTTCTGCTAATTGTTTATGATGTAATTGACTATGATAGAATTTTAAAAATATATTCTTATTAAAGGATGACTGAAAAACTAATATCTTCCTCTGTAGTGGTAAGAAGATTCTTTTAAATAGCATTCTTTACCCATATTAGTTCCTTCTTCATCAAATATTTCTTCACAAATTCCTTCTTACTAGTATTGGATTTCATAATTGAAAATAATAATATTTTAGAAATAGTATTTTAGAAAATAATATTTTCTCACTTGGAAATTGTTTTTAAATACTGATGGTATATATCAGAAATTTTGTAGTAAACAGAAAATTAAAATTTACTGATTGGTAGGGAGAAAAAAAAATTTGCTTGCAATCCCACACAGATGTCATAATAGCAAATGATCATACATTGGTGTAGGTATACAATGGAAAAACAGGGCTTTCCTCATTTCATAGGGTTGATTACATTTTGACTTATGTTATACACCTCCAATAGGATAGGGGCATGTTAACAGGTAATCAACATCTGCAAATCTCAAAAAAAAAAAATTGGATTCAAGTTTATAATATATTCCTGTATACTTGAGCCCAGTTTGCACTCAAATTTTACGAACTAATGATGGTATACCAGAGGGTACATAATTTGTATTTGTAAAGTGTACATTGGCTTAAGCTTGTTCCTGGAACAATATAGAATTATACTTTATTGAAAGTATAACTGCAGTTGTACCATAGTTCTAATAGTTGTAGTTAAAATTTTAAGCTTAGTATAAAAAATTAAAAAGAAGAAGGAAAGTGACTTGTTATAGTACTGCCGAGGAGCTAGAGAGAAATTGGACTTCACTGTGCTATAAGTTCATGCTGATGGCAAGTGATCAACAACAGTATGCGTTTCAATCTTCTCAACACTTGCACCAGTGTCAAAGTGGCATCAAATGGCTGAAGTCTGATTAAAGCTTTTGAACAAGGACCCAGTGAACTTAGAGAGGACTATTTTAAGGCCAGCCAATTCCATTCTCAGTAATCTTGAAGGGGAGACCATCAGTCTCAGTAGGGGAGGACTGAAGATTTCCTCTAGATGTAGTGGAGAGAGCAAAGTAAAGCGCCTCAAAAAGGTACTAGGACTCCTCCATTGAACCTCATGAAAACTAGCTCTGCTATGACACTCTGAGCACTGGCAATTAGCCTACAGATATTTTGGCATCTGGGTATCTCACCTGAGAGACATACACATCATCTTCAATGTCGTCTCAAATGTCACTAAAACCTGGGACAGTAGCTGTCAGGTATGCAGAGTGGAAGGACTGGTTAGATGTATACCAAGATGCTTATCTACAGCTGTGTCCAAGGAGGAAAAGACAGCAGCACAGCAACCTACAAAGCTAATCACTTATCCTGGACTTTTCTGGGCACTAGTGAGTTTGGCTTTTCAGCATTAGGAATTGATTATACAACGTAACTAGTAAAATGGAAAATAGCCCTGTCCCATCAAACACACAGAAAGAAAGCCTCTTACAGTTTCCCTTCAGCACCAAAATCAGGAGATATGCAGCAAGTGTCCTGCCTTAAGATCTGACTGTACAGAACCATCAATGAGTTTCATGGTTGCAGTCACTCAATGTAGGAAGCAAATGAATGGGAAAACCAGGTAGAAAAAGTGATTAAGAATGAAAAGCAATGAAAGAGTATTAAAACCTCCAGCAGTCTTAGTATCTTAGACCACATATTTGCGCTCCGTTCTTCTAACAAAAGACAATTATGAGCTTGTGCGTGCACACGCACACACACTCTTGCTTATTCTATGCTTTTTCGCCTCATCTGGCAGCCGCTTTCCGGTCCAGCAGACACTAACATCTAATGAGACAAACTTCCCATTTTCAGACTAATCAGTCGGCTGCACTAATTGCAAATGCAAATATGCAAATTTATATTAATTAATTACTCTGCTAATTAGTTCTGCAGTCTTTTTGGAGTAATAAATCATTGTGCAGTGGAAGGGAAACACGTCCTGTCCCATTTCACTCCACATAAAAATTTAATGTACTAATTGAAGGAAATATATTTAAAAAACCCAGATTCTGACTCTACTGATAGGTTCCCTTCAGAAAGGTATGATTGAAAGAAGTCTTGCACATCCCCAGCAAATGCCATCACTAAGGTGCCTGTTAGCAATTTAATTATCACATTATGGGCTCCAGGAAAAGCCAGTTTGCTGTGCTGCAGGCTGTGACTCTGAGCTCCATAATTGACACATTTTGCAGCAAATGCTGTTTATACATCCATGAAAGATAATCTGGAGGAAAACACTCACTTTGCTCTACCTGAATATTCTGTTAAGGCTTGCACTTAAATCTCAGGAATCTGGGTCTACTCTTTAATTCTGCAGCTTCATCAGATCACATTTGAATGGGTTGTTCTAGTAAAATGGAGAGTAGCTGAAAAAGAAACTTCTTGCAGAGCCCTTCCCTGGTCTTGAATTTTGCTTTGTCTCTACTCCATTTCAACAGGACTTTCAATTCTCCATCTGGCACCATCTCTCCCTTGCAATCCTTACCTTGCCATGACACCCTGGGAATGGTGGGGTCATTCCACTGTGCTTCCACAGATGTCTTGCCCAGCCTCAGGAAATCTGTAGTCTTCCTTCCCCACTCCAATATCTGCAAGGTGCAGCGAGTTCCCTACACTGATTTAATGCCCCAGCAACGCCACACAGGACATCATGCTCATAGCACCTTAGGTACCATAAGCCTGACAAGGTGTGAACGTCAGTGTGGAAGGTGGGGCTTATTGTATGTTTTACTATTTTTAGGATGGGGGAAAAAAATCCATCCTCATAGCATAACAAGCCAAACAACACCTGGCTGTAAAAAAAGAATTCCCTCATCAAATGAAACTACACCAACTACCTGCAATGCTGCAGTTCATTGGAGGCATTCTTGGAGCCAAAGACTCTCCTAAGTGCTTTGAAAGGCATTAAGCAAACTGAACCCTTTTCTGTCTGTCGCACAAGTTCAGGCTAACTGGAAATCTTCCACAGCTCCCAGGTTTTTTCATCTTCCTTACTTTTTTTGCCCCACAGCCATGTACCATTGTTTCCATTAATGTGAAACATCTACAGAGCATTTTCTTTAGAGTTTGAGTGTATCTTAAGTTAACCTACCTTACAGATGTAGGTTGCAAACCAGTCAAAGATGTTGTAAAAGTCAACAGAGGACTTCTATTACCAGAAATTCAGACAACTCACATATCATAGTCTTCCATTATTAAAAAAAATCTAAAATATTAGCAAATGTTTTGCTTTATGTTTTAAATTGAAACAATAAATAAGATTTATAGGTAATTAAAAGCCAAGGGCCTGTATCATTCTAGATTCAACCAGAAGTTGAGCTGTATACTTTTCTCATAGTTTGAAGCCCTAGGACAGCTTCTTTTTTCTTTATTTTCCTATCCAAACACTGGAATAAAATACTGTTAAACTGAAAACCTGAGGTCTTATGATTTAGGCTCTAGGAAACAAAGAAAAATTAAAAACCCCTTAAAATAGCTCAAATTGAAAGAGCAGTTTAGGGAACAGCCAAAGACATAATTTATTTTTCAAACACTTGTCATTTTTGTTTGAAATACTAGTATACACTAATGGTTATACCATTCAACATCGTGCAAATTTAAAAATTTATTTAAAATCTAACCACCTTTGCTCTTTGTAGATTTGTGGGATCCTGGAGTCAGAAGGTGTCCAAATTATTTGTTATAGAGTGCAGGCCTCTCCACCTGCTGGGAGTTTTGTAGCTGCCTTTTTTTTAAGGTCAACAAAGTTTCAGAGATTAATATGTGAAAATTTTAATAGAATTCAAAAGGTGCCTCTTAAATAATGAATAGATACAAGATGGTAATGTTCTGATTGTCTGTAGTGTGCTTTAAAGTTTTACATTTCAATTTTACTTGTACTAGGACATGAGATGTAACTTAAGACGTTTGATAGAACCCATCCTTTGATGGGTTTCCTTTTATTAGAAAGCTTCAACAGGACACGCATATTTTGCAAATTGCAGTAGATTTTTCTTTTTCTTTTTCTTTTTCTTTTTCTTTTTCTTTTTCTTTTTCTTTTTCTTTTTCTTTTTCTTTTTTTTCTTCTCTTTTTCTTTTTCTTTTTCTTTTTCTTTTTCTTTTTCTTTTTCTTTTTCTTTTTCTTTTTCTTTTTCTTTTTCTTTTTTTTCTTCTCTTTTTCTTTTTCTTTTTCTTTTTCTTTTTCTTTTTCTTTTTCTTTTTCTTTTTCTTTTTCTTTTTCTTTTTCTTTTTCTTTTTTTTCTTCTCTTTTTCTTTTTCTTTTTCTTTTTCTTTTTCTTTTTCTTTTTCTTTTTCTTTTTCTTTTTCTTTTTCTTTTTCTTTTTTTCTTCTCTTTTTCTTTTTCTTTTTCTTTTTCTTTTTCTTTTTCTTTTTCTTTTTCTTTTTCTTTTTCTTTTTCTTTTTCTCTTTTTCTTTTTCTTTTTCTTTTTCTTTTTTTTCTTCTCTTTTTCTTTTTCTTTTTATTTTTTTCACCTTTTTTTTTTCACCTTCTTCTTTGCCTTCTCTTTCTTTTTTCTTTTTCTGATTGTGTTCAGAATACTTATATATAGTATAAAAAGTGATGCTAGTAAAGTTCTATCATAATATGTTTATGCCCTTTCACTTACTTCTGACTGATATTCATTCTCTTGTCAGGACTGTGAAATTAAGACTTTTCTTAACATATAGAACAGCAAGACCCATTTGGTATCCAAGATGAAACTCAGATGAGTGTTAAGATTGACAGTGTTTTCACCCTTGTAATTAGCGATTCACACAAATGTGGGTTTAGTTTGCACTTATGCTTGGAACATGGCACCTCTTCATACAGAGAGCATCATTCACATGTTAACATTTTCACTTTTGCTTTTTGTTGGCAAGTAAAGCAGCATACTCACTACTGAGTTCTGTTAGCTGTATATTTGCTATATACTTTTCACTATTTATTAGTATTCTATTCAAAAATAATTTAATGTGAGCAAAGCATGAAAAAGCACAATGTGATGCTCCTCTCCTTTGCCTTGCTCTGAAGGAGGACCTTACCTGCCTAATGTCACTCGGCTGCTTCCAAGTGAATGATTTCCATGAGGACAGTGCTGGGGCACTGTTTTCAAATATATTTTTCTTAAAGAGTAAAGATCCACCTCCCTCCCTTGCTGAGAGAAGGATGGGTGGCCTCAGTACAACAGAATATATACCACGCCACTGAGTTTATTTGCAGTCTCTTTCTTGGTTGTGTACTGACTCAGTAATGTCTGGAGGAAGGGCACAGGACTAGGAAGCCTTATGGCAATACAGCAACGGTTGCCAGAAATTCATCAAGGATTTTGATGGGTTTTGAACAAGTCTGTTCATTCTAAATTGAGGATTAAAAGATTCAGTGATAGAAGAGAAGGCTAAAGGATGGCTAAAACATCTCTGTTTTGCTAAAGCTGAGATGTGACTGATTTGCTCATACACACTCGGGGTTTAAACATAAAAAAACTCCCATAAATAAACATCCTAAATGGACTGTGCTGATTAGTCTACTTAGGCTAGACAACACACTACCACAAGAAGTGGATTTCCAGAATGTATGTTTGAAAAAGGAATTTATATGCATATCAGAGTACCAGTATCAGTTAATTATAGTAATGCTTTTTGGGTCATGCTTCGGGGCTCTCAGAATTCAGCAACTGTTAGAGAACAGGTTGAGATTTAATAAGAGTAATCTCTTTTTAATCTTCATGTACAGACTTTAAGGGTCTCTCTTCATCAAAGGTTAAGGTTGGAAAATATATATGAGATCAAAATGATCATAGATCTAAACAAACACCAAAAATTACTATGTTCTGAGTTGTGGACTATATGTCTATGTGGTCCTTTGTCTTATGGGAATGAATGGCTCTTGGAAATTCATTTAGTCTCTTTTCTAATTCCTTATAAGGCTAGAATGCAAAAGGAATAAACAATTGTTCAAGGAAAACTTGATCACTCCAGTGATCAAGCAATAGAGGTAGCATAATACACATGGTCTTTTGCACCCAACAAATTAATTAATATTGTTAATCTCTTTAGAAACAATTGCATCTGCAATGGACAAGAGGACAACTATCAGACTAAATTAACATAAAGATCACATATAAAATCATTGGGGGGAAAAAAGGAGAACAAACTAATGGTGGAGAAAAAGCACAGAGAAGCCCTAAAGGCAAACAATAGAATTAATAAGTATGGTAAATGCAAACCACCTAAGCAAAAAATAAAAATAATGATTGGGGAAATAACAGTAAAATAGGAAAATAATTTTTCTATACTGAAGTTCCATGTCCTCAGCTCTTTGCCTCCAGGACTCCAAACACAAGGATGCGTTTTCACCCAAGTAGCAAGATATCCTGAGAAGCAAATTGAGACTGCTATTCATCTCTCGTACAGGACTAGAGTGCTGCTTTCCTCTCTGCTTCCACATTGATGCAATACCATCACCACAGCTCAGAGAGGGTATCTGTATGAGAAGCCACACTTGAGGCATATTAAGATATATAGCTATGGGGTAGCCCAGGGCTGGGGCACTGGTTTACAGCTGCCCAAGGCAGCAACAAGAAACATCTCTAATACAAATCAAGGTGTGAAGAAATTCAGTGCTTCAGAAAGATGTGTGCAGGTCACTAGTGCAGGTCACAAAAGTGAAACTAAACAACTACATCCCTACTGGAGAGAAAAAGGCCTGGCTTCCTCTTTTTCATTGCATTTCAAAGTTCTTTGCTCAACCTGTTGGGGGATACTTCACTGTACCAAATTGAGGCAGAAACAATAAACCTGTGATGTAGCAGGTTAAAATGAAGTTGCGGCTGCAAAGTACCTTGAAATATTTAAGGAAGATGAAATTAGAGAATTTTTTCAGTGAGTTGCAACAAAAATTCCATGTTTGTTTTCAATCCCAGCCATGATGAAATGTTAAAGTATTTTGTTGGTATACTCCCTCACAGTATTTTCAACAGAAAAAACTACACTTAAATTTCAGAAGCTGATATTTCCTGCTGTGATGTACAAAGTAGAGACACTTGCCAGGACACTTATAAGAGAGAATTACCTATTTAGTGAAAATCTGAAAGAAAACACTGTCTTTCAGTTAAAGATTTTTTCATCAGTTAATTTCTTCTAAAGTATCTTAATTATTTCTCTTTTTCAGCATTTTAATTATCCAGAATTGAATTTATCTTTGTGCAATAACACAAATGAACTATGAACATTAAGTTTGTAGCTGATCTTTAAATCACTTTTCCTATATAAATGGTGTAAATTCATACCTTTTCTTCTGTAAGAGCAAAGACACATTTGTCATATTTTACTCTAGCTTTACATAAACAACGGTTAAATAAAGTGTTAGCACAAAATATTTAGTCAAGGCACAGGTTTTTCGGCCACACACCTACAATTTAAACATCTGACTTACACTAAGATGAATTCTTCAGTTTCTCTGTAATAGAAGAGGAGGTGCAGTTAGGTCTAGATTGATTTTATCAGACTGTGAACAGGCTGCGAGAAATACTTGAATAAAATAAATAAAACTTGAAATACTTGGGCTAGAGAGGAACAGAAAAATGTTCATGCTGTGCTGCATTACCTCCACATGCTCCCTAGGCAGCAGTGTTTACTGACCTTTTATTTTTCTGCCCTGCCCTCTGTCTACCCTCTTCTAGCTCACATCACCACTGCCCCAGATAAATAATCATCAATACCATCACTCTTGCCTCAGTCTATCACTGGTAAGATTTTTGAGAGGGCAATCAGCCTAGCTGGAGAAACCATAAAAGTGGAAAATATATTTCTGCTTAGAAAATGGAAATACTATATTTATACTTAGGACTTGGACACACCAGGCTCTCAAGTGGTTCTCTAGCTGCCTGAGCACCCTTTTTCCTAATTACTTGTAGATATAATCATTTGCAGATATAAATTGTATTTATTATGTGCATGTGGTAGCAGCGTGCATGGAATATTCTCAGCAATATTCACAGCATTCACCTCTGGGAGATGGTCCCTTATGGTTACAGTCAGGAACATATGTTTTAAGTACATAGTCTGAATAGAGATCTTTTTATTTTCCTTTGAGGCTGAAGAAGAAAATTGTTTCCTTCCATGATCATCTCAGAATTAGAATTAGGTCAATGGGAAGGGCACATGTGCAGAGAGTGAAAGTTGCTGAGTTCTCAATGTATTTCTCATTGTACATCTAACTCACCATGGGAACCTGAGTGATAGCTCGTCTGTCTGTGAAACACTCCCTGAATAAGTAGGCACTGAAACTAAATTTCAGTTTATACAATGCTGTAAGATCTCCATTTGGCACATGCTGTAAGAAGATCAAGGTAACTTTCACAAGTACAGAAAGTAAAATGAAGTATATTTCTCTTGCACAACTCAAATGAAAATCCACAGTGCTTTGAGTACTTTTTCCAGCCACAGATGGAATGTAGCCATTTAAATAATTTTTATTCCATAATATTACTTTTGCGCATAAACAGTCATTAACTTTTCATCGGTGTCTTCATGGATTAAACGACCCCTAAGTACATTTTGACAGCATGGATTATTATGGACTCTTGTAATTTAAAATGGAAGAGAAAGGAGATTGTGTGTGTGTGTATATATTTCCTTATTCCCTCACTTTTATAAGCCATAAGGTTTAATAGCAGTTAACACTAGACCACAGCACTTCTAAATAACAATAGCCCTGCCAATTCTAACTGGAATTCCCACTAGTCTGACAATTCTACTAATTAAGAACATTAAACTTTTAAACAAAGGCTATCTTTTTTGTGTTGGGTTTGGGAAAATGGAATTGAGGGTATAAGGAAGCCTGAACCTCTGCTTCCAAGAATTGCTGATAATTAAAGGAAATAAAAATATTTGGGGAGCATGTAAAAACATTTAGATATGGTAGTTAAATAAGAATTCAGATACGGTAGTTAAATACGAAGCATAGGCTATCTAATAACCTCTAATATTCTATTGTAGAATATTGTAAATAATAGAGAAATTATTTTAAAAAGTGAAAACTACAAATCCACAATATATGGGTGAAAGAGGTTTGCTTTTTGGAAATCATTATTTAAGCCAGGTGCTATAGGGATTTCAGTGTATAAGGCAAACTGAGATATACCTTTCTTTGAAGAAAAGATCCCTTTTTAAATTTTTCTTTCCTTCAGATATGAAAAAAAGCAAAAAAAAAGTATGTTCTGCAATGAAAAATTTTCAATGAATATTTGTTTTAGATCAATAATTTTTTAAAGAATTACTCTGGTTTTGATTTTATGTATTATATGAAATTTTTAAAAGAAGCATCCTTTCAAATCTCTTTGAAGTGAGTTAAAACTCTTACTTTTCCTAAGTACCTTATTCTCAGAATTAAATTTCATTACAATGCACTTAAAACACAAAGATTTTTGCCAAAAAATAAACACATTCTTCTGAAAGAATTTTTTTTTGCCACTTTATGTAACCAGGTCAAACTGCAAATATCTTCTTCATAATCAGGATTTCTGTTTCTGTGGAAGTAAGAGCATTTTCACAGAGTCTCTGCAAAAAAAATCTTACCGTCACCTTGTGCCACAAGAAGCAAATTAATAACAGGTTGAATGGAAAGCAATATTTACTCTAAACCCCACCAACCTGAGCATCATAGAATTCATTCTTCCATCACCCAGCCTTCAAGACATAGCGCAGGAACTGTGAATCTCTCAGGATTTGGCCTCATGCCATAATGCCAAATATATTTCCTATGTTGCCTTACCAAATCATTACTGCACTGCCTGTATTCACACTGTTTAAGGATTTAGAAATACTGGGAGAGATGGCTATTCTAGTCACCATCTGCTAACATCAGCTGTCTTCAAAATTCATAGCAAAGTACCCTTTTGAGAGAAATCTTATCTATATGGCTTTACATAGCAAGATGTCTTACAGGTCCAAATGCAGAATGCAGACTCCAGCATGCCTCTCTAGGCAGAAAGCTTACTTCAACCTAAGTCACACACAAAATTCCTGAACACATGAATAAAAGCCTGAACATACCATAGCACACTCTTCAGAACGTATGCCTTTGAACAATTTGTTAAGAGAAATTATTTTTTCTCTCCCAGACACAATGCAATAATAAGACTTGAGCTGCTATATGTATTTCTCAAAAAATAGCAACTGAATGAAACATGGTCAGAAAGAAACCAAAATAAAGCTAGATACATCAGATTCATATTGTCTAACACTGGGAACAACGCCATGGGAAGAAAAAAGGATTTCTAACTTGCAAAAATATGTGCATCTTCAGTACTGTTTCTGCTGACCACTGATTGTTTCAGCATTTTGCAAGCTATGCCCTGTATGAACTTTTCCCAGCACTTCAAGAGCTTAAAGAGGCAGGCTCACAGTAAGGCCACATGATATAGACAGAAAGCTAATATGGCAACCAGCACAATAGAGGGGAAACACAAGCAGGAATCAGGATCAGCAAGCCACACTCCCTTCTTAGGAAAGGGATTTTGCCAAACTTCTGGGTGCCTTCTGGCCGTGGCTATTTAAACTATTTGGAGATTCAAACTAGTCCTCAGGCAGCCAAAGGACTGAAATGAAAACTTAAGGCTGCCAAAAGATATATAATTTCCTTTGCACATCCTGTTACGTGAGATCACTTGACAGAGTGGTTACCTTCAAAATCAACACTGGCTACTCAAACTGTGGCATGGAGCACTGATTTTCATGGTTGGTGGACAAGGGAGCTGGCAAGCTATAGGATTTACACAACTCCTTTGAGATTGCTCAGACATGAGGGATGTTAATTACAGAAAGTACTGTTTACTTGATCTTACACTTAAGTGCCTCACTTCTATTTACAGTAGATCACAATATCATGTTGATTTTGGAAAACTTGATTGATTGTTTAGACAATGCTGTTTCTGAGAGGGTGTCCATGTATTTTATAAAAACCTCTATGCAGCTGTAAGTAAAATCCTCTCTTGATTCTACTTCTTTAATTGTATACTTCTATATATGGGAATTGAATTTGTTAGGTTAAGAACCTAAGAAATTTACATCTTATAACACCATTGTGTCTGCATGATCAGCATATTTGGTGAAAAACACAATTACAATGGATTTTTATAGATGAGAAACATCAGTTACTCTGAAAGTAGATCTGCAGCTAGAAGTGCATTCATCACTGAAAAAATTGTTCTTTAAACATCAGGTTTTCCAAAACTATTTTGGGAAAATATCATTACAGCCTTATCTGAATTCAGCACCATTTTACAGTTAAGATGAAATTAACTGTGCCTTTCACTTTTACAGAAGCTTGAGGATAGAATCCAGAAAACAATTTTATAAATTCCTATTCTATTTGCAGTAGAATTCCACCATTGAATCTCCAGGAGTCTCAGGGGAAAATTGATCCTGTGGGTATAAGACCTCAACTGTTCCAGCTTGTCTCAAGGTAAAATGGGATGGTCAAGATCCTTCAAAATATATAGCTATCACATTCCACTGTTTTCAAATCAGTAAAAGATGCATATAGTTTTGTGTAACAAGAAAAAGCAGAAAGGCTAGGTGATTCAGTAACTGCACACAGCACCTAATCTCTCAGAAAAATAATTTCTGGCATGTCTATCAAATAGACACTGGACTCTTCATGACTCCTAAATCAGTGGAAAAAGTTCAGGATTAATGCTGTAAGAGCCTTATGCCTCCCTTTTCCTCCGCTAGAAAGTAGCATTTCTCTGCTTCATTCCTATAAACATTTAATTCTGGTACTAGCTTAGGTTTGTTTATTATGCTTTGTGGTTTTTAATCCAAAATTACCTTTCATTTCAATAAGGAAAGAGCTCTAGTAAGGTTTTCAAGTACATGCATTATCACAGGTTGCAATGCTGTTTGGCAGTCATGGATGCTAGGACCAGTTAAAAGTGTAATAAAGTTTGAGAAGTGCAAGGAAGGCCCTAGTTCATTAACAGTTTGAGATGCCTGATTGCACATCTTTTCTGCTTTTTGAATGAAAATTTACTTATCTCAATCAGACAGTATCTCAGGAAAAGTCCTGTCCTAAAAGGGTTATAAATTCAGATAATAAAAGGCAAACCAAAAGGAGCATATATTTCCATTACAGTAAGCCTGAGTCATCCTGCTAAACACTTAATATTATTTCCTATAAACAAGCACCTCTGCTGAGCTGTTATGAAAACTACCTGCCTACTTGTGTGTAGAGAAAATGAAGGTTTCATAGGCATTTACTTCTGTCAACTACTTGCCTTCTCACCTTTAATAGTGTACATTCAAAATAGGCTTAAAGTTTTTACTTTTATTTATTTATTTGTTTATTTTCTAAGGTGTTCATGCTTTTAAAAAGCAGGAAATTATGATTCCTACATATGAGCTTACAGCCCACCTGGACTTTGGGGTTTCGTGGGGCTAAAGAAGTCAGTTCTCTAGTCTGAGGACTTTCTCCCTGCTGAATTTAGAAGGTCTGCTGCAAATAATAAAAGTGTCAGACTTTCTAATAAAGTTTCCAAGGAACATTGACAAAATTGCCCTTACAAAGCATGATACAATTTCCTGGGAGGGAACTGTCCAACAGAAGCTAATATTGCACTTAAGTTTTATTTACACTTCTGTCAAATCATCGTTAATTTAACTTCTTGGTTTCCTTGATTTTAAGATCCAATCACTAGAGAGATGCTTCTACCCAAATTAAGGTGCAAATGAGACCATATATCAATGTCAATAGTATGGATTTCATTTAACAGTAAATGCGAGTGAGAGAAAGAAATTGGAAAGGGGGAGAGGGGTTGAGGGGAGAAAGAGAGTGAGAAAGATGGTCACCATCTCGTGGATCCAGACCATGTCCCATTGCCCTTCTTCTGGTTTTCTCGTGAAGGGGCTCTCACGAAAGAAAGTCCAATGGGCCAATATACGTTCAGGTACAGGTGGGAACGGCCAAGCACCTCCCCTGTTGTGGAGAGTTTTACATTGTCTTTTGCAGCACTGAGGACCTGTTGCAACACTGTGTATCACGTGCAGTCCCCTAGTGGAAGGCTTCAGAAATGAGTCTGCGGGCTGTGGCCTCCCCTTGTGGGACCCAGGCAGAGCTGATTTTCAGGACAGCTGCTGGGTTTGGCTTTCCTTGTGGATACTTTCTTCTCCGGAAGCCTTGCTTACTTCTCCATCGACCTGAGGTAAGTGGACAATAGTAACACCTTTAACTTATTGGAAATTCCCATCAGGTGACTTAACTCACAGCCTAAATTCCAGGAATTCAGGAGGCATACTAGGGATAGGTGGGAAAAGTAGAGGGGACTGGCATGGGGGGTGGGTTGGGAGGACAGGTAGGGGGCTGGGCTTGGGTGGTTGCTTGTGAGCAGTTGCTTCTTTATATTATTTGCTATAGTGGGCAAAGTTCTTCAGTGATCTTAACAGTGTTTAAGGCAATTGTGAACTTTAAGTCTCTCACATTGCATATTGAATTTAATTGATAGAATCCATATGTTAAAAACCCATATATACATATATATATATATATATATATATATATATATATATATATATATATATATATATATATATACAGGTCCTAATCAAACTGCTCATCTTGTGGCCTGTGGTTTCTGTAAGGCCACTCTGCTCTTCTGTGTCCGTGCTGTAGCTGTGTGCTCAGAATTCCCACCACTTCCTGGACAGTCTTTGTCCCAGCATTTCCCCACCATGTAGAGTGCAGCATGTCATCACTCCATGTGGGATGAACAACCCTGTCACAGGAAGAAGACTGTGGAAAGGGAGAAAAAAGTTTCGGGAATATCTACACAGGTAATCTAGGGAGACTATCTCATCAGGCCCCTCTTGCTGAGGGAGATTTGCAGCGGGGAGCAGAAAGCAGCCCACTAGCTTTAGAGAGATTGCAAGCAAATCTATGGAATAAAAAGCATACATCATAGTTCTGAGGTCTCATTGGAGAAGGGGAAGCAGCGCAGGTCTCTTCTGGGGTCACACTGACCCACACTATTGATGCCTACAAATTTTAGTTTTTTATACATTTTTCATATACTTGCATCTTTGTAGACTCTTAATACACAGTTAATACACAGCTCCTGATATTTTTCATACCCTGTCTCTTAGATATTAGAATAATAAGCTAACCCTCCTAATCCATCCTTGGAATTCTGTTTCTTATTCTTCTTAAGAATTCCTTATTCTTAAGAAGAGGAAGCCTGACAAGGACATTTTGTTTTCCACTAGAACTTAAAGGACATAACAAGAAATGGGGCAAAGAAGCCCCTGGAACAACTCTAATGAGGCAGAACTCAGAGGAAATTTCGTAACCAACTGGTCTTCTAATTGAACAATATTTTTTAAATATACTAATTTGTTAAACTTACAAAAATTGCAGAAATCTCATTCTGGATGTACCCATGACAATGGGGAACCTTTCAATTAAGACCTGCTTTTTAGGTCACTATTTTAACACTGTTGCAAGTTTTATTTGATTTTTGGCAACACTATGTCTACCAAAAAGGACTAGCTGCAAGCCCCTTGAAAAAAACATGCATTGATGGGAGCAGAGAGTCTCAAAATGGAAACACAGAGGAAGAACATCTCTGAATCACTGTAGGCATCACATCACCTCAAAAGGAGGAAAGTCATCATCACTGATTAGCTGTTTGACAGAGTTGCCATTAAAGAATGAATAGTGATGAGAAGTGTCAGGGTGTGTCCTTTAGTCAAATGTCCCTGCAGCAGCTTCCAAATATTTACAAATTTACTGATCTCAGATCATCCTCAAGGTAGGGTAACAGAGAGTGTGACACTTCAGTCACCAAGTCTGGATGAAAAAAAACATTTCTCAGATGTACCACAGGGCTGCTTCACACCACAAAGCAATAGCAAGTATCTTAACACCCTGCAGTTTTAGGAAGCAACACAGCTACATGACTGGTCTGACAGAATATATTTTATCCCAGGGAGAGAAGTGCCTTAAATCCCATATTCTTGCAAAGTACACAATGACCTCTTGATCTGGTACTAAAACTTTCAGGCCATATTATGCCTCTACTTTTCCAAAGTAATTTAAAAAAACAAAGGTATTTTCCATTTTAAAATTATTTGGTTCCACCATCTTTCAACTCCTTTATATTTGTGTGAACCAGGAGAATTCAAAATTAATAACATTATCCCAAATGTATTTTCTATCTACATAAGACCTATTCTAGTCATGTCTTGTAGTGTGTTGCAATATCCCCTTTCAGCTATCCCAGTCCCTCCAGGTGTGGCAATACCTTCTCCCTTCCCCTCTCCCTGTCTCCTGCTAAGTGCTGTCAGTCAATTTTAACATTCCAGCAAGGCTGTCGTGTGGTTGGCAGAAGTTCAAAAAATGCCCCTCACCCTGGGCATCATTGAGTTAGCCAAGTGTCATTGTCCCCTGTGACCCACCTCCTCCCACCTGGTTGGTGCCATACCTGTCCTTCCCTCCCCCTATCCCTGGGCTTAAAAGGAACCTCAGACCACGTGCTTGTCATTCTGCTGGAGTTGTTACTACAATTCAAATGTCTGTGCCCTTGGAATAAAGCTCTGGATTTTAACCCTCCATCAGAAACTGTCTCCTTTCTCTTCACCTCGCCTAAGGACCTTCACCAGAGGTAAAACTGAGCTTCCCACAAGCCTGGACTTGGTTTCTAGTGCCTAGCTGCAATTTCCAGCTGGCCAGTGGTATCCCTGTGGTGGATGCCACAGCTACTGCCTCTGGCCAAGAAGCTAAGGCCTAGAACAGCCCAGGCATGTTCCACCTGGAAATATTGGGATCTTATTTCAATAGTCATGTGTTTCAGAAATCTTAGAGTAATTTCTGGTCACAAACTTATTTTTGGTTAACCATAAGCAATTACAGTTAGCAACCATTTTCAGATTCTACACTAGTGTTTTTTACTCAAATAACTCCCATTATAATAGAGTAACTAACTCCTTTACAGCTCTTTCCTAGTTGTATCTAACAGCTTATTCAAAACACGAAAGCAAGGTTGCCTGATTAGAGCAAGAAGTACATGCTTAATAAAGGAGGCCTAATGCAAAACATATTTTGCCACATTGGCAGATAGGTTAAAAATTGTATTTTCAGACTGAACCAAATCCTCTTGAGCTAATGTAGTTTATTTCTCTGAAGCCAGGGGTCCTTATTGGTGTTTTCTAATCTGTCCTGGGAGAAGGACATATATTGTCTTAGAACTGGCAGAGGAGTGCTTAGTCAACTTGATGGGAACAGCAAGTTCTCCTCATAAAAAAGTCCACAGTCTACAGCAGTATACTGGGGACATGGAGAGGCAGAAGAGGGACAATTCTTCACAGACAGAGAGACACATCTCTTTAGTCCCCTGGTGTGCTAGCTGCACACAGGATAGGCAGCTGGCATGCAGTATGCATGTGGCACATGATTCTGGTTCTTTCCCCAGCAGCTCATTTTGTAGAGAGAGTCCAGGCTTTACCAAGAAAGTCCCAAATCTAACCAGTCTGAAACTCACCTTCTGACCAATCTGAAACTCACCAAGGCTAGCAGACCAGGGTCCCTGCCCAAGATACTATCCTCTTTTGAATATTTTTGTAAAACAACATAATTTAAATTTTTTAAAAAAGTAAATAAACAACAAACTCCAAACCAAACAAACCCCAAACCAACCAATCCACCAAAACCTCAAAAGCACACACAGAACTCCTGCCAAAGGAGGTGTTCTCACCTCCTCCTTAGCATTAAACCCAGCAGGGGACCAGAGCCACTGTTTTCTACACTCTTACCCATGTATTTGTCCCTTATGGTCTGACTTTGCAATTTAGGATGCACTAGACATAATTTTCCCCAGTCTCACTCTCAAGGCAGCAGTTGCTCTGGTGCTTGGGCTGTGCATGTGGGTGCTATGGCAGGAAGGCAATCTCACATCAGGTCATGAGTGTAGAAGAGGGAGTTTGGCATCATGATTGTCACTGTGTCTGTGTTGCAGTGATGTCTAGTGTGTACATTAGAAAGAAGAGGAAACAAATAAAAGAAAAATATTTAGCTATCTTCCCCTTCTGAACAGTTCCCTGCTGTCCACTGCGATGAAGAGGATCAGGAATGGGACATCACGCCGTGATCAATATGATCAAGTGAAGCCAGATTTATTATCCCCAAAAGGGCTATATTTATAATAAGTTCCTACTGTTCACGTGTCTCTAGCTAATACATGATTGGTTAATCCTAGATGTTCACACATCTGAAATAGAATGCTGATTGGATCTTCTAATTTTTCATGCGCCTTGCTCTGGTCGTCTCGCCCACCCATTGCTTCTCTTTTTTCTCCCTTTCTCAAACTTGTTGAGTCTTGATGACTCTTCTTCTTGTATCTTTCTCAAGGATATACTGAGCCCGTTTCTGAATATGTTTGTGACATGTCCATTATCCATTATTACCAGCAGTCTGGATTGTGCATTGGCTGAATGTGGCCATTGTCTTGCAGAAACTCCTCAACCTGCAAAAAATCCTCAACAGTCCACAAGGTCCCATTGCTCCCAGTGAATGACTAAGGTTACCACACTTCAAAATGTTCCTGAGTTCCTTAATTTCATGTGCTTTTCCTGCTCCAGCAAAATGGGGAGGTGTGGGCCAGTTAGGAGAGGGTTTGAGAGGATGATTTAAAAAAAAAAGTAAATAAAAATAAAAAGGAGAGAGAGAAAAAAGAAAAAGAGTAAGGGCTCCAACGATAGCATATTGAACTTACTTGAAGGACTCCCATTGAATAGTGCAGTTTGGGTCAGTCCCCCTCATACCCCATGGAGATTCTGGAGACCTTGGAATTCAGTATTATTTCAGTAAATTTATTAATGACTCAGTATTATTTGCAAGAATCTATAAATATTTGGTTGTGTTATTATTTATATATATTAATATTAACGCATTATTATAATATTGCATTTGAAATAGTCTCACTTTTAATTCAAGGCTAGATAGTCCATGTACATGAAAAAAAATTGTGATATGTGTTCTGTAGCATATTTGCTTCTGTGCAGTCATTCTGTAGAGTGCATTAAAGTGTATTTTGTGTACTATTCTTAACATGCATTCACAGTAGACAGCAAAGCAGCAGTTGTTATTCGGTATGCTGTGAATGCCTATTAACAGCAGTACCTATTTGCATATCATGGATCCATAATACGAAATAGGCATAGTAAAAGCCTTATGAAAAGTTATTATGCATGCAGAGTAGAGGCTTTTTAAACCTTGATATCTCAGCTATTTTGTTTCTCCACAACTTATTTGAAAATATTAAAAAGGTCAAATGATGGATTAGGAATGTGTGAAACTGTAGTATTACTCCTATGGAGGTAATCATTCAACACCAACTAACTCCTTTTTGGTTTTATTAGCATTATAAAAGATGTTCAAAAATGCATTTGAGTTGTTAAAAAAAATAACCACCTACTTCAATAATAAGAAAGGACAGAGAAAATAGTTTTACATATTTTGAGCACCGTGTGATACGATTGAGAATTTTGTTGGTCCTTCCCTAAACACAGAACTATTGCAATGTCAATCTTTCTTTCAGTATCTCATGGTATTTTTAGGATGTATTGAAACAGTGTTGGTTAACCCAGGACTTTTATTTTTCAGATTATCTTGCATTTTTTAATACTTGAAAATGCAAAATCCTTGAAAAGGTGGAAAATCCCTAGAACCTTTAACAATATAAATCTAAATACATTAATTCCTATTGAGGATAATGGGATTCTGCTCTCTCCTTTGTTACAGATTGTAATGTTTGTGGTAAAAATGAAGTGAATGCTGTGAATAATACAGCACTTGCTCTTTTTTGAACAGTTTCCCTTAAAGTTTTAACATCTTCATCACTTCAGATAAATTTTCCTTAATAAACAAAAACTAAAAACAAAGCCTCTGTTTTATAAAGAATGAGAGAAGACTGAACGTCTTACTTCTTTAAAATAAAACAAAATCCACAAAACCCTCAATGTTTGGGGTGAGGTTTTTTTTTTAATGAAAGGCTGTAAATCGTTGAGCACATCCATATAGATGTATAAAACATGATCTTCCCACACACATGTTGTTCTGTACTGCAGTCTTATTTTTTGTTCCCGTCTCTAATCAAAAAAATGCCCCAACATATTTAAATGAAACTTTGTGAAAGAAAAAATAATTGGGTTAAGGCTTGAGGGCTGAGAGCATTAATGCCAAGGTTTGGACCAATGTGAATTGAAGCAGATGAATTATAAACCCTTCATAACCAGAATTTATAATGGAAATACTGACACAGACCCATAACAATAGCAGCTCTGCCAAGTATTATTTTAATACTAAAAGCATGCTCAGTCACTCATTATTTTATTATAGAAATTATTTCTTTACAAAAAATCAGAGATACACAATAATAATGAAATCAAATTTTAAAAAAGAATGTTTCTAAGGTGACTCCTATAACTCCTTTGATATCACTTATATGTGACATGCCACTCCTTGAATTAAAAAAAAGCAGAAACCCCTAACACATGAAGGTGGAGTTTGTAATAAGCTTCACGGCAAGGCTGAGCTAAGAGTCTTTGTGAGCTTCCTTTAAGTGTTTTGCCAGCAGAAGGAGACAAAAGGGTTAAAAAGGAAGAGCAGGGAGCACAGGAGAGGCAGCTGACAGGAGAAACAAGGGCATGAAGAGAGGAGAAGCTAGGTATCAAAACAGAAGAGCAGGGGGAGATTTTTAGGTGGTTTTCAAAGGGAATAACACAGTTTTTAAAGAGATATTGGGGAAACATTCACAAAAAGGCCAGGCAGGCTGAGAAAATATGGCAGGGGCCAAACCCCTTGAGAATCCTAAGCTACACTTTTGAGCAGGTGCATCCCAGTCACATTGCAACATGCCAGAGCAGGTCAGTGAGCCTTGCCACATGCTTCAGAAAAAAGGCATGATTTGTTAAACCTTCATGCTGTAAGTTCAGTTTTCTATAAATGCCTCTTTTATTTTGCAATGTCAAAAAACACCAAGGGATGTGAACGAAGGATTTCTTACAGATGGCCTGAGGTTTTCTCCTATTATTCTGTGCTCTGGGGCAACAAGCTGCAATCCAAAAAACCCCACACCCCAAAAATCTCACCCACCAGCATCACACAAAAACTACTTTTTGTGACTGTACTATGCATTATAGAGCCAGCAATACTTCCCTATTACCGCCTTCCTTTCCTTGCCTTTTCTTTTTTGTCCCTGGGTACCAGGTGCACTGGAGGGACTCAGATCAATACAAGACAACATTTCTCGTATAAACAATGCCATATTAACAACCAGAGGGCAGCTGTACCTGTAGGCAGGGATAGCACCAAATGCTGGCATGTCTATCCATGCAGCTAGACTGCTAAAAAGAAGCAACCACAGTGGAAATGCACCTACTGTATGTGAAATACGGGTGCAGAATTTTTTTCTTTTCTTTTTTTCTATCAGTCTAACCTTCTGTGTTGATACATGAATGCTGGTACCCACTTAGAGGGATGCCAGATGATCAGTGCAGAACGAAGGTCCCAGGAGAAAGACTCACGTGGTTTTCTCTGCCCCGTGACGTCACTAGCAGATGGCATGGGTACCAGCTCTGGCAGTTGGCATCAATGTCACTTTTTAGAGATCAATGAGATAGTGCAGATATACACAGATCTAGACTCCAGCAGACGATGCGACATTCAGACTGAAAAGATTTGGAAGGCAAAAAATGAAAACTGATTGTTGAATGAAATAAAAAGCTAAGGTAATACAAATAAAGATATATTTCAATTGGTGTTGGGTGTGCATGCAAGTGTTTAAAGATACAGTATCATTGTCTTGTTTTTGTGTATGCTATTTGCTGTCTAGTAACTCCTACCATTTATTCTTCTGATGCAATTACAAACTTTCATTGCTTTTATGTAATACTGCAAATGTGTAGACAGTACTGATAGAGTTAGTCTTTGACTGGGGTTTTTGTTTAATTTTGTTCTGTTAAAAGTCCCTGCATTTACTTTGCTTGTTTCTTTGAAGTCCATGGGATACAGGCTTTCGCTGTTCCCAAACTGCAAATGAAAGCAAAGTAATTGGGAAAAGGAAATTATTTTTCCTTTCCAGGCTGGATTCTGAGCACACGTGCAGGATTGCAGTCAGAATCTACAGACCGCTCCTGTCAGCTAAGAGCTGGAGGAAGACATCTGAGCCTCGCAGAACATAAACACTGCTATAGCGGGCAGGGAATTTTTCACCTCCCCCCCTCCCCCCCAGTTGATGGGAAAGAAAAGAAAAAGGAGAAAAGAACAAGAAAAAAAGCAAATAAGTTGATTCTAACAAAACAGATAATATCAAATAGAATTTTTGCTTGAAAAAGGGAGAAAAAAAGAGGTAGGGGGATTTTATTTCCTAACTCTAATCTGAATACGTTTAGGGTTAAATAATTCTGGTTTTTGTCTTAATATGAAATAAGTATAATGTGATTTTAATACAAATAACTAGGAAAAATGCTTTGTTTTGAATTATTTTACTAGCTGAGTGATTTGGGGGGTATATTCCATTTTTTTCCTTCTCAGCCACTGTAACTTACTAAAGTTTAATATCTTGATACATAAAGAAAGAAATCTGGAGAGCAAAAACCCACAATTTTGAAGTATAAGTCAAAAAGCGATTTTAAAATATTTACCATCAGGTAATAGATATATGGCACTTTTTCAATTTTAAAACTGCACTCCCTCTCCTCATTTTTCCACCCAGGGGAATTTGGGTTAATGAAATTTCTGTAGTGCTTTGTCACGTTTTGCATTTCTTTGAATTCCATGATGATGAGAGTTTGAAAGATTTGTTTAAAAAAAAAATTAGCAGGGAGTTAACTGTACATTTAAAATATGAATTTACTCCATATTTATCTGTGATAAATGTGGCTTTTTAGTTGCAGGGTAAAATGTTACAAGAGATTTTAGAATTCTCAACAGCTATTATTTTTTTAAAAGTGGGCATTTGCAACTGCCATTTTATTAAAAAAATATAGACTGAGCATTTATACACACACACACATACACACGCTCTCTCTTTTTAGAAGAGCTTACACACAGACACAAATAAGGTGCATGAGGCTGTCTGTGTGAGTCGGAAAACTTTAAAAATGGAAATATTTAAACATTGTGCTGGCATTCTTTCAGGTAACTTAAGATTGTAGAACCATGTTAACACTACCATTTGATGAGTCTGTTGTAATGCCAGAATCCCAGATGTGTAGAAAGTTTCCCAGAGAAAGTGATGACCAAAAGCAAATGAAGAACACAGAAAGCTTTTCAAAGCAGATCATCCTCCGAGGAAAGAATATTAAAAGATCTCCTGGAGAAGAAACAGAAAAAGAGGAAGAGGAGGAAGAGAGAGAAGAGGAGGATGAGAATGGCTTGCCAAGGCGAAGGGGCCTTAGGAAAAAAAAGACAAGCAAGATAAGGATGGAAAGAATTAAATTCAGGCGTCAAGAAGCCAATGCTAGAGAGAGGAACCGTATGCACGGCCTTAACGATGCTCTGGACAATTTAAGGAAAGTTGTCCCTTGTTATTCTAAAACACAAAAACTGTCTAAAATAGAAACTTTAAGACTAGCCAAGAACTATATTTGGGCTCTTTCTGAAATACTGCGAATTGGGAAGAGACCTGACCTGCTCACCTTTGTCCAAAACTTGTGCAAGGGTCTGTCCCAGCCAACTACAAACTTGGTGGCAGGATGCCTGCAGCTGAATGCCAGAAGTTTCCTAATGGGCCAGGCAGGTGAAGGTGCCCATCATACCCGCACACCCTACTCCACCTTCTATCCTCCCTACCACAGCCCGGAGCTTGGCACCCCCCCAGGGCATGGGACTCTTGACAACTCTAAGTCCATGAAACCATACAATTACTGCAGCACTTACGAGTCCTTCTACGAAAGCACATCCCCTGAGTGCGCCAGCCCACAGTTTGAAGGTCCCTTAAGTCCTCCTCCAATTAACTATAATGGGATATTTTCCCTGAAACAAGAGGAAAGCTTGGACTATGGCAAAAATTACAATTATGGCATGCATTACTGTGCAGTGCCACCCAGGGGTCCCCTTGGGCAGAGCTCAATGTTCAGGTTGCCTACAGAGAGCCACTTCCCTTATGACTTACATCTGCGCAGCCAGTCTCTCACCATGCAAGATGAATTGAATGCAGTTTTTCATAATTAATGAGGAAAATGAAAATAAACAGTGGTCATTCACCTCCCCATCTAATTAAGAGCAAGCAGATGCTTGGGCACTGTGTAATTGGCACAATTCTATTTAAAATGTTTACTAGTTCCTCAAGTGTGTTTCAACTATTGTGAAGATTTTCTATGTATTAATAAACTCTTTTTATTGTAAGTATTTTTTTTCTGTAATCACTGTGAGAATATGTTTCCTCCCAGAGGTTTTCTCCCTCCTTTTTAACTTTTTGTTTCCCTATTTATTTGATTTGTTGAGCAGTGTGTCTGAACAATATTACTGAAATAAAAGCATACACACTGTGTGAAGTCAGTGTCTATTTTGATTGTATAGTAATTATACAAATGCATGTTATTGAAATCAGATTGATAAAAATTATGTATTTATAATTGGTAGAAAATATATATTATGTATTCAAGAAGAGCTGGATTAAAAATATTAAGAATTTTAAAGTAATTATCCAGAACTGAGATGGGCTTGCAATGTGCAGAGGTGAGGGGGCAGCAATATTGAAAGCTATGCAAAAAAAAGAAAAAAAAAAGGCAAACAAGAAAGCTAAATAGTTTTTGGGTTGTTGGTTTTTGGTAAACTAAGGAAAAAAATTATTGTCATTGACATTATTCAGCCTGATTTTAGAGTGTTGCTGACAGGGGCCACATGATTATATTTAGAAGATGTTGTCAAAAATTTGCCTCGGTTATTTTGACCATATATAATAAGCACTTTTTATTTGTGTTATTATGACTTCAGATGTAAAGGTTTGTTACAAAAATGTATAACTGTGGTTTCTCACTACATAATTGACATGCAATTAAAGATAGATGTTTCCACTTTTAAAATACATCTATTAGCTGTGATACTATAGCTGTGTGTATTTTGTCTGATATTTATTATTTTGCAGTATACAGCTGCCTTTGGTCTTGTCTACACACCTTTTTTTCCAGGACACTCATAATGCTTATATCTGGGGTAGGAAGTCAAGAATTATCTGGGTGAACATCATACTATTTTCAGAGGGATGTATTAGTGATGCACTGGATTCAAAATACCACATAAATGTGTTAAGTGAAATATCAGGTTACGGAAAGAAAGTAACTTTATATCTCAATGAAATGCCAAATTTCATATGGGGAAGAGCCCTGAGCTAACACACAGGACACTAGCTGCTCCTCTAGCTCATTGGGGGAATGGCAGGAGCATGAGAATTACAAGGACTTCACAGAAAAAGAATTCCTGGACATTGCTAAACTTAGCATTGATTAAAAAACGGCACCAGTAAACTACATATGTGTATGCAACCCACACTAGTTCAGCAGCTACAGAGGTCTGCACAGCCCCACACGCCTTAAGAGTTTAGCTTAGTTGAGCCTCAGTTGTTTTCTAACCAGCTAGAGCTATTTATCTATAAACTGATGAGTGATAAAATGAATGAACTGTTGATCTAAAAGCCAACAGTCTTTAAACCTCTGAATGAGCAAGACCTCTTTATTATAATGGATAAACAGCAGCTGTTTGACAAGCAAAAGTACTCTGCTCTAAATGAGGAGGGAATACTTTTTTAAAAGCTGTATTAAAGGTGTAAATTTCACATGCAAGTTGGAAGCTCCTGGCTGAATCACAGTCAGAGTCACTGTTTGTTAATGACACATTCAATCTCACAGCCTCACTTGAGTACACAGCTGGACAAAGTGGGGATGGGCCAATTTCTCCTGATAATTTGCCTAATGTCACAAGCAATACTTGTTGTAAACAGTCTGCCCTGCCAAGCATTGCAGCTCCCTCAGGACAACTACAACCTGACGTTCATCTCTTCTAAGTAAGACCAGGCTGCCCTCAAAGGAAAATGATAACATATCCTGAAGTTTGTATCAGTGTCTAAATGCTTCCACATTTGCAGACGTAGAGGGGCAAGCATGGGATTTTCTTCAACCAATATCCTCCCTAGGCACAAATATAACACCAAAATGGAGTCTTTTGGAGCGCTCTTGGGCCAAATTTCAGTGGTTTGGCTCAGGATCGTCCCCTGTTTCCTCAGGGTCAAGCATGGAAGGTACAGACAGCCACTTTCCACCTTGGATGAAAGATGATGGTGATGACTGTCAACTCAAAAGCATCCCCAGGTGTTCTGCACTGAATATAGGAGGGATTTGGGAGAAGATCCTAAAGTAGATTGCATTTACTGTTACCCAGAATTAGCTGATATTTGGCAAGCCATGGAAAGGTGATGGGAGAGAGAAATGGGAAGAGTCCATTCGACAAAATGAAAGCATGCAAGCTTGGGCACAGATTCATGCACACTGAGAAATCATAATATATAATGATGTGCTGTAGGCAAGAGGGCCCAGAAACAGGATAATTTGTGGGGAGGCAAATACCCCCCATTTATCATTGGCAACAAACTTATCTAACCAATTTTTTCTAAGAGAAGCCTCTTCTAGGAGGCTGAAAGTTCTCCAAGTATTTCAGAGCTGTCTTGTTGCACAGGGGGAGGGTCTTTGCATAAGTTGAGAGTGGTGTGAGGAGGCAGCCGTAAAGCCCTTCACCAAGGGAAAGAAATGCCTACTGCAATACGTCCAGCAGGAACCCAACGGTTGTTCAGTGTTCAGGCTCTGCAATCTGGGCATCTCCAACTCTGTGGCCCTATATTAACTCAATAACTCATGGGCCAGTTCCTATTTCCCCTTCTGGCAGCAGAGACAAAGGGAAAGGGGAAAAAAATTTCCCTGCCAGTTCAGATCTTTCTCCCTCACTCCACGACAGATGGGGAGGCAGTTCGCAGCCAGCTTCCCCCTCTGGTAGCTCAAGGCAAGAACCACACTTGCTCAGGGCGCTGCAAGTTGGAAAGTCACTCCACAATAAATAATGGAACAAGTAATAGGAAAATATTGAGATGGCATAAAAACCCTTCAGTGTTCTCTTTCTAGGAAGGTATGGATTATTTAGAGATACGGAGGTAGGAAACTCCCTTGACAGCAGGCTCTCTTGCATACCTTCCTTTATGCACACAACAAACATTTCTGCGATCCTTCACTGCCCAGTCACAGAATAAAAAGGTACTCCAACCTTTTAAAGTCTTTGAAGATGCCTATTTTAGGGAAAAAATCTGAGTACTAATAAAGGTCTGGTCCTTTAAAATCACAGGAATAAAAGACAATGGGTTTCTTACTCATTATCTCCATTTTCTGAGGTTTGTCTCCTTTCAATCCCTTTCATACAGCAAAACAAAACTGGTCAGATCTGTGTCTTGTTCTCCTCTTCACTGCCTTCAATTTTTTGAGGATAGAATTATGTAAAAGAACAACTGCTTCAGAAAAATTAGGTGAGAAATTTCTATTGTTCCGTGTCCCTTAGCACAAAAATATCGAAAACTTCTGTCAGTTTTAGAGATGGGAACCCCAAAGCTGTCAAAAGAAGAGCTATTTAATATATGGGTTTTTTACACAGTGGAACTCTTTGCCATTTATTATTTCCCAGAGTAACATTTAGTGTGCTTTTTAAAAAAACAATGTGGATTTTTTAAAATATTGGAAACACACTAATTATTTAAGAATGGCTGTACTGGTTCAGATTAATAATCCATTTGACCTAATATCTATTTTTAATATGAGAACATAAAAGAGTTTTCCAAATGTGTCAGAAGAGGGCAAGGAAAATATTTTTTTTAAAAACCAATAAAAGTTAGATAATGTTCCAGTCTCATTCAAGACAGAGATTCATCTGAATTGCAAAAAGGACCAGGAGGCATAACAGTGTACTGTAATGTTAACACTCTTTCATCTGCAATAGTGGACTCATCAGTAATCACTGAGTAGGATACACTGGGTAGTACTAGGTGGTACCATGCCAAGAAAAACCTCATCCAGACTACAATTTAAAACCTGTGGCCCAAGCCTCAGTCCTACAAATCCCAGTGAAACCACAAAGAGAGAGGGAGGGGCAGTCAATGCTTTGCCAGACCTTAGTGGAGATCTCAAACCTTTTCTGAATTACAGTAGGGATACCCTTGTTTTAGGACACATCCTGACTATGGTCCCTTTGGGACTGTCTTCATTTTTTCATTTCATAGCTATTTCTACAAAGATTTTTAAAATGTATTGAGATTGCACAAGCACAAACATGATGGGAATTTTTTTCTATACTAGCAATTCCCTCTTCCATTTCTATCCCTACTTTATTCTTCTTTCTCTGCCTTGCCTATAAGGGCTCTCAAATAGCAACAATTAAGTGAAACGCCATCAACAAAGATAAATGAAATCCCAGTGCAATACACAGCAGAATCTTTCCTTTCAAAAAAAAAAGGTCTTCGCATGGTTTTGCTTAACAGATTGTGGATCTAGCTTAGCAGTGGTTTTATTTTATGGTCACAAGGTCAAAGCAGATTTAATATTAGTACCAAAATCCTTCAGCCTTTGATGTATAAGTAGCAGATACAGTGCTGCTTTAGGCTGAATTATCAGGAAAGCAGCTTCCTTTACACAATTTCAGCAATTTTCAAATTAAGAAGAAACAAACAAAAAACCAACCCTCAATAATGTGGCTGTGGGTCTGACCCAGAGCTGAACCATGGCAGCAGGTTTTGATTTTGCTCTAGAGAGACACAGATCAGCGTGGTGAACAGCTGGCACTGTGCCATTGCAGAATCTCAAGGGCAGACCTGTCTTATCTCACTGATACAAATCTAACTACAGTACACAAGGCTGCCATGCAGAATCACACTCCCAAGCCTTCTCCACCACACAATTAGACCGGAGCAAATCATCTCACAAAAATCTATGCTATGCCAAAAGGATGGCATGTTTTCCTGCAGAGTTTTTTCCCTCATCTCAGAAGATGTGCAAGAATGAGCTAGGAAAAGGAAAGGCAAATTTGCAAGCAAAAGAGCTCTGGGGAGAAAAAAGTTTGGGTTTTTTTGTGGGGGGGGGGGGGGGGGGTTGGTTTGGTTTTTTTTGTTGTTGTTAATGTTGTTGCTTTGGTTTTTTTGTTGGTTTGTTTTTGTTTTTTTTTTTTTTTTTTGTAATGCCTACAGTGTGGAGTCTCTATGACTCACAACTGGCTTTAAATTGGCAACAGCAGCAAAGGTTGTTACAGAATGGTAAAGAGATTTCCTTCCCCTACTTCCCCAAAACACCATTTTCTTTTGACTGTTTCCTTGTCACTTGATCCTTACATTTACACATTTATCCCTGTAACTGCATTGCTTGCATTATTTATTTCTATTCTTGTATGATTTAATTCTACACCATGTATGTAGACCATATCTAATTGTAGCTGAAAATCTGCACTACTTCAGGAGGTTAGAAAAATATTTGCCTGAAAAAAGTGATGCTTACGATTGTTTGTTTTTATAGGATATTCAGTATATTCTCATCCTCACCCCAGCCTTGTGAACAGTGTACTTTCTGATACTCTGCGGGTTTTTTGCATTTCTGTAGAACATTGCTAAGCTGGTCAGAGGGTTTTTCCCCTTGTTAGGATTTTTTTTTAAAATTGTAACTGATTAGTATGTGAAATAGTATTTTTGAAATTGATGACATTTCCTGATCTATAAGTATGCCCACATGGTAAATAGCATTAATTCTGAAGTGCTTGGACATTCTCTTTGCAAAATCTAATAATCAGCTGAATTGAAAGTTCTTGTACAGACAGAGAATAAAGACACAACCACAGATTATATCGTAAATTTTGTACTCATGAAAGCAAGAACGGAGGGCATGGGTCCACTCATGTTCTGTTGGAATTCAGCAGATGCCAGATTGGAGTCTAAATCACATGGGAAGATAAGCATAGCCTTATTCGCGGTGTTTTTTATTTACACATGAGCAAATGCAGAATACTTAGATGCAACTGAAATGACATTTTTGTTGGGCAGATAGCTTGCAAACAAAGAGACTCTGACAGGACCCTCCTCAGAATCTAGGGAGAGGCCCACATGGATGTTAGTCAATATTTGCCCCACATGGGGAGAAGGGTCTGTAGGAAGAAAAGATATGGAGAACACCAGAAGCAGGACTCCTGCTAATTTCAATAATAAGCAATTGAGATTGCATTCCCAAATTCTAAAGGAAAGTTCATGTCAACCATGATGAAAAGTCTTCTCCATCTGGATTTACAAGGAGTTGTTCTTGGGCTTAGCTCGGTAACAGGCATTACTTTAGAAAAGTAGATATTTTCCCCACAATAGATATAATAACCATTTTAGTTCACACCCATCTGTTTACATACAAAGGCACACCTACACCCATTGGGACAGATTTTGTGGGTTTCCACCAGAAAATGGGTAAAATCATTTGAATGCATACAGTTATAATTATTTTGATGTCAAAATGCCAGAAAATTTATTCATGTGGTAAAACAGTGAGTGAATAGCCATTCAATATGTACAACCACAAGTTGTCAGGTGTTTGGATTCACAAATTTCCGTCTCATGGATTCAAATTAGCCATAGCCATCATGTTCCCATTACTCCTAAATTTCATATATTCTTATTCTTACTATACTCTCAGTGTTTCCCTTCAATTAAATAATAGGAACTTAGCTAAAAGGATAAACCTGTCCCTGTGCCTCGTCTCACACTCTCACTGTAGGAGAATCTCATGATAACTAAGCCCAAAAATCAGAATGACAAATATTGCAGCAACAGAAACACAGTCCTAGCATAATGAGTGTTGCAGGATGTGAATCGACGCCACAAGAAGTATGGTAACATCTTTCCTAGTGAATAGAGTAATAATTCAGTGCAAGATGCACTGCAGCACCCAGCAGAAACACAGGTGAGGAAACCTCTGCAAGGAAAAAGCAACTTTGCGGTCACAACAAATTCAGCTAATTACCTCCTCAGACACAGACACATTTTACGTGAACTGGGGTGCCAGTCTGCTTTGCCTGGACAATATGTCCCAAATACAACTCTGCCAATCCCCATTTTGAATGAGCTGGTTGCTACACACAGTAGGTCATCTACCCCATAACAGTTACTTCAGCATTCATGCTGGATTCACAGCTTCAAACAGCTGAATCTGCAAAAGATGCCCTAGAGGAGATTATGCCGCTGTATCATACATCCACATCTTACTCAGTCACGGGTTCCCTGTACCCTCAGGTACTCACACAGATGTCAGCACCTTTTGTAAAATGGTGACTGCCATGAGTAATGGTCTCTACCACAGGCACAGCCTCATGGAAAAGCTCTTCAATTAAGATATGCCTAGTGGCCTCAATGAGTGACTAATGGTGAGTGATACTGCTTGAGTACAGTATCTCACTGATATACTGTGGTCATATTCCCTTAACTCTTTTTGCTATCCATGTATTGGGATGAATCCTCTCTTTAAGTTTAGTATTCTTCTGGGCAAAAATAACACTACAGAATTAGTTTTAATATATTAATTATGTTATTAATGAACCAAGGTATAAGAGAAGATATTTTATGAGGGGCCACACATATTTCTGGCAGTCCCAGACTACAAGCATACACTCACTAACATTCTCTGCCTTCTTAAAGTTGCCAACAAGTTGTCGGGGAAGAAACTCTTCTCCCAGAAAGGGATAAGTTATTGTCAAGGTGGGACTGCACACAAAGAGGGATATCTCAGCTCAGATCTCCTAGATCAGTGTCATACCTGCCTCTTCTCTTCTGCTGGCCAGTATGTGTGGAGGTAATAGTAGACAAAACAGAGTCTTTGCTTGATTTGTCCGTTTCATTTGTTTTAGCACAGTTTCTGTGTTATGTAGAGGTAATCTGGTCTCCAGCTCACTCCATTGCTCTGTAACAATTTACTTTTAAATATCTAGAGGATTACAAAATAAACCCAGTCTCAAATTTGAATCTAGCATTTATGTTTTTTTCCAAGAAAACATCTTCAGACTTTTTCCTAAGTATATTTAAATCTTACCAGTGAACATGGTGATGGTTATTAAAAAGTAATTCTAGATAAATTAGCTTGCAGCTACAAAATTAATGTAATTCATTTATTACTTGCAGCCACAAATCAAAACGTTGTTAACACTGCTGCATGCAATTTAATATGCACAGTAAGTTTCCATATGGCTTCAATTTTAGGTTCCCTGGTCACTACAGAGGCTCATTTGCAGAATGGTCTGTAGGCATACAAAATCAGCTTGTGCTTACTGGGAAAAAGGCTGTTCAAGGTGGTTCCTACACAGTGCAACAGTCCAAAAAGTCCCAAACCGCTAACACCGCTTGAGATTATCATATCCTACCTAAGACTGAGGAATATCTACACTCATTCACGGAACTACAGATACAACCAGTGCTTATTAAAAAAAAACATCCATAGTCAGAACTGCTATTTACCAGTTCATCCTCCTAACGATGAAGGCACATTTTTAAAAGCACTAAGCATCCGGTATCTCTTTGAGAGGCAACAGAACCAAAATATAATGTTACAACATCAAATTTACAAAGCTTAAAAAAAAGTCTAAAAAACTTAAAAACAACTGAAAAGTCTTAATTTTGACAAGGATATATAGATCACCTGTGAGGTACAGCTAAATTTTTGCATAATGTACCCAGAGTTGTGCATGCACTGTGATTAGCTTGAACACATCAACTAGATAGAGGCAATATGCAGCACATGCATTTCATTATCAGTAATCTTGTTGCAGAACACTGTCATGACTGAATGAGCAACAGCACCTGTTTTCAAAGTCATGTCTCTTACCTTCTTCAACCACACCAAATTCCAGCAACACCTAGCTCATTTTTACTTAAGAAAGCCTGCTGGAGAGTGATTACAGTGGATTTATACCCCTGGATTCAAGTCTGACTGATGGACTACCTGACTAAGAGCAAGAGCAATAAACCAAGTTCTTTCCAAATAAGAGCAGGCCATGAACACCAGCATCCCATGCCACAGCTTTATTTACTAGATTGCAAGCTTGCACAGGTCACAACATTACTTATACCTTCCTTCTTTCTCCTTCTTGAAAAAACTCATTCAATTAAGTACATCTTATAACCAAAGTAAGATATTTCAAAGTATTTTTGCTTTGTTGGAAGTATTCTGATCAGCTTTCTGATCTCTGGGGTTAATAAAGTTGTCAGAGATCCCCAGCATGCTTCTTCTTTTTCTTCCAGCTGGCATCAGCTGTGGCATGGTAACCAACATCAACAGTAAACAAGGCCAAAATCATAGGCACAGAATCATTTTTTCATCAAGTGCAACAGACACATGTTTGATAAGTCAGCATCAGTTTTGGTTTGTCATTGTTTGTCTATGCCTGGATTTCACTTATACCTGGGAAACCATATCCAGCACAATGCCAGTTATATCACAGCTCAGAATGAAAAGGCATGGGGCTGGGGCAGAAAAAGAGGCTTTCACATTTTGAGACTGTAGTACATCAAGTAACAACCTGGAAGTACATATCAAAGGCATGAGCACAATCAGAATTAGGAGGTCAGGTTTATCAAATGTCCATGGAACTACTCAAGAAGAATGAGAAAAAGGTTCTTGATTACTATTTTTCAGAGACACACCTGAGACATCGTTAGCTGTTGGTGGTTCAGAGTGGTAGTTCTGTTAAGCACAGCATACAAAGACATATATTTCCTCTCCTGGAAAATATCTTTGCCAGACCTCTCCTGGGCAGCAAAGGCATCAGCACACCATTGCAGCTAGGCTAGACACAGACGAGGAAAAACCATTGGAGATCAAACCACTAACAATGCTGAACCCTGATTGTGAAAGTATTCAATGAAACAAGTCTCTAATCTAGGCTATTCTAGGATTTCAGGATATTTTGACTAATTTCTAACCTCCAATTCTGGGACAATCCCAGACTAAATTACTGTGAAAGAAGTGAGACAGATGGAGAGAAGAAAATAGAAGCAGGCAGCCCATTATAGCTTAATTCTTACTCTTTCCAGCACTCCTGACATCAATAAACCCTGTCCACCAGAAGGGCATCACAGTGAAGAGAGGACTCACAGATATATTTCACTGCATTTACACAATGATTTCCTGAAATGTGAGGGAGCGGGGGAGCTGCCTTCTTTATTTTAGTACTGTCAACTGTTAGTACAGAGAGTCTCTCTCTGCTGTTATGTTCTCGTGAGCTGGCAGATCTGTTGGGAATATAATGAGGTCTGTTCATGCACCTCCATTTCTAACAACTTACTCCTCACATGCTCTCCTGATTTTCTTGAGGCGTAAGGACCAGTTGACTATGCAAATGAAATAAGAGAAGGTAGAAAATGAGTTTGACACAAAGGGAGTTGCTGGCAAATGCCACTGCTTCCTCCAGGCATAATGGTAAGAGACAGCTGCTTCTGCCAGCACAGAAGCAGTAGCTGAGGGGGCTAGCACAGCTCTTTTGAAAATCTTTAGTCTGATGAATAACTAGGCAAAGGCTGCATATATTTCCAAGGGAGGACCCCCAAATCCAGGGCTTCAAATCTTGCTCCAGATTATCATCCACTGTAAATGCACACAGGAGTGATATCAGACGTCTTTTGTTGAAATCTGTGAGTTTATTGTCTTCCAGTCCTTTGTAAAAGAGGAGCAAGACAAGAAATGGACTCTGAAAATGTGAAAAGCATTGCCCTTTGCAATTTCCAAAAGTGCTGTTGTAAGAATATAGTTATCATTTTTGCAGTAACGTATTACTTTTTGGATCAAAAATTTTGATATATGAGCAACCCCAATAGCTATAGAATAAATAAGCACAAAAATATTTAATCACTGCACACAGTACTATGGTTTTATTTCATATTTTCTTTACAGAGTTATTCCTTCAAGTAATTATCATGGCAATCGTAATTCTGATGATACATGTGTTGTGTCAATCTATCTAATAAATAGTGGCAGAGTACTGTAACTGACATGAATACATAAATATTTTAGGATTCAGTGATTACTAAATTGTTTTGAAATAGTTATAGTAAGCAGTAAGTACTGACACTTTTCTTTTACCTGTAAGAGCATCTATCACTTGGAGAACTGACACAATGCTTAGAGTACTGCTTTGTGGAAAAAAACCAACAAAAATATTTATTGATAGTATTAAAGGAGCGGCTTGATGTTGTTCAGCTCTGAGCATAATGGCTGTCTGGAGTGCCACATCAGCACACAAATACAAAATAAAACCCTTCCACAGGAGAGACCTTAATTTCAAACAAGAGAGAAAACAAAATTCACAATATTAAATTATTAAAAGCATACCATATTGGGAAAAAATAAAAATGGACATTTGTCCTCTCATCTTTCCTGAGAGAATAGGAACACATGATACTTTTCAAAGTTCCAAAGTTAGGAAGAGGTAAATAAAATTCACATTTCCTGATTTTCCATCCTTTCCCCAGCACTTCCCAGGAAATATGACAAATCTCAACTGAGGTTATATATGCTTGCCAACCGAAGGCTGGTTCACTTTGGCAAGGTTCTGCCCTCATTCTTACCAGCAAAGCTCCTTTAAACACATTGGATTTACTCAAATATTAATGGGGACAAGAATAAAAATTTGCATTTAGTTCTGCCAAAGTTCAACATCCTCCACATTTCCTCCCAATAACAAATCCAAACATCTTATTCTTATGACATTCCCTTCTTTTTTATTTCCCTCAGAACACCTTGTATTTGTGAGCTGGCACTATTACTACAGTTTAAACACTTGAGAAAACCCAAGATGAACTGGCTGTCCCAAGAAGTTACAAACTGGGCAATAACCTAGTGATCCACTTCTTGAACCAAGCTGAACCCAGATTCCTTAAATGAGATTTTAGATGTGTGACTTGGCCTAATGGCTGCCATGCATCAGCTGAGCCCCAGTGAAAATTGTTTAAATTAGCATATGCTACCCTACATTTGCAACAGCTCAGCTGCTACATAAGACCTCATTAAGCTATGGTAACTTGCTCAAAAATCTGAAACCTCAATCTAATGCTCTACCCAGTGGAACACATCCTGCCCAAATCATGCCCTCTGCCTCCATGCCAATATACCTCCTGAGCCCATCTTTCACAAAGTAAGGATGTGCCCGAGAAAATAAGCTCAGTACACTTTTCCAGTGAGATGCTTCAGAAGATTTATTTAGACAAGCAGCTAGAACTGGATCTCTCTGCAACTCAAAACAAACCTTCATGGAAGGTACTAGGATTTCTTTGTGTCCTGTCTTTATCTTCTGTTTTATATAACAGGTTTTCTTTTTCAGCTCACCAGCAAGTATTACATGATGGATTCCTCTTTCCTTAACTATTGTAATTTCTCATTGTGATCATCTCAAGACGTACTTCTCCAGAACAATTCAAGCAACTGCTTTTTCCTAGGGAATAAAAGAAAATTAAATATATATATCTATATATTGACTCCTTCTTAATTTAGAAATCCAGTTTCAAGTTGTCTTTATCATTCTCTCTTCCTCTCTAAACCAACTATTCAATTATTGTCTATTAGAAATGTAGTGCAGCAAACTTTACTTCGGCTGATACCATGTGAAATGCACATCCTGATCCTTGAACCCTCTTATACTATAGAGGAGCCCTCTATAATAGGAGGTATAGGCCCTCTTATAGGAAAGAGGGCCCATATTCATTCTTGTTTTCTTCCTTAATCTCTCTTTTGGAGTATTGTAGGTGTATCATTTATTAAATGTAGGATACAGATCACATAAAAGTGTTACGCAAAACTAATTTGCATTTTATTTCTTGTTCTTTTGCAACGTGTAATATCTCTGAAGATAATTGAATTATATTAATGCAGAGCAAAAGCAAATATCCCAATATACCTGACCCAGTATAGCTTAGCATGTCATCTTTTGTAAGGCACTAGTTTAATCCTTCAGGTAAGTGTTAGCTAAACAATTATGTCTACCGGTAAAAAAATTTTGGATTCAGCTAAGAAATTTTGCACATATATAAAATTACCAGGATAAGATTTGCAATTTTGCAAGTCAACTAATAAAATAATAATATAGTATTTTGGAATGGGTAAATGCAGGAATACCAGTCACTGTCTGATGCCTCAAATTTATGCAGCTCAAGAAAAAGCAGGCTGCTCTTGTTCCATCTGGCAGTGTTATCATATCAATTTCAACAGGTAAATATAATTTCAGCTTTGTGCTGTGGCACAAAAGCATTGATTATCTGTGAGTTACCCCTTAACATACTATGATAATTTTCCTAGACTTGTGCCTCATGAGCTCACAAGAAACTAAAGACCCACTTAGCTCTGGAGTACTCCCAGGGCTGATGGATGTGCTGATGGATGTGTTGTGCTAGCACAAGTTCTGCTAAGAATTGCAGTTTCCTGACTGAGGGAAGAAATAGGAAAGTGAGGATTGCTTTGTTTTTTCATCTGATTGAACTGAGGCCTTGCTTCTTCCTTAGCCCAGTCCCACCAGCTGTGAAATAATGTGACTCTAAAAGAGCCGTGGCCATTATCATTCTTTACTTGTTCTCTCAGCTCTCTGAGGGAAATGCCTCTTACTGCTTCCATGTATGAAGCAATGTCATGGATTTAGAGGTCAACCTGTCTGTCAGAGCATCCTGCAATCTCTCCATTGTCCTACAGAGCAGCTAGGAGGCAACTGTCAAAGTAACCAGGCAACAATGGCCAGGGAAGGGGCTGGCCCCAGGTTTCCCTGAGATAGGCACCGAATAGTCTTCTCTGGTGGCAATTTGTTCACATCATTGGCAAGTTTTGAAACTGTATTCATAGCAAAACATCTGGGAAAAAACAATAAAATTTTGTCCTTTGGCATTTCCATGAGGGAACCCATACTTTAGTTAGTTTAGTTAGTTAGTTTAGTAGCTACTAGAGTGATAGAGAAAATGAGATGTGAATCCTTTTCAACAAAGGGGAAATGATATCTGCCCCTGAGTGGTTATGTCTAGATTCTATGCTGGGAGCAGAAAAGTGTACAAATGAAAACGAACATGTTTTACAATAAAAAAAGGCAAATAGGGAATAGTTTCCCAAAAAAAAAACGGAATGGAATGGAATGGAATGGAATGGAATGGAATGGAATGGAATAGGATAGGATAGAACAGAATAGGATAGGATAGGATAGGATAGGATAGAATAGAATAGAATAGAATAGAATAGAATAGAATAGAATAGAATAGAATAGAATAGAAAAGAATAGAATAGAATAGCTCCCTCCACTCAAAATACTGCTGGAGACAAAATCAAATGCATCTTATTGCATTTTGCCAGAGCTAGAAAGAGAGTATCTAGCTCATAAATTCCATTAGGAGCTTGGGGATTTTTGATATAATGAATTCTACAGTTTCAGAGGAGACTGTTTTGCTAATAATTATGTAACAGTAATTAAATCTGAAAAAGGTTGTACTCTAACTATGTTGATTTATTGCAGCTCCAACAAAATACTTCTAGAGTGTGCTTTGGAGCGTGCACCTCCTCCCTCCAGTTTTCTTTAAATTCTCACAGAGCACTGGGTCACAGATGGTCTGAGATGCGATATTTTCCCTATTAAATTCCTAATAATCTTTTTCTGAGGCTGAGTCATGGAAGCCTGGGGATTTCTCATTTTAATTAGAAGGTTTAAGGAGCTAACTCTGTTTGAAATTTCCTCTTAGGAGATATGGGTGCAGGTGATCCCATTCAGAAGCATGACACAATATCAAGGACAACATATAATTTCCATATTAGATTGCATCTAGTTTGGCACAACTCCTGATCTGGGTGCTGATGATGTGCAACCTGAGTTGAAAGCATAACATTTCACCATTTGAAAACAGAATTATTTTAGGATTATGTCTGAAGACATTTTAGGCTCTAGGTGGATATTTCCTACCCTATGCATTCTCCATCACCATGTGTAGAAACTATTTATAAATATGAATTATTTATTAGTCTGATTGAAACAATTAGTCTTTATCATTTGGAAACAGCACTGTTAAGGATGTTCATACAAAGAGACACACTATATTGTCCAAAGGGTTGATCCTCTCAGTATTTAAGATATTAATGTTTCAGATTAATTCTATCTGCAAATATTATAAGCTATAAAAATAGAACACACCTAGCAAAATGTTTTACGTATGACTTTAGCATTCGTAGTATGTGAAGAACAAAGTCCCACCTCTGTCACCCGGACGAAGTTATTTTTGATCATTCATAGAATGCTTGTTAAGAGTTTGTCTAGTGTACTATTCACATGTACCTTGATAGTCTACTATGAAAAAAAATCCTACCTCTTATAAGACAGCTTTTGAAATTTCATCAGCTTACACTCTACAGC
This sequence comes from Setophaga petechia, assembly GCA_024362935.1. Taxonomy (NCBI): domain Eukaryota; kingdom Metazoa; phylum Chordata; class Aves; order Passeriformes; family Parulidae; genus Setophaga; species Setophaga petechia. Next base: position 11,903,645 of record JANCRA010000026.1, on the reverse strand, counting down.
CAATTCCTGTGCTTAAGGGAAATGAAGAGCATCTCTTATTCTTCCAGCATTGTATGCAGTTGTCAAGAAGTCAAATGAGACATTATTTGCCTTTTATAACACTACATATCTTTTCAGTGTTCAACAGAGAGAAGTGACTGTGATTTGGGAAAGTAAAAAATTTCACCCACTCTCAACTGCACCACTTAGACATGCTAAAAATAAAATTTTATTGGAAGTAGTACTGTAGCATATAGTCTTGGCTGTGAATAAAAGAAATAACCTTTTCTATGTTAAATCCTGACAGTTGTGCCATCTCCATAAATGAGTTTTTATAAGCCCAAAGTTTTAATTTTGTTATGTATTTAAAAAATACTCTGCTGAAAAAAGCTGAAGTTGATATAAATTGTTTAAAGGTTTAATTTCTATGTATAATCCATTCATTAATATATGCAATTTTTATGCCATAGTTGCTGAAATGTTCTAAATATTCGGGATTTAATATAATGGCAAGTATTTCTCTTATATGTCACAGAATCTATAAACAAAGAGACAGAAGAGTGCTTTATAATGTTTTTCAAAGATCCTTACCTTCTGCAAATCACAGCCTGCAAATGCCTCACAAATAAGGTTACTCTCAGTAAAGAGAGCTACACCCCTTGTGAAGGAGGAAGAAGTCATGCTAGTTTATGAGCAAGAAAAGCCAACCCTTGCTCAGAATATGGTGAGAATGTAGAATTTGGCCCTACCCTAGATTGCACATAATATTTTGTGTATGAAACATCAGTGTGTAAACTGCAAAAACAGCCATTCTTCTGAATGCTCACAAACCCAGCTGATGGTGTAAGAATTGGCTGGATTTGTCCACTTGCTTCATAACACCTTTTGTTAAGCCCAGGAAGGAGGCAGCGGGTGTTAGCTGCCTTCCCAAGGCACTCCCATGGAAGCAGCTTGGCCTCTGTGATCTATTGTTAAAATACCATCTCTTGTCAGTGGAAGGAATGTACATCCCACGCTGTAATTGTGCGGAAAATCCAATTGTGTTAATTTCTCCCAAAACCAATGTAGAGAATAAGAAGTCCTGCTTTTTAGGCCCCATTCACATAGCAGTTGAGACACAAAATCAATTTCTCAGCAGAGGGCCAGCAGAAAACACAAGCAACTACAGGTTTTTCCAAAGCAATTAGACTTCCAATAATTTTCTCCCCTTGAAGGTCCAAACTGTGAAAGCAACAAAGAAAAGTAGATTTAAAATACTCAGTAAAGCAAAGAGTTAAAGTGGCAGATGAAATCACATTCTGTAATGAGTTATAGGGAAAATGTCTCTGAGTTCTGATTAATGACTGGGAACACCTAGAGCTGCTTTGGCTGTCTCAGCAGTACATGACTGGTGCATCAGGGTAATGTCTAATAACTAATCTTTGACACCAGAATTAAGTCATTTTGCAAGAAAGCAGGTCATTAGAAGCTAAATTGAAATATAAGTGATACGATCTCTGTGGAGGATTGTAAATTAATTGTTTTTTAACAATAACACTTCTGTATTTTATTAAAGCAGTGTAAGAATTCAGAGAAGAAAAGAATGTAGCAGGCAAACAGGGCAGGTGTTGATGATGCAAATGAAATAGATGACAGATGGTTAGTAGCACGATCACTCACTGTGTGTGTATAATGGATAGAGGTAATCAAATTCCTTTGTGAATTGGTGACTTTCTTTACATCAAGAACCATAACTGTTCCATGCTTATCCAGCTTCTCCTTAAAAATTACCTCCATTCCTTGCCATTTTCCTGGGGCACAGAACACTCATATTTGCATACTGTCATAGTCATACACACCCCCACCCCCACCCCCACACCCACTCTCACAAAAACAAAAAAACAAAAAAACAAAAAAACAAAAAAACAAAAAAACAAAAAAAAACAACCCCAAAAAAACAAACTAAAAAACCAAACCAAACAAAAGCCAGACATGCAAATAAAACCCCACTGGGCAATCAGCTACCTTTACAAATTGGTAATATGATACTAAAAAGGTGTCTGCCATCAAAGAGCAGCTCACCCCCGCAGCAGCCCCCATGACCAGTGGTGTAAGGTTTTTCTCCAGCCCTGTGGATGAACTGCTGGGCTGAAAATGACCCCATGATATGGTTGCTGCCCCTCAATTGCCAGGTCACAGTACTGTCTTGGAGGAAAGGGAAAAGTTACTGCTTTAATAGAATGACACGACTTCTCCCTAGCTTTTGGGTGCTATACTCAGCTCATTACAAGACATATACTGATTTTTGAGGGCGGTTTATTTCATGGCCCCCCAGACCCGTGCTTGGTGATTTGACATAGACTATAAGAGAAAACCACCAGGCTCTAGACGCAGAGATAGTACATCATTATATATCTATCACACATGCATATATATACAAACATACCCAGAGAAAAAGCAGAGAATGTTTGAGTCAGCACTTATTTTACAAACGTCTCCGTCTGTTCTGAGCCAAGCAAATTAGCAAAAATAATTGATCAAGGGCTTCAGACATCATATCAGGAGCCAATATATTAGCAGAGCAGCTTCCAGGATGTATACGGAATGGACTGCTGATGCAGTAGATTGGAAATGGTATCTAAACACATCACTTTCTTAGCACTCTGTATTTCATCAAAACAAAGACGTCTTTTCCATGGAAGTACTCTGCCGACACCAGTTGGAGGAATGCCTGCAGACATTTATAGGACTCCTGATGAAACCAGGTTGACATTACTTCTGTCCTCGCTCTTTACAATTACAAGCATAACTTCACTGCAGCACAGGAGTGGTGTTGTAAAGGTGTCTTTAGGGCAGCATAAAAGGGTGATGGCTTTCATGGTCTAGCGCAGTATTTCTGTAAGAATATGTTCTACTGAAGCACCTCCTTTGCACACCCCTTCCTCACCCTCAAGAAACAGAAGTCACGCCTGCAGAGGTAAGAAGGGTGGCAGTATCCTCAGCAGCATCTCTCTGTTAAAGCTAATTCTACTAAAAAAACTAAAATCCTGAAAAACTGCCAAAACCTCTGCTAAACTCTGTAACTGTTCAGCAGAAGGCTTTGTTTGCTCTAAGGCTAGAGCAATTTCAGGGTCACAGTGTCAGCTGCTTGTACCCTTCTCTATCACCAGAAGCTGGAGCCTGGATGAATGCAGATCATTCACCGTGCTTATGGAGATAAGCATGGTGCAGAGTAAATATTGTACTTGAAGCTAAATGTCAAGAATTCTAGCAAGCTTCTGTGGGGAGGCAACAGATATACACAGATGCTAAAGAAAGATTATTACTTTTTATATTATAGAATCAAAAACTTCTCTCTATTAGATGACAGAGCATGTTATTTAATACTTTTTGTAATATATTAAGAACAGAGTTCTTGACATGGTTTTGGAGCAGAATGCTTTTCTCCCAAAAAGTTACAGCTACTTCCTATTGAAAAGAAATTATAGCAGGTTGCTGCTTCATTAGAACAGGGGAAATAATGCATAACCTAGAGATTACCATATAAAATAAAAGACTGGAACTATATTCAAGATCCTTTGATGTTTCAGTTTCATGCTATATTTCTGTGTTATGGCTCTTCATTATTGAACAATTATTATTTTGGCTTATTCATATCTGTAGTTATGAGTGACATCTCCAAACAATTTAACAAAGTTATTATGGAATTTTATTATTTTTATAATAATTACTTTTCCCTTTGCAAAACTGCATATTATTTATTTTGGGGACAAAAATAGAAAAAATGCAGAATCTTCACTTTGTTACAGAAACTATACATAAATCCTAAAATATCATAAGTGTTTGGAACAAAGAGAATGAATCTCACTGGATAATAATAAAAAAGCCATTTAAAAATATTTTGTCACTGTCTTTAAATAATATCTGCTTAGGCATCAAATCTTTGTTGTTGCTATTGTTGCTTCTGTTTTTTTGTCTGCCCTGCAGAGACAAAACAGCAAAGAATGAGCTTGGTTATTTCCTTTTAGAAGCAGTATTGACAATGAACTGCAAAATACATGGGCCAGTGTGTTAACCCTAACTATGTGTTACATTTAACCTTGAATGAAAAGTTGTGGCAGGGGAAAATACGGGCTGTTGCATTTTCACCACTAGTGTTGATTAACAACTAAAGAAGAAGGTATTTGGATTCCTGAATGGTAGGCTGAGTTTATAAGAGAATTTCTTATAAGGTAGATTTTTACCATAATGTAGAAACTAATAAGGAACAAAACTAACTGTGGGAAACATGCACACAGTATTTTTATTATCATGTTTCTGAGTCAAAAGATATTTTCAAATGAATGAGACACCATATAGAGGTATTTAACTGTCAATTGTTTACATGCAAATACGAAGAAAGGTACCAGAACAAGTAGAAACTATGTGTGACCGTGGCTTTCTAAATGGCTGTTAAAAAGCAGTTTTAAAATCAGAATCCTATGACAACACTGGGTCCTGTGTACACTCCAAGCTAGGACCCCAGCTCAAGCCTATCAAGCATTTGACTACTGCCTATGTTAAAATTGCATTTTATCAACAATGTTTTGACAAACTGCTGTGTGGTCATTTTATACAGATTAGAGATCTTAGAATGAGTTCCCACTAGGGTAAGAGTCCTCTTCTGTGGGGACTGGAACTATTATATCTCAATATGATCAGAAGCTTCTTTAGGAGGCCACACATTTAGCTCTGTGTCATCTGGGGTTCACATTTCTGCCCTGGTACCTAAACCCACTGTCATTTGTGAGTGATTACCTGTCGCTGACATCTTTTGTGAAAAATCCTTTCTTAGGATTTTTCCTGCCGGAGCTGAGAAGAAGCTCAGTAACAAATGTAAACTATTATTATCTGCTGCTGTGGAATGCAACAGGTCCACCTGTGATTGGTCTTCTGTAAATATTTGGATTTACTGACCACTCACGGTGGAGCTGCTATCGCTCTCTGCCGAGAGACAGACCTTTGTTATGATTTCTTCCTATTCTATTCTTAGCTTAGCCAGCTTCGGAAGAAGCTCCTCTCTTTTCTATTCCTATGTAGTATAGTTATAATGTTATATATATCATAAGATAATAAATCAAGCCTTCTGATCATGGAATCAAGATCCTTGTCTCTTCCATCCTCTAAAAACCCCTGTGACCACCGTCACAATTACCCACTTAAAATGAATGAGCATTTGAATATCCATCGATTTTAGCTGTTCCCTGCCACCTTGGGTCATTTTGACAAAGAGTTACAAATTTGCCAAAACTGGCAACATAATGCTGGAGACTTCAATCCCGCATTCCATATGTATACTAGCATCTATACTACAGTCTCTCAACTATATTCCCATACTTCTTTCTGATCATTACATTGCATTGCATTGCATTGCATTGACTAATACAATATATCTCACTCACCATAAGGCAGATGTGTTATGGAAGGGAGGAACCAAATTAAATTAAGATAGACTTTAGGTAAGTAACTTCTTTCTAGCCCAACATGTGTTGTGATAAGCAGGTCTTTGGCCAGAAATGCCAGATTAAATTTTGCTTTTTGGAATGCAAGGTTGTTCTGGAATTACTGGTGTTGGAAAGCTGAAATAGAGAAGAAGGTTAATGAGGAAAAAGTGCACTCTTACAACATTTTTTTCTTGCCTCTTCAAAATTCCTTCTGCCAAAGAGGATCTAGAGTAATAGTCTGATCATCACTTCTTTTTCATCAAAAACCTTATTGTGTGTGGAGCTTGGAAAAGGAGGAAACTCCGAAGATACAATAAGAAAGATAACTTAATTTTGCTGATTTGGGGAATCCAAATATCAAAAGCCTTCCCAAAGATTACATGGGTCTTTTTTTGATCTATTTTTGAAGGTACAGGAGCTCACTGAGGTAAAAATAATGGTCTGCATTCAAAAAATTGAATGCATCCCTATTTCAGTAAAAAATAACTTCTATGTACACTCTGCAGCAGTTGCAAGGATGAGTAGATCTGCATAACTCCTCTGGTCTGTACTCTTTTAAATTACAAGTAAGCATCAATTTTTCACCTTGACCTCTGCAATGCCTGTATGACTGGTTCTTGCACTGAAGTGTTACCATCAAGTTGGTCTCACAGGTCATAGGCAGAAGCTAGGTTTTGGTGAGGTTTCTTGAGGTTTGCTTTGGGTGGTTTTATTGTTTCTCTTTGCCTTCTTGGTTTGTTGTTTTTATGTGATGGAACAGCAAAAAAACCCCACATTTGCCTCAAAGGCTTCACAGGATTTTTGGCTGCTGTGGGCTGGGAAGTGATAGAGCAAGGGCTGAACATCAGGAGACAGCATCAGACACAACTCTGTAACCTGATACAGGCTAATAGAAGAAACTGGACAGAAAGAGCCTTTAAAGCAGGCTCTTGGGATCTCCTAAAATTGCTCTATCATAATTTGAGAAAGAATTTTAAAGTTTTGAAGTAGAATTTACTTTTAAGTTCTTAATGAGAAGTAAACGGCTTTTCTTTTTAGATGTCCTTTTAACTCAGAAAGCACATAATTTCTGCTACGTTAACCTAATTTTGTGGCTGATATATTCCATATGTTTGACAATGAACTTTCCACATTTGTCTTGAACCGGAATTTTGAAATAAGTATCTAATATTGAAAAAATATTCGGTAACTATTGAGCATTGCCCTCTTCTGCTAGAGTCTAAAGACTCAACAGCCCTTAAAATTGCTGAGGGACTTCAGATAGAAAGTGCCATTTGCTGCAGGTCACACAGGATTTCACTGCATGAGGACAGAAAGGAAACGCTTCCACAGCTTTAGGGCAAAGGAAAGGGAAGTGTTACAGTAAAGACTCTTTCCTTCCTGTGCAAAGGCAAAAAAAGCCTTCTATCCTTGGACATACAAGAGGCATTAATGATAAAATGTAAAGATATTGAAAAATGGACAGAAAATATTTCTCATGAGCTGGATATAAACCCCTTCCAGAAAAAAACTCTGCCAAAGTAGCCAGCTGAAAGACTGCATCTGCTTCCCAGCAACAATGTCACACCAAAGGCCAAGTTAGACCACACAATCCATAGAAGAAGTTAATTTGTTTCTGAGAGAATCTATTACCTAAAACTAGCAGTAGACAACACAATCTAGTGATATGACATGCATATGTGATCCATGATATCATGCAGTCACTCAAATATGTCATGGAAGGATTTTGAGTCATTTTCACAAGAGCTTGACTGCTGCAGAGAGGGCAGTTGAAAGGTGTTTCGGCATAGGTATAGCAATAGGCAGCTGCACAGGAGATGAGATGGAGAAGATGCTGTGGGAAACACCCAGATAGCAGCTGGACAAGAGACATGTGAAAAGCCCAAGCAGAAAAGAAAACATCTGCACTGAAACACAGTGCAGCATTTCAGCCTCTGCACTTATTGATTATGAATAAGGGGAAGTTGCACTACACTTGCATTGTTCAGAAATTTCTTAAAGCTAAGAAGATCCCTATGGGCTGTATCAGAATGGCAGCCAGCACAAGGAAATGTGAGCCTCTGTGTTGATGCCAAGATGATTTTTTGCTTTTTCTTTCATATACATTTTATATAACTTTTATGTATTCTCAGTATTCTTAACATGCATACTTGTAATTCCTCAAGTCTGATAGCTTAGCATAGTCCTAGTATTTTGTTAGACTAGGAGACCAAACACCCTAAAGGCCTCATAGTAGGAGGCCAGAGAACCCTACACTATCTTGAGAAACCATGGCCCCCTCTAGAACATATCCTGTAAACTAGAGATTTTGCCCATCCAGGGGGAATTCCTCAGATGGGGGAACATCATGCCATTCATTCAGGCCTTCCATTGGGGCATCTTCTTCAGATATGCTAATTTCTATGGTCTATAAATTGTATATGCAATTTATCATGTGTGTGCATTGCAACACATCCTTGGTGAAACAGTGCACCATAAGGATCCTTACTAAATACCAAGGTAAAACTCCCTTATCCCTGAACTGTATCTGGCTCTCAATTTTTTTAAGACCAGGAAAAGGCATCAGTGTAACACAGGCACTATGCCCAACACTGTTGTGGCTGAGACTCACAAGTCACAGTTCCCCACAATCACCTTCTTGTCAAAAATAACCCCCACTTAACAATATGAACACAATGCACATCAGCACTTGCTTATAAACAATCTGTTGACTCAAACAGAAACAATCAGTTGCAGCGGCACTGGTTCTGCACATCCACTCGTGACTTTCAGGTGGAAGTAACAAGAAGTACTTAATCTACCTCCCTGCCCAGATCAGCTCTCACAGGCATTTCTTCTTAAGTTTAGTTTCAAGGTCTCATTATAAACAACTGGTATAGTGCCCTCATTGCTCCAGTATTTTGATGAACTTCAATGTCTTTCCACAGAGGACATACAGTTGCTGAGACTGGACGCTTCATGCAACTGAAGAGCTGCCTCATGTTATGTCTGCAATATGCAGCTACAGCCTCCTGGTGTAGAAACACAAAATATAACTCACTGCAGAACTGACAATACCTAAGTGGTCAAATCATGCCGAGGAACTTGTTTTCTGATCTTTATCCTTTCTGACACCAACATCAATGCCTAACTGTGCAGACACTGCGCTGTGCACCCATCAGTTGCAGAAAATGTCAGCAGGTGATGATTCACGCGTCATTGGTGCTGTTTTATAATTTAACAGTGGTATATACAAATAAGATCTGCCTCCACTGTCTTTTTCTTGAGAGAGCTGATATTATTTTAATGCTGTTTTCCAGCAACCTCCTTACTCATGGTTAAGAGAGAGTAGAAGTTACTTGCAAAAATCTTCTCTGGAAATGAAAAGATTCGTTGCACTTGTGACAGTTCATTTGTGGAAGCTACCACACAAGCTATAAAATGTATAAGGAATAGATTAAATAGGAACCAATATATAGCTGTGAAATCTATTAAAAAGAAAAGCAAGAGAAGAACATCAGATAAGGAGTAACACACAGTTTTTCCCTTCTAATTTAGAGAAAGGTGTGACTGCTTTGTTCCATGCAGAGGCACACCTACTTTGGTTTTTATTTCATCACTAGGTTCAGTAAATTTTCTTGAAAGAAACTCTTTTCATGGCCTCATCAGCAACTTCTAAATTTATTTTTTGTCAGGTCAGTACAAAAGAATACTGCTATGCCATTTACATTTTTCAATTTTTAAGTGACCTTCATTATACTATTTCAAAAAGATAAGAGTCCCTTTCACCATTGCAGCCTGAATTACTGCTAGTAAAGTCCAGGGGAAAGAAGCAAAAAGGGCCTTTGCATAATATCCACAGATGTTTAATTCAGGTGCCCGGTAAGATGTTCAGGTCCAAGGCACACATTGAGGGTCCAGCTTTCTCTCCCCGCAGGGGAACTCGGGGTCCACCTGGTCTTGGAACAGTACCAAGATGAGGGCAAATCAGGGAATAGGGAGGGAGTGGCTCAGGGATATAGGAACAAGGGAAGGAGCCAATAGGGTGAAACAGCTTTGAGGGAAGCTTCTTGTGTCTCCCTAACTTAGGGGATGCCCCTCAGGGTCCCTACACTTCACAGTACCTTTGAAGCTCCTTTTTTTACTAGAAAATTTTTGAAAATAGTAATAGGAACAGAGAACATGCTATTATGCTCTTATGCTATTATAACACTATTATTATGTTGTAATAGTGTTATTCAGGTTTGCTGGGTCTCCTCCCAGTGCTGATCAACTGCAACCCACATGGCAAACAGGAACAGAATTTTACAGAAAACTTCTTAAATAGCTTCTTTTGGGACTTTGCATCATCACATTTTTTTTCAGCTGTTGAATATGGTAGATCCACAGCCACTATATATCTCCCAGATTTGAATCTTATTCACAGTTATAGCTGAGGGGGAAAAAAAGTCCTGTATCATTACAGGAAGATAGGGAGAAAAGAGAAGGAAGACAAAATGCCAAGCCAGGAATGTGAGATTTTTTTTTTCAGTCAGTTTCAGTAAAAGCCAATCCCTCATAAATAACAAGATGATTTTTTTTTGCACCTTGTTACCTTTTGGAAACAACATTTATTGACACCAACTCCAATTTTCACATTCTCCTAGCAAGACCTAAACCTCTTCTGCTTCAGCAGTCCAGTTAGCCCATTTTCCAGCCCTGACAACAAGCTAAAAATCTCCCATTCATTGTTATAGGGGAACAGTAACTCTAGCTTGAGAAGTGACAGTGAGTAATTCAGCCTCTGGAAATACTTTAATAGTAAGTAAAAACTTCTTTTGTTAACTGCTTCAGCAACTGATGCAGTTGACTTACATTTACTCGTCATACCTGATTTAAATACCTTATCCAAGGTTCTTGGATCAGGCGGCTAAGGAAAACTCTTAATTCCTCTATCACATGGTGTAAGTCCCCATTTTTGTCATTATTTACATAACAGTTCTTATAAATCTAGAAAAAATTAAATAAATCTAGCCTTTTTGGACTACTCTCCAGACAGAAGACAGCATTTTTTTAATATAAAAAATGCAAAAACAACAAAACTAAACAAAACAAATAAACAACAAGAAAAAACAAAACAAAACAAAACAAATCCAAATAAAAACCAAGCCAACAGCAAACCCCCAAACAAACAAACAAAATAAAAATAAAAACAAAAAAAACCCCACAAAAACAAAACCCAAAACAAAACCCCCAAGCTAAAATAACTTATTCCTAAGGAGTAAGAATACTAATGTCTTTGGAAATGCCACTCTGTCTCTCTTTCAGCTTATTACCAAAGCAGAGCAGATTTTGAATTATTATCCCCAATGACTGAATTGCCTGCTGGGGCATATAACACTAAAACATATTTCATTTATAAATGAAATGGGTTTTTTTCAGCTTGGTGTCTTAAAGCAATCCCCATGGTCTGCTGTCATATGAAATACCAAGTTTTTACATGTTGGTGATGCTTTCTACATACTGTATACTGATAGTCCTGTTTTTTAAATACAGGTATTGTCAATTGTGTTATCCCTGACCACATTTTACACCAATTTAATTGGTACTGCTGCTCAGCAATATCAGTACTAATAAAAACAACTAAAGCACTGAGAATATAGCAAATGTTTTCTCAGCTGAAGATCATCATCTCCACTGACCTGCTTCCCCTCTTACTGCCTCTGAAAATAGAGCATCATGAATGGAAAAGTACTAGACAAGACTCAATTTACACCTAATTTGGTGCTAGGGCACTTCTTAAAGCCCTGCCCTATTTTAATCACAGGAAGCATCATGCACAAAGGATTTATGTGTCACTCTGTTGCAAGCAAGGGTCTACTCTAGTTCAACCCAAATCCCATTGCAGTCAGACCAGGTCCACCCTGAAAATATGTACCAAGCCCTACCTCTCAATAGCACATGAATAATTATTGACTAACAACAGTATCAGCTAAAGCCGTTTGAGTAAAAAACCTCTAGGATTTTATAGGTAATAATAGCTCTTTTTAAAAAAAACTTTAATAAGAGAAATAAGATACCTCACTATACTTTGTGTAATATTTAAAGGAAACTACAGAAATGGTGCAATTCCTTATTAAGTATTAAGAGGTTCTGAAAGAACAGTTTCTAGGGGGCCCACTTAATTTCTAAACAGTCTCACTGGGTTTCATCTCTTCTGAATTCCATGGGGGAAAAGAGATGAATTTGCATTTAACATTAATAAAAATCTGATAACAGGAGGGGAAAACATCTTGCAAGCACTGCAATCATTCCAGAAAAAAAAAAAAGTAAAAAGGATTTTTTAAACAAAAATTAAGGACAACTCGTATTTGAATATTATATCTTAAGGCACAGAGCCAAATGCAGATGAATCTAGCCATGTTTTGGACCAAAGCCAAATTCTCTCCATCCCAGTTGTTCAATTTTATAGTGAGAGAACAAAAGGGGGGGGTTGATACAGTATCATTTGGTAACCAATGCTTGGGGGCTTGTTAAGGTGCAAGTGAGGGCATTTATGTGAAAGTAGAGCATAAAATTAAAAGCGTTCTTCAAACTAAAAGATGACGTGTGCCATGTAGCATTGTATTTTGTCATTATTTCTGATAGCAGCAGGGCAGCTCAGCGTAACCACTTACAATCAAAGACATTGTGTCAATCCTCTGGGTTTCATTTCACAACCATCTTGAGAAAAATCAAATCTAGAAGTGATATGCAGTGACAATCCCAAATTTACTGTGGCAATTGTGTTTCTATCTGCAGGCAAACAAACATCTACAGCAAGGTTTTTATTCTTCTCTCACAACATTGATCAAATAAATTTAGCAAATCCCAGTGTCTGGGAATATTGACATGTTAATGTTAGGATTTTGCTCCAAATTGCAATGCATTCACTGGATCCTTCATATCAGACATAGGGGAAGGGAAGCTGATAGCACTGTATTGGAACAGGACAGAACAGGTGATTATCAGCAGTGCCAGAGACCTGTGCCCTCCCTTTCCCCTCCAGTCACGCTAACATATTTCATGATGTGGAGGATCACTGAGCGGAGAAGTAACAGCTGCAGAGGCAGTACCAGCCTCCAACAGACCTATGGAATATTAGCAGGTACATTGAGGCTGATTCTCTTGTTAATAATTTCCTTGCTGTCCTCTTCACAATGTGAAACTCTCCCTGGAAGAGTTTTTGGGCAGCAGAGTAGAAGCTCTAATGGCCCCTAAAGTGACTAGGGCCAACTGAGGCAACAAAGAGTCTCTGTGCCCCCAGCCTGGACGTCCATCACAGTGACAGTTAGGGGTGGCTGCTCTTCCAAAGGTGAAAAAGACACCTTTCTTCTCAATGTCTACTGTAAAACTAGCAAAAAACTCTTAAGTAGTAACGATAATCCTAGAGATTTGTAGCTGCAGGAAGTTAGACTGGCTGTTAGGAGGGAGAATAAAGAGCCTTCTTCATATATGGGATATTTACAGTGGCCGAAGAAACCGACTGCAAGAGGAAATACAGAATACCAACTTCCAAGCTCCAAATGGGGAAGAAATGTGATAGTCAGAGGGTAAGGATGGGCACTGGAATGTGTGTGGAACCACTACCTAGGGCTGGCTTTGACTCCAAATTTACACTCCTAAGGAGAAAGGGAAGGGTGAGACTAGACCATCCACCACTGCCATGGCTGTCCACGAAGGCCCAGGAACATCTGTGACACATCCTCCCACACAGGCAGAGACAGCAATAGGTCTTAGAGGACCATTTTGAGTACTCTCTGGCACACCTCTCTAAGCCTAAATTCAGCTTGAGTACAGGCGACTGCCTCAGAGTTGAAGTCAATGAAGTTGCACCCACCTACACTAGATCTGAATTGACTCTATGAATAGCTATGTACAGGGTAGGATATTCAAATTCTGTAGTTGCCAAAACCAGACATCTGTGTCAAAGCATTTGACAAGTGCACTGATATATGTCAGCAAATTGCCTGAGGTACTTGCTAAAAAATCACAGTAACTTTTTTCTTCCTGAAATACTTAATCCACACAATGATTAGAAAATGGCTACAAAGGCAAAATGTTAATAAATGTCTGCCTGAGAATTTAACTGTATGCTTATATTCAAGAAGTGAGACTGAAATTTAAATTTTGTTATATTCAAAAGAAAAAAACCAAACAAACTCCACAACATTCAAATATTGTACCTCCAAAAGCATTGCTACCTGACAAGGTGCTAACAGGATGGGACAAAATACTTCTGCAATTACCAACTCAGCCTGTAACCGTTGCAGGAAATTCAAGATGATCATGATCATCAGTTCCAGAGAGCAATCTCTGTGTGATGTAACATTGATGGGTCAAGTGCCCTGTACTGTTTCCTAGCTTAATAATAGAGTTGCACACCAGATTGCTTGAGGAATCCATATGCCGACATTCTGACTCAGTTGTCTCAGCCTGGGCTTCACTGCTCATTACTGGTGTATCTGGATACCACATTCAAGCAAGAAAAAAAAACAGATTGAAAAATAAAAAAAGTTCTGTTCTGTCTCCTTTTATTGTCAAAGAAACTCAGAGCTTCTAAGGTGTGAAAAGAACCATGAGAAAATTCTGCAGAAAGGAACACCCAAGACTGAAAGATATCACCTCTGTTTTTCAGGGAAGAAGGAATATAGTTTGGATTCCCAAGAGACACAGTATATATGTTCTGTTTTGAAATGAATGCGACCTCATAAGTAACATCAACAAAGAATACCAAAGCAGCCTATCCAGGTCTTTGATCATTAGGATTTGTAATAAATCCTAATGGATTTATTTTGATATTATAAATATATATATTTGTTTTACTTTTGCATAAAAAACCCCAAACTCAGATTTGCCGCAAAACAACAGTTCTGGGTTTTTATGAATTCACTAATTCAACATTCAGGAAAAAAAAAACCCAAGTCCACAAACCAAAGCAATGACAACAACTTAAAAAAGGAAATAATTTATTTTTAAAAATCAGATATTTTGAAACCAGCCTGGATAATTAAAGAAATTATGTAAAAATAACAAGATAGTCACAGGGAATAAATAAGTACAGGGATATATTATATAAAACTATTGAGATAAGGTAGTTGGCCAAAACCAAGCACAAAAGGCAGTTTTCCTAAAAATATGAACCCATCTGAAAACAGTAAGTAAGTAAATCTTTAACAATGCTTATAAGCAGAGCAAATTACTCTGGTGCACTGCAGTTGTGACATGGCTGTATTTATTCTACATAACAGGTAACAGTATCTCTTCTAGCACTATAGTATTTGACATAAATTTATGTGAAGCTGCATTGCACAGATTAGCTGTGTTTTAGAATTTGCTGTAGCTTAAGCCATATTACTGTGATGACTGAAAGATTTAGTTCAGTAATTTCATACAATTGGCAAACAAGCAGAAACAGTATAATTTAACATTTATGAATTGCCAATTTCCTCATATAAATACTGTAAAGAATTCTGCAATTATGCAATTATCTAAAGACACTAAATTGCAGTTTGGAATGCTGCTTATTTATTTAAGTGATTTATAAATGAACATAAGCACATCAACTTAAAGAGTCTAATCCAGTGACTCAACAAAATGTTACTCTGCCTAGCTCAGGTAGTTTTGTAATTGTGATACATTATGGAATTTTTCTGTGTTTAATGGATCTATAACTCACCTCTCTTCTTGAAAATGAACTATTGAGTTATTTTATTGAGAAGTGCTCAGGAGACCTTTCTGGAGTCAGAGGTAAATTTTAAAAAGTTTACTACAACTGAATTCAGAAGCCTAAAATTCAAAACTATACTTATCAAATATGTTATGGTCACTACAAAGTACTTAATTACTTTCTTTTCTCTTGCCTACAGGCAAGAGCAACTCCTGTTTCCCATCCCATTTTCAGGGCTGTTCAGAAAACCCTTGCTCCAGCAGCAAATCTAGAACACAAGAGCAGAGGAACAGGCAAAGTTTTCCTTAATGCACTTGCAGGAAGGAAAGTTTCCATGTATGAAAGTAGTTGTGCAAAGAGAAACCACTTGTTCTCTGAGATTTTGCATTCATTGTTTAAGTATGAGATCAAGCCACGACTTGGAATTAATCAACAAGCAGAAAAGTTCCAAAATTCTTTGAACCCCAGACACACAGACACTAAAGAAATGCATAAAGAATGCATACAATAAGATGGAATGAGTTCACTGTAAAAAAGAATGTATATAAAAATACATAAGTAATTGCTTTTCATATATTAGCAGTAATATTTTATCTACAAGGACAAACTAAGAATTTCAGTGATATGCATTTGCACATTGTTGTCTATTGCTTATTTACATATAGGCTTTTCTTGGAGAACAATATTCAGTGGTCCATTTTGACATGATCTCAGAAAAGGAGCAGTAAAAACTTGACAATTAAGCAAAAGTACTTCTGTTCAGTCTTTCATATTGTGTTCATCATTACAGCATCAGAGAACCTTCCATTGGAGCAGGAATTGATGTGAGTCACACATTTGTTCTTTCTTCTTCTCAAGAGGACAATTGTGTGTGGTTTTTTTCTTCATTTCTTGCACACATAGACTGCTGGGGAAAATTTGTGCTGGTGAAGCTAGGGTGAAAGACTTGTGTTAGTGTCAAACACGTTAAATTCTATGGTGCTACTTCAGCTTTGTGCAAAAGCATTACAAGGCCATACAGAGAAAAATGTCCTTTGAGTAAAACCATCTTTTAGCCTTATATATACAAAGTTGTTCTCTCACTGACCTAAATATTTACTGCACAGAGCATGTGCTGAGGGCTGAGTCATCAGTACTGTAAAAAATTCAGTGGATTGGTAAAAACTGGGTCACAACCATCCACAGAAGTCGTAAAGGTTTAAGCTGAACTGTCTTCCATTAGCAGACATGCAAAGTTATGTATGGAAATGTTCAAAGCACTAAATCACCAAGAAGAGCCTGTTAACATTTTCTCAACAAAATTCTTCCAACAGCAAACTGGTGTCCTGACTAAAAAATTTTTTACAAAAAGTATCTGCTTTCTATGGAAATTTTTCCTGCTTGTTGAAGAAATAAAAACATGAAAAGTTTTTGAAACCCATTCTCTGAAAAGTTCTAGTCACAGACATAAACTTAGCTTCTTTCACACATCTTGACAATGTTTAGATCTGTTGACAGTGTTGTTATCAAGAAATGCCGAGGGGACACGGACAGAAATCTGTTTCATGTAGCTCATTTAAGATAATACCTTCTCCTACCGTTTGCTACCCCAGCACAGCCAGTAGGTCCAGAAATAGATGGAAACAACTCTGTGCAAAGGGTGGTTGGTGATAAATCTATCAAAATTAAAATTCAAGGTTCGAAAGCCTTGACAACAGAAGGGATCCAGATTTGAATTTGACAGCAAAATGAAAAGAGCAACATTCTCATTATACACTCTTCCATGGTGTTCAGGGGGATTTAATCCTAGAAAGTTAAATCACAGCCAGGTACATGTTCCCATTGCTCTCCTAGAGGACTACCAGGCTCACTGTCGCTTTCAGGGAACCATTTTGGTTCCCATGTGTTATAGGGCATGGTAAACAAACAAAATTGTATCTTGGCCTTGGCTTTGCTTTCTGTTGTTAGATGAATGAATTAAATCTGTCTGAACTGAGTGACCACTTGGGCTATAAGTTTGAAGTGATGATAAATGAAAAATAGCCTTTCCTTCTCTCTTCTCATAGTTTGTGATTTGCTCAATGGCCTGCTGAGAGATAGGAGGCAAAGGAAAAGACAAGGAACAGAGTAACCCTGGGTTTACAGTGTCTTGTGCTTGGGTGCACTGATAAAACTGTATCATACACATAATCTCGGAGAAGTCTAAATATTGTTTGGTGGCAGGTAATCTTGCAATTATAACAGTGTTTTTTGTGGGAACAAGTAATAAAATGTTCTTCAATCAACTATTGCAATAATTTCCAAGCCTTAATGTTCATTTATAAGCATGTATACCTGTAAGACTGGTCTGACTACATCATCTTAGCTATGTTCTGAATATTTCCATGAAAGACCCCCTCTCTCTGCTCAATCATGGGTGGAGTCTATGTTCCTACATGACTCAGTGTGTTAAGGTCCCTAACTGCAATTTCTCATGCATTTTCTTCTGTTGTCTACTTTTCTCAAATGCAGTTGGTTTTATCGGTGGTATGATTGGAAAGACAAACTCCTGCAGCAACTTCTGAAGAGGAGTCTGCCCCATATGCCAATATGTGAGGACAGCTGCTAGTCTCCTCATCTCTCCAGGGAGATGAGTAACAGTGGTAGCTGAAGACAGCAAGATCTAGTATGTCTGAAACTGATCTGGAATGCAGGAAGCCTGGACTTTATTCCAAATCTGTCACTCTGTGTTGTGTGACTCACCTTAGGTTAATCTTCTTTATCACTTATTAGCTTTTTTCTCCACCAATAATATTCTTTATTATCTCTTCAAGGTATAAACTCTTTGAGATAAGAGCTGCTATTTTTACATATAGAAAAACAGAAGACCTAAGCTGGTCATTACACAATTAAATTATAAATTCAGCAATTCAGTTCTGAAGTAACTCAGCACTGCACATAATTTTTAAACACTTTAGAAACAATCAGTTAAATCTGCTTTTCCAGTGTAGTAAATTGGCAATAGGATACTCAAGTGAAAAGCTTTTAGCTTCTGAAAATCAGTAGCAAACTACAGACTACAGACTTGAAACTGGCTGATACCACCTTCTCCGGTCCTTGTTCTCTTTCTATGGAATCTGTTAAGATTTTAGGTATGTTATCCCTTTTAGTGATACACATACAAAGAGCTTGATATAAAAGGCCTCTAAACTTACATAACAAATGCACAAGCGTATTTTAGCTCAGAAGTATTATGGATCTGAAGCTGGTTTTACATGTCACAATTACATTTTCTTACCCATGCTTTTACCATGTGTTATAAGCATATGGCATGTTGGCAATGCATGACAAAAATGCACGAAGTATGGTGTTAAAAAATATCCTACCAAGAAGTTTGAGAATCTGCCTATTACTCTGTTCTGTTAAGTAAGTCAGGCATCTTCTAAAGTACCGATTTTCTTGTAAGCTAAAGATTCCCTCTACACTCACCAGAGGCTTTTCTTTTCATGCTAAATAGAAGCAAGCAGCTCTGGAAGGGACTTGAAATTCTGGTCTCTTGCTGACAATAGATACAGGTTCAATTGTCATCTGGTTTATCCCAGTAGAGAGTACAGACCGCCTGGGTTGAGAAGGAGAAAGCAGTGGATCTTGTCTACCTTGATTTCTACAAGGGTTTTTTTCACTGTCTCCAGTCCTTATAGGTAAGCTTGCAAAATGCAGGTCAAAAGAATGGACTGGGAGATGGATCAAGAACTGGATGAATGGCACAGATCAGAGTATCACAATCAGTGAAGTAGATTCCAGTTGGAGGCTTGTAGTCAGTGGCATTCCCCAAGGACCAGTATTGGGTTCAGTCTTATTCAACTTGTTTATCAATGACCTGGATGAAGCGATAGAATGCATCCTTAACAAGTTTGCCAATCATATGAAACTAAGAGGAATGGCTGATACACCTGAGGGCTGTGGTGCCATTCAGTGGGGCCTTGATAGGATTGGATGGGGAGAAACCTAATGAAGTTCAACAAAGGCAAGTGTAGGGTCCAGCATCTGGGGAGGAATAACTCCAAGTACCAGCACAGGTTGGAAGCTGACCTGTCTCAGAGCCACTCTGTGAATAAGCATCTTGGGGTAGTGGTGAATGACCATAAGACAGCAGTGCCATTGCAGCCAGGAGTGCCAATAGTATCCTGGCATACATCAGGAAGAGTGGGATCAAGGGAGGTGATCCTGCCCCTCTACTGGGCTCTAGAGAGAAGTATTGTGTTCGATTCTGGTCTCCACAATTCAAGAAAGACACCCATAATCTCTGCCTTTTCCCTCTCTCTCTCACTGGAGGGGGTGGAAAAGGGGAGGAGCTGTGGGGAGTTTAAATTCTGTATTGGCTTTAATAATGACAGTTTTTAATTTGCACTCAGTGTGGGGTATGAATTGTTGAGATAACAACACATCTGATTAGAATGGGTTGGAAACAATTTTGATCTAAGTATTTATATATTTGCTGTGGAGCCCTCAGGTTACAATGTTTCTCAGTCTTTTAGTGTGGTTGGGGTATTTAACCCTGTATATGTTTCACTATATGCAATATGTCCCCACCATGGCACTCTTTTTCAGAGTGGAGAGAGGGATCAGGATTACTTTGTAGATATGCTTTATGATATCAATTTCTGTCATGATAACATCAAGGGCAAAAAGAGTCATTTGGGATGTGTATTCAGAGTTGTTCTCCTGTGCTGGACTTGTCTTCTGCCACTGGGAATTCATTAACTACCACACCCAGCCAGTGAGGGGAACATGATTTTCCCCTGTTTTTTACTCCCTTTCCTTCTTCAGGGCTGTTACAGCAGCTTTGGATAATTTTGAATTCCATTTGGATGTTAAGGAAAGCATGCTATTGCTAAGTCTGACAGGTCTTCTCAGTGCAGTCCATGCCACAGTTACAGTCAACACAAAGATTTATAGGAAGATGATTCAGAGATCTGCCCTGATGGTGGATAGTCTGAGTGGCATGGAATGTGGGAGAAAAAGGTTGAGTTGCTGGAGATATTATGTGCTCCAATTACTTGGTAGTTCATCTCTGAACAACTACAGGACACTGATAAAGTCATAAACTATTTACAAGGAGAATGCTGCAGCAGTTCCAGACAGGAGCAATTTATTGCTGGGCTCTGGCTACTATTCATTGGACAGTGTTCTGCACTAGACAGCACCCTCAGGGGGAAGAGAAGGAAAACACACCAGCAGGCACTGTGGCCACTGCAGCTGAACCAGTTGAACAACTTGAGCCTCTAGCAGGTGCCCCTATAAAGAAATTCAAGACAAATTTAGTTCACTTAGTGAAGGATGAAGAGGAATAGGGCACTCACAACAGGAGGAAGAAGCAGGGCCAGAATCACCTGATCCCTACCTTCAGGTGAGCTGCAAGATATGCAAAAACATTTCAGCCACCAGTCAGGAGAGCCCCTTGTGACCTGCCTGTTCTGATGCTGGGATATCACAACATGCAATATGAAACTAGATGGTAGTGAAGCCAGGCAATTGGGATCCCTTTTCCAGGATGTAGGCATTGGCAGGGGGATTGGAAAGAGGACAGAAACTCTCAGCCTCTGGAGGCAACATCTGTCAAACATGAAGGAACAGTATTCTCTCATGGATGACCTAATAGTGCACCGAGACAAGTGGAATGCCATGGAGAAAGGTATCCAAGGCCCGAAAGAATTCACTGCGCTGGAGGTAATCTATAAGGGATTCAAATAACAAACAGTGCCCTGTAGATCCAGATCGGATCCGGTGTACACAATCCATGTGGCAGAAGTTTCTGTGGAGTGTGCCATCATTGTACACCAGCCCTTTGGCATTGATGTCAATGAAAGAAGAAGAAACACTGCTTCAGGTGATCACCTGACTGCGACAATATGAAGTTCTTTTTTCCTCCCTACCAACCTGTGCCTCGGCTGTGAAAAGACTGAGCAAGACTGTGGACGGATTTGAAAGACTCAAGCAACCTAGAGAGAAAATGTCCCATGCCTCTGCCAGTATGGACCACAATCGCTGCTGTTGGGAGCATGTACCCCTCTGCTGGAGAGAGGGGTACACACCACGAGGTAACCTGCAGTTTTACCTGCACGACCACAGAGAGGACACGAGAAAGTGGAATGGAAAACTCACCTCTGCCCTAACCACAGGGGTACATGTATTGAGAGGAAGAACAACCACCAATGAAAATTCTTCAAGGATAATCCAGTTTCCAGTGGACAAGCCTTCAGACAGAATGGAAGGGCTGAATGTTGTTCCTGATCCTCTTGAAGAGATCTCTAGTTCATGTTTACAAGAACTGAGCAATGACTGCCATGACCAGAACTACCGGGGCCCTGCCTCCAGCCGTGTGGAAGAAAGGGAGAATCAGATCTATTGGACTGTGTGGATCTCATGGCCTGGCACATCAGACCCTCAGGAGTAAAATGGCTTTAGTTGACACTGGCACACAATGTACCCTGATGCCATCAAGATCTGTAGGGGCATGATCTATCTCTATTTCTAGGGTGACAGAGGGGTCCCAACAGCTGACAGTACTGGGACCTGAGGTGAGCCTGGTTGGGAATGAGTGGCAAAATCACCCCATTCTGATTTGCCCAGAGACCTCATGTACCCTTGGCATAGATTAACTCAGGAGAGGTTATTTCAAGGACTCAAAAGGGCATCGTTGGGCCTTTGGGATAGGTGCTGTGGAGACAGAGGAAATTGGACAACTGAATACCTCGCCTGGTCTCAAAGGACCCTTCTATGGGACTGCTGAGAGTGAAAGAACAACATACCGATCACTGCCACAACAGTGCATCATCAACAGCACCATGCCAGCCTGACTCTGTGGGCCTCATCCATCAGATGATTTGTGAACTGGAGAGCCAGGTAGTGGTCAGTAGGACTTGCTCACCCTTCAATGGCCCCATATGGCCATTGTGTAAGTCCAATGGCGAGGGGAGACTGACAGTGGACTATCATGGCCTGGACAAAGTCACACCACCACTGAGTGCTGCTGTGAAGGTCATGCTGGACCTTCAGTATGAACTGGAGTCCAGATTCCCACAATTTGCCATGCACTCATCCAGACTGAATTGGAAAAGGATGAGGCTCCAAGATAGTTGCAATACTTTGATGACATCATTGTGTGTGGCAACACAGCAGAGGAAGGGGGAGAAACCTCCTTTTGGCAATTTCTGTCATAAAGGAAAGCGAGGTCAAGGAACTTGCCCAGGAAATTCAGTTTTTAGGAGTAAAATGGCAAGATGGACATCATCAAGATTCCCATGGATGTGGCCAATAAAACAGAAGTTATGTCCTCACCAACCAACAAGAAGGAAACATATGCTTTCCTTGGTACTGTGGATTTTTGAAGGATGCATATTCTAAATTACAGTCAGATTGTAAACCCTTTCCATCAAGTGACCCAGTAGAAGAATTATTTCAAGGGGGGTCCTTAACAACAAGAAGCTTTTGAGCAAATTAAACCAGAGATTGTTCATCCAGCAGCCCCTGGGCCAGTCAAGACAGGACAAAACGTGAAAATGTGACAAACGTCTTCTACATCTCCAGATGGGGAGAATGGTCCTTCCTGCAGTCTCTGGCCAAAAGGTATTCGGGGAGACTTGAGGATGAACCTTGGGGTTCTAGAGTCAGAAACACAAAGCATCTGAGGCCTGTAAAAATCCACCTGAAAAAGAGATAGTGACAGCTTACAAAAGGGTTCAAGCTGCTTCAGAAGTGATTGTCATTGTGATAGCACAGCTCCTCCTGGCACCCTGACAGCCACAGCTGTGCTGCGTGTTCAAAGGGAAAGTCCCTTCCACACATCATCCCACTGATGCTACATAGACTAAGTCTGATCACACAGCAAACTTGAATAGTTAATCCCAATTGCCCAGGGATCTTGGAAATCATCATAAACTGGACAAAAGGTAAAAGTGTCAGACTATCATCAGAAGAGGAGAACGAGAATGTGTCATGTGCTGAGGAGGCCCTACCACATAACCAACTACCAGAAAATGAAAAGCAGTACCTTCTCTTTAATGATGGTCTCTGCTGTATTGTAGGGATACACTGAAAATGGAAAGCTGCTGTATGGAGTCCTATGAGGTGAGCTGCAGAAGCTATTGAGGGATAAGGTAGATCAAGTAAGGCTGCAGAGCTGAAAACTGTATAGCTGGCTTTAGATATCACTGAATGAGAGAAATGGCCAACACTCTACACTGACTCATGGATTGTAGGGGTGGAAGAGTCTTGGGTTTGTAGCGAGATGGATGGAATAAAAAGTGGAAAAATCCTGAGCTCCAACTCAGTCCCCAGGCTTCCTTCCTCTCTCATGTTGTACAGGTCCATCAGCCTCAGTTTCAAAGGAAATTAGGAAATTTTATTACTCTGAATAGAAAATGCAGCTACATCAAAAATTCAGCTTGGGAACCAGCATAAAACCCCTATCCACAGACATGTTGAAGCCTGTCAACAATCTCAGCTGACAAAGGCTGGGGCTTTTTTCTGAGAAGTTAAACGCTTGCTTTAAAACTTCAGTGTAAAATGCTTTCATTGTTCTTTTCATTGGGATTTCAATTTTAAAATAACAACGTTTAAATACATATGCATATTTTGAGCAGCATTACAGACTCACAAAACAAATTTGGTAAATTTTGTATAAAAATGAACATTTGGCCACTGTTTTTATTTCTCTTCAGTCATTGAAGCTTCAAATTTATATAAGTATGTAAAATTGCTAAAAAATAAAATATTTTAATGGGTTTCACTTATCTTAAACTACACAATATCTCAAGTACAAATGATTAATTTAGCAAAATAAGAATTCAAGGTAGAGCACTCAAACCAAGAAAATCAACACCACACCCCAATATGATGCTCTCAGAATATTCTTGCTATAATTCAGATGAGATTATTCCTTCAATTAAAAAAAAAAAAAAAAACATTTTTCTGTTTGTGACCACAGGACTGATTCCTTCCTCAATTCTTGTTGGTACTACTGACTCAGTCTGCAGGAATGTCAAAGCATACATGTTGTGAGAGCCTTTAAACTGCCTATCTTCATGTAGCAGTGTAATTGTGAAGTGCAGTGAAAAATGGAACAAGCAACTCTCTCTTGACATGTGCAATTTCCTCAGAGCTACTGAAATCAGTGGAACTGTTGCAAACATATTAACATTGGGTGGAAATATGGTTCTTCGCAGAATTACCTGTATTATATAGGCTCTATTTAAGAATTATAAAATCTGTTGATCATGGCACATTTATTCTAGCCTGTAATAATAACTACAACTGGAAAAAATAAATATTAATAACTGCTCAATTACAGCCTATGTTCTTCAAACATGGCCTCAACCTGAGGTCTGAATTAGCTTTATATGAAAAGTCTTAAATAGCAGTTATTATGCTGCTAGGGCCATTTGGTACTTTTGAACTGACAGAGGTGCTAAAGTCTGTAAATGACCCAGTTTTAAACTACTTCAACTGGCAAACTAATTAGTGTCTGTTGTGGTTTAGGAATGGTATTCTACGGTTTATTATCCAAAAAGGACTCCTCCTCCCTGAAAGAGACTGTCTTCCCACTTGCCCCCTCTTCTGCCCCCTTCCCACTCCTCACCCTCATCCCCACTCAGCTCCCACCCCAGCAGATATAGAATAACCTCCAAGTCCCATCCATGCTCCTTCCTGGCCAAAAATTAACCCTATTGTGGCTGAAACCAGGAAGATCACATTATGTGAAAGCCTTTGAAATTCATCCAATACTTGTAAAGGAAGAACTCATCATTTGGTGAAGACATGTTGCACTGTCCAAAGGTTTTGTATATATATGTATATTTTAAAATATTTTCTATAAGCTGAACAGTACCAAGTTGTAACGTTTGGATAGTGTTTCTGTGGTGTGAAGCATTATCTGTTTTACAGATTTGAATGGGCTGTAAATATCCTTGCAAATTGAGAGATTTTAAATATTTTCTAACATTTTCTTGTTATACTTTGATGAAAAAAATTCACCTACATCAAGCAAGTCAGTGCAGCTTACATTCTTGAAAGAGATCTTACCGTAACAACTTCATTGCTTTTACATAGATATACTTTTGGTATTTAAGTATAACTTCAGAACCACTCCAATGAAGAGGTGCAGAAATGCTCTCCTCTCCTGCAAAACAAACTACAGCTAGTTGATTAGAGTACCTGCTTGGTTAATAATAGGTTTGAATTCCATCAGACTGAGAAGAGAATTATATTTGGTTGCTTCAGGTTGAGCTGCGGTTTGCTGTATAAATCCCAGCAGCAGTAATATTTCAGAAGGAAATGAGCATAACATTTCCTGAGAGGTCCAATTCTCTTGATTTTCATGGGGAACATACTTTCTGTCTGAAGCTACTGAAGGGACAGAAATAATGGAATATGGAGGTTGCTGGATCCTCACTTTATTTAAACAAGCTGGAAATCAGTACTGCCTTGCTCAATGGTGGTGCAGGGTGTGAGCATAGTTCTAGACACATGGGCATCTCAGGAGTGATGGAGATGGAAATAGAAGCTAATAGGCGTAGAAATTCTATATCACAACCCTGGATCACTGTTTTTGCCTTCCATCTCCATCCTGATTGAGGTCCTGCATTTCTTTTACCAGTGAACCTTTTAACCAGAAATCAGGGAACATAATTTTACTATGATTTTATGTTCTGAGGAAAACAGCTTGTACAGCGTTGTTATGCAGCCTGAAAAGTAACACAGTGAGTTACATTTGGTACAAATGTACATTTGGTACAAAACATTCAGGCTGGTGTCTTACAAGTCAATTCACTTATAGCACAGTTTGCATACTTATATTATTTGTAAACACTGTTGGGACTCAATCCTGCATGGTTGAAGAGTTTGATTTAAAACAGGGTAACAAAAATGCTGGTAAATGGCCTAATTGCATTTAAAAATATTTATTCCCATTTGAAAAGAAAATCATGCTAAAATCAAGCAATTGGATTCTATTTGCAAATGATTGGGGTAAAAATGCAAATAGATCTGAAGTGCAACATTATGAACCAACCGTGTTCTAGACATCTCTTTTAATTCACTTTATTATAATCTAAAGAGAAAAAAAAAATAAGGTACTGCTGTTAGTACATTATTTCTGCTTAACAGACAATATCAGTAATTAAATATATTTCTGCTGTTTTTGTGACCATATGCCTGCAAAATGTAAAAGAAAATTTTTCTTTTAAATGTCTTTTGTTCCCAGCACTGACTGCCTGTCAGAGTGAACCCTCCAGATTCCTGTGTGTTGGTATCCATGGGCTCTTTCTTGCCAAGCTGCCAGTCTGGAGCGTCACACCTTACTGCCTTTAAAGATTGCCCTGCAGAGATAGAGGAAAATGGCAATTTTTACATGATGCAGTCTGGCAGCCCAGGAGATTTGAAGTCAAAACTGGTGCCAAGATTTACCCAGGAGAGCAAGCAGAGGCGAAAAAGAGAATGTGGGCCAAAGGGAAAATAATAAAGCAAATGAAGGGGGAAGAAAAAGGCAGGAAAGCATGGCAGAGTGGGAGCAGGTTTTTTTATCAGGCATGGAACACAAGGCTAAGTATTGGACACTACATGTTGCTTGCATGCATTTGTTGAGAGGGTCAGGGTCCTAAAGAAAGTCAAAAGGAAGAGGTCAGCTTTTTTTGCATGGCCCAAATTGTAGTAGATTGCAGAATGCAAATGAGACAATTATTACACCAATGCTCATCAAGCTGTGCTGGAAAGACTTCAATAGCCTGATGAATATGCATGCAAATTTGTTAATTAAGTTAATTATTCTGCTGAAAATTCATTTGTCTTCCAAGGACATTTTCCCAATGATTTTAACATGCTTGTGCCATTAGTCATGCTCCATGCTATTTAGCATTACTTTTTGTCCACTTTTTTTTTCCCTCTCTTTCTTCTTGCTTTTCTGTTCTATTCAGTTTCTGTTGTTGCTTTTTCTGTTTTGATTTGCTTTTCTTATTAAAGCTTTAAAACCAGATAATCATTTATCTTAATTGACCCCTGCAATGCTGCAAGATGCTAGCAGCCAGCTCCATAGGAATCCCTTAAAACTAGATTTCATTCAAATACTTGTTTCATATATTAAAAATCCCTAAAATGTCACCTAGGAAAGACGAGGTGCCAGGGGGATGGGAACAGTGGGAGCAAACCTATCTGGCATCATTAAAGCTGGAGTCTGAATGAGTCCACACAGGAATCAGGAGGGATAAATCTGTCCTTGCTTCAGGCTATTTCCTCAGCACAGCCTTGGTTTGGCACAAGGTGTTACCTTGCTCCAAAAGGTGTGATCTTGTCACACCTCCCTTCCCTCTGCCTGTTCAGCTATACATAGAAACATATGCGTTCAAAGAGGAACAAGAACTGAGATACTTTTCTGTCACCACAAGGGCCAAAACCTGTTACCATGGCAACAAAAGGAATCGTGAGTTTAAAAATCATGTCTAAATGGCAAAATGAG
This sequence comes from Setophaga petechia, assembly GCA_024362935.1. Lineage (NCBI taxonomy): Eukaryota > Metazoa > Chordata > Aves > Passeriformes > Parulidae > Setophaga > Setophaga petechia. Next base: position 11,876,068 of record JANCRA010000026.1, on the reverse strand, counting down.
ATAATTTAAAGAAACAGAAGGAATTTTTTTTTCTCCTGTGCAAGGGAACGACAACATTATTACAACTTTGAGTGATTACATTCTCAAAAAATGGGATCTTTTTCTATCCATTCTCAAATCCCCATCATTTAAAAAAGTATCAGAGCACACAATGACTGTTTTACATATCTAATAAGTGCTATTTCTCTTAAGTTCACCCATTTTTATTCTATTATTCTCTTGTTCTATTCCATTGCAGATGAAAAAAAAATTTGTTTGTGTTTTTTTTAGCAGATGGAAGAAGGCCCAGTATGGCAATGATATGCTTTCTCTCTTCCCACAGCCACGAGGACACCAGGAAAAAGCTTAACAGAAAGGAATTAAAAGGAAGAAAAAATTGCAGATAATGGAGTTTAAGAAAATTAATTGGTGAAGATTCTTTTTTGTGCAGTCCTTATACATTACATAGTCTGAATGGCACTGTAGTGTCACATAGATCGTAAACCAATTAGGACTGTATTCTAAACCCTGTAATTTCTGTAATTCCATCTGCTTTAGATGGTTTAATTAGTGAAAGTCACAAAAGCCAAATATATTACAATATTTTGAAATCAAGCCCAAAGGCAAGAAATAAAAGTTACAAAAGCCACTTTATGTGCAAGTGGGCCTATTGCATGAGTACATAAAAAGAGGAGGGTAATGCTTTTTCTTTTAATTTTTTTTTTTTTATGGAAGATGGGTCAAAACATGTTAGTAGTGTAATCCCGATCATAAAAAAGACAGTGGCAAAATTGCCATGGACTCTAAAAGGACAAGAATTCAACCCAAAAGATGACAACCTTTAGTCTGAGCTATTTTTCTAGCATGGATATAACTGCTTTCTTTATTACTTAGACCTCCATTCTACTCCTTCTGACATCAAATACAAATTCCTCACCCGGGACTCTGACCAAAGTATTCATTTGCAGAGTGTGGTTGATTAAGTCTATAATTTTTCTGACTTTAAGGTGGCAAAAAGAAAGACTGGTCAATGGATATAGCCCTTTTATTCCAGGTACTCTGTCCTGAAGCAGTTGCCCTAACTGTTTTAAATTCCTAAACTTTACCTGATGAATACTTCAATGAAAAACTATGTCTCAACTGGATGATTATATGCAACATATCCCTGTTCTTATCTTTCTAAAATCTACCATGTCCAATGTGTTTCCAAACACTAAGAGTAAATAGCATAACATGGAAAACTACTGTGCTGGCATCTTCTCTCCTGTCAACAGTCCTGGAAAAGTTCTTAAGAAAGATTATTTGCATGAAAGAGAGTTATACAAACAACCCATAAAATCACTTTAACAAACCAGAAAGATTAATGTCTTACTTTAAAAAATGAGGTTTTCAGAACTTTAAAAACATCCATAACCAATTAAATAGCTCACAATGCATTGTATTTGCCTAGTGATGGTATTTCTCCTGCAATACAACTGTGCATTATTATGGACCACAAATAGCTTCAGTCACTGTTGACTGACAGCAGCATACTGAAGACAGGGTGTATTCTATGGCACTGTCTGTCACCCTCTGATTGAGACACCGTAGGTGTCCAGGACCGTCTTTGCTTGCTGTGAAAAATTACAAGGTAAAACTGTTACTCATAAAAAAGATGACTTGTCTTTTCCCTTAATGAGAACACAATACAGAATTCAGCTATTAATTCATGGTACCTCCTACAGTTCAAATCACTTTTGTTCTAGCTGTTGTGAGAAATGTCAAGTCAATGAAGATATCTTACATAAAAACAATCATCAAAACAATATCAGCGATGATGGTAAGGAAAAATTAAGGGGAGACAACAATTATATAGCACGGTTAAAAAGAAAGGCAGGGGGACTAATAAAATGCCTGTGTCTTTATAGGGCAACAGCTGTTCTCTGTTAGGAAAGGTTTTACTTATAAAATCAGTCACATACTCTTGTATGTTTGATTCTATAGCCCTTCGTAATGTGGCAGTTCTAGTTAAGAGGAGAAATGAAAAAACTTTTTCCTATACAAAATCTACACTGTTGACTTCAAATGAAATCATATCAGAAACAGCTGCGGAGATGAAGGACACCTCCTGCTCCCGAGATTACCTAGATGTTTGACTCTTTCTCTGTATAATGCAGGCAGCCAACTTGCTTTCTTTTCCATAGCCGAAAGGTTGCATCCAAATGTTTAACAACTGAGACACAGACCCAGACCAGCAGGGAATCTGAGTCGTTTATTCAAAGAAATGAGCCAGGTTTATACACTTTTTCAAGGCACAGTATTTCCTTACATGGTAATTCTCACTAAATGACCTATCCCATGTTGCTATATCAGCAACACGCTTTCTAAGTAGCCTATGGGATGATCATGCGCAGTTCACCCCTCTGTCAGCTTCCAGCAGGGTCCTCTCCCACAGGGGTCTGTCACGGGGCACCTTCTCCCCCCAAGGTCAGGTGGAGACAAGCCTCTCTGTGCTGCCATGTGCCTCTTTGTACTGACGTGCTTCTGCAGGTGCTTCCCACAGCCTGGAGCTCAACTCCATCCCACGTCTTCCCATGCAAATGTCCTTGTGACAGCTAGTAATCATCATTGTAGGTGTGAATGTACACCTTTCCTCCCAGTTCACAACCCACTGGTAAAGAGTAGTCTGAACTTGTACTCAAAGTTGCTGAGAACAACTGAGTTTCTGGCTAGTGACTCCATTATGGATAAAGTGTAAAGTTTTCAGACCATGGACTACAATTTTGGCAAACACCACTGAAGTCCAGAAGTACCGGTTTTTCAGGTAATCTCTTTGGAGCAATATATTTGTGGTTGTATTAAATGAGCAAATTTGGGTGAACCATACATCTTTGCTAGTAAAGTTTTAAAAATAAAGCACTTTTGCTTAGCATCCAAGAGCCTCCTTCCTTTATGCAGCTCTGGGCCCTGTGCCCTTGCTTTGTATTTCTTTCTTCTCTGGACTTTATCAGTACATTTTGGGATTAATTTCCATTCTTTGCCACTCTATGACTCCAGTGTAAGAACACCAAAGATTTAGCCATATGGACAACAGCAAGCAATTGGTGAACAACAGAAAATCAAGATAAACATTTATGCCACAACAAAGCAGAAGTAAATTAAAGAAAATTTAAAAATTCAAAGCTAAGGAAAAAAAGGAAAGAAATAAAGATAACTATTTACTTGGAGAGTTTACAGCAGAACACTAGTGTTCAATAACTATTAAAATTCCCTCCACAACTATAAAAGTTCCACAAGTTTGTGGAAAATCCATCCCATATTTCCCCATAGGCATAATCAGTGGAATTAGAGGTCAATGAGATGCCTGTTGTTCAGTGCTAGCAAACCACACTGTCATCTTCTGTGGAGAAATCACAGGATCCTTTGTACCTCTCTGCTATCTGGTGTCCTCATGGCTCAGGACACTGTCAAAGGAGAAGAGCATAGCTCACTTTTCCCAATGTGAAGACAGGCAAAAAACCTCTTGCTACCCACTGCAAGGAGCAGCTCCTGTGCTGCTGCCCTTTGTGTTGCTCTAAATCAAATACTATCGACCAAAACCTCGTTTCCTTTTCTTGCATCATCATGACACACCATCCCCTGTGTCATGTAGGGCCCATAGACTCATCATGGGGAGACTATCAGAAACTCCTCTCTCCCCTAGCAAATTATAGCCATGCTCTTGCCAAATCTGAGACGTCTAGCCTACCTCACAGGACACATCCATTTCACAGAGCTGCAGTAGCTCTTTGGGCTCTCTACCAGCTCCTGAAGGAGGTCTGTGTCTCCTGGGCATGGGCCACAGAAGTAGCTTCACCATGAGATAGAGCTGACATTGAGTCCTGGTGTTTGTAACAAGCCACAAGGACAGTAAGAATGCTTCTATCTGTTTCTTACAGGATCTAAAATCTTGAATGGAGAATGTTTTACTGCCATGACTGAATGTCAATGACCACTGACAACAATACTATTATAATGTACTATTATTCCAATGGCAATTTTACATAGAAGTTAGGCCAGTGCATCTCGTAACTTCCTTGTCCTGCTGCTTTCCAAAAAGCACCAGTCAAGCTGCAGTAAACTTTTACAAACTTTGAGCTACACTGCAATGTTCGTCCTTCCACTGATCCTCAGAGAAGTACTTAATGTACCCTGAGGGACTATTTTCTTCAGGGTATTTCCCCTTGAGAACTGAGACAACCCTTGTGTTCCTGCCTCCTCTGCTGCACTTTATGTTGTTATCTCCACTGTCAGTGGTGGCTGTGAGATGGAGGCAGCAACAGTGGTTATAAAACCTTAAAAATACTGATACATTTGAGTCTTCAACTGCAAAATAAACTTATAAGGGAAGTTGATTCAGCACATGGTTTTACCAATTCACTTTCTTCATTTAAAAATCCAACATGACCTATTTTAAAACAGAAAATGTGTGGGAAAAGAAAAGGCAATAATCTTACCAGTGAATTAGTCAAGGCAAATCTGGAGTCTTCTGAGATGGGCAGAGCTACAAAACTATATCTAATCCTGTCACAGTTTAAATTTAATATCATAGCTCACTGTCCTTGTGTTCACTAGAGCATTCATTGTGATTCTCCCTCTTCAGGAAAGATGGTATGAAACTCACAAACTGCTGAAGCACTCATTGGGATCATGGTTGGAAATGCCCAAGCAGTCCAGAGGATGGTAGGCTGTTGTGACAGACCTTCCAAAAGAGAGGAAGAACTTGAGTAGGGAGACATGGATTGTCAGCCCTGGAGCCACAATTGGGCAGGAACTTTCCCCATGTCCAATGATTGCTTCCTTCTGTTTTCATCTGCTTCCCTATAAAGGCCAACTCTATCCTGTTCTGACAGCACAGCTGTGTTGGTCAGAGGTGTGATGAGATATGTACTCTGACAGCCAAAGCTGCCACCACATTCTGGCATGCTATTTTTCTCCAGTTATCATTAACACTCACAGTGAATAAACCTCTTAATACAGATTGTCGCAAATTCCCGTTTGTCTTCTGTTCTTTTAGGTGAAGAAACACAATATGTGTCTGACTTGCAGTCACAACAAAGTCAGTGAGTTCTGCCCACCATCCAATCTAGTTTTAAACCAGCAGATGTGTAAATGCAGAGCCACACTACAGATAACAAGAGACAGATCAGCTCCTGCTGAGCATCACCAGTTAGCATGAATAAGGCCAGCCCAGGTATACCACACACATTCAACAGTATCAAAGGCTCACCATAAAAATCCCTTGTCTTCAGCTGAAGATGCTACTGTGAATTTCTTGCTAATGAAGAGGTATTTGTGATTTCTCTCAAATCCAAGTACTTCTGAATCATGAAATCATGTCATCAATTTCAGCCTCTGCTTATAAAAAGAAAATGAAAAAGTAAGTGTTTATCCGGGAAAAAAGTCAGCAAGAGACCTCCCCCTTCTCAAAAAAATTAGGAAACAACAAATGCCTTGAGATTTTTTTGAGAGCTGGACACACGAGCTGTTACTTAGTGTGTTTTGATTTATTCTTCACTTCTTAAAACATTTCATCTGCTCAGCTCTAAAGCAAATGTTAGTCAAAGTTTTGGCATGATTTGTGCTTGCAATAAACTAATGTATGCTGATCCATACACTCAAAATTCCAGGAAAGACATGTTTCTGAGAGTCCAAAACCCCACTACATCAACAAGAGGATTTTAAGCTCTGTTGAGCAAACATCAGGTTCTTATCCCAAAACTCTTCATTGTGATATTATTCTGTTACCCAGTCCAAAGGAACAGACACACTGTATATTTGCTTTATGTGATAAAAAATATAAGACACATACTTGGACGGAAGGCATCCTGCTCTGCTTACAAAGGGCTGTGTGTACACCTGAAGTGCTGGCAGGAGACAACTTGTGAAGGTAGAGAAAGAAAAAAAAAGGGAAAAAAAAGAAACATTTTAAAAAGAGAAAATCAACAAACCAATTCATACTTGTACCCCACTGGTTGCTAAAAATTATTATGGGAAGGATTGTTATAACATTTGCAAATTAGGACATTGCTAGAACTACTTGGAGGTTATAGTAAACCACATGGGGATTACTGTAAACTGAATTTAAACATTCCTGTACACATGTTGATCTAAATCTTCTTGCCCAGAATAGACCAAGGTTAACTTTCAGAGGACTTTGCTTTTAATGGGAAAAAATTAAAAAGACAGATGCAGAAGATGTACACAGTTAATATGAACAGATAGTGTAATGCCAGTTAGAAACCAATTCAATGGCAGGGATTTTTCTCTCTGTATTCTTTGTTGTGTCATGTGAATTATCTCTTCTGAGTTTTTTTGAAATTACTCAAGCACTTCCTTGCAGAAGTAAGTAGGGCACCTTTTTCAGTTTTTCCTTTCCCATTTCCTCTCTTCTTTCCCTCCTGCTCTCTCCTGCCACACCCCATCCCCTCTGTACAATTTCAACTATAGGTACTGATCAAAAGTTTAAACGATGTAGTGAGGGTGGTTACCACTCTGTTAAACCAAGATCTTCAACCTCAAACTTGCAAACGTTGCAGGGAGGACTGGTGGCTAAAGACAAAAGTTTTCAACTAAAGCTGAGCAAGCACCTAATGTCTACATCTGTTCTGCAGAAAGGCTAAATATCTTTAAAACTGTAACACAAATACACTGACATTGCAAAAGGAAAATCAAATGTCATTGAGAAATGAATGGTTAAAAAGGTTGCTCAGGATTCTATTTGCATTTTTTGATGGCAAATTAGGTCACAAGGGTTAATATGGTAAAGAATGGTCTGTCTATTATTATGTTGGCTGTCAGAGCCAATCTCAATCAAGCATAACTACAGACTAACAGGCTGTCTTTGATCAAAATCTGAGTCCTTGTTCAGTCGCATTCAAAATGAAAAGTCTAATAGTTAATATTTTAAAATATTTTGCAGCCTATGTGCCATTGCAGTAGAAGTCATGCTGTGGAAAAAAAGTGATGTCAACACTATCATACCTTATCGTGGTACAAAGCATCAAACTGATAGTTTAAATTTGGGACAATGTCCCTGTTTCTTTCATAAGAAAGGCTTTGTTTTTCTCAGCACCAGTCCAGTACCATCTTGTTTCAAGAACTTTCTCAATCTGAGCAACTTTGGCTGAAGACTTGTGTCCCTGCAACACTGAATTGGAACAAAACCACTATTCCTATGGGCATGTTCCCCCATTATAATGAATAATTTCTCAGCAGTCTAGGTTACATTAATAGATATACCACTTTACATTAAGCTTCTGCATCAGATCTGCCCTCTAACTATGAATGCAAAAAGATAATTTACAACTGCATCACAAGAAAGGAAACTGTAATTTAAACACGTGTATGTTCTTCAATAAATGCAGCATGCAATCTGCTATGGCTTTCCCATGTGTTGGTAACAAATCAGATGGAAAACATGATGTACTGACCAGAGGTCTCACTTCATCTCTCCCTGTATTCCCCCAGCAGAAGAAGGTTTTTATCTCTGAATGACTCAGTCAAAGAAGTAAACTGATAGAAGGTGTTCTCCTACTTCTTACACAGTACAAGTCTGAATAATGCTGAGTAAGTATTTCACAGGTCTTAATTTATTTTGAAATTTTAGATGTCTTCTGACTTCTGAGAGACTTCTCTATTTCTACAATTCTTCTGAACATATTAGTAAAAAGTGACACACAAGGGGTTACCCTCATCCTTTTTTTCATAAATGCTATTTTTTTAAAAAATCATTTTATACCTGCTTTTGTTATTTTTTTCTGTTGTCAGTTACTGCAAAACCAGAGGAATTTTGCTACCATTTTCATTCCCAACCCAACATGGGAATTACTGGGCGACATGAGCAATTCTGAACTGCTATCAGATAGATCAGTTTGGGCAAATTTAACTAGAACACAAGCTACTTGCTTCATGTCACCCTAGCACAGTGGTTCTCAGTAGAGTGACAGTAAATTATTGCATTCAAAGGTTTCATTTTTCCTCTTAATAATCACTTAAAGTTCACAGTTTCAATAAATATACCTATTAATAAACTCTTGTGTGAAATCCAAGTAAATATTCAGTAAAATCATTTTTATGTCTACTCATTTCTTCCTATAACACTATATATGGACCAACAAAGGTACAGTTGAGAAGTCGTTTTCTCTGGCCTATCAGTCTTACTGCTTGTTTTTCTAGGTGCTAGCTAAAGGCTAGGAGGATGATACTCTTGCTGCAATTTCCTCACACAGTTCTACAGACCTTCACTTCCTTCGCACATTTCTACGTATGCTTCTGAAGAGTAGATTGTAGCACTCCCATCCACAAACTCAATGGTCTTATACACCAATATGTTTTACAGAACAGCTACAGTATTGTGGTCTTATAGTTTCACCCCCAACTATATAGACTGTCAATCACAGCAGAGGAGAAGACATTAGGAGAAATGCTGATGTGCCTGAAATTTTTAACCATATTTACTCCAGCTATGCCTGATATAAGCCATTCTCTCACCTAAAAAATTCCTTTCCTCTCATTTAGTTTGCCTGTAATTTCATGGAAGGGATAGTATTACTGGAAGTTGAGCTTTTTGCTGAATTCTTAGATCTCTGATGTGATGAGATCTCCAAAGGCATTTGAAAGGAAACCATCACCTGCTAGTGAGCTTCCATGATGATAGTGTATTATCTTCATACTTAAGAGCTTCAGCTGGTCACCTAACAGACTGGACTAAACTCCATTTTCATAATTATATCCCTATCTTTGGACATGTACTATGGTGTGTGTGACTCTAGTATCACCTTCCTCTATTCCAACAGGAACTGTTCTTAGGCCTTTGAGAATTCTACACAGTAATACCTGTTAAAAAGACTGAACACCCAAATCTTTAATTTTTCCTTGTTTTCGTGGTTATTAGTATTCTACAACTCATTTTAAGTTTGTAACAGCATCTCAGGAGTGTTTGGTGGTGTGGATAACGCACAAAGCTATCTATTGAGCCTCCACCCTTTAAATATTTAACTATTGTGGCTAAACAGCCAAAGAACAGCGCTGCCCAAACACTTCTGTCACTGCCCTGCATTAGCAAATGCTAAGCAAGACTTGAAAAGTCTAATGATTTAAATGTCTGCAGAAAAGTCTAGATCTGCAGATTTCACTGAGGTCTGTTTAAAGTCGCATGGCAACTTGGCAAGCCCTGGCTGAAAAGTGTGTTCTGCCATACACTCTCCCCTGGACTTGACATCATTCTCCAGAAGAGATGTATTCCTGTACCACAAAATCTGTGACACTAACATACCAAATGAAATGTACGGAATTGCTTTGATAGATCTGAGGGCTCCACTTAGAGAGACAGAAACTGAGGCTTGATCCTGCATCATACCTGAAGCCCATTGTGGAGGCAAGAGCAGGCAGCCCACAGCCCTACCAGCTGCTCACACAGGCCCTCTCAGTGTCGCTGAGCTGTGATCCAGCCAGAGTTATGGGCTAGAAGATACCTGATGAGCCCATATCAACTCACTCCAAGCACCAAAAACCCACAGCAGTGCAACACTTGGACAGAAAATCAGATTTCATGCAATATCATTCATTATTTTCCTTTCCTTATTTCTCTCCCCAACTCCTAACTGCTAAAAGGCAGCAAGGGCAGCACAACAAGACACACTGGGGCTGGAGCCTGGGCAGTAATGATTCAGCAGACCAGCGCGAGTGTACCCTCCTGCCCCTTTCCTCCACCATCCCTGGCTGCAGTAGACACAGCAAATGGGCTCTTTCTCACTGCACCAGTTGGCTTCAATCGTTCCTCCTGGGCATCAATAGGCCTCTGCCACTCTGTTTTATCCCTGTAACAGCAAGTTACCCCAGCAAGGTGCTGCACTGTTTGTCTCTGTGGTCTCCAGAGACAACAGACACTGATTTTTTTTTCTCAAGAAATGACAGGTGTCTGCTTTTGGGCAAGGAAAGTTTGTCTAGCACAACAGACATACTGAGAAGAAAACAATCTTCACCTGGATTGTCCCTCCAGCATAAAAGGTAGTCTCACTTGGTAGGTTCTGCCTGCTCTGGCAGTTTGGTGCCCTGATGTTGGATGGGGAAGGGGGTACAATATTAGAGGGAAGCAATGCCAAGCCTGTAAGCACTATGGGCAGGCCCAGTCCCTCCAGCTGCTCCTTCCCCTCATCTTTGGGCTCTTTACTACTGTTTGCCCACTGTGAGAAGTCAAGCCAGGCCAGACAGCATGCCTTTTCCTTTGCCTGTTTTTTTTTTTTTTTGCCTATATGCTTTCTACCCTTCCTGATAATTTCTTCTCCTCCTCCCTGCCCCCCAAGAGTAATATGCCCGTTTAAAACAGATCCACCTTTTTCCTTTCTGCTACTCACTGCACTAACTGCCAAAAACACCTATATTCTCAGTCTCTGATTTTATTCCTTACTGCTGGTTCTTGCAAATCACAACCTATGGAACAGACACCCATCTTCCCCTACAGCTCCCGAGGACTGCCCTGGTTCTCTCATCAGGAGAACCTTTCTTGCATCCATAATTGCAGCAGAAACCCCTAAGGACCCAAATAAGACAAAAGGAAGCACAGTTTGGGGCACAGGAGACAGTGCTGCTGGTCTTTCTGATGGGTGTTGAGGACTGATGAAACAATCCTCTTTCATGAGTTTTTGTCCCCTTCATCGTCCTACTTCTTCTGGAGTGCTGCAAGCCTGCCAGGAAGTAGGCTGACCTAGAGAGAGAAACAGATACATTTTTGGTGATGAGAAGTGAGCAAGAAATGGGAGGGTTTCTCACTGGTAAGAAATATCCTTTACAGAACAGCATCAAATTTGGCAGCTCTGAGAAATCTCTCTGGATCTCCTAACCCCATCATATGTCACAGCTAAATGATAAAGCATGTTGTTATCTCATTAAACAACAGTGACAAAATTCAGAAAGTAGGACACTGCTTTCTCTTGAATGGTGCCACTTCTCAGCTGAAGGCCAGGTAGGGTGCAGGAGGACTTTTGCCACTGATATTAAAAAATTATTTCACCCTCAGTCTTAACTGTTATGAATAAAAAAAATTTCAAAGTAAAACAGGTGATCAATCAACTCTACAGGGAAGAGCAGGGGTCTGTTATGTGAATAAAAACTCATCTCACAAACAGCAAAATTTTCCACACTGAAGGAAAGACTGAATGGTTGAGACTGAGTACATTTTCAGATAATTTCCAGAAATTTCCTATTTCAATAGGATTGTGATGGTCTTCTGTAGGGCCACAACTGCCAAGCATTTAAGCAGCCACCACTAAAGAAGATATTTTTAAACTAAAATAAAAAAAGAAAATGCTTAAAAAAAAAGGATTAAATGATGTTCTGCTTAGAGCTTAGATTCTTTGTTATTTCATGTTAGCAAATTACACGCACACATACTTTGACTTAATGGACACATTTTAAGCTTTTCCAGTTGCCCTTCTGCTGCGTCCTCATGTAACAGAAGGGTCTCATGGCTCTGCTTTGGATGGACACTGAAGTGCTTTCAGACCACAAGTACTTCCACTGCAGCCAGCTGAGATCTGTGCCTTAAATTCCCTGTGCTAGAGTTGCCTGTAAAGGCTTTACCAGAGGAGGCCTTATTCTATTTGTCTCAACTAACCTCTAAAATTCAACTTTTCCCCCATCATTACCCTTCTTGCAAGAAATAGAATGTAATCAGAACCATCATTACCACTCCTCCCCACTCCAGTCCAACTAACTTCTTCCACCCCGTTAATGTTATGCATATATCCTCCCCAGCCCAATATATGTAGCTCATTTTAGGAACCTATATAAGGTAATTTCTGTATTTATCTTTTTATTTATTGAGTTATGACAGTGGTATTTCTTCCATTTTTCCATATAACTATGTAATATTTAACAATATGTCTTCTTTACACCACTGTGGTATTTTATCATAATTTTATTATGATAAAATAAATTTTATCGTAATAAAATAATATCATAAAATAATATTTATTTATAAAATATAATTTTATCATATTTTATTATTTGCTCAGCAGTTATTTCAGTAACAGAAAGCCTGTAATTTTCTGTAATGTCTGTACTATCCAAATAGGATTATACAACCTGTGTTAATAATTGATCATTCCTACCAATGTTTAGTAATGTAGCTATGTTCAATCTTGCGTAAATGAGGAAAACAAAAGGTAGAGAGTTTAAATGCCTTGCCACAAGGCTTACCAAGAATCAGTAGTGAAGCTACTTTTCAGGCTTAACTTTTCTACATAGAAAGCTTTGGCCAATAATTCTTTCAATTCTTCTGGCTACATATACTTGATTTACTGCTGAATTTACCCTGGCAAATTTCTATAGGCAAAATATGGTAACAATATTGCAAAGAATCAGAAAAAATTTCTTAGACTTTTCCCACACATTTTAGTATGTATCTGTTTTTCTAGATTTGAGACGAAGAAGCTTATGTTTCAAAGCTGTTTCAAATCTTTGGCAGACCCCAAAAAACACTGAATGGACTTATACAAGTGAGACTCTTTGGTATCTCTCCCCATACCCAACTAAACCTCTGGCCACCAACAGCATAGCTCCAACTAATCTTTGGTTGTTGTAAAAGGAAAAGTAAAGTGTGAAAGTAAAGTGTGAAGAAGTAATTTTACAATCCTTGCAAATGTAGCATGATGCTTTTGAACCCATCTGCATAACACTGGGCCTCAGAGCTACTGGCGATCTACACTGAAACCAGAGAGTCAACTCAGAAATATCTCAAATCATATGCCAAAAAAAAATAGGAGGTACTGGTAAATTATGCCAGAAAGCAAAATCAGATGCAAGCTAAATTATATAGCACAGTAAAATCCACTTCTATAAAGAATTAAGAAGAAGAAGAATCCAGAAGTCAAGTTCTTCACCTGTGGTAAGGGAATTATCTCCTGAATCTAAAATAATTACCATAATTTGCCATACCTGTCCTTCTTTTTTTTTTTTTTTCTGAGTGCAAAGGAAGATGCAAAAAAAAAGTCCCAAAAGCAAAACACACCAAAACAAAACAAAACAAGAAAGAAAAGAAGAAAAAATCTCCACCGAAGACAATGTCATCTGAAAAAAAGCTGACTACTGGCTGGTTTCTGGTAGTAAGCCTTAAATGTCATAAAGACAAAAGGAAGCTAAAGGAAAGGAAGGTGGGAACAGCCCTCATGAGCACTCCGCTCCGGCTTGGTGATCGCCCGCTAGCTCTGCCTGCAGGATCCCACTGCTGCAGCTTCTGGGCACCCGCCGCGCAGGGTGCTCGCTGGAGCTTGCTGAAATCCCTGGTTCGCAGTGACCTCTAGGGGTGAATTGTACCTCTGCAGCCACGGTTCTGAAGGAAGTGTGTTTTCCTTCTACACAAAAAGAACCTTAAGAGGATTTACATTTAGGATTATCCAAATATTCCTCCATGAGTACCTCGGCAGTGTATCTAGATATTTGAAACAATGATAAGTATTTCCAAATATGAACATGACACGAAAAGGTTGCTTTACAGATTACATGCTAATATAATGATTTGAGAACATGATCTCAGAGTGTAAGAAAATAAAAAGTAAAGTCAGTACCTTTGTCTGTTGAATACAGTGGCAAAATTCAGGCTACCTTAGTAAATTAAGGATGCAACGGATTCTCATTCATTTTTTACAACCCAAACAGAACGCAGACATAGTCCTGCAAAAATAATCATGCTCTAAAAACACCCCAGCAATCCTTTGCACCTAAAACCACGTAATTTATGAGTGTCGTTCTGTGATAACCCACTCCTGACTAAAAACACTGAGAATCCAATTACCATTGATTCAGGGATTCCTTTTTCTTGCCAGGGCAGCTTAAAAAGTCTGTAAGGCAGAGAAACTTATACTGTCAGGTTATGTTTGAGTCTCTTGAACGAGGAATTAAAAGCTCCATTTCTATTATTACTAAAAGTTTTGTAATCAATTTGTAGCATGGATTAAAAACTCTAGAGAACTGGAATAGGTTAAATTAGTAATTTTACTACTGTTTAATTAAGCTATAGTTGAATTCTAAGGGAAAAGACGCTGCTATAACCTGGAGGTTTTAATTTACAAATCCCACTTCCAATCCTAGGATAGCTGTTAAGGAAACCCTCGTGTCTGACCATCCAGGACCCACTCTGGCAGTCTCACTGCTACCATACCAGAATTTCACCCCATCTAGTGGCAACAACCCTTTGCAGTGGATGGCTCCAGTAAGTCAATGGGTGCCTTGCTAGAACTGCCTAACACACCACTCTCACAGTCAGGCAAGTTTTCCTTACAGGTTCAGCCACAGATTTCCCATAACAGAGTCTCAAATATCTGATTTCTCTAAGTGCTTTAATCATGGTAGAATCACACAAAACTAGCTTGAGATCAAGCTGGGTGCTGCCAACGAGGGACCCTGAACCAAGAAATCTGTGGGCTTTTATATCCACAGTCCATGCACATAGGGGTGTGGGGTCTTCTTGCTGAGCCATTGGCTCCCGTTGTATCTCAGAGTGGCTGGTTACCTGGCTGGTGCCACAGGTTCCCATGCACCTTGTTGTGCAAAGGGTCAGTGCCCGAGCACTGCTCTTGCTGGAAGTTCCAGTCCTTTCCCCACACAAAAGCACAACCTGCAACTTGCACTGCATTGCAGCAGCATATTGAGCTACCTGCACTAGACATATTCCTCAACACCAACAGCCTCTAATATCCAAGCTTGGACTTTCTGGCTGTTCTCAGGCTTTTTCCCAGAGATGGCCTTGCCTGTACTGGTATTTCAGAGGTAAGCACTTATACAAAAAGGAGTTACACAGGCAAACAGTTTTGTGGTCTTTTTACTGAACATGGAGAATTTCCTCATGTGTGCAGATGGGGAACATAGCTACATGTCTGCACACCCTGGTCAAACTGAGGGGTCTCACCACAGGATTGCCCATGGTGTCTGAAGACACAGCTTGCAAAGATTTCTGAAGTGTGGATGTTAGATGTTTGGATCCAATGTTTGAGATGAGAGGAGGAGGTGACACATAGCCATCCTAAGGAGGAGACAAAAAGTGTGATGATCTGTCCAGATGGCTGCTGAGGAATGGTCTTCTACCTTCTTCCACCATGGTTGATCCTTGTACATTCAAAGGTATTTAGACATCTGATCTGGTTATTTCTCCAATGTAATTTTTTTACCATTAAAATTTAAAAAAACATGAACTTCTCTGCAAGAGAAAAAAAATATCAGAAGCTGTAGAGCTAGTTAGGATTTAGTGAACACAAGACCACAGACAGGGGAAATACTGCCTGGTATAAAATGAAAGGTAAAATAACTTTTAAAAGGCCCAGTGCTTCTTCAAGCAAGGGACAATCAGAGTAAAACAGCCTTGCAAATCAATCATCCGTTACAAACCAGAACATATTGGCATTTCAGTCTGCAGTCCCTCAGGATGGGGGCAAATGCTCCTGATGCCAGCATAGCTTGAGGCTTTCTGAGACATCTGGTCATTTCACTATAAGGTGAAGACTGCAGATAGAACAGAAAATATATGAAAATTAATTTAAAAGAACAGGAAAATCATCTTGTGAGTGTTGTTGGGATGATTGGTGCATTGACTAAGAAACAAGCAGGAGGTGGAGAGGAGTGTAACTTGCTGCATTCAACACCATCATCCAAAGCAATGGATGATATTTTCATAACCTTACTGGAAACAGTAAAATAAACAGATTCAAACAGAAGTTGAATGACATAACATGAAAGGTCACTCTAGAACAGAATTAAAAGACCTGGAAGCACTCGTTAACCCTACAGGGTGACAAAAAATAAGAAAACACATCCAGAAGTGCAAGAAAATTACGCCAGATTTCACAGTGGGTTAGTTTCTTTCCCCCTGCATGTAGTTTTTAAAAAATATATAATATTGATACATCCATAATTGATACATACAGCCCTAAACAATATTTTTTCTCTTCTCCCACTGATACTCAAAAAGATGGAACCAGATTTGGCCTAATAGCAATGTGCCAAGGTGGAACTAACTGTCACAGGAGAAAAGGATTGCATCTTCATTGATTACGTTCAATTATTGGGAAAAATATTATTGTCCATGGTAAATAGTGCAACTTAACATACAGGAGTTATCAAATGGTTCCAGAAGGGAGGTGTGGGAGGGAGTGGGTTTTTCCACCAAATTACTAAAAAAAAAAAAATGAAGATCAATGGAAAATAACCAAATCTATTTATGGCATCTAACAACAAGGTCCCCTGATGTTCTCTGAGTGTCTTTACTCTGTCTTCAGTAGATGTTTTCTGTACTGGCACAGTTTCTCCTTGCAAGACATAGTGGAAAAGCTTTTTGCCAAGATGCAGGTGACAAGAGACGCTAAAGACGAAGATATGGAGCTCTCCAAAGCTAAGCGCTGGCCCCGGGCGTCTTTCGGCAGAAGCCGCGCTCCAGAGCGCACAGCGACCGGCACAATGTCCTTCGACCGGCACAATGTCCTTCGACCGGCACAATGCTCTGCGTGTGAAGAAGCCGCTTCTTTGCCTCTGGGAGACGGAGTTAGCGGCAGTTTCCGAAAGGCGAAGAACAAAGCCGCACAACACCGGCATTGTGCTCGCAGCCTTCAAACGGAGAGAGTACCTTACCACTCCCCTGCCTTTTCTATTCACATTAACATTCTAATGGAAGGAGTTTTCTTTCATGTAGATGCGCAATTATAGTGCATTGCTTTTTCATTGCACTTTCCCATGTATTGACTGCTTTTTTGCTACACAAAGTCAGACAAATTACACAAGTTACATACGTGACACTTGTTACAAAAGTGTCAGATTTGCTTTCCCTCCATTGTCTTTCCCCTAAAGTAAGGGGCATCCATCAACTCAATCATAACTAAGTAAAGCTGAGCAGTTTATGGTAGGTATGAGGTCAGGGAAGACTGAATCTTGCCTCCATTATATCAATCATTTATGGCGTCTAGCAAACATCTCAAGAAAAGGGTTGGACACTGCTTCTATTCTCTCAGTTTCCTGTTATTTTATTATGGATTTTGTTGTTAGAGGAACTACAATAATATTTGAGAAAAAGAGAACTCAGGTAACAAATAAGGAGAAAATAAAAGTATGGGAAGGAGGAGGAAATGTCTCTGCAGGAAAATATAACATGCAGCTAGGGAGTGTCTCAGACATGTTCTGCTTCAGTGAGCATTGGGGCAGTGTGAGAAATGCTCACACTGCCTCATCTCATTCTCAAAAAAATTTCAAAGGTTTATTAAAACCTTATCAAAAAATCTAACAGAAGACTGAATAGAGAAAATATTACAGCACCGGGTGCAGAGGATTTTTCCCAACATGTACTCATTCACACAGTAGAGGTTTTGCCTTTTAACCCTGTAGTCCCTCCCAAAGTTCTGTCCATCAACTCCTTCTTTGCTGTCCTGTGGTGGAGTTTACTTCCTTAAATCTTGATTGGAGGTCAGGCGCTGCAATAGTAACAAGCCGACCCTCCCAAATGTCCTGAACCCAGGCCACCCCTGATAACAACACAAGGGGGAGTAAAACACAACTACAATTCTATAAAACTTCTCTTAACATACATACATGATATTCGCCTTTTAATTTTGGTGAGAGTCAACCATCACATTACTCATCTATCACAATCCCCCCTTTTCCTTTTCCACAAGTTATTTGGCTTGAACAATTTAACTCAATGCATCATACTAGCATATGTTGATGTGGACAAGGACAGAAGGAACAAAGGAAAAAAAACCCCAGTTTTCCCTAGACACCCTTATCTGGAATGAACAAAAGGACATTACAGAAGTCCGGTATGGCCTTTATAGTAGGTGTATCTTAGTGGTGAGTACAGAGGTCAACTCAGTCTTGCCCTCTAGTCCCTTTTGTATTAGAAGACAATTGAGGAATTAAAGAGGTCTGGCATGGCCTTTTTGTCCCTACTTTACCATGCCTACGGGGTTGCTACATGCAGCAGGGCTACAGAGTCTTCTTGGTAGTGAACAAAGGGGCCAACCTGGTCTTACTCTCCTTCTTTTGCCTTATTTTACTTGTGGTTCTTAAGGATGATGTCCCACTACCTCTTACAGTCCCTTGTGTACTTCCCCTCAACAGATGCTTGTAATTCTTGCCCATTAAAACAGGGAAACAGTTCTTGAGCTGGCTGGTGGAAACTTGACTCTACTTTTTGGGCATCTTGTTATTTTTCTGTTTTTTCTTGGTCTCTGCTTGAGAGTCAATCTCGTTTCACCCAGCCTGGATGTTATAGTCCATTCTTTGGGTTCTTCTACTGGGCCTTTAACTCTATTGGCATGAGTCCATTCCCACCCTGCAGTTCACACAGCTGATTCAGAGGTGAGCAGTACCTGAAAGGGACCCTCCCACTCAGGAATTAGAGGGTGATCTCTCCACAACCTGATCATCACCCAGTCCCCAGGGTTAATATTATGGATTCTGAAATCCAGGGTGGTAGTTTGAGGAATTGTCCCTTTATGTTTTAGCCCTTCTAAGGTTCATGCTATAGACATATTTCTCGGCATTGACTTCCCCTTCCTCATAGGTGGCAACCTTCTGGGGTGAGGTCAAGAAGGGTAACCCAAACAACATCTCATGGGGTGACACCCCCAAATCTGACCAGGGTTGGATTCTAATTCTTAATAAGGCCAAAAAGAAACATTTTATCCAGGACATTTGAGTTTCAATAATTAGCTTAACTAGAGCTCTTTTAAGAGTTTGATTCATTCTCTCCACTCGACTCTGTGGATGCCATGGAGTGTGTAATTCCCATTTTACTCCCAGGGCTTGAACAACTTTCTGCAATGTTTTCTATGTGAAATGAATTCCCTAGTCTGACTCAATCCTGTTTACCATCCCATATCAGGGAATCATTGATTCTAGAAGCGTTTTATTCACAACATTGGCATTGACTTTCACAGTGGGTACTGCCTCTACCCAATGAGTCAAGTGATCTGCTGTCACCAGCAAAACCTTCCACCATTGTACCTGAGGAAGATCAGTAAAGTCTACTTGCATGTTTTGAAAGGGTCTTAAGGCTGGTTCTTGCCCTCCCCTGGGTGTTTTCGTCATGATCTTCTTATTCACTTGTTGACATACCACACACTGTTCAGTCACCTGCTTAGCTATCCCAAAAATTCCTATGCAGCCTCAGTCCCTTAGAAATTGATCACTTGGCACTTGTGTACCCCAATGTGTTGTCCCATGTATGCCTTCCAGCATTTCCTTGGCAAGGGGCTTATTCAACATTTGCCTCCCATCTGCTTATCTCTATTTCCCTTTTGTTATCTTTCTTGACTCCTATTTTAAGGAATTCTTCCTCTTCTGTCCTACTGAATACCGGGACTTCTTTCATTTCTCTCAAAAAGGTTAATACCATCAATAGTTTTTCTGTCCCTGATTTGGCTGCATTTTTAGCTTTTAAATCTGCTAAATTGTTCCCCTACACCTCTTGAGTCGCCCCTTTTTGGTGTCATTTAACATATACTATTGCCACTTCCTCTGGTAATTGTAAGGTTTCTAACATGTCTAAAATAAATTCTTTGTGAACCAGTCCCTTTCCCTTTGAATTTAACAGGCCCCCTCTCTTCCCAAACTTTTCCAAAGGTTTGAACTACTCCAAAAACCTATTCTGAGTCTGTATATATTGTTGCCCTTTTCTGTACTAATATTTCCAGAGCTTCTTTTAGGGCATATAACTCACATGCTTGGGCTGACCAGTTGGAAGGTAACTTTCCGTTTTTTATGGCTACTAACCCTTCATCCATTCAAGCATACCCCGATACCCAGCGCCACTGGATTACCCGTGAAGATCCATTGATGTACAATCATTTTCCACCTTGCAGTGGTTGATCTGTTAGGTCCTCTCTTATTTAGTTTGATAATTTATAACTTCTTGGCAATTATGTATTAATTCCTCATCTTGTTCTCCATACAAAAACTGGGCAGGGTTGAGTTGGTTACTCATGATTAGCTCTAAATCATAATCTATTAAGACGGCTTCATACTTTAGCACTCAGGAATCAGTGAGCAATTTCTCAGGCTTTTGGCTTAGGATACTTCTAACTCATTGTGAGCTATATATTTTCAATTTTTCCCCAAAGGTTAAATTTTGGTTTTCTCTACAAGCAGGGTGGTTGCTGCCATCATCTGAATGCAGGTTGACCACCCCCATCTGACAGGGTCTAGCAGTTTTGATAAATAGGCCACTAGTTTCCTGCATCCTCCCCAGTTCTGGGCTAGTACTCCATGACCTACTCCTTTTTCTATATCTACAAACAGGTAGAAGGGTTTGTCTAAGGCCAGAAGAATCAGTGCTTGTGCACTGACTAATTTTTGCTTTAAAGCTTCAAACTTTTGCTCATTGTTTTCTTCCCACCTAATCTCTTCTTCTACAAACTTTTCATATAAGAACCTGACAGCCTGTGTATATCCTTAAATCCACAGTCTACAATATCCCAAAAAACCTAGAAACCTTCATAACTTCCCTGCTAGTTTTCGGGAGTGAGACTATCCCCACAATTCTCTCAGGATTCAGTTGCCGGCTGCCTTGACAAATCACATGTCCTAGGTATTTTATTTCACGCTGTAAAAATTGGAGTTTCCCTATCATATCTGAAGTCCTTGGTCCCCTAAAAAATGTAACAATGCTACACCGGATTCCCAAACTTCTTTTTCTTCCCCTCCTGAGAGAAGCAAATCATGTACATATTGGATAAGGTTTATCTCAGGTTTGATGGAGAAGGGCTGTAGTACTTCTCCCAAGGCTTGATCAAATAGATTTGGGGATTTGGAAAACCCTTGGGGTAACCTAGTCCACCAAAGTTGTTTTTTCCTCCTGGAATCGGAGTCCTCCTGATTCCAAAGGCAAATATATCCCTATTTTCCTCTACCAGTGGAAAAGTCCAAAAAGCATCTTTTAGGTCTATCACCCTGAACCACTGGTGTGATGGGGGGGATATTACTCAGTGGTGTATAGGTGTTAGACACTACTGAGTATGGATTTACTGTTCTTTTGTTCACTTCTCTCAAATCTCGGACAAGCCCGTAAGTCCCATCTGACTTCTTTACTGGTAATATGGGAGTATTAAGGGGGGGACATACATGATTGGTCCCTTTTTCAAGTAGGTCCTGGATCACTGGCTGCAATCTTCATCTCCCTTCCAGGGAGACTGGGTTTTGTCATGCCCGAACAGCATGGTTCTCATTAACTGTGTTTATTATTATAGGTTTCATGTTCAATTTACCTCAATTTTTTGGTTTTGCCCACACCATCTCATGAATTTTCTCCTCATCCTTTTCCCTTAATTGGAAAAGTTGAACTACCATTTTGCCTTCCTCTGGGAGTACTCCAAGGTACTCTGATGTACTGCACCTGCAAACCCCCTCCTAATAGATTGCGCCCTGCTTCTGGAACTAATAGAACATCTCCAATTCCTATTTTATTTCCTCCTTCAAACTTTACTTCCTTTCTAACTTTGAACCCTTTGAACCTTTGAGACTTTGAACCCTTCCCCTTTTGCACCTACTACTTATAGGGTATCTTGACCCATTTTGCACCTGTGTGGGATTCTACAAACACATTTAAGTTCTTTCAGCCCCCATGTCTACTAGGAATTCAAATTCTACCTCCTGGGAACTTGTTTTTAAAGTTATCAGGGGCTCCTGATGGTATTCTGTCCCCGGGAGGTAGAGCCCCTGACACCCCTCATCTTCTGCTTCTTCTTTTTGCTCAGTCTTATAGACTCTCAGGTCCTTTTCCCTCTGGGGGCAATTCTTTCTGATATGCCCATTCCCTTTTACAGTAAAAGCAAATTGGTCCAAGGTTACCCCATTCCCCAAACTCTCCTTTTTGTGTTCAGTCCCAGGGGGCTGTATCCCCCTGTGTCTGTCTTCCTGCATTCGGGGTCCCACTCCCTTACCTGGGTAGTTCTTCACATGCTGATTTCCTTCCCTAATGGCAGTTACCATTACTTGGCTTTTGCCTTGGCCTTCTCTTCGTCTCTCTTTACATACACCTTCTGTGCTTCCCTTAAAAGATCCTCTAACCTCTTTTCTTGCCAACCATCTGCTTTTTCTAACTTTCTTTGTATATCTGGCCAGGCGTGAGTGACAAAATTTATCTTTAGTAAGATCTGTCCAGCCACTGTATCAGGATCAACCCCTGCATATTCTCTCATATTTTCCTCAATCTTTCTAGCCACTCTGTTGGAGTTCCTTCCCTCCTTTTCTGCGCATCTAAAGCCTTACAGGCATTTTGATTACCTGGAACTTCTTCTTTGATACCTCTTATAATTAACGTTCTATACTCCTCCACGTCTTGCCTCCCCCCCATGCTGTTGTGGTCCCAAATGGGGCACACTGTGAGCATTTTCAGATCCCCAAGACGTCTTTTTCAGGTCCTCAGGAAAGTGAGCACATGCTCCCTTTCCCATATCTATATCCAAGCTGCCTGGATCATCTCTTTCCTCTGGTGTGAGCAACATGGTCATTTTGATTGCATTTCTTCCCATGTATAAATATTGGGCCCCAGAAACTGGTCTCACTGCTCCGCTAATTCAATGAGGTCTTCTAATAGTCCTTTTAATTATTTCTTGAACATTCTCATATCAGAGGAACTGAGAGGAACAGTTACGAATCCAGTTCCTCCCTGTACCCCACCCAGGGGTACTTCCCTCAGGGGGTATAATCCCGATGCTTGCCTCCCATCCCCTGTTCTGCTTTCCTCTTATTGTGCCACTCTGTTTCTGATGTTTTGGCTAGACCTATCAGGGGGCAGGGGAGGGGGCAGTTGGAGCTACTGTGGGTGAGGGAGGCAAGTGGTCTAACAGGTCCCACTCTGTATGTTCTGCTACCTTAAACACTCCCACCTTCAAGGTTGTGGTCTCCCCTTCCCAGCAAGCAGTGTAGTCACTCTCTTCCTGATTTAATGGTTTCTTAGCTCTTACATACATGTTTAATGCCCAGCATATCCATCCTTCATCTGATCCACATCTTGGCTAGTGCATGTGATTGCTCATCATTTCCCTTCTGGTCCATTCTACCATGCAGTACTGAATCATTTTAGGCTCGTCCTTATCTCTGGTGTTGGGGTCATATTTCCACCAGACTAGTTTACTTCCCAGTAGGCTATCTGAGGGTATTCCCATTGGTACCTCCCCAATTTCTGCTTCTTCCCTCAGGGATTCACTACTCACCCATAATCCCATCCTGACCAATCCATCACAGGTCTTTTCCCAACAGAGCTCGCCTCCGCAATCAGCCAATTACACACCTTCCCAGCAAGGCCTGCCTGCCTAAGAAGGGAGAGGGAAAGGAGGAGAAGAAAGAAACTAGGAAAGGAGGAAGGAGAAGGAAAGAGAGAAAGAAAAGGAAAAAAAAAGAAAGAAAAGAGCCCTTTACCTCTCTTCCAAAAGCACCTATAATCCAGGGGACTTCTGTGCCATGGTCGCACTCCGATCCCCGCCCCAATGTGGCTCAGCTCAGCAGCTCTGGCCCCACTCTGAGCGGTGCACGAGCTCACCGGCTCCACCGTGTGAACCCCCTGCGCCATGTGGAGCGTTGCACCTACTCTTGGGCGACCCCTCTGCCACAAATGTCTCGGCAGTCGCCCCATTTCCAGCCCGATCTCAGCTGGCTCTGGAAATGGTAGTGCTGACTGCACCCAGGAGCTGACCCCGGCTCCAAGCCACATGCAAGTTCACCAGCTCCCTTCGTAATCCTGGAGACTCCCCACACAGTGCCCCCCTCCAATGCTCTCAAGTCCCTGCAAATCCTTCAGTTTTATGTGTCCTGCTGGCCACAGGGTCCCCATCAAAATGATTTGAGGAAAGAAAAAAAAACTCCATAACTTTGTAAAGTTGTAACGCCAGTATGTTTATTACAGCGCTGGGCATATATGGGGATCACTCCCTCTTAAGGGACATGCACATCCCCAAGAACTCACAATCCTTTTTTATTTCCCTTACTGCTTCATATGCATAGAATTTCATACTAGGTTCATACATATTCATTTCACATTACACGTGCAGCTAGTTTTTTATCAGAAAGTACAGGAAGAACTCCTGGGTCATCCTACCCTGTCTCCTCCAGCTTCAGTGCAGTCTTGGCTTTGATTTTTGTCTGTTTCAAAGTTCAAGTGTCCCCTCTTATCCCCTTTGCATTCTTTTCCCTTGACTGAGGCAGTTCTGCAAGCACTGGTTTTTGTGAGAACAGGCAGTCTTGAGCTCAGACTAAACAACATATCCTGTCTATGCAAACAAGCTACAGACTTAATAATTCAAAACAGCACATTTCACCTAAATCTGAAATGGATTTCCCCCTTGGAAAATTTCCACTCTGTTTGACAAGGACTCCCCGCCTTTCTCACTGACGTGTCCTATCCTGCTTCCAACCGTCAGTTATCTTGAAGCTTCAGTGGACCAGGACAGGTCCGTATATATTACTGATGGGAAGCTAATGTTCATATATTGGAATTACAGAAATATGATCTGGCCTGTCCTGGTTCAGAGAAAATCTGGGAGAGAATCCCCAAAGGGGGTCCAGTAGGAAAGCAGATCCAATCGGCCACTCCTCCCAGCCGGTCCCGGAGAAACTACCTCCTTGGAGAAAGGTGGGAAAAACTGTTTATTAAACAATAAAACCTAAACAATATTAAACAATAAAACCCCTTGCCGGTCCAAAAGAGATGACAAACTGAGAAAACCCCGCTCCCATGTTGCAGCTGAGCTCAATCAGTCTCTGATCAGTCCCTCCGGTGCTGGAAATGTCACAGGCCAGGCCCGGCCTGGTGGGCCACAGGCACGAGCTGCGGGTGCTCTGCTCGGTGTTCAGTCCAGAGCAGGTTTAAAGAGGTCCAAAGAAAAGGGAAAAAAACAGCAGTCCAGGGAACTTCTTTGCCTCAGGTAGCTGAACTAACTAAAAGCAAAGGAGAGCTCTGTCCTGTTGTCTGTCCATCCGCAGACAACACAGTGCAGGAGCAGGAATGTGTAGGAGGAGTGCAGTGTCTGAAAAAAACCTGCCGCTTCTTCTCTCCCCACCTTCACTCTCTGGAACACATCTTAAAGGTGCAAAACTTATTATTCAGCATAAACAGAATGAGATGACTGGGGATAAAAGCATCATATAGTCAACCCAGGACATGGCCAAAAAATCGTTATTAGGATGGTACTCACTCCCCCTTCCCTCTTTTCTTTATCCAGTCTCCTGGTGTCTTTGGGCTTTCAACCTGTGACCACTGGTAGCTCTGGGAGGGTCTGATAGATTCTGCCAAATATGTGTCAGGGTGCGCCTTTTTCTCCACAGGGGCAAGGTGTAAATCCTGGGCAGAGCCCCCATTTGTGAAAATTATCTTCACTTCAAAAAAATTTCAAAAGTTTATTAAAACCTTATTAAAAATACAACAGAAGACTGAATACAGAAAATAGTACGGCACCTGGAGCAGAGGATTTTTCCCACCATGTGCTCATCCACACCATGGAAGTTTTGCCTTTTACCTCTTTAGCCCCTCCCAATGTCTGAATCCAGGCCATCCCCTGATAACAAAATAATGGGGGTTAAAACGTAAGTTTATCAAACTTCTCTCAACATATATACAGGATATTTGCCTTTTAATTGTGACAGTCATCTATCACAGGCAGTATTCATTCAGCCTTAAGAAGGATGTCTCAGTTGTCTCAGAAAAGTTTTATGCCTAGCACTTCTTTTAAAAATAAAACAATTCAGGTTGTTGGCTAAAAAGGCCTCAACTAATGCTGAGTTTTACCATCTTCTCTCTTTCTCACCCCAGCTTGTAGGTACATCTCACTCACTGCCCTCCTTCAGCTATGTAGCCTTCAACTCCCCAGTGAATTAAAGTGTCTTTCTTCAGGTTAGGTAGTCCACAGACACCATCATCCCCTGAGTATCTGTCTAAGCTTCATAGTCCCAAAATCTATTTTCCAGGCCTATCTTTAGAAAGAGCATACTGTGAAGCAATGGGGCTAACTCAGATTTCAGAGAATGATAGAATGACCTTTAAGATCATCTAGTACCAACCTCTCCACTATGACCAGGGACATCTTTCACTAGACCAGGTTGCTCAAAGTCCCATCCAACCTGCCCTTGAACATTTCCAGTGATGGGACATCCACAACTTCTCCGAATATCCTGTTCCAGTGGCTCACCACCCTCTTATTCTTTCTAATACCTAACTATCCTGGCAGGACTGTATGGTTCTGTATCCCCTATCGGCTGCTCTAAGCCCAGACATGAGTCTTGTAGCTTTAAGATTGAAGGGGGGTGGAGGGGAAGGTGGTGAAATTCTTTCAGCACCTATGCTCAAAACACAGATAACTGGCTGTCATGGTTTTGCTTGACATTTAGGGAAATGATGAAGCCAACCCAGGACATTTGCTCAGGTTTTTTTTTTTTTTTCCCCGTGGCTCTTGGCTCTCTTGTTCTCCAGAGAGAGAGAGAGTTTTTCTTTGCTTTTTAGCTAGTTTTTTTGTTTTGTTTTGTTTTGTTTTGTTTTTTAATTAGCTGAGGCAAGAAGTTTTTCCTGGGACCGTGGCTGCTTCTTCTTCTTCTCCTGGAATTGCCCAGCTTTTCACTGGTCCAAACCACCAGAACACTGCTGGGGGCCCTGCCATGCCACAGCCCAGAGGCCAGCTCTGGATCCCAGTGGGAACCTTACAGAAAGGACTACAGAAAGGACTCTGAATCTACCAGCTCATCTCTGCAGTGAGAGGTTTTATTATTTAACATAATTATTTTGTCTTCTTTTCTTTTTTCTTTTTTCTTTTCTTTTCTTTTCTTTTCTTTTCTTTTCTTTTCTTTTCTTTTCTTTTCTTTTCTTTTCTTTTCTTTTCTTTTCTTTTTTCTTTTCTTTTCTTTTCTTTTTCTCTTCTCTTCTCTTCTCTTCTCTTCTCTTCTCTTCTCTTCTCTTCTCTTCTCTTCTCTTCTCTTCTCTTCTCTTCTCTCTTCTCTTCTCTTCTCTTTTTTCTTTCCGATCACTCTGCTTCTTAAATTAACAGGGTTTTTTTCACTTTCCTCCAGATTCTTTTTCAAACCTGAGGACATATTCATTTCAGGATGCTTCCTCATAATTTGGCTCAAACCAAGACACTAGTCTAAATCTAACCTCTTTTGCTTTAAAGCCATTTCAATTGTAGGCCATTTTAAATCATTATCCTGGTCTTTACGTGCCAGCATAGCCAGTGCTTTCTGTGCTAATGATCACATGGCAACATTCCTGGGCAAGCTACAGACAAGGAGGCAGTGGATCCCTCTTCTCTGTGTGGAGCACTTGCACAGAACTGCTATGGGGAAGATGCAAAATATTATGTGGTAGCATAGAATCACACAGACATCTGGCATGAATAACACAAACTTCTGTTTAAAGCTTCAGAAAATTCTGTAAAAGGAAAGCTTTTCAATAATCCTGGGTTTGTCTTAATGAGCTTTTTGAGGTCCACACAAAGGCAAGAAATGCCTAAAATGCATAACTAACACAAAATCCCAGTGGCCGCCAGTGAAGAAATCCTGTCTAGACATTTGCATGTAACTTCCAGTGCTGTGGCAGTACTACTTTATATTATGAAACCTGTTACACTTTGACATAATAAAGTGGCTTGTAAAAGAACTAAAAAGGGCTGAACCAATCCTGGGAGCAGCTGTGGACAGCTAATAGCATAAAAGGAATTTAGGTAGAATAATGAAAACATCAAAGCTGAAAAAAGTTTTTATTTTAATGTCATTTCTGCAATAACAATAAAAATTAAACAGAATAAGTTTCTTGATTTGAGACTTAATAGGGAAATTTGACCACTGCTTAGACATCAAGGTATCTTGCAAACAATTTATGTCTTTATAGCTGTTGTGAAGAGGTTGCTTGCCTCCCAAAAACTGTAAAAATCATTATTTCTGTTAAGATGTCATCTCAGCTTTTTAACAATAAAACACTCAAGACAACAGAAATGGTGTTTTTCCTACTTATTGTTCAAGATCTCACTAATACAAAAGTGTATACAAGGACTTAGCGCTTTCTTGAGTTTGCATGGTGTCAGTTTTATCTCCAATGTTACATTTGGCATGCTCATCAGTGCTAGCACTGGACTGTAAAGTAAACAAATTAAGTTTTGTGGGGAGAAAAATATTTGCTCAGAATTTCTTCTTTGTTGCTGAATATTGCAGAAACCTATGAAAGGAATATTTAAGGTGAGCCAGTGGGCAACCTTAATTCATTTTCACTTCCAATACCTTTTCCAAATCCTTTCTCTCCTCAGCTACTTTAGCTCCTAATAAAAAAAAATCAATACATTATATTAAAAAAATAAAATCCTCAATCCCTAATGTACTTTATTCAAAAGTGTTACCAGGGTCTCATTCAGTTGGTCTGATCTCTAATTTTACAGTCATCTTGTCTTCAAAAACCTGTAGGTTTTCTTAGGCAGGCTGTTCACAATGATAATGAATTGATCTGGACTGCTGGACTGCTCAAGAATGACATCAGCTTTATAGACAGTGTGCTTAAACTTCCTCAGATTTGCATTCGCGCAGCTGTTCCAATTACTTCAGCCCTGTGCTGCAAGTGCTTGCCATTAAGAAATGAAACCACCTAAATGAAAAAGAATGGATTTTTATCAACCAAATGTATTTACAGTTTTAATGTTTTGGGTTTTTTTTTCTGTCTAGGTTTCAAGGTCTGTCCAGGTTTCAAGTAGTGAGGTTTGTTGCATACATAATCTAGTCTTTGAAGTAATAGACTGAACTAAGGGCATGCCAAATATAGGACAAAAACGTTCCGTGCTTTATCACTTCTTCAGTATCTATAGTCCAAGGCACCAGGTCAATAAAACAAATGATACAGAAAAGAAGAATGGCATGAAATAGTAAGGCACTTGGTATTGCAATAGGTGAACAGCAGGATGCTGTTGTGGTATTTTTGTAGGCATCATGAGACACAATCAATTTAAAGAGATTTTCCTAATTATTCAAGGTTTCTTTGAATACATTAGTGATTCAAATTCAGGACAAATGAGGACAGTACTCATATCAGGGGATATGACCCATATTTTCTTAACCCAGCCTAAAGCATTTAAGACTATTATATCATATGACTGCTTGATCAGGGCAGGAATGCTTTGTTTGATGAAGTAAGCAGTTGAGTTTTTAGTAATTAGGTCCAACTAGTAAATATAAATTGCAATGAAAATTTGTCTAATATCAACATGCATGCTGCTCTAGAAGTCTAGCTATCATTCAGAGTGTGTTTAGAACAGAATGACAAAGAGAATGTTGCTTCATACTAGAACAACTTGTTTTCACATTTTAGGTCCAATATCACTTTTGCTAAAACCAAAGTTTTGTGTTTCATTCTCTTTCACACACTTTGGGTTGACCACAGAGTTTTCAAGTACTGACAGATTTTTTTATATCATTGAGATAATTTAGTATCTACGAGTATAAATACCAAAATCCTGTAGGATCTTCTAACCCTACATAAGCTTTGGAACATTCATCTTATTTCACACAACTGGGTCTTTCTCTTATTTCACACAACTTAGAACATTTGGGCACCAGGCTAACATAAAAAATACAAAACAACAGCTCAGGAGGAAGGAAGGTGTTACTCAGCTTTAAAAATACATATTTCAAATTATCCAGGAGTTAATTTAGTCTTAACAATGCTGATGGTCTACATGAAATGAATTTTTATGCCTGTCTAGTCCCTGGTAAAAAACTTTCAGCACCAAATAGATTTTGACTCTAGTCATAACTTCTCTTCTTAAATATATCCAGCAGGCTGAAGGGCTATGACTGATTCTGCTAAACACCCCATTCATGCCCACATTACCACCAAGAATTTTGCTCCCAGGTAAAATTAGGATCCAATTTTCCATTCCCAAAGCACTTCTTTCCATATGCAAATACTTGCCATGGCAACACTCATGACAACACTGGTGTTGCTTTGAGTGCCTACTGACGCCCCAGGAAGGAGAGCTGGTCCTCCAGAGCTTTTATTTTGCCACAACTGAAAGATTTTCATCTTAGCAGAAAAGAGAATAAAAAAGAATCTGGCATAAACATTTATTAGCACATCAGTTTATATAATTGCTGCAACACAAAGACATAGAAGATGGATCTGTCATCTGCTATTTTGGATTATGGCTCTCCAGTATTCTTTAGGAGGTCACCTTCAACTTTCAGTTATGTTTCTGACCAATCTTTAACTTTTTAGGATGAGCCAAGCAAAGTAAAATTCATCCTGTTGTTGTTATTAATACTGTTTATTGGCATCTGAAGGACAGTTTTCCTCTGGGAAAAACCTGCAATGTTTTGCTGCAGTAACATATGTTTGGGGAGGCAGAGGTAAGGTATTTGTTATCAACTATATGATGGAAAAATTCTAGACAGTAAAACAGTCTGTAAAGATCTGTTCCAGAGGAAGGGAAATCTTTGAATGATGGAAACAATCACAACGTTAGGTATCACTTTGGGGAGGTTGGGATGGCTCAAAAGCATTGTTGAGAAATTGGATGTTTGGAGTGGTTGATATTGGAAGCTTGAGATATTTGATACTGAGGATACTATATGTTTAGTCTGAAATACTGACTTTCCTCAGAAGTAGTCTTTCATGAAAGAGCTATTGAAATAATTCACATTCCAAATGCAAAAGTTCAATATTTAAAAAAAACACTCAAACAAAAAATCCCACAAGACTGAAAAAACTAAACTGATCTTGGTCTTTCTTATTCTGTTATGTTCTATTATTCAGTCTAGAACAGATGACCGCTGACAGTCATGTTTTAATTCCAACCAGCAACCAAGACCCATGAAGTTACTTGCTCACTCACTCCCTGGTGGAACAGGGGAGAGAATCAGAAAAATAAAAGAGAAAAAGACTGCTGGGTTGAGGTAAAGACACTTTAATAGGTAAAGCAAGAGTTGGATGTAAAAGAAGAGCAAATACAAGGAATTTATTCACCACTTCTCATGGATGGAGAGGTGTTCAGCCACGTCCAGGGTTCCATCATACATGATGGTGCCTTGGGAAGACAAATGCCATAACTCCAGATATCTTTCCCTTCCTCCTTCCTTCCCTCACTTTATATACTGAGCATGAAGCCATATTGTCTGGGATATCCCTTTGTTCAGTCCAGGACAGCTGTCTAGAGCTGTGTTCCTCTCTGAGTTTCTTGTGCACACCTGCACACCCAGCCTACTCGGTGGTGAGGCGGTATGAGAATATATTGGTTTTGCACAGCCTGGTTTTTGGTAGCGGGGGGGCACAGAGGTGGCTCTTGTGAGAAGCTGCTGGAAGCTTCCACCATGTCCAGCAGAAACAATCCCTAATGGTTCTGACAGACATGTGACTGGCCAAAACCGGGCCAGTGAGAGAGGCTCTGTGATGACGTATTTAAGAAGAAAATCAGAACAAAGTGAGGACAGTGTTAATTCCAGCCAGAGCAGAGGAAGAGGTGAGAACACATGAGGGAAACAACACGGTGACACTAAAGTTAGTGAAGAAGGAGGTGTTGCAGGTGTCGGAGCTGAGATTCCTCTGCCAGCCATGGTGAAGCAGCTGTCAATGGGAAGGAGGAAGGGGCTGGCGGAAAAGGTGTTTTAAGGGTTTATTTTACTTCTCATTATCCTTCTCTGATTTTGTTAGTAATAAATTCACTTTGCAACCTTAAGCTGATCTTGCTTTGCCCTTCAAATGTTTTTCTCCTGGACCTTATCTCAACTCATGAATCCTTCATAAATTCTTT
Organism: Setophaga petechia; assembly: GCA_024362935.1. Lineage (NCBI taxonomy): Eukaryota > Metazoa > Chordata > Aves > Passeriformes > Parulidae > Setophaga > Setophaga petechia. The sequence continues at coordinate 11,844,323 of JANCRA010000026.1, read as the reverse complement.
TTTTTCCTTTTCCTCTCCTCTGCCCAGCTGTGGCAGGGGATGGTGAGTGAGTGCCTCTTGTGGGTGCGTGGCATTAGGCCAGTGTCAAACCATGACTGTCGCAGACAACTTTTATGAAAAATCCTTTCCTTAAGATTTTTCCTCCTGAGAAGCTGAGAGGCCTCAGGAACAAAATGTAAACATTGATTATCTGCTGCTGTGGAACACAACAGGTTGATCTGTGATTGGTCCATGTTGGATGTTTGGAATAACGGCCAATCCCAGCCCAGCTGGCTCAGACACAGAGCCTGAGCCACAAACCTTTGTTATCATTCTTTGCTATTCTATTCTTAGCTAGTCTTCTGATGAAACCTTTTCTTCTATTCTTTTAGTATAGTTTCAATGTAATATATATAATAAAGTAATAAATCAAGCCTTCTAAAACATGGAGTCAGATCCTTGTCTCTTCCCCAATCCAAAAACCCCTGTGAACACAGTCACACATGACAATGTCCCTCCTCTGCTATACAGAGGAGACCAGCTGCAGGGACCCCTTCACCAAGGGCAGGGCCACATTCATGGGAGGGACAGCAGAGCGGATGTCATGGCCCATCAAAGGCCTCCCTCAAAGGGATCCCCAGACCTTGCACCAGAGCACCACAACATGATGCAACAGATGCAGTGTTGCAAGGAAGAGTATCAAACCTAGCCCCCACCAAGCGGAGACACCTGGGCATTCCCACGTAGCCCAAACATATATTAATCCATTGGATTCTATACATTTTGCAGGGTGGTGGGAGACCTTCACCACCAAGACCAGACGGAGGGAAGCCATGAGATGTCATTGGGACCCTTGGGAGGGTGATGTGTTTCTACCTAATCCCTGTCACTCTCCCTGTTTCCCCCCCACTCCACCCCACCTATCTCTTTTTCTTTCTTTCTTTCTTTCTTTCTTTCTTTCTTTCTTTCTTTCTTTCTTTCTTTCTTTCTTTCTTTCTTTCTTTCTTTCTTTCTTTCTTTCTTTCTTTCTTTCTTTCTTTCTTTCTTTCTTTCTTTCTTTCTTTCTTTCTTTCTTTCTTTCTTTCTTTCTTTCTTTCTTTCTTTCTTTCTTTCTTTCTTTCTTTCTTTCTTTCTTTCTTTCTTTCTTTCTTTCTTTCTTTCTTTCTTTCTTTCTTTCTTTCTCTTTCTTTTCTTTCTTTCTTTCCCTCCATCCCTCCCTCCCTCCTTCTTTTCTTTTCTTTTCTTTTCTTTTCTTTTCTTTTCTTTTCTTTTCTTTTCTTTTCTTTTCTTTTCTTTTCTTTTCTCTTTTCTCTTTTCTTTTTCTACCTCTTTTACTATTGAAAAAAACATCCATTTTTTGGCACCAACATCTTACTTCGTTTGGTTTTAATCAAGTTCTAGGGTATATTTTGAACCTTTTTGGGTTCAATCCATTTTATTCACAGTGACCTAGGTTTTTTTGCTCTTCTGTGTTTAAATTGGTTCTTAACAGTATCTTACCCAGGAAGTAGTGTTTGGTCACCTGTATTCAAGAAAGATCAACTCAGACCAGGAAGGAAGGAAAGGAACTCCTTAAATTAAAAGACCTTGAGGGCAGGAGAACAAATTGAGAAGAAAATTACCATTAAAAGCACCATCAAAACAAAATGCTAGAATTATCTTCAGCAAGAATATTAAGAAAAAAAAATTAACTAATTTTACTGGACTTTGGTTCATAAAAGGAAAGATATGGAATAGTTGCCAGTGAAAATTGGAGACTGAAACTGAGGATCTTCTAGTTCCACGTCCCTAACTGTTTCAGAATAATAAAAAAAAAAAAAGCGTACATAATTTTGAATGGTTCTGGTTTTGGCAGGCTTGTCCTTTTTTATATGATTTGTCCACTTCCAAAACAAGATTCAGTGCTATACATGTGTCTCTACCTCCCTCAGATTTCACACTTATTAGTTATTTGACAAGGTACACTTCACCCTAAAGAGAAGACCACAGTTCCTGACCTAACCTCCCATAGGCCTCAGAACTGCTGATGTAATTGGGGAAACTGTCAGGTTTTCAGGATAAATCTTTTTTGGGTCTGAAACAACAGTGACATATTTCAAACTAAATGCATGTTGGGAAAAATCACATTTAAGTTAGCTTTCTTATTCAGACAAATTGAGAGAGAAGGGCAACACCAGTCACAAAGCAGAAGAAAAACTTCAGAAAAAGGCCAGGGGAAAAATCTGGTAGTGTTTGCAGAATGGAAGTGAGAGTGGGACAAGGACAGCTGAGCAGGCAGTGGAATAAGAGACAAGGTGTAATCTGTGCCACCTGGCTAAGATGAAACATGGGTCTCCCCTTTGATGAAGCCATGTCAGGGATACAGTCTTGAGCTAAGAAACAAGGCAACATGCTACCTTGATTCTGGCATTTGGCAATCTCACAAAAAAAAAAAAAATTGATTTGATTTCTCATCCCTCACCCTGAAAATTAAAATGAACAAAAGTATTTTACCACATATATATATAATCTTCTATCCAATCCTATATATAGATTTCATTAATTTAATACTGAACAAATATTCTGACCTCTTAATAGGTAATCACTCAATTGTCAGTTTCCTACTCTGTGCCATTCACCTCAAATCAACACAGTAAAATAATAATTTTAGTAATTAGTCTGATCATTTAAGTTAGATAAAGGTAAGGGGTAGATCATGCCCAGTTCTAAGTGCCCTACATCCATTGAGAGACTGATGTAGGACAGAATACATCATCTCTATGAAGCGGTCTCTGCTGGATAAAGCAATCACTTCCCTTACTATTCCTTTTATCTTTTTGACTATAGCACAAACCAGCATCATTAAGATTGAATAAAAAAGCTCTCAGATTGCAAGTCCAGAGGAAAATTGCTTAAATGACAGAAATTATTGTACATTACCACTTACACAGGTTAGTGCAAAGCTTGTCTCATGATGTGTGTCCTTCAGCTTCAGGGGAGCTCATATGAGTCCCTTCTCACTTGTGTTGGCATAAATCTAGAATAATTTAATGCAAGTCAATACATCACATCTGAATGCATGTCTGCAGCAGGTTACTTGAACATCTCTGCTCAAGGTTACTACTTCATTCATTTCTGATTCTTTATGGCTGTTGAACTGTAGGTTCATTTACTAAAACATTGCATATCTAGAATTTCAAGCATTAAAATGTCACTAGCTACCTAAAAAGCAATTAGAAATGAACTACAAATATATGAATTATTCCTTTCCCATACTCACGGGAGATTATAGTATGATCAAGACATGATAAACTAACTTTCATTCCTCTTTTACTAATAAGACTCATTTCTCCACTCATTCTTTATTTCTGTCAAAACCACTTGCAAATAAAATCTCCATTTGCAGCCATTTGAAATATTGAAATTTTGGATTTGCTGTAATCATATGACTTTAAATTCATTTGTACATTTGAATCCATACAAAATAGCTGTCTTTATTGTATTTTAATAATACAAACTGGGGCCAGAGGCCACAAAAATCTAACCTACTTTGCACCCTTAATGACTCCCATGACACCATCCTTAGGCCTTTGGGATCTCAATTATCCAGTGCATTATGCACTCAGAATTTTAATAATATCAAGACATCTTACCCAGGACTACTCAAGTCAATATGCACCCCACTAGACCCAAAAAGTATGGAGGAAAGTGTCCTATCTTTTTCAAGGATTATTTCACTACTAAATGGAAAAGATTTAGCAGAGAAATATCCATTACATCCAATCCAAAGAGCAGGCCAATGGCAGGCATAGAGAGCCAAAATGTCAGACCAGCTCCAGATCAGACACATGAGCCAGGCTGAGCAGAATGTTAACAAATGAGCTGGTTTTTTTTTTTTCCATTGTTAAGAAACATCTTACTTTTCTTGAATTTTGATCTAGTTCTTCCTTTGGTGAAACTGGAAGAAACAAATGTGCTAAAGGTTGTGGGTTTGATTTCTAAAATAAAGTCACTTTGTCACAGAAGTACTACGGGGTTCTTAAAAGCTGTTTGGAGTAACACAACACTCAAAATCCTGCTATGTGCAAACTGCTGTTCTCTGCTTATCAAGAAGACATGAAGTGAGCCCCACAGAGGGCATCATTAGCTCATCAATCCTCTGGCCACAGAAGGAGATGTACACGTCCTGCTTACATGCGTGCACACACACACACGCACATGCTCACTTGATAACAAAGAGATTTTAGTACATCCAAAAGTCTCTGGTTATTACTTTAGCTGCTGCAGCACTAGTTCTTCCACTAATCTCCGAAAGCAAACTCGGCATTACATTCCTTTTGGCAGCAGCTTGCTCCTACAACTTTTGCCCAGCAATGACTGAGAACATTTATTTTTACTTTGAAGGGTGCTACCTTCATGTCAGAACCCACATCTACTTGGAACTCTCCAATGTCTTTGGCATTGTGGTACATAAAGCCACGGTCTTCCACCAGTACAAATGTGCCCCGGGTCAGAGGTCAGGTCGTAGCTCTGTCTCACCTGTTCTTAGACATAGAGCCAATAGTCTTAATACTGAGGAAACAAACTGCTTTAGTATGGCTAGAGAACATTGAAACACTTAAAAGTCGTAGGAGTAAAAGCTTACATCTAGCTTCTACCCCCTATACAGGTGACCAGTAAGCAAGGGAATGTATAGAGTTGAAAACATAATTTCAAATATATTATTCAGCTACTATATTCCAGACACTATGGAGTATAAATCTTTCCAGGAAAAGCACATGAAGCTAAAAAATTAAATTTTCATCTAAATTCATAGATTGAAACCTAACTCAAGTAACACAGGTTGATACTCTTAACATAGGTCAGTATCACAATCACATGGGGTTTAATTTGATGTTGATAAAGCAAGATTGATGAAATATAAATAACTCTCACTACCTTTATTTTATTTCCATGCGTTTAAAATACTGTACTCAAGTCAGCTGTACTCTTTGTCTCCAAATAGTTTGATGTTATAAATCATAGAATAACAGTAAAAGATGTCTACTAGCCACACACAGATAAAAACACACATACAGTACTTAATTCAAATATACAGGTGAAAATGTCTCACCCACTTAATGGAAAAGTACTTGAGCTAGACAAGGCCAATAACTGACAAAATATTGTTAGGATAATTTTGCAGTCATTTTTTATTCCAAAAAGTTGTATTTTTTGTAAACTTGACATTTCCAAAACAGTGCAAGTGAATCAGAGTACAGGTAAACACAAGCTTCTAAATACAGGTGACATTAGTAAGAGTGAACACATTCTTCCAATCACAAGTTCACAAAAAGAAATATACAATTTCACAATATGTAAGTAATAACATTCTAAGTAAAAGAAGGGACGATGGTGCAGATATTCTACTGTGCATGCAAACCAAGCTCCAAAAGTAATTAGTCTTCACGCCAGTTTAATCAATGCACATTCAATGAACTATATTCTATTTTCATTTATATCCAAGAAACCCTAGAAAGCGGGTAGACTTGGGATTAATTCTGCGACTCCCTTAATTCTTTAGTGAAAGCAGTATTATATATTTCCATGTCAAATGGATACTATGCTTTAAACTTGTGCAAAACTCCAAAATGTGCCCATAAACAGAAGACATTCAAGAAAATTGATACTAAATATTGTCAAAGAAAAATTTTTCATGTCTATTGCTTTCAGCAAACTGGGCTTCCTGCACATCACTGACTTGGTATGTGGAGTCATTATCATTCATGTATTTAGGCATAGAAAGGCCCGTTTTCACTGTTATGCTTGCAAAAGTATTCACCACTTTGAAAAGATTGCTTAAGTTGTCTACAGGCTTGGAGTTTACATCAGGCATAATTTCTTTCTCAGATAACCCAAGCAACTTGTGAGTTTTTCTTGTCAGATGTTGAATCAATACACTTAATTCACTTTAAAACTATTTTCTCCCTAATGCATGCAGATAGCTAATAGTTAATAAATATTGGTCAATATTGTAGTAATAGCTGACACTTGATGATGGTGGTGGTAAAAAGCAAACAGGAATATGAATGTGGTCCATTTTTATAATTTGAATTTATCATGAATATGACAAGGGAAGAGCAAGACCTGCTCTCAAGCAGATTTCTTGCATGTTCTCTGCATTCAAATTTCCAAACTTCCAGCTGTTCTTTTACTACACTCTTAAGGAAGAAGACATCCTGCAACCTTTCAATCCTGGTTTCGCTTTCTACCTGGCTTTTTTTTCCTTTACATGGATTTTATACCAACATGATATTTGCTCCTTATTCACAAAAGTGTAAAATACAAGTAGAATCTAAACCCAAGTCTTACAAAGTTCCATTATTTCTATTCAGATATCCGAGAGCTTTTTGAAGAAACCTGTTTGAATTAATTACAACTGGATTTATTCTAATTCAAAACCTATTTGTTAAAGAATTACCAGCAATAAAAGTGGCAAGTTGAGCTCCAGTAACACCTGCATCTTTAGTAAACTTCCTTCTAAGTTCTTGAGGAAATACATTCAGTACTTGGAACACCCCGATAGGCAATCTCAAGACTCAAATATCCAAACATTTTAATCCTTGGATCTACTTATCTCTCTTAATATTATCATTCAAACAAACTCATGACTCAAGTATGTAACTCACATGAAAAAGACAATGATCACAGCATGTAGCAACTTATCACTTGCTTTGAAAGCAACATATCATAATCTTTAACAGTAGTTTTAAAACTATTCATCTTAATATTAATATGACTTAATTACCTTTTAAAAAAAATTATTGAAAGGAATTTGTCAATGCCATAGTGGTTCGCTCAATTATGTCCTTCTGGTATCTCAACTGTACAGTCCTAGAGACTGCAAAAGAAAACTTTCCAAAGAGAACATTCTGTGCTGCCTTCTTCAGTGAGCTAAAGCAAGCTACATTTTGCTACATGTCACTGAAGAAGTATTTTTATCCTCTCCCATCCTGGCTAGTAAAGGACAGACTCAAAATAACAAGTATCACAATTGTGAAATACTTTAGGTTCTGTAGCTTATAAATCAAATACCAAATTTAACTTAAAGAAAGAGACAGTAAAAAGATTTTGGCTTATTTGTATTAAATGATCTATATAAGATATTACCAAGCATTGTGAATTAAGCATATGAGGATTCCAGCTACCTTTATCTGCAAATCTCTCTTTTCTCTCTTGCATTGATGTTTAAAAGTACAATATAATTTTTTATATGTATATATATACATATATATATATATACACATATATATATGCACACGTATGTATTTCCAAAGATTTAGCCAGATATCAGTGCTTGAGTGAACTATATAGCTATTCAATAGAAATTATAAAACATTGATACAAATATAAAGACATAATATAAAAAGCTTGTATTTATAAAAAATATTCTTAGGTTAAAGTCTTCCCCTGAGGGCATACTACATAGTTGGATTCATAAATATTGCTCTGCACTGCAGCTTGGTTACCAAAGTTCAAATTTCAGCTCTTAAATGAAGTGTGAATTGCTCCAGTCACCTGACATGGCTGCAGTGGTTGCCTCAGGATATGTTGCCTAGCTTTTTGGAGTAATAAAGACACAGCATCAATGGGATCTCCGAAAAATCTGGAGAAGATTCCTTCTTCCACATATGGAAGATACAAGAGCAGGACCTATAGACTAACAAGTGCATGTCACATGACTGGGCAGTTTTGTTTTCATGGGCAGTTTACTGATTTTTCTGGATCCAGTTCCAACTATCTTCATTCTCCTTTCTGCTCTTTTCAGCCTCAATAATTTCTTTATACCTCCGTCGGAAGAAGCCCATCTGAAAATCAGAAGAGATGACAGTGGTAAGTTATTGAATCATTAAATTGATACTTCTTGGTCAGTATGATGACAGATAACATTATGCAGAAAGAACTAGCCAAGGAATTAGCATTTAATTCCTCCAAGTGCCAATCCGAAATCTTAGTTCCTTTTTTACATCAATATAAGTTAGATCAGACTGGGTCCCATATCTTCACAAAAACTCTGTTCCTTATAAGTGAACTACTCTGAGGTAGGACTCCTCTTATATGAAGTATGAGCTAAAAGAAAAAAGAACGTGAAGTATTTCTAACAAATACAGACCAGCAAAGACAGATACAGGTTTATTAGTTTAAAATAGAGACCAATGCTAAATTTGCAGCTGAACCTAAAACCAGGCTAACTCTTGAGTCTTAAGTAAATGCTGACAGAATTTTATGAACAGTACTCTCAGTATCTACAACCCCACAAAACAAGAGGGACCAGAGGAATACAGTGCAGTCACCCACCTCCCACTTCTCAGTTTCAACTAAAATCACTGATAGTCACTTTTGCATATCTTCTTGTTTCCTAAACACTTGTACTTAAAGAAATGCAACGGTTTTATCTCAGTATATAAAAATTCTCATCTCTGTTTCTTAAAGTGTCTCAGATAAACAAACATTATTTTAATAACAGACTTTGATAAGCATTCAAGAATAACTCCTCAAACTTAGCACTGTTGAGATCACTGAATAAATACTTTGTTCAACATAATTAAACATTTATTAAATTCCCACCACTCTAAACCCATTTTCTTATTCCTGTTGTGTAAAACATGATGTTTTAGTCTTCTTTTATTAACCAGTTATTCAGTTATTGCCACCCTTTATCCCCAAATTGCCTGTGTGTAGGAATGTTTTGTGTTGTTTTGTCATTACTAAAATTCCATTAAATTGGAATTCTTAGTTTCAGTTTTCAACAACTTTCATTTTCTTCAAGTGTATTTTAATTCACGGGGGTCTAAAAGGCAGCATATTCAATCTGTCAAGGGGGCTTCCTCAACACATCTTCCTAAAGTCCTTGCCTGTGCCTTGAATTATATCCTGAATTCACAGCAGCATGAGACTATGCACACACCATCCTATCATCAGTCTTATCTCTGCCTCTTGCCTTCTGTGCAAAGGACATAGAAGCTGTAGCACAGTCTAACATGCCTCTCTCTTTTGGTAAAATGGAACATGCTATTAATCTAGAGATAAGTGTACTCTGCTAGGAGCATAGATATACATATATATACATACTGTCGTAGTTCCAGCCAAGCAGGGATAATTTCTGCAGTAGCCAGAGGGGTTCTACTGGCTAGAACCTGGAGATTATTCTACATGATCTCACGTCATTTGAGGGATGGCAGGGAATCTCTTCCAGGGGAAGGGGTTCCTTCTGGTCAAGAAAACTAAGTGGGGGTAACAGTGGGGTAATGCTGGCTCTGAGCCAGAGGCAGCACTCCAGGTAATGTGGCTGCAGTTGAGTCAGGCTTAGTAGCATTTTGCATGTGAATCACTCTTTTCAACTCTTTTGTTATTAATATTGTTGTTGTTACTATTTGTTTTCTTATCTCATTGCTGTTTCCAGTAAATTGTTCTTACCACAACCTATGACCTTCACACATTTTGTACCTCCTATTCTCCTCTCCATCCCACCTAAGAGGAGTTTGGAGTGTTTCAGTGGGAACACTAACTTCAAGAATATATTTCCTAAAGCATGACAGCCTAATTTGGTGCCAAGTGGGTCACAAAAGTTATGATAACAACAGATCTGCAAACAGATTTGAACAGAGCAGGCTGGAAACAAACTTCATCTAAGCCTTTGCTGCATTAGGTACAGAGCCGCCTGGCTACAATGTTGCTTAATCTGTTCATGTGGTTGTGGCACTGTCCTGGTTCAGAGAAAATTTGGGAGAGAATCCCCAAAGGGGCTCCGGTAGGAAAGCGGATCCAATCGGCCCCTTCCCCCAACCGGTCCAGGAGAAACTATCTCCTTGGAGAAAAGTGGAAAAAAAAATGTTTATTAAACAATAAAACCTAAACAATAAAACCCCTTGCCACTCCAAAAGAGATGACAAACTGAGAAAACCCCAACCCCGGGTTGCAGCTGAGCTCACTCAGTCTCTGATCAGTCCCTCCAGTGCTGGAAATGTCACAGGCCAGGCCCAGCCTGGTGGGCCACAGGTGTGAGCTGCTGATGCTCTGCTGGGTGTTCAGTCCAGAGCAGGTTTGAAGAGATCCAAAGAAAAAGGAAAAAAAATCACAGTCCAGGGAACTGGACAAAGAAGTTTCTTTGCCTCAGATAGCTAAACTAACTAAAAGCAAAAGAGAGCTCTGGCCCACTGTCTGTCTATCTGCAGACAACACAGTGCAGGAGCAGGAATGTGGAGGAGTGAGTGCAGTGTCTGAAAAAAAAAATTGTGCGCTTCTTCTCTCCCCCGCTTCACTCTCTGGAATACATCTTAAAGGTGCCAAACTTATTATTCAGCATAAACAGAATGAGACGATTGGGGATAAAAGCATCATATAGTCAATCCAGGATAGATACTTAACCCTGTATATACTCCTCTATGTTCTCGCTGCATCACTCTTTTTCAGAGAAGGGAGAAGGATCAGAATTACTTTGTTGATGTACTGTGTTTATCTTGTGTAAAAGTTTATCACACAATAACATCTAATGATGGTCATTTGGGGTTTGTATTCATTGTTGTTCTCCTACCTTTGCCTCAGGCACACTATTTGGTAGTCCAGTAAAAATTGTACCTAGTCTGTTGTGGGAGAAGGGAAGGATGACTTTCCCCAGCTTTTTACCCGCTTTCCTTCTTCAGGCCTGTATAACAGCTCTGGAGGATTTTGAATTATCTTTGGATGTTAAGGAAAGCATGTTGTTGTTGTTAAGTCTGCCAGGTCTCCTCAGTGTAGTCCACGCCATTTAAAAAATTAACAGACTTTTAACATGATCTTTCAGAGATCTGCTCTGATGGTGGATAGTCATGAGTGGCACGGAATGTAGTGTGGAGAGTTTTGTTGAGACACAGCTGATGGGAAAGAGACATGAGAATATACAGCTAGCAAAGCAACAGCTGCCTTATTCAAGGACACAGTTTCCTTGAGCAAGAAGCTGTTCAAGAAAATATGTGATAACAGGAGGTAAAAAGAAGCCACAAACATCCTGAGAGAGGTGGGACTGACTTTTTATAGCAGACCAATAATGAGCTTTAGTTTTGCAATATGTATGAGTCCTATTACTTTGATTATAAAAGCGTGCCTGTTAATCAATAAATCTGAGACTCGTTGATCATCATCGGATGTGCCTGTCTCCCGTCGAACCTGTCAATGTGGGAGAAAAATGCCCAGTTGTTGGAGGAATCTACACCAATGACTTGAGAGTTCATCCCTGAAACACTACAGGATCCTGATAAAGTGACAGAATATTTGCAAGGAGAATGCTGTGGCAATTCCAGAGAGGTGCAATTTATTGCAATATGCTGGCCCCAGACTATGTTTTATTTATCTGGTGCTCTGTACTAGACAGCACTCTCAGGGGGAAGAGAAGGAAAACACACCAGCAGGCACTGTGGCCACTGCAGCTGAACCAGTTGAACAACTTGAGCCTCTAGCAGGTGCCCCTATAAAGAAATTCAAGACAAATTTAGTTCACTTAGTGAAGGATGAAGAGGAATAGGGCACTCACAACAGGAGGAAGAAGCAGGGCCAGAATCACCTGATCCCTACCTTCAGGTGAGCTGCAAGATATGCAAAAACATTTCAGCCACCAGTCAGGAGAGCCCCTTGTGACCTGCCTGTTCTGATGCTGGGATATCACAACATGCAATATGAAACTAGATGGTAGTGAAGCCAGGCAATTGGGATCCCTTTTCCAGGATGTAGGCATTGGCAGGGGGATTGGAAAGAGGACAGAAACTCTCAGCCTCTGGAGGCAACATCTGTCAAACATGAGGGAACAGTATTCTCTCATGGATGACCTAATAGTGCACCGAGACAAGTGGAATGCCATGGAGAAAGGTATCCAAGACCTGAAAGAATTCACTGCGCTGGAGGTAATCTATAAGGGATTCAAATAACAAACAGTGCCCTGTAGATCCAGATCGGATCCGGTGTACACAATCCATGTGGCAGAAGTTTCTGTGGAGTGTGCCATCATTGTACACCAGCCCTTTGGCATTGATGTCAATGAAAGAAGAAGAAACACTGCTTCAGGTGATCACCTGACTGCGACAATATGAAGTTCTTTTTTCCTCCCTACCAACCTGTGCCTCGGCTGTGAAAAGACTGTGGATAGACTTGAAAGACTCAAGCAACCTAGAGAGAAAATGTCCCATGCCCCTCTGCCAGTATGGACCACAATCGCTGCTATTGGGAGCATGTACCCCTCTGCTGGAGAGAGGGGTACACACCACGAGGTAACCTGCAGTTTTACCTGCACGACCACAGAGAGGACACGAGAAAGTGGGATGGAAAACTCACCTCTGCCCTAATCGCAGGGGTACATGTATTGAGAGGAAGAACAACCACCAATGAAAAATCTTCAAGGATAATCCAGTTTCCAGTGGACAAGCCTTCAGACAGAATGGAAGGGCTGAATGTTGTTCCTGATCCTCTTGAAGAGATCTCTAGTTCATGTTTACAAGAACTGAGCAATGACTGCCATGACCAGAACTACCGGGGCCCTGCCTCCAGCCGTGTGGAAGGGAGAATCAGATCTATTGGACTGTGTGGATCTCATGGCCTGGCACATCAGACCCTCAGGAGTAATAAGGCTTTAGTTGACACTGGCACACAATGTACCCTGATGCCATCAAGATCTGTAGGGGCATGACCTATCTCTATTTCTAGGGTGACAGAGGGGTCCCAACAGCTGACAGTACTGGGACCTGAGGTGAGCCTGGTTGGGAATGAGTGGCAAAATCACCCCATTCTGATTTGCCCAGAGACCTCATGTACCCTTGGCATAGATTAACTCAGGAGAGGCTATTTCAAGGACTCAAAAGGGCAACATTGGGCTTTTGGGATAGGTGCTGTGGAGACAAAGGAAATTAAACAACTGAATACCTTGCCTGGTCTCTCAAAGGACCCTTCTTCTGTGGAACAGCTGAGGGTGGAAGAACAACATACCGATCACTGCCACAACAGTGCATCATCAACGGCACCACACCAACCTAACTCTGTGGGCCTCATCCACCACTGAGTGCTGCTGTGAAGGCCATACTGGACCTTCAGTATGAACTGGAGTCCAGATTCCCACAAATTGCCGTGCATTCATCCAGACTGAATTGGAAAAGGGGGAGGCTCCAGAATAGTTGCAATACTTTGATGACATCATTGTGTATGGCAACACAGCAGAGAAAGTTTTTGAGAAAGGGGAGAAGATAATCCAAGTCCTCCTAATGGCAAGTTGTGTCACAAAGCAAAGTAAGGTCACAGTACCTGCCCAGGAACTTCAGTTTTTAGGAGTAAAATGGCAAGATTAATATAATCAGCTTCCAATGGGTATGTGGATGGAATCCTGCAAGGCAAGTCTCAGGAGTTATTGAGGGACAAACTGGATCAAGTCAGATTGCAGTGCTGAAAGCTGTCCAGCTGGGTTTAGGTATAAGTGAATTAAATAAATGGCCAGCACTCTACCTGTACACTGACTCATGAAAGGAAGCATGAGTGGGAGTGGCTAGACTGATGGAAAAAGATAATTGCCAGCACAGAGATAAACCCACCTGGGCTGTTGAATTCTAGCAAGACATCACTACCCAAACAGAGAAGTTGACTATATGTCATGTAGACATAAATGTATGTCTTGTCATACGCAAGTCAGCCTACTGAAGAACACCACAACAACAGACGGGTAGATTCAGCTGCCAAGATTAAAAGTGTTTCAGGTGGATCTGGACTGGCAACATAAGGGTGATTTTCTTCTGGCTTAGTGGGCTCATGACAACTCAGGCCACCAGTAAAGAGATTCAATATACAGATGGGCTTATGATAAACGGATGGACTTAACCATGAACACAGTCTCCCAGGTTACCCACAACTGTGAAACATGCTGCAGGCCAAGCAAGAAAAGCCTCTGTGGTATGGGGGACTGTCATCATGATATTTTCTGAAAAATCCCTTTGCCAGGATTTCTCTCCTGAGAAGCTGAGAAGCCTCAGAGGAAAAGAAAAACAATAATTATCTGCTGCTGTGGAATGCAACAGGTGCATCTTTGATTGGTCCGTGTTGGTTGTTTCTAATTAATGGCCAATCACAGTCAGCTGGCTTGGTCTCTCTGAGAGTCACGAGCTTTTGTTATCATTCCATTCTATTCCTTGCTAGCCTTCTGATGAAATCCTTCCTTCTATTCTTTTAGTATCGTTAGAATATATCATTTTAATATAATATATATCATAAAATAATAAGCCTTCTGAAACATGGAGTCAAAATTTTCGTCTCTTCCTTCATCCTGGAACCCCTGCAAACACCGCCACAGGGGACAATGGTTGAAATAGAAATATGGGGAGGTTGGAGACCTACCCTGTGCCTCAGACCACTGATAAGACCACCATCTTGGGCCAGCAAATCCTGTGGTGACATGAAACCCCAGAAAGAATTAAGTCAGACAATGGGACTCATTTAAAAAATCACCTCCCTGTCACCTGGGCCAGAGATCATGGTAAGGAGTGGGCGTATCATATTCTCTCTCATGTACCAGCCTCTGGGAAAATTAAATTATACAAAGGACTGTTCAAAAACCATATTCAAAGCAAGGGGTAATGGAACCTCCAAACATTGAGATCTACATCTAGCGGAGGCTAGCTAGTTAGTTAACATCAGAGGCTCTACTGACTGAGTTCGCCCTGCTCCATGAAAGCCTCTACATACCAGAGAAGGAGATAAAGTCCCCATGGTGCATACGAGGAATATGTGTTAGGGAAGACAGTTTGGGTTAGTCCTGCCCTCTAAGGCAAAGGCAGAGCCATCTGTGGGATTGTTTTTGCTCAAGGATCTGGGTGCACATGGTGGGTAATGCAGGGACAGAGAAACACAACGTGTACCTTAACGGGATTTGATTTTTGGGTAAGAGCAATCTGTAATGTTGAATTGTATAATATCAGTTGCTGAATGCACTGCTACTGTATGACATAACCATCATGGACTGCTCAGATTCACCAGTTGTGAGCTCCTGATGCAGCTTGAACCCACTCAACAGCACACCAGCCCTTCTGCCCTGGAAGACAACCTAGGACAGAGAGAATCCAGTGTCATGGACTAAATGAACTCAGCAGACATCTTGGAAGGAGGGCCATTGACTATAGAAACAATACTAGTGCTGTATATACATACATAACCCCCCCCCATATATATATGTGTGTGTGTGTGTGTATATATACACACATTTATGTATAGAGTTGGAAGGTGTAGGATCTGGGAATGACATTCATGATACAGAATAAGGGGTGAATAATATCCTAGTTCCAGCCAGGACAGGGTTAATTTTTGTAGTAGCCAGAGCAGGTATGGCTAGAACATGGAGATTATTCTATACCACCTCACATCATTGGTGGTGGTGGAGGGAAGACAGTTTCTTCAGAGGAGAAGGATTTCCTTCCAGTTGAATAGGTGGGGGAGAGGGATTGATGGGGTTTGTTGGTTCTGAGCTGGAGGGAATGGTTGGTGTGGCATGGCTGTGGCTGGGCCAGGTTGGGCTCAGTGAGCCTATTACATGTGAATTACTCTTTCTTTTATACACTTTCGTTATTAGTATTGTTGCTGTTGTTGTTTGTTTTCTTATCTCATTTCTGTTTCCAGTAAATTATCTCAGCCTGTGATCTTTAACTTTGGTGTTTCTACTCCTCTCCAGCCCACCATAAAGGAGAAGGTAGAGGCAGGGAGGAGCAAAAGGCTCAAGGTTTTAGTGGGAGCATTAAATTAGAGAATATCATTCCTAAATCATAACGCCTGCAACTACTTCATAAATGCACAGTAGGTAAACATACATATAAATGCTTACGATCTCAGTGTTACAAAGGTTCCATGACCTGGATGCCCCCCTGAATAACAGGAATTACACCTTAAAAGTAATTTCTTCAGTCATTCTATTGCACAGACTGTGAACATAGTAGCTTTCCTATGTACCATAAGCAAAGCTTTATCTGTTGCAATGTATGTTCAAATGCATGGATAATGGTGTTTCTATTCTGAAAAATCAACTCACAGAAGTGACTCTGTTGAATTTTCTTGCTTCCTAGCCTCTTTCAGAACACTGTATGAAAGGATTCAGAAACAGAGAATTAGAGAGGAGTTTCTCTAATTCCCAACTCCTCAAACTTACTCTAGAAGTGAGATTAAATTCTTTTTTTTAGCAGAAAAATATCATTGCTAGTAATTTTTGTACGTGGAACCCACAAGCTATACTGTGCAAAGAATTTATTTTCAGAAGACATCCTCAAGATTGCACCATCATAAAATCACAGTGAAAGTTCACCAGTGATGGCAACAGAATTCAGCTCAGTGGAGACTGCAAGCAAACAGCAGAAGTTTCTCTAGATTTTCAGTCTAAAATGGAAGTGAATTGTTATATTGATAACAAAAAAAAAAAATTGTAAGAGCCTACTACTTTCCTGTTCTGCTCCAGCTGGATTAATCATGGGTACTTATTTATTCTTGCTGCTACTACTTACACATGCTTAGGGAGCAGATGTTATGAAAACGTGCGTGGATTTTTTTTGTATGATCAGTTTTTGCAACAGAACCTACATGTTCAAAAGAAAACTGCCAAGAGAAGCACAATTTCTAGTTCTAAAAACAGATTTTAAATCCTTAAAGTTTGCATCTTTCATGCAACCATATCCTTGGTACAGTAAAACTTCCTCTTGAAGTTATAATGAAAATTATAGAAAGGCTTTTTAATTTCCTTGAGAGCCAAACAAACAAACCCCAACTACTTCCCACTGATGTTTTATATAAAAAATGTTTTTTTTCTGAACATCTGCTTCAGGAATAGTTTTTAAAAGTTGGCAAGGAGGGCTTTGGTATTTTACTACTTTTTTTTTTTATAAAGTATGCTGTCATATAACTTTCTGGTAGGGATGAAAAGTGAGCTAAAAGTTGTAATAAATATTAATGAAGCATGAAACCCTATATCTAGAAGTGATTCCACTATGAAGAATTATGTTTATTTGCTGTAAATTATGTGGATACTGTAAAATTATGTAGAGCACTTTAGTGCAAGCAAAAAGAGAAACTGGACCTTAAGGATGTATTTTTTTTAATGTTTTCAGAAATAGTGGTAAGGGATTAAATACATTTCCCCTCCTTCAGAGACAACAACGTTCTTTGTTATGTGACACTGTTCTTTAGTGACATATATTTACACTTAATGTAATAAAATCCCTCCTCAGACCATCACCAGAAAAAGGGGTTTTTTTTGTAATTGCCATGAAGAAATCACAACATATAGTTATTGTCTCACAAAAGACCACATATCCATCTCCTTACAATTAACTCATTTCATTCAAGGAGAGCAGTATTCACCATATGGGGAAGGCTGGTAAGTGTCACTATAGGACACAAAAGAACACAAGCACACCCCGCTCTCAAGGTGAAAGAAAAAAGGGACGTTTATTTTTCTGACTCCAATATTTATAGTTTTACAAAGGTGACAGCGGATTGGAGGGTGACAGTGACACCTCTCCAATGACACTGGTTAAACCAACAGTCCATCAACTCTCTCCTCCTCCATAAAGGAATGCAAACAGTAAGTTATTTACAAGAAAGTGCGTGAGAAAATTCCCTGCAAGAATGTCAACATCAGAAGGCTTAGAAAATCTTAAAAAACCAGGGTGACAGGTAAGTACCTTTGGTAAGCTGGGGAGAACAAGTGAACTTAACATATAATGATGGGTAATAAGGAGGCAGACAACTGGACCAAAGGAGGAGAGTTGATACTACATAGGGTTGAATATATACAGGCTCTTTTATCACTGGGGATGAGGTGACACCAGGTCCCTTTTCCATGGCTAATGCAGAGCCATTAAGAGAACTGAAAAAACCCACTGAGGAAAGCACTGCTGGGACTCAGTCCTGAATTTCAAGCAAGGAAAGGAGATAACAATCCTCATCTTTAAGAGGAGTATTGCTGTGATCTCATTTGTAGAATGGTTGTTTACAGTGGACCAGTGGTTGCTAACACTTGTTTCACAGGTAATGAGTCTCTAATATTGTTAATTTCTCCCAAATTTTGCTTTCCATATATATATATAGACACACACATATATGTACACATATAGTAGTTATATGTATAGAGCAAAGAAATACCCAGCTCCAGAACTGTGACCCATCAGGGAGTCTGTGAGCTCACACATCCCCATTCAAGGAAAGCTCTGATCAGTAAACCTCTGCCTGGGGAAGGCACTCATGGGAAGAAGAGCAACAGGAGAGTGCTTTTACAGGAGGCAAAGAGAGACTGTGTGTCCTGGTTTAGGGCAAATCTGGGAGAAAACCTCCTAAAGAGCCCCCCCAGAAAGCAGGCTCACACAGCCCCTCCCCCCAACCAGTTCAGGAAGAATTTATTTGGAGAGAAATGGAAGAAAACCTGTTTATTTAACAGGTAAAGCATTCCCCACCACAAGAAATGAGCAATACCAGATGACAGAACTCATTCACCACTCTGATGAGATTACAAAGTCTCTCCAGTGGGTGGTTGCTGTGTTAACAGTCCCTCCGGCACTGGGAAAGGTCACTGCAGGCCCCAGAAGGCCACAAAGCTCTTGGTGTTTTCCTGGGTCCCAGTCTGGAGCAGGTTTGAACAATTCCAAGAGAAGGGAAAGAAAAACAGTCCAGGGAAAACTCGGACTGCTTCAGCTACCTAAACTAACTAAAAAGCAAAAGGAGTGCTCTCTTCTGTCCCGTCCATGCCCAGACAACAACAGTGGAGTTCTGTGTTCCAGCAGACTGTGGGGGAGAGTGCAGCTGATAACGAAACTCTCTGCTTCTTCTTCTCCTTGCCTTTAATGTCAGAGCCAGTCTTGAAGGCACAGAATATAATAGCCAGCATAAACAGAACACCCGACTGGGGATACAAGCATCATAATGTCACCCTAGGACACTATGAAAAGCTGTGGAAAGCTGAAGGGTTATAAGGGAAGAGGAGGCATCATCCACTAATGACAACGCAGGCAATGAGATAAGGATAGATGGGCTACCACATTTTCCTTGTGTTTTTTTTTTCCCTCTTTGTAGTTTAGTTTTTTGCAGTTTAGTTAATAAAGTTTTTTCTCTTTCCCCTAAGTAGGAGCCTGCTTTGCTTATTCCGGGTACCATCTCACAGCAGACACCAGGGAGAGGATGTTCTCATGGGGGCACTGACATTGTGCCAGTGTCAAACCCAACAAGGTTTATTCTCCCAAACAAATAAAAAGAGAAATAGCTTGAAACATGGATTGTAGAAGAATGGTTATGTTTTGCATTTTAAAAAGATTTTTCCTATTAATATAAGTAGTTAGGAAATAAGAAAAAAATTATAACAGTCATATACTGCTGTAAAAACAACATTGTGTCTTAATTACAGTAGTGCTTCAAGACTATAACTGAATTAGGAATAGAGGTTTGTGAACAACAACACTCAAACAGAATTCAAAATTGTATCAGAAGGTTCTGCCACTTCTTAGTTTTCAATTAAGTTTCTCTAGTGCATACTCTGTGTCTTAAACTGCAAACAAGAAGTACTGATTTTTAACAATATTACTCTATTGACGAGGTTACTGACCACAAAATGCCAACAAGTAAAAAGAAAAGCCAACATGTAAAAAAAAAAGAGAGAAAAGTAAGTACTAACAAAGGGGTGAGAAATAAAACATAAAGAATCACTGAAGAAATCTCCCATGGAACAAGGCTTTGACAACATACTTTAGGTTTAGTGCCTTAGTCACAAGCTGTCTTTCCTTTCATACACAATTTCTTTATCTAATATAAGCAGTGTCCAGTCATACCTGATGAACAGTCTGTATTTACATAATTACTCTTTTACTGCCACATTGATAATCTAGGTGGATGTCCCAAGGCATTCACAATCAACTTACACTTCTCATCTTGTTTTGGTATGTGCTACTTGGGTACTTCTCCCTTCACATAAATTGTACCACAGCTAGAAAAATATGCAGCTAATCATGGGTCAAAGCAGGGCCAGGAACTACACCCCATTAAGATGCCACCAGTGGGCAGAGGAACAACACTCCCAACATCTGCAAAGCAGTGTTGCTGAGATTACAAGCATGTAGAGATTGATCACTGGTTATTATGCATCTCATAATGCATCTCTAAATGCATCTCATTTTACTGTCACCAAGAAGGCAGGGAAAAACACTTTGCACTTGGGTTTGCACAGCCCTGGATGATTCTGGCAAGCCATCAGTTTCAAGAGGATGCAGTGTGTTCTTTCTCCCAATTAAAAAATGCTTGCCACAGTACAAAGAGGTCACAAACAGATATTTGTATCAGCTTTTCCACCAAGAATTGTCAAACTGTCAATCCTGCGTCACAATGTGAGGAAGAGGCATGTCTGGAGAGGAGCAATGTGTCTTGTCTATAGTTAAAGGAGAAAATGTGCATTTCAGAGGAAGGATGATAGTGTAACTAAAGTAAGCTTATGAGCATGCAGGAGGTCTGGCTTCGATTATTCAGTCTTTCATTGCTTTTTGAGAGGCAAATCCCTTAACTTTCTTATAATGTAGGTTCTCATTTGCTCAATGAAACAAGTACAAGAAAATAATGTGATTCAAACATCACCATTGCACAAGTGGCTGCACACACATATAACACACACTTTGTACATGTACACAATGACATATATACTTATACAGCCAGGGAACTGAGGCAAAGGTAAGTTCAGCTGCTTGCTCAAAGATAAGTTCTCCTCTGCAAATGCTTTGTTTAGCTACTGTGGAAGAATTTCATACCTACTATCTATATCTGATCCCAGTGTATTGCACCTGATAGACATTGCTATGGCACAAAACATTAGTAACATACACAAAATAGCCCTTAACTTTTAACTTACTTTCATCTAATCTGGCTAAGATGTCTTGAGATATTACTGCTGGTATGTTGGGAGAATATCTGTAGTTCTTCACAGACATTAAAAGTAAATTTATTTCACATACTGTAGTACTAAAACAAGCACAGTTTTAAAACACACATTTTATTAGGCAGTTACTTTGTAATGTTGAAATTATAAGATAAAACTCTTTTTTTGATAAGAGCATTCACAAGTAATAAACTTATTTAAAGGGATATAGCAATATCAGGCCACCCCAATGTCTGGGAATGATTGGCATCTGACTCCAAGGCTTTGGAATGCCGAACACTTGCTTTATTAAAACTATATTATATTACATTATACTATACTACACTATACTATACTATGTCTATACTACAAAGAATACTAAAGAATACTTACTACTAACTAAAAACTCGTGACTATCTGCCAACTGTCAGTCCTCACAGCTTGGACTCGATAGGTTAATTAACATAAACAATTCCACCAGAATCCAATCAAGCAATCACCTTGGGTAAACAATCTCCAGACTACATTCCACATGCACAAACACAGGAGCAGCAGATAAGATAAGAATTGTTTTGATCATTCTTTTCTCTGCTTTTCTCACAGCTTCTCTCTGTTCAGAGGGCATGTAAATACCACAAAGGGATCATTAAATAAACTACTATTTTAACCAAATGCCCGATCTGAAAGACCAAATATCAAAAAACAGTCACTAAGGCTAGGTACCTGTCCTGGTTCAAGGCAAATTTGGGAGAGACCCAAAGGGGCTCCTCTAGGAAAGCAGATCCAATCGACCCCGCCCCCCAACCAGCCAAGGAGAAAATACCTCCTTGGAGAAAAGTGGGAAAAAATGTTTATCAAACAATAAAACCTAGACAATATTAATCAATAAAACCCCTTGCTGCTCCAAAAGAGATGACAAACTCAGAAAATCCCCTCCCTGGGTTGCAGCTCAACTCACTCAGTCTCTGATCAGTCCCTCCCAGCACTGGAAATGCCGTGGCCCAGGCCCGGCCCAGTGGGATACAGGTGTGAGCTGCCGGTGCTCTGCTGGGTGTTCAGTCCAGAGCAGGTTTAAAGAGATCCAAAGAAAAAGGAAAAAAAAATCACAGTCCAGGGAACTTCTTTGCCTCAGATAGCTAAACTAACTAAAAGCAAAAGGGAGCTCTGTCCTGCTGTCTGTCTATCTGCAGACAACACAGTCCAGGAGCAGGAATGTGGAGGAGTGAGCGCAGTGTCTGAAAACAAACTGCACGCTTCTTCTCGCCCCCCTGCACTCTCTGGAACAAGTCTTAAAGGTGCAAAACTTATTATTCAGCATAAACAGAATAAGACTATTGGGGATAAAAGCATCATATAGTCAACCTAGGACAGTACCTTAAAGTAGATGCATAATTCAGACTAGCAGCATGCATGGAAAAGATGTGTTTAGGTATGCAAAACAGTTAACTGCACACAGAGAGGGACACCAGTACAGACAATCTAATTTAATACATTGGGTTCTTTTAATACAACATGCCTTGCCATTGTCACTGATGCCAGGGTGTCACCCCATTCATCAATAATTTTTCCTCTAAGCAATTCTTCTGCAACTTTTCTCCCAGGAGCTGTTCAGTTGGCTTCAATGGAGCTACTCAGTAATGTGGTGAATAGAGCTTTTAGGTCTGTTATTTACCCTTGGAATATCTTTACCACGTAGGTACCATCTAGGTTGCTTCAGACAAGACTTATTCATCTAGGCTTTCATTTGTGCAAACATAGTATCTTTTGTTCAACACTTAGTATTTACAGTACTTCAAAAATTAAGAGAATTCCAGTGACTGGACTCATAAAGATCTTTCAGTGCTGAGTTAGGGTAACCTGAGTTTAATGAAAATACAAACGTCTTGCATCTTGCAGCATAGTAACTATGTACAGTGTCTTGCAAGACAGATGCTACCAATATACTTCTAAGTATAATTTAAAAAATTGGCCAACATTTAAATGTACAAACATTTCCATATAGTTTAAAAATTTTTGCCTATTGCAGAATTTTACTATATAGTTTATTTTAAAGAAGTCATAGAATGAACACAGCCATCAACAAATGTTCATCTCTGATTATCGCTCTCAAAACTGAGAAAGAACACAATGTCTACTGCAGATACGTCCAGATAAAATTGTCTTCTAAAATCTCAACAGGGAATAGGACAGTAACTAAAGATATCATTGCTGTAAACACAATTAATTTAAGACACATCTCAATCCACATTTTCCATTTCCTCTCCAAAGAAAAGAAAGAAACATTACTGATATATTTTTTGCTTTGTTTGAAAACTAGAGACTAAACTGTAATCCATAAAAAGTAGCTTTACAATCATACTTTGATGTATTTGATCGGTGAACAAGATTTGAATAAAAGTTGTACCATGTTCACAATTATCAGAATAAGTCACCTTCATGGGTTAGCCAAACCAGAAGGAAATGGCTATGTCTGGTGTAAGTTATAATACAGCATTGCCCATTGTGACACCAAAGACAGAATTCAGACTAGGCAAATCATATTTGCTCTATTATTGGCATTTGGGTCTGAGAGATGCTAATAATTGGCATTTGGGTCTGAGAGACTACCAATAAATATACATATTGTGTTCTGGTAGTAGGAAATCTTGGAACTTTAGGTACTTATTTGCAATTTTTCAGTGTACACGTTCGTTGTTCTTCTGGTTTAGACTCCTGAAAATGATGGCTATCTTTTGTCTTTTCTGAAACACATTCTGTACTACAACTCTACCTCTCTCTTGCCAGTGGATTACATCTGTCTGCCTGGTTCCAGGATAAGAGCAACACAGCTACAATGGCTGTGATGTTCTCAAAGTACTCTGGCGTGCACAGCTCCCATTTGGAGGACACTGAGACCACAGAGAACACTCAGTCACAACATTATTGTTGCACATTTGCATAGCTCATTTTATCAAGAAAGATAACAAAGGCATTTGACAAACACTGGACACATGCCACCACTGAAATGTTGCCAATCTTTCTTTTGAGGGTAGAGAACAAGTATCAAATGGCAGCCAGCAAACTCAGTGGTGAAGGCAGTGTTTTGGCTACAACAGCAGCATTAACCATTTACTTGTGCAAGAACAAAAAAGATGACCAAACTCAATCTTTCTGCAACATCCAGTCAGAACTCAAAAAGCACAGCTTTTAGTGGAGTAACTGGCTGTAGAAAACCTGAAGTTTGAGGCACTGTGGCAAGAATACAAACTTTTTTGGTCTCCACAAACCAAGAGTCTACAAAAATTTTGTGGTGCTTGCTTTGGGAAAGGAAAAAATAAAACAAGTTTTGATTGTTCTTGAAGAAAATAAGGAGACTTCAAATGATCCACTCAGCTTCTGCCTGGTGAAAATTTCATTTTTTGTACAGACAGCCAACCACTTCCAATGTCCCATTTCCTCCTCAAGGCTTCCTAGACATTATACAAAATTAAGATCTGTCCATGTTTGGGGGTAATACAGGTTTGGTGTTGAATCACAGAGGTTAATTATCACCTGATTGCATTTTTAATATTTGTAACAGGATAATATCGAAAAACTTATTCTAGGTCTACTGAACCTAGAGTCTGTATCAAAAAAGTAGTATCCTGAGAAGCCTACATGTGAAATAGCAAGTAACAACTTACTTAAAGCGACTAGATAAACATGTAACAAAAGCAATAAAGCTGAAAAGTTTATCACAAAACCATAGAGAATGCAATGCTTCAGGGACTACAGAAAGAGGAATTTCAGAGAACCCAAAAAAAGTCACTTTTTGAAGTTTTTATGGACAGACAGGACAGGTATGGGCTATTAGGTTCCTAAAAACAGAGATCATATGTTTGTGAATGAGACAACCTCAAAAATTCGAGGAAAAAGGTGAGCAGGACCTTAGTAAGTTTGAAAAGATAGTGTTGATATGTATTTAAATAAGGGAGAGATATGAAGATGAAAAAAAAACAAGAAAGAAATTAGAAGAAATATAGACTTCTTAAGTTCCAAGGCAACTGGTGCATCCCTCTACATCTCTGCAGAGAAGATCTTTGTGATCTGTTGTCTTGGGTTACAATGTAAGATGTATACCAAATATACCAAAAGTATTCTACTCCCATTTATATAAACTGTTAAAATGGGTGGAGCAATGTTCTTTATTTTCTCCTTGACTTAGCCCTGATAACTCCCTCTGGGGAAGCAGGAGCCACCCTGGGGGCACCATCTCTGCTAATGGGCCATCAAGGTCTCTCAGCATGACTCACAGAATAACATCAATCCATTGTGAGATAACCTGGCCTGGGGGAGGAACCAAGCACTTCTGGATATAATCTGGGGCTTGGAATGGTCCACAAAAGGACCACCACTGGATTCCAAGAGGACAGGACTTCTCAATAACCACCACTGGACCTCCAGAGAAGGACCAGACCTTTTCAACAGGATCACTGTTTCAACAAGACAACATCCATCACTCCAGTGGGACTGCAGACAGCATTTAACTGGACTGCTACCACCACCCTGACCAACAGGGTATCAGGTCATATTCTGACTCTGCCAGTTCAAGACAGCATTTCTGTACTACTGCCTTTATTGTAATTTCCCTATTAAATTGTAGTTCTGATTTGGAATCTCTCACAGAATATTTGTGTGGAGTTAATTCCTCTGCTGATTTGCTTCCAAACAAGCACAGCTGTGAAATACATCATTCCCACCAGTAGTGCCTAGTAAGTGCTTTCACAGCAAGTTGATCTGACTGCCTTGTTTATCTGAACAATTATGATTCTTCATTTTTGGCTTTATCATAGTACATAATGGTTTATTCTTGGAATTATATGTACAGAAAGGAAGGAGCATGTGAATTCAGAATAAACACAACAACTTTCACCACAGATATGAAATGCCACTCAGTTTCAATAGGCTTCTCTGTCCCCACCTCTTAAAACACCATTCAAAGTCATATAGCTTCAAAGTCATAAAGTCCAGCTGGGGGACTTTTTTTCAATTGTAATGTACTCTTACTGGAAAGATCATATATAAATAGAGTGGGGGGAGAGAGAAAAAAATAAAGATAGGAATATATCTATACACACCTGTAAGTGTATGCATATATATGTGTATATGTACACATATATATTAATGTGTACTTTGGTAACAATAACCCCATGTATCACTACAGGATGGGGACAGACTGACTGGAAAGCTGCCTGGCGGAAAAGGACCTGGGAGTTCTGGTCAACAGCCATCTGAACGTCAGCCAGCAGTGCCCAGGTGGCCAAGAAGGCAAATGACATCCTGGCCTGTATCAGCAATAGTGTGGTCGGCGGAACCAGGGCAGTGATTGTTCCCCCGTACTCAGCACTGGTGAGGCTGAGCCTCAAGTACTGTGTTCAGTTTTTAGCCATTCACTTCAAGAAAGACATTGAGATGCTAGCAAAAGTCATGAGAAGGGACAATGAAACTGATGAAGGGTCTACGGAATAAATAACATAATGAGTAGCTGATAGAGGTAGGTTTTTCAGCCTGGAAAAAAGAAGGGTCAGGGGAGACCTTACTGATCTCTACTACTACCTGAAAGTAGGCTATAGCCAGGAGGGAGTCAGCTACATGTCTCTGGCAACTAGTCACAGGACAAGAGGAAATGGCCTCAAGCTGTGCCAGGGGAGATTCCAGTTGGGCATGAGGAAGAATTTCTTCGCTGGAATGGTGGTTAAGCATTGGAATAGGCTGCCCAAGGAAGCAGTAGAGTTATAATCTCTGGTGGTGTTCAAGAAATGACTGGATGTAGCACTTACTGCCATTGGTCTAGTGAACAAGTTGGTGATTGGTCAAAGGTTAGACTCAATGTTTTTGGAGGTAATTTTTACCTTGATTTTATGATTATGTATATATCTCTGTCTGTGAGAGTGTGTGTGTATGTATGTATAACAGTCACACTGCTCCCCTACACTGAAATCCAAAGAGGTTTTGTGCCATAACAGTATTTCCCTATGCACCTCGGGGTGGAAACTGTAGTGTTGGGGTTTTTTTGTGTTTTTGTTTTTTGTTTTTTTTTTAAATCAGTTTTATTTCATTGCAGAGCTGCTACTCCAAAACGTGACCACCAGGAAAGGGGGTTGGTGGGATGACTGCTCAGGAAACATTAGTTAGATACTGCCACCTGAGCTGTAAATGAAAGGGAGAGAAAATGTTTTGGGGCTTGTAACATAATACAGAGCAATCACTGGGAAAGAGTAGGTGCAGTGTTCAGAAGTATTTATTTTTTTTCTTTCACTGGAATATGATGGGCTTTTTGTTTTGGACCACTTAAAAAGACTTAATGTTTGAAGCCCTAAGTAAGAGAAAGGCTCTCCTTCCAAAAAGGGGAAAATTTTTTTGATTTTACTATATAGATGAATTTAAAGTTAGCTTTAGTCTTGTTTAGCTTCAAATATCTTCTGAATGCTGAAACAATATGTGAGGCAATGGCAGCTACTCTGTGTAGGGGAATACAAGTATTCTTTCAAAGACACACAATCCAAAGTTATTTCTCCTAAAATCTAAAAAAAAAAGACTTCAAATTCTCATTTTAAGACAAAAGGCAAAAATGTACTGTGTAGCACACACTGATGAGCAAGAATCCTGTGGCAAGGCAAATCCCCCCACCCCATACGTGGATGTTAGTCTCCTTGTCCTTCTCTCCACAATCTTCTCAAAAATCCACAAAGTAGAGGTTCTTATTACATGAGACATCCAGAGATCAATTCTTTGACCCAGGAATCCAGGAAGCAATGCTAGAAACCTCATTTTAGACAAGTCAGAGCTTGGATGCCATAGGGACAGGCTCAGCTCAGAGACATGCTTAATGTCAAATAAATAAGTTTTGATAAATGTCCATTTCCTGTGTTAAACATACCACAGAGAAACAAAATAATGTTGCTGCAGTGAATATAAATGAATATAAAATCTTTGTTTTGAAGATCACTTCCACAGATGGCTCCATGGATCACTCAGCTGCCCAAATGTCCAGCCTAGTACTCACTTACACATTCCCTCTTTGATAACATTTTGTTTTTTCAGTGCACCTAATCTAAAATGATATGGATGAAATAATTCACTTCACAACTCAAGCCAGTTCAAATGTAGGAATTTCAATCCAAAACTGTAAAGCACTACTGTCATTAATAGAATATTTATTGTGTTATACCACACTTCAGTTTTGCCTTTGCATGGTGTATACCTGGTCTAGATATGCATAAATACATTATACCCAAAGAAGACTTTGTCCTGACACATTGCTTCAATCCTGACACCTGAGGGAAGCGTGTTTGGGACAGCACTTGCCAAAATAAACCAGCCATCACTGTCTTTCCCTCCTGAATTGTTGCCAGTGCTTGTGAAACCACAGACCTATCTAGCATGTGGGTAACTGGCCTGAAGGAAAGCAACCTCCTGCCCTGTTCCATTTTCCACAAGTATCAGCAGGCCACCAAAGGGGCATGGGCCAATCTCCACATAAAAAAGCAAAATATATTGCTGTGGGCAACAGTGTGAGAACTCCTCCTGCTCCTTCCTGCAAATAGACAACCACAGGTGAGGCATGAGTGGGGAGAGAGAGCTATGCTGCAGAGAATCTGGCAAGTATCAGAGCATGTCCCCACAGATGCCTGCACAAAGTTATCCAGTAGATGAACAAAACAGAAAAAGCCACAAGTTGGGCTGTCCAACAAAATAGGCAAAAATGGCCCAATTTTTGCCATCTGCCAGTCTGCCTTATGCATGGCATCTTGTGGAAGTCAGGGAAAAGCTGTTCACCCTCTCTGAATCTGTAGGCACTTAAACCAGAGAAAGCCCAACATCTACATGAAATATGAAAATAAATATAGAAATAAAGCCACTCAAAAACTGATCAAGCTCATGCTAAAAAGCTTTTTATATGTGCATAAACATGGCTGTGATCTTGCACATAAATAAATAAGCTTTTATTTGAAGTGAAATAACCAAACATTTAACATCACTTCCATTGAGAAGAACCCCCTAAACTGTGCAATTTTAGATCCTCAAATAATGAAATAAATACCATCCTCATCTTAGTATGATGCACAGTAAACTTATTCTGTTTAAAAACAGGATTATGTGCTGGAATGTCCCTGAGATCTCACTCCTGCTAATGCTATTAATTCTAGCAGTGTGTAGTGTGAAATATTTACATGTATTCTAGTATTCTTCTGTAGCTGAAAGTAGAAAAAGTTACAATGGTATAGCAAGCAAGGACATTAAACAATAGCTTGAGTTTTAGGCTTGGCTAAGATGCACCTTAAGACTGCAGGAAAATAAGCTAGCAAGATAGTAGAAGGTTTTAACCTTAATAATGGTCTATTGTGTATTCTTAATAGAAAGGAGACAAGCAAGCATTGTATGAAGCAGGTGTACATGTACTTTTAGTAATTGGCTAGAACAATTGTCTGTAAGCTTTAGCAATACACTTTTGGCTAGGAAGTTTTTCAAATGTCCTGTAACAAAGAAATCTTTGGCTGTACACTGGCTGCATGTGAGCTTTTGCCATCTTCCTATTGTCTCAACCATGTAATGAGGCTGATGCTGCAATAAAAGTTCAAGGAATGTACCCCAGCAGTCCTGTCCTTTTCGTGTCCCCAACACACCTTCTCATGTCAGTTTTATATCAACTTGAATATTACCATAATTTTAATAAATACAGTAACTACTGAGTGTGAAATATTACTTATATATATATTTATGTATCAAACTAAGATAAATTAAAATACTGGCTGATACTACCAGATCAGAGTTTTAATCACTTTTCTCTAAAATAAAGCCTTAAATTATTGGATCCTTTAGTAATCATGCAAATCTGTGGATGAAGTACTGGAGCTCATCTGGCAAAGCCCAACTGTCATCTCTGACTCTGGGCAAGGGACTTCAAAATCCTTTGCCTCAGCACATATGCATGCAAAACCAGCTGTGTAACCCCAGTTATAGCTATTTGCTGCTGTTACTTGGCATTTCTCTCAAAGCTTTCATGCAACAAACAGTTTCTTCACATGTACTGAATGATCCCTATAAAATTTAAGAGAGCTTGAAGTATCAAGATTAACCCAGGAAGCAAAGAACTGTATTAACTGTAGTGGAGATCAAGAACTGAACTTGTACAAATTTTACCTGAAGACTCACAGGGTGATATTTCTCTTATTTGCACATTTACAAACAGTTTATTCATGTCTTTTTATGACAGGAAATGAAAATATTAAATCAGTCATATAGCTATCAGCAGCAATATATCCTTTATCAAAACTGTGTGTCATTGAGACATAAACCCTGAGCCTCTTCCAATCTTACATTTTTCCATTTTCATGATTATTCTTCTATATTAATTGCATGGACTTTTTTTCCTTTGACTATTTCTCTATTACACAGAAAACAGTATTTCCCAAATGCCAGAGAAACAGAAGTTATGAGACATTCTAGACTGTGGTCAGACATTGTTTTCCAAATGAACATGGCTAGTGAGTACTTAGAAATCTTCAAAACTGATTATAAAAGTACTTTAAATCTATAACCCACATAAAATTTATATATTATATTGTATTATATTATATTATATTATATTATATTATATTATATTATATTATCTGTAACCCAAGTGTATACACACATCTGTATAATTTAAAATAAGAATTGCATGGCCAGTTTTAGGTTTCTAAATCCATTTTATAGCTTCACAACCAGCAGCAATATGTCCAGCACATCAGGGCTGTGGCCTTCTGTCCCAGCACAGTTGGCTAGTTGAGCCTGCAGCACACATACTACTAAACAGTGCAAGTCAGGGTCCTGGATTTCTGCCATGGGAATCAAAACAATGCTGGACTTGTTCCCATGTGTGCATTTGAGATTTACTTCTCCCAAAGACAGTCCCTAACCTTGACTCTGGTCTTTTAAATTTATGGATTGGTAACAGGGAACTGAAAAATGAAAACACTTGAAGTTCCTTACCCTTCATATTTACCACACCCGGCTGCTGTCAAGTGTTAGCATTAGTCCAGTTTTGAACTGTAATAGTGCTTGGGTAAAAGAATTGCACTTTATCAAAGACAGTGTGAAGGTTGTCTTTTAACAGGTCCAGATGCTTCTTGCTCTGTTAAGGCATTTTACTCTTTGTCTGAGGGATCTGAAAAATGTATTGCTGTATACTCCTCTCCCAAGGGCACCTATCTCTTGGAAAGTACCAGCTAGTTTTTCCAAGACATATACTCTTTGCTGGTCAGGCAAAGTTGACCTGATTTTCAGGAAACTCTGTTCAAAT
The DNA here is from genome assembly GCA_024362935.1 of Setophaga petechia. Lineage (NCBI taxonomy): Eukaryota > Metazoa > Chordata > Aves > Passeriformes > Parulidae > Setophaga > Setophaga petechia. The sequence goes on along the minus strand of JANCRA010000026.1, from coordinate 11,813,151 downwards.
CAGTGAACCTCAGTCATCATAGAAACATAGAAATGCAAAGTATTTAAGTGTAATATAACAGCAGATTTCTATGAGAGACCTTCCATTGTCCTGAAATGGTTATTGTAGGTTTCAACTTTTAATTACCGGGCTCTAAAAACCCCACTTCTTCACTTCTTTCACTTCTTGCATGTACCTCACAAAAGCTTGTTTATTAAATTGGTTTTGCTGACTAAGGACTTCTGTAAAGGAGTAGACAATTATTCAGCTCCTAAAGAAAATTAATGTTAAATACAAGGATAAATTTAAGCTTTTCTTCCCTGGGATTAGCTTTGGTTTTATGCTGCATCTGTTATCTTACCTTCCATAAGAGCACAGCCAGCAACAGGAAGATGAGAATTCCCACCAACAAACTGATGGCAATGATCCATCCGACAACATACCCACGAGGCTCCAGATTGTGCAAGGCCTCAAAGACCACCTACATAGCAATAAGAAAAAAAAACTTTTTAGAATTGGAAGTTGTATTGTTTTCTCTTGTACTTATCTTATTAAACATATTGTATGGTGGCCTCACTGATCATATTTCATCTGTCAAACAAATAGAGAATGCAGCCTTAATTTAGTGCTTTCCATCAATTTTTCCCAAAGGATTTAAAGTTTTCAAGTGGATTTAGAGTAGTCATGTGTTGGATCCAAGAATATCAGATTTGTCTCCAACATAACGCCCTGCCAAGCCCCAACACTGAGCTTGTTCAGGTGCTGGGCCATCAAACGTGCACATAGTTTTGCATGAAAAAATCCATCCCTTGGATTGGCAGGGATTGGCATGACACCTTGCATTGCTTGTCTTACTCATCGTGCTCTGGCCCTGCCAAACCCCCAGATGCTTCACATGAAATACTCATTATGAACTTCTGTGGGTTAGGTTTTCTCGAGTGAATTTCTTCCCACTTGTTATCAGGGAGATGCTGAGGGTGGCTTTCTAGGTAAACAGACAGTGATTAAGAAACAAAAGGAGTAGCCAAGCACCCTGATATACTGTTGAAATGGTTTTGGGGAGGGCAACGGGGATTTGGAGTTTTTAGCTGTGTGAGAGCAGTCATTTCCTGGCTTGGAGCAGAGACAGTCATGCAGGGTTTTCTTTCACCTAGGAACTCTCCTGCACAGTGGTTTCAACATTGCTACGGAGCTCTGCCTGCGACCTGCTTGTAAGCCCGTTGCTTGCAAGAAAGAAAGAGTTCTGGCCCCATTGACTGAGACTTCACCAGCTACCAGCACCAAGAGAGACAAGCACAGCCCCTGTGGGTACCTGGGGGAGTCATTCCTTTCCACCCTCTCCCCAAAGCCACTGCGTGGTGAGATGCTTGAAGCCAGAGCTGCCCCCACCGGACTTCTTCTCTGTATGGTAGTGCAACATCATGATAAACCCCTACCTTCCTTCCCAGCATGTACCTACTCCAATTAGCTACGCCAAAGACTGATCACGACTCGCGTGTGTGCCTGGCAGAGTAATTTTCCTTTTCCTTTCCCTCTCTCTCACCTGAGCTGCTAGTATCACCACCAGGGAGGTCCCCTTCTTGCATCAGAGTGCCCCTGAAGCTACGACAGAGATACTGAAACTTCTCTGCTTCACCAGAGTCACCATCACCCCCTGTTGTGGTTGTAACTACACCAAAGGGGAAATAGCTTAACGGGCAGGAAAAATCTGTTATTGGGTTTTAAAAAAATCATTGTTTTTATAAAAGATCAAATCGTGAGCCAAAATTATCAAAAATTTAGCAAAGATTTTTTAATTTGTCTCCAAGACCGAAGTTCAGTCTTCGAAACCACCACAGCCAAAGAGACAGCGTCGAGCCCGGGATTGGCGCCCGGTGAACACGGATCTGACCTCCCGAGGAGTGTCAGTCTCCCCCTGTTCATGCTCGCTGCTTCGCACGGCGAGCTTTTATACAGTTTATTCTGCCCGAGGCAAAGATGACCAAATTTCCTTTGTGTCTCTTCACATGCATCGATGTTTCTTTCCATGTGCAGAGACGGACAAAAGTTGAGTACAGGTATGTCATCGACAATCGACTGCGGAGCAGCCGTGTATTCAGATGTATGAGGTTGGCACTGCTGACTATCTTGATAGATGCAATCAGCAGGGCGATAATCGCTCTTGGATGGCTCCTGACAACTCCACCTTCCTGGAAGCTTCTATTCTTATGTTAAGGTGTCGATCGTTATCTTAACTTGTGTCTGGGAACTAGTTGAATCTAAATAAGACAGCTGCTCCCAGCCGGGGTGGTCAAAAGACATGGTTTGGATTTCACAATATTTTATACCATACATTAATAGTATGAATTATCCCTACCATACATTACATTGCTGTTGTTTGTTCTGTCTTGTTACATATACATATTTGAGTAATCAACTGTTCTTCTTTTTCCCATATTCTTGCCTCAAAGCTCCAAAATTTTTGAAGCCACAGGAGGGGTAATTTTTGCATTCCAGGAAGATTTCCGTCTTCCTTGGCAGATATTTGTATTTTAAACCGAGACTGCTTGTTAACTACTTTTTACCCCCCAAAAAACTGGACAACTGATACATCACTACTAAATACAAATCATCCTTGTTATGCTTTACAAGACACATTGTGTGAGAGGCAAGGACACATACAGACATAGGTTTTTCTGGAAATGTTGAGAGCTGTTCTCTTCTCTCTTTTTCTATAGCATGTATGGCAGGGAAATACAGACAACAAAGAACCTTTGCACCATCTGTCTCAAAAAGATAACGGGAGCAAATTACATTATTCATATATACTATCTGAATTTTCAACTTCTTATTTCAATCAAAACTAGTTCCTCAGTAGAAAACTCGAGAACAGCTCTCCTCAGTGAAGGAAATTTCTATGTTAAATTTTGTAATATCCAGCAAATGCAGAGAGGCAACAGGGGGGCTTTCTAAGACAATTCATTTGCTTTGTCTGGCTTTGTTTTGCAAGACAAAGTAGCTGGTTTTCCTCCCCCCTTCACAAACCGCTTTCACCATCTTTGCTTAAAAATGCCAAAACCATTTTGTAGATGCTATAAATGGGTAATGTGATGGCTGGGTCTCACAATTAAGAGATTAATATTATGTGTATGTTAAGAGAAATTTTATAGATGAATAGTTATGTTATTTTTGTATGTTCTCCCCATGCGCTTGAGGATACTATTGGTTGCCTTGGCCACAAAGGCTCACTGCAGGCTCATGGACAACTTGTTGTCCACCAGGACCCACAGGTCCTTCTCTGCAGAGATGCTTTTCAGCAGTTTGGCTCCCAGCCTGCACCGGTGCAGGGGGTTATGTTTCTCCAGGTGTAGGACTCTGCAACTGGTTGAATTCCAGACCTTTCTTTTCTGCCCATCTCTCCAAACTCTTGAGGTCTTTTTAAAAGGCTTCACAGCCCTCTGAGGCATCAGCCACTACTCTCAACTTTGTGCTGTCAGTGAACTTGCTGCCTCTTCCCCCAAGTCACTGATGAACAAATTAAACAATACTGGACCTGTCACCAAATAGCATATGTGAGCTTGCTACCAAGCCCCAGGATTGAATGACAGGGGCTTCTCCCAATCCGGTCTCTTACGAAGCTGCAAGCATTTCACCTGCCAGATCCCAAGGGAGCGTGGAGTTCAGACCAATGAGAACATACAGACCAGGTCTTTAAAAATGCCCTTTACAAGGAAGGGCTTGGAGAAATAAACTTCCTCTGTGCCACACCAACATTGGGGGTGAGTGTCTCTGTCTCCTTGCCCCTCACCTCCCACACGTGACTTAACACATGGTGAACCCCAAAGTGATAGGAACTCAGCAACACAGAGCAAAGGAGACACACAGTGTTATAGCTGGATTTTGGTCTACAAACCAAAACCAGATTAACAAACAGCCTAGAAAAGGAAAGTGGGGTGGGACCTAGATTACCGGGTGTCAAAGCCTGGATCGGTGTTTGGAACTGGAGAAATACAGCAGGAAGCTGGAAACATGGCATAAAAGCCAAAATAGTGTAAAACCAGATTTCCGGTGTAAAACCGGGACTAAATGGTTAGACAGTGGCAAAAGACCCCCTCGGCAGACAGCAGAAAATGCCATGAGGGTTTAAAAACCTGTTTTGTGGACTAAAATAAAAAATAATTCATGCTTGTGTAAAATATACATGAAATAAGTTGTGCTTGCACGAAAAATCCTTAAAGATTTAAAACCACAAGCCACTGCCGGGGAAAAGATTGCTTCACAGACTGCAAAACCACAGATGGCAGCAGAGAGAAAGATCTAATTAGCAAACAAAAAGACATGGCTCCATGTGGAGATGGGCCCTTTCCCGGGACAGTCCAGAGACTCACCCAGGTGATGAGTATTCGTTAAGTATCTACAATCAAGATAGTCAGAGTCATCAAGGGCATGTATCCCAATACCAAGTTCCCATAACTCAGAGATCAGCATTTATCATTCATCGCTTCCCAGAAGCGGTTTTGTCCAGTCCAGCACAGGAAAAAGGAGACTACATGAATATGTGAAGCGATGAGAAGAATAGGAGAAACTCTGCCCCAGGCGGAAAAAACTATAAAACTAACCCAATGGAAACAACATTCGTGAACTCAGGGGATCCGAAGCGGTAGAGTTTGGATCAGTGTTCACCCAGCTCTGATCCTGGGCTCGATGCTGTCCCTTTGATTGTGACTATTGGAGACGGAATCTTGGTCGCAAAATAAAAACCTATTTTTTGATTATTAATTCAGCTTTATCATTTATTACCTATAACAAAGACCATGAGAGCTTGGATGTTGAGACCAGAAATCTACATGATGAAGGTACTGATTTTCTTCCTTCAAAAAAGAGGGATGGTTTCCCCAGGGAGTGGGGGAATACTGGTAGATGCTGGCATTGTCCAGGGAGTCAGCAGGATGGATTGTGAAATCCAGCCATGTGGAGAGATGGCGACCATCATAATCTCGGCAGGCTACACAGCCCTGGGAGCTCTGAAACACCTGTTGCCCACTGTTGTAATCACTATGCAGCTACTTCAGGACCTTATGCTGTGGGACGCGGCAAGCACACCACGCTGCCCTGCTCCGGGGGACCAGACTGTGGGACGTCCACTCCAACCCCTCCCGGGACCAGGAGAAACTCCGCAACCATTACTCTGTGCCACGTGCTCAATGGGATCAGCCTCACACCCTCCTCAACTGGCCCAGCAGCACTCCCCATCCACCCAACACCATGGGGTGGGGCGGCGTGGGGCCCCGCCCCTGATCCAGCCTCAAAGGGACACAGCCAAGTCTCTGTGGAGCCTGGCCGCACCTCCAGGGGGAGTGGCCCCACCACCGAGACTGCTTCGAAAGAGAGCTGCAGAACTCAGAAGCAGAGCTTGGGAAAAACCCTTGCAAAGATCCTGCTTGCAAAAAGGCAGTGCAGGGAGACAGGAAGGAGTGGTACCGCAGGGACAGAGAGTGTCGTGTCTGCCTGAAGAGATGGAATCGGACTCACGGCTTAAATGTCTCACAGCAGCTGAAATCAAGACCCACTGTCATCCAGCCAAGCGAGAAGCCAGCAGCTGCTTGCAAATGGATGATAAAGAGACAAACAGACACTAAGTTTCCTTCCCTACAAAGCATTGCAACCACATTACCCCTTAATAAATCAAAGTTTTAATTTCCCAGAAATTCTAACAACTTGAAAACATTTGCAATGGGTAAAGAGTTCATAATACAGTGTTTGTTGATTTTGTTTGCAATTGCTAAAGCTAAAGTTAATAAGCCCACGATCAGTAAAATGTTATCTTTCTGTCTCAGACTATTACTGCTGTGCATCAGGAAAGCATTGTGTGTGTATTGTTATGTATTTTTTAAAACTCCTACTAATTATTGTCACAATATTTCAAGAAGGATGGGTAAGATCCTGGGTAAGTCCACTAAGATATTCATGTTAAAAACTTTTTGTTTTGTTTTGTACCGGACATTAATACAAACTTGTTTCTAAAATGTAGAATGCAGGAAATCTCTCCCAACCAAGTCATTGGCCTAATCAACTATGAACCTGGCTAGTAAAGATTCTGTGCAAAAAAGCTAAACCTTTTTCTTTTCAGACAGGCGTAGAGGCTTCGTTCGGAAGTAGCCCTCCAAGTTTGCTCATAGTGAAAAAGAGACCTTGGAGCAATCCCCAACCTTATTAATGTTGTTTAAAATTGCATGCTTTATTTCTATTTCTACTTATTATAGAAAGAAAGAAGGGAAGAAAGATTGGGGTGAAGATACACCCCCCCTCCCCTTTTTGAGTTTTAAGTGGTGTCATGTTCTTATATTTTATAATAAGTCATATAACAGTACAATTTTCCTATGAAATCCAAGGTAAAGGACATTGGACGGCATTCTGATGTCTCTTCGACAGAACAATGGAGCACAAATGACCACCTACCTCATGGACAGTCAAGATAAGGACCTGAATTGTTTACAAAGTATTTTCCTGTTCAGAAACTGTTTTTCGGTTTACAGATTGTTTTCTGGGTGTTGGGTTCTTCAAGAGATAAATGGGTTACAGGTTGTTTTTAATAGCTGTGCTTTTCTATAAAGGTTAAATGGGTTAAAGGTTGAATGGTTTTAGTTTTTTATAAGTTGTAACATATAAGCATTGTGCCTATGGCCTGAGTTCTCCATCAACAGATCCTGAACATAAATGCTGCAGCTTCCATGCAAATTTGGCCCATGCTGTCTTCTGCTGTCCTGTTTGCAAAGGGCCTTTGCAGATGGGTAACAGAAAACAAGTTACAAACTTTATTAAACAAGGCAGGGTGAGATATTACCGAAGAGCATATGTGAGCTTGCCAACCAGGTCTCTTATGACGCTGCAAGCATTTCACTGGCCAGATCCCGAGGGAGCGTGGAGTTCAGACCAATGAGAACATACAGACCAGGTCTTTCAAAATGCCCTTTATAAGGAAGAGCTTGGAGAAATAAACTTCCTCTGTGCCCCACCAACATTGGGGGTGAGTGCCTCTGTCTCCTTTCCCCTCACCCCACACACGTGACCCAACATGGGCCCAGTACTGAACCTTGGTAGACACCACTAGTGACAGGCCTCCAACAAGACTTTGTGCCACTATAACACTCTGGTATCTGCTGTTCAACCAGTTCTCAATCCACCTCACTAGCCATTAATCCAGTCTCCCTACTTCCTGACTTTGCATATGAGAATATTGTGAGAAGCAGTGTCAAAAGCCTTGTTACAACAGAGGTAGACAATACACACTGCTCTCCCCTCATCCATTCAGGTGGTTGTCTCATCACAGAAGGCCATCAGGTTGGTCAAGCATGGTTTACCTTTAGTGAATCCATGTTGACTACTCCTGATCCCTTTCTTATCATCCATGTGGATAGAGATGGCCTCCAGAATGGGACACTGCATTACCTTTCCCTTTCCAGAGATTGAGTAACGCTGATTGGCTGGTAGTTACCCAGGTCCTCCTTGGTGTTTTTGAAGACCAGGGTGATATTTCTCAGGCACCTCTCCTGATCACCATGACCTCTCAAAGATGACCATGAGTGACCTTGCTTTGGTGTCATGATGACAAGACTTGAAAACACAGCAAATAGACATGAACTAAGCTCTACATATTTAGCATTATCCAAACATATTCCCATAACTAGTATCACAATATTCAAAATAGTTCTCAAACATGGATCAGTTATTCAACCAAGAAAAAATACTTTTTGCATTTTAGATAATAGCACAAAGCCTTTGTCACACTTTTAAAAATATTTTGCTGAACAGAGAGCTTCTTAAGCAGCAGACTGTCCCTCACACCCAGTGTAAGGGAAATACCAAATAGGGATCAAACACAGATCTTCTGTCTTCTTTGTTGTTGAGGTTTAAGATTCTCTCAATCTCTCTCCATATATGTTACTAGGAGACAATAATGACCAGGTACTTAAGAGAGAGAAAAGAAGTGTCCACAGCTCAGGGAAGGGGTCCAGCTGGCTACTCTCTCTTTTTACCTAGGGGTTTCTCTGGGAAGGGCAGAGATACTGCAAGAATTTGGATGGGAAAAGAAAGAGCTGAGGCAGCTGCTAGCTCTGTCTCTCTCTCTCATCTTCAGAGGATGACTGTTTAGCTGGAGGGAATTCGCTGCCACCACTGGAGCCTAGCCCACTCCTGCTTCTTCTGCTGTGGGGTAAGCCTCTGCTCATGAGTTCCCACTGAACTGGGAACCTTATTTACATCCTACCTTACTGAAAAAGGACTTTCACCATCCACTCAGGTCCTTTGGGGAAACCCCAGGATCCCTAAGCCCCCTCCTCCACCAAGGAAGCCTCTCCTGGCCATGTTCAGGAGTCCAGTGGCCACTGCCCAGCCCCCACTGGTTTTTGCCACTGCTCCGAGGTTTCTTTGCTACACTGTAATTCACACCCCTGCCCTGCAGGGAGGTCCTGCAGTTCCAGCTACAACTGTTGAGCTTCTGATACACCTCATCTACCACCCTGGGACTTTGCTCATCCCTGCCTTTCCAGCTTGCCGCTCTGAGGTTCCTGCTACAGCTCCTTTTGCTATCCTGAGGGATCGGCTGAATGAGTTTGTAAGAGAAGCCCCCTCTCCATCCCTTTCTGCCGGCTGCGTCCGCCATTACCATGTACAGAGAGGCGGCACCACAGCGCCCCCTGCAGCTGCAGGGAAAGCATCGCACCTGCCCTGCCTAGCCGGAAGCCAACAGCGCCCCTGCCGGGTGTGACTGTAACTGCGCCAAAGGGGAAATGTCTTAGAGAGGCAAGAGACTATTTATAGGGATTTCTGTTTATGTTTGTTGTTGTTGTTAACATTGTTGTTGATGTTCACCTTGTTATGCATACACACATAAGTAAAGACCTGTTATTCTTTATCTTGTATCTTTGCCTGAAAGCCCCTTAATTTCAAAGTTACAATAATTTGGAGGGAAGGGTGTCATATTTTCCATTCCAAGGGAGGTTCCTGCTTTCCTTAGCCAAGACACTTGTATTTCTAAGCAGCTTGGAAAGATGATCTGATGTGGCAGTCCAGTTTTCACAGATGCTAAGGTTAGCATCTATCTTACGGACACAGGTCTTATGACTACTTCTTAGATAACTGTCGCAGACATTCTTTGTGAAAAATCCTTTCTGTAGGACTTTTCCTGCTAGAGCTGAGAAGCTCAGTAACAAATGTAAACAATTATTATCTGCTGCTGTGGAATGCAACAGGTCCACCCGTGATTGGTCCCCTGTAGATGTTTGGATTTACTGACCACTCACGGTGGAGCTGCTATCACTCTCTGCCGAGACAGACCTTTGTTATTCTTTCTATCTCCTTTCTTAGTTTAGCCAGCTTCTGAAAAAGCTCCTTTCCTTTCTATCTCTATGTAGTATAGTTATAATGTTATATATATATCATAATATAATAAATCAAGCCTTCTGATAATGGAATCAAGATCCTGTCTCTTCCATCCTCTGAAGACCCCTGTGACCACCGACAACAACTGGTGACCTCGACTGAAAAGGACAATCATCACAGAAGTGGATTCTAGCCAGGAGCTGAAGAACTGAAGATCCTGATTTTGGACTGAGTTCACAGCCAAGGCTGACCACAGTGAGAACCTGAAAAGCCTCGGGGAAGATGTATGGAAACCCTAGCAGCACCGTGCAGCTGGCCAGAGAGTGTTGGACACTGTCTCAAGGTACTGTTGGCTTTTCACCTCCTGAGGATGAGGCCACTCGAAATTTGTGGCTACTGCTCTGGAGATTTACTCCCCTAGAGGCTGAGGTTCCATTCTCCCCTTCAGAGGAGAAACTTATTGCCCTCTGGCAAAAATGGGGTGAAGAAGATGGAATTCTTGGAATTTTCTTGTCCCAGAGACATTTATATGATTTTTTCGTTGGGCAAAGCTTTTCGGTTTTTTTACAAATGTGTTATATGCCCTCGACATCTTCGTGTGGGAGTGCATGGACTCCATTTTCCAATTCGCTTTGGATCGAGGTTTGGAATATCCTCGGATTTATTTAACATTTAAAGCTCTTTTCCCGGTTTTGGAACGGAGAGCAGCTGTTTTTCCCTGGGTTGCAAGTGCAACGGTCTCGCTCCGTTTCCACCGACTCCCGTGGGAGGAGACCCTTTGGAGGGGGATGAAGAGATGTGGGCGGCACTGGCCTTCGAGCTCTTGCTGCCCCAACCTGCCCCGTGGGTGCTTCCCCGTCCGCCCCCTCCCGCGGCCGCCCCTCGGGCAGAGCCTGTGGGCGCGGCGGCTCCGCCTGCGAGCCTGGAAACTCCTCCCCGACTGGCGCCGAGAGCACAGCGGCGGGCCCCGCCTGCGAGCCTGGAAACCCTGGCCAGCACCGAGAACACAACGGTGAGCCCTGCCCGCAGCTCCGCCGGCTTCCCCGCCTGCGCCTGTGTTGCTAGGCGACAGCGATGCGCCGCTTTTGGAAACCGCAGCTGTGCTTCCAAGCGCTTCCCTCAGAGGCAGAGTACGCGCCTCCGCTGCCGCTCCCGGAGCCGAGCGACCCAGCAGCGGCGTGTTCCCGCCCACCCCCGCTGCCCCCACCAGCCTCACCAGCCGCCCCAGCTGCCCTGGAACTGGCAGTTTGTTCGAACTCAGACCACCCCGGGCTGTCTGCGGCAGCGGCGCCAGCGGCCGGCCTCTCCTTCAGTGGAGGAGGCATGGCCCGGCAGCTGGGGGCGGGGGCAGCCCGGCTGCCGGTTTTCAAAGTCAGCATTCTTGGCGGCATGGGGGGTGTTTTTTCAGGGGTTGCCCCTTGCAGATTCCCATCTCTGCCGCCCCTCGCGAGCTCCAGCGGCGAGGGAGCAGTGGGTTTCGAACAGCCTGACTTTGCTCCTCAGCCCGGAGGGGGTGGGGGTGATGCTTGGAGGCAGATGGGAGCAGCACCTTTTGCATTTGCATTGCAGAGGCAGAGGGCACAGCCAGAAGCGACCATCCCTCATTTGCTGTGGGGAACAAACATTCCTATAGCCGAGATGAGCATTCTTGGGACAGCTTCTGTCCCCCCACTGCTGGCATGGCTCGGTGTTTTTGGGGAGAGGAAGTGTTTGGTCACCCATTCTGCCACTGTGACAAGGGACACCCTGCCTCGGGGCCTGGGCCTGGGCTGCTTGACTTGGCTCCTTGGCCCAGGTCCACCTCCCGGCCTCCTGTAGGTTTTGGGGGTTTTGCTTTCCTGTTCTGGTCCTGGACCACCTTTCTGTGGGCCAGGTCTGGGGTTCCTGATCCTTCCACATGGGCCAGGGCCCCCCAGGGCCTTTCTCTGGCCGCTGCTGCTGCTGCTCTTTCCATTAAAAATAAAATAAAATAAAATAAAATAAAATTAAATAAAATAAAATAAAATAAAATAAAATAAAATAAAATAAAATATAAAGGGTTGAAACAGCTGGCAGCAGCTCAAAAGGATTGAAGGGCCAAAAATCAGCCTTAGCCCAAGTTAAGGGCTGTGGCAGGACACTCGAGAAGTTGTTTAAATTGTTTGATATTGTTTGATGACTATTGATGGACTTTTCTGCAAGAAGCTTGTTTCAGGACCAGAAAAGGACTTCCACATTTGTCAGAGGAACATCTTCAGTCCATGGACTTTTCCTGAAACTCAGCTCCTTGGACTTGAATTGTCTTTGCATTGGTTTTTGCATTTTCTTATATTGTAAGATTGTTTTAGTGATATGATAGAATTGTATATTCTACAGGTGAAGAAATTCCCTGTGCATTCCACAGCAGCATTTTTCTTTTTAATTTAACTAAATAAAGAAAGGTGAGATGTCGCAGACATTCTTTGTGAAAAATCCTTTCTGTAGGACTTTTCCTGCTAGAGCTGAGAAGTTCAGTAACAAATGTAAACAATTATTATCTGCTGCTGTGGAATGCAACAGGTCCACCCATGATTGGTCCCCTGTAGATGTTTGGATTTACTGACCACTCACGGTGGAGCTGCTATCCTCTCTGCCGAGACAGACCTTTGTTATTCTATCTCCTTTCTTAGTTTAGCCAGCTTCTGAAAAAGCTCCTTTCCTTTCTATCTCTATGTAGTATAGTTATAATGTTATATATATATCATAATATAATAAATCAAGCCTTCTGATAATGGAATCAAGATCCTGTCTCTTCCATCCTCTGAAGACCCCTGTGACCACCGACAACAGATAACAAGACATTAATTTTATTTTCCTTTTTGCCTCTAAAAAACCCAATCTCTTTACATTTTAAGTATTGCCAACTTTACTGAAGGGACCTTTAAAGCAGTCTCTGGTGCCTTCTTTCCACTACTCAGCAAGCAAATGTTAACATATCACAACCTCCAGCACAATAGACCTATATGAACTTCATCCTGCCAAAAGACAGAGCCAGAAAAAGCTGCAGAGATGAAATAATATGTTGTCTCTATAGCAAGAGCTTCACATTTCAGGTCTGAAGCACACTGGCTAGAAGATCCTGGTTCTAGCTTTTGCAGTCACAGCTTGAGCTAATAGGGTAGATCAGCAGCTTCTTAGCTGTCTGGTTTCTTCTAGCAGTCTGGAATCAACACACATGTATAAAAAAATCCATTCAATGCTTTGTAGTTTGGAGAGGAGAACAGATGTTGTGCATGTTAATGTCCCTAGCCATCTCAAGTCCTCAAAATCTGCCTGCATAAATACACAGCAACCGCAGTGAGTTTTGGTGAAGAAGGTACCAACACCAAAAAACCCAAGCCAAACCCAACCTGAATCAGACTGAGCAGTCAGAGTATACTGAGTATCTGGAGTATCAGGAAGAAGACAATACAGTCAGTGACAGGATGCCAGGGAAGCAAGCCATCTCTAGGGGGAAGGTTGGAGGCAGAGGGTAATTGGTACTGGAGAGAAGTACACCATCTGCCACCTGCTGCTGGACCCACTGGCCATTGCGCAGTCTCTAAAAGCTGTTCTTGGGCAAACCTTGAATTCCCTGTCCTTTCCATCCCAGCAGCACAGCCTCTACAGGGTGGCTAACAGTTTGGGGAGTGCAAGGCAACCTCCATCTCAGCACAATTCCCACAGCTCTGACCTATAGAGAAGACAGAAGCAATAAGAGTAACTGATGCTGAAGATAAGGGGTGTGGTGTTGGCAAAATATCCCAAAAGGTGCGGTAGGGGCAGCAGGTGGTTCACAGAAAGCACATATAACAGTTACAAAATACAGAGTGGATTAGATGTTTGCTTTCAGATTCTGATAAAATGCCAGGGAAAAAACATGAAAAACATCCCTGTCTTTACATATGAGGATTTTTAGTTTCATATTTATCTTTTCCATTTTGCACTGTACATGCAGGATTTGAAAGTGGGAAAGCCCAGGAGGCAGTGCAGCTTGCCATTTGGCTTTACGTAGCTCACACCTCAATCAGGTTTCACACAGTGTAACTGCCCTACTAGAAAATAACTGAGGTTTCCACCCAACCACTGATTTTTGCAATGCCGAACACATATGTACAAGAGGACCTACCAGTTCATCTTCTACCTGTGCCAACACTTGCTATATCCTGATAGCTACATCTTGGTTAACAAATTATGAAGAAACAGAACTTTTGTTTTTAAGAAGTTTTAAAACACCTTATTTCAGTAAAGTATGTAAGCAAGGAGTTAACTGAGTAGGAATTTTTGAAAGTAATTAAAGTTCATACTCTGTCAAAGGCCTTTTTGGAGGAGGAACAGACTCTGCGCTGGTACTCAGAAAGAAAAGGAACATACTTCAGCAAATGCTGATTTAAAATGCAAATTGAGAAGTTTTCTTTTTGCTTATATATATTAAATAAATTTTAGGCACCTGCCTCATGAGCCACAGCACCATGGGAGGCATGGTGCTTATAAAAAAATGCTTTTCTGTTTCTGTATTATCATCTAGATTATTTCTGTTTTTTCAAACCACACTGCATTGCTGTTTGACTTTTCCATTCAAGTACTGTTATGCTTGGGGGGAGTTCACCAGTAAAGACACTATTCTCCTTTATGTCTGTACATATATGCATATACATCCCTTCTACATCCTAGGTTACAATATAAAGATGTATTCTATCCCCATCTTCAAGAGCTGCTGAAACCAGGAGGAGAATAATTTTTTTCCTTATCTCCTGTTAACGGGCCCACCAATGTCTTGCCTCCTGACTCAGAGATAACTCCCTCTGGGAGCCATTTCTGCTTAACGGGTAATCAAAGACCCCACTGCATGACTCTGAACGATTTCAGCCCATTGTGAGATGCTCCGCCCAGGGGGGAGGAGCTAAGCATCCCCATCTGGATATAATCTGGGTTTTGGGACACAACTAGCAGCCCTTACCCACTGGTTTCCAGAGGACAAGAGCTACCAGATCTTTTCTACAGGATTGCCACTTCAATAAGACCATTTCATCTGGACTGCTACCACCACCCTAACTAGCAGGGTGTCAGGTTGTATTCTGACTCTGTCAGTGGTTTTTTTCTTTTGCATTATTGTATGTATTTTGAGGGTTTTTTTCCTTTTCCTAATAAATTGTATTTCTGACTTGGAGTCTCTCTCTGGTTTTGCTTTCAAACCAGAACATATTTATTTATTTACATATACTAAGAAAAGCAGTATTTTCTTAAAAAATACAAACTTGAAGTTTTCTTGCAACCTGCTTGACTCTATCCCTGGGAAATTAACTGTAATTGATTGTTATTGTGTATTCTATTCCGTTACTCAAGTGTATGTTTCTACCTGCAAGACTGCAGTGTAAAGACAAGAAAATCTATAAAAGGAATATTATAGCAGCAAATGGAAAGGTAAAATAAAATTAATACCTTAACATGACAAAAACAATATGGCAGCAAATAAGTTGCTGACAAGGAGGCTGCAAAGCTGCTGGAGAAAGCTCCAGCCAGATATTAAAAGGTAAACTGGGGAGATGCCTTAAAATGCTGAGTGTTTCTAAAAAATGAGAGGTTGCTGGTGAATTGCTCAGTGGAAGATGTATTCCCACATGCATGAAAAAAAAACAACTGGAACATCATGGACGCTGTCCAGTACCACAAGCTGCTTCCACACAGACATGGAGAACAGGCCAAAGTCAGGAGTCCTGAATGCTGCAGGCAGACAGCTAAAGCTTAGGTTCATGAATACACATTTAAATTTCCTTGCACAGAATATGCATATAAAGACAGCTTCCAAGTCTTCATAACCATAATCTGACTTTTTGTAAGTTTTATTTTCACTGTTGTTTTTCTCCAAAATATATTATCATTGGAAACATAAACATACCTAACTTCTGAGCAGAAAAAACCCATGGAGGACACCACTTGATTGTGTTGCATTGTCTTGGTTTAAGAAAATTTAAAGGGAACACTCTACAATGAGTTCTCTCCCTTAGTGTTAATCCCTTTCCACTGATAAGAAGAAACCGAATAGTAGTAGATATAAGTGGAAAAACAGCAGTTTACTACCAAGCAAAACAGCAACAAGCAAAAAAATAGCAGTAAACAATCACTAGATACAAAATTGCTATTTCTCACAGATGCCCACCAGAGACAAACTTGAATCTGCAGTGACCCATCCTAAGATGCTGCCCGCCACAGCTGAGTGTATGGTTTTAAGGACAAAGGGAAAATGGCAGCAAACCCTCCCGTGAAGGTATAGGAGCTGTTGAAGCAGTACTAGTGGCAGACAGAAATAGTCGGGGTGTGTGGGATCAGTGTTCCCAATTGCTGCCACCTCCTGACACATGCTGGACTCTGCCAGTTCTGGTGTTGCTGCCTTGGGTCCCTACTCCAACGGAAGAGGAGGAAAGGAAGAACAGACTTTCAGCACTGATGAGCGGTACCCAGGCACCAGACTAGGGTGCCAGCTCGGGCTTAGTTCTGTCCACAGATGTTGCAAAATAACAGTAAACTCTGAAACAGTTTCTGATTGCAAAATGCTGATTCTCCACTTGGTACTGTTGCAAGTAGACACAAGAAAAGGCGAAGAGGCTAGCCAAACAGGGAGAGGGAAAGATCCCCAAGTGTCCCAATTTTTAAAAAGCCCTGGGCACCACCTCCGTATTATGTTTCCTCATGCAGGGGTCTTAAAGAGACAGTAACAATTTTGGGCATAAATAGATAGGGGATACAGTAACATTTTGGGTTACCTGGGATATGCACTAAACCTAGAGTGACTGAACACGAAATAAAAGAACAGTGAACTCTATCCAGAAGGCACAAAAGGTTCAGAGGATTGATGGAGCATACCTGTACTTAGTGGATAGTACCAGACAGCAGCCTTAAGCTTTACAGGTCACTGTGTTACAGGACCTGCATACATTTTATCTGGGGTTGCCTTTTCATGCGGTCAGCTTTGCATTCCCTCACTTTCAATACAGGAAGACTCACAGGCATTTGGATAGTTTTGTTGTAGTAAAATCCAGTTAATCCTTCCTTCCTTCCAAAGGCTGTCCTTTTGCTCCTTAAGAGCATTCCTCCTCTTCCTGCACACAAGCAGCAAGCAGAAAATGTGGAATCTTCAATCTGGTATTTGACTACTGCATTCTTTTGGAGCTTATTGTTGGTTTTGTTCATAGAGCAAGAAGAAGAGAACCAAACCTTCATGGAAACTCATATGATGAAGAAAATAAAGTATGCCTCCTGAAAATATGATACCAGTTTCAGACAATATATATGGATGCTAGTACTACTACTACTATCATAGAGCCAAATCCAAACTCTGATCACCTTCTTCATGTGATTTGTCAAATATAAGAGCTCGAGCAGCCTATTGTAACCAGAACCAAAAATACATAATTAGAAATCACATAAAATCATATCCAAATCCAGAGACATTATTTCTGAGAATTGAACAAATGCATATTTTTTTTTAAATAGTTTATTTTTAAAGACAACCTGCTACCCAACTTAGAGATACTCATTCACACTCACTGTTGAAGTTTCTGACAGAGTTGGTGTTTATATGGGTGGTCCACTGGTATTTCTTAACTACCATAAAAATATCAGCCTTCCTTTTCTGTTTGTCTTCTGTCTCAACTTATCTTCTTTACAGAGAATTTTCACTCTGATACTATACACTATAATGTAATAGTGCCAATTGAAATAATGGTACCTGGTCTTAAAAACCATTTAGATGTTAATAATGATAATAAATTAAATTATAATAAGCCCACATTTAGCCTTAGAAAGCAAAAAGCTTTTTCAACCTTAGCATGATAAAGTGTCTAGGGAACACTGTCATAAACAGTCTCATAGGAAGTCCATGCACAACTGTACAAAAGGAGCTGCTATCCAAATGGATACACTACAGCAGTCTCTGGTCAATGAAGAGTGAAAAATGAGCTTTAAAAAGGAAAAGAGGAGGTTGAACGATGACATTTTCTTTCTCCAGTCTCTATTTCCAGCTAAATAGTTGTGGCTTGCAACAACTACTCTTCCCTTCTGCATTTCACAAGAAGAGAACGCAGAAAAATTAATACTTTGAGCCAAGCCATATCCTAAATTTGTGCCTGAACATGACCCTGTGCAAAACATACAGCAATACTGAAGCTGGCATATGGAAATACCACAAAGTAGAGAAGAATTGGCACTCATATGAGAAAATACTTGAAACTACAGATTAATGTTACATGGCTACAGCATTTCAAGTATGCTCTTTTACAGCTAGGGCTTTCCAGGAATTGGAAGCAAGCTCTTGTTTGAAGCTTAAGACAGCTTCCCAACACATACACAGTGAGCTTCATAATGCGACTCAAGGCCTGATGAAAGGCTTTCTGAGAATAGAAAAGGAAAAAAATTTCTTTTTTTGCCTAATTTTCTATTTTTTTTTTCTCTAAGCATTAGATAACAATGAAATACATCAGAGCCAGCATTTCTAGAAAAAAAGCATTTCTAAATTTTGAACATTAAAAAATATCAATCTGACACATTTTACAGTGTGCCTATCATTCTTAGATATTCTAAAACCTCTTACAGTTGAAAATATTTGTCATACACATACAGGGTTCTTCCATTTCCGTTGAGACATGGGTATCACAGTCAGGTGTTAGTTCAGTCATATTATAAATGGGTAATGCGATGGTTGGCTCTCACAATAAGAGATTAATATTATGTGTATGTTAAGAGAAGTTTTATATATACATAGTTATGTTATTTTTATATGTTCTCCCCATAATCCTCTTTCCCTTCTCCCTTATATTGTCGCCACTAGTCCGGGCATCTAGGGGAGGGCAACCTTGTTACCAGGAGGTGCAGCATGGCAACACCTGACCATCAATCAGGCTGTAAGAAAGTGATCTCCACCAATGGATAGCAGAGAAGAAGTTGACTGACAAGACCTTGGGAGGGGCCAAGAGTATAAAAGGCAGAGCATTCATTTTGTAACTGAGTGCATGGCTGCTGGTCACATAGACTCTCAGAGCTGTAAAATTTTTCCTTATTCAGTACTTTGTTTTATTTTTGTTAAGGTTTAATAAAACTTTGAAAATTTAAAAGTGAGTGTTGTTTCTCAAAAGTCATTAATGAAATTTTGCCATACAATTGCAAGATGTGTTCTATGCAAGCTGCAGAACTAAGAAGCCAAGCAATGTATTAACACTCAGGACTGCAGGCCACTTACAAGGCACATTCACAGCAATGGCTATGTTTTTCATTTTAACTTCCAAGCCTATTGTATAGAATGGTAGAGAAACCTGACAAAGAAAAGAAAATAAAATGGAAAAAAAGAAGATTGTGTCATATAAAATAACTCCTTTTTCTGACAGGTCAAATGAAATAGAAATTCAAGACTACAGTTACAGACATGATTGTTGAGGGATACCTCTGGTGTAAATAGCTGAGTTTGCAAACTGCAGATTGAGATGCTGATTGAAATGGATTGAGCCCTTTGTAGGTGCCCAAGACAAGAGGCTGTGAACTGGGTGGTGCCAGCCAGGTGAATGGAGACGGAGACACAACAGTAGCAGTGAAGTGGCAGATTTTTCAAGGTTTTCAGGTTTTCAAGGGAAATTTGAATTACATTAAAGCAAATATTAACCATAAATCAAGACCTAAACCTAATTTTTGCATTAATACCTCAAGGGTATTTTAGCTAGTACAACACTGATCACTCTGGTTTGACATAACAACATTCACTCTGTTGACATGGTTATCACAGAGAGCCAAACCACAAAAACACAGTTCACAGTACTGTTAGTCTAGTCAGACAAAGTCTAGGTACTCTTGTGGGTTAGCCCAGGCACAAATTCCAGTTTGTATAGAGCTCTCAGTGATTTCCAGCCCACTGGATTAAGGAAACATTTCTCTTTAGCTTTGTGTACTCACTGGTTTTTCTTCTGGGTTCCCATTGGGCACCTCCACAACTCTGAGGTCATGGTCCACCTGCAGCCTTGCCCTTGTGACAAACTGGATGACTGATGAACTGTCCTGAGAAGAAAAAAGAGGAACAACTGGACTTAACAACAACAACATAAGCACCAACCCCCTCATCAAAAAAAGCCCAACAAACCATCAAACAATTGCCAGTATAATAAATACACCCAGACAATGCTTAGTGAAGGCTAGGTTGGAGTTAAGTACCAACCTGGTTATAACTCTGCTTTTAAAAAATATACTTTATGCTCATAAAAGATATACCTGAGCACATTATTTCAGATTATAGCAAAATCAGGTATGTTAGACTTTAAAAACATACTTTGTATTTGGTTTTTTAATATTTCCCACATTTACCATGAAAGCAAGACAGAGAATTTCCAATGACACAGGCAGGCTCAATATTAACTGTGAAAAATGTTCCAATTTGTTTTTCAAGTGAACAGAAAAATGATATACAGAAACTGGGATAAACTACAATATATCCCGGGGGAGAACTTCTTATTTGAATCTGTGCATAGCAACTATCTTATTCACTGTACAATTCCTCTCATTAATACGTATTTCTCCAATAGAATCCCTGGTGTATTTTAACATGCACATTTCAATAAGATGCCATTTCAACTCACAGATTACTCACTTGTACGTGAAGAGTATGTAATAAGTAGAAAACAGCATGCACTGGTGATACTCAAATATGTGTAAACACTCTATGTCTTCTAAGGGAGTGTTGCTAAAAGTAATCTTAGAAGGGACCGAGCAATGGGATGAATCCGGGCTATATCCCAAGAAGCATATTTTGCATGCACTCAGTTGTAAACAATGTAAACTATGTAAATATGTAAACACTACTTATATGCATATTTCAGCATTTCTATAAGTATGTAACAAATATCTGAAACTTTTGGCCATGTCCGTACTTCCTGTTTTCAAATATGAACAAACATTAACAGACTTATTGGCTTCAATTGGAAAACCTCAAGACTATTAATTGTTTTCTAATAAGGGCTCCCTCTGATGCTTTTAATCCAAGAACTATGAAAGACAGGTTTATTTTAATAGGTTTATGTTATCAGTTTTCTTCTTCAATTATCTTATTCCCTCATAACCTTACAGCATCTTACCAGAATTAGTCAGCATTTTTTTAAGTAAAGGAACATAGGCCAAAATGCAGTAAATCACAAAAAATTTGAAAGATTTACTGTCTCATTCAGCAGCTTCAGAGAAGAAAGAAATTAAATGGTAACCATTTGTTTATTGCCACAAATGCTAAGCTCAGCATTAATGCGGTCATGATGCATCTTCTTTGAATAATAATAATTTGAAGTAAAAATGACAAAATACTGCTATGTCTCTCTTTACAAGGGAAGATAATACATAGCTGGTCACAGTTTACATTCACTTGCATTTTTTTAGAATGAAAACTTACAGAAATCAATGAGATTTTCAGAAATCATTTTCAGAAATCAAGCCTAAACATCATGCACACAATTAGGGATCTCGTTTGTCATTTTTCAATGTATAAATTTCTGAACTAAATTTATTTCTATTCTAATGAGTAATGGGTAAGAACTAAGATTAACACCTCCATACACACTGTTAATGACTAGATCTGTTTTCTTTGATACCATTATTATTTTTCACACACTAGTAAAGAGGAAGAAATGGAAGTTTTGAGTTCATTGGTTTACTTAAGCACACTTAAATTGGCATTGAGACAACCTCCAAGGAGACCACGTACTTTCTTGAGTATCTCGGTATTCAGCAGCATGTAGATATTTATATCACAGGACTCTGCTTTAGGTACTGAGCTTATGTTGCAGTGTACAATTAAACAAGATCTGCCTGGTCTTTCACAGTCCTACAGGAAATATGGAAAAGTTGTTAGGCAAAAGAGGTAAAAATTATATGATAAATGAAAAACTGTAAAATTCAATGATAAATGATAAACAGCAAACCCACCAGAAAACTAAGTTATATAACTGCTATAATACAGCACTCTTGCACTAAAATAGCAACTTTCAAGACCTGAAGATAGCTGGCTACAGATGCCTCAGGAAGCCAGGTAAAATTCACTCCTCTTCAGAGCTGCTGAGCCAGGTAAGCATTCAAAACTGAAAGGAACAAGATTGCTGCTGCACACCAGCCTTTGTGCGGGTCAGGCATCAAGTACAGTGCAGTGACCCATTGCTCTCACATGCCCTTGAGAGAGCAAAGGCTCTGGTTACCAAGTGTGTGCTGCCACGTCAGCTAAATCCCTTTCCACTGCACTTCCTGAAACCTCCTATTTACTTTTAAAAAACAGACAATTACAACCATTACATGTCCCCCCAGCACGAACTATCTGCTTCAGATCGTCATGCCAAACCATGCAAAATGTTTTGTAAAATATGCTGTATGTTCAAGTAATGCCATAAGCGGTACTGTTTCTTACCAATACTTTTCTGCCAGACTTCGTGAAAAAAGCAAATATTGTGTGGAAAATGTTTTCATTTTCTTGAGGAACAACACATGGGCTGTGGCTTCTTTGGAAAGAACAGCTTCCTTTGTCCTGACCAACCTGCATGCACAATTATAAATCACAATTATTATTCCGAATTAGTGAAATTACACAAGAAGGTTGAATTAGCCTGTCTGTAAAAACACACCTTAATCTGAGCTAAATGTCTGGACTTCTATTAATAGTCAAAAGAGAAAAATAACCACCTTGGGAGTCAAATAACCCTAGTGAAAGTATCTGAAGTAAGCCAGATAATCATGCACTGGAAATGCTTTGACTGGACAGGATACAAATATGTCTAACCTAGCTCACGTGTAGGTGTCTGTGTTCTACATGTCTGGAAACAGAGGAGAAAAACCTCAGCAAAATATACGTTATGGCACAGCATTTTAAATCAATAGTTGTCCTAGTTACAGAAATAGTAGGCAGAGCTTAGCACTAGGGCTGACCCAAAAATCTTTTTCTTCCTGTTTATGGTTTCTTTAAGACTTGGAGTCAGAAGCAGAATCTCTGTGTTTTACCCCAGTTCACAAAACTTGGAGGGGTGCTTTGTGCCTTTAAAAACAGGGAACAGAAACATGGAGCTCTCTCATCTTCTTTCTGGGCTCTCAAGCATTTCAAAATCCCTTCAGCCACTGCCATAAGCTATTTGCTGGGGAGGGAATGGACTTGCCCACTGTTGCCTGCAGCCAGCACGCCAGAAGTGAGAGGCACTCCAGGAGTTCCAGCTGCTGCCAGCAGCTGCACCACGCTAGGGAGAGCCCCTGGTGGGTGGTGTGGAGTAGGCAGCCCAGCAGCATTGACTGCTTTTGGACAAAAATAGCTTTTCCAGATTTTTTTTGTCCCTGTTCTCTGTTGGTTATTCGTTTGGTGGAGCAGGGGAGGCAGGGAGTTTAGGAACAACGGAAGCTTGTTTGCTGTGTTGTTTCCTCTCTTGGCTATGGGGCCCAGGGAGGAGATTCTCCACCATTTTATCTGTGCTCCCCGGGACAATCAGGGGGATCTCCTCGGCATTTGTGCGTGGGCGTTGAAACGTTTGCAGTTCACCATTTAAACCATGTATTTGTTGATTATTGCTATTTTTGTTAAGTAAACCATTATTTTCTTCACTAGTATCTCTTCGTATTTGTCTTTCCTCATTAGTGGAAAGGGGAGAAGTTAAAACTAAGGGGAAGCAACTTACTTCAGAGACCTCACCCCATAAATTGTCTTAAACGAAGACAATACTGTTACCCTTTGTACTACCTTTTTTGATGTTTTGGCCAACTCAGGTGCATCCCTGTTTATATCAGAACTAACAAGATAAATCTTTGTGTAAATTCACAAGCCTGGGCACTGTCTGTTCTTTTACCTTTAGCAGAAATAGTACAAAACCACCTTTTTGTGTCATAGCTTATTCACTTGCCCAAGAAAGTGGATGACTGAGCCAAGTAAGACTTGAAAAGTACCAAACTGATAAAATGAGCTTCAGTCAAGATAATCTTGCTCAAGAAAAGCCTTCTCACTTTTTGCAACTAACAAATATTTACTGAAAAAAAATGACCAAAATTTAATAAAAAGTATGACAACAAAGTATCAGCAAATTCTTCCTGCTACTATACTTAAAGCCTGTAAGTGAGAGAGGGAGATTTTCTCACAAACCACCAACATTCTTGCACATACTGCCGTTGACCTCCTCACATCCCATGACATGATAAAAGACTGAAAACTTATACCTTACTAAATTCATAAATCCTTGAAAGAGGGAAAGAAAAAGCTGTTACAGCTGTTGCAGGTCTGTCTAGATTTTAAATGCTATTTCTAGACAACCGATATGTATGTCTCTTTGAAAGTGATATAGATCACTTGTCTGCTTCACTGGCCCACAAATTCTTCATAATCTGTTCTTTGCAATATGTATTCACAGCATGACTTAATATAATCAGTCCTTACATTCCCAACAAATATATCCAAAGTTTACAGTCTCCTTGGGCTCAACTAAAGATATAGATTGATTTGTCTAGATCAACTGAAATGAGTTTTCATTATTTACTTTAGGTAAGAGATTCACAAAGCCCACAGACTTTTATTTCTTTGATCTTTCATAGGTAAATTAGACCCATATCAACTAGAAGGCTTACCTTAAATTAAAAAGTCAGGATCTATTGCGATAGATGAGTATTGTGATGATTGACTCTCACAATTAACAGACAAATATCATGTATGTAGGTTAAGAAAAGTTTTATAAATTTATAGTTATGTTTTACGCCCTTGCGTTGTTATCAAGGGACAGCCGGGGTTGGGACATCTGGGAGGGTCAGCTTGTCAGTATGGCAACACCTGACCTTCAATCAGGATTTGAGGAAGTAAACTTCACCACGGGACAGTGAAGAAGGAGTTGATGGACAGAACTTTGGGAGGGGTTAAAGGGTTATAAGGTGAAAGCTCCATTGTGTGGGTGAGCACATGGGGGGAAAATCCTTTGCTCCCAGCATTGTAACCTTTTCTCTATTCAGAGAATAGAGTATTTTGGATAAGGTTTAATAAAGCTTTCTAAAATTATGACAAGGGAGTAGCTGTTTCTCACATCTATTAAGTACTTGTTATTTATTCCTGAAAGTTTAAATTACAGATGTCATTAGATTTATGCAAGAGATACAAGAAGGACAGTACAAGTTTTCGTACTACACAAACTTTTGGCATACTTCCTAAATAGTCCTGATTTATATCTTGTAAAAGTACATTGTAAAAATGAGCCAAAGCAGAAATATCTCACAAGACTAAAAGGAATTGTTTAGCATGAAGCAACTTAAACCTAGTCCTTTCTACTTGAAGTTACTATCTTTTCTTAAACTGAAGATTGGCATAATTTTAAAAACAATTCAGCTGAAACAGAAAAAGGCACCTCCAGAGGACCAACTCTGAACTTGGAAATACCTTTTTCTCTCTGCCAACTACATAGCAATCCTATATGAGGTGGATTATAAATTCAGTGTTACAGTCCATATTAGGAGGGAAATATGCAAGAAGCACCTCCTGTTACCTGCACTGCTCTAGAACAGACCATCAGGTCACTCATACCCTGTTTCATCAGCAAAAGTCAGCAGCTACTTCCTAGAAGGCAGACACTGCTATCTGGCCAGCAGAATTTGGGGAATTTAACCAGGCAGAAATTAGATTACACTCATCTGTGTACCTGTGATCAATCAGCATAAGCTAGCAGGCAGCAGGCAGAAAAGGATGCAAGGCAACTGTGCAGAAATCCATTTCTTTTGGCACTCTTGGAAGCCAAAGAGCCACAAAATGGGAAAAAAATTACTAAAAAATTCTAAGTGGATGGATCATGGTAAGGTAGAAGCAAATCCATCCTTTTGAAAGAACTGGCCACAGTTGATTTGGTGTGATATTTTCTAGGGGTTTTGGTTTGTTTATTTTATTAGGATGACCGTTAGACACTTTTATTTCACATCATGTGTTATTCTCAATTTTTACATGCATAAGTGTTCTGTAAACCAGCCAGAAAAAACTTGTGGCAACTTTTCAATAAACTTTGTTTTCAATTACATATTCATCTGTAGAAAGACAACTAGTTAAATAAAATCTTAGCACAAAACTGTTTGCATTATGCTGAGACTGAACTGCATCTCTGAAATACAAATCATGATTTGTATTGTGAACCTCATTGAGACTTTCTTCTTGTTCAAACATGTTGCTATCCCAGCCACCTTGTGGTACACAGACAAGGAAATTTCTGGCCAAATGTTTATGATTTATAGATGCAAGAACTGTACAAGTCTTTGAAATGCAGTAGGAAGGAAGCCAGGCTCTTCATCAGACTTGGGAGTTTCAGGGTACCTGGCATTCCAAAGCTTTTTGAAAATTTCCATTTCTCCATTTCTCAGCAGCCTATAAACAGAAAAAGACTACCACCAGAGTGGTCTTCCCAGGATCCGGTATCCAACATCTTACAGAAACAGCAGAAGAGACTTTTTTTGAGCAGTGCACAGGATGTTGAAAGAGATGGGCACTGCTCAAAAAACTGGGGCAGGGAACAAGAGGCACAAAAGGCAAGCTCTCTTAAATCCTACATTACAACTACAGATCAGAAAATAAAAACCTTTCCCAAGAGAGGTACCAAGTAGAAGTAGCCCTGCAGCCTTCCAAGAAGGGATTTCCAAGGAGCTTTGTTGGAGCTGTCTCTGCTGAAGGTTGTTTCATTCTGTTTTCCAGAAACTACTTATTAAGTCCTGAAAAAAATAATTTGGAGTCTGGTGCACTGGTCTGGTGCCTACAGATAAATCTGTACTGGAAGTGTACCTAAAATCTGTACCCAGAAGAGGTAGACAAAGTCCATGTTAGGACATAAAGCAGGCCAAAAAAAAGGTAAACCAGGATAACTGCATAGCATCTTCAGCACCTATGCTCATATTACACATTTTTCTAACCTGCTCTGAGTCTGGTCCTATGGTCTGAATGTGCTGCAGCCACAAATTAATGGCTGACCTAGCAGATTTCCCTGAACAGTTTTACATTGCAGGAAAAAAAGAGTCTAATTTCAAAGATCTTAAATTATTTTTTACTCTTTCTTCTCTATATTGGTCTATGTCATCACATATAGTCTAGGCTACCACACATATCATGAGTTTTTTTGTGGTAACAGTGAAAAATTTTCGTAACACAGAAGTAAGTATTACTAATTACTGATCCTAGCCTTCGACTCCTGGAAAACATTTCTAATTTTAAAAAATAGATCTTTTGCAAAGAAATTACATTTTCAGAATTCCAATTCTAAACTGAAAAATTTGTAAGGGGCTGGTTGTCTAATGGAAATCCAAACATTTTATAAAATCTTTTCCCACAGATTTGATGTAATCTATTATTTGTCATTTTCATTACTTGAATGAAGCATGATTTCACTATCTTGAATGTCTTGAACTTCACATGAGGCAAACTGACATCAAGAGCAAAAGTAAAATCTTCCCACAGAAGTTTTTACTGACAGTCGTTTCTTTTTACTATAGTTGGGATGCTCCCATTCTCTAGCAATGTCTTGTCTTAGGCTGAAAAATACTTAACATCAATACACGCATCATGTTTTTTCTAGTTTTTACCTCAATTTCAAAGGAACTTTTGTCAAACTGCTCAGCCCCAGTGTAAAGAAATGTTAAAAAAATTATTCTGATATTCTCACTGTGGAATATCAGTGTGATTAATGCAGCAGCACAGCCTGCACTCAGATATCACGTGCGTTCTTGGACACCACTGGATGTCAGAATAGCCTTCAACATTTCTCAATAACAACACATTATTGTCAGGTGCCTCACTTAGACATCTGTGGCACTTGAAAATCATGACCTTTCAGACAGTTTTTAGTGGCCATCTGAGGGACTGAAAATCATTACTCATTCCAGAATATATGTGTGTGTATAGATATATATATATGTGTGTGTGTGTGTGTATGTGTATATGCATATGGGTGTGTATATATATGTGTAGTCTCCTATTGTATTCAACACATGTGCATATGTAATACGCCTAAATGTAAGAAGATACAAGCCAGAACATTTTTACTACACAGACTTGTCGTGGCACCTTGCATAACAGGCCTCTACATGTCACCATAACTCTGCAAAGGCTAATAATATTACTAATCTGTCATTATGCAGAACAGCAGAAAATCCCTTATACTTATCCCTTATACTGCCTCCACCCACACCATTCTGTCATGTTATGATTCTATAAATGATCACACACTCATTCAGAGACAAGTTAGTCTCTAGCTTTGTTAATTCACTGTAAATTGCCCTCCCCGTGAAAATCCTATGAACATGCTTGAGAGACATTTAAATAGAACCACCTGTACAATGGGTTACTCTGCCAACTTTTTGTTGTCAGCACAAACCACTAAATTTCTCAGAGACAAGATATAACCACCAGGAAAGCATGCACGTTATTTCATGCATTTAAAATGCTCTATCTGCAACAAGAAAGAAATTACTGCAGGATGACTTTAATGTATTCTGAATATTTGAATCTGAATTACTTTTTTTGTGCCACTTTATAAGTTGAGCAGAGGCAAACCCATAAAGTAGAAATGGTTTTTCATCATGTAAGATTACATCACTCTTGGGAAAAAGTGGCAGGAGGACATTTCAGAGTGTAACAGCTGTATGTAAAACATATCATGTACATTCCACACACATCACAGCCTAAAAAGCCCGCAGGGTTTTTAATAGGCCTGTATGAGAATAGCATGTTGAATTTATTGCATACATAGGGATCATCATCTCTGACTTTCCCCGCATGGTGTAGGGATTCATGAGAATACTTGGGCCTGGTTTGCAGCTTCAAGAAGGAAGTACTAGTGCAAAGAGGAAAAACTCCACACATTTTTCTGGAAACACAGAGAATAACCAAGAGCTGCCCATGAAGCCAAGTCACCTGGGACTGGTTGGAGTTTCTAGGAGAAATAATATAGCTGCTGCCTCAGCACATTCCTGTTCTACTATCATCTCTGTTTCCCACCTTCAGGGTACTTGCAGCATCATCTCTGCCCATCTGTAGCTACTCTCAGAACATGGCAATTTCTAGCAAGCCTTTGGGGCCTTTCAGAAATTGCTGCAGTTTAGCAAACTTTTAGCAAACAGTTTAAGAGTTTAGGCCACAGTACCTGTAACATAAACTTCACAGGTAAACTGAAAGCCAGTGGACCCTTCTAGATTTATCCTCAACCTATTAACATGCATCAAAGGCAAGACCTCCCATTTTTTCAGGGCCTTGTATCCAGCACATGGTGTCAGCCTGGGAGAAGGAAATCAAATACAATTTCAAAATGGGCTGGACAGGACAGCTGAGGACCAAGCACCAAATGCTGAGGACCAAGTGGATATTATCAGCTGATGTGGGGTTAAGTATGTGTAAGTGATAGGAGTCTCTTGGAAGAATGAGACAGAAAAACAGGACGAAAACTGGCTGTTGCTTCCAACAAAGCATTATGTACAATCTCCCTGTTGCACTGCTGTATATAAGATGCCAAGGGCTATTCCTGTATTTATTGACTGACATTTTACAAAATAAATGTGCGAGCAAATATTTATCTTCAGCTCATTCCTAATACTAGCAACACTAGATTTCCACTAATACAAAAGAATTCATTATGATATTAAAACTTAAGGTTTCCAAGCTCTTCCAGTAAGTCTGGAATTCCCCTCTTCAGCTAAATCATCAATAGCTGTGGAGGAGGGCCTGGAAGTGAGTAGAACTAAGTTGATACAAAGCAAGGTGGAATCCAGACGTGAGTGCATGTGATAAAATAAAACCCACATCCAACCTCAGAAAAACTGTGTGGGCAAGTTTAGGGAAAACATCATGAGACACAAGACATTTGGAACAGCAATTTTACTTCCAGGAGACATGGTCAAGGTCAGAACATAGGCCAGTCATTTCACAAAATTTTTAGCATT
The DNA here is from genome assembly GCA_024362935.1 of Setophaga petechia. NCBI lineage: Eukaryota > Metazoa > Chordata > Aves > Passeriformes > Parulidae > Setophaga > Setophaga petechia. Next base: position 11,783,886 of record JANCRA010000026.1, on the reverse strand, counting down.
GTTCAACTCTGTAATGGATGCCTTTCTTATCATCCCTGGGCTATACTGACTCCAGAGGACTAAGAGTTTGGCTGTGGTCTGGCAGAGAGTTTTTACGTATTTCCTTCTGTATGTTTTTTTAAATTGATTTATTTATGTATTAATAACTAAGCAGTGGTTCAAGTTTTAAAACTTGAAAAATAAATAACAGATGTGTTTGTCTGTCTTTGTTGCGAACCGTAGCACATTCATCCTAGTATTAGGGGAAAAATCTATGCAAGTATTCTGATTCAAAGATACTGATTCACCCTTTATTAAGTGAACAAATAATTGATAAACAGGGTTAATCTAACATGCCACACTGAGAAAAAAAGGGAACTGACAAGAAATTCCAGACAAGGTCAGACTCAACAGTAGACAAATAAGTTATGTAAATATGTTATCTGACTACTTGCACCATATGCCAAGAATGTTTAATATTCACAAATAATCAAATACGTTTGAAGCAGAGCAGTCCTGTTGGTTCTGGTAATAAATTTAAAGAACCACTGAAAAGCCAGTAAATAATTTTAAAAATTAACCCAGTTTACGCAGCTCTTGAAAGATTTCAACTAAAAATAGCAATGATGGCACAGAAAACCATTAGTCCACACATCCAATAAGTAGCCTTACAAGGCCATGAGAAGAGGCAAGTAGAAAGAGAGTGCAGATGCTAAAGCATTAAATCAGCTTAGAGGGGGAGTAAACCATAGCTCTCGCTTCTGCTCCTCTAGACAACATTCTAGGAGAATGCACCAGATGCATATTTGGCATAAATCATGCTGATTGGAATGCCTTGAGATGTTTTTCTGATGCACTTAATATATGGCTTAAATAAATAATCAGATTTGATAAGCGTGATTCTTGCAACATTGGCCGGGTCTTGTCCCTGCAGCCAATTTGCACATACTTAGCAAAAATTCCCAGACGTACTGCTCTCAAGAACTAGCGATTCCTACCCAGTTTTGTGACAGAAACAACGATCTTCTCATCGTGACTTACAAGACAGTAGATTCCTTCCTAGACAGAGCTGTACATGCCACATGTGCGCAGTAAGAAGAAAAACTGACAACTTGGTATGATTTCACCCTGAGGTCCTCAGAAGACTCAGGCCTAGGAATGAATGACCACCACCTTACACAAAAATCAGTTTACCACTAACATTCATGTGCTCACTATATATTGGCCTCTAGCAGATGAAACCCAAGAAAGGGTCACTGAGAAGTGCTTTTCCTCTCCCTATGATGAACTGTGAAATGCTTTACCAACAGATGAGGCAATATATAATTCTCAGGGTATGTCTGTATTTTAAAAGCCCCTGAGATAACTTGGCATTTGATGTTCCTTCAGCTAGGTTCCATCTATCTATATAGTACAACCTTTTCTGTATTAAACACAAATAAGCCCATGTTTGTTCTTTACCTAATTGCTGGACTTTCCCTACGGGCTGTGTTGATGTTAGGATGAGGAGCTCTGAAGACTGTGCAGGTAAGTACATTCCCTGTAGGGTTCAAACAACTTGTGTGTTTTGTTTCACTAAAGCAGATGTTTGAATGCATCAGAAAGGTGTCTAAGACCTAAACTCTCTTTATAAGCAGTGGAGAAAAGGTAGGACTTTCAAGGGGATGATTTTCCTTATCTGTTGTAGACAACTGAAGATTAAATGGGTCATTTTCATTCAAAAAACCCTCTTGAGGGGTGGAGGAGATATATTAAGTTAAGCAGAAAATGTAATTTGTTTCCAAGACATCCTCAGAATTTCCTCCAAGAAATGGTTTATTGATACTTTTGATACCATCTGGTACCTTGCAGAAGACTGGAATGATGTACTTTCAAAGCCAGGAGAGGAATCCGATATAAGATGCTTATTTTCACTCTGATACATGAACAGAGAGGAAAACCCTTCTGTCACCACATATACACAGATACCATTGTTTTAAACACTTCCTTGTTCTTTTGCTTCCTTCATTTACACCACAAATCTTGCACATTAGTTAGAGAAGAGAAAAGCTAGTCTAAGAGTCAGAATTTAAAACAGGACTGTGTATTCAAAGAATTTACCAAGCAGTTACTGTCTGAATTTCCTTCTTCATTGTTTTTGGCAGGAAAAGCTTTACCAATGGAAAAATGGTGAATTCTTACACTAACTCCTTCAAAATAAGAAAAAACAAATTTAAAAATTGTAGAAATTCTTTTCATTCAACAGGAGAATCTTCTTTCCTAGCTAGGAAGCTTACAAAAAAACCAACTATATATATATATATTTTTCCACACCACAGCAAAACTTCTGATTACTACATGATTACTCATGGTAATATGCCAAACTTCCTGCTTCCTTCATCATTCTCATAACAAATTATTTATATATCCATTCTATGTCACAAATTTCTTTATCTGAAATCTCTTTTTATCAAAAGGCAAATAAGCCATCTTTTTCAAAACTGGAATTCACATATTCAAAAAAAACCCAGGAGCTATGGGCTATTCACAAAGTAGCAACAGTTTCAGCTGACCAAAAACATCAATCAAACTGCCACTCATTTGAAAGGACATGATTTTTTTGGCGGGGACAGTGTTGTAAAATTTCAATACCTAGGTTATTTGACAATTTTTACTCTAGTTTAGAACCTAATAATGAGCAGGCAACAATTGGACAACAATATTGTGTTGCTGTGGCCTGATTTAATATACGGATCACAGTGGTTTTTCCCCATGTTTCAATGGCCTTGATTTCTATATTATTAGACTTTACTGAAAGACAATTATTTTTTTACATTCAAAGTGCCTTTTCCAAGAACATCCTCCTTAGAATTTTCAAAATAAATCCACTGCTTATACAAATACTACTTTCATATCTAGAAGATTTGGTCAAAACAACTGGAAAATGTCTGAGAATTTGTTCAAATCTGGTTTCACCTAGAGATCCCAACTAGGAAGTCACAGAAAACTTTCTTTGACATTAAGAAGTTTTGCTCCATCTTCAAGGATGCATTCAGCAATGCACAAAAAGATTATTTTGAACCACTGGAAATGCTGTGAGCTCTGACCAAGGCACAGTTTCTGCATTATGATGCAGATGGCAAAAATGCTGGGATTTTTTGTATTTATTTTAAGGTCATAACTCAGAAAAAAATCTTAGTTTTATGGCTGATGTCCTGGAGTGACTTTATGATGCTTGTATCCCCATTAGTCTGTCAGCCAGAAATAAGTTTTGCACCTTCAAGACTGGTTCCGAGAATGAAGGAGGGGTGAGAAGAAGTGTGGAGTTTGTTATCAGAAACTGCACTTGTTCCCCCACAGCCTTCTCCTGAACTGTGTGGTCTGCGGACAGACAGTGGGAGAGAGCTCTCCTTTGCTTTTTAGTTAATTTTTAGCTGGCTGAGGCAAAGAAGTTCCCTGGACTGTGGGTTTTCTTTTTCTTGGAACTGTTTAAACCTTCTGTGGATTGAAAACCCAGAAGAGCACCAGCAGCTCACACCTGTGGCCCACCAGGCTGGGCCTGGGCCGTGGCATTTCCAGCACTGGAGGGACTAATGAGACTGAGTGAGCTGAGCTGCAACCCACGAAACGGACTTTCTGAGTTTGTCATCTCTTCAGATTGGCAAGAGGTTTTATTGTTTAATATTGTTCATTTTTTGTGCTGGTGAGTGCTTTGCCTGTTGAATAAACTTCTCTCCAAAAGATATTTTGGGGGAGGTGTCACTTGAATTTGCTTTCTAGAGGAACCCCTTTTGAGGTTTTCTCCTAAATTTGTCCTAGGTCAGGACACCTGGGCAGCCTTTTCTGTATAACAATGGAAACTTAAAAGACAGCAAAGTTCCTCTTCAGTTCATTATGCCAACATTAGGAACTCTTTCTGAGCTGCTTCACAGTCCTCCTCCCTGCTCCTGTCTAACGGCAACTGTGCCATGCTGGACCACAGTGTATGCTTCTGCCCCTACTCACAGCCATCCTGGATGTGGAAGATGCACTAGTTTCTCCTGCAAGAGACAGGCCACCTAGGCAAAGCCAGATTCAGCTGATATCACTAAGGTGCTCTACACTGGGGGTGGGGCAGGGAACACCTCCAACTGCCTAAGCAAAAATGTTTTCAAACAGTCATTTAAAAAGCAATTAAAATGAAAGAGGCAGGAAGGTCATAAAGTACCTGTACAATTTTCTGTACAATTTTCTGTAGAGTATATTCCCTGGAATGAATAATTTCCTCCAGTAATCTAGCTGTGTTTTTAAATATGGCGCCAAAATATGTGTATGCCAGTGTGCGTGTAGGTCATTGAAATGAAGAGAGTACATGCAGGATGACTAACACAAAGAGCTAAAATAAATCTTGCTGTAAGTGCAAGATGTTCCTGTGCAATCTTTCTGTCAAATGTCAATTCATTTTACTTTTTTCTTTCAACATTCACAGGAAGAGATCAATCAACTTAAAAGGTAAACCTGTAAAGAGAATTCTCTTAAATTCTTCCATTAATTCATTCAGTTTTTCTTTACTTTTTTAAAATGTTACTGATATCCAGCTATCATAAAGGCACAATCCAGATCTCACCTGTAGAAAGCAGTGTGAAGTGAATATGCCAAACATAATAGGACAACTGGAAGACTCCTCTTTGTCCTTGCAAGAGAAGGACTTTCAATTTTGCTCCCTAAATAAGTGATGGGAAGGGTTGGACCAGGAACTAGTGGCCTGGGCTAACTGGCCCATTTAAGGTTGATTGGTTGAAAGGTTGTCCATCTAAGGGGTCAGGAGTCACAAGACTGAAGTTCAAGCCATTTTTCCCTCTCTGTAAATAATTCTCAAGATCTAAGTTTAGAAGCCTAGGGAAAATCAGGGAAACTAGATGGTTTCTGTATTCATTGTCAGAGTTGCTTCTGTGCCTCTCTTCATTAATTGTTAGAGTAAGAGGACATAGTAATTTAAATATATTCTATTACTAGCAATTACTAAAACAGTCATTACTAGATTTAGACATCAAGAGTTACATGAAAGGAGGGAGCTTGTCAAAAAACTAAGAATAGTATTTCTTTCTCTCTTACTTTCAAATTTCCTTTTACATCATTGCCTAGATTGAAAACTCTTTCAGAAGAGACTCTCTTGCAACATATGAATCTTACTTTCCAACAAGATTCTTATCTCAGTGATGGTGATAATATGTTTTTTTATATTCTTGATACTGATTCGACAAACAGGCTCTACTTAGTCCCTCCAGAGGAGGGAAGAGGATTCTCCAGTTCAAGTAAACAAATTTGGTTTGCAACTGTTAATTCCTCATAATTGTATTTACCTTCAATGAAAAGAAAATAAACCAGAAGGCAAGAATCTGATCCAGTTCCATAAATCCAGCACAAGAATAATCCTGGACACATCATTAAATTATGAACAGCTTCAGGAAATACCATGGTTAATTTAGTAGGAACTCCCATTGTGAAAATCTTCTTTACGATCCTAGAAAGCAGCTCCTTGGCTGCCAGCCAAGGTCTGGTAGTGCTTCCCTTGCCCTTGTGTATCCCTAGCTGGATACACAAAGGAAATTACTGATTTTTCAGTTCAAAACCAAAAACATACACAAATATAATGAGCGCTGGTTTTTTTCCTGGAAGAATAGATAACCAATGGCTTGAAGAGTGGACAATATACCTTTATGTAAAGGTATATTATGTAAATGTAGATGATGTAGATGATGACATAGATGAGCTACACACAAGAAGAGAAGGTAGTCTTTATGTAAAGACTACCTTCTCTTCTTGTGTGTAGCTCTTCTATGTCATCATCTACACTATCACAATACTTTTACTAACAAGCTGAGGTATTTAATTTATTATGGTTTTAACCTGGCTGGTTTTTAACCTTTGCAAGAAAGCAAATACAAAAATTCATAAAAACAAACAAACAAACAAACAGGTACTAATTTGACTTAAGTGTTTCCAAAATATCATTTACCACTGCAGAATGTATTTACTATGTAAAACCAATGTCAGAGGTGAAATTTCCTAGCTAAATTTGAAAATTTCTAGTATCTTCTGTTCATTAAAAATGATTAGGGAGGAAGTTCAATTGTTTTGGGGTTTTTCCCCCTAGTTTTCTTACAATTATCCATTTTTTGTTTGCTTCGGGCTTTTATTGTTGATTCATTCCCTTTGTATATTGGGGACTCTGTTGGGGGAAGTGCTGCAAAAATTGCAGCGCAACTCCCAATAGCCCTTGAATTGCATCTGAACATCTCTAAGGCAGAACTACAAGTGTCAAAACATCTCCATGATCTGAATTTGTCTCGAACAAAATGTTAAAACAGTTTCTGGAATAAAGCCAAAATCTCAGAATGGCAGGAATATAGGAAGCATGAGGGCTGTCATTTCCTCTCAGACCAGCAGATAATACTTCCTATTAACACCTCCCAGAGACACAGACTGTTCCAGTGAGCCATATGTGACTGTCTTCTTGCTATTAATTTTTGTGCCTGAAAGACTAGTTCAATCAACACAATATGAGAGAGTTTGCTCCTGAAACTATCTTGTGTAGTTTATGTGTATGTGAGACAAACTCTAGTGTTTTAACTATGCATTTTGACTCAAAAATTTCACTGCCTTACTGTGTATCAGAGAATGGCAATAGAATAACTAGTTTTAAGATAAAAACCATTATGTCATCAAATCCCAAGTTCTGTATCAACAGTGTATTTTACAGATAAATGTCAATTCCTAATCCTCTGTACTAATGACAGCTATTCTCAAAGTTTTGTCAACACTGACATCTAGAATGGCTAGATTATAGGCATAGAGAAAATAATGATCGAAACACCTGCACTGTCTGAAAGGATTCTATTACCTTACTATCTTTATTGAAGTCTAGATTCTGGGAATAAGCGAAATAGGCAAAACCTTGAAATATTTAATGATTATGCTTACAAAAACTGTCTTGGAGAAACAGCTGTTGTAAACTATTTTCTAAAGTTCATCTCCTTTTAGGTTTCCTTGTTTAATTAGATCTATTCTATGAAAAGTTGAAAAATTCCATGATTTTAGTTCCCTTTCCAGTCAATAAAAACTCACTGGGAGAGAGTACTAGGAAAGAGAGTGGGATGCCTTCTCTGTTACAACAATAAGACTTGGGATACATTAGTTCTAGTAAGATTTGGGATACATTGGTTCAGTGCCTGGCTCTGACACAAATTTCCTGTCTGAAGTCAAGCAAACCTTTTGGTGTTCCAATTATGTTCCAGACAGGATTTTCTTGGCTCACATTTATTAACATGAGGTATTTAGAAAGTCATGTAGGAGAACTCTACTGACCATGTACCTAAAATCAATACTCAAAATTACTGGAATGCCAGTGTGTGAGGCAGACATCTCTCATAAAAACATACTTGCCTACTACCTGCAAAGAGGTCTCACAACAGCAGTTTAACATTTCTACAAAAACAAATTTCAAAGTACAATTCAAAGCAATACAAACCCTGCTAGCATTTAAAACCACACCACTCAGCTGGGACCTCCTTTATAGAGTGACTGATTTTAAAGAAGACACCGACATTTGGGGAGATAAAATCCATTAGGAAGACTTCCACCTCTCTGTGTCTGCTGTGAACATACTCTCTCCTCCAGCACACAGAGATCAGGGAACAAACAGGAAACGGGTCATGATACTTTGACAGGCAATGTGTCAAATGAAACGTGATCTTCTGTATATAAAGGTGGACTAAATAAAGATTAAAAAGCAATGCCACAGAAAATTATACATATGCTGGAGAACCAATTAAGTGTGGTTGGCAAATTGACTCCATCTATGCACCACTATTGTTTCATACAATATTCCCACATGTTTCTCAGTCATTCTGTCTTTACTGTCCATCTGTAAGCCATATCTATATTTATCTCATACCTTCCAACAGCAAAAATCTTGGAAACCTGCTTAGAAAAATCTTTCAGACCTATATTTACACATCTTCAGTGACACAGTTCCCTACATAGTAGGTAACACTTTTCAGCTAAAAGGCTAGAAAAGTAACGAACAACATGAACGTGTAACACTTCCTTTCAATAATCCCCAAAAGCTGGTTTCACTTCACAAAGGCAGATTACTCTGAAGTTCAGTAATAAATTTACCCCAGTAAAAACGTTTTCATCTTTTGGCCATCACAGTGCAAATGATGGCATTTTAGTGGTATAACAAAGGGTTTGAAATAAATAAATAAATATTAGAAATTAAATCTAAGAATTTGTCTACCACAGTTTATGTTGAATTTCTTTGTAATTGACACAAAATTATCTTTCAAAAAGCATTGTGTTGAAAGAAGATCTTTCTCTATTATTTACATTTGCTAAAAGAACACTCAAAAAGAGTAAATTATAACACGGACTGTGGCAAAATAGGTACAGATAATGTATTCAGACCTAGCTGATAACCACAGAAAAAACCCCAGGCAATCTGAGTCAGCTTGATAAAGCATCCTACCAATATTACATACACCATTTAATCCTACACAGTCAGGGAGAACTGATTAAGAGACAATCTTCTTTGTAGGTGTGACTTGTGGAAGTGTTCTCTATATTTCCTTCAGCATCAGCCTGACCTAGTTTTACACGGCATTGTAGGAAACCAGGAACATACAACTAGTTGTCTTTGCCCTAGCTGACAGAGAACAGCCAATAGTTGGAGGGGTTCAGCTACTTATGATCTGGCCACAGATGCAAAGAACATGTGATTGTCTTAAAAAGCAACTGATTCACTGAGTTTTGGTGGACTTCTTTTGTTTTAGTCATCAGTAGCTCTCAGTGCCTCTCTGGACTCAGAGTACATTTTAACATACTCACCATCATCTGCTGAATGTGAAATATTTCAGCTCCAGTGGGAGAGAGGCGGTTAGGAATTGAAATATCAAGAAAAGCTCCAGGAAGAGTGCTTGGTCCAGCATTATAAATCTGTAAGAGAAAAAATGAATACAAATAAAATTACATACTTGACTTCTCATAAATGGGAAACTACTGTAGATTCAGAGCTGGGAGTACAGGTAAATACAAGAAAGAAATACAAGTACTTTGGAGGTTTTTCAATGTCTTCAGACTAAGACTTCTTTTTCAAGTGTCAGAATGAAGTCAAAGGATTAGCTTATCTAACAGTCTTCAGGCACAGCTCACATATCAAAGGAGAATCAGTTTTGCAGGATAATTGCCAGCCATCAATACAAACAGTATTTTTATATACAGAGACACTGCTAGTACACTGAATGTTTTGGTAATAAAATCTTGAAGGCTGTAAGAAGTATTACTGTCTCAGTTAACATTCTCATTTCCATCTGTCAACCACTGCATGATATTCTGCATGTGTTTTCCTTACGGAGCAGAAGCCAAACAATTACGGTGACTACGGGACCGGGGGTTTTCTGAATGAGTTACCAGGAAATACATGTGAAGAAATTCCATTCAAGTTCTGGCATTTTCAATAAATTACACTTTTAGTGAAAAATATTAGCTTCCTATCACTCCCTGGCCCCCAAAATTTCAACAAAAGCTCAGAGAGTTTCCCATCCTCTACTGAAATTTATCCAGTGAAAATTCTAACATTTATGGAGTTTTGGTCAATGGAAATAATCCATGGAAAAAATTCAATTAAAGTAAGTTTTCATTTGTATCTACATTTTTTTATTAAGAAAAATATTTTCTAGTTCTTTCTAACAACACAAATATAAATACATTAAAAAACATTAAAGTAAAAACATGAAACCCATTAAAATATTTATCCACACTGAGATACTACTGTGAAAAGATGTATCATGCAGTTGTTATATGTGAAAAGTACAAATATTAAAACCAATAGGTTTTCATTCTTCAAACATTGTTTATATTTGAAGAAAAGCCTGACTGATAAACAGAACTGGTTTGCAATGCCAAATCCTCCTCACAAAAGCCCTGAGACTCCAGGCAGGGGGAGAAATCCCATTAGAATGCAGTATGATAAATGCTGCATGAAATACAAACATAGTGTTTCGTGTTAGACATTTTAAAAACTTTGATTATCTCACTAAGATCAGATGTGAGTTATTGCAGAAAAGGCATTTTCTGTTTCCTTGTTCGTATTTGTTCTATTAGAGATTTTCACATATAAAAACTGCTATAAAGGCCCATATTTTTGTAACTCATCTCCTTCTCTTGGTTAAGTAACTATTATTTTTCTCCATCTGGAAAAGTTAAATATTTTGCAGGAAATAATTAACCAAAGAGTGATACAAACAATCCTTTGCCTATTGTGAAACTACATTTCTCTCTGATACACACAGTTATAAGGTTAACCCCATTATTGGAGACCAGATGTGCAACTTGTTATGGTATAATTTTCAACTTCTGTATGGAAAAAATATTACTATTGCAACTGCTAAGTGTGTGCATGAGAGACAAGAGCATTTGGTAGGACCAATGGTGGCACTGCCAACACTAGATTCTCTCTCCCTTCCCTGTTATCGCTTTGCTTTACTGAAAATATTTATCTAGTTAAAGCATCAGTGCATCCATTCTTCATCTGCATTAACCAATCACTACATATGAGAAGGAGGAAGGGAAGAAGACCTACAAACCCCCAAGAAGGAAACCAGAATCACAAGAATTAATAGCCTGGTTCACAAAAGCTTTTATGTCCTGAAATAGTCCTTTCAGTCCTTCAATAAATAGCTAAGAGCACTGTATGCAGTGGGGGCTTAATTGCTGTGGATCGCAATCCGTCCATGGAGGCAGACATGTTATTTGCTGCAAGCTGAGTTTTCAGCCTAGGAAAACAGAAAGAAAAAAGACAAAACACTATTTTTCACAATAAATGAACCTACCTCTGCATGGCTTATCATTCCCTAGTCCCATCTAGTGGTCAAAAAGGATTTATAGGGCTTGTAATAGATGCAGTTACAGCAGTGAAACACGCCAGTTAATGCTGGCCACATCACAAGAGTTTCTTATAATAATCCATCCATATATTTTGTCACATCAGGAACCCATCTAACTGCCTTGTGAAGTATAATATATAAGTAACACTTGATAATGCTAAGATGCTATGAGGTATTTATTGAAAGTTTCTCATACATGTCTTTGTGATGACACTGTTGAGTCAGGGATGGAAAGAAGGCTTCAGTCTTCAGGTGGATCAGAAGGCAAAAGCATTTAAGGAAAATAGTGGGTCTTTTTATAATGTGACTTGCTAAGGTGATACTTGATTGGTCTCAAAGTAGAAACATCTTACACCATTGGTGAACTATGAATAGCACATTTTGGAGAACCATATCTATAAACAATGGTTACAGAAAGAGAGATAATAATTGATTTAATTATTTTGTCTAAGTTTCCCACAGCTTCTACACAGCTTCCCAGGATTTTCTTGGGAGAACCATGTCTCTCTGTGTTCAGAGGATATGTAATTACTACATTTAGTGTCCTTATCTCTCCCCTATACTGTAAACAGTAGTGCTATAAATATTTTCATGCTGGGGCATTTAGCAAGCCTGAATCCCTAGCACAGATGTGTATTTGTTCTCTTGGATAAAGGCTGCTCACTCCTTTGTTCAATGACCATGCCACTAAAAAGAATTACTCCTCCACTTTTGACCTGTGGCTTCATCCAAGATGTGACACTTGAGTAACTAGAGCTCTTTACCCAGCATGTGAAAAAAAGTGGAAGAGGAACAAATAGTAGGAGCTTTATCCCCTATGGAAGTGAGATGCCATGTTTACAATTCCTGTCATAATATATTCAGCTAAAGGACATATGCCATCCCTGCATGCTGTAAATACAATATCCAGTCAAGAATGCATTGTACAGCATTGTAGCGGGATGCTCTGCCTGAGTGGGGGTAAAACAGCTCAAACTAAACACTATTTGTGAAAGTTACCCATGATGGATGGAGAAGGGTAGTCGTGCTGACTTTCGTGTTAAAGACTGCTGAGGCTTGTGAGAAATGGATTTGTAAGGGATTCTCAAAACCTGACAGAAAGCTCACACAGTCTTGCATCTCTGTATGCAAACACTGAGATAAGGTGTGCTGATTTAGGAAGGCCATGGAATAGAGATGACATTGTTGAGAGAGAGATTGAACTAGACACAAGTTTCAACAAGTTTCAAAATATGGCCTTGCAAAAAGATCAGATATTTTAGAGAACTGGAACTATGAAAGATGCATTGTAGCAGGACCACATGGGGTGAAAATATAGGTGATTGGTGTTAGATGTATTAGCAGCATTGTGTGGCAAAAGCTAATAGGCTGAAGAACATTTATAAGGTATTCTAACCCGGAAATAGGTTGGGTTCTGATATAATGATGTTGAGTTTTACATCTCTTATGTCTCACCCTTCAATAAGACTGATAAGGGAATAATATCTTTTAAAATGCCTCTCAGTTGCCCTGTCTCTGAAAAGCAGGGACTACCAACAGAGATTGACTCATCAATCCCAAATTTAAGCATTCAGAAAGCATTTCCTGACAAAAACTGGTACCAGTGAGGATGTGACAAGCAATGTTCCTGATAAAAGAATCAACAAGTGATTGTACGGATAATTTGTCTAAAGCTGCTGAGCTGGCACAGCTAGCTTAGAAGCACATGAGTGACAGTTATCAGTTTATACTATAAAAGCTCAGTCCCATTTTTTATCAGCACGGACTTCTAACACACCACTTCCAGAAGAGAGTCTGGAGATTCTTCCCTTGAGTGGAGATGTCTCTCAAGGTTTCTCCTTGAGCAAAAGAGATTTGCCCACAGTTGTTGGTATGAGTGAGTACATCTATATAACCTTCAGATAAAAACTGTTGACCCAGTTGAGGCTAGGACTGGATCCAGTTGCACCTAGATTCCTCTCCAAGAAGAAGTTTAGAAAGCAAGGGAGTCCTTTCTGAACCTCATAACTCAACAAGAGGGTCTTCTTTATAAACCTTATCCAAAGCTTCCATTCTGCCCATGACTGTGATGCAAAATCATGCACAAAAGCCCTTGCCACACTCAGAATAAAATAGATACAAAACAAGAATGTGCTGTCAATCAGGAAAGCAGTCAAAATAAGGATGAGTTTTACCTGTAGTGTGAAGTTGAGAGACTGGAAAAGGCATTCATGGTTTTCCAACTGAACAAAGTTGGAAGCTGCCACAGAATCACCGTAGAAAAATGAAGTAGGGAAGACTTCTCTGTAAGACCAAGATACAAATTTAGTAAGCTGAATTTGTGACCAAAATGAAATATATTTGTGTCTAGCTGAATTGCATCCCTTCCCTTCTAGTCATGTGAAATTCTATGGGACCATTTTACATTAATCTATTTTTTGTGATTTGATTTCCTTTTGGCAACACAGTTAGACTACACAAGCAGCATCTCAACTGACATGGGCTAAAATCCCACCAAGGAATCAGATGTCTTTTGATTATTCATCCTTTTTTCTCCTTTCCTATCACAAATCCTCCTTTCTGGAGTCCCCTGGCATGGTTGATTTGCTCAAGTCCCATAGCTTGGATTAACATGGGAAATCATCGCACTACCAAGTTAATCTGAAGAAATAGTACCTAAGAGGAATACTTTAAGTTGCATATTCACTAAAGTAACATTTCAATTTTATTTAACATTTATATAGCATTTCAGGAATAAACAGTTAATTACATAAGTTTTACTACCTTTATTATTAAGCAGATTATTAAAGGAAAGATTAGAGGGGGATAACCTGCTTTCAACTAGAGTAGAGCAGTTCAAGTTTCCTTAACCACTCTTATCATCTAATCACACAGTAAATGCAGTAGGATTTTATCAGAAATTACTTGGAAGCACAACACAGTACCTAAAAATCCTGCAGAAGAGGACTAGGAGTGCTTTAAGCATCCTTTATGTCTTCTTTTAATCTTGGGCATCTCCACTATCTGGAGAGGGTGCTGGTGTAATTTCAGACAAACCTTAGTCCTCCCTACTGCCTAAAACTCTGCTTCCTTCCCAGGTTTTCCTTCGGAATCAGCATACTTTGAGACAGGATTTTAACCCTGTTTACGTACATTTCCTTTTTTCCTGCCTGCATCTTGAGCCAGCGATTGCTAGGGGAAACAGTGAAAGACAGATCTTTTCCTCCCATTTACAGCGTTGTGCCAGAAGGCTTCTCCCAAATATGGTACAAGCCATTCTGGGTTATTTATAACCAGGAATGAAGTTTGCTCCTCTAGATTCAAGTGTAGGACAACTAAACTAATAAATCAAGCTTCAAAAATATACTGTCCAAAAAGAATAATATTACTAATATTACTATGCCTAGGAATGTGCCCTCCAATAAACCCAACTTTCCTCTGGCTGCTTGATTTTTCTGCGAACTTCAACTAACTAAGGTTTGTCTATGAGAAAGAAAACTATAATCCACACAGGCACTTAGGTGGGCTTATAAATTCAGAGGCCTTGTGCTTTAAAAATGTACATTCTGAAGAAGAGAAACCAATTTTTTATTATGCTTTGGCATGCAGTATTCTGTAGGCAATGAACAGAGATCTGAAGACACAGATGAAAGCATTCATATCTGTAAAGCTGAATAAAAATCTGTATCAAAGCATCAAGAAACAAGAGTTCAAGTTCTAAAGAATTTGTAACAATGAAAGCATCCAAAAACTTCCAGAGCATACTGCTGAGACTGTACTCTCAATACAGAGATTTTTGTCCTTGCTAGTCATCTTATGAGGTTTGACAGTGCACTTCCTTTCTCTGAGCAGGCTCAAACAAACCTTTTATCCATTCTGACTGCTGTGGTAGTAGTTAAGGATTTTATTATTTCTATCCAACAGGATGAGCTTTATAAAGCAAAACCCAGTCTAGGCCTTGAATCTGCATTTATTCAGCTTTTCAATCAAATCACACGCCAGTGCAGATTAACTTTTTTTCTACACATGTAGCATAGTGGTCAAGGGAATATTTGACTTCTAATGATGCCAACCTGCACTGGTCATTTAGACAATACCTGTCGTTTGGAGGTTGTCATAGAGAGACACTGACCCTCTGGGGACACTATTGATGAGGTTTTGCTTCCCCAGTTTAGGAATTAATGTCAGGTTTCTCAGTCTACATGAATACTAATTCATCTTTCACTGACCAAGTTCTCCAATTTCAACTCAAAGCACTGTTTATGCTAAAGAATGACTGACTGTTGAGACTGACCACAAATCTTTCATTCTAGGCTTAAGATTGTGGCAGGTGGAAGGGAAGAGCCCCAAGTTCAAAGGCAGGAACTCATACACGAGCAGCCTTAGGGAGAGGACACAATGGCTATATGTTATACAGGTATTCCAGTCAAAGGGTGACAGATGCCTCACAGTTGGTAGTCAGATGCCTCACAGACTAGGGAATAGCACAGTTGGTAGTCAGATGCCTCACAGACTAGGGAATAGAGGAAATAAGAAAATAAACAGAAGCAGAAGCAAATTTTGTTTGTGGAATTAAACAGAAAGGCAAACAGCTAGACTTCACCAATCTCCTTAAAATTCCAGAACATTTGACAGCAACCTTTGGCCTGGTGACTTTCAACCATTTCCTTAAAGACATGTCCTAAGGAACAAGATGTAGTTTACTTGTTCTTTTTAAATTTAATTTGAAGGTCCATCATATCTACATCATCACTGAATTTAAACACAATCACTAAAATACCTACTATAAATGTGATGGTAACTAATTAGCATTATTTAGGAGGTAGTGAAAATGAGGTGCAGTCTTCAAATTATTAAAATTTACAGATATTGAATGAGATTGTCTTAATGACCAGAGTCTGGGAAACAAGGAAAAAGCAATAGTCTGGCTACATGTAAACAAAGAGAAGAAGACATTCAGATGTTATCCTTAGGATGATGCTGCTGCTGATTATTATTATTGTTGGTTTTGTTTTCATTTGGTGACTGATACTTACCCATTGATGGATGAGTCCACCTCATGCATCAGGGGCACAGACAGGATTAAAGTATTATCATGCAGACATTCAGTGCGTTCTAGGTTTCCACTATGTCAGAAAGGAAAAATAAACATACTGCAAATCAACAGCCTTTGTAATATATCACAATTTCACAGTCACCATCTCTCTGCCTTGTACTCTGAGCCTCTCTATTTGACTGATATCAGCTCCTTAAGAAAGTTCACCCAACCTTGGAGAGGGCACACACAAAAAGCATGAGTTTTGTGGCTGTGACATGAACAGGCTCATAAAAAAAAAAAGGTATATTGGAACAAGGTGTGAATTCAAATGTCTGTGGGAAACTACAGCAGCCATCATACAAAGTGGAGAGAAACAAGAACATTTAGACTTCCATGCAAGGGCTCATTTTCTCCCAGTTTGACTGCATGTCAGATTGTGAGTGACACAACTCACACAAGGTCTTGACTCACCAAACGAATAAATGTTTTCAGTGTACCTGCACTGTACTATAGCACCAATTTGTTGCCACTGCAAGCAGTTTTTTGGGAAGACTCTTGTAGTGAACTGGCCATAACCTCTCAGCAATTCCACCCTCTCTTGCCCCCTATTCCTGTACTTAACTGCCAAAATGAAAGCTCTTCTACTTTACATTGTGAAAGGTAGTTGCCTCAGCCAGTCATAACCAAACTGAAGAAAGGAAAAAAGTGAGAAATTAGTTCTCATTTAAGTCAGTTTGTTTCAGTGTGAATACCTTATGAAGTTTGGGAACGGTTCCTGTAATGCATGTCTAGCACACAAATCTGCAACTATTCTAATTCTGATGATGAGTCTGCTCGTTCGGTGACAGCTCAAAACAACAATCTTGAAAGATATGTTACATGTATTTCCAATTTCTTCAGTAGTACTCAGGAATCACTTTTGCCTTGCAGTTCGTTGGATTTACTCACAAATCAAACTGGCAAAACAAAATATATGATCATATTTACTTGAGGACGGTATCACTGAGGCAACAGCAGGCAATAACAAGTGATACCATGCAGATTATGAGTTGCTCAGATTACAAAAATAGAGCCTGCTTGCTACATACATGCTTACCTACAGCTCAGTTTTCTGCAACTGATACATTGCCTATGTCTGCTGATAAAATATGGCTCAGATAGAAAACTGCACAAATTTCACCCCTGGGAAAGAACCCCACTTAATAAAAGCTTTTCCCCTGAATACACTCACAGAAGAGTCCAAAATTGAGACATTTCTCATCCAACATTAATACCGAGATACTACAGTGGCACACAGAATAAGCAAGTAGAATTCTAGACAGGGTTCATGGATATGTTCTTATCTGTTTCAAACGGAGTAAAGGTACTATCAGAAAAGGAGAACACAACTCAGTGAATCTAGCTCTAGAAAAACAGTGCACACCTGGAAGCAAAGAAAAACCTTTGTTGTTTTTAAAAAAACAGCGAAATAGTGTAAAAGAAATATAATGTGATGTTTAATTCTTTCTCCAATTGTTCCAATACTGAACCAGTCTCTTGTCACAGATTCTACTGCCAAATTTGCAGCTACATGGGATAGGTTCAGGTAGACACTTGAAAGGCAACACTTCCTTTCCCATGACAGCATGACACAGCTTCCCTGACCAGTTATTTCTGTCAGACTAACTCCAGTTCTGTGTGGAAACAATGCCTTCATCTATGGCAGTCTGACTGCAGCACAGGTACTTTCTCTCAATTTCCTTGTAACTGACTTTACCTCAGGGCTCCCTGCAACTCTTGTGGTAGAAAGATTTTGTTACACTCATTTAACAGCAAGGGAATTAAGCAATTTGCCTAAAGTCACAGAGTAAATGAGGATAATCAGCATTGAGGACTGCACTACTCTTTGGAGGTTCAGCTCAATCCTTCAAAACATAACTATTCTCTCTCAACCTTCTAAAATGAGAAACTTTCTCATAACATCTCTAAGCATGCACTCAATGTGTAACAATTATTGGTTTTTTCTTTGCTCATCTAAAGGCACAGACTAGTACTTCTCATTGGTAGGGCACAGAAATATAAGTGAGATTACAGAGGCAAGTTCTGTGCTATCCAAGGTTGGAAAACACTGGTTGTGCACATTTAAAGCACTGCTGACCTATCTCTGCACTAACTGGCATTCACCTAGCAGATAGTGATGTCTCTCACTGAGAAGCATCACAGGGTCATCTGAACATGTGATGAACATCTGATGGAGAATAAAACTTTGCTAACATGCAAGACATGGTGACATGTCTCACTTTCATTGTCTCACACCAGTCCTATGTGCTGCAGGATCTTGTTCCCACCTACAGCTGCTACTGCAGGGGAGGACTATACCTTGTAAGAGCAGTCATTCAGCAGCTGCTACATCTTATCTCTGATCTCTATCTTTTTTGTATCGGTGTCATCCCATTTGGGAGAAGAATTCAGACTGAAGATCCTGATTTGAATACATAAGAATATGAATTTGGCTCATTTACACAGTAAACGGGAGGAGGAACTAGTCAAACACCCAACACATCAAAGCAGCAGTTCATGGCCAACGTTAACACAGCTGCGCATTGGTTCCCATACAGACATTGAAGTGCTTGTTACTGAATCACCCATGCAGTATGCTTCTTCCTAGTACATCATCTTAGAAGGCACAAAGCATGTGTCACACCTTTTATCCTGCCCAAGACAAAATGCCTATGCATGCATGCTTTGCAATGCCCTACTTCAATGCCTACCTGAAGTGCTCTTTGGGAAGTACACTATCTAGATGTTTTCCACAGTCTGGCATGGCTCACTGAAGATCCAGAGTGGGGAAAAATAGATACGTGATTTTAGAACCTAACACTGGGATCCTTGACCATCTGATTAAAGCATTTATCTTTTTTGGTTTGCATCCCAGCATGTTTATTTCATTCAAATGCTGGAACAAATGGGTTGGACTATCTTGTGTTGATCATCAACCGCAGATGAGCTGAGTTTGATACATGGTCCAAGAGATAGCCATTGAAACACAAGAGCCTTTCAACTGAGAGAATACACAATGATCCTTCAGAATGGCAACTGCCTGGCAAAGAAAACCTATGTATGATCTTACCTCATTTTTCAGGAAGCTTCAATACATAGTTCCTCTGCATCACCAAAATACATGCATTTAGCCCCAGTAATTTAACCTAATTTATGTATCTACAGCTAATATCATGTAATTGTCTAACACACGTAATGCACACTTCATGGAACAAAGAATACCCAAGTCATCTAGACATATAAGGGTCCCCTTACCTTTGGGCAGTGACAAGAAAGGTAAGTGTTTCTTCCTGCCCGGTCAAATGGCTTGTGTCAAAGATCACATTGAACTCATACTGCGCAAAGAAAAAGCCATATTTAGAGACTCAGCATATTGTTTCAAAATGCATTTATTCTGAAACTTTATATTTTACTAGCCTAATTTTATAAAACTGGCATATTTTGATATGTGTACGAGCACTTCTACTGCAAATAACCTTTAAAGTCTTAGTAATTGTGTTTTTCTTCAAATACTATAGAGTTTGTGTTTTCCTTCATTAAGAGAAGACCTTTACTAGAATTGCCATTCAAAGATATTTCTTGAGGAGATAATCTGCCTGGGAATGAGTCTTGCAGAACGGGCAGATCACTACCTGAAACTATGTCTGTATGTTATTTGTTGATTAAGAGATCTTTTGAGGGAATAAAGGCCACGCCACAGGCCTGCACTTGGAATCTTGGAGCAAGTGGCTCAAGCTAAAGCCGCATTCAGGGCACACATCATAATGAGTGAAAACAGGTGCTAATTTTGAAATAAGAATTTTACTTTGGTGGATTACTTCTCGATGTAATTTTTCTGCCTAACTCCAAAACAGACTTTGGCCAAGTGAAACAGTGTCCAAATCCATTGTAATTTCAATTGCTTACATTCTTATATTCTAGATAATATTTTGCTACTGCATGTGTTTTTTTCAATTCCATTTAAAACATGTTTTACTTTTTCAAAATAGCACAAAAGACTCAATTATAAAAACAGAAAACAAAAACTTTTATATTGAGTCAAAGGATACATCAATTCAAATGGAAAGGATTTGCTTTTGAAATGGAAACTTTCTAAAAAATTTCACACTCATTTTTTTCAAGTCATCCTTAAGTTATTCCTCATTTTCTCACCTTTCTGGGTTGGTCATTTATATAGATGATTTTAGTGGCAGAAAGAACCCATCTGGATTTTTTAATGTGATAGAAGACAAAAAACTCACAGAAGCAATATAAGTAAGACAGAGAGTCCTTTTTTGCAGAGGAAATATGTAAGTTTTCTAAGGCTGCAACTTTTGCACCATTTTTCAAAGCCATTTTACTGCAGTGCCCAGAGCACTGTCATTGGCCCCGTCTGGCGGGAAAAAGGATAGCTAGTCTCTGTAACTGTGAAAGGCTTGGATATCTGGCTTAGCAAGCTAGAGAAAGTATCAATCACAGACATTTAACAGAGTAGTTAGCTTTTCAGCCACTCTTTGAGACACAGGTAAATGGACCAATATTCTGCAAATGCAAATATCACAAAGTTACCCTAGATTTGGATCTCATGAAAGGAAATCCCACACTGCACTTGAGGAAATCTGACTCCAGTAACTCACAAGCAATGCCCAGCTCCTCCTGCAAGAAAACAAAAAAGACCATGAGATTACAGATTTGGGGGGAAAAAGAAGATTGCAAAGAAACACCAACATGATAAAACACTACGAAAATTAAATATTTCTCATCATAGCACTGTGTTGTACCTCCTTATTTCACATTAGTCAGACCAGCATTGGGAAGAAGACAGCAATAAGAATCTTGCTCTAAGAGACAGATCACGAGGAAATACTGTGTGACTAAACACATTCGAGTCAGGGAGTTAGCCCAAATCCTTGAATAACTCAGTTATTCCCTCCTTTTATTAAAAGAAAGCTTTCAAATTATCAAGAATGTAGGTTTTCCAAGGTAGTTTTTCCAAGTACCTGTACCACGAGGAGAGAACAGTGTTGGGAGACAGCGACCAAACCATGCAATACACAGATGCAGAAGAGAAAGTTAATCTGGTTCTGGTGACATTCAGTGCCCTGATCTCTTGCCCCGGTCCACAAGATGAGTCATGTTGGTATGGATACTAACCTTTAGTGAGACAATGGCATAGATAATGTAGAGGAATGAGCATATCCTCATGCTAAACATTGACTGTGGACAGTCAATAATTCAAATGCAAAATGTTAGAACAGCCCTATCCTGCTTGAGTGGTGACTCCACTACAACAGAAATTCTTCTGGTGAATGGAGCTTTGCATTGCTCCATAAAATAAGTGCCTAGCTCCAGATGAGGACATTCCCATTACAAGATTTTTAGGCAACAGTTTAATACTCTGCCACTGTGGACAAGTTCATCTCACTAAACTTTAGGAGTGTGATTCAGCTCTGGAATCTTGCTTTTAAAAGCCTACACAGCAAGTGACTGCTATGTGATTTACATGTCACTGTTCCCATGGTAGTAAAAGGATGTAGAAAACAGTCCAGCAGACCAAATGCAGATGTTTAATTTAGACTGGGCTGGATACCTCTCTAGGCCCTACTGTTGATTATAGCATCACCCGAACTATAGTGCTTATGGTATGTGCTATAATACAAATACCTAAATTTTAGAGATCTCATTCTATAAATTAATTTTATTCCAGACATGCAGCTGACAATCTCCTTGCTACAGAACATAAAATTTATTTGACCTATTTTCACTGTTTACTGCAGTTTGCAAAGCTCATGCTTGTGTACATTTCCTAAGTTACTTCAAATATGCACTTAAAAGTTACATTCTCAGCTGGAACAAGAACGAGTGGAAGGAGCTTCTTGAACCATGCACTTGGGTTATAAGCATCTCCAGGAAATGCCTCTCTGTCTTTCACATTCTGACCTAAACACAACATTAGTGCTCTACAGATACTTAGTTTCAAAATCATGGTTCAAATCAGGGCACATATTTCTAGAAAATGATAGATCAAATACTATCTTTCTTACCTGACTCGGACAGTATTTCACTGGTTTCATGAGAAGCAAAAATAATGTAAGGAGAAAATCAGTGCACACCTTCAGATATCTAATGGAGTGACATTACTGCAATACCACAAAAATGCCAGAGGAGTGGCCTTCCCATTCAGTTTCTCTATGGATTTGTTTCCTTGCAATCTTTAGTAGACTTCTATTTCTAGAAATATGAAAGATGGCACTGCTTAACAAATCAAATATCTAGTTTCAGTAGTACGGAGCTACCATCCACATATGTGCTAGATTTTCTGCTCTAAAACAAACACAAAATAGAAAAACAAGTGCTTCATGGGCAAAACATCCCTTTCACTAGCCTTTTCCTCTCAGGAATCTGGAAGGTTCTCCAGTTTTATGAGAGAGATCGAGAGAACACAAAGTCTGGGCAGCTGCATAAACAAATGAAAAATTTCACACCTGTTTCAACCAAAAACATTCTCAGTTCTGGGTCATTCAAATGTCCCTTACTAACTGGGCAAACGATGAACTCTCTTCCATCAATGCCTAGCCTGTGGTCTGTCAAGAAGTGTTTCTATTTACATAGCTGTCCAGTATGGTGACAGTGACCAGACAGACCCAAGAAACTGTCTCCTCTCCTCAAGGTCATATCCCTTCAGAGATGTCAAAGACCAGGATAATCGAGAGAACCTTCATACTACTACCAGAAGAAGGGCACTCCTTCATTTTGCACATTGATGCCTTTACAGACCAGACAGCTGGCAGGCAGATGCCCGTGGTTTTATTGCCCGTAAAAGGAAATTACAAGATAATGTTGAATTCACTGGTTTTGCTTATTGTTGCTTGGAAAAGTTTAACGAATGCAGGAAAATTTACTTGATTGACTTTCTGGCTTCATTAGTATACTGTCCAGTTTAATGATTAATATCAATATTACATCACTGAAGTTCAGAGTGGAGAGTATGAAAAAGTTATTCTCTGAGAGGGTAGTCAATCAGCAACAGGCTCTCCAGGGAAGTGGTCAGGGCACCAAACCTGTCCGAGCTCAAAAAGTATCTGGACAATGCTCTAGGTTATATGGTTTTATTAGGGAGTCCCATGAGGAGGAGGAAGTTGGATTTAGTGATCCCTATGGGACCCTTCCAACTTGAGTGATTCTAGTAATGGTGTACAATAAAACTTTTCAATGCTAGGAAACAGCAGAAATGAGTTTGGCTTCATCATACTGGTTCAGCCTCCCACAAATTTATAAATTAAAGCCTACCCAGAAAACTTTTCCCGTGGACTTCTTGCCTTGCTCTGTGATTAAGATGAAGAAGCTCAGCTAATGAGGAAATATTTTGGTTTTCCTTTACTGCTCACTGTTTAGCTTCAGGCTTCAATTTCAGTGTACTGTTCTGGAGGGAGAGAAAATTGTTTCTTTATGTGTTTTCCTATGGTGGTCAGCTCTCTAAACTCAATTTTCACATTGTTCCAGGAGGCTGAAGGGTTGGTGCTGTCTTATCTTACAAATAGGGAACAGCAGTGCAATTCAAGGCTTACAGAAACTGCAGATACCACTTCTTGCTGATGGATGTTAGGTCATGCTTTTGATGAGCAATGCTTCTCTATGATTGTACAGCCCATTTGAAAAACTCAGCTTACTGCATGAGCTTCATAGCAGTTCCTAGTTTGTGTAGAAAATATCACCAAAAGGGTTGGCTGTTTCCCTTCCAACAAGACAGTTTGAAGCTTTATCTGGAAAACTTTCTTTCTGAAACATTTTTGAGTGTTACATATTCTTAGTCAATCAGATAAATAGTCAGATAATTAGTTAAATAACTGTATTATGACTTCATCACAAATGTTGACCTAGTTATGAGAAATATGAAGCTCAGGCTGGCTCACAGTCTGTGTCTCAAAATTCTTTACCACACAAAAGAAAGGTTGCTCATCATTATAACATGAGCAATGAAACACACAAGTTCAAGATATTGAAACTTCCTCAGCCTCATCTTGACTTAGCATTTTCAAATTAGACCCCATATGGGTTTTTTCCCCAAGTGAGTTTTGCATTCCTGGTATGGGATGACTTACTGGCTAGTCAGTACAACCTAACCATTCTCTCTCTCACTTATGTCCAACCTAAAGCCTCCAATCATCCTGAGCCTGATCTGTTAGTTCATATAATTATATTTGGGGTTTATTTTTCCCAACATCATTCATTTCTTCCCCAAAGGTAGAACAACTCCTCCGAACTGATGTTGGCCTTGGCACCAATCCAGAGTCATCACTTCACTTCCTCAACTTTCTCCCCACTCATCTCCACCCATGACTGGTTGAAAATTCCTTGCCTAAAACATCTTCTTAAGTAATCTTCCCCAGCCCATTATCTGCCCCTCAACACTGGTATTCTAATACCAGGTTTTTATCTATCTGACAACTCTTCTACCATATTATGACTATCAGCAAAAGCAAACATTTATATAAGTACAGGTAATTTGTGTTATTTTGCATTCACCATGTTCTCACAGAGAAGGTGTGAATTCAACTATTCTAACACTCATTTATGACCTGTTAGCTCTTTGCTTCTCTAAGCACACAACCTACAAGTAGATACTGCATCTGCAACATCACTAAGGAGATGCAACAGAACAATACTAAACGTGAAAAGGATATTCCAGATGTGGCTCTCAACAGAAAGTGATATCAATCTGTGAACTTAGGGTAATTTATATATTGTGTTGAATACAGCTGACTATCAGTGCTAGAGTTCACATCATACTTTTAAAAACTGTTCTGATTACATGTTATTTCTTAAGGAACTTTCGATTAAAACCACCAATGAAAGGCATTGAAACTTCATTAAGGAATTATTAAAAGAATCTGTATATTTTTAAAAGGGAAAAAACCTCAAGTTGCTAGAAAATACATTTGCCAGTTTATATTTCTCTTTCCTTAGCTATACTCAAATTAAAGGTCTTTTTATATTGTTGTTGTTTGAACTGAAAAAATCCTCCTCGCAAATCTTGGGTACCAGCGCATACATTCCAGAACTGATGAGAAAATGTCCTGGAAGTCTTGTGTTGTTGGCAGAACACTCCTGTTTTGAAGATATTGAAAATTTACTTAACTTGTTCAGATATTTTTTTGTGATGCTGCTTGTTTTCTAAAGAATACAAAATCAGAATAACAGGACTGAATTCCGAGGAACTCTGCACCTGTTGTCAGAGTACACACTCTTTAACTGTTTTCCTTGTTGTTAGTAGTTTTCTTGTTCTATTGTGCCTGTCTGTGAACCAGTGCACTTAACATTACAGAGGATCATGAACAGTATCTTCATCCAAGAAGTCTTAAAATAAATTTCCTGAAAAAATATCACAAGAGAGGACTACTTGCACTGTCCACCTCATGCTATGCAAAGTCTCAAAAGTTAGGTACTATGCATCTACCTACTATATCCTCTCTGGATAGGCTTTATAACTATATAGACTTTATAACTATCCCCACTAGCTATTTGGAAATTCTCTGACCTGCACCAAATGTAGAGGCTTACACTGGGCACTGGGAAAATTTCCTAAATTTGTACCATTTTTTATTCTAACCACTGACCCTGACTAAAAGGCATACTTATTCCTCAGTAATTTCAATGTGAACTTTTTGTGAGAAGGGATACTTTCCCAAAGGAGAATTTAGGTGAACATCTGGATGTTTTGTTCCACACAACAGGAAAATTATATAGACCTTATATAGACCTGCATTTTAAGACCCTCTTACTTTTGGGGGATATCACAAAACATATGCCTGCTCACAGCTGGTAATCTGCTTTCTACATACATGGCTTGCAAAGCTGGGTAGAACAAACATGTCAGGAACTTAAAATAAAGACTCATCTCTTTGATGATGTTTGAAATTATTCCTTCAAATCACTCTTCATGATCTTGGTCTAAGCCCTTGTGCTACCAACAGCTCATGGGTTTCTCTAGGGTTTGGAAAGCAAAATTTTTATTTTGCTCCTGCTTATCTCTCCCTGCCTCTCCCTGCCTTCACTAAGGCGTTAAGGATATAAAGATGTACCAATTAATCTAACAGCCACAACCTCAATATACTAATGTACTTTCTTTCCACAGCAATTGAGGTACAAAAGAATGTGGTCACAGTTATCCACATATGTAGTCTAACTAGGGATACCTGAGATCATAAAAGACTTGGGATTTTTCTCAAATAAAAGGTCTGGCTCTGAGTGAGTTTCCTTATGACTGACAGCAAGTACAGCTCAGAGTAATTTAATCTTGGAGGGCCCCTCATGCACATACAGCTTAGTTGTTCTAACACAAAATTCCACAGATACCACACTTTCCTCTAAAATAGTGCTTTGTAAGAAATTTTAAAACTGCAATCACACAAAGAGGATTAGTGGTATTACTGACTGGGAATCCACTGGCACTATGCAAGAATTCAAGATCATCTGAAATCACTGAAATGGTGTGTCTGATCTACCTCAGATACTACATAGAGTTTGCTCTGATTATCATCCTTGAAAGCCCTTTAAGCCTCTCTTTTCTTCAGATAACTAGCAGTCTGATGTCTGCTCTGTGTCTTTGTCAGCAGTACTCTCTGGTAACTGAGCAGACAGTATTTCCTCCATGTTTCTGGGCTGGACCTTGCCAGCACAGACCTTCCCCAACTCCAATCCACAGCCAATGCCAAAGGCAACAGAAATTCACTTTTGCTTGGAAATCTCAGTATCTCACAAACTGAGCCTGCAGCTTTGGGGTTTGGTTTTTCTTCTTTTGCTCATCTGTTTCACGAGTTTCAAATGCACTAAGCCTTCAAACAACCACTACCATCAGTACCCAACTCTCTCAGTACTGCACAACCCATGGATTGGACGGGGGGAAGCACAGGGAGAGTTGTGCACAGTGTCAGGATGCACTGCTTCTCTGAGGCCAGCTTCTTAGGCAGTGGAGATAGCACTCAGTGGTGGCATCAGGCCACCTGGAAAAGCCACAGTGTCTCTCGTGAACAGTGAGTATATATTGCAAGCTGGGGAAAAAAATCATCCTGTTACTGATAGTAACTCTGAAGGTAGATTGTAGTAGTTAGCACAGGTGGCTGTAGCTAACAAAGCAGTCATGGGTCTAGGAAATATTTTCATATGAATTTCAAAGAGTTTCTCTCAGAGTGAAAATCCTATGAGTTCTGTTCCACTTTATAGAAATATAGTTTACTTGGCAACTTCAAGCAAGCACTTTGTGGTTAGAAGCTCTTCTGTGTATAACTCTCCACTTGCCAAAGCAAAGCAGGTGACAGAATCACTCAAAAGGAGGAAAAATATGTTCATGATGGAAAGAAATTAAGATGGCTTTACTCTTTTAACATAACAGCTCTGGATCTCAAGCTTCAAACATTTATTCTCTTGTAAGTAATTTCCAAACACAGATGGAATGCAAGTAACAATGTGAATCACATGAAGGCCAAGTCAACGATAAACCAGCATCAATAGCAACTATAATTTAATATAGTTAAACATTACCTGATAGAAAAAATATTACAGAGAAGGAGTTATAGACTCAATACAGACTTGCTCATCAAGACCTGGTAATGAAACTAGCATTTATCTAACCTCTTGAAAGCAATGATTAAAGAATACTAGATATCACATCAAATTATAAAATGGAATAAAAGTATATTTTGTGTGTACCATAAAGGTCTGTTTTAAAGATGTCACAGGGACTGAAGGTCTTCCTTTACTTTCAACACATAGATATTCCCCTAACAAGCCACATCAAGAAATATGAATGTCACACACTATAAATTCTGTGAACTGTTGTTTCACCAATTGACCCTCGCCATCTGAATGCTTAACAAGCAAGCAAAACTACATACCTGAGTATGCTGACACTCACACAACCAAATCTTCACATGAAGATATGGGGCAGTGGGGCATCTGGATCTGTATACTAATAATAAATTGATCCTTTGATTCATTACCAGAAAATAAACTTGAGAGGGGGTTGGGGAACCTCAACAGTTTTTTCATAAAAAGAACTAGAGAGGAGAATGAAGTTTCCTTTGGCATTAGGGAGAAATTTCCTGTCCTATTCCATGATCTCAGTAGTAAATGCTGTAGGCACATCCCAGCAACCCTGACTTGAAACATCTTGGATTTGCTCCTTATTTTGAGAAAATGGCTATTTCTGTATGATTAATTAAAGCCTCTTACCTCTCCTTCTCATACCTGGATGGAACCTATTTTATAGATATCTTACTGATCCTGGCCAACACAGCAAGTATCTGAGTAAAAAGGGAAAGACAAAAACTTTTCTATTTACTAGATACTTCCATCTCTCTCTCATTCATAAACTTTTATCTTAACTTGTGAAAAGCTATTGCTGCAAATTTTTAAAGCATAGCACCTCAGAAGCTGAAGAGACAGCATAAATTGTTCATTCAGCTCAAGTGATTAAGCCCCAAAACAATTTTCAGAAACAGTCAACAAAACCAATCATGTTTTTGTTCCTCCTATCTTTTAAGGGATGTGCAGGGCATGTGGTGGAACTGTAAGGAGAAATGGGGATCTGGTGCCACAGTGAGAAATTTCACCTCCTTTGCTGCCACACTCTCATTTTAACAGACCAATTAGACATACGTTGACTTTCCCTGTACTACGTCAGCTAAATATTTCTTTTTCCTGCTTGCTGAGAACTGCTGAACTTAATTTTTTGAAGAAAACAATACAGGAAACATCACCAAGATACATTGTCCCCACAGAGCTGTTAGGTCAGCGGACTCTCATTCACTGTGAGGATGGCCACATTTCAACTATGCTGTTTGGCCAGGATTGACTCTATGACCCATTCCCATATGTGTTAAAGTACAGCTACACATTTCTCCACTATGGAAAGTACTTAGAATCATAGAATCATAGAACCATTAAGGTTGAAAAAGACCTCTGATATAATCAAGTCCAACCTTTGGTCAAAAAGCCACCTGATTGACTAGACCATAGCACTAAGTGCCACATCCAGCTGTTTCTTGAACATCAGGGATGGTCATTCTACCACCTCCCTAGGCAGTCCATTCTAATGTTTAACAACTGTGAAGAAATTCTTCCTGATGTCCAACCTGACCCTTCTCTGGCACAGCTTGAGGCATTTCCTCCCATCCTGTTGCTGGTTTCCTGAGAGAAGAGTCCAACCCTCACCTCCTTCCAGGTAGTTGTAGAGCATAATAGGGTCACCCCTAAAATTTCTTTTCTCCAGACTAAACAACCACAGCTTGCTCAGCCACCTCTCATAAAATGTGCTCCAGACCCTTCAAACAGCTTTGTTACCCTTCTCTGGACATGCCCTTTCTTGTAATGAGGGGCCCAGAAATGGACAGGATTTGAGATGTGGCCTCAGCAATGCTGGAGGACAATCACTTTCCTGGTCCTGCTGGCCACATAATTCCCAGGATAGCTCAGGATGCCATTGGCTTTTTTGGTCACCTGAGGACACACTGGCTCATGTTCAGATGCTGTCAAACCAGCTGCAACTGCCCATTTTCCTCTGGGCAGTTTTCCAGCCACTCTTCCCCCAGCCTGTAGTGATGCATGGGGTTGTTGTGACCCAAGGACAGGACTTGGATCTTGATGTCAGCCCATCAATCCAGCCTGTCCAGAACTCTATGCAAATCCTTCCTACTCTCCAGCAGATCAAAACTCCCTCCTAATCTGGTGTCATCCACACCTTGTCCTAGGTTACAATATAAAGATGTATTCTATTCTCATCCTCAAGAGCTGCTGAAACCAGGAGGGGCAGTGTTTTTCCTTATCTCCTGTTAATGAACCCATCAATGTCTTGCCTCATGACTCAGAGATAACTGCCTCCGGGAGCCATTTCTGTTTAAGGGGAAATCAAGGACCCCATTGCATGACTCTGAACGATTTCAGCCCATTGTGAGATGCTCCGCCTAGGGGGAAGGAGCTAAGCATCCCCATCGAGATAGAACCTGGGTTTTGGGACTGGTTTACCCACTGGTTTCCAGAGGACAAGAGCTACCAGATCTTTTCTACAGGATCACCACTTCAACAAGACCATTTCGTCTGGACTGCTATCACCACCCTAACTAGCAGGGTGTCAGGTTGTATTCTGACTCTGTCAGTGGTTTTTCTTTTGTACTATTGCATGTACCTTTTCCTAATAAATTGTATTTCTGACTTGGAGTCTCTCGCCGGTTTTGCTTTCAAACCAGAATAGCACTCAAATCCCCTCATCCAGACCATCATACTGAACAGGACAGGTCCCAATATTGAGATTTGGGGAACACCACTAATGACTGGCCACCAACCAGATATGCCACCACTGACCACCAAAAAAAATGGATACTTATGAACAGAATGGGAAAAATCCATGATCCACATAAACCAAAGCATAACAAAAAGGCAGTATCTCATCATCACTTAGTAATGTACTATCAGTTTGCCAATCAAGACAAAAACCTTTGTTCCTAAAACTTTGAAGACATGCCTTTTAAAAGCACTGCACTGGCTAGCAAATACACCAATATACACCAAGCATAAGGCAACTTCTATGTGCTAAATCATGTCCTCCAAGTTCCACATATAAAAACATAGTAAAATGAAAACTAAGGGAAAAATCAGTTTGACTCCACAGTGATATATTTAAAAAGCAATCATATGAACTAGTACACAAAGTATCTCTGACACACATTAGGCTAAATTCTGAAGTAATTGAGATTGTACTATTCCCACAAAAAGGCTTTTCTCTATAAAACTGCAGAAAATTTGTTTGATTAAATGTCAGACACAATCTAATTATCTAGAAAACTTAAGACTCAAGAATAAGAATGTGCAGAATTATACACTGTTCCTGTATTCTTCATACCCTGACATGTATATCCAAAATATATATGCTGTTGAAATCTGTCAAATGTATTGCATTTGATTACACCTTTATTTGAAGGAATTGTGGATGAACATGTATTTTTTTAATCTTCATTATTCCTTTATTACCTGTGCATAGGATTATTACAATAAGCTTAATAACAAGAGTGCATTCTTGTATGTATGAGTCCATGCTCTCCAAAAACCCAGGGAAGAATCAGACAAGGAAATCACTGGGAGAAGAAAGGGCTCTGGGGCAAGCTTTCCTTCGTCTCACTTCACATGTAGATATATGTATACATGTATACATATATCACACATATGTATTTCACATTATTAAATTGTGGCTGCATGCACTATTAACACAGATTTTGTTTTTTAATTATTACAGAGATATACTCTAGTGGTTTGATCCTATAGTGTCACGAAAGACACTATATCCCTACCATCCTCAACAGGGCAAGGAAGAGAAAATACAACATACAGTTGATGTCTTGAATAAGGACTGGGAAAGATCATTCATTGATAACCACCACCAGCAAAACAGATTCAACTATGGGGAAATTACTGAGTGGGGAAGTCAGTTGAATTTACTACAAATCAAAATTGGAGAAGGATAATGAGAAGTAAAACAAATCTTAAAAAAACCTTCTCCCTACCCTTCCCTCCTTGCTGGGCTGAAGCTCCTGCTCTCCGAGCAGCAGAGGGAGATGGGGAATGGGAGTTATGGTCAGTTCATCACATGCTGTTTCTGCTGTTGTGTCCCGTTTCATGCCTTAAGTTTTAGCTTTCCTAATTTCCAGATTCTGGACTGCATTAGTATGTAACTCTGAACTTCATATAAAATGCTAGCAAGTTCTCTTCACAAAGTTTAGTTAGACAAAACAACCCTTTTCCAGCCCGAGAACCAAGGACACCATTGCAGCTTCAGGCCCAAAAACTATAAACAGTGAATTGAGGAGAGCAATCTGGGAGGATGGGACTTCATAATATGAAGCTATAATTGGACAATTAACCCCAATATATAAATGGACCAAAACTTATAAAAGTGTGAAAACGTGTGACCTATCGTCCATCTTGGGTGTAGGCATGGCCAGGCTCTTGTACTGCCCAAGGTGTGTCCTTCGAAGGCCTTCTTAATAAATACCTACTTTAATCCTTTAACACTGTCTAGCCTCTGTTCTAGGTAGCCTCTCAAGGCATCATGCTCAGGGAAAGAAGTCCTTCCCCTGCTACAGGATGGGATTCCTCCTACAGGAGAATGTTCTCTATGAAGTTCTCCAACATGATTCCTTCTCATGGGCTACAGTTCTTCACCAACTGCTCCTGCATGGGTCCCTTCCACTGTGTGCAGTCCTTCAAACCGTCTGCTACAATTGTGGGTCTCCCACAGGGTCACAAGTCTTGCTCTAGTGTGGGCTCCTTTCTCCATGGGTCTGCAGATCCCTGGCAGGAGACTGCCCAAGCATGGGTTTCCTATGGGGTCACAGCCATTTGGGCATCCACTTGCTCCAGTGTGGGGCACAGCTGCTTCACCATGGGCTGCGCAGAAATCTCAGCTCTGACATCTAGAGCACTTCTTGTCCCTCCTTCTCCACGCACTTTGGTGTCTGCAGAATTGCTCCTCTCACATGTTCTCACTCTTCTCTGGCCACAGTTACTTCTGCATGGTAACTATTTTCCTCCTTAAATATCTTATTGCAGATGTGTTACCACCATCTCAGACTGTCTTGGCCTTGACCAGCAGTGGGTATGTCGTGGAGTCGACTGATATCCAGCAGCTTCTTTGAGAAGCCACTCCTATAGCCCCCCCTGCTACCATGCAAATCCAATAGTTATACACATTTTTATTCAACAACAAAAACATATTTTTAAAACATACTGTTCCAAAAATTAAAAACAGGAAACAAAAGGCAGAAATCACACAAATCAGCCAATATTTTTTTTCTAGTGGTACTTGTGAAAGCATGAATAATACATGCCCAGATATACTGTAAGACGAACTTCTATGTATAACGCTTCAGTTATAATGAATATTGGTGTATTCAACTGCAACACAGCTATTGACTCTTAGTGTTACAATGAAATGCCTAAATTCACCTTGAGTTCAGGAAACAAATTCAAGTATCATCAATTACACAAAGTTTGAAAAAGTAAACTAAAACCCTTAGAAATAATTTAACACATCCCCCCAAACTCAAATACACTAAACCCAAATACATAATGAGGAATACAATCAATAAAATCAAGCCTTACCCTACCCTTCTGTCCTTTCCATCCTTCACTGGTAGTAATTTTCAAGTGTAAAGAATAACACAAAGGTAATAACAATGATAATGAGTTTAACACTGGACATTTTCCTGGAATTTGTAAATCTTAGCTCAACATAAAATTCCCCAGCAACCAAAGCCAAGTCTGAAATCCCAGGAAATGCCTCCTTGAAACACACATAGGTTTGGGGATTTTGGTCTTTTTCTTTCAGAAACTCAGAGACAGTGTGCATCAGGATACCTTCCACAAAAACCCTTCTAACATCATGAGTACCTTGAAAACTAGGGACAATGCTGAAAGGGAAAGGTATAACCCATTACCTACTGCACTTGGATATTGAAACAGACATTTAAAATATGTTTTTCTTTCTTTAAAATAAAATTTTAGCAGATCATTTGTAAGGCTTTATGATGTCCCACACTACTTTATAGAGCAGTTTTTTAATGGACTTCTCCTTTTCCCTTGCTAAGTGGAATTCACCGTGTCTGCAGATTGTTATGGCCAGAAGTCATGTGCAGGATTTCTGGCCTCCTCCCAAAGGTAGGCTGCAAAAGCGCTGCCATCTAGGAAAGTGCCTGGCTCAGGATCCCCTGCAGTTTGCCTGGGTGGGGGGTCCACAGTGAAGAGGTGGTCTCCTGCTCGCCCCCAGAGCCTGAAACAAAGCCAGCTGAAATACTTCTCACTCTTCCTTCCTGCTGTGCTCAATGTCTTTGGTTTTGATGAAATGCCACAGGAAGCTCCCTTTCAAAAAAACCAAAAACCACAAACCAAAACTGGATTTGGGGCCTCCTTCAGATGGGGTTTAACATGCCTGCTCTTGCTAACAGGAAGACAGATATAAAACCCACTGACAGGAAAGTTTGTGATTTTGTAAGCGGCACTTTGATTTTTAGCTAAAAACTTTTCACAACCTTACTCATGTTTTTGACTGTGTAGCTGGTTTTTTTTTAGTCTTTCTACAGCAACACTGTCATTGACTTCAGAGAGGCTATACCTGAAGTATGCCACATGATCATGCCTTGTGTTTAATAAGATTAAAGAGGGTTTGGGTTTTATCCTATCAGCTTCACAGGAGAAAACTAAACAAACTAGGTGAAAGAGAACAACTGACACTACTTCCAGCCACAACAGAATACCATGACTACAACATTGTAAAGGACTAAGCAATGCAAAGAAGTATAAATATATATACACATACATATTATCTGTGTAATATACATGTTCATATATACTGCAAAGATAGATATAAATATTTGTTTACAATTCTATTGGATTTTACACCAGGGGTGTCATTTATCTTCTGACAGCATCACAGATGCCTATTAGAAAAGTGACCAACAAAAATTCCTGCCTAAACAGAATTGACCTTTCACACCAGAAACTCAACAAACTTAAAGTTTCAAATAACAACAAAAATAACCCCCTATTTCTTGCTGTAATGAAAGCCACATAAAGCTGTGCAAATTAATTCTTATTTAGGTCTTTTGCACAGGATGTCGAAGTCCAGACAATTTTAAGCCTCATCCTAAGAACATAGGAGATGAACTCTGCCCCACAGATTTTTCACCTCAAACATTGACAAGCCTTTGTCCATTGAGTTTAAGAGCAAAACATGATAATGAAGTGAGACACTGGGA
Source organism: Setophaga petechia (assembly GCA_024362935.1). NCBI lineage: Eukaryota > Metazoa > Chordata > Aves > Passeriformes > Parulidae > Setophaga > Setophaga petechia. The sequence continues at coordinate 11,749,165 of JANCRA010000026.1, read as the reverse complement.
CAGGAAAGTCATTGGTGATCTTTGGGATCCACAGGGACAGCATAACCTTTAAATAAGCATATTCAAGATAAGTGTATTGAGCTCGCTATATACTGGGCTCTTTCTTCTGTGAAGGGTTTTTACCTTTCTCCTAGTAATGCAGTTTATCAAAATAATGGTCTAGATAGGGGTGGCTGAATCTGAACAACAGAGGCAGCTAAATCTCCTTGCCAAAGCCCTCTCCCATGACTTGGTACTGCTGGCTCCCAGCTCTGTGCAGCTCCTGAAAATGTGCAGGGAGAAGCAGCTTGGCTGGTGAGCTATGGGCCATTCAGAGACTGAAACAGAGTGAACAGCTACTGCCTGTGGCTCATGAAGCCCTTCTCCACCTCCTTGAAGAAGTCTCCTAAGTTAACTGCTTTGACTCTCATTTTCCCTACCTCACCTGGATGGAAACCAGGACCTCTGCTGATGTCCAGACATGGAGAAATGCCACATTGCATGGTACACCTTTTCAGTATGATGATCTACACCAGCAGATGGGTCAGGATTCACTGTAAATGGTCTTTGCTATAGCACAGACTGCCTTCTAAACCCTCACAAAAGTACATCTCACATGAGTGTATTCATCCACACAGCTGTTCCTCCTTTAGAAAATCATTCCCCTGGCAGACCTGTGAGAAGGGCAGAACTAGGCAATCACATAAAATCTCCTTTAATAATCTGAGCCACACAAAGCATTCCAGGATATTCCTCAAAACCACTATATATTTATATATATATATATTTATATGATCATAGATTCATCAAAGTTGGAAAATATGTCCAAGATAAACAGTCAAATTAAAAATCATTATGAGCTACTTCCAGGACAAACACTTTCCACACTGTGTAACCCAAAGCACAGCCCCACATTATCAGCATAAAACTTCTCTATGTATGTAAAAATCAAACTCACACAGGTTCTTCCAACTCTGAGCAGAACAAGACTTAATGTCCTGTAAAATCACAGCTTCTAAACACCTTCCAATCAGAATTATTCTAAAAGACTTGAGGATTTTTCATTCTATTAACTCAGTTAATTTTTTGGGGAAAAAAATAAAGCAATAAAAAATTATTTATATATCTATATTGATATCTCTAGATATGCAAACCCCATATATGCCCCAAATATCAATATCTCTCAGATCTACATGATAAATCATAGTATAGGAAAAAAATTTAAAAGGCTCAAATTGCTACTAACTACATGAATAAACCAAATCTACAATGCTCATTCCCTGATGATAGGAATGATACAAGAATCCCAAGTGGAAAGTTTGGATCAACAGCCTAGCCTTCAATTCCTGCCTGCTGTGAGTAGGGGTATATTACATAACACTCACAGCCTCTGACCTGAAAAAGCACTGCTCTTTACTGATCCCTAGGGAACTAGAAAAGTTGTGGGTTTCATTGAGCATTCACAGAAAAAAAAAACTAAAATAAACAATGAAATCTAATAACTTGAGCTGCACACATTTTTTTCTTCATAGTTAAGAAAGTGGACAATTCTACACCAGGGATACAAAACATTTTGGTCCACTCTGGAGCAACAGTTGACCATTAGATTTGCAAAAACAGAGAGGCAACATATGGCATGGCTACTGTCACACTACTCATATTCCCAAGACCTGGCAATAAAAGCTTTTGCTTTCCTGGCAAACAGTTCAAATCTCTTCATGTAAGTGATATATGACTTGGGCAATCTTTCAGATGCACTTGTTGAAGGAGTCAGAGCTTCCATACTACTTGGCAACACTCTGATCCTCTGTCGGAGTGGTTTACAGGAGCTAGTCGAACATACTACATGCAAAACCAGCAGGATCAAATCAGAACACTTAATTATTAAAATAAAGATTTCTGCTAGCAAGCTTTAAAAGGTTTCTGCTAACAAGTTAGATGTGAATTGAGACAGATCTTGTTAACTCATTTGCCAGAGGATCCTGATGCAAAACTGATTTTTGCTTTTATATATACCTGACCATGATTTTAGGGCTCAGAAAAAGGTATCAACCCAAAGGGGCAGCAACTGCTAGAAAAACAGAGATAATGAATACCCAGGACCTAAATTTTCCTCCAGCGGCCCAAAAGGGAGCATGTATCTTTGTTTTATGTGTCCTGTCTTCTCCATGCCAGACTTAAGACTCTGGGACTAAGTTTGATCAGTGTGGGAATCTGGAGCAAAAGAATTCCAATTTGGAAAAAGTTAAATTCTGCCTTCATCTGCAGCCCTCCTGGGCAATTCTAGTCAAGAGATACCAGCAAGAGCTCTGGGAGTGAGGAAGAAGAGTGAGTTCTTATCCAAACTCCATGACCTCCCTAGTAACATAGAGAGTACCACATTATTCATCAGAAGTAAAACCCCAGAGTCCATAAGCAGCATGACTAGGGTTATTAGCAATATCCATACTCCACAACAGCGTGTCAGGTACATGCTTACAAAGGAATCATGGGTAACTACTGCATCCAAAGAAACCATAACCTCACTGTTAACCCTGCCCTGGTCTAGCCCTGCTAACTTCACTCACCTGTTGCTTGGCAAAAGCTGTTGTGAGAAGCAGCAGGTATGTTACACACAGCTGGTTTTGGATACTGGAAGGATGTCTGAAATGTAGGAACAATCTACATCAGGGAATGACGTTCAGCAATGGAATCTCCTGACCTACTCTCTCCAAAACCAATGCTGGGTTAGCTGAGAGATTCCTATCAGCCCTTGCAGAAAAGGGAGACATTAATGCTATACAGTCTTTTACTGTTGCTATAGTAAATATGCTCGGTTCATACTATTGCTATAAAAGCTCTTGCCATAGCTGAGCTCATTTAATAGAGACACAGCTTTGCCATACACATTTACTAACATTGCCAGCAAGCTTACAATGCTATTTCTGCAACTGCACTGGAAATATCCCTCTGCACTGAACAGCAGCTAATAATGGTTAGCAAAGTGCCGATTGCTGACATACATCTTCAGCAAAACAACACATGCCAGGAGGTAATTCCAGCAGAAGTGAAATGGTGCAGAAATTAGTAGCAATAGCTTTCTATTCTTTTTCAACACTCAGCACACTGCAATACTACATTCTCTGACAGGAAAGTTGTATCAGCTCTGTTAGGTGGACTTTTCGGACTCTGAAAAACAATGCTTTCCTAAAGCTGAATTAAATTTAAGGAAGAATAAATCTTCAGATGAAAAAAAGTATTTTAAAATCTACTCTACACAGAAGAGGATTTCTTTGCCAACACAATAAAGAAAAAGTCTAAGCACGCAGGTGAGGTGTCTTTCTTGCTTTCTATTTTTTTTAAAAAACACATATTTCAAAAGTAACACTTTGCTCAGTAGACACATTTTGAAATTTATTGCAGTGCTGTACTCTATGCACCTGTAAAAAAACCCCTATCTCATAGAGTGAGGTCTTGAAATGTTGCACAGGAATTGTACCCATAGGACCACAGAGGAATGAGAAGTCAGCCCATGCCATATACTGTGCTTCTTCTGAGAAGAACTCTCTGTCAGGAGTAATGTAAAGAAAAGGTTGGGTTTCATGCATGAAATGGAGAGGACTGGCTGCAGCATAATAGGAAAAAATCAGATAGTGGAATAGGTGGAGTGTCCCAAATATCAATCACCAAATGCTTTTTCAACTTGCAGAGATACAGCAAAGCCTGGAATATCAGGTTGGAAGGGACCTCAAAGACCATCTGGTCCAACCTTTCTAGGCAATAGCACAGTCTAAACAAGATGGCCCAGCACCCTGTCCAGCTGAATCTTAAAAGCATCCAGCACTGGGGAATCCACCATTTCCCTGGTGAAATTATTCCAGTGGACAACTGATCTTTAGGTGGTGTCTCTATTTACAAAGTCTCATAAAATCTCAATCTTCAGGAAGGGAAGAGGGGCTAGCATACTCAGACTCTTCAGGGAACAGTACCATCATCATCCCTGAACTAGGCCACCCCATTGTTTTTCAAACACAAAATGTGGCATTTTGTCTCAGGAACTCTGTTGAAAAATAGCAGCATTAAACTTTTGCACTGTCAGGTCTCATTGTAACCAATCCACAGAAAGAAAGAAAACTGCACTGGATCCACTACAAGTGTCCCCAATGGAGTCATAGAAAAAACACACAGGGAACTTACAACATCTTGAACAGACTCCAGAGACAGGTTAAAAAAGCCTACTACATGATCATCATTCTCAGAGTCACCTTGCAGAGAAACAATCAAGCAACCACATGAAAGATCTCATTCATTTCACTTCAGCACTATTTATTAAAAGGCAGATGATAGTCAATGCTTCCTACCACACAAAGCTCTTTTGATTCCAAAATTGCTCCACTAACAAAAAACTCTGGGTGCTGTCTTTTTTTATTCTGGCTTAATGTTCTGGATTTTTGGTTGGACAATATTCAATAAGGAACAAAATCTGCATAGATGTCAAAGGATGGGAGTAGGTTGTGAGACATGGAAACTGATATTTTACTCAAAAAACTCCACAAAGAGCTTAGGGAAAATATAACACAATAACTGAGGCTATGAGATCATTATCCAGTTTTTCACCTGAAAAAATTATGAGGCCAGTGATATATTATTTTGACCAAAAGCAAAAGCTGAATGAGACAAAGGAAAATAGCCTAACATAATCCTTTAACTTGGTTTTCCAAAATTGTTACTGAAATAATGAAATAAATATCTTTTAAAAACCTCAAACACTATGAAATTAATCATAAGAACATTGGACATCGGAACAGCAGGAATAATAGCAGACTATACTTTGATGCTGTTTGCAAGACCTGAGGAAGATGTATGCAGTGCTTTTTAAAAAGAAATACTAGCTTTCTTAGAAGAAAATACACTGAGTAGTGAGATAATACTAGAATGTTAGCTGCTTCCAGAAGCTGCCCCTTCTGTGCAGCACTCAGCCCAGATGTTTTCAAGTCTTCTATAAACCTAAACTGAAGGTAAAATATCACCTGAAACAACATAGCTTCTTTCCTCACAGTGTTGGCCAAGGAAAATGATGAAGGTAATTGGTATTCCAGTTACATGCTATGCGCAAAATATGCAAAAAAGAAAAAGGATGACAACAATCTTTTAAAAGAACAGGCATCAAGCTTTGTTTCTTTCCTAGTGGAAAAGAATAGAAACCCTCTCACTGACGTCAATGAGAACTGGACCAGACCCTGAAAGTCTTCCCACAAAACTTCCACCATGGAGAAGTTGTACATTGGCATAAGCATTTCTAATTTATTCCCTGCCTTTTCCCTCCTAATAAATTGCACACTTGCAGCACACAATGGCTGAAAATAAAGTTTATAATAATAAGACAACTCACTGATGCTTGCAACTGTTCAGTCAAAACTGAACACTATGAGAATTAACATGCATTAAAAGTCATGGTTTTTTATTATGTAGTGAGTTAATTTAAGAGGTTTATAATAATGTAAACCTATCATAAAACATGACAAACAATGGCAAAATTTCATTGGTTCAGTGGACCAAGTTAATCTTGAACTTGCAATAGTTGTATTACTGTTATTAATATTGCTCTTATGGTTTGCAAAGCAAAGCTCTAGACGAGAGACAAACAATGGTGAAAAGCAGGAATAAACAGAAAATGTCACAATCATACAGCTCCCATTTTGCACAATTATTGTCACATCACTCACACCCAAAAAGCTTTCACAGTCATCAGTTTGCAAAAAGCTTGATTCATTGCACCTTTATTTCTAAATGAACTCCTGCTCATGAAAACATCCAAGTATTTCTATCTAAATGAAAAGAGACTATAACTCAAAATATTCACCTCACTCCATGTGGATGAAATTAAAAGCACTCCTGACCTCTTGGATCTAGTGAAGTGCCCTGGCCACAACCCAAAGTTACACCAGGATACGAGCAAAGAACAAGCCTTATATCTTGATTTCAACAGGGATAAAGTCTAGAAGCCCAGATCAAGAGATAACCAGGACTGCTGGGTGTAGTGTAGCACTCAAACAAAAGTTACACTTTGTATTTCAGTACCATTTCGTACCTTATCAGTTTCCAACCAGTCTCCTTCTACCTCTTAATACCTCAAACAAACTGCTTTCCTTTTTCATTAGTGTACCACAAATAACAGGCATGTGTCTTCTACAGAAATACAGAAGGTGTAATCTATAAACTCCCAATCCATAAAAAAAAAAAAAAAATCTCATTAAAGAGCCTGAAAGGAATTAAAGTCTAGCATAACCAAAACCAACTTCCAAATGTCTCAGCAGTGTGGACTAGGCCATCCTCTAGTCCATTCTTAATTTGTAATTAAATTGGCTAAAAGTTAAGAGACTTGCTTGCAGTGAGATTAGCCTTTCTTACCTTTTGCCACATTTTGATGAAGAAGAGCTCTCCAGAAAAATTGAAGAAAACATTGGTGTCATAGGCATCGTCACCAGTGTTGGAGATGAAAATGTTAAGTGAGATGTTCTTCACCGCTCCCAGGGCCAGGTAGGCAGTTCTGTCATCAACACTGTAGGCAGAAATAGTTACATTGGTATAACTCTGGTAAACTTTCACACTCTGATCTTGCTTTCTTCTGCTACAGAAGTGTCACAACTTAACTGTTTAAAAGCTCAGCAGTCAGAAGTTCAGAAATGTGCTGCACTGCATAGTGCAGAGGGCCATACTAAGAATGAACAGTTCCTGACTCAGGGTTCTGACTCTGTATTTTAGGACTGTAGGAAAACCCTATGATTCCCATGCAAAACTATTTCACACACCCTACTTTGTGTGATAATAAATTAGTTGAAAACTGTAAAGTAATCGTGTAGAAAAAAAGCAACAACTGCAAGATATTATGCCTACATTCAAATACTATTACTGTTTGTCTCTCAATAATTCAGACTTATTCCAGCAACTCTCTGAAAAGCCTTCTTAGAGTTATGCTATGGATAGAAAAAATTCGAAACCAGGCTCAAATAAAATCCAGAAACCAATGTAAATGAAAAAAAAATGTGTGGAAATAGCAACAAATTACCACTGAATGTGACTAATCTTTCTTTAGATGTTTATGCTGGACCTAACATGGTGGAGTCATCTTCTGTAAGTGGAATATCAAGGGCAACAGCTATATATCATGAATCAACACACTGTTGCAATATGGCATCACAGATTATGTACAAACACAGACATGTACACATAGAGGTAAATACAGATATTCATGCACACACATTTATTATTTGGTATTTAATCCTTCTAGGCTGTTCAGAAAATGAGCTAACAAGTAGGAATAAAGGCTAAAAATAAATCACAAGAATATACAGTATCAATGCACAGCTCTGCAGGTCTTAGAAGTAACAGTAAAAGATAATATGATATATACCAGGTGTTCATTTAAAAATTAGCAAAACCAGACAAATATTAAATTTAGTATATGTCATAACTGGACTCTAGAACCATTCGTACATCCTGAAGAAACAGAGGAAGTGCCACAGAGAAAACACAGAGTAGCTAGTCAGAAATGGACAAAGAATTCCAGGGAACAAGGCAGGGAGATGTTCACAATTATTTCCTCTAGAGTACAGCTAGCCCAAAAGTAAGAAGGAACCACTTTTCATTCACCCAATTTCTACAAAGCTGTTCCAGTGACATACACGTTGGCACACACCACACTTCTGTTTATCAGCAGTTCTCTGAAGATGGCTGATGTGCAGGCCAAGAGCTTTGTTTAAAGGCAGCCTGACCCTCCATTGCTAGCAGTCCTCTTACAGCCTTCTTCATGTTACTGCAGCCAGGGCATTTGCATAAAAGTGGAGTTTCTGGAAATGCATTGCTTATAAACTGTTGATTGGCATCTTCTGCCAATCAAAGCCATATCAGAGATCCAAAGGCAGAGCTTGCTGGACTCCATTTCTGATAATGTGCCTACTGAACCAGAGGGAGTCCTTCTGCTGATTTTAATCGGTCCATGCGCATATTTATCCCTGGATCTATACACAGCACTTGCAAACAGTCAGTTTTGCAGTTGCATAGATAGTTTTTAGTTTTCCTATGTGAAATCGTTGCAGTTTCAGAGACAGACAAGTGACAAGACACACCGGGTTTATGCAGCAAGAGCCAACATTTATTGAAGGGCATCCTTTTTTATAGGGGCTTTGAATTTCCCACTCTTACACCTATGACTGATTAAGGGTCTAAACTCTGCCCAGCTCACTGGCCAATTATATAGGTGCATTCATGGTTCAAAGGGATTGGCTGAGGTCCTCTGTTTGAATTTGAATTCGGCTTATCAGTAACACACCCGGGGACTTGTTTACTTCCATTATCTAATGAACTAGGCTGGTTGAGTTGGTGTCTGTTATGCCAAATTATCTCTGCAGCTATAGACCAGCTATAGCTCTCACATGAAATGACTCACTCTTCAATAATACAAATAGTATGCTTATAAACTTCAATATAGTTGCAAGCTAAAAGTCTGGAAGTCATGCCCACTCTCCTTTGTCTTTTCAGACAGGCTTGGGTTAAGTACTTCAATATTACATCCTAAAACATCACATTAAATCATTTACCTGCTTATCACATACAGAGCCATGCATAAGACAAAAGAGGTCACAGAAATAAAAGAAGTGTTGGCATAAAAAATGTTAATCCTCTAGTAAGTCAGAGAAGGAATTATATGGAAAAAAAGCAAAACAAATCTTCTGAAGAACTGACCAGATAATACTGGAAAATAATTTTTCTTCATAAATAATTATTTAATTAAAATGGAAACATTTTAATTGAGGAAGTTTTTGACAGACTGGAATTTTGTCTGTTCTCTGGCTAATTTCAGAGGAACAAATGGAAGGAAAAACAGCCCAATCCACAAACTTGACCTTTCAATTGGAAAAGGACATTTCTCAAAAATCCCATTTTATAAGAGAACTTTTGAAAGTGTTCACTTCAACTCAATTAAACTCATAACTTGGAAAAACTTGAAAATTTCTGCAAAATGCATCTGTCACTCCTTTGGCTTCCCATGACTTTTGCTTCCAATTACACATTTCCAAAAAAAACCCCAATTTTAAGCAGTATACAAGAACCCACCTAAGCCAGTCTGAAGGAGGGGAACATATATTTAAGCCTAATGAATGGTGGCCTTTGAAGATGCTCTAAACCAACATAAAACCAAGTTGCTACTTCCTAATAGCCAAACGTCAGTCAGAAGCACTTGGATGGATAAGCAGTTTTGTTCTAATGATGGATAAAAGGTAACCTCATGTCAAATAAATGTATAAAAGACAGACTTCCTCTTGGAACATTCTTAGGAATAGCAATATTTATTGCAGTATTTTCTATCCATGGGGGCTCATAGTCCTATGCTTACAGTCTGATTTACTTATCCTACATACAGCTTGTGCTGGAACACAGTAGCTACACAACATTCACTACATCATCTTTCTTTCTTCTTGTACTGTTTGTTTTTGGTAAAGCTGCTCTATTCATTGCAACACACAGGTTGTCAGTGTATATTCACAGCCATACAGGATTTTTTCCTTAGCTGTATCTCACATAGAAGCAACCACCCATTCTGCTCTGGTCTTTTTAGCTAGCTTGTTTCTTACGGCTGGAGGAAAGTCCATTTTTCCAAACAAACACCCTCACTGTTCCTCAAATGTCTTAGCACTTTTCACCTGATTCCTATTACATCCTGAAAAAGGCTTGATAACTGTCCTTTGCAGGGCCATTCAGATGGACAGGCATCAGATCAGGAGCTGAAACTCCATTGGTATGTCAGACAACACCTCCCTCAGAAATTTCAGGTTCTTCTTAAAAGACCAGAGAGCTTTTCTCCCACATAAAGTACCAAATTAATGGATACAAGATTTTAAAGGCTAGGGAGATATAAACTGCTGGGAAACACCTACTTCAGAGTTCGTCTCAGCACATCTTGAGGAAACAGACACAGCTCAGCATCTAAATAAGCATCTACAAGAGGTCAATAAAAATGTGCTAGTTGCTGCAGAAACATGATAGAAAAGACATTTATTGTGCTGAGAGAACAGAATGAGGCATTAAAGTCAAATGATAGGTAATAAATATGTTTTTAAGACTAAAAAATATTTGACAATAATAATTAACATAACATTTTGTTTTTCTGTAGTGAATTGCTAGAGAGGAAACCTGGACCAAGTTATGGTCAAAAAAACCAAAGTTTACTGCAAAATATTTTATTCCTATTTCTCTTATGGTTTCAGGTTGCGTCATTAAAGTTACCCATACACAATAAATACATACATTCTTTACACTAAAACACTTCTAAGTATCCTCTTTTAGAAATCACTAATACCACTATCCACAGGGTATAACTGCATGGATAAGACCAGATTTTGCCATCTCCTATGGCAGCTGCAAGACTCAACACTGGAGAATTGTTGAAGGGGAAGCAATGAATCATGTTTCTGTGCCATGCTACCAAAATTTCATATATTTATTCTTTAAGAAAAATTGATTTGAGAACAGTCATGACTGGAAAGATGAAATGCCTCTCTTCTGCTCCTTCAGTTTCTCCTAACTCTGCCTTCATCAAGTCCCCAGCACACTCCATGGCTACTTTTTCCTTATTCTTAATTGCCATCTGTAGTTTCAGGCTAGCAACACTCATACTCCTACGAGAAAATCCAGGCCAATCACTAGAAAGAACATTTGTAGCAATATTAGCACACACCACTGTAGTTGTTCCTACAGACTAGCTCATAACATCTACCACAGAGAGTTCAATCCTCACAGTTTGCTTTGCCAGGTCCAGTCTTCCCCTCTTGTGAAGCTGCTTATTCTTGCTGGCAGAGGTGGCATCAGTGAGAGGCATAGAGTCCCACCAGCAAGTTTCCAGCCACTATGCTGGAGCATGCCCATAACCCTCTCTACTCAGATGTTTCCATGTTGAAGAAAGGCTGATTTTGTTGAAACAGTTTTGCTTACGTCACAGGGAGGATTTACCTCAAAAAAAGTCAGAACACTAAAGAAAAGATGGTTGGGATTTCTAAAGGTCAGAAAATCCATTCTGATCCTCTTCAACACAGAGCAACAAATGAGGGGACCTTATCCAAATTAGTCCTAAAATCCAGGATGGCAGAGCACACCATCTCAGTACATTTTATTCCTGAGCAGCATGAATGCCTATACAAGAAAGTTTTTCCAAATCTCTGGTCTGAACCGGCCAAGCCACAGTTCATGACCTTTACCCTGCTTATCATCTGTCACAAGCAACAAGATTGCGGGCTCCTTTGTCCAGCAATCCCTTCAGGAAGCTGGGATGGGTTTGCATGCAAACTGATGCTAATGAAGGTGCACATGCCTTAAAGAGATTTATCTGTTAACTGAAAACAAACCTTTTTTCTTTCCAGAATAAATGCATCTTAACTCTTCTTCAATCCAATACAGCATGTAACCCTGGTCTTCAACTCAAGTCACCAAGGACTCCTTTCACTGTAACAGAAACATTCAAAAGAAGAATACATCCCATCTCTAGCTTCCTACATCTTTGCAAAAACTTCCAGATAAAATTAGAAGGCTTTAACATTTTTTTATCATTGCCTGCTTCCAAACAGTCCTATTCTGTCCTCTTCTATGAATTCACAGTGAAAGGTTTCAGTTTGCCCAGCAGCACTATTTATATTTATTTGTATTTATATATGTTTTTTATTTCTGCAGAATACAGAGTTGATAATACAGAGATATTTTTGTTACTGCTGAGCCAGACTTATACAGAGTCAAGGCCTTTTCTGCTCTTCATACTGCCACGCTGGCAAGGAAGCAAGGGGTGGCATGGGAGGTTGCAAGGAGACACAGGTAGGGCAGGTGAACCCAACTGATGATGCCATATAACATTATGCTCAGTATATAAAGTGAGGGGAAGAAGGGGAAGGGGAGATATTTGGAGTGACAGCATTTGTCTTCCCAAGTCAATGTTATGTGTGATGGCCCTGCTCCACTGGAGATGGCTGAACACCTGCCTGCCCATGGGAAGTGGCGACTTAATTCCTTAGTTTTCTTTGTTTGTGTGCACAGATTTTGCTTCCTGTAAGAAACTGTCTTTATCTCAACCCACAGGTTTTCTAGCTTCTACCCTTATGATTTTCTACCCTAGTCCCTCTGGAGGAAGAGTGAGGGAGTGGCTGTGCTTGGTTGCAGGCTGGGGCTTCGTATCTTCAGAGCTGGATGCCATCTTTTAACTGGGTAATTCTAATAATTCAAATGCATCATGGGTGCACTCTGTATCAGTAGCTTGTGCAGTTCCTGAGCTTGCAAGAATGCAAACAATTCTCTTGATGATAATGTAATCTGAGCCAACTTCCTGTGCACATATATGCTGTAACCAGCACACATTTGAAAGCATATATAGTGATGAACAAAACGAGACTTGCCATATACAGCAAGGTATAGCTTGAACTCTTAACAGCTTTTGGCTCTAACATGCTACAAATTTAGGAAAAGTGTGTAAGGACAGCCAGTTTATGTAGCAGAGAGCCCTGTGTCCAACTATGTCTAAAAGCAAGATGACGATGGAAGAACAAGAAAAGTACAGAGTGGCATTTTGCTGATATATTTCTGCAGCTTTCAGAATTTATATTTGCCATTTCACTACTATATACAGTCTCAGCATTTACAGTATCCCAAACAGTAAAATCCATAGATTAATTACACACTTGATGAAAGCATACCTCCTTGCTTGTTACTTCCATTACTCTGAATAGTTTAATAGGATTAGCAAATGTTATCATCTTGCTCTTCAATTCTTGCAGATTATTTCCCATAGAATTTGTGAATATGCTGAATACCACTAGCACTTGCACAGTTTTCTCCACCACCAAAACCAACTCTTTATACTTTTTCTCTGTTGACTATCTTTTAATTAGATAGTAGTACTCAGGGCACCATTCCTCTCAGATCTGGGCAACTTACTTTCTTGGTGAGAAAGTCTTTTGCCAGCCAGAGTAGACGATCTTAACCAAACCACCCCATCCACAGGTCCAGTGACATTTTCAAAAAGCTGCAGCAGACCTGAGAGATAAAACTTACCACTGCCTTCCTATAAACATCCTGTTTATTTCAATTCAGTGTATCTGTGCAGCATTAATTGCATCCTTTCTGAGAATAAGTCCACCAAATTTAGGTGATTATTTAGACAAAGGTATTAACATAACCCTTCTAACAGTGAAGTCAAATGTTTTGTGCAGATAATAATAAATAAGTCATGTTTTTTGCTTCTTAAAAAAATTTGCTTTCTGAACACACTTACCATAATCAAGAATAATGTGGAAAAATTGTGATAGGATTATTTTGCATTAAACACATGGAGCTGGAAAAATTCAAGACAGCACTTGTTTAAAATCAGAATCCATAGCATGTTTCTTGGTAATTTCATATGCATTAATAACAAGAATATGTTATGTAAGAGACATTTATTGTGCTATTTCTTAATAACTGAAGCTTACAGAGCCCTTTAACTAAAGGGCTAAGCAAAGCCCCTACTGTGCAAAGATTTGACAACATCCTGCTAATTTCAAAAAAGGACTTCAGGTTGTGACTGAATTAAGCAAATTTGAGAGCATCTGTTGAATATTCTGCTATACAAATGTAGAAACTGTATTTGAATATCCTAAGCTCTTATGACAGGTGTGACTTATAAATTGCCAAGATAGCATAAATAAGATTGTAAAAATAAACAGCCTAATGGTCCAATCCCAACTGCAGCTCTTACTGCAACAATTACTATACACTGACTGACAAGTTTTAGGATTTGTCCCTTGCTATTTATTCCTCAAATGTGGCACAAAATCCTTCACTAGGTTCTCTAATCCACACAGACACCTATCTAGCTCTCAACAGATTTTGCTCAACACAAAAATTGAGTCAAATATCCAGACTAACTGCAGCCAAACCTTAGACTTTGTAACCTGTAACCAAACCTGCTCCTAGCCAATCCCACAAAACCTTCATGTGGATTGAAATCCTGTCTGGAAAAGTCCAGAACTTCTCAGACTTGACTCTGGTTCAGTTTTGTCTCCAAGTGCTGCTAAAGCATGCTGTAGATCTATATTAAACATGTTTGTAACTAGTATTTCTTCTATTTTTGTTGTTTTGTTTGGGTTGTTTCTTTTTTGTCTTTCACTCTTCTGACCTGAAAGCAAAGTACTTCACAGATTCTCCATCAAATAGCAAAATCTCTGGCACACAACTGAATAACTCTCATCAGCATTTCCATCTCTAAAAATACTGGGGAAAAAAAAAAGGAAACAGAAATCATGTGATGCTCACTTTTAGTCTGATTTATTCCCACATTGAGTTCAGGCAAAGCAGTAGGCTTTTTCCTAGGGTCATCAGTATTATAAATGACTCACACCTCAGGTGGGAATGAGTAAAGAAAATTTAATTAGGACCCATTCAAATTAAAAAGCAAAGGGGGAGAACAGTGCTGGGAGCATAGTAGGATTCCTACTCAACCAGAGGCTCATCTTACAGAGCAGTGTCTCTGCCTTTTATATGCTCAAGATTGCATCAGCTTCATTAATATTTATGAGCAGTCCTTATATGTCCTCCCATGCCCTTCATTGGTGGAGCTCTTCTTGCATCTTGATTGGTGGTGCGATGCTACCCTGCCAGGCCTTCCAGCAGCAAAGTGTCCCCCACTCCCTGCCATCTCCCAGGAGGGGCAAGCACGTGCCCTCCCCCATGTGCCCCAGCAGTCCTGTCAGCCGGAGCTGCCCGGCAGCCACCTCACAGGGCAAGGAGGATTGAAGGGAGAACAAAAAAGGGTTCAATACCACACTGGAACAACAAACGTATATGTTGAAAGAATCGCCAACCCCAACAGAACCTCTCCACGCCACACTCAATAACTCCTCATTTGCGTGAACCAACCACCACGCCTTACTCATAACACCAGCCGCAAGAGACAGAGCATAAACTTCAACTCTGCTCTATTTGATGAGTTTTATTATCCCAGAAGAAACTGAAATCAGACACTCATCCCCAAGTTGTAACAAGAAGCATTTGAAAGGAGAAGTATTTAGAAGAGTTCGCAAAACTGCAAGTTGAGAAACAAAAACTGTAGTTTGAAGATAATTTGCCACGTTCAGAGGGGTTTTTTTAAACCTTACGTGTGACAGAACTTTTCTGCAGGCAGTTTTACTCCTACCATGTCATGAACAGTATTTTATTCTTTTCGAAAAATTAGGTGTTCCACATTGGTAGTTGATTTGAGCATGCATCTTTACTTTCTTTGTCTCTCTCTGCTATTCTATTTATTTTCTTTATTTCTGTCCATTGTGAAGGTGTCTTGCACTTTATGTGACCAGTGCCTACCACGACAAGAATTCAGATTCTGTGAACATCTCAAGACCTTTTGCACTAAAGGTGACATCACTGTCACCATCTTTCTAGTCTGGATCTAAAACATCTCTGTTTGTATTTTGACTTTCCAATGGCATTCCACATAAAATGAATGGCATACTACTGTGCAAGAAAGAAAAGTTCATCTACTTACCTAGATAGCAATAATTTACCCTGAAGTTTCAAATCAGCAGCACAGTCATCAGATTGACAGTTCCTCTCAAAAACAGTCTGTGAAAAACAGAGGAAAGAACTGTTAAAACATGAAAAGAGTAAGATCAAAATTCAAAGAAGGAACATGTTTGGGTGAAATAAAAACAAGACCAAAATCTGGGATACAGGGATATATGGTGTGAGTGTTAAAGAAATTCAAGTTGAGGCAAATCTTATCTTTGTCAGAACTGGTTTTATTATCTTCTAACTGAACAAGAAGTTTCATCAAATCCAGACTCTCTCTCAGAGGTTTTCCTCAATCCATTCTCCCTTCTCATCTGACAGAAGTAAATGATAATACCATATTTCTGGCATTCTTGTCTTCCCCAGCTATGCAGATAAAAAGTGAAACAAAATATGAAGTATTTATGAAACTATTTTCAGTCCTAAGGATTGCAAGTAAGGAACTCATACAGCAAACATTTCCCCTAGATTTGATATATGGCAGGAAACATTTTTGCCATCATGCAAGCAGTAGAAAATTACAAAGACTGTTATTATGTATCAGCAATAGTCTCAAATAATGGAACCATTGTCAACCTTGTGAACTCTGGTAATACTGAGGAGATGTAACAGATTGATAAAGCTAGAAACTATGAAAGGACAACATATGGGCATACTATTTAAGCAGCAGTAGTTTACCATGGCTAAACAAGACAGCCACCAGAAAGTGAAAGAAGAGAACAGGAACATGCTCCTTGCATTGAAGAAACCAATATGCCATTTAGATCATTGTTACTTTCCCCTGCCATTTAGACCACAGACCAATACCTTTCTAGACATAGGGCTAGACTTTTCAGGCTGGAAGACTCATTCTTTCAGAGGTATAATGCTCTTCAGCCTACCAAATATTCAAATACCCAATATGAATGTTGCCAACACTGTTCAGCTAGGAACCCTGACAATCCACTTATCTCTTCATTTAAAATGAATGTTCATTTCTACAGGCTTCATGACTGGTATTACCGAAGTAAATATATTTCAATCATAAACACAAGGACAGGAAAATCTGTGCAGGATACACGTAATGGTCAGATTGGGTTGGAGAGACTGAGAAGGCAAAAAAATGCCAACCATACTGAGTTAGTACATTTTTTAAGAGGTCTGCCCAACTATATCAGGACTGGAAAAAGACTTGAATCTTAAGCCCAGAGGGAGCAGACACTTCTAGTCCTTTGCTTTCCAGGAAGGTTCTTGACTAAGCAGGCAGTTTGTTCTCCTTTTTCTATGCTGTATGAGCTCACCAAAAAGGAGTGGATGTTTATGAAGTTAATTGTTGTGATGCCCAAAAGAATTTTGCCTTTTTGCTTTTATATTTAATATATTAAAATATATTAATAATATATTTTATCCATAAAATATAATAATAGTTTAATATATAACTATTGTTGTATAGTTATATAGATCCTAGCTAGCTCCAGTACTTTTCCCTACCTTTTTCCCTGATAGGCAGAAGGACAAAATACATCCCAGATGCTCCAAACTGGGGCGTCCAGGGCCCCTAGCCTGTCTTGGTTCTTCCTAGGAGCCAAGTATGAAACCAGCTTTTCAAGACACATTTTCATAAAAAAAGTTTAGTTCCTATCTAAGGGGGGGAAGGGGGGGGGGGGATTTAGAAAAGAGTCGAACTAAGTGGGAACTACCTTACCACTTCTGTCTCTAATTGGAGACTTTTGTTAGTTATGCTAATTTGCTAAACTTATAAAACTGTTTTTACCCTGTGTGGGAGTGGGCATTTTCTATATCTGTTCCTGGAGGCCTCCAATGAAGATCAGCCTTTATATACCTATATTATATCTACCTCCTATATTAATAATGTCTTGAAAGTGTATTGTTTTATTTCTAAGTTCTTTAAGGCATCAGTTTGATAACAGATATCAAACTGTGCTGTAGGCTGTACAGTGTTTCAAAAGAAGAAAGCTGGAAGGTGGCCAGCTGATCTGGGCTATTTACTTTGCTCTTTCACTTTTCTTGCCACCTTTTGCTTTCTCAGAATCTCAGAAGTGAAATTCTTTGGGGATTTAGAAACGAAACTGAACTTACCCTTCGTCCTTAATAAAGACTGCCACAATCTAAGGACAAGAATAAATCATAAGGGAGGAACTGGCACTAGGCTTTTCCCTCTCAAACATGGCACATTTCAGAGGTATAGTTTCAAAATTCCTCAGAATTGATCCTCAAATCACTGTAGTAGTTTCACATAGGAAAGACTGCTGGTAACCCTCACAGAAGAAAGAATAATAAACTGAAAAAAAATTCTAGCCTGTCAGTTTCTCTGAATTGCAGATATCTTGGCAAAGTGAACACATCAATCAAAGAAATTATCTGTACTATATTTCAAAGTATAAAATACTGTAAGTACATTTAAGCAACTATTTAATAATCCCGGAATTTTCTTACTAAATCTGTAGTTACCATTACTCAGAAAGAATGAACCTTCTTTCAGAAATTTCTTTTAGAAATGAATACTTCATTTTCTAAAATCGCTGAGAAAGTATCTCTTCCAGCATATCATGTACTAGAGAGCGAGCTACTTTGAAATGCATTGGGAGTGTTTCCTTGTCATAGATACTCAGGTTTCTACACAACATTGGGTTGGGAGAAAGAAATTAAGGATGTTGAGTTCCAAGATCTGTAGCTGTGTAGGAGTGAATCATTTGCTTCTGTGGAGAATCTTAAACCTGTTCATGTTTGGGGGAGCTCTCTCACCTCAAAGCAGCTGGCTGGTCTGGATTTCCAGTCCAACAGGCTCCTAGGACACATGGATGCAGGCACAACTGATTCAGCAGCTCAGTTCCAGGTTAATAACATCTATGAACTGTTTTGCTATTTTTGACTATTTCCCTGGTCTACCTGGACTCTACTGCACCTTCCCTTTTTATATGTCTTCTAGAGTCTCGAGCCTCCAGCTCCTCACAGTCTATTTCCTCCATTTTCTTCTCTGCTAACATGAGCCTTTTCTTCCCCATCCTTTTGATACTTCTACCTTTCAGGTTGACTGATTCCTGGCTATTTAAATTCCTCCCAAACAATTAAGAAGTAAACACAGTTAAAGGCATCATAGCATTTGTGAAAATACTTGTATATTGTTACTGTGCCCCTACATGGTCTACTTGAGCTGCAATTTCTTTGGGCCAGAAACTGTACCTAACTGCATGTTGTTAGAGCAGGAGTACATTCCTGGGATACAGTGCAGACGCTACTACAGCATTACCACTAATTTTAACTCCAAACAATCTTTAAAGTGATTGCATCTTTACAATACCAGCTTTGAGGATTTATAGAGCTCTTTAAATATTAAAATTGTTGAAGGAGGTAATCTATGGGTTGTATGTGTTATTCACAATTGAAAAAAGGATGTAGGATGAAACTAACTGTGAAAGCAACTCATAACTTTTGTCGTTACTCTTACCCAAAGTGAAGAGGAGCAATTCTGAACAGTGGTTTTATAAATTTAATTGTATTCCACTAACATTGTACCAAGTGCCTCACAGATTTGAATATATATAGAGATGGCCAGGAAGCTTCCTTACATAAGAAATACATGCATGAAAAAATGAGGAGTACAAGGTGAGGGGTGGAGATCAGGACAAAAATTGCTATGAGAAACACAGCTGCATCTCTTATCTCAAGGCCACCACATAGTTGTCTAGCATTTTCACAAGAAAAATAGGTGTTGTGTGCCCAGTAACAGGGACAGGATAACTCCAGTGCTTCTAGGACACATCATCACTGTATAAACACAAAACTAGTGTAAAGTTCATTCTCAGCGAGTCTCTCCGACTTCCTGCTATCACCAGATGTTCAGCTAACCAGAGACAAAACCCAGCATTTCCAGGGTTCATGATTCCTCTCTGCACTCTCTCCACTGCTGCACAGAACCCAGCAGCTTTGGGAAATTGTTCCAGAGCAGTTCCCACCAAACCTTCCTGACAAACACAATTTTCTCAAAGTCTGCATGGCAACTTTTCTGAGTAAAAAAGATGCTCCTTGTGTCCAGTAATGTGACAGGTATCTCCTTAAGGGGTTAGGAAAGATGGATGGCACCCACATCCTCCAGAGTGTAAGCCAAAAAGCCTACATTACAGTACACTTATTATAAAAAGTGAATATACACATCTGTACACAATCAAACCTACAGTAAGGAGAGATCTAGAGCTGATCAGGAAGGGAATATGTCTACATAGGTAGATCAGGGCCTCAGAGCAAGTATCTTTTTTCCTTTATGCCTCTTGAAGAGAAGCATAAGGATCAAATTCCACATTTTGTGGTAAAGGCCAGGGGTAAAAGTAGGAGAGAGTAGGAGAGGGATAAATCTCTAGTTCCTGCATCCTAAGCCATCCTAAGCATAAAGCAGCTGGGTATTGGGCATGTAGATATTCTCCTTTTCCTTCTTGCTGGTAGCGGACTCTACTGAAAGCTGACAGGAGGTAAAAGAAGTAAGAAGGAACTTGGCTTCAGCCTAATGATCAGAGTTCTGTGCTCTGAGGAAGGTGATCTATGATTTCACACCAGGCTTACTAAACTGCTTCACTTTCTTTCAATGGCTATCTAAAATTAAACAAACCTATGTTTCTGGAAGTAGAGAAGAGAACAGGAAACATAAAGTATTCTCTGTGCCGCTCCAGTCCACAGAAAATACTGGACGTCTTTCAATAAATTAAGGGGGGGGGAAAAGATTTTCAAAATATCCAACCTACCACAATTCAGGAAAGCACATGGAAATTTCAGGTTGTAGCCAAACTGAACTATCAGGAGTTAAGAGAGGTTTCCAGCACTATGCTTGTAAGAGTTTTGCCTATGCTTTCACAGAAAGGAAGAGCAACAGCTGAAGGTCTGTATTTGAAGAGAAGGGAGAGAAACAGAATTCTCAAAAGTACCCTTGAAAACATGTCATTTATGGACTGGATAAGAGAACAGTGATTCACTCTAGATCAGACATTTAGCAACTTCCTCACACATCAGTCTACAAAAGGTTGAGATGACGTCCCTTAAAAAATGGCAGAGCTGGCCTTTGGTATTTGAGGATCCATTCCTTTAATTTCATAAACTGTGCCATGGGCTTCTGCAGGAATACCTACGCTATGCAAAATAATCAGGAACAAGAATATAGTACTTCAATCTCTACACTGATTTCCAGTAAATTGTCACCAACCCTGTGTATGCGCAGAGATTACTCAGCAATTAGATCATGCTAGTAACACAAAACCAATTCAATAAGGGGGCTTATCATTCTAATAATTCTTTCGTTTTTAGATATTGATGCAATCTGATTATAAACATGTTATCTGGTGAAGCTGAGTTTCTGGCTCTTATTTAGAAACCAGGATATATGATCCAATTTTCAAATGCTGAGGTCTAAGCAACTCTCACTAACTTTTCTAGGAAGTATTTTCTGCTTATAGCTTTACAAACCAATTACATCAATGTGCCTAAGTATCGATACAGGAGCTTAATTTTAGACCTGAATTTATTTTGATTTTAAACCTTCAAGTTGCCTGAAAAATAAAGCTATTACCTACATGTCTACTGACCATAGAAAAAGAAACAGACTGAGTTTTTTGAGATAGGAAAATGGGGACTATCATATGGCACATACCAGACAACTAGGGGATTAGGCCCAGCCAATATAGGTTTAGGAGAGGCAAGCCCTGCCTAACCAGCCTGATCTCCTTTTATGATCAGGTGACCCACCTGGTGGATGTGGGAAAGGCTGTGGATGTTGTTTACCTGGACTTCAGCAAAGCCTCTGACACCATCTCCCACAACATTCTCCTGGAGAAGCTGGCAGCCTGTGGCTTGAACAGGTGCTGTGTTAAGAATTGGGTGGATGGCTGGGCCCAGAGTGGTGGTGAATAGTGTTGTAAGCAATCGATGGCCAGACACTAGTGGGGTTCCCCAGGTCTCCACTAATGGGACCAGTCCTGTTAAATATGGTTATTGATTATCTGGATAAGGGGATCAAATGCACCCTCAGTAAGTTTGTGGACAGCACTGAGTTGGGTATGAGTGTTGATCTGCTAGAGGGTAGGAGAGCCCTGCATCTAGATCTGGATCAATGGGTTGAGGCCAATGGTTTGAGATTCAACAAGACCAATTCTGGGTTCTGCATCTTGTTCGCAACAACCCCATGCAGTGCTATAGGCTGAGGAAGATTGTAAACCCAACTTTTCCAGCTGAGGAGAACTACAGGGGAAGTCATCCATTTCGCTGAGTCGAAGACTCTGAGTAACCCATTGCCACTTGTCAAGCCATCTAAGCCAAATACAGTCATCTGTCCATTATTTCAGCTGACCAAACTCATTGAGAGCAGAAGAGACGCCACTGAAGGGATGACAGGGGGAAGAATATAAATTGCTTTCAGCAATCCCACTCCAGCCAAAGAGAAAACAATTGCAATTAAGCAGGAAGTGTGGCCCATAATCTCTGCAAGAATAAATGCAAAAGATAATTTTGGAGCTCGCTCTGCCAAGGAGGAAGGAGTTTTGTGGCAAGCTATTTCCTATGGAACATGGAAATTAGACTGATCCCTGCAGTCTTCCAAGGACTTCCAATATGCCTAGGTACAAGTCAATTAATCTCCAAATGTACCACCTACCCAACTACTGACAGCTGTACTAAGTTACTCAGCCACACCAGTAAACTGAATTGCCCTTGCCTCCAAGAAAGGAGCATCCTAACTCCTGACTGATGCCTAACAATGCAGTAGTTGGCATAGGTTAAAATCACACCAAGAGACATTTCAACAGCTTGCCAGAATAAAGATGTCATTCCAATGCCAAGAAATGTCATGGGCATAGCTCAGCTTGCAGACTGTGACATGACCTGACTCAAGAAGAAACACAGGGATCTCTGCTTTGGAGAGGACGCCACTGACAAACCTGGACCATATGCTGTGTGTATGGATGCTGCATTTCACCCTGTCCAGATCTGTCATTTCATTGTTCTCAGTCTGAGATTGAAGTGCATGTGCATGTTTTAAAATGCAGAATGGCATTATTTGTGCCATAAATCAAACTCCATGAAAATCCTTCTATACTCTTTCATGCCTGCCAATCAAGCTAATTAATTTATTTAACCAGCTTTTCAAACACAAGTGTTTCAAAAAACAGACCCCTGCTTTAAAAGGGTGAAGTTCATCCAAGAAACATGCAGTCTCATTCACCCAGAAGTGCAACATTGGGCACAAATTTTCTATGCCACTGCAAGTCAGTGGCATAGCAGGAAGAGAAGGCTGTGGACATTTTCTATCTCTTTTTTTAACTAACAAACAGTTTTGGCACTCACAAAGTCCTGGAGACAGTGACACAACTAAATCTACTGAGAATATTTTCCTAAAACAAAGTGGTATCTCCATCCACATAGTAGCTGGTGATTTTATTACAGTATTTAGAACAGGTAGAATTCTAGCCTATCACATTTCGAACTCTAAGATCCATTACTGGATACTATTAAGAACAAATCCCCACGGTATTTGACAGGATAGCTTTCTCCTTCTTGGTTAACATGTATTTATACAGCGAGTGTATGAAAAAAAAATATGTAGCCTCTTTGTTGCTAATGGAAAGTCACTTCTGGATCAGCAAAATCTAGGGCTATTGAAAACAACACAAAACTAGCTGTATTTAAAGACATTAGTATTTATATTAACATTAATTTTGTTTTCCTGACCTCACCTATACCATATCTTCTGAAAACAGAAAACACTAGAGTCTTGAACTGGACTTCCAAAATGTAAAGTTCCTTCATAACCATTAGATTCTTTGAAAATATAAAACCTTTATTATAATAATTCTGGTTCCTACTGTCCCTTTTGGCCTTTAAAAACTATTCTGACTTACAAGATAACAAGACTTCTAGTGAGAGAGAACACTACATTCCAGTTTTCCCATGAACTTAGTCTTCGAGGACCCCAGCACCATGCCTCGAGGCTACTTTATAAGGGCTTTGTTACTATGACTGCCACACTGACTCTAAAGCTCTTGTCACATCCTTGGCTGAAAGGACACTTGCCAGCATACCCATTGTCAAAATCCTTTTCTTACTAATCTAATTGAACAACATCTGGAAAACAAATGAATAGGGATTGTTAAACTGGTTCCCTCCCATCCAAATTGCAAAAGAAAACAAGTCAGAGAAATTCCCAATGTATTTTTGTTCCTGCTCTATAATCTTAGCATTTACTATTTTAACATCAATCTGAGACTCACCTGCAGGGCAAGATGTGATCTTTTGAGTTTAAGCTCACTAATAAAAAATACAAGAAGCTTTGTTCATGTAACAACCAGGTTTACAGCAGTGTTAAAGTTCCAAAGTTCTCCATAAATTCCAATCATATTGTTGCAACAACACAAAATTCATATACACAACAACCCCACAATCCCTCTTCATAAAAACAAGTAATTCTTGAATGCATCTTTCATGCATAAATTTATAAAAATAAAGCATACTTGAATAAAAATTCATGCCTCTAAAGGGCAAGGATTATAACCAAATACAGTTGAAAGCACTTGATTATATAGTGAAGCAAATAAAATGTTTAAGTTACTATTTTTTAAGTAGTATTCAGGGGCCTTATGAGCAGAATCAGAAAGTAATGCAACAAATGATGATGCTATTGTATCAATAGAAAATTAATTTGTAAGGTTAAAAACCAGATCTAACCATCTACTCCAGACAGACTTCTCACAGCTAAAAAAAGAGGGGGGGAGGGCAGGGGAAGGGAGGGGAGTGGAGGGGAAATGAAGCCATCCTATTTTAGCATGGCATGTTCCACAATAACAGCAGGAGCAGGTTTCTCTTGCCACATGATTGGATGTGTGAAGTCCTCAAGAAAAGAGGATAGTTCAGTCTGGCAATTTTTTTGTTCTTCTGCGCCCTGTTCTCCCCTCAGACAGTTCTCATGTCCCCTTCTGCACTTACAAAGACTTAGCCTGGAAAGAAGGCCAGGACCAAGCCTTTCACAAGAACCTCCTACATTAAGGGAAGAACCAGAAGGAGTAGAACCTTTCTCATCTAACACTGCAACACTCATCTTTCCCTTCCCAGCACAAACACCCTGAAACAAGAAAGTGACCTCACTTTGTGCTGCCCAGCCTTGGAGGCACAAGCCTTTACTACGTCACAGAGCAGCACTGAAGTTAGCAGTAGTAAAGATTGTACAAAAAGGCTACTGTGTGCAAATGACCCAGAGCTTGGAAATCCACTTTTAGAGCCATCTCTGCTGTAAGTTGAGCCACAGGCCTTCTTGGGAAATAATGTAGTCCAAATCTGACCTGATTCCTTTGTGCTATCTTTTGTCCTTTTTTCCAGCGAAGAATAGGTTTCAGAGCAGTTAGTTCCTTGTCCTCTTTTCCTCTTTCTATCACATGTTCCCCAAGGCTGTATGATGCTTCAAATGCAATTGGAGAGATGACGTCCTTGACTCTTTTCTGTACAAGAAGAGAAACATGTATTTCACCTATGCATATAGCCAAGCAAGTTTCTATCTACAACAATTATACATTCAATTAAACAAGATCATTTAATTAAACATGCAATTAAACCAGATTCAACACTGCAGACAGGTTTCTCTACTTCCTTTATCTTTCTCCAGGTCAAACAGGAATAAGCACATTACAATGAAAAAGTCAGAAGCTTAAATTTTTTTTTAAGTTATTCTTTTGGGATCTACTCTTCAATACACAAAAGCAGTGGAATATTTTGCCCACCTATAAATCAAGTGGTTTTCAATTAAAATCTTTTATTTTAAAAAAATAGAAAGCAATTAAATTATTCCTGCGAAATCAAAGATCAAATAATTTTCATCTCTGGGGTTTCAAAATCCTAGACTTTGACTGAGATCACCTTCAGTGAGCTCCATTCATTTAAAGAACAGAAAACTCATCTTCCTTTGTTGTTTTGTATATCACTGAAATGAACGGATTAATAAAGGTACTAATGTTGCGATAAAATAGGGCTACAGACATACAGGGGCAAGAAAATCCATCTTCCAGTATGTTTCTCAAAGCAAAATTTACAGTTTCCCCCATCTTCAGCACAGCAACACTTTCAGTTTGTAAAAGAAGAAAGTTTTTCAGTTTCTTTACTTGCCTATTGTAGGCTTCATACCAGGTGTATAGAATGGTGCCATATTATCTGGCTGATGAGACAAAAGGATCACCTTTTCTTGTTGCTGGAATCCAAGCCCATAAAATTTGTCATAACATGCAATGCCTAAATCTAGACTGCTGTGCCAGGACAAAGTGCTCATTGTGTTCTGTTCAGTCCTGAATTCCAAAATCCAATTTACCAGAAAACCTAAGTGCAAATGCTCTACCTTTTCATAGGCAAACATTCCTCTTAAATTTTATTTACTTAAAAACATGGCATTAATTCAGCACAGATTAAATTGAGGCAATAAATAAATCCCATAAGTAAGCACATCAAACCTTCACATAGGCCAGCTCTCAACTTTGCCTTGCACTGGTTAGTGAGTTTCTCTGAACACAGCCCGCCAACCACAAGAAGCAATTGAGATGCAATGGCTTTAAAATTACATCTTCCAGATGTGGGAAACCTGGGTAGTAAATGCCTTTCAGACCACCCTGTTCAATCTGTTTCAAGACAACCACTTGTTCTCTCCAGTATGTTGACTGTCCACAGATCTCTGAAGCCAAAGAGTAGTGGCTAACCAAATTCCCAAATCATTGGTTAGTTGGATGAATAATAGCAAATATCAGGCTGGATGACATTTACCCTCCTGCACCTTCAGCTAGCCCTTAAATTCCCTACCCTAATACGAATGTCTGCCAGTACTCTGAAGTTTGGACTGCACATTGCTTGGAGCGATTTGTGCTTTCTTGGTAAAGAGCACTGATCAACAACAGACAGCAGTGGTGATATCTTGACCTCTTTCCAGTCCCATAAAAAGGACTATGCATGATCTGCAGCACTATTAATCCTCTCAGAAGAAGAGACACTTATGGCTGCAGCCCCTCTCTCAGCTGTATTCCTAGGGTAGGCACTTTACCATACTGAGACCACTAAATAACAACACTACAACTCACAGAAGCTGATAGCTTTGTTCTCACAGAAAATCAAGTGTATTAAGTAAGGATTGTTATCAGCCTACGTGAAGACTTTGTATACAGAGAAACAAAACTATAAAAGAGCATGCCATACAGCAACAGTCAAACACAAACCATCAGGCAAATTGCCACCCAATCTAACTGTATGCAATCAGCCATGTAAACACAGAATAATAAAATGTATGCAGTGGGTTAAACTGAAATCCACCTACTATTTTTGTAACTTTATTACTGTAGTATAGTAAGAATACGTACTTAATCACTTCTATGTGTTTTAATAATGGTCTTGCAGGGTTCAGTTCAATGCCCTTTAAAGTCAAAAGGTGTTTCCTATTGACTTTGATGAATGTTGGAGTGTATCTTTATTGTTTGCTGGTGTTCTACTAGATTTTAGTGGTGAAATTGTGACTTCTCCACCACGACAGCCCTGGGAAATACATTTCACAGACCCATTTATCTTTAAATAAGGATAAAATTATGAATGCTGCCCAGTTATTCATTTTGCCACATGTTGCCTTCTGCTCACAATCCTTCAAAAACAAAGGCAACAGTCTGCAGCATCTCAGTAAGACAGAGACAAGACAGTTCTGTCTCACAGGTACACAACAGACTGCCTGGGATATGAACATATAAAGAGAATCAATTTCTTTCATTTTCAGTCTACTCAATTTTTCTGTGTTGAATCATATATTGATGACACAGCCTGCAGATAGCTTTTAGGTATTCCTGATGTCCAAGAAGAAATCAAAAATTCAATGCAAATAAGGTTTGAGATAGACTGAAAAATCCTTCAAGCAAGGAAACAGTACATTTTTTGTGTAAGTTGCATGACTCTAATTAACTGGATTTGTCAAGGGATATGATTTCCACAAGCAGCTTTTACATATAATCACTGCTTGACATCACCAGGATGTTATGCTATGGAAGTAATATAGGCTAAAGACATTTCTGAGCTCTGAAAAACCAAACCTGGCAAATCATAGCATATGGACAGCACAGCTTCAGTAATTGAAAAGAAGTCTTGAAGGACACTACAATATATATTATATAGTACATAATAGTATATTATACTAGGACTTCCAATTATGAACAGAAACAATTATGCAACTAGGGTTTAGTAAATAACAGCAATAAATACTTAATCTATACAGACTGGAGTCACTGAACTGGTGCAAGTTTTCACCGTGCCTGAATTGGAAAGCTTACCCTAGCAAGTATGATAACAAAGGCTTGCTATCTCCTCTCACAGAACAGTCATCTCAAAGAAATTTTTGAATGTTGCGGCAGTAACTGTACATGGCCACATATTCCTTCCTTTTTTTTTCCTCTGATTTAGCAAAGCAGAAGAAAGCAAGAAAGCAAAGCCTCTGCCAGATTTATGACTGTATTTCTGTTTGACTTTAGCACCAAAAAGTCTTAAAAGTCTGAAAAGTAAGGAAAGAGCCATCATCAAACATCACATCCATGATTCTGAACATAATTTTCAACTGATGAGGGAGTGTGATAACTGTAAGAAATAATTTTTGTCACTTTTAGGAGACATGGACTAAGGCACATCATGACAACACACAAATATAGAGTCCAACATCCTAAAGGCACACTGCCTTGGCAGGCAGCCACTGCCTTTTACAGCTTTAACTTTAGGCTACCAAGAGCCCACACACATCAGGAATTCAAGCAAATTTGGCTGGAACAAGACAGAGTTTTAGTCAAGAGATAGGATTTATTCTACTCATAGTGCAAGTGGTTGCCAGACTGGATATCATTTCAGCTTTCTTTTGGCTCAGTGCCACAGTAGACTCAGGGGACTGTACATGAGCTCAATAAATCATCACATTTAATCCCCTTTCTTCAACAAGGCGAAAGCCTCCAACAAAGACTCTAGAGAGTGCAAAATTCCATTTTTAATTATGGCAAATGGGCTGAGAAATAAATTGAGATGTAAATATTGCCCACAATCTACAGCAGGAATAAAGGATGAAACATGACCCATTAAAAGAATGAATATTAATAAATTTTCAGCAGCCTCATCTGAAGAAATACACATTATCATCATCATGACTTCTACAGTTGCTTGGTACTTTTGTTCATGTCTTCCTGCAGTTTCTCTTTTCTTTCTCTGTGGGAAAGTTCTCTGACCTGTCCAGCCTTTTTCTGCTCTCTCTGACTTGATCCTCAGGATTTTAACCCATGAATTCCAGAGCTTTAACTGAATTCAGCACAGCTTTTCAGTACTTCTGAGAATTAAATTCTGTTTAGCTAAATGACAGAGAATAAATTCCAGAACCCATTTTTTAAAACACACAGATTGAAACTTTTAGTCTAAATGTATTTATTTCAGGTGCTAAATAACAAACACTAAAATTAGACTAGGAATTTTTACAGGGTTAAATACACAGAATAAATTTGAGAATCTCAATTTAAAAGACAACATATTTATGCTGCAAAATGTAAGACACTATGCTAATGCTAATCCAGCATACAACTTTAATCAGCTCACAGGTCACTACCACATAAATATTCAACTCAGTGTCAAAAGATAAACAGTTCCCTGACCCATGATCTCACAAATTACTCAAATTCCCACCAGCCTTCAGAAACAAAAGCCACTACTGCCACAATCTATCAAATGAAATCCCGGCTGTAGGTCTTAATAAACATACATTTTAGCTTAGGAACCAGTAAGATGACAATGCTTGACTTTAAAATTAACTGTTTTCTCCTCTTATCTCAGTCTCCCTCTCTAAACTGTGAATCATCCAAGGTGCAAGGTTTGAAAGTTCAATAAGGCTACTAATTAGACAAATTGGCTTTTAACTTCAAGACAGATTTTCATTCATTTCAAATGAATGAATGCATACATGTCATGCTAGTACCTGAAAATGAATAAGGAGCAACTTAACTTCCTTGCCCTGTTCCTTGCAACACTTACCAATTCCAAGATTAGATTCCTTGATGTTAAGTCCCAGTGCAAGTTAATACCTTCAGCCTCCTACTATGCAAAAGAGT
Organism: Setophaga petechia; assembly: GCA_024362935.1. Lineage (NCBI taxonomy): Eukaryota > Metazoa > Chordata > Aves > Passeriformes > Parulidae > Setophaga > Setophaga petechia. The sequence goes on along the minus strand of JANCRA010000026.1, from coordinate 11,719,511 downwards.
AACAACCTTTGTCCTCTCAAGAGCTTTCCTCTGTTCTCTATTTACTTTGAAAAAGATATTCTAGGACTTGTAATAAATTATTTCCGACCAGCATAATTTTAGAGTTGATGTCTCCTCACTGCAAAGGCATACATAACACGATCATGACAAAATCAGTTAGGAAATATCTACTTTCCATTATGCAGAAGTTGGGGATTCTTTAATACATATCTTTTTTTAAGATTTTAAGATATTACTGTAGTTAAAAGGAGAAAAAACCCAACTGCAACTTCTTTTCCAGAGAAGAGACAGAACTAAAAGTTTACTTGATTAGTAAAAGCTCATTTACAAAGTTCCAAGTGATTTTTTTGTCAAATTAATAGTATATGAAGGCAGTCAGAGGCCTGATGCTTCAATCATATATGCTACTGTTTTAAGATCTTGTGACAGCTACAATTTACAAGCAGGTGAATAGCCTTTATTGCTAAACTTAACTATTACAAGACTTCTGAAGAATTGCAAAGTTTAGAACAGGGGGAAAAAAAAGCAAAGTATTTGCAAGGTGTTACATGTCTTAATGTTATTTAGGGTTATCATTCAAAAGAATGGGAGTGCTTTCTTTATCCTTTTCCTAAATGCTTTACTCCAGCACACAACTGCTTCCATTAGGTCAGCAACTCCTCCTGGCGCACACACCAAAAAGTGAAAAGATGTCTGGAGAAGAGGTGGCTGAAAATCAGCTAGAAGAGTCAAGAGGCAGTGGACAGAAAGACTGGATGGCTCTGAAAAATCACAGTAGCAGTGGAAAATATATTTTGATAGATACTTTTTTTTAACAATTTTTTTCCTGAATTATAGGCCTGACAATATGATTCTTATGATTCTTTCAATGCTGTTGTTACAAAAAAGCATTTCATCAATACAGCTTTATAAGAAACACATCTATGTAAGAAACAAGGAAACATTCTAGTTAAACCCAGTTTCCTATAAAAAGGTACAGGGAAAAAAAACAGCATTGTGCCAGGATTCAAAGTAAGGAGAATCATCCTGAGTAGAAGAGGATAGCTAGATATGAAAGAAGGCTAATATCAGTGTTTTCACTGACAGCTAATTTAGTAAAATAGGAGTGATAGAAATGGTCCTTGGAACTCTTGCAAAGAAAACAACATACTATTCAGCACGTCTTCCTGTCTGAATGCATCTGAAAGAGAGAGGCAAAGTACATGAGAAGAATGATGTTCCTATAGTTTCATTTACAAACCTATTGACATGAGAACAGACTACTTATGAAATCTAGAGGTATTTACACACACAAATATCAATCCTTCTTTTGGTAACAGGAAAATAGGTAGAACACAATGAGAATCTGGGAGGAGTGTTGCTGTAGTGGTTTGACCAGGCTGAATACCAGGTGCCCACCAAAGCCATTCCATCACTACCCTCCTCAGCTGGACAGGGGAGTGGGATGATAAAAGGACATCCACTGATTTGCAAGGAAAAGGAGTCACTGATTACCATCATGGGCAAAACAGACTAGAATTGGGGAAATAAACTGAATTTATTTCCAAACAAATTCAGAATAAAATAATGAGAAATTAAACAAATTTTTAAAACACATTTTTCCCATCCCTCCTTCCAAGCTCTACCTCCTCCACCAGTGACACAGGGAGATGGGGGAGGGGGGTTATGGTCAGCTCATTATGTGTTGTTTCTGCTGCTGCTCAGGTAGAGGAGTCCTTCTCTTGCTCCAGTGTAGGGTCCCTCCCATGGAAGACAGCTCTCTATGAACTTTGGCAGCATGAGTCCTTCCCACAGGCTACTGTTCTTCATTAACTGTTCCAAGATGTTTTCCTTCCATGGGGTGCAGTCCTGCAAGAACAGGCTAAGCCATCATGGGTAGCCCATGGAGTCACAAGTCATACCAAGAAATCTGCTTTTCTCTCTATGGTCTGTAGGTCCCTGCCATGAGCCTGCTGTAGTACAGGCTGCCCACAGCATCACAACCTTCTTTTGGGCACCTCCTGCTTCAGCATAGGTCTACTCCATGGGCTGATCTGCAGGATGATCTCTGCATCCCTGCAGTCCTTCATGAGCTGCAGTTGCACAAGCTGCACAAGCTGCACCATGATCTTCACCAGGAGCTGCAGGGGAATCTTAGCTGCTGTGCCTGAAGCACCCCTTACCCCTCCTTCTCCACTCAACTCAGTGTCTGCATAGTTGTTGCCATCTCATACTCTCACTCATCTCTTCTCTGAGCACAATTACATCTGCTCAGTAACTGTTTTTTTCTTCTTAAATATGTTATCACAGAGGTGCTACCACCATCTCTGATTGGTTTGGCCTTGGCCGGAAGCTGGTCCATCCTGGAACCAATTGATATTAGCTCTGTTGGACGTGGGGGAAGCTTCCAGTAGCTCCTCACAGAAGAACCGCTGCAGTCCCCATGCCACCAAAACCTGGCCATGCAAACCCAATACATTTGTAATAACATGACCCAAGTCTATTCTTGCACTATTAAACAGAGGATTTATTAGTCTAATCCTCTTCAAAGCAGAATTTAAAATCAATACAAGTAAAAGGAGTGTTACAATTGTCTGCTTTGTTAAATGAATTTAAAAATGTGAACAGAGCTCATCTGTGATGTCAGCTTTTATGTTTAAGACCAATTCATGTTTCATATCCTAGGTATCTACTAGCAGACTTCTGAAACCAGGACCCATAAGTTGAGCTCTTTACTCCCCCATACCATGACTTCTGTACAGATACAAGCTGTGATATCTGAAGAGGATGAGGGAACCATATTATTCTGGAAGCAATATTTGTCTCTGAAGATGACAAATTCCCATTCACTATTTGTAACACTCTAACTACTAGAATTAATATTATTAACCAAGAAATATTGAGAAGAAGAGTTAAAGGAAACTTATCCATTACATAGCACAAGCATTGCGCATGGTGCCAGGGACATTTTCCTAGCCTCCAGTTCTCCTGTTCTGCACATATCTACATATCAGTATGCTAACAATCATCTCAGTAACACCCTGTCTCCATGTCCTCTTTCTCCCCACCACTTTTCTCCTCTTCTTTCATTCTTCTCTGATCAGCCAGACAGCATTTTGCTAACACTCTCCCCTCTTCAGTCTCTGAGCCTCTGCTCACAGCTTACACAAAAGCAAAAGGAAGAACAGGAAAGAATCAGTACATCAGTACTTCAGAAACCTTATTGTCATTTTAGTCCATTTACAGCTGAAATCAGAAATTAATAGAAAGCTTGCCATTCCTTTTGACAATGATAAGACTTTTCTCCTTGTTTCATAGATCATTCAAGAAGAGGCAGGAACCTCCTACTTAGAAGCCACATCAGCAAATACAGCTGCCCATCTCTCAGAGGATATTATACAATGACAAAGGGAGACTGTTTATATCCACGGACAAGAGCAGAACAAACAAATGTTTCTCAGGGGAACCAAGGAAAATCAAAACTTTCCCTTCAAGTTCCATGGGTTTGAAAAACAAACAAGGCAAATATTTCCACAAATAAGTGGAAACCAGTTCCTCAGATCAAAGCTGAGAGCTCTACTCTGTAGCTGGAGATGCATTCACAGGGAATAGAAAAAATGGCATTTTACAACAGCAACATTGCATGAATTGCAATAAGGTTTTAACCTAATATGATTAGATGCAGGTATTACCACTTTTCACATCTCCTTTGATTACATGTTCTCCTTTAAGTACTTTCGCTTTTTTTATACAATATGCAATGGGTCAAATGTGTTTATCCTAACAGCAATACTTTCTTAAATCCCCAACTCTCTGTTCCACAACATGTAAAGTTTTGGTAACAACACAAATTTGTGGCCTTCATGGAAGACTACTCTAGATTATATATAGTAACTCTAAATGGATAAACAAAATATCTTGTGACATATTGGGGCATTCAGCAAAGCTGGGAAAGGGCAGAATTAGCCTCTTCCCAACCACAGGCCCTAACAGCTAAAAACACAAATCCTTGGCGAGAGGTCTGAAAGAGATTCTAACCAGTGGGAGTCACTTCTGATACTTTCTCCTCTAACCAGGAGAAAGTATCAGAAGTGAGGGGTGGAGGAACAATGGGGGCAAGGGGCATTGGGGATTGGCTTATTGTTTTATAATTTGGTTTTCAGGAAAATATAACAAAAAGTCATTAAAATACATGTTTATCTGCACTGGGTATTATCCTGCATTGTAGAGGTGTAAAATGATCTTCATCTGTCCAAACTGCTCTCCTTGGGTCTTTGGGCTTTGGGCATCTCAGAAACAACCACTTCTTTCCTCCTGATTATAATAATTTCCATGGTACTCTGAGCACAATATAGACATTTTGTGAAGGGCTGTGATACAAAATGACCTCTTCTGTATACAGCAACCCATAAAAAACCAAGAGACAATTCTGTGGAGAAAGACATCTTCTCAGGTCTAAGGCATAAGGTGACTGGAACCAGTTGCATTGTGCCAAAAACACCTCTGACACTGACCGTGGCAGAGGTGCAAAGAGAAACGAGTCCTTTGCTGCCCTTCAGTTTGAGTCTATGTAGCATAGTAACACTGCCCTTGGGTAACTAAGTTCTCAAAGGCTGAGGGCTCAGCAGCACTAGGATTGGAAGCAGTTTTGGTAACAGCATCAACCACAATAAATATACTCGCTCTAGCTACCAAACTAGGTCAAAATTGATGTTATTTCCTTTTCAGGAGTGAAGTCTTTCCTTAATTTCCTTTATTTCCTTAATTTTCCTTCTGAATGAACTTTGGAATGTATTTTTCCAGGGTCTGTTCATTTTCCAATTGACTGGAATGCAGTGCTGAAGTAAGAGTAGATGAGAGAATTGTAAGTGCATGGGAGAAAAAATACCAGATAGTGCAAGGAGCAATTGCAGAGGCTGTAAAGTGCATCAGAAGCATGGTACTCAGATCTTAGGAAAGACAAAGTGAAGGGGGGATGGACAAGACAAGGATATCAAGGCTACAGGCCAGGATGACAGAGCTACAAGCAGCACATACCAAATCCTAAAAATCACCACCAGCAATATCTAAATGCTTTGCCATACTTAAGAAAAATATCTGTGTAGGGAGCTTCAGTAGTAGACACAGTCAAACAAAAGAATCACAGATCAGAAGTGCGTATCAGATTCCCTGCACTGCTTGCTCAAGCACAAACTGAGCTTTGCCTTGGCTTGGACACATAACACCAGGAGTGTGTTTTATTCACCAAACTGTGCTGTGAGGATAATGAATACAAATGGACATGAAAAAGTTGTGATATTTTGAACTTTATCTCAATTCTTGTATTATTTGTTCAAAAATTGTATCTTCACTCCCAGACATGAACCACAGTCTGCCATTTTTATCCCACTGGCTGTGGGATTTTGTCATATCTCTGCTTTGGTACTGTTTCAAAACTCCTATACAGAGAAACTCCTTTCCTATAATTTGTCTCTATCAACAGAAAAGTCTTAGAAAACAAATATTATGGTACTAATAATACTTAAAATTACCCCCTCTTAAAAATAAAATTATCCTAAGAGGCAGTAATTGACTGTATCATTTAGTCTACCTTCTTGTATGTCCCATATATTACAATTCATTTGTTAATCTTCCACAACACGAAGTAATTTGTTTAGCTACAGATATTTTCCAGGAACACATATAGTTAGGTCCTACAGTAATCCCTCTTGGATTTAAAAGGTCCTGGGTCTGGCTTCTTTAAATATACATGACATCATATTTCAGCCGCGGGTTTCTGTCACACTTTTCTCTACTAGACTACAAATAGCTACTTAGGTGCGTCTTGGCCTTCATTAAAATAAAAACGTTGTGATTAGTTCAAATTTCTAAGTGAGGCCTTCCCTTGCAACACTTGATCAGGTTTTATAGTTTTTTACAACATCATCTAAACAGGAAGCATTTAATCAGTGAACACACAATTCTACCCCCAGTCAAAGTAACAATTTATACAGAAGACGACCCACTCCAAAAAACTATTCTCTCTGTATGTATCCCCAAAAACCTCACTGCTTCTTTTTGCCAACTGTCATGCTGAGAAGTCATGTTGAATTGTTGGTCTGCTATGATCCTGAAATCCTTCTCAAGGTCCATGTTTTGCAGAAGACAAGCCTGTCTTAAGGTGTTTCATCATGATATTGTATCCCATAATAATCTGTGCCCAAAAATTGTTACTGTATCCTTAAGACCCTGTATCCAGGGACCTCATGTACCCGTGTGTGCGGAGGCTGCTTGTGCACAGGAGTTTGTGTGGTATTTACGCCAGTGACTAGGTAACCATTGCTTAGGCTTTCTTTTCAGTTTTTTTTTTTTTTTTTCCTTGGTTTGGAGAAGCTGCAGTAGGAATCTCTAAGCTGCCTTGAGGACAAATTCCACAGCTGCCTGTCTGGAAAAAAAATGGGGGATCGCCCTGGCAGAAGTGGAGCAGAGCTGCCTTGCTCCACCTCAAGCTGTTGTTAAACGCATCGAGCTCGGGAGAGGAAGACACCGAGTGGTTCCAGGCCAGCTGCTTCACCTGCCACACCCACTGGGTTGTGCCTCGAAGCAGGGAGGAGGTCAGTGTTGGACAAGCCATCAAGTCTTTGTCTGCTGCTGGAACTGCTCCAAGAAGCTCCTGCCTTCCCAAGACGGAGCTGGTGCAGTCTTGTATCCTATGTCGGGAATGGGTATTTTGAGGACTTTGGGTTTCTCTTTGTTCCAGTGGGTTGGTATCTGGAACGATTTGATATCTTGCAGTTACTTACTTTTTTCCCCCCTCCCTATGGGCATTCTGTTTGTTAATAAACCAGGGTTTTTTCCACTGTCATCTATTAGTATTAATTTCTTATTGGTGGAATGGGATTCTTGGAACCTTAAAGTAGAGGAGCTCATTCCAGAATGTTTTCCTTTGAATTGTCTCAAACCAACACAAAGCCCCTTCTCCTCCTTTGTAGGCAGGTTTCAGTCTTTGTTCCTGGATGAGTGATCTCACACTTAAATAGATTAAAATAAATTTTACTTAAGTGGCTCAGCATAGTAGATGTTTCAAAGCACTTTATAAAAAAGTTCCTATCCTCCCCTTTTAACCAAGTATTTTTATGTTATCTGCAAAATGTGGAAGTAATTTTGTATTTATTTTCAGATCTTTAATAACTAATTTTAAGCTTTCTACTGATCTCTCTAGAACATACTTAGAAATAACCCACTTAATAACCCTACACTGACATCTCCTTTCTACATCAGTCTGAAAAATATTAACTTTTATATATACAAATTTTGTGCAATCTTTTTTAAAAATCTTTTTTTAAATCATAGTGCCTAAAATGTAAAGTGAAATTATAAGCCCCTAAAATTCTATCACAATCGTCATAACTACCTTCACTGATCAAATTCATTAAGTCTTTACTCAAAGTTTGGGTTTTTTTGTTTTTTAAATCAAGCTGGGTTTGTTTCTTTAATTTCTTGAACATGACATAATTGCATTTCCATTATATTGTTTATACGATGATGTCAATCTACAGCCCTTCAGATCAGCTTTCCTACCCTTTTCATATATGGACACTTTAAAGTTCTCAATGCTTCCAGAAATTTCCCTTGCAATATAAGATTTAGAAAAAGTTTACAATATGGAGCCAGAGAACTCTTCAGCAAGTTTTTGGCACTCTTGAGTTTCCAGACCATTTTAGTCTGTTTATTTCTGGTAAACGGTATTTGACATTGTCCATATTTACAAATGCATTAAAAGCACAGCATAAACTTCGTGACATATGAATACATTCTTATTCTCCTTAACAAAATGTGTAAGTATTTAATGAAGCACTTTTGAATCCCTGTACAAATGATCTTATTACCATAATCAAATCATGGGGTAATACTATTCCTAGGATTTATTTCATTAATGCATCACGATTTTATTCTGAAGAGGCTATAATCTCAAAGGAAAGACTCACACACATTCTGAGGGGAAAAAGTACACCTGCTCTACCACAAGTTCTAATGGTCTTGTTATAATAATCATGGAGTAGCCAGGCAACAGGTCAGTGTCTTAGGTTGGAAATGCAAGTTGTGGCTGGGGGTGTGTATTCTATTGCTATCTGTTAGAGGTGGGGCAGTTATCTTCTCTTAATGGGACCACTTGTTAAAACCAGGTGGGGCAGTTTTCTTTATCTCTTCCACAAACCAATCCTCCCTCCAGGAAATATCTGCTGTTAATGGGCCATTGATTCTCACTCCATGACTGATAAAATTACACCATCCCACTGTGAGATACTCTGCCCAGGGGGAGGAGCCAAGCATTCCTACATGGATATAATCTGAGGTTTGGAACACCACAGACAGTCTTTTCCCACTGGATTGCCAGAGGAGCAGCTTTCTTTACCACTGATCCCAGAGGAAGACCAGGCCCCTCAACACCACCACAGAACCTTCAGAGGAAAACGATACCCTTCTACAGAACCACATCTATCACTCCAGGAGGACTGCAGCCACCATTTAATTGGACTGTTACCAACATCCTGACCAACAGTCAGGTCATGACCAGTCAGGTCATATTCTGACTCTGTCAATGTTGCTTTGTATTACTGTATTTTGATGTTTTTATATTTTCCTAATAAAGAATTGTTATTGCTACTCCCATATCTTTGCCTGAGAGCCCCTTAATTTCAAAATTATAATAGGTTGGAGGGAGGGGGTTAGCATTTTCCGTTTCAAGAGAGGCTCCTGCATCCTTAGCAGACACCTATCTTTTCAAACCAAGAAAGTCAGTAATGTTTTGTCATCTTAGAGAACAACACAGGGAAGGATGTGAGTTGAGAAAGCTTTCTGAAAATGCACTGCACTTCTTTTTTCCTTTCCCAAGATAAATGCATGTGTCCAGACAACTACTCTCAGCTTCCTCACAATCCAGACTGATTTCAAGCATAACAGTTGGAACTCCCCATAACCTGAAATCATGAAAACAGCTACAAATGAGAGCATGAAGGCAAATTTATATGCTAGACTTACTGGTATAGTGTGTCTCAAGACACACTAGACACAGAACATTTTACTAAGAATGGAAAAATGTCCTGTTAAAAGCTCCATAAAACACAGTAGATATTTAAATCTAGATGGCAGAAATTATTTACCTCTGCCCACAGGTAACCTGATTCTTTTAAAAAGTACCTCAGTCAGGCAAGGAAGAATAAAATGAGTTATCACAAGCAACAGGAAGAAAATAAAAGGTTTACTTAGCTCAGTTTTGTTTAAAATGTGGAAGGATTTTTAGGTTTTTATTTAAAGTGATTGGAATTCTCTTTCTGCAGAAACCTGGTTTTAGCACTACTCATCTGTAAAGAAGAGACTTCTCTCAGCATATGACATTTAAAAAGCACTCAAAAAGGAAAAAATAAGCTCATGTTACAGTTGTCAGTATCCACCTCCGGCAAGTTTTTCCAAGGCCTCTGAGAGGAAAACCCTTTTCATTATGTAGAAATAGCCTCAGCTGACTTTTCCATTCCTGTAACTGCCAGTTTGTAGCACATATCATCTCAAAGACCTACCATCAGAACTACCTTTTACAAACTGACTACATATTTTCCTTGGAAATGGCATTAAAAAAAACCACCCTAAACAACGAAAACAACATAAAAATATATTACAAATCATCCAGTGGATCCTAAAATAACAATTGTTCGCTGCTAGCAAGTCCCAGCTTGTGGTAGATAAATTCAATATTTTCCTAAAACTTCAAATCCTTGCATAAGACTGTTACATTTAATGTTGCTTAACCTTAATGCTTTAGGAAACAGTAACTGACATATTTGTGGTACACTACATAAACCCAATGTTACCTGCTTTGCAAAGACAAAATTATGTAAAGACTGAAGGTTTGCCAGTTACCTTTCTTGGCTAGTGGAAATGAAAATTGGCTACCCAGAAGAAGCCATGACTACCGTAAGACTCAGAATAACATTCAGGAAGGTTTGTTAATCTGCTTCTCTGGAAACCCAAAGAGAGGAAAATTGTCCCTTTTTCAAAGAAAATCAGGATTACTCAAAAAGTCCAGAAGTCATTTCTCCTGAAACAAAGTAAAATCTTTCTTTGAAAGAAAGAAAAACCTGGACACCCAATTGATGAAATCATTGCCTTGGAGGTGAAGAACAGGTGAACATCACTGCAGCCATGCAGTCCTGAAAAACATTTGTGACATTACACAACCAAAAAAGGGTTACACCTTTTGAAAATAATTTTTTACACATCCTTCACTTCCTTTCATCTTTAAAATTTGTTTTTAAAGCACTTGGTCAAAGAAAACATTTTTATAACTCTCTGTCTTGATGGGTAGAAATTTATGGAACTCTTCAAATAAAGACTCCTGCCATCATGAGTCCTCACATTGGTATCTCGGATGACAACTTTCAACCTCAATACTGTCACGTTGAAACAGTGAGCTAAACAACTAGTCAAAACCAGTTTTCTCTGAAAATCCCTACCTAAATAGCACCTGTCCATTTCATTCACTGTGTATATAGAGGTACATCTTTGACATGCAAATTAAATTATTACTCTTCCAACTGACCCTGCACATAGAGATCAAAGGCTACAACTTCCTCATGAGTGGAAGAGAAGGGGCGGACATTGATCTCTTCTCTGGTGGTGACCAGTGACAGGACCCAAGAGAATGGCTTGAAGTTGTGTCATAGGAGGTTTGGGTTGGATATTAGAAAAAGGTTCTGCTCCCAGAGGGTGACTGGGCACTGGAACAGGCTTCTCAAGGAAGTGGTCACAGCGCCAAGCCTGACAGAGTTCAAGAAGTGTCTAGACAATATTCTTGGCCACATGGTGTCACTCGTGGGGATGTCCTGTGCAAGGCCAGGAGCTGGACTCAATGATCCTTGTGGGTTCCTTCCAGCTCAGCATATTCTGTGTTTCTCTGATTATTTTGTTTTCACATTAATGCAGATGTAGTTTGCATGCATAGTTTTCAAAAATCTGCCCCTGGTCTGATTATTTCTACACACTGAAAAATCCTGTGCTGTGTCTTGAGTTCCGCCCCAGCCTTGAGGGACCAGAAAAACCTATAAAAAGCACAACAGTTAAAAAAGGCCAATTTTTCTTTCCTACTAGAACTGTAAAAAATTCTGCTTCTCTCCTGTGTTTTACATGGTACTGTTATACACTAGTCCTTTATTAAAGAAAAATGAGACCAGAAAATTACTGAAAGACCTCTACTCAATTAGCAATAATTTCCAAACTTCAAGTTTAGCCCCACTAGGCTTGCTTTAAAATTGTTTCTTAAACATACACACACAAATCCCACATACAATAAAAATTATGTTTTTGTCTCTAGACAAACACAACACATGGTCTGAATGTAAGGTATTACTTAGGAACTGATTCGGTCAATCCCCACAGAGAGTAAAATGGTACATTAACAAACAGGCCCCCTCACATGCATGACAACATACACTTACAGACCAATTGGAAAGCATTACATGGGATGAGAGAATATTCCTAGTCAATGAAAATGAAGGCTGGACATCTTTCTAACTAATAGTACCAAAACCAAACTACATTTCACATCTGCCATGAGGCAGGACTAAAATTGCAATCAGGAGCATTTGTTGTCCCATGAAGAGTACACGCAAAGTTCCAGTTCTCTGAAAATCGCAGTAACAAAGATCAAAAATCTATTTTCAAGGTCCTCTGTACAGCACTGCTTGTCCTCAAGCTCCTATAGCCTATTCTTAAAATGAAATTCTGTCCTTCCAGCGGTCCTTCTTTGCAGCCACTGCTCCTGCCATCTCTGAGCTCAGGTTTCTGTATAACCCATATCTGTAGACCAATCTCTATGTCCATCACTGCCACTTAAATAAAATGCAGCAACAATATCCAATGAGTTTAAGACGGCAAAATTATATTGCTACCTTCATATACTGCTGGGGGGTAAGAATATATGTATACTTCTAAGAGCAGAGCAAGGACTAGACCAGTCAATCCCATAGCTCCTCAACTCACTGTATGTTCATCAGCTCAGAGCTTGCAAACCTCACCAGAGGGAACTGAGTGTTAGAAGGCCTTAACAAGTATGCTGTGGAAGGGAAAGAGGCATGGAGACAACTGTGGGAAAGGCAGACAAATGACATTTTTACTTTATAAAACTTCTGTGGCACTTCTTATTAATGGAAACACTAGACTTTTGGTCAGCCTGAAGAACACTTCCGCAGCCATTTACAATAACATTGTCAGGAGTCATTTATGCACAAAGCAGTCATAGACTACATATCCTGTAAACCAAAAAAGGAAGACACTATGTGCTCTTGATTTGGAATGGTTTTTTTAACTCTCTTTACTTTCTACACATCTGCAAGCTGAAAAATTTATGTGTTCAATGTTTTTTTTTCCTCCCAGAAAACAGGCAGCAATCTAAAACAAGATAAGCAGTCTCTGAACTAGAATAAGTATAAAGTATACACTTGCTTTCTTAAGTTCTCTTCATTCTGTTAATACAATACAAATACCTGGCTGGACACAAAGCAAACAAAGTGCAATGGAGGAAGGAAATGTTTTTGAAGAGAGTACGAGTGGAGACAGTGCATATGAAAACTCAGCATGAAAAACAAATTTTTCTCAACAAACTTGAAGAGCAGTCTCAGAGCCATCTGTGTGGAATCCTGCTGCAGACCATCCAGGCACCATGCAGATCAGAAACAGGGCTACAGCCCAGGGACCTGGTCTGTGAATGGAACACAGACCATAAGAACTAATTCCAGCTACATGAGCAACTAATGAAATCCTTTTTATCTACACATAGGTTACCTTAATTTTCCCCTGACCTTTTCCTCATGAGTAAGTGAATGTGGGGGGAAAAGGAAATACACAAATGGGATTCTACTTCTCTAAGAAGCACTCTTGATAACCATCTTGTTTCACTTTTGTTGTGGTTATAGAGTGTATCTGCTCTACCATCCTTCCCTTGTAATACCCAAAGACTCCAACCCAGGCCAAAAAAACCTCAGACTGACATTTTGGTAGGCTTTCCAAGATGCAAACAATCGAAAAGGGCATGTTCACCAGGTAGAACTTACAGGAAATCATCATCTTTGCATTCAGTGTGTGCACCATGAACAATGGAGCACACACTGGGAATGAGGACATTGCCAAACCATGTAGGTGGAGGACAGGCCTGTATTTCCAGATTCGCCTTTTATTCCAGGATGTATGTATACTCTTTTTCACTAATGTCACAAACAAGTCTCAGTCTTGTTAAGTCAGTTTAAAGATATTTGCCTCCTTGACCAGCTACTGGCCCTTCACAATCTTACTTTGGCAATGTGGATTTTAAAAAAACAAAACCAAAAAAACCCAAAGGGTTTTTGCAGACAAACAAACAAAAAAAAATGTTCTCCACAAACTCAACCAAATAGATTCCTTAAAAAATGTACCAGAGCTCATGAATATCACTATACGCTGCTTCTCCTTTCCTGTCAGACCCACTGATGTAGAGCTGGGTATTTAACTCTCAGCTTCATCTTCAAACTAGGACAGTGTACTTGGTCTTGGGGCTTCACCAGACTTTAAGTATGGGGAGGCCTGGCAGATTGACTACATCTCACTGCCCCAGACATGCCAAGGCAAGCGCTATGTGCTGACCATGATAGAAGCCACCACTGGATACTTAGAGATCTACCTTGTGCCTCATGCTACTGTCCAGAACACCATCTTGGGCCTAGAAAAGCAAATCCTGTGGTGACATGGCACCCTTGAGAAGATCAAGTCAGACAATGGGACCCATTTCAAGAACAGTCTTACCAATACCTGGGCCAAAGAACATGGTGTTGAATGAATATATCATATTCCTTATTATGCACCAGCTGCTGGGAAAGTTGAACAGTGCAACAGACTACTTAAGACTACCCTGAGGACACTTAGTGGGGGAACTTCTGGAAACTAGGAATTGAACTTAGCAAAAGCCACCTGGATGGTCAACACTTGAGGGTCCATCAGTCAAGCTGGTCCTGCCCAGTCTGAACCCTTGCACACAATGGATGGAGATAAAGTCCCTGTGGTACACATGAAAGACATTTTAGGAAAGACTGTTTGGATTAATCCCACCTTAGGCAAAGACAAACACATAAGTGGAATTGTTTTTCCTCAAGGACCTGGTTACACTTGGTAGGGAATGCAGAAAGATGGAGAAAGCTGTTGTGTACCACAGCAAAACCTAGTTTCAAGTGAGAACTGTGTGTAAGGTTTCATTGTGATGCAGAATAGAAATAGAATAAGGGGTGGATAATGTCCTAGATTGCAAGACAAGAATGTGTATTCTATTTGCCATCTGTTAGAGGTGTGGTAGTTATCATCTGTTAACTGGGCAGTTTTCTTTATTTCTTCCACAAATCAGTCTTCCCTCGGGACACATCTGTTGTTAATGGCTTATTGAATGCCACTACATGACTGATAGAAATTACATCATCCCATTGTGAGATGCTCCGCCCAGAGGGAGGAGCCAAGCATTCCTAACTGGATGTAAGCTGAGACTTTTGGGACACCAGCACAGCCTCTTCACTGGATTCCCAGAGGTGCAGCTCCCACTTCCACTGGATGTTCAGAGGAAGACTACACTCTTCTACAGGATCCCTGCTTCAACAGAACCACATCTGCCACTCCAGGAGGACTGCAGCCACCATTTCAATTGGACTGCTACCAACACCCTGACCCACAGGGTGTCAGGTCATATTCTGACTCTGTCAGTGTTGTTTTGCATTGTTTATTTTATTTGTATTTTCTTCCCTAATAAAAACCTGTTATTCCTGCTCCATTATCTTTGCCTTAGAGCCCCCCCTAATTTCAAATTTATAACAATTCAGAGGGAGGGGGTTTACATTTCCCATTTCCGGGGGAGTTCTTGCCTTCCTTGGCAGACATCTGTCTTTTCAAACCAAGACAACCATATGTATGCTGTGATATCTAATAAGTATTTTTGTTTATCAATATTTTCAGTATTTTTGCTTTGCTTGTCTTTCCTTTTAAAATATACCCCTTGTGAAAAACTAATTTTGTCTTCACTAGTTGCATTTACACATTATGTTGAATGCAAACGGCCTGGGTAGATGTTAAAAAGATGAAAAAATAAAGCAGTTCAAAAATGTACTTTTCCAACCTTGCCCAAATCCAAAGACAAGTCTTATTTCCTGTACACCTGACAGCCACACCACATAGAAAATTTCATTCCCCAAACGGCAGCCTACCAACAGGTACAATAGTGTGAAAAAGGGGTGCTGTAATTTAAATCCTTTTGCAGCCATTATTACTTCAGTTGCTGTAAAGCCAAAGCTTTTGCAAGCTAAATAAAAGTACTGCAAATTTTTGAAAGCTATGAGGGCGGTCTTCTTTCCTTTCCTGCTGTTTAATCAAAGTAGTGAAGATCGGGGTAATGAAGAGTCATGAAATCTGTACAACGGTTTTCTGCTGGGATCCAGGCTTCTCCATATTTTTGCAACATAGCACAAATTATATTCATAAATAATCTGGAACATTACCCAAAAAAGGGGGGAAAAGAAATTCAAGTCACAGTCCTGCGTTCCATAATGGTTTAAATTCCTATGGCCACAGAGTAACTAATAGTTTACATATAGTAGTTGAAAAGAGCGTTGAAAACTAATGAAAAAGAGAAGCAGGAGCAAGAACTCCATCCAAGTCAGTCAGGCAAAGCAAAGTTGTAAGGGGGTGTCCTCAGTGGAAAAGGCAGGCACAAAAACAGCCAACCTCAACTTCTCAGACTTCACCGTGGTCTACAGAAACCCAGGAATGCAGCTAGAACTCAAATCTTTGGATTGGAGAACAGGTTTGGCTTTGTTTGGCTCCAGAATTTACATTGATCTGCTTTTTTTGGTCAAGATTTTATTTCTGCTTTTCAACACAATAAATAGAGACAAAAAATTTCTGAGGACAATTGAAGTGATGATGATGATGTTCCAGTCCTTAGGGTAAGAGGATACACTATCAATGCAAGAATCTCTGCTTTGAATATTTAATCTACATCTGTACTTTCCAGTTTCAAAAGGGATATCTCAGCTCGCATACTATTTGCTGAGGGTATGGGATATGCTCAGCTGAAGCATAAGGAGATAATTCAGGGTCTCATGTTTATGTTTGCAGCTAAAGCAAGCAGGATTGACTATTTGTGCAGAATTCAGCACCCCTGCTTGATCAAGCAGTGTTTTTAATTTTAACAGCATTGGTTCAATTTATGACCTCTGAAGTTATCAAAATTGCAATTATATGGAAATATTAAACATAATCATACTTAACTAAACACAGATTTTGAATGTACTACCTTATTTGTTCTCCATGTATCTTCTGCAGCTGGTTAAAGGGTATGAGGTTTAGATTTTTTTGAAAACTGTAAAAATTCTATAAAAAGAGAAGGTGTTTTATTTTTCCCGTATTTGAGAGGTATTGCTAGTTTAGTTTAGTTTAGTTTAGTTTACAAGCAAACCCTTGTAAAAATATCCATAAATCACTGTGTACCATGATCAAGAATCAATTTTAAAAAAGCAGCAAAGTACTTGCAATTATTTTGTCCCCATTTACAAGGGAATAATGAATGCTACTTTTGGTTACTTGATCTTTGCAGTATTACTGAAAAAAAATGGTTGACCTCTTCCAAACTACTGAAGTCAGTTTCTTAAATGCAGTATTTATATTCCTTTCTTTCATAGCTTCTCATTTACCTAGATAAACCTTTTTTTTTTTGAGATAAAAGGCTACTGACTATGCATGTAACTAGAGATAAGCAGGACTCAAGACTGCTTCTCCTGTGACAGAAAGGTAAACAGTGTTATATTCAAAGTTCAGAAAATTTTCTGCAAAACTGAAGGAGAAAAATTGCAACTTCTTTCAGTGACAAAAAGCCCTCTCACAACTCTGTGACACTGTAAGGAAAAGCCTGAAAGTATTTACAATTTTTTAAAATTAGGTTTAGAAAAAATTAATTGTGAATTTGAAGAGAAAAAACATGGAAATAAAAGTGAGGGAATGATTCACAATAATTTCCTATAGAAATTACTATCCCAAAGAGAAAAAAAAAATTGAGCATAAGGTGATGGAAGAAAAACACAAACCACATCTGGAAGACGCCTTTTGTTCTAGACTGTCTCTTCCCACATAAGCATACAAACAGAAAAAATATATACTTTCTAATGTTGCAGTATGCAATGCCCAAAGCTTGAAAAACTGATTTTCTTCTGATCTTCAAACTTCTGAATATTTACATCACTTTATAAAAAGCCTCTCTTTTCCATTTTTACATACTGTACTTTCTCAAGGACATGTCATTGTCTGCGTATAATTTGTTCTTTACTGGAAACCCCAGTCACTCCTTATTCTCCTTATTCTCCTTATTATACCTTTTAGGCATAATGCCTCAACCTTCCCACATTACCCTTTTCCTCTCACTTGAAAGCATCATTCATCACAGGCAGTATGGCAATTTAACTTCCATTTCTGATAAGCACAGAAAAAATTCTAACCCAAAGATAATGTTATAATTAATAAGTATATTTTCAAAGTGTATTTCAAGAGTTCTACAAGCTCACAGAGGAATTCATATAGAAAAGTGTGACAGTGTTCACAGGGGTCTCAGGTTGAGGGAAGAGATGAGGATTTGACTCCATGTTTCAGAAGACTTGATTTATTATTTTGTGACATATATTACATTAAAACTATACTAAAAGAATAGAAGAAAGGATTTCCTCAGAAGGCTAGCTAAGAATAGAATAGGGAAGAATTATAACAAAGGCTTCATCTTGGACTCTCTGTCCAAGCCAGCTTGGCTGTGATTGGCCATTAATTAGAAACAACCAACATGGGCCAATCAAAGATCCACCTGTTGCATTCCACAGCAGCAGATAATCAATGTTTACATTTTGTTCCTGAGGCCTCTCAGCTTCTCAGGAGGAAAAATCCTAAGGAAAGAATTTTTCATAAAAGATGTCTGCGACAGAAAAGCATTACTGCTTATTGGCAGTACAACTGACTGCTTACTAGCAATTCTTTAGAGTTTACATACCCATACTGTGAAATTCCTCCTTCCAGGGGTCTGAATCAAAAGAAAATGTGTATTTCAATTACTGCAATTTGTTCTCATATCAAACCAAGCCCATTTTTCCCCAAAGTAAGTCAGAGTGTCTTTACACCTCTTTATCATGCAAATCCACTTACATAGAATAGTCCCAGTATTACTATAAAAATTCCTCTTATTTTAAGCTATGTGAATGTCTGCCACACACATTTGACTATTCTTGTCCCAAAAACAGCAAGTGCCATGCAATCCATCTTACACAGCAGAGTAAGAAAAAACATGTTTTCTTTTCTGTTTGTGCCAAGCTGGCCACAATGGCAGACCACTTTCATTTTTTTCTAAGTCATAACATTTGCCATGAAAGCTTTTGTTTAAAACACAATGTTATCCCACTGAAAAGACACCTAAACGTCAAATGTTGATTGGTTCAAATGGCAAAAGCATCTTGGGTTTGAGATAGTTTCGGTATTCTTCCAGGGCCATTATGGAAAGATTGCTTCAGTTTTGGGTATTGAGGGTTTAATCAGGAAGGGTCGGATGTTGCTACATCATGCCAAGTTCCCTTCAACCTATTAATATGAAACCACAAAGAGCATCATAATAATGAAGAATCTTCTCCTTCCTTGGCATGGTATTCATAAGTGCTCCCTTTATACTTTAAAGAAAACACAGTCTTCATTCCAAGCAATGCATTTCAGAAGAATCACATTTCATATGAGGAAAAACACAGGAGATGAAAAATAATTCTGAGATATTTAAACTTCTTGATCATTTCTTAAATTACTTTAAGAAAAACAGATTATTTGCAAATTGAATGGGCAGACAAATAATAAAAAAATGTGGACAGGGAAAGGCACACTTTTAAAGTAAAAAAAGTAGAGTTCCTTAAATGTGCAGATAAAGGAAAGAATATCTGGAATAAAATAAATGAGAATAATCTGCAGAATTTAGAAAATATCATTATCTAATTATCTGTATTACATCTCCAGAGTATAATCATGTAGTGTTAGCTAAACTAGCTTTAGACTGAGTTGCTGATAACTATGTAGCTGAAGTGTTTCCATTTGAGGGACCCCTGGATATTTTTGAGTGGAAAAGAGCTGCCTGCAAAGCTAGAGAAGAAATTCATGTGTTTACATTCTTCTTTTTTTTTTAAGTACAACCTTGCATATAGTCTTGGCCACTTCCAGCTTCTGGAAGAGATGCAAAAATCTCAATTTATTGACAGAAGGTATCATATATTATCTCATTAAACCCACCTCATCAAAGCCACACTGTGCTACAGGGACATGCTTGTAACAGCACTCTTTCCACAACTGTCTTTCCCCTATAAAATTGCACTCTTCCACCCTGAAATCCTCCAAATCCCCAGACCCATTCCCACAGACACATTTCCTGTGGTGAATAAATGGTGGTATCTGTACTTCATTAACCTCAAATCTCTGCCAAGTCTGTGGGAAGTGGCCACTACCTATATGTAGCCTGATGAACTGACTGGAGGTTTGAATTAACTCCGAAGGCAGTCCCACCTTCAGGGATGGCTATCAGAAACTGTGTAGCAGAGAGCTTTCATGTGCCACAACAACATGTAGAGGACCCTGTTGCTCAATGCCACCAGGGCTCTGTCTTGGACAATGCAGTGTCTCCCTTCTGAGTGCAGCTTTATACACCAGGACAAGGGCTGGGTGCAACTGCTTGTGCAAATGGGTTCACTAAAACAGAAAAAAGGCTTTCACATGAGATGTGAAGTAGTTCCACAGAGCCTCCCCTGGATGGAGAGACACACCTTGCACAATGCTGCTGCTTAAACAATCATCCTCCATGTTATAAACAAAGGACCCAAACACAGCTGGACACAGAAAATTAATTCCTCTGAAAGGGGTAGAGGATTTCTCAACACTGGTGGAAGAGACCATGGAGGGAAAATCAGTGTGGGATACCATGGGTCTTCAGGTCCCCCCATGGGTTCAGACGGGCACTCTCACAAACCACCCTGGCCAGGATATGTGCTTTTACAGACCTGCCAAAGCTAATCCAAAACCCTCCACTGAAAAGCACATGTCTACAAATTTTCCATATACCATGGCTGCATGTGGTTTGGGGCCAGGTGGGACAAGCTGCAGTGTCACTGTGACATCAGGATTTGGCTGCAGGCAATGAACACAGTTTCTGCTGTTTCACTCTCCTCACTCCACTTAACTGCAAGGGTGCACTAAGAATGTTCATTCCCCAGGACTTCTGCAGATCTTTGAATTGCCACTGGGGAATCATGACATGATTTTAGGATGTTTGACAGAAAAAAGAACATGGCAGAGTGCCTACTATAACTGTTCCCATGGTGAAATGTGCCACAGACTGCAACAGTGACTCCTCTGGGACTAAGACACCAGTAGAAATTAGTATAATGGCTTTTTTTTTAACATGATGTCCGATTAAAAGAAGTCACATGAGAACGACACTGGATATCTGAAAGATATTTTAAAGAAAAATCAATAACAGAAGAAGATCTGAAACAAATTCAAGTTTCAAAATATCAAAGGTATGCACATGAAATAGAAATATCTTTTTCTATCAGAACTACAAAAATCTACTGATGGAAGGCAGCCTACACCAAGGAGAAACACAGGTATAGGAAGACTTCAAGTCTGGGTGAAACATTTTGCTCCATTCTTTCCATATCTGGTTTTTCTTTCAAACCCAATATCTTCTGAATTCTATTAAAGAACATAAAAAACTGAGAAGAAAGGTCAAAAATGTCAAAAATTACTTCTTAAGTGATTTCTGAAGGTTACACAGATGTGAACTCTTGATCACATCTAAACTGCTAAACAGAAAACTGCCACAACAAAAAATTTCAGTACATTAATTCACAAACTTTTCAACTAAATTAATATAAAAGATTCTCATACAAATTACTTCCAATGAACCTAATACTAATGCTTAAGTACAGCTTGCATGAGGTGCATTGTGGCCAAGTTCCCCATATGCACTGCTTGACCTGGCTCTACTTCTTCTTCTGGATTTTACCTGAAAAGGAGCAAAAACGACACAGGATTTTGATGCTTACTTCCTTTGTAGTTTTGAGCAAACTGGTTTTTTTTACTACCTGACTTTCTGATCTGTAAAACAGAGATAATGCTATTGAGCTATCTTAAAAGAACTTCTTGAGATTGATAATTGTCTGAAACACACCCTGAAGCAAAACATTTTAAAATGTAAAGCAAAGTATTTTTCAAATAAAGCTCCTATTGCTATCCTGTTTATTAACAAGAGGAAAATCTAAGAGCTAAAACCAAGGCACTAGGCTATTGTTTCCCATGAGGCTCACAGAAATACTAAATTGTCTCCAGGTGATTTAAGTGATTGCACATCACTTAAATCATATTTCCCCAAAAAACCCTATAAAACCACAGAACAAACTGCACTAACAGAAACAAGGCATTTGGGTGAATAACCCATAACCCTGCTGTAATAACCCACATGCTACATCTGACCAGTAGAAAGACAGTCCTATTCCTGGACTGAAGCCAAATCCCTGTGTACCAGCAGCATGGACATCAGTGCAGTTGACTTACTGAAACCCAGGTGCAGGCTGTTTCTGGCAGTGGGGAATATGATACAGCAGTTTTTTTCCCCCCTGTGCAGTATGTTGTCATTTCACATAAACCCTATGAAGAAGGGGAGGAAGTTAATTCAAGCGCATTCATGATTTACGGCTATTTACACAGCTTGTACTGTACTGGAGAATTTAATCTTGCAAGATTTCCCTGACCAAGAGTTTTTAGAACCACTGCAGCTCCCATTACAAAGAAACCAAGAAGTGTGATGATGCTGCTTTCAGATTGAGCTGCATAATGGGTGATGCAATTGGCACAAGATATAAACACTAACATAGAGCACAAGAAAAAACACTGAGATAAAAAGCAGCAAGAAAACTAGAGTGGTTACTAAATAAGGCAAACAATTTTAGAATTAGAGTTGCAATGGGACATTAGATCAGAAAGAAATACAGGACTTACGCCAGATGTTCAGCACTGTGGCTAATATGAATGGAAACAGTATAGCTACTAAATGGCTTGTGGGGTTTCTCCTGTTCTTGGGCGATTTTTTTTAATACCAAAAACCTCCCGAAATATTTCAAATTAAAAAGACACAGTTGGGAAAGATTAAAGGTTTCATGAGAAACATCTGACACCTTTTCTCCTGTTACCAATTTGCCCCCCAAATCCAGTCAACAGACATTTTAAAGTAAGATAACAGTGGCTATCATAATTGTTTTGTGTGTGTGTGTATGTGTGTGCGTGTGTGTGTGTGTGTGTGTGTATGTGTGTACAAAAGCCCCTAAAATAATTGTTTTTATTGTATTGAATATTTGTCATTCTACAAGTCATTTTTCTTCTCCTGCCTTCTCCAGTTTATTTCACCTAAATAAGAACAAAGCTGGCAGGCACAGTAGCAGAAGTTGTATTTGTCCCAGTGTAACCCTAAGCCATGTGAAAATCAAGGAGCTCCAGTGAGCTCTATGAACTTTCTATAGTAAAAAGAAAATGACTGAATGTTGCGAACCCTGCTTGACATGACTAGGGACTACGGACTACTCAGTTTTTAGCATTTGACCCTTGCTACAGCTCTTAAATTTGCTAATTCACAGTGACTTTTGAGTTACAAAATCTGTGTTTGAACGGAACCTCAGGAGAGAAAGGGTCCTCATGCTACATCTGCATTCTGTAGAGTTATCATCTGAGCATAGTTTCAGAAAAACAAGTAGAGAAAGATATAAGACTAGTGACTGACTGATGTGACCAGACTGCACAGTCCTTGCAAATTAAAAAATATAAATTAAACAAAACAAAATAAACAAACACAAAGGAGAGATATGAAAAAAAGATAATTACATTAACTCCAGAACTAGCAGGTGGAAAACTACTTGTTTTATTTTAGAATGCATCCAGAAGGTTGTTCCATTAACCCCTCATCTGAAGACTTGGTCTTTTAACCAAAAACTTGACATTTTTAGATTCCTGGCAAAAAGAAGACACTAGCTCTCTATTATCTCCAACTTCCAGTAAACCGCAGTATTATTAGCTAGATGTTTGTTCTGTGGTTTTAGATGTAATTCTTGGGATTGTAAACAGCAAGTTCTATCCCAAGTGTCAGAGGAAGAGTAGGAGTAGCAATATAGATGGGACTTTCACAGCTGCTCAGTAGCCTTGCAGTTTCCCAGCACCACCTTGCTTGGTAGCTGGGCAAATCAGTACTGAACACCAAACTAATGGACTTTTGTCTAAACAACTTGTTGACACTTAGTTATCAAAACAACTGGACAAAAATACATCATGTAACACAGAAGGAATCACTACAAAAGAGACTGTACACCTACAATGTCAGTTTGAATGTAAAACAAATTAAATGGAGCACATTTTCTTGGCAACAGTTACAACACTTTCTTTCCTAGTGGACTTAGTGTGTTTCATAAGAAGCAGTGAATACTAATCAATAGCAGCCTAAAATCAACCTAGTGCATCCTCAGGTCAAACTGGGCTTTTTTTAGGAGAGTCATTAAGGGAATATACCATTGTCCAGTTAGTTTGTTTCCACTGAAAAGAATCAAAGCACCAAGACCACCACAGGACCTCACTAGCAAATCAAACTATACAGTGGGGAAACTCCAGACATCCAACCTATTTCAATTGCAAAGTTTCCCCACTTTTTGGAAGGCTTTAACCATCCATGTTCTTTTGTGTAAATGAGGGGCTGAGTCATCCCATGTAGAAGCAACTATAAATATCTAATGCCAAGTCCACTGCATAAAAGCTGCAACACGCAATATACAGTATTTTGGAGACACTCAAAACGCTCAAGAAAGAATACAGCATACCCTTTTTAGGAAGGAACATCTGTTGCACTGGCTGAGAAGCAGCTGGCATGACATCCAGTCCCCAAAGTAATGTCAACTCATCCGTGTTACTTTTAACAAGTAGAGTTGCAAGATTTTCTCACAGTTCGAAGGGGAGAAAAGTGTTTGGAATGGAAAATGAAGCTGCTGCCAGAGGACTTGTTCAGCCACTACCACTTTGTTCCTTCCCGTACAGTCATTACGTTATCTCATAACAATGCAAATATCTGATTCTCTTTACCCCAACACTGTCTTCTGCAGTTCATCTCTGTATGAAGTGGAGCACAAAGTCTGTTTGCAATGTAGCCATCACCACACTGCATTCTCTCTTCCATAGTAGTCTCCTGATTTCTATGCCTCTGGAGATTAGCAAATATGAAATCAGCTATTTTGATACTGTCCCATCCCGCTGTAAAAGGGGAGTCAAGGAGGATTCTTTTCAATAGATTTCTTGGATGAAAATAAGGTGCAAACAGGGCCATATTATATCTGAGAACATTTCATTGATTAAAAAAGGTAAGTGTTCCTACCAAAGTGGGAGCGGGGGGAGGGGGGGGGGCCTGTAGAAAAGGGAGCAGAGAAGAAAAGAGAGACAGAGACAGAAAGAGAATACTGGGATATTTCATTACCACTGTATCCCAGGCACTCTGCTGGCATCAGCTCAGCAGATGAATGCACTCAGCATTTTTTCCTGGGCATCTGCCCCACCAGCATGTAGGAGCTCACTTGCAGCATTATGTGGAAGCTTTCTCTGCCCTGATCTGCTGTCAGGCAAAGTGTCCCTGAGGACAGGGCTCCCAGCTGTATAGCGTATGTTGAGGCATAAATAAAAATTAAATTGGTCCCTCTCAGACACCCAGCAGAGAAAGCCCACATATATAAGTTTAATTCAATCTTAAGATTGCCTTTTCCTGCCATAATCAGATGTAGCAGTGTACCCTAACACAAGAAGCCTGAGTCAAAGCAGAACAAAATTAATATTTAGAACTACTTCAGGCCTGAAGCCTGAGCACCTCCTACCCCCTGCAGAAAAAAGCAAAAAATCTACTCCAAAATCCCCTGTCAAATACAGTAAACAAACATGTTTCTTGGAAGTTTAACAGACTTTTGGAATAGGTCTTGGGGTCTTTACTCATACTCATTTTTCCCTTTCACATGAACACTTGGTTGGGTCATTTTTAATCAAAACTAAACAGTTTAGTTTCCTAATGGTTTTGTTTTGAATCCATAATTAAAACCTTTAAGACCAAGTTCAGATTTTTGCTTTTCTTTTCTCTTTTTTTTTTCTGTTTCCCCTTTCTTCTTTAAAACACTAAACATATCTGAATTTCTTAGGATTTTTTAGTCAGGATTTTTAAAGGCATGACTAGAGAAGTCTTGATGAACAAATAAGAAAGAAAACTTCTGAAAATCAAGGAAGTCTTGGTTACAACATGGAACTTCTTTCCTGCAATCAAAAGTGATAGCTACTTACCCTCTAACACACAAGACTCACAAGTATTTACATAGATTCTTTGTTCCTGTCCATTATATCTATAAAACAATCATCATCACAGTGCTCTGTATCCTGGAGATCAGCTAGTCCTGAGACATTATTTCTCAAACATTTCCTGTGACAGTGCTCTGCCTGCACAAAATACACAGTCCCTTACAACTGTCTATGAGGGAGTCTGATAATGCCTACAAGCCCTCTGCCTCAGGCTGGGATTTGCCGAAGAATGCACAAACTCTACCATAAAAAAAATATGAAAGGGACTCACAGCATCTTGCTATGAATACAACAAGAATACCTTTTCTAGTCAAAACTGCTAAAGGAAATCTTAAAACTGCTTCCCCATCCTTCTCTTCCACAAAGTACTCACAATTCTAAAGCAGGACAAGAGTGATTTGAGCAAATCAAGTTTACACCCACTCTAACCCTGATTCAGGACACATTACCAAGGATATGATTTAACAAAAAGGTTTTAGTCAAAAGCTTACTTTTCTTCCCCACGATTACAACACTTGATAGGGAAGTGAAATAGCACAGCAAACCTCAAAGCCAAGAAAAAAACATACAGCTAGTGATGAGGGTTATTCCAGCACCAGTGAGAAATACAGCTTCAACTAGGAGCCCAGACTATATGGCATTAAACAGACCACTAAGTATGACATATGACATGGGTCAATAAAGGACATTCATTGAGGGAGCAATTACATGAGCCAAGAGAAGAGAACAGCTCTTTTTCTGCTACATACTCTCAAGTTCATACACTTGATCTTTTACCTAAAATGTTGGTTAATAATCCTTCATAGCTTTTCTTCCTTGACTCAGCCTACTCACCTTTTGAAGTCATCTCATCTAACTATCCTTATTTTTGTATAACTTTTCTAGCCTTGTCATACTCTTTTTTGAAAGCAAAGAAAGATGATAGTACCCAGGATACGCGTATACCATAGAGATATCCTGAACATAAATGAATTTTCATTTTGACTCTGCACTTCTCTCCTAATTCTGATTAAGAATTGACATTTTGGTTGAATTGATGTTTTCAAAGACTTAGCTATAATAATTTCAACATTTCAATATTGAATTTTATTAACCAGTTTAAACCTTATAGTTTTCGCTATACTGTTGGCTTGTGCCATGAATATTTCTGGCAATGGTGGAATTTAATCCACCATTTTAATACCTATTTACTGCAAAATCTTTCTGTAAAGCTGGAATAATATATTCTGGTTTTTTCTACCCTAAATACTACCATATCAATGGCACTTTTTTTCCTACTGTGAATTCTACTGCATCATCAGCACACTTTGCCATTTCATCCCTTTTCTGTACCACTTGGGAAGAACAGGCTAACAGAGTTCTCAGTGACACCCAAGTTATCTTCAATTACAAAAACAGACTATTATTTTGTAGTGGTTTTGATTTGACAATCTAAGTTTCCTGGCCAACGCACCAATTATGTATTGGGTTTAGGGCTTGTCAAATGCCCATGCATCCACTAAAATTATTTGCTCATTTTCTGCTGTGAGATAGGATTAGGAGAAGAGCAAAGCATGCTCAAACTTAAAAGAAGTATAAAGAAAACTTTATTAACAGAACTACAAGAAAAATAGTAAGAATCAGAATAAAATCTTCATAACACTTTTTCTCCACCCACAACCTTCTTCTCTTTCTCACTGATAATGTACAGAGACAAAACCTGGGGCTTTCAGTCAGTTTTCCACTTCTAAAATAGTGTTTCTTGAAATCACTAAGGGAGAGGAGTCTCTCTTGACCTGCCATGGAGACTTCTCCACAACAGTTCTCTTGTGGCTTCAATATCACAGCAAATCAGCTGCCTGGGAAAGGAAAATCTGATCACTGTGTAAAAAGTCCCTCCCCTTGACTTACAGCTTTCCCCACAACTGTTTTTGAGGGCTCAATCCTTAGCTAATGGGGTACATTTTAAGGATGAGCTGTTCAAAAGCAAAGGTTTTCTTCATGTACCTCTGAGATCATCTTCATCTCTGGGAACAGAAGTTTTCTTCTCCTTCCCTGGGTGCAAAGTGTCTTCATCACTTTTGTCTCTCTGTATTCAAGCTTCTTATTTGGATCACAGCTATGTCAACATCTGCTTGCTTCAGCATGGATGACTTTGCTCATGTCTACAGTTTGAATGATGCAACCCCCATGCTTTTTCATCAATTACCAGGATATTCTAGTGTATCACAGTCCATCACCATGGCCTCACAAAAAGAAATTCAGCCCAAGACTAAGGCATTTCCTCATTCCCCTACCATCTGGAGTTTTACTTCTTCTTTACTGACCTCAGTGTCTCATGTTTCTTCTATGTATTTTCACTCTTTCCTTTTCTTACATTCAAAAAAGAATTGATGTTTGCAAGGCTCATCTGTGCATTAAGAGGTAATATCTCACCCAGGCCTGCAGATGATCGTGTGATTTCTGCTGGGTGGCTGCAGAGCTGTTTACAGTAGAGGATTTCTCTGGCAGCCGTGCTGGGAAGGTGGGGAGGGAGGCTAGGATCTCAGTAGCCAGGCTAGAACACAGCAGCAACATGCCAGGGGCCAATGGCTTCCCCTCCCTCTGCCCAGTGGCTGTGGATGAACCTCAATGGTGGCTGAATCTTGACTGAGACAGCCCAGCCCAGGGCTGCTCCCAGAGCCCAGCAGACCCCGGCTCAGCCTGGGCCAGCAGCAGGGCAAAGCTTAATAGTGGCAAGATGTCAGCAGCTGTGGCCCAGCCCAGCCTCAGCCAGGAACCCACAGCCTCCCCTCCCCTGTCCAGCCACCATGCCAGGAGGGGGTGGAGAACATCTTTCTTCAGAGGCCCAAAGAAAGAGAGCTTTTCCCGGGCTTGCCCTTCTTTAAAATGTGTGTCACAGAGATGTATTTAACTATTTTAAAGTGGTTTAACCGGGTGACAATCCTCAAAACTAGTCACTGATTGGTTTGCTAGGCACAGAGGAAGATCTTAGTAGCTTCTCTTAGAAAATCACCTCCGTATGTGGTTCTTTTCCTCCTCACCAAAGAACAACCAATGCAAAACCAGCACATATTTCCACTATTCTATCAGCTCCTACTTCCTAACAGTACCTTTCATCTTTAAGGCTTCATTTCAACACAGTTACTTAGTGAAAGATTGTAAAACCTTTCTAGAAATTCATTTACCCAAAATCCACAATAGTATCTTTATTGACTCTTTCTAATGAATGAAAATAGATTTGTGAAAAAGAGATTTTCCCCTAAGATCATCACATTGATTTTTCCTCATTCTATCATATGATTTATGCACATAGTAATTATATTCTTTCTATCCGTTTCCTTGGTATGTAAGGAAAACAAACAGTATTTACCCTCAATGAATTCTGTTACATTTGTATCACATTTGCCATTGCTTTGGTACCAAATAGTAAATTTGGCAGCTTATGAACTGGAATTGTTAGTTCACTATTTACTACTAGTTCACTATTTAGTTTGAGTTACCTCAGAACTTTTGGGTGAAAACCAGCTGGTTCTGAAAAATTCACATAAAATTATTCATTGCATCAGCCAGTCACAAAAGCTCTTTGTTGCCACTTGCCTGGAGACAACTCACCTGATCTGTCTCCCACCATGTAGTAAGCCTTCTAAACCTCTGGAGAAGAAATGTCAATTAAAAGAATTAACTGAGATTTTTCTGTCATGATTTTGCTATCTGTGAATCTTCATTTCAGGACCTGATATTCTACAGATCTTTTGGGTTCTAATCTAGGCTTCTTCCTCTCCTCATGCAGAGGGAAGCTACTGTTCCTTTCATATCCAGGATTAATATGAAACTACTCACTCTCTTGATTAGCAGCTCTTACCTTCAGCCCACAACATGCCTCTGTTTCCACTGCATTTATAAATGTTTTTGAAGTCTTTGTTTCTACTACTTCTCTTGTAAAAACCTTTTCTAAAATGAAAAAGAAAGGACTATTGTTTTCACCAGAATGAAATACTTAACTTGAAAATGTCTGGGTTTCTTTGGTGGGTTTTTTTTTTTTCATGGGCAGTTTTGTCAAAAATGCTTCTGTTTAATCCAGCCTTTGATTTCCCCTTCTGTTTTCTTTCTCCTTTACCTCCCACTTTTTCCAGTGTAGGGCTGAGCCAAAGCACATTTAGCATCCACATAACCTCTAATTAACTAATACTCATGAGATAAGGAAATGACATCATGCTGTAAGTATTATTTTGCAAATGAATCAGAAAACCAAAGTCTTCATTAAAGACATATGTCTTGGTTTAGGGCAAATTTGGGAGAAAACTTCTAAAGGGATTCTTTTAAAACGCAAATTCAAGTGGTCCCTCCATCAACTGGTTCAGGAAAAGATTTCCTTGGAAGAAAAGTGGAAAAAACCTGTTTATTTAATAAGTTAATAATTTATTAGCATAAAAAAATTAATAACACTAAACAGTAAAACCTCTTGCTAATCTGAACTGATGACAAACTCAGAAAGTCCCCTTGGTGGGTTGTAGCTCAGCTCACTCAGTTTGTTATCAGTCTTTCCAGTGTTGGAAATGTCACAACTCAGGTCAGGCCCGGTGGGCCACAATTGTGAGCTACCGGTGCACTTCTGGGTTTTTAGTCTAGAGCAGGTATAAACAGTTCTAAGAAAAAGAGAAACTACAGTCCAGGAAACTTCTCTGCCTCAGCTAGCTAAAAACTAACTAAAAAGCAAATGAGAGCTCTGTCCCGCTGTCTGTCCATGCTGCAGACAATACAGTCAGGGAGTAGGATGCGGGGGAGCAAGGGTAGTTTCTGATAACAAACTCCACACTTCTTCTCTCCCACCCTTCACTCTTGGAACTAGTCTTAAAGGTGCAAAACTTATTTCTGGATTAAATAGATGAATGGGGATACAAGGATCATATAGCCAGCTCAGGACACCACAGTATGCGTCTCTCTGTTCCTGAATCAGCCCTCATGGGCTGTACAAATACAGCAAGTCTTCCTTTCTGCAGTGTTGTTCTGGCGTCTTTTCTGCTCCCAGCCATTGCTTTTCCAGCCACTAAATGTTAGATGATTCTTTTCAGAGCAGCCCCTTGTTTCAGTACATATACTTTATATACAGCTACAAAGAAACAGTTTACAGTCCCATTGGGAGTAAAACCCTAGAATTGGTAGATACTATCAATGCATCAAGGACATCTTTTTTTTTTGGAATGTGCAGTTCCAGGAGGATGAAAGGATACAACAATGACAACTCCAAGATGCAAAACCACTAAGACCCCATGATATTTCTCTCCTCCAGCACTGTACTTCTTGAAACAATCTCAGTAAGACTCATCACTCCTCTCTGCCAACTAGGCCTACTCCTCAAACAGATTTAAGCAGAATGAAACCAGTGTTCTTCATCTGCTGTCAGGCACACTTGTCCTTGAGTTGAAGGGATATGTCCACCTTGACTTATGTCAAAGTGACCTGCAGAATTTCATACAAATGGGGCTGCGAGTTATACAAGCCAATGAGCCTGCACAAAAGCTCTTGGGGTTCCACAGGTGAAAACAATCAAAGTAATCTGAATCCATAAGATACAGTCATGTATCCCAGGAAATGAGAACATTAACAATCTAAGCATTATCAGAGAGCGAACCGAACGCTCTCAGAGGTTTGAGCCCTGCCAGCTGTCACTGTGTTTCTTTTCCTTCTGAGAATCAGGTGAATATAACCATAAGCTGTAGTTAGTCTTTGCTATCTCCTATAAAATAATTTTTTCTAGAGCACTACTCAGCCACCTAACCCATCATACAACACATCACACAAGATGTCTGCCAGGGCTTAATGATATAATCTGAAATGACAAAATCTTCCCCAGCCCAGTCATCCCCTCTGTAGTTCAAATTTTCCCCTTATTTTAAAAAAACAAAATACTAACCCAGAAAAGGTTTTCAACATTGCTTCAACTTCTCTTTGCAACCCTTCCTTGCCACTTTTATTAAATCACAGGACTGCTTTTAGATCCAATAACATAAAAGATTTTGTTTGGTTTGTCAAGGAACCTGTTGACTAGACACAAACACAACCACAACCACTATTTTTAAAATTAAAAGTAAAATAAAAGTACAGCTTACATATTTTTCATTCTTTTGACAGTTGCCAAGATATTAATCCTGGGACACTGAAATTATTTTCTTTCTTTTCCAAGAGGTGGCAGAAGCAGCAGAGTTTTCAAGACAGCTTCACTTTCATGTCACTTGCAACTAAATGTAATACTTGCTTCCTGCTTGGTTAATAAGAACATTTCTAGCTGGTTATGGAAACAGTGCAGAGGTCGTTTCTTGAAAATAAACAGTGGGAAAAAAAAGATTGTTCAATAACAGTATGGCCAATTTAGAACCTTTCCCTCCTTCCTTGTGGATTCTGGAAACAAATACACACCTGCAAATGAACACTGCAGAATTGCTTGCCACTGTCTTCTTTTTATGAAATGAGAAGTTTTGGAAACCTGGGAGAGACAACCTACTACAGCAAGAGGAAGTGTCCTTTCCAAGAACACTCTGGCTTTAACTCACTCATCTCAAGAGTCTTACATCCCACTGACAATTACTTTTCTAGGTCTAAAACATCTTGTTCCTCAGGTTACAGCACAGAATCAGTCTCTCCTCTTAGCTCAAACCTTGTCCCTTCTGATGCCACAGTTTACCTGCTTGCAGGTCATCCCGCCTGCAATGTACCTACAGGCACAGCACTTCTGTGTCTTTCTACCTGTTACTAAAATACATTGCATGCAACCAGTTACTGAAAAATGTCTGTTAGTCAACTGAACAGACATGTTAAATTAATTAAAATTCTCTTTAAGGATCTCCTATGACCTTGGTGTTTAAACTACAATTAACTTAAAATAGTCGGAAGGGTGAGAATATGGAGTAAGAATAGCGGCTAAGAACAGGGAGTTGTCTCAGTGTGCGTCCATTCCTAACCATAGCCAATGACAAATCCTATCAATGAAGAATAAGCAAAGTGACAGTGGTATCACACAGTGATAATCCTCTCACACACTGTCTCGGCTTCTAGCAATATGGAAAGGCTGTCTGAGTCCAGGGCTGTATCTCTGCATTAGTATGCCATGGATTCATGTGATCATTTTTTAAACCCAGGTATATTTTTAGTATCCAAAAGGAACTCAGTTTCTGCCTCCTGCCACACTCAGTTAAGATTTTCCCAAAACACAGTCTCAGGTTACCTAGAGTCATTCAGAGAAAAAGCTGTGAGACACACGCTTCCCCAGCTCATCTTTTAACCAAAGCCTCATCTCTGCCTCCTTTGGATGTTCTCTGAAGCCTTCTGAGAAGGCTTGAGATATCCCAAGATCAACACTTCATCTGAGACTCATTATTGGATGCTTAGGTGTTTCTCCTTCATACTTTCTCTGGTAACCAATACCTAAGACACCTGACTCCTGGAGTTAAAAGTCTTGTTTAGCTGCTAGTCTGCAGCCCTCACTTTACAACAGTTAACTGCCTTAAGTCATAAAGGATAACCTAAGCCTAAAATTTTTCAGTCCATTTAAAATAAAGGCCCCTACAACAGCAGGGCAGTATGTTAGGCAACTGGTTCATTGCTAAGTTGGAGGAATGAAGGCCAAAACCCGAGCCCCATTTTGCAACACCTTCTTGGTCTTCAAACTTCCCCAGCTTGCCAGGCCTTGGTTTTATTATGAGATATAGCAAGGTCACAGTTTGAGGTATTAGGAGTTTTGAGCCCCTCAGTTCAATTCTTTGCTATCAACTGGCCAAATAACAGCTAATCCTGATTTTTTTTAGGAAAAAAAATCTACATTGATAGATATTTGTGATGGGGCTTACAAGGTTTAAGCTGTGTCTGTATGAAGCATTCAAATAGATTTGAGTGGAAAAGCCTAACAGAAGGCTCTAAATAAAGAACATGATTGAAAGTAAAATGAAAAATAAATTTACAGCATGAGGCTGATGCAGCCCAGCTGGAAGAGAACAGCACATACATGAAATGTGTGGAAGATGAGAAGAATTTTAAACTTTCCATGCCATAATGTGAGGTGGAAAGATTTGGCAGTTTCTGACCTTGCCCAAATACCCAAAGAAAGGAAAAAAAAGAGTGCAAGGGGAAAAAGAAAAAACCAAACTGCAAATGGATTTGCAGCAGAATGACTCTAAACTCTTGAGCCAGATTCAGAGGATTAATGTTACAGTAATACAAAACTATATAAAACAAATTATAACCCTAAGTCCTGACTGTCCTGCAAAGAGCCTATGGAGCAAACAGGTATGACAACCCAAAGGCAAGACAGGACAGCAACACAAAGATCAGAAATGAGAAGAAAAATTGTTAAGTACCTTCCTAGCTTCACACCAGATTACTGCTTTTCAGTTGAGTATTCAACTCAGATTTTTGAACTCCCAGGCCAGGGCTTCAGACATACATATCCTCTTAGGGGAACAACAACAATTTCAAGCAAAACTCTCTAGGACATGCCAAATTTGGTGGTGGTGGTGTATGGGACAGATTTTTTCAATTCTCTGGATTATTTAAACAACAAACTGGGTGGTCAGGAGCGCCTGCCATACACTGGTGTCCTAGGGTGACATTATGATGCTTTTATCCCCAATTGTTGTTCTGTTTATGCTGGATATTATGTTCTGCAACTTCAAGACTGGCTCTGAAGAGCAAAATTTTGTCCTGTTTTGTCATCAGCCTGCTCCCCCATGGCTGGCGGGACACAGAGACAGGGCAGTACATAGTGCAGCTTTTGCTTTTTGCTTTGCTTTCACTTTGCTCTTGCTCTTGCTTCTCCTCTGCTCCTGCTTTGCTCTTGCTTTTGCTTCTGCCCGTTAGTTAGTTTAACTAAGCAGTTCAATTTTTCCCTGGACTATTTCTCTTTCTTGGAACCACTCCAACTTGCTCCAGACTGGGACCTGGGAAACACCAAAGGTTTGCACTTTGTGGCCTGCAGCAGCCATTCCCAGCGCTGGAGGGACCGATAATAGAGTGACCACTCCCAGGAGAGACTTTCTGAATTTGTCATCTTTTTCAGAGAGATGAAAGAGTGTTGTCATCCAGTATTGTTCATTTTGTGTGCTGGGGGGTGCTTTGCCTGTTAAATAAACAGGTTCTTTCCACTTCTCTCCAAGGAATCCTTCCTGAACCAGTTGGGGAGAGGGGCCGTGTGGATTTGCTTTCTGGAGGAGGGGTCCCTTTTGGAGGTTTTCTCCCAGATCTGCCCTAAACCCAGACAACTGGTTAGTTTCTGGCTGTTTCACAAAGGAGATGGTAACTGCTAATGGTAGCAGCTAATAAAGTGATCCCTTCAGTTCAGACGGTATGGTTGCCTTGAAGATCAAACACTGGGATTTCTTTGCTGGAGATGGTACCTACCCAGGCATGTTTAGTACTGCATTTGTTAAAGAGGGGTTGCTTGAAACATTACTGTTTTTCATGGTGGGCCCATGAAGGAAACACTGAACACTTTGGAGTTTATTTTTATAGTGAGGAAGACCAGGCAAAGAATCAGACCAGACCTGAATTTACCCTAAGCAGTACTTCCTATCTTTAAACATTCAATGATGAGATTTCAGTGCTTCTAAAATCTATACAACATAGAAACTGTTTAAGAGGAGAAAATTATGAATATTTCACCATTTCCTGGTAAGAAGGTAACTTCATTGTATAAAAAATAAAAATTAAAAATCAATATCAAAACCTGAGCATTTACTTGAATCTCTTGTGTTTTTATTGACTTTCTTTTGGGGGTAAGGGGGGAAAGGGGTTGTGTTTTCTTTCAGGGTGGGGAGGTTAATGAGGGCAGTATTGTAGTGATACACTTTCTAAAAGCTTTAATTTCTATGAACCTCAAGATCACACTCCAGTCATTGTCTTTCACATTAACGTTCTCGTTCCCTAGATGATTCACATCAAAATATTTATCACCTTAAACCATTTACAGTAGAGACATTGCAAGAGGTTAAGAGTGCAGTCTAGCATTCAAAGAGTGAAGACCACCATTTAATACAATTTTAAATGACTGAGTAAAATGAACAAGCCACTTTAGTGGCAAATGATGTCAATTTATTAAGTTTAGTCCAAACTAGAAAAGATCATGATGAAATTCAGAAACACATAAAAAAGGAAAAGATAGTTGGGACACTTGAAGTTTAATTTTGATAAAGCTAGGATAATAATACTTCAGAGGAAAATTTAATTTATATTGTTGCGTATCACCCAAGAAAGATAAAGAACAGGGCAGCACTATGGACAATTCAGGCAGACCCACCTCTCACAGTATGTAAGGCAGTAACCTAAAACAAAGACACTTGAATTAAATGTTGCGATTCTGTTAGATATTAAAAGAACAGGTATTTTTATCTTTTGTGAGCCAATCTGCTCTTCAGTGTGTAATGGATCTCTCTATGAATCCACATTTTTATTCTAAAATCTGGTTAATACAGTCTTCTAGCTGGAGGGTTAGTCAAGGCTTCACTGGTGAAGAGTGTGCTACAGGTCTGGCTGTGGGACAGAAAGAAAGTAGTCCTGCCTCAATCGTCTGTGCTAGAGGAAGTTTAGGTTCACACCTAATTTAATGTAATTCTTACAAATTTCTTTACTACTTGGCAAAATACATATGCAAGAGCTTTTAAATTTGCCAATAATCCTTAGATATACAGTCTTTGCCAGAGAAGGATAAATTTTTAGGGCTGTGAATCACATCAGCCAAGAAAAGCACTGGAAACTCTGGTAAAAATAAATCCATACAACAATATGGCTACCAGGTACGAATATATTGACTCAGAACTTGCAAAACTACAGTACACATCCTCAGTAGGAGGAAATCTAGGGAAGTGATGCAAAACTTCCAAACAGTGAAAATCGCACATGCTTCTGTGAAACACACATGTAAAAAAAAAGAAAGAAACCCCGGAACTTCCTCTTTTTTTTCCAGTCGGGAACGAGGTAACAATAGCTAGCCCGGCCTCGGTCTCGGCCGGGCTGAGCCGGGCGGGCCTGCGGGGGGCCCTTCCCTGGGCCGCCTGCCGGCACCACCCCGCCATCACGGCCGGGCAGGCAGAGGGGGTGCCGCGGGCTGGGCGGAGCTGACCTTGCGGACATCTAGCTGCTTACTACAGCCCTCCCCCAACGCGGGGGCCCAGCTGAGCCCTCTGGGGCCCGGGAGCAGCACCAGGTCGGGAATGTTACCCGTGGAAGCTGCCACAATCATTGTGCAGGGGGAAGGAAAAGGCACCCCCCCACCCCTGGGGTACTGCTACCGAGTTCTGGCCTGGCTGACTAGATACTAATCACACCTCCCAGCCGCAGCTCCTGCCACAACTTACCAGGGTCAGGCCCAGGCAATGTTAACCATTTCAGCGCTTCAATCCACCCCCGCGTGAGAAAAAGGAAGAAGATGCAAGCATGTAAAGGAACAACATGAAAACATCGAGGTTAGTAAAGTAGAAGTCAAGTCCCAGATAGGAGGGATGAGGAGATGCCTTGATCTTGGGACTGAAATCCTCCTATAAACTATGGAAAAAAACCTCTTTCCCTATAACGCATGAAACTGAGGAGATAAAACGTTCAAATTTATATCGAGCAAAAGCCTCCATGTTAAAATAAGATGTTAAAATAGCTGTGATCCCATAAAAAGTTTGAACAGAGAAAGAGAGAGGAGTAATCCTGTGCGCCCAGGAGGAGATCTCTGTTCCCAGGGACGAAGATGATTTTAGAAATAGATAATGAGAACTTTTGCCTTTTAACCGTTTGTCTTTAAAACAATACCCCATAAATTGACATGGCCCATCAACAAGCTGTGGGAGACTTGGGAGAAAATGGGAGAGACTTCACATGGCAGGATTCCCTGGGGCGTCTGTTATCCATGAGGAAATTAAGAACTACTAGAGAAATGGTTTTTTCCTCTTGTGGAGAAGTCTGCATAACATTAACAAGAAGGACTTCTCTCCCTAAGTGAACTAAAGAAAGACTATTTTACAGGTGGTAAACTGACTGGGAATTTTAAGTTTTGTTCCTTCACATTGTCAGTGGAAAAGAAAAGGTTGTGGGGGGAAGAGAAGTGTTCTAAAGAGTTTGTTTTGATTTTTACTACTTTTTTCTTTTAGTTACTGTTAATAAAAATTTCTTTATACCCTTTTAAGATTTTGAGCCTGCTTCACCTTTCTCCTAATCCTATCTCACAGCAAAAAGTAAGTACATTGGTGTTTAACCATCACTAAAACCCACCACACTCTTTGGTGCATTGGCCGAGAAATCTCAAAATTAGTGAAATTTCAAATTGACAAACCAAAACCACTACACCAACCTAACAAAATATTTGTATGGGTACATCTCACAAAGGGAAGAAAATCCTCAAAACATCTCCAAGGTGTGAGTTGAAACCCTGGAATAAGGCCTACCATTCCAGTAGTCATTTTTATGTCTGCTACCCTGTGTTTGAAATGCCAGGTTCATGATCCACGAGCACTGCATGACTCCTCTGACATGGGCCCCAACAGTAGAGGATGCTCTCTCCTGGGAAGAGGAGAGGAGCTTGAGAGTGCACAAGCCATGCAGTGCTGCAAGTGTGTGGGTCTTAGAGATGGTGGGCAGAGATGGTGCTGGTAGGTTGGTAACCACTAAGGCAACAAATTGGTCCCTCTTTGTATTCCTGATCACTGAAATCCAGGCTGCTGCAGCTCTGTAGCAATAAATTTGCCTACACCAGAAGTCACTGCTGCAGCTTATGTATTATTTTGCTTGTCTGTTGACAGCAAGACAAAAATTGTCCTGCACTCTTCTCTCCTCTTTCCATGGCAAAGGCAACCTGGTCCTTCACAAAGGAAAACAAAATTGAGACTGAAATACATGTGCTGCAGCAAGAATGCAATTTTGCATCAAAAATGTTGTTTGCTATAGAACAGCAATGATTTCTCCTTACTGCTCATGACACATTCCTACTCACCAACCACTTTGTCACAGTACTCAGCAAAAGCCATTTCAGATTAGCACAATTCTTTCCATTGACACTTTGAATCAACCTCCCCACAGAAGCTTTTAAGAGACAAGCCTTCACATGTACAACCAATATTGCTTTACTCTTATGCAGATGTTCACCAGCTAGTTCTTTCAGGTCAACAAAATATATGACAATTCAACAAAACTGAAGTGTTTAATATAGCTGTGGTCATTGATAAGAAGAAAAAGGTGATGGCACTTAATTCTGACCGTCCAAACACAAACCTCAGATATCCCCCTGCACTAGCATTCCCATGCCAAGCCATTTGCCTTCTACACTCCACTGACTGCTCTCCAAATTGTTAAAGAATGACAAAAATAGCAAGAGAGTTATGCTTTTGAATTCATGTTCATATAATTTTCAATAAAGCAGGTTTTACCCTATGCCCACTCAATTTTCGAAAGATAAGGTGTAAAATATGATAGGCTCCAAACACAAGGTAAATTTTATGGTCGTTTTAACATGAAAAAGAAGTAGACCATAATAATGCTACCACTAAGCTCTTCAGTGAAAGTAATACAAACTATTTTAAACCATTTAACTAACATCTTTCACAGCTGTTGAGTTGTTTGCTGGGGCTCTGATCCAACTACTACTACAACTCTCAACAGAAAGGCTATGATGACCTCTCATGTGGATTGGTTGTCATCTTAAAAAAGAAGGGTGTACCAGCTGTAACACAGGAACGCAAGATTGATAATTATGGCTATCCATCAGATTATATTTCAGTAAAGCTGGAGAGAATGAGGATGTAGATGTATAAAAGACTCCTGTATCTTTTATCCCATGACTAGCAGACAGAAAAAAAAACAGGAACACTGGACAGAGGTGTTACCAAAAAATTAAGTAAAAAAGAAACTCCTTAATACTAATGTAACATTGAAGGGCAAGCAATTCTTTATTTGGCCAGATACACAAGGGGGATAGGTCCTCCTAAAGTCATACATACTGAGCACAGGAAAGTTTCTGTTTATATACTGTATTTTACAT
Organism: Setophaga petechia; assembly: GCA_024362935.1. Taxonomy (NCBI): domain Eukaryota; kingdom Metazoa; phylum Chordata; class Aves; order Passeriformes; family Parulidae; genus Setophaga; species Setophaga petechia. The sequence continues at coordinate 11,680,078 of JANCRA010000026.1, read as the reverse complement.
ACATATTCATTGATGTCCCAGATTAAACATATATATTATAACATTTTCCCCAAAATCATTAACATATTTTCCCTCCCCTTTATGCATGAGTCCTTCTGTCCTGGGGGTCTCTTTGATGGTCCCTAGTGATCAGGGACCCCATTGTTACAGACAATCTACTAAGTTACCAGGGCAATGGGACTGGTGAACTTCCAGTTGTATTTCTTACACTATGGGCATTGTGCAGTTCCATAGGCCAGTGGTTTTTTAAGAAGCATTGTGTTAACTCACCTGGTGTAGACAAATTTACCATATGGTAACAAAATTGCACTCTGCTCACTTTAATTTCTTTTCTCTCAATGAGACCTTGTATATGTCCCCAAGCTGAGTTCAGATTTACAGCTAAAAAGTATGGGATTTTCTTTCATGTTATTTGACTGCAAGGGATAGGGATCAAGTGAAAAATGGATTTTTGACTGTACCAATTCTCTATTCCAGTTGTTTGGCTAATATTCAATCTGATTCACTTAATAAACAGAATATTGGAAACAGATCAGCGTATCATTATCAACTGGACATTTTTTCCTTCTTAACTTGTAAATAATATCAGACAACAATGGCCTGGATTGAGTGGGATTCTTTGGCTAAATGTTGACATCTGTAATACAAATGTCAACCTCCAATAAGTTGCTTTTGGCTTTTTTGTGAGTCAGTAAAGACCTAGCCAATGGAGTCTTACTTGTCTTGTCCTAAAACATACATATGGAGTGACCCAAGAGAGTCATGCCCTAAAAATTTTTATTTCTTGCCACGAATTGCAAGGGCAACCAAAGGTGAAAAGTAACACATGTATGATGAGTATCACCCATTATGCATATCAGCGTAATGACAGTACAGCTGACACTTTTTCTCCCAGATGACCAGTGCTGGCATCTTATTCCTGACAATCTCAGAAAATGTCTTAAGTAAGTCATGCTATGTCCCCTTGAAAGCAGAATCAAGAGTTTCTTCCAAGGCCTTAAGTAGAATGAAGCCTTGGAGCCTCATTCCTTGACTGAGCTGGAATGAAACATGCTCAGCATCATAGCTTATTCTCTTTGCACTATTTGAGAAAGAGATTATATGGAAAAATGCCACTTTTTTGTAGGCTAAAATAGAAAATTCTACCTGTTTGACAAAAGCCTGAGGGCTGCCAACTAAAAAGATCCATTTGCAAATACAACATTAAAACACAAATACACCTTTTATAAAAAAAGTCACAACTAAAAACATAGAGAAGATACCAATGTTTCGGTTACCTGTAGTGTAGATAACTCACAAAATCCATACACCCATTATCTATCTGCAGAGGTGGTGTGGTAAACACTTCATCTGCCCTTTGGGCAGATGGGCAGAGATGACTCCCAATGCCCCCCCGCCAATGCATGTTCTTGGTCACCACTGCCTGCATAAGAAAGGGCCTGGTATATTTTTGTATATGGTGGCAAACACTTCTGGGGGTTTGATTTAGTGCCACAGTGCACAGCCACTGGCTGGTTGTGTTGGTTTTGCTCGGCCCTTTCTGGTACCAGGGCGTAACAGAGGTGGCTTCTGTGAGAAGCTACTGGAAGCTTCCACCATGTCCAACAGAGCCAATCCCTGATGGTTCTGAGGATGGACATGCTGCTGGCCAAAGCTGGGCCAATGACAAATGATGGTAACGCCTCTGTGATAACACATTTAAAAAGAAAGTCAAAACAAAGTGGGGCACTGTTTTTTCTAGCCAGAGAAGAGGTGAGAACATGTGAGGGAAACAACATGGAGACACCAAGGTCAGTAAAGAAGGAGGGGCAGAAAGATGGTCCAGGTGCTAGAGCCAAGATTCCTCTGCAGGCCATGGTGAAGACCATGGTGAAGCAGCTGTGCAGCCCATGGGGGTCCATAAGGGGTGTAGAGATCTGCCCACAGCCCAGGGGGGAGGTGCTCATGCTGGAGCAGGTGCCTGGAGGAGGCTGTGATCCAGTGGGAGACACTCTGGAGAGAGGGGGCCCTGCTTCCAGGCAGAAGCAGCCTGTCTTTGGAGGGCTGCACCCCATGGAAGAGCAACCCCTACTGCAGCAGTTTTGGGGAGACTGTTCTCTGAGGGAGGCACTCACCTTGCAGCAGTTTTGGCAGGACTGCTGCTCACGAGATTGGAACCAGGCTGGAGAAGATCATGGAGAACTGTCTCCCGTGGGAAGGGACCCCACGGCATAGCAGGGGAATGACTTGCCTCCCTGAACCAAGCAGTAGAAAACCTCAGGTGACAAACTGACCAAAACCATCACATTGGCAAAAATCATGGATAAGTAAGGATCCCTTTACCCATTTCAATTGTGCTTTTAAAAGCTAGGCTTGAAAGAGATCTATTTGAGATAAGTAGGAAAGATGCATGCAAGAGCTGCAGCCATCTCTTATTTCCCTCAGTGACTTCTCCTTCCTTGGATTATCCAACAGCTATTCTCAAGCAAGCAGAGCAAGAGCAGTTCAGAGAGATTATCATATGCAAAGGGTAAAGACCTTCTCCTTTCCTAGAGATGATGTCTTATAAAATTCCTTTTAAACAGGCTTTGTTTTTCAAAGCAATTTTGATTAGGGGTGATTTACTTAAATTTACAGATTAAATGTACATATACATTAATATACATAGAAAAATAACATGAGCCCCAGCATCATTCCCTCTCTCTTTGTATAAACAAATCTCCTCCAAAGTGAGAGAAAAAGAGAAAGCAGTATGCTTAGCTATACAAGAGACTGAGTTTATTCCCACTCATTACTTAGAAATCTGTGGTCTCTATAAAATGAAGGATAAGCTGAAAATGCATACTAAAAATTTGTAAATATTAGTAAAAATATTAGTGTATTAGTGGAAATAATCCTAAAGTGAAAGCAGAGATTTGTTTGTATAGACACTTAATGACCCAAAGTCCTTTCCCACAGGCATGAAACTAACTTGCATATTTTGAGTTAGTTTCATACATCTGTCCAATGCTTCAGTCTTATGAGTCAAAACTTCCATAATTTCTGTTTACTGTGTACATAAAGTAATTATTTGCAGCCCACAGCTTGATGTAGTCTTGTATTGCGTACCCCTATGCATCCACAAAAGTAAGCTCCTGCAACACCTCAAAAGGAAAAATTTTTCTGAGGGTGGAGAATAGATCAATGGTGAGGACAAAACTGAGTAAGAATATTCCATCTGTTAAAAATTGCAAGTGGTACACAAACGAGCAAAACCTGATCATACTGCTCCTTAACTATGTTATTACCAAGTACCTATGCGGGAAATCAGCACACTCACTTAAAACACTGCCGCCTATAGTTACAGACAGAGTTTTGATACTTGTCAATTGAAAAAAAAGTTTTAAAAGAAAAGTGTTTTGCAACAGAGGTATGGTAAATTCATCTGCCAAAGCCTAGAGTGAGCTGAAGGTCCAGCATCAACCAGTGAGCTCCTAGGCAGAGTTTAAGTTTGTCGGTATGCTTGCCAGATCTTGAAAATCTAAGGTAACCTCTCCAAGGATCACAAATTAAGCTCATTTTGGATAATGCTGAGCTGTTGGCAAACAGCTAGGCAACACTTGTCTCAGGGCCACTGATTATCCATCCTGACACTGGAGGAAGGAATGCAGCAGAACAAGAAGCAACTTAGTAGTAGAAAAACCAACATGCTAAACTACATCTTTTTTGCTGTGAAGACTCCCAGGTATCATTCTTTCATATTTTGTCCTTTCCAAAACACATCACAAAGCATAAACATCTGGCTGACTGCATTTCCCTATAGCATACATGTAACAAATCTCTAAGTAGGAAAAATCAAGCTGGAAAGGAAAATAAAGGAAGATGAGACACATATAACAATTAAAAACACATCATTAGATCCTAAATTCATTTAAACAGTCCTTGCAACTTGACGTTAGAAGTATATGACACATATATATACACAAAATTGATGGTCTTCATTTCTTCTTCACACCTACTTATTTAATTTCCGGCTTCTCAGCTGCCTCAGAACACGGCATTGCTCAGATGGCAAACACTGCAGCTGTACCAAACTATAGCGCATATACATTTACATAAGCCTTTCCAAGCATTGGACTTTCCTTTTCCTAATAAGATATTATTATTTCTCACCTTCTTTTTTTTCTGGTTCTGACCAGAACTAATAGGCCTGCCTACAGTCTCAGAAATGCTCCTACAATGCAGCTGCAGACAAGCCAGAACTCTGAGGTACAAGAGAGGAAAACCTCTCTTAGGATGTCCAGTCTAAACTTTGCTTTCTCAAAAGATTTAGATTTAGATTATACTGGGGATTATACTGGGGATGTCTATTATAAGAAAACAACCCTTCAAACATTCAAACCTTACAATTTCCTCATCCACCATGGTGAGTGTCCCCCTGGCTATTTATAAGCCATGAGCACTGCCGTGGTTTGTATAAAGCGCTCCTTTACACAAAGGACCGTACCAGCAGTGGTTCCTGATCACAACAGCTCACAAAATCCTGGACTGATGCAATCACTCACTAAAGAGACAATTAGGTCTTAGGAAATATCAACATGAAAACCAGATGAGTTGTTGCACACTTCAATAATCCCACTGATTTTTTGGATGAAGTCCAAATGAGCTGTAATCATGTTGCAGCTCATTATATGGGAGACTTGGCTATGGGATACTTTCTGTCAAGACTGTGAGGGAAACCTGTCTGCATGAGAGTGGGGTGTGTGTGGGGAGTCAAGCAGGGCCATCCCACTACGAGGGGGGTTTGGTTGCAGCAGAAGTCTGGAGTGGTGGGAATGTAACTGCCAGTGGCTGCTGGATGGTCAGAGGAAACTTTCCCTAACGTGACAATAACCTTGGCTTTTCAATTTTGGCATCCTGTCTAGCTCATTGAGTAAGAGCACACAAGCCAGATTTGCAAGCCAAACAATAGAGCTTAGTTTCTTAAAAGAAAGGAATTTTAAAGCCTTTTCTTCAGACCATTTTCCTATACACTTTGCCTTTACTAAAACTGCTTTTTATGGCTAATGGTACATTTCACTTGCTACTATCTATATTCTAGTAGGTCAAAATATGCAAAAGAAGGTATAAATTTATGCCGGCCTGTTTTGTTACATACATTCTTTGTTACTTGTTTCTATTTTTACACTCTTTTCTTCTCACTAAAGTTATTAATGTCTGCTCCCTTTTAGTCAGTCTTCCCAAATGAACAGCGGTAAGTCTGCTCATAGGATGAAAGTTACCAAGTCATGACAAGTTTAACCAGTTGTATTTTCAACTTCTTTTGTTATCTAAATAACAAAAGAGTAAAGAGTAAATTTAATTTACTCTCATCTTAGATTCCCTTAGACTTCCCACTAACTTTTCACATCTCAGTCTAAAATTTAACACTAGACCTGGGCCTTCTCCCAGGCCAAAAAAAAAAAAATTAAAAGGGGGGCAATATAAACTACTAAACTACTACAGGACTATCTCCCTTTTTGTTGTTGTATTTTGTTGTTACAGTCAGGCTATCACCCAGTCCTACCCTTATGGTATTACACATGTTCATATAACTCAAAGTAAAACGTATTCAGGGTCTTAAAGCCCATTCATAAATGGAGATTAAAAATAACTAGAACAGCAAGATGGAAATAAACTAACTTGTATAAAAAACATGCAAAAGTCACTCATTGTTAAGTACTTTTTAGGTTTTCACAAAGGAGACAAATGTTCACAAATATTTTCAAGGAAGACTTTTTTACAAGAAATGTCCCGTGTCACACATGAGAAATCACAAACGCAGACACATGCAACTCAGGCAGAAAATGTGGTTAATAACTTGACAATAAACCCTCAAATCAAGATTGCACATATTCCTAACATTTGACTACCTCACTGCTTTGAGGATAGGTTTCATAAGTACACTTTGTACAACTATGACCATTTTTTCCAAACAAAAGTGACCACTGAAAGCAAGCATAGTGGTCAGTTGGTGACATATGGTAGAAAAGGCTGTTGTAAAATTGAAACAATCTAATTTGCCTAATGCATCAAATCCATAAGAGCATCTAGTATGAAGTCAGGAAACAAGCTTAAGCATATGCCATCAGGGCAAAGATATTGTGGGCAAGGGGAAAATAATTTGAATTCCTGAATAAATATCCATTTCAAATCTCTGGAGAACAGCTAATACAGAAAAAAATACTACACATTACTGTAATATTAATACAAAATACTAAACATTCCCTAAAGTAACTAAGATTCCAGGAGAAGCCACAGAGCTCTAAGGTGAATTGACAAATAAAAAAAACCAAACTAGAAGTGTATCTGATCACCAGCACAATCATACCAACTGTAACTATCCTGTTGCTTATGCAAGTGCTGTGGGTATGTGAGGGTGAAGGTAACTTGACAGAGTATGCACCTTTTCTCGATTTCTGGACCCTAGGAGCTCAAGACTAAATGAATTCCACACCTGAAGTTACATAGTAAGTATCTCCTTATGAGAGAAAGGGAGAAAAGGCATTTTGTGCAAAAGAAGCTCTATGCTGCAACCTATTATTCCCACATTTCTTTAAACACATTGACATGCACTTCTGGTATGAACTAGGGCACTGGATTAGCATTATGTTGTTGCCACCCAAACTAAACACAGCACAAGTAAGAGTCTTCTAGGAAGACTCTGTTCTGACTAAGAGGATGTTACAGGTTTGGAACATACCCAGAAGCCACAGCCAGCAAAATTAATTGTTTTCTCTTTAGTCTAGAGTTTTCTATTGGAATTTGCTTTCAGTGTTTCCTGATGAAGTGCCCTGGTCATTCCTTTCTAAGGGTAGCAAAATGAAAGGGTACTAATTTAAGGCACTCCCCAGTTTGGACAGGAGAAGGTGACCATGTGCATTTGTGTGTGTGGTTGGTATGTGTGTGTGTGCGTGTGTTTGAGATTAGCACACATTCTGATATTCTTCCATGTATTCTAAACAGGAAAACCACTAAGATAAACAAGCTGTTCTCTATTGCAGCTTTTGCAGCAAAACTCTACCCTTAAGTGTATTGCCCTTAAATGTCAATTTGTTCTAAAGAAGCAAATACTAAACTTTCACAGCACAATTTGCCATCATGTATTTAGTTTATATAACTCTACAAAAAACATGTTAGAAAGTTTCGAAAACAGTAGTGTTGCCTTCTCTGCTACTTCTTTCCACCTGAGAAGAACTCTTCAGCTAACCAGGAGTGTCAGAGAAAGCAAAAATATTCCTATCCATCATTACCTGCCTTTTAAAATTATTTTTTCCTAGCACAAAGCAAACTTTCATCTCTATTCATTCACTTCCTAAAATGTCATCACTGGGAAATGCCATCACTTCTTTCAGATAAAGTCCCATGGACTGCCTCACAAATCTGTGGACTCTGGTAACAAAGAATCATGGAAAGGCTTGGGATGGAAGGGACATTAAAAATCATCTAATTCCAATCCCACATACCTCACAGACAGGGACACCTTTCACTAGACCAGGTTGCTCAGGGCCCCATCCAGCCTGGTCTTGAACACTTCCAGGGACAGGGCATCCACAACTTCTTTGGCCAACCAGTTCCCCGTGCATCACCAACTTCTGGTAAAAGACCTTCCTAACCTCTAATCTAAACCTACTGTCTATTAGTTTAAAAAGTCACTCTTTTTTATAAGTCCCCTTTAAGTCCTGGAAGGCTGCAATGATGTCTCCCTGGAGCCATCTCTTCTCCAGGGTGAACAACCACAAACCTTTCAGCCTGTCATTGAGGGTCTCCAGCCATCTGACCAGCCTCCACCCTAAAAGTGCTATGCTCTGTTGAGGCCTAAATCTGCCTCTCAATCTCCAAAAGCTTTTATCTGCGAATGAAATATCTTTTTGAGAAACTACAGTATCAGACAGAAATATGTCAGTGGGCAGACGGCAAAGCCAGGCATATGTCTGTGACTGAATATCTAAAAGCAGCAGTGAAGTGTCATGCTTCACTAAGAGTCTGCATGCAGTAAAAATAATTCTCAACTCTGCCAAAACTTGAGAAATATGCTTTTTTTGAGATACTCTACTAGAAAAATAAATCATATTTCTTTCCCATTACAGAACATATCAAAGGGACAAGTACATCAAAGGGCTCAAGATTAAAGATTTGCACCCTTTTAGAGTTCAGCAGGGTACACTACAGTTTAAAAAAGGAAGGCAAGGCAAAATTTCATCAGTTACTGTGCTGCAAGTCTACTAACTGAGCCTCATTCAAAATGCCATTTATTTCATTTGGGGACTACAAAATCTCTGCTTGGATTCATAAATATGATTAGCCAGGCACTTTGACAGCTACTTCACCACAGCAACCAAATTTCTGCCAAGGCCATAAACAACATATTTGGCCTTTTTCATACATAATGGTAAAAGTCAAAGAGCAACAGTGAATTTCAATAAAATCAATTACCTTGTTAAGACTTTAAATTGGATTTTTTTCATCGATTTTATGACAGATAAGCTCTTTACAGAGCAGAAAGCATTCATAGACAACTCTCCTACTATAAAAAAGAAGATAGTCACTCACCCAATTATATCACCTAACAATGTGAGAAGAGGGGGGAAAAAGTAATTTATTTAAAAACCTGTGAGGATGGGCAGAGGAGGATTTCTAGACAAAACCCCTCCCTTCATCTCACAGCTGAAAACCTCCAATGGCCTCAAGACACAAGCACTTTTGGGCTACCACACAGCTCTCTAGCTACACTGTCCACTAAAAAGCTCCCAAAGAGTTAACAGTACAGTATCTGATAAAACTTATTTTCCCACTTAGCTGCACTACTAGCCCTTACAGATCTCAAAGCACTTAACTACTTGCCGCATGGGTCCCCTTCTGAAAGGAAGGGAAGCATATCTGGCAGCTTGATTTTGGTCATATTGTGCAGGAGAGTTTTTAACTGGACTATAAACTGATCCCTGAAAGATAATCTTCCCTGTTCTTGGTGAGCCTTGTAAAAATCTTTGAAAAAGTCAAAGATAACTCCATGATCATTAACAGTATTTAAATCTTGATACAGTTAATCCTTAGCTCAAAGATGTCACTTACTCCTTCTGGTACCTAAATCCATTTAACTAAGAGGTGATGAAAACAGTTATGCAGCTGACCACTGTTCTTCTCTTGTCCATACGAGCTATGCAGGAAAAAATGCAGCTTCTCTTCTCCCTGGCTTATTTTTCAAGGTGAGACACCAGCTGTACTCAGTGCCAGACAGAATTTATCCAAAAGGAGATGATTGATCACTTTACAGAATAAGGCAACAAAAACCACTATTTTTTTTTTTTTTAATTTGTATTTCGCATTTATTTTGCTCTGCTGGAGGGGAGGCAGGCTATCCTTACAGATTATCAGTGGACTTTGCACAGTTTTGGAAAACAGAACTCTTCTGGAAAGCATGATTCTTGTAAATAAACCCCTGTCCATGCTTCATGATCACCGCACCTATCCCACAGCCTTTTAAGGCTACACACATGTTATGATTGCATCTGGCTGGGCCTAGCAGTTTCTCCAGTTAGTTCTGCAAAAGTTACATAAAACTAGCAAAATGAACAAACTCAAAGGCATGAACTCTGCTCTCAGTCTTAGTACTGAATCTCACCACACTTATCATTCCTGGTAAAACTACACAGCAGCTTTATCTTGTAGTGATGATAAACTTTTTATTACAGGCTGGAACAGTTCAGTATTCTCTTTGTCTACCAAGTGGTCCAAACCCTGTAAAATTCTAAATAATCATGACCAAGTTTTCATAGTTGTTGTTCCTGGAAAAGCAGTCTCTGCTTCAAGTGTTATCTCTATCCTGTAATGCAATCAAACCTTTACATAGAGATATTAATTCACCAGCAGGCAACTCTCAGAAGAAAGCATATGATCAAGGTCATCAAGGTCAATCTCCACATCTTATGTGACTGAGATAAAATGCTTTGTTATGCAATCTCTAGAAAAAAGCTCAGGTACTATGAATCAAAAAGAAAAGACTTCAATACATGCAACCCCCTCATATGAGATCAAACAGCTATAGAGGGAGAAACAAACATGGCCACAGACCTTGATTGAAATAGACGAGCAGCACTAGATTGTTTGTGTGACGTTAGCAGCCTAGAGTATCTTTAAAAGCAAGTGATGCATGGCAAACAAAGACCAAAAATATACCCATAAAAATGCAAATTTTTGGCTACAGGACCTAGCAATGAATAGAACACAATTGTGCAATTTCTGTTGAAAAGTGTTTTTTTCCAAACCTGTCCATACAAACATTAGTTCTTCACTTACACAAATATTATGCAAAGGCTGTTACTTCTCAGCCCCACCCTTCCCATAAGCTACGTCTGGATCCATTGAGAATTAATATTATGACTTACTGAAACTGCTTAAAGCAACCAAGAACAAGATCTCTGAAAAATATAAATACTGTATCTAGTTTAATCGTGTGCCAGTACTGCTGATGGTGTCTGCAGCTATTAAAGCATACACTCTGTACACAGGCAACAGTGACTGGTAGCAATAAGCAGTCCAGCTGGCTGCCCTACAGTGGGGTAAGAAACCAGATGGTGCTTCTTTAATAAATGCAGGAATTCTTGAAGGGGCTTTCAACATGATCATCATTAGACCTTTGTGATAAATCAAGGAAGATGTGTTTTGATCCTGCATAAATCTGCAGGCACCATGTCCTTTGGTAGCTCTGTAAAATTCTCATCCTATACACTAATACAGCTATCCTAAATATTAGGAGAGCCCACATAACCAGGAGACAACCAAGCCACTTATTGGAAAAGGGAAACAATGTTTCCTCAGAGTCACTACCTTAATCACAGCACCTCTTAAGCCCATTGCCCTAATCTTCTGAGCACCATCAAATGAGTGCAGTTGCCATGAGAAAATTCTACATTTCATCTTCATGCCCAGATATTAAGGAGACACTTCTAAAGCCTCCAAATCCATTTGTTTTCTTAATCTTCTCTGATTCCATTCCCTTTTGCAAACTCTGCTTTTCCTCTTAGTATCACATTCCATTCTCCCACCATTCCTTATACCAAAAAAACTCAAATCCTTTTACAAATGAAAGGGGAAAAAAACTAATCAGATTAAAACTTTGCATCCCTGTAGTCCAGCAAAACTGACAGACAGTTTTCACAGGAGGCACTCATCTGCTCTTTATCACCATTGAAGGAGAGACGATCTTCAGCAGCATCACTATCATCCCCAGAGAGCTGGAAGAAGAATGGTCCAGCAGTAAAGCAGCTTCTAAGAGCCACAAGGGATCAGTTATATATTGACATGAGAAAGCTTGGGGTGCTCCCGAACTTCTCAACTAACAGCCATGTTTTGCTCAATGTATCAGTCAAACCTTAAAAAGTTGTTCAAATTTAAAAAATACAGCTTTTGGAGATGACACCTGAGTTTCTGTCAGTATTGTTTTTATTACCAATGTATACTAAAGAAAGTTTCTTAACTAGTAATCATCAAAAGGTTCCATTGAGGATAGGCAATTTTAAAAGAAAAGTATAAAAGAGTCATAAAACCATATCACTCCTCTACAACTCTATGCCCACTACAAAACCAAATGTAATGCATTTTGAAGTCCTAAAGTGTTTCAATTTAATTCTCTGTTCTCAACCAGAAACCATGTTTTCTCATAAACTACCACAGCTCTAGCAACCTGACCTGTAATTTGATACCCTGCCCTATACAAGATGAAGATCCCAGCTACATGTATCCTACAAACATTCTGAAAACCACTTAGTCACATGGATAAGAGGAAATACAGACTTTAATAGTCAAATTCAGTAGCAGCAATAAGAAAAGTAGCTACTGGCCTGAAAGAAAATCAAAAATAGGAAATGAGTCATGCTCATTTCATGTGCTCATTTCAAGTGCTCAAAACATGAACACTTATCAATTGTGAAAAAATTAAATGTTAGTTTATTTGCAAACTGCAACTCTTCTAGCGCTCAGTTTTGCTGGGGTTTCTTGGGATCAAATCTATCAAAAAATGCAGGCAGTTGGTAGAGATCTGTTTTTTTCAGCGGCTTTTCTTAGTCCTTCCATTTTGTGCCTTCAGCATACTAGAATTACATGTTGATAAAACAGTATCATCCAGCAAGGCCTGGAACAGGCTTTCATTTAACTAACTTAACCCACAGAGTTCTGCTGCATTCCATTTGGACTGGAGACCCTGTGTACCTGGCAGAGTTAGTCAAGCCAGCACGAGGTGACACACAAGTCCAAACAATTTCTCTATCCTTCATTATAGGCAGTCCAGAATTGACATTGTTAGGCTACATAGATCCCTTTGTGACCAGTGACACAAATAAACAATAATAAAGGGAATGTATTAAGGATGCAACTACAATCAACTCAATTTGCCACGCTGGAAAATTCATCAGACATACAGTAAATAAAAGGAAAACAGGAAGCCTAAATTAAATATTTGTATATTTTAACCCCACATATTTTTAATCACCCATTCCATCACAAATATATGCAATTAAGGAGAGCTCTCGTTGGAGTTTGTGAAGGGTTTTTTTGTTTGGTTTTTCAGGGGGTACGTTTTCTTAGCTATTACTTAAGGATAGCAGTGATCATGATGCCATTTCCACTCCTTCAGAGTGTGCAGGGCTCTCTTTAAGGCTTGTACGTCATGTAGTCTTGTGGTTACACCATCTTTTTCAGGAAAGTACAGGGATTATTTTCCTCCACTACTTTTCATTCTCCCTTAGAAGATTTCCTGTTATTCTTCTAACAGTGAAAAATGGCTGCTTATATCACATAGAAAATCAGAAGCTTTGTTTGTTAACCAGCTATTTTGCTTTACGTTGACGGTATTTTTTAAACATGTTTAAATGTTTCTCTTGACTATAAAAAACCAATTTCCCAAGAATCTTCCAGAAGAACAGTTTTAACCTTTGAATTTCCAAAATTAGCTAGAAATGTCACAATAATTTAAAGACTTTCTTGGGCATATGTAGCTCTTTAATGAATTCTGTGTAGTATCCAAAAACTGCAAGATCTATTATGAAAGAAATCATTATTGGGTTAAGATAGGCACATGGCTTCTTTTGATCCAAACTCAATAAATTGAAATCTAATCAGATGTGTTCATTGGAGAAAGATCAGGATTACTAAATTCAGTGATACATTTTGTAAGTAAAGGTAATCTTATAGGCCTACATTTTCTTTAACAAGCTTTTCTACAGCAGACAGCAATAGTTGTTCTAGAAACAAAAAAAATGTGGAAGAGATGTAGTTTCTTCACAGAGATCCACACAATTTAACAGGACAGCATTTCCTTTTTGGTGCCCTTATTTATTTTATTTTCTCTCAACAGCCACGCACAAAATGTTGATAGAGTTAAAGGATTAATTTTATCTCCCATTCTCAGGGTTTTTAGGTACAAAAAAGCTTCCTGGAAAAGTTTATACATTTAGAAAAATCTGGATGTGCTGTATTCTCAAAACAAGAGAGTACCAAGTGTTATCCATCAAATTTAGGTCAAACTCATCTATGGGAAGAAGTCCTTCTGTAAGAACTGGTGATAAAGATTAGTGTTTGTAAGACATATGTGGTTTAAAAGATAAATGTCCTTCCTATGTAATCTTAAAATTCATTCTATACATTTTTAGTGTAGAAGAAAATTGTGCTGACTGAAAACAATAGCACCTGGGTGGCATTTCTTTAACACCTGCCAAATTAAGATAACTACAGTCCTAGCAAGCTCTAGATAAAGAGTTTGCCACAGGAAAAACAGACCCTTTCTAAGTCTTAGCCTGGAAAGCTAATACTCTTTGTATCCCTAGGACTATGATGCATGTGGAATTAAGCTATCCCACTGCTGCTTTCAAGCCCAGATGAAATTCACAGGATTCTTCAAATCCAAGAGACCGATTATTTCATTGCAGGCCTATCACTATCCTGCCATCCCCATGCAGATTGCATTACTAGTCCTTTGTGCAGTCAGACCTTAAACAAAACTAAACACTAAACCTGCTGTTCCTAATAAAACAATATGTTGTCTCCTTGGGAATAATACCTGTAGCAACAAACCAAGGCGGAAGGCAGGAAGGCAGGAAGGCAGGAAGGCAGGCAGGAAGGCAGGCAGGCAGGCAGGCAGGCAGGAAGGAAGGCAGGAAGGAAGGAAGGAAGGAAGGAAGGAAGGAAGGAAGGAAGGAAGGAAGGAAGGAAGGAAGGAAGGAAGGAAGGCAGGAAGGAAGGAAGGAATAGAGAGAGAGAGAGAAAGAGAAAAAGAGAGAAAGACCTGCCTGACCAAATATTAAAAAATGTATTTTCCTGGCAGCAGGTCTTGAAGGTACTCAGACTCATGAATCATGCCAAGCAAGAAGATCTGAACTTCTACCTATCAGGAAATCAAACATCTGAAACCAAAGCAGCACCACTTAGATTGGTTGAATAACTTTTTTAAAAGAGTGGAATGTAGTAAGGCCAAAGTAAGGAAGGACATGAATGAACTGACCTTGACATATGCTAGGTAATGCTCACACTTTTCCTGCATGAATGACAGTTGTAACTTCTCTGTAATCTGTCCTGCTGTCTCTCCAGAAGTCACAAAATAAACTCTGGGTTGCTGGCTCTTTTCCTTCTTTCCCACATCAGCAGTCAAGTTATAATTCAAACCTGTTTTAAAAAGGAAGAAGAAAACAAAGGATGACAGTGAACAATAGCAATTTTTCAGCCACCTATTAGTGGAACGTGTTGCCTCCAGGGCATCTGTGCAACCCTTGAGGGCCCTCCATGCCCTCCATCAATCACTAAGTTCCTTGCAGCTACAGAAAATCAGATCCAATTATAAACATACTCCCATGTTTAATATGTACTATATGTTATGAAATAATTCATGCTTAAAGAGAGAATGTATTTTATAACATTGTAAAAGCCAAACGAGTCTCTGGCCACAAGCAGCCCAGAGGCAGATGTCTTCTTCAGAATCTCAAAATTCCTGAAGGCAGCAGGAGAACAATACACCATTTACTTATGAATAGACATGCCCAGTGCGATGATAGCCACCATCCCGAGTGATTGGAAGACACCCAAGGACAATCATCGCCCAACTGATACCATGGATCGGGATAGGAGAAGTTGCCAGAAATATACATCTAAATACTCCACTTCCCCTGACACACATGATCAACACCCGCCACTGCTCAGGAAACAGCGATTATCCAATTCTGCACTGATACTTTCATGCATATGCAGAGTTACAAAAGAAATTGGGGCACCAAAGAAAGAAACTTTCATACATATGCAGAGTTACAAAAGAAATTGGGGCACCTCTGCCTCAGGCATAAAAAACTGTATAAAACAGCCCCGCAAGAAGTGGCACTTGTGAACAGAGGGAGATGTGATGCTATAGAGGTCGGATCCAGGTTCACCCAGCACAGATTGCAGGCTCTACGCTGTCTCTTTGGCTGTGGGTTTTTGAGGACCATATTTTGGTAGCGGAAAAATAAAATTTTTTCACATTTTGATAATTTGGCTTTTCGATTAATCATTTATAACAATATAGCTATTATTCCCAGCCCATCCTTTCCCGTAGGAAATCATGTGTAATAATGCATCTAGAAACATATACTCAACAGAAAAGAAACCCCAAAAAACAAACAAACAAACCAAAAAATCCCTACAAAACCCTAGATGTTTAAACTGTGTTTCTGACAGAAAAAGCAAAAAAACCAACACAAACAACAGCAGCAACCTCAAACCTTCTAAAACAGCACAAATCATGCAAATGTCAACCAGGATGTGGCAGTTCCTGAAAATTATTTTCTTTATTTGCAGTCACCTTAGCAATGAATCTTAGCATTCATACCATATACTTAGCCCCGCACAACTTAGTTGCTTCCAAAAAGCAACCTGGAGCAGTGGATGATTAGGGCGATAATTGGCCAAACTTATCACTGCTAGTTGTGTAAATTCTTCCTGCTCACTCCAGTAGGAGATCATAAGACAAGTTTTCACTAGCAAATAAAATCTTCCAAGTAATGCCTTCAAACATTTGCCTAGCAGCTCTGAGTTTTCTCTCTTTCTACTGAGGATCTACCCACCCAACTTCACACAATGAAAATAAAACTCTGGCGTGAATTTGATGAGCTCAGAAGAAGGGCTCAATTCTTCTACTGACTATTTATTTTTCCATAACTTAAGTTAATGCCTAAAAGCTTTGATAATGGCTCCCTCTGAGAAATTTTTGCTCGTATCTTCAAGATGGCTGCTACCCAGCAGACCAGGTGAACTATTTCAGCCAGTAAGAGATGCACCAAGTAAATGGCAGCAGGCATTTTATAACGGATTTTCGTCCTAAACAGCATATATATAGTTTTTATGCAAGAGTCATCCCATTGGACTGAAAGCACCCCTGAAGCAGTAGGGAGTGAGAAGAGATCAGGCCATGGCCACAACCTAAAAAATGTGAAACACAGCTGGCTGTGTTACTGGACAGGTGGCACACTCTGAACCACTTGGAATATCCCTTCCTCCCCCACTAAGATAATGACAAAGCACACAAACAGCAGGAGGCAAATGCTCTTCAAGAATAAGCACATCTGTAAATGCTTGCTAAACTACTAGCTATAGTACTGATTTGCCAGGGGGTAAGTGGGAGGAACCACATGAAAACAATGAAGAACTAACCAAATAATTACACAAAATCATTGGAAAATGAATTTCCAAAATGAATGTGTTTCTTTGATGTCTCTGACAGTAATTATGAGAAGAAAATGGTTCATGAACTTTGCTTGTGAAGAAAATTCTTATGGAATGGAAGCATTAAAAAAAGCCCTAGCAAATGAGAACATACAGGACATTCACTCCATTCCCTTCCAAAAAGCTTTCTTTTTCCAGTACTTCCCACTTTGTTTTGAATCCTTTCTCATAGTGTTTTCATTGGGTCTAAGTAGGCAGCGATCCACACTGCTCCATACACTAAACAACACATCCCTGCAGCACATCTGCTTCTGAGGCACTCTGAGGGTAGCACTGACTCATACTTGCCTCCAAACAGACTGGAAAAATGAGAGACAGACAGAAATAATACCCCTGCACCAAACTATAGCTGCACACAGGTTAGAATATGAGAGTCTAATTTTTAAAATTTTTAAGAAGGGATGTTTCTTCAATCCTAGGAACATGTTTAAACAGTGAAAATATCAAACAGCCTATTATCCTACCCTAAATCTTGTCAGTCTTTCAGGCAATAGTATTAGGGACATGAGGACTACCCTAGATACAGATCAACACACAAGCAATGTACATCTGAAATGAACAGTACAGGAGAAAATTTGGAACAATTTCTAAAATATCTATCTGCCTAACTCTAGTCAAATGACCAAAACCATTCATTTTCATAGCCACTAAAATATCTAATTGTCAGAATGGGACTATTACTACTGTTGTTATTATTGTAGAGGAAATTATCTAGACTGTTGTCAGAGAGTGAAATAGTTCATGCCTCTAACACTGATATAAAATTTTGCTCATAATAGCAAAAGTGTATAGAGAAGCCATTGAAGCCCATCCCTCCCTAAAGATGCTTTTCAGGGGGACCATCACCACCAAGAAGACCAGCTGGAAAGTATCAATGAAACATCGTTGTGTGATAGATGAGTAATGTGATGGTTGAGTCTCACAATTAAAGGGCAAATATTATGTTTATGTTAAAAGAAGTTTTATAGATTTATAGTTAAGTTTCACTCCCCACTCCTTGCATTCTTATCACAGGACGGCCTGGGTAGTTGGAGCATTTGGGAGGGTCAGCTTATTACTATGGCAACACCTGCCCTCCAATTAAGATCTAAGAAAGTGATCTCCATCACTGGACAGCAAAGAAGGAGTCGATGGACAGGGGGCTAAAGGGTTAAAAGGCGGAATATCCATTGTGTGGTGGGAAAAAATCCTTTGCTCCCGGTACTATACCATTTTCTCCATTCAGTCTTCTGTTGTATTTTTTGACAAGGTTTTAAAAAACCTTTCTAAATTTTTGAAAGTGAGTATCATTTCTCACAGCTGTGATCCACAGATGGTGATATTTTCTTTATTTTGTCTCTGTCACTCTCTTTCGCTTCCCCCCACCTATTTTCCATTTCTTTCTTACCTTCCCTCTCTCTCTCATATTTACTATCAAATAAAATCCATACTATTGACTTTGACATATGGTCTTGTTTGCACCTTAATTTGGGCAGAAGCATTTCTAATAACTTTATTAACTGGATCTTGACATTTAGTCGGCGTAGTCAGCAGGATTAATGTTCTCTGACCCGAAGTGTCTTTCACAATAGTACTGTCTCCTCTCACAAAATTATTTCATGTACTTCCTTCTGTAGTCAATCTTAGAAATCTAAACACTACTTCTTTTAAGGAACTGTGAGGATTGTTAGGATTCCATCCGTAGGAATTCTTAGCACTTGGACCAACTTCCTTTGAAGGGTTATGGAGACTGTGGTTTCTTCTGGAGGCTTAGAAATTTGAATGTATCTTTCTCTGAAGGAATTGTGGAAATTACGGTAAACTGACTTGCCTACGTGGTGTTTTGTGCGAAGCCGAAAGTTCCTGTTTGGTGGGGACTAATGCCCCTGTACTTTTGTATGCTTTGTTATGAAAAGCCAGAATTGACAGGTTCCAGTCCTTGAAGCCAATTCTGCAGCTCCTACCTTGTGTAGAACGCCCCCCATAAGTCTGTGGTTTGTCGTGGAGAACTAGAAGCAGGCAGGTTTTAATCCTGAGGCCAGCCCTGCAGCTACTGCCTTGGGAGGATGGTTTAGTCCCTTTGCAGGTTTAGGTATTTATCATGCAGCTTCCTCTGTGGGGGAGGTAGGAAAACTTTACGGGAAAATGTTTTGTTGTCTTTCCTTAGTTAATCTGTTAGCCACCTCTCTAGCCCCGGGGTGGACATAGTGAGGAAAATAAAAAAAACAGAAAAAAAAATTTGAGATAGGGAGCAATGCTGCATTATTATAATTAGTAATTATAATTATTATAATTATTATTATTATTATAATTAATGCATTATAAAAAGATGATGCATTATTAAAAAAGACTTTCAGCGGTGGCATTGCTTGCCACCAAATTCAATCATGACCAAAAGGAGAATCACTGGAATAAAAGGAGCTAACTCATAAGGCTGACTACTCCCAGGCAAAAAGCAGAAGCCTATTAATACCCTGAAAAAAAAAAGGCAACTCAGATGCCAAAACCACTCCCTAATTCACAGATTGCAATTAAAGCAGTCTCACCTCCCTCCACTGAACATGAAATCAGTTGGAGGAGACCTCACTGAAAAACTATGGGAAACAAAAGAAGTGGTGCAACAAGCACTTCATAGAATAAAAGCTAAAACTTCACATAAAAAAGTTAATGCAATCAGCAACTTGTTTCATTCTGGCATATTTTGCCAGGGAAGTTTATTTCTTTTCTTTTTAACTAGGAAGGTCAAAAATCCCCACATTGAAAATAAGGAAAACAGTCTGGGAGCAGAGAAACTGTAAACAAGCATATTCACTTTCTTTTTATAGGAACCTACCAACACATGAAATGGAGCTGCATAAAAATCAATGAAATTTAAAGTGTCACCATAATTGATTGCACTTTCAGCTTGTTAATGTTTGTACTTTGTTTGTATTTTTATTGCAAGTGGCATGCTGGGAGATCAAATATTAGTTAAAGTATTCTACACAAGTTTGATTTTTGTCTAACTCGTTTTCTTTTTGCTGAAAAATGGTGTGGGAAAAGGTCTTATGAATGCATAATTTGTCTCAACCAATTTTATCTTGAGAGTTGGTATAAAAATTTATACATATTTGAAATCACACAAATATGTATTAACTGCCCCAGTTATGCCTCAGAGGGCTTTAAAATTATTATGATTTGGCTAAATTTTTCTGATTTACAAAGCAGAGAATTTAAAAAAATCTTAAAACACAAAAAAATGTCACTTAAGAAATTATTGAATCCCACTTCCTAAACCTGGAAGGGTAGCCATGGACTGCAAAAAGGATGTGAATACAATACAAAAAAGCCTTCTACAAGCTCTCAAGCCAGTGTACGTTATATTTCCTACCATATGTCCTAAGAGGGTATTTTAACTTTGCCTCACTTCCTCTGTTTATGCTAATCAGTGTACTGACTATAGCACATTCTGCAGAACACATGCTTCTCAGTTGTGGGTGCAGAATGTGATGAGGGCAATTTACTCACTGAAATTCAAAAGAAAAAAGCTACTTGGGATAATACAACTAAGTTTGAAAGGGAATTAATTTCATTTCTAATCCCACCAATAATAAATCCACAGTTTCTATTCTGCATCAAGATTAAATTACAACTATCTTCTGGAAAAGAAGCATTGCTCTGATGTAAAAATACGTTCGCATGAGAAGGTTTTGCATGAATATGTTTTGTGTAGTAATTTTGTATTATAAAAACTGGTTTTCATAATATATAGAATTATCCAGTGGACTAAAAATATTACGTATAATATTCTTCCAACTATACGTGAACGCAGTCAAGAAGAGAACAACATCCTCAAAAAATCCATTTACTTTTATTCCAGGATGCAAAGTTAATCAATTATACTACAAGAGCCAGGAATCCTCTCGAAACTTGGCTGATTGACACATATTAATACATGTATCTGTTGAGGAGACTCCTCTATAGAATTTGAAAATGAAGACCCACTGTATAATTCTATAATTAATTTCAAAACATATTGAACCAACACATAAGAGATACAATATTGTGATATCCCTCATACCCACTACCCATTAAAAAACACTGATTCCTGGGCTTCACAGAGTGGGAGCACTGACTAATGAGAATTGGGCTGATGATTATTGTATGCTGTATGATTACTCATGTTATTGTTCCTGTTGCTTCTATCTTTACTCCTATTATCTTTCTATTATCACCTCCATGGACAACCCATAAACTAAAGAAGATGGCAAGGAAAGGGACATTTACTATATTTTTGAGTCAAGGGGTGGATGTCAGACACTGAAATATTTCACGCCTATTGGTATAAAATTTTTCTCATTACAACAGAACTGTATAAAGGAGTCATCAAAGCCCACCTCTCCATAAAGATGCTTTTCGGGGGGACCATCGCCACCGAGAAGATCAGCTGGAGAAGATCAATGGAACATTGTGGGATCCACAGATGGTGGTGTTTTCTTTATTCTGTCCTGGTCACTCTCTTTCTGTTCCCTTCTTTTCTTTTTTCTTTTCTTTTCTTTTCTTTTCTTTTCTTTTCTTTTCTTTTCTTTTCTTTTCTTTTCTTTTCTTTTCTTTTCTTTTCTTTTCTTTTCTTTTCTTTTCCCCTTTTCTTTTCCCCTTTTCTTTTCTTTTCCCCTTTCCTTTCCCTTTCCTTTCCTTTCCTTTCCTTTCCTTTCCTTTCCTTTCCTTTCCTTTCCTTTCCTTTCCTTTCTTTCCTTTCTCTCTCTCTCTTTCATATTTACTATCAAATAAAATCCATACTATTGACTTTTGCATATGGCCTTGTTTGCACCTTAATTTGGGCAGAGGCATTTCTAATAACTTTAATAACCAGATCTCAGCAATTTTACTACATAAGTTTACTTCCATTTTCCTTCAGGGATGATTGCAGAAGCAGCACTTGATGCACAGAGATTCCGGCAATCTCCTTCTTGTCCTGGTCACACAGAATTAAACGGTCTGAACAAGCTTAAACCTTTTCATCCAAGATAGGAAAGGCCTTCCTCTAATCTCTGGCTTTAATGGCAATACAGACCCCAGAGGAAACAGAGCAATGACCCCTCAAGTGAAGGAGGAACAGGCTAAGAGAGATTCTGAGATTATAGAGTGAAAACTTAAAATGCTATACTTCTCATATGTTCACATACTGGAGGCCGTCTCTGTCAGGAGGCATACAACTAGATGTTCACTAGTTCTATGCCTCCTGACACTGAGGCAGAGTGAAGGGTCAGACAGAGAGTGGCACAAAGTGCAGAGCACATTTTCACTTGGCCATGGCTCTTTGCTTAGACAAAAACCTTTCAGTGATAAATTCATACTTCTGAAAACTATAGTCTGCAAGAAACAACGAAAATGGTACTGGCATTTGCAGTCTCAGGAAGTATCCATAAACACAGATCCTTAGATAGCTGTATTTCAGTATTGCAACTACCACCAGAAGAAGTTAAAAAAAAGGTAGGTAATGTTTACATGCCACTTTCATTTGCCATGAGGCAAATGAAGATGAGTTTTCTTCCCATTCTTGCTAACAAAATAACCACACATTCAAATAAGTATTGAAGACACACATTTGCCACAGGAGAACGCTGCATGCATGTTCAGCTTGATTTTCTGAACACTATGTAGTAGATGGCAAATCTCAGCTGCCCAAAAGCAGGAGAAATGCTCAGGGTTACACCAGTAAGCAGTAATCTTGAGAATTCATGCTGACAAGCCATAGGGAAGTGCCACCCTAGACGAGCACTCCATTCTCACAGTCTGATTTTACAAAATCCACCCAGACATCTGAGGGTGAAACAAATCCCAACACTTTCAGCCACAAAATTCTGGCATAGCATTTTAACACCTCTGTAAGTCTTTCAAAGTCTGAACTGCATACCAATGCATTAACAGGGTTTTTTCCCCCGTACATTTAACCATGCAGGAAAGGAACCACTACAATATTTCCATTAATTGTTCCATCTTTTGTAAATTAATATTCTTCAACCACAATATAATTTAAATGCCCTGACTGCTAGAATACTAACTGAAGGATTATTTGAGATATTTTATCCAAATCATAACCTGAATGGGTTTTATACAGTCAGATAGCTCTGGCTGTAACATTTTCAAGAAAAATCACTTTGTTAGAAGCATTCTACGAAACAGCAATGGTTGAAGTTTATAACTTACCTAATAATAAAAAAGTTCCTTGTAATGCAATAGATGTCAGTCATGGAAAAAGATGCATATGTGCTTTTACCCAGTAAACCACGAGCAGTACATTTTGTATGACAACACAGGTGAATTCAGAATAACCAGGAAGACAGGTCTTTTGTAAACAAGGGAAACTGATATTTAGATTAGAAAAAAAGCAGTTTACTTCTTAGCCTCAGATCCAAAGATATGAAATTAAAGCAAAGAAAACATTTTAAATAATACCCCAGGAATGTAAGAACCCCTAGATATTCCGAAAACCTACTTGTAATTTTTCAGAGAGGAATTAACACCTCAGGAACCCTCAGAAACGTATTTCCTTAATGACAGAGTAGTAGGTAGTAAAAAAAAATACTTTATCAAAGCATGTATTTGTCTACTTAGAGTCATCATCTACAGGGAAGGAAAAAGTCAGCATTTAAAGTAAAAACCAAAACTGAAGTCTCAATTGCACCAATATGTTAGAATACAGAGGAATCTTATATATAGTAACTCCATTGTTTTGAGCTGTTCAGGTGACAGTGACAAGCTGTTTGTCGTTCTCACTTCATGTGAATGCAAAAAGTAGCAAGAAGTCTTTTCCTTTTCTGACTTAATTAAAAACAGAATACTGCAGCAGGCTCAGGTGAGGATACACAGATACAACTCACCCTTCTCAACTAGCCGTTCAAAAAGGTTAGGGCACAGAGCAGGAGGAGGCAGTGCTTCCCCCAGCTCCTCACCAGACTCACTGTCAAGACACAGCATGCTGCGAGGCTGAGGCATCTTCACTGAACTGTACAGCACAAGCTCTCTGCCATTCTTTAAGCATGACAAAGGTGAAACATCATGAAAAAAATTAACCCAGGCCTTAAATATTTAGAAATGCTGTATCTGTCTAATACCACTCAATAAAACACCTAAGATTTGTAAGCATTGAGACATAAAAGAGATAAGTAGTATTTCAATAGAGCCAAGATGTAAAGGCTAGGGCAATTACACATTACACGTTCCATTCACCTGAGAAAATCTAAGTGTTTCACTTAATCTGGAAGATATTCTTGCAATCAGTAAAATAGTAGGCTATTTATAATCAATTTACAAACAGGTAAACTGATGCACAGAAAAGGATTTTCTCATGTCTGTTTCAAGAGCTCCTTGCAGACTTTCAACACTATTCATCCAGAGTAAATCATATCTGTCTTCTAATAACACTGATAGAGGATATGGATACAGGTATTTATCATCAAGAGGTAGACAGGAATATGAATTTAGAAGGCTGTGTTCTCTATCCTTGCAGTAAGCCCAAGCAGACGTTGTCCTCATTTCACACAGGAAGAATCTGCCTCATTATTATGTCAGTCTCATCAGAAGGTGAAAACACGTCCAAGAAAGTTCTCAAGAGTCCAGTTTTCTGGGATTGTATGGCCCATGTTAATCTTGAAACTATTTTCACACAAAAGCTCTGTTACTAAGTACAAAGAGAGACCTTGACTCTGGGTCAACCTGTTACTGTGCTCCTGTCTAGGGCAGGCACAGGTACCTTACCTATTTCTCCAGGAACATGCTTGCCACGGAAACGAAAGCATGCTGTGACATTGAGGCAGTTCACCGGCTGCAAACCATCATGGCACTGAGGAGCTGTGATATTGATAGATACGGGCAGGAAAATGGTGACATCCATGGTAATGACAGGCCTGGATCTGGAGATCAATAGAGAAGTAGAACTGAGTGACTATTCAGAGGGCAATTCTCCACAAAAGGAAAAAAAAGCAAATTTGGTAAACCGCCCAATTTGAAGCAGACAGGAAAAATAAGAGAGTACATTTGAATTGTAAGATAAACTAGCATTTAATCTAGCTGGCAAGGGCTACTAGCATTTAAATGAAAGTGGTAATGCCAGCTTGAAGTTTAGTGCTCAGATACAGACTGCAGGCAGACACCTGAGGAAACTGATAACATGTAGTAACAATAATCATCTTCAGCAAACGTTGCATAACCTTTCCTGATGACTGAAGAGGATAAAAAAATTGCCAGAACAGCAAATAAGAACAAGTTCATGCAAATGAGACTGGTTGCTAACCATCTTGGATGAACAGGGACAGGTAGGGAGAGACTGTGGGTTTCCACAGAATGGTCTATAGGGAAATTTGTGACCTCAAAGTCAAGGAGAGAGCACAGAGGTCCTCCACAGGAAATGAATTCATACATAATTTTTCTTACAGCATAAGAGGGACAACAAACACCACATCCATGTTTTCTGGAGGAAAGGTTTGGCTAATTCCCTCCTGGCAAGTGATAAGGACTGAATACTCTTACCACACTGCTGAACTGTGTTTCAGGAATTATCCAGTGCACTGTGAACAAAAGCTTTCTACTCTTGCAACTCTAGCACCAGGTTATTGCTACCAGTACTCCTGGCTGAGGGAGACCTCAGCCAGAATCACAGAGCAAGCTGACTGCCTTAAGGCACAGATGTCTTGCTAAGGAAACTTCTCTGTCTGACCATCCAGGAGGTACTCAGGCAGTCACACTCCCACCACCAGAGACTTTAACTGCTGGGACCAAAACTCATTACAGTGTGTGGCTCCAGCGAGATGACAAGTGCCCACTTTGACTCCCTACACAGACCACACCCACACAGTCAGACCAGGTTTCCCATAGTTTCATAAAGCCTTTTATTTGCAGTGCAGTAACACGGAAACAGTTGGAGGCGGTGCCTCCAAGGAGGAACCCCAAATAAAGGACCCCATGGGCTTTTATAGCCTCACAGTCCAAGCACATTAAAGCCTCTGCTCTGCTTCCTGAGTCCTCAGCTCCTGCTATGTCTCAGTGCCCCCAAGTGTCCCCTTGCTTTGGGCTCCCAGCACCCAGTGCTCAATCTGCAGTTCACACACCAAGCCACCTGCACTGAATGTATTCCTCAACAGCTTCCTTCTTCACACAACACAGAAGTCCCAGCAGCTTGACTGGGAAAAGCAACCCAGAAACTCAGGCCCTCCTGAGCCACCTCCAGTGCAGGACTTCAGCCCAAAAATTATGGGTGTTATTCTTCCTGTTTTCAATTCTGTATGCGTTCAAGATGAACATGTTCTTCCAAAATCAACTACAGTAATAAAAAAAATGTGCAGCAACCAGAAGATTCAGTTCTAAGGTAGTTCCAGCAGCCATGCAAGGTCAGATCTTGTAAACCACATCAGGACTCTCACTCCACAAGACACTTAAATTTAGAGGTAGGGGAGAGGGAGAAGAGAGCAGGAATTGTGGTTACCTAATTTATATGAACTGGAACAAGATTGGCATCAATCTGCAATACAGCTGCTCAGACTGTTTTACCACAGCCTGAAGTAACAGTGCAAGTTCACATTTTGAGATGGAGAATAAAAAGAAATTCTAGCCTTAGAAATATATACGGCAGGGGGAAGGGCAGAAAAAAAGTCAGCATCCTATGATCATTTCACACCTTCAAAAAACTCTGCTCTTTCTGAATGCTTAGAGACATAAAAGAGTAAATGCTATAACTGATCTAGAAAAATATTTCTCCTTCAAAAAAGTATTTCTCTGTGATTTTTCCTTAATGCTATGTCACTTGGTTATTCACTGGGGAAAAACAACCCAATGCATCTGTCAAAGAGCCATACACACACATGATCAACAGAACGCATCTGTCCCAAGTCAAGAAAGGCTTCCACCAAAGGTGTTAAATATCACTTGGCAAAACATTTTTTGGTTTTGGTTAAAGAACTTTACAAAAGCAGGAAGGGTGAGGGGATGCAAAGAAGAGAAAAAGTTTATCTCTTTATCCTAACTGCAAGAGGGACACACTGTAAATTGGCAGTAACAGCAATTAATCAAGCTGTTCACAAAGTTAGTCAGTAATGCACTAATCTCCCCTGAAATGCACAGGCATAACTGAATGCATGAACAGAGGTCATCATGCTGTTGTGATGCATGTGGTTTTAATCACAATAAGCCTTTCAGTTTGTCTTCCCCTCTCTGCAAGTAACATCAATGTAGGTGAAAAATGCAGGTTTTTTCTACCAGCTTCAGAGATGTGAGACTGTGAATTCCCATCTGGGGCATGGCACACCTTTTCACAGAAGCAGTTTATTAGCGTTCTCTGTATATATGATGAAGAAACAGAAAACTCTTCAAAAGCCTTGACCATTTGGCATGCTGGTCATCAGGAGTATTTCTTCCCTCCCTCTCCTTTTTCTTCACTGTAACTGATTCAAATGGAAACAGAGTCAAGTTTCTCCTGACTTGAACAGGAAGAAGGTTAGCACATCTGTTCTGCAGCTCCAGCATTTGTTTACCTGGGTCACACCATCCCTATATCTTCTATTAAGACACAGGTGTTCCTAAAGATATCTAAGTATTGAAAGGATTTTTTCATTTAATATTAACAAGTTTAACAAAGGAGCTACTGACAAAAATCCAGTTTTCCATTCTGTTACCCAGGTCACTTGCACTCTAACTCTCCACCTGCATAATTTGGTGAACAAGCTGTCCCACCTCTATAAGATGGAAGAAGCAATTACACTTAACTCACAAACTGAAAACAGCAGCCCAGCTCCTGTGTGCACTGAAAACATATTCGTATTTCATTTCCCCACACACTCTTATTTCACTCTGCATCCCATTATAAAACTATATATATGCAAAAGTGTGTATCTATCTATCTATCTATCTATCTATCCATCTATCTATCTATCTATCTATCTCTCTATCATCTATCTATCTATCTATCTATCTATCTATCTATCTATCTATCTATCTACCTATTTATCTGTATCTGCAAAACTACATCCTGGCATCCTACACAGCTCATTTTTTTGCTCAACTGCATTCCCTTTAATCACCATTGATTTACTTTAGGTAAACATCAGAATAATAAAAAAGCCTTGTAACAAGTCAGTAGAAACCTTTCTAAAGAGGCACTGAGATGCAACACATCTCCTTTCGGTTCTAACCCTTTTTCTTCATAGACCAGGTATTATCCTGGTATTTCCCCCCCCCCCCACTATTATATTTAATTTAGACTGCATTCTTTGACACCATTCATGTCTAAGGTTTTGCTTAAAAAGTAATCCAGCTAGCTTCCTCTGGCCACAATAAACTAGAGAGCAAACTGGAGTGAGACTACATAAGATATAAACAGAACACAGAAGAAGACAACAGTGAATGAAAAAGATATCTCACCTCAGAAGTACCACATTGTCTGACAGGAAGGCTCCAACAGTCATATCTGAAAAGTTTGTAACATTGAGCAGTTACAAAGGAGGCATAAAATTCAGTTCTCTCATATCTGTTGCTAAATCACAGAGCATGAATCTGAAAAAAGCATTTTCTGACTCAGCTAGTTTGTCCCATAAAATATCATTACGTCATAAGTCTTGTAACTAAAGGATTAGTTCTGTGATGTTCACTTCTGCTTCGTTGTTTGATTTTTACTACTACAGTTATATCATTCTCTACTTTTTCGGTTATTTTAAGATTGCCCTCCTGACAGAGCATCTTCCCAATAACTTAAAACCTTGGCCAGATACTGAATCATTGTAACTGTCCAAATACTTTAATTAGGCAATTACTGAAAATTTTTATCAGGAGTTTTGAGTGGCAGAAGGGAAATGGAAAAAGCAGCTCAGTTTCAGTGACCACCTGCAATGGCAGGAACTAGGAGCCTGAAAAACAACCAACTCTGCTGTTTTCTCAGCCTGCTGATGTATTTTCCTGATGCTCTCACTGCCAGAGTAATTGACACACCTGGGTAACCATTGCTATCCATATCAACTCCCCCTGATATGGACTGGCCAAACATACGCAGCTTTGGGTTTATTGTTTGTCCAGACAGCTTCTGCACAGAAAACACACAAGTACAATTAGTAATTAACACAAAAAATCTTCCAAAAAAAAACATTACCAAAACAAAAAATCCCAAAACATTTAAGCATGATTTCCATGGCCACTGTGTCTCTCTTCTGTGGGCTGCAAGTGCTATGCATCTGCTGTCTTGCACTGCACCCCCACAGCCGTAACAGGAAGGCTGTCAACTGCCCTTTGCTCCTGGCTAGTAGGAGACCAGTGTTGACTTGAACTAAAAACCCACACCTGCCTTACAATACTCATGTAGACCTAAACAAAATAAGGAACATATCAAACAGATTTCTGCATGAGGAAAAAATATAACTGCATCTAAGAGATTTTTTTTTATTACCTAATTTCTATGAATAAAAGTTTTAAGAAGCATCTTAACAATATTAATGATTAGTTAAAACAGAAAATCACGCATAACCATTTCTTTTAACCAAGTCTGCCAGCATACTCAAAGTCAAAATGATTAATTCTCACCCATTTGGAAATTTTGGTTTCCATCATCTGTTACAGAGTATTTTCTGCCAGTTTGGATGTTGTATTTCATTTTTGCCTCCCTCACACAAAGATTAATTGATTTCTAACATAGTTTCTTTCTTCTTTTAATTACTAACACAAAACTTTCTCTAAATGATTTACATTGTAAAAGCAAATGTCTGAAGCAAATGAACATATGAAAATCTCTTTTTCTAAGCAGGCAATCAGCCAGCTTTCAATCATTCTAATGGGCCACCAATGCAAGACCTGAACTCAAATCAACTTCTGACTGCAGAAGTTACAGACTGAGGAAACCATGAAGTAATTTTAAGTCTGTTGGAGGTGCTTCACTGTTTGTGACACGTGCCTAACTTTTCCTGGCCCTCCCATAAAAGAATGCAATATTGGACAAAAGATCAGGCAGGAAATTAATGGAAAAAAAGATTAGTTGAAGCTAAAAAAGATATCCTGACAGTTAGTTTACAGGAAAACAGTGCTCCTCTGAGTACAGATCACTTCTTCTACTTGTGGGCAGGTAAACTTAAGACAATTGGAAGTAACTTCATCCCCACATTACAATCACATTCCATTTTTGGGGATCCCAGTTAGGGTGGTAAATCCCACCTGCAAACACCTAAAAGACATCTGTGGGTTCTTTCAGCCTATGAGACAGAAGAATAACACTGCTTTTAAGTACCATAAATGAAAATAGCAGGACACAAAACCAAGTCAGCTGCTTCTGCTAATAGCTGCCACTGAAGGTGCTGAAGAGATGTCAAAGAATGAAACTTAGCAGCATTTTAAGTCATGAAAACAGGAGGAAGGAGGAGGGAGAACTAACAAAACGAAAAAGGTGAAAATACATACCCCGCTGGACACCACCCCCTCCCCACATCTCACAGCTTATTTCAAAGAGGAACTCCACAGCAGTAAAATGGATCAGGAATATAGTAATAAGATACAAAATGTCTTCCACCTCCAGGTTAAAATCCAGGGCAGACAGGTAAAAAGATGAAATGGTTACACAGTTTTGGTTGCACACGGGACTTGAACCAGCAGTGTGTCTAGTGCCCTGCACCAGACACTGGGAAATGGCAGAGAGACAATGCCTGTAACTGGTGCCCTCTTGGCTGCTCAGGACAAGGGACAATGATAGGAACAATTTATCAAGAGTCAATGACCACATACCCTGCCACACTCTTGAGCTGGGTGTTTTCCCACGGACCAAACAGAGAGACATGCTGTATCTGCTGGCCTTGCTCCAATGGGGAGGGAGAGATCTAAAACAGGATGCCTTCCTTCCCACCCTGCTGATCTGTCCTTAAAAAATGTGAAATTTTCCCAAGAACGACCAAAAAAAAAAGTGCAACTAAAAATCAAACCAAACCAAAAAACTAAACTATACTAAATAAAACAAAATAAAAACCCCTCAAAATCTGATCCTTTTCAGCAAGAACTGGAAAGCTCTGGGGTTTTCAGAGAAGAACCTCCCAACCAGTGGCTCTTGGCAAAAATCAGGCAGAATCCTCCACATGCCATACATTATGAATACTTCTAAAATGCACTGAAGAGTCACTTAACTTCCTTTTTTCTCAAAAGCAGTGCATGCCATATACATGGTAAAGGAAGGACTGAACTTTTATAGTCTGTTGAAAGAGTTGCCAATATAACCACTGAACACTTTAATTCTGTGTAAACTGATTTCCTATGAAGGATCCCACCCAGCAACAAAACAAAGCAACCAGAACATCAAACACAGAGAGAGAGGGAAGAGTCAGGCTTCCAGAACAATGAAATGTGCTAGACAGAGACTATGAGACATGTTGGGCAGCATGAGCATAAATTTATCTTCTCTACTGCCTGGCTACAGAGTCGAAATTGCACTCTGTTGTCTCTGCACAAGACATCATAGCATATCCCTAACAAGGTTTTACTTCATCATAAGTGGGTAAGGGGGATGGCATCTAAGAATGGCCTTCTGACATATTGTCAGAATGCAAGAAGTCCAATAAAGTGGGTAAAGAGACAGAAAAGAACAGTTAGTAACCCTTCATTCTCACAAAGTCTGCTTCTACAGGAAGAAAGTGCAACCTCCCAGTTTCCCACGGGCCTCTCCATAATTTCCATGCTCAAGCCCTTTCCAGGGTTTTCATTTTTCCTCTGCATTTGTATTAAACCTATAAACTAACACTCAACTTTTGAGACTCTGCTTGCTTCAAGAAGATATAGTTGACAACTGAAACAAAAGACAGTAAAAAATACCTCCTGACTAACATAATTTTACCTTTCAGCATAGATACAGACAAACTTTGGGAGAGGCTATCTTCAAAGCACGACTGAGAAAAGGATATAGAGCTATGACAAGGTTACCTATTAAGGGACACTTATATTGTTTATTTCTGCAGGTCCTGGGAAAGTGACTTTCAGATTGGGGTCATAAAAAAATAGCATCACATACCATAGAGTACTGAGGTATAATACCATTGGCATCCCCGTGGTAAATGTACACTGCTCCTATGTAGTTATCCTCCTTAGGCGCTCCAATGGCAACATCTGTAAAACAGTGCAGATTTCACAATCCATTCCATTAATCCAACTTTCCCCTAATTTTAGGATACAGCTATCCATAGGAAAACAGCTCCCCATGAAAAGGTGATCATCAGCTTATATGAACCTTGGTAGAAGAACGTATTTGATTTAATTAAGAGTTCATGTTAAGATGAAGTTTAAAAATACACAAATGCATATGAATTTGTACACATATGTATGTTTCACATAATCAGATGTTGTGCCTAATTAGACACGTTCTTTTACAAAAATGTATTTATCAACCAGCAACCATACTCAAAAAAGTGAATTTAGAATCCTTTCATAACCAAATCTTCAACCCATGAGAAAATCAGCTTTGTGAACCAAGACAAGACTAGCAAAATATTTACTGTAGCAGTACCTTAAGGTTGGTTGAAAATCCAAGGCTACACA
Organism: Setophaga petechia; assembly: GCA_024362935.1. Taxonomy (NCBI): domain Eukaryota; kingdom Metazoa; phylum Chordata; class Aves; order Passeriformes; family Parulidae; genus Setophaga; species Setophaga petechia. The sequence continues at coordinate 11,647,837 of JANCRA010000026.1, read as the reverse complement.
AAGAGGCTGGGGATATTAAATGGATAGGCAAGAATTAAAAACAACTGCTGAGAGTGACTTTTCAAATTACAATTGATCCAACTTAACTGCAAACTCCTACAGAGAGCATGATCCCACCTCCCATTCTCCTCTCCTACGTGGATCTAGTGACTATGCTATCTGCTAAAATTAAGCTTTTCACAATTGCTTCATACCCATGGACTGATCCAACTCCCTCTCCAGTCTCAACATCACCATGACTGACTATAAATATTAGCAAGTACACAAAAGCACATGTCCAGATGCAGAGGAAAAGCATGTTCATGATTTGTGAGGGCAACCAGCAACGAGGCTGGGTTAGGCTTAATGGGATACTATGTCCTGAGTGGCCTCGAAGAAAATCCAAGCACACACTAAATTGGCCTTTGTTTAGAAGTCCTTAATCTGCACTTCCAGAAACCAGGGCAGAAAAGGAACACCAACATTTTTATCTCACCTACTGCTCTCACAGCATGGGGTCTCACACTGAGCATCCTGAGAATGGAGCAGGGGGAGAACAAAGCAAAAGAGAGAAATTAATAGACTAGGTGTTATCAGAAGTGAGAAGCTACTTCTGAATTATACTTCTTGATAAGAAGTGAGATTATGTCAACAAAACCAGAAAGACTTGGAAACATCAGGAAATGGCCAAGACGAAAGAAGTCAGACATAGCTTTCTGTTTTCTTCAGGGTGAGGGTATCTACAGTCTTTTATAAGCCATATGGGAAATAAGAAAATACAACAGCAAGGAAAGAAAAGCTACAAAATGTCAATGTGACCTGCACAGACACAAACGAAACCAACAGCAAGGACAGTCAGCTACAAAACGCTTTAGCACACAAATCCTACACAAGCAGATTTATCTTTGGGTTGAACCCAGGTGCTAGTCAGGTCTGGATAAGTAATGCATGCCATGCAAGACTGACAGAGTCACCAGTGTTGCTCACACTTATGGAGAAACGGCCATGGAGGAAATTGCACTGACCTGGGAAGCCATCGTCATCAATATCACCAAGGGCAGCCATGCTCTCCCCAAAGTGTGCATTATAGGCGCTGTCACCATCCAGGGTGAGCTGCTCTTCTAGCACTCCCTAGCAAGCAAGAAATAAAAAAAGTCAGGGAAATGGTGAAAGCCCTGGATGAGGCAAGCCTTTCCCCATGGAAGCTGCCCATGTGATGTGGGAATGACCTGGGACAAAGATGCAGCCTGTCTCTTGCTCTCTTTGCAGTGAGATTACCTGGGCTCTAGAAATGAAATTTACTTGTGTTTTAAACCTTCCGGATCTTAGTTTTAAAGGGAAAAGGAAGACAAAGGAGTGCATGACTTAACCAAAATACTAAATTAACTAAACAGTAACCCAGAGGCGCAACTAAATGCAGTCACAGGGACTGGTGAATCATGAAAGTTTACAGATGCCTAAAATGTAACAGCCCAGAGTTTGCTCTTCTCACGGATTACATCCAATGACCAAAATCCCCAGTCCAAGTTTATTCAGCTAAACTCTAGCAAGCTAAGGAGTATTTTTGCCTAAGCAAAGAACATTTAAGAATTGGATTTGAAAACATTTTAAGTACAAGACAGAAGGATTAAAGCAAAGTCCTCCAAAAGCCTTCTTAAATTAAGAAAAGGAAATATATTTAATGAAATAAAGAGACTGAGAAAAGTTGAAAAGTAGGTAGCTTTGTACTACTATGCTCCAAGAAGCCTTATATGGCACTGGTATTTCCTGTCCACCCACCTTCTGGTCAGATATTTAAGATTTATTTTCTTACTGTCTTCTCTTCAGGGAAAATGAACATTTCCACAAGAAAAAAAATTTAGTTACACAGTCTAAGTCTGTACCCACCTCAGGGTCGTTTTGGTTTTGCTTGTTTTGTGAATGAGAATAAGCTACTCTCTGGAACACATACTAAAATATTTTACTCAGCTATAAGGAGTTGCTGACTTTGAGAAAATCCCCCATAATGAAATTGAAACACAACAGATAGAAGACAGGCAGGCCTGTATGTGTGACTCAATTCTTTGCAGTTGTCACAGGAAAGGGCAAAATATAAGTGTTTTAAATGTAGCATCATTATGCGTGCTTGTTTTATAATACAGTTTTCTCTCATCCTCTGCAACAACCTTTTAAGCAATGGTGCTAGCAGAATGAAACTGATGCCATTATGATTTTTGCCTTTTTATTTATATACCTTTTATATACCTTTTATATATTCTCAGGGCTCTTAGCATGCACTATTGTAATTCCTTACATCTGATAACTCAGCATAGTCCTGGTATTCTGTTAGGCCAGAAGACCAAACATCCTAGAGACTTCACAGCTGGAGGCCAGAAAATGCTACACTATGTTGAGAAACCAAGGTCCTCTTTAAAATACATCCTGTAAATTAAGATTAGGTCCATCCAGGGGGGAATTCTTCAAGATGGGGAGATATCATGCTATTCATTCAAGCCTCTCATTGAGGCATCTTTGTTCGATATGGTAGATATGGTAATTTGTAAGGTCTATAAAATTGTACATGATCTATCAGGTGTGTGCATTTTGGCACATTCCACCCTGGCAAAGTGGGGCACCATAAGGATCCTTATTAAATACCAAGGTAAAAACCCTTTATCCCTTAACTGTGTCTGGCTCTTAATTTTTGGGACCAATGAAAAGGCATCAAAACAAAGTTTAAAATGTCCACTGCTAAAATAAAGCCCACAATCCTGCAAGCCATTGCTTGTGCAAGTAATTCTAACACTCCTTGTGCAGGAGTATAAGAAACTCATGCTAGCTTCTTGACTATTTTAAAGAAGATAAACATTAACTAATGTGTACTCTCACTGTGAGCAGGAAATGTTGACTATCTGTTTGGCATTCTGGACCCTATCAGTCGAACCCAACAGCAACACTGCAACATAAAAGGTGGAACCTCCTGTGGATAAAGCTGAAAAAGTAGAACTCAATCAAATGAGCAGTAATAAAAAATATTACGGTAAAAGCACTTCTCAACTCTCTAAATGCTAGAACTTCTGGTGAACTTGAAGTCTACCATAAATAAACTCAAAGTTCACTAAATATAAACCTATTTAATTTTAGTCCATAACAACTCTTCCTTTAAGACAGCAGCTTTAGGACCTGAATATTAAATATTTCAGTATGTAAACAGCCACTGTTTTCCTATAAATAAAACTTAAGAATGGCCTTGGTTAGCCAATGTAACAAAGCTCAGACTTTTCCAACACTGTTGTTAGGTCACATGAAATCCAACAATAACAGCTGGTAAGAACCTCCCCTAAAAGCTCTATATGGGGCATAATGTGAAAGTAACATGAATTCAACCTCTGCTTTCTCTCCTCTTCCTCAATCCTCAGACATTTTTTGTGTTCCAATTTGTGTTTTAGGTTTTAGTGACCACTTAAAACACAAAGGAAACTCAGTCAAAGCTGCTGACTCTTATTTGGTTTTGGCATCAAATCCACATAAAGCCACAAATGCCACCAAGTTTCAACATACAGAGACTTTCTCAGATCTCCTTGAAAGATTTACAGGTCTGTGATGAATTTGGGCTGGCATCTGGCAAACTACGATACCAGATGAATCTTCCTGTGACTTCATGGTTTACTAGAGACATCCAGAGCCCCATTTATTTGAAACATCAACTTTCACCATGCAGTGAAAGGAAAGACATAAGCACTACTTGCCAGTGACCCACACTCTCGTCCCTTACCAAATCCCCTCCTGTACATACTCACATTTCCTCTGTTGATATAGACTGTGACTTGACCCTCATCTCTGATCTCAGAAAACAAAGGCGCTCCAACCAGCAGGTCCGACAAACCATCAGAATTCAGGTCAACTGCACATAAGGAGGAGCCAAAGTAAGAGCCCATCTGTAACCAAGTTGAGTCACAACAAAGCATTCAGTATCTGCCCACACACAGCAGGAAATCATATAGGCGTGGTTTTTGTTTGACTTGGTTATTCTTTTAATTTCACATGATGACTTGCTACTTTATCACTCCCAAGAGAAAGCTTTAGGAATAATTCTGGCAGAAATGAAAACATTTTTCTATAACGGTGCATCAAGCCTGGATGTTTTACCAACAGAACAGAAGTTACACATTGGGACATACTTAAGTGAGACAATTAAAGAGCTTTCTTAGACTAGCTTTTGCTTGCCAAATGCTTAAAACTAGGAAGGGGTAAAATGAGTTTCCCAAACCAGACCTGGACAGTGATTATTCATGCCCAGTGCCTAAGTTCCTTGAAGCTGGGCACCACAGATGATCTGGGGATACCTTAAAGAAATAATGAAAGAAAAAAAGAAGAACAGGCAAGAGGTCATGAAAACAGGTATCTAAGATTACCTCTTGAACACAGACTATCCTTCCCTATTCTATTTGTATTTAATTGTATAAATCACCGTCAAAAGGCGTACCGGTTGTGGGTCACAATCATTCCCTTTCCTCTCATGTACAGGCAGGTAAGTTGAAACAGAAACAAAGACTTTCAATAAAAGCTTTTCAGTTGATACAGAACAAATGTCAACCACTTTCAATTTCCACTTGTTTGATAAACTTAATTGCTTAAAATAAAGAAATACATTAATTTCACTTCATGATTTTTTAATATGGGTGAACATTGACGACTATCTCCCAGCCAGAATCCACATTACAAATTTCAAAACACATTTAAACACAAGAAGGAAACCAAAAGCAAGAATGATGTTTCACCCTTATTTCATTCACTTCTGCTAAGGTAACATAAGGCATACTCTTTGAAACCAACTACAAACTATAGCCTCAAAATTAAAAGCTGCTTCAGCAGGAAACTGGGGAAGATGCCACTTTATATTTGAAATTGAGTGCTGTTTTCTACAAAGTAGGAAAATCTGAGGTTAAAGGAATAATTATTTATATTCTTGAACGCTTTTGCATTCCTCGTAGCAGATGCTTGACCTCCATGCCTTTAAGTTAACATTCATGAACCTGAACTATTGGACATGCTAGAAGATAGGCAGCAGCAACTCTATTCTATTCAGTCTGCAAGATTTAAAAGTTACTAAACATATAATGCAACAGTGATTGAAGAATAGCATTTCAGTTTGTTAATGCAGATTTTTGTGCTTCTGTGGGTTTAAAGTCAGACCTCAAATATTACTCCATTCCAGTTATTTTGTAGCTTAAGTTCCCTTGTGGATTTTTTATTTATTTTTTTAATCCAAAAGGTTTTATAAGAAATTTCTCATGGGTAGATTTCTCATGGATAAGGAACAAAAGTTATGAAAAGCATTTTATTATGTATTCAGGCAGTTTTCAGGAAAAAGCTATTATTTACTTAGCTGTAACATGGTATGTCTGCAGCACGGGTGAGTTCACAGTGTTCACAGTTCAGGTAAGAAACTGAAGTTTGCAAGCTTAACATTTGTAACAAGGTACTGATTTTTCTTTTTTTATCTGCATTTGATTTCCTAGTTCAGTCTCCATTAATAAAAAAAGAAGGACGAAACTGGCCTGCTGCTCATATCTGCCTACCAAGAATGTCAGAGAAATGAACTTTCACACCACTGGGGAGGATGTAGCATTTTATGAGAGCTCATTGCTGTGAGCTCTCCAAGCAGGGCTCATTGCTGAGCAGGTCTGGTTTTGCTTCCACCACGAAACAAAAGAAAAAACAACAACCAAACAAAAAAGGTGATTTAGCACAGCCTTCTTTTTAAAATAAAATTCTCATTTGGATTTTAGAGAATTTATACCAGTAGATGCTAATGAAAAAGAACCCTAGAAGTACTTGAATGATGTAAATACTTGATTAGTTAAGTTACGTATAAGAGCAAAGCAATTAAATTGAAAAGGAAGAAGTTTTGGCTAAGACCTGGAAACTTTCTGATGACTCTTTTTATTAGGTTCATGAATAGTCAGAAGCACATCCTTAGAAAAATTTAAAACTCAACAGGGAAAGAAATTAACAGGAAGCAATCAAACACCGGGGATGCCCTGGATGAACTGGGAGGTCTTTTCATTCCAAGATGTCTGTAATTCTGCTAGCGCAGAGAAAGTAAAATTTTGGAGAGGCCCTAAAATACAAGTCACACCATGCACCTAAACACGTTTGTGGTTCATTTCATTAAATTTATTTCATTAAATTCAGTAAATTAACATCCCCTATTCCAGGCCAGTTTTTAAATACTGCAACTGTATCTTGTTGGGAAAAAAATAACAAGTTATAGTAACACTCTAACCTGAGGATACAAGTAAACACTTTAGTTCTTCCTGGGGGTAGCAGGTCTTCCCAGAGCCAAAAGCCTCCAGAAATCTTTTTTTTTTTTTTTTTTTGTATTACTTATCCTTCCAGAAGAACACTGGAGACCCCAGATAAGAGGTATCATTTAATCACTAAGTTATTCCTAAATAAAGCATTTTTTGTTGTTACCTATAGGTAGACATACTGTCCATTTTGTTTCTCCTGCAATACAGCTCCAGTAAGCCACCAAATGAAGAACACAAGCTGTTCCCCATTCAAACACAACACCACAGTGGAGAAGCTAGATCCCACTAACATTAACTAAATTTCCCACATCTCAGAGGTACTGCTACAGTCACATGAAACAAAAGAGAACCACTACTACAATTTTCAGCAAGACCTTCAATTTCAGTCACATGGACATCGAGCAGACATTGCAGTCATGACTGCTACTGAAGAAATGGCATACAGCTGATCTGTAAAATAGATTTAGCTCTTCTGGGAGGGTTTGCCGGACAACTTATGAAGGAGTGGAATGAAAATTATGCTCCGGGATGACTCTGCCATTATTTCTGACCCCCTCTACCCCCCTGCTAGTAGAAAACACACATATATAAATGCTCACCTTTTTTCCTGAAGCCTGAAAAATCTTTATTAGAGAGCCTGATTGTCTGTCTGTTCTGAAAATATAAACCTGAAAGGTGAAAAAAGAAAAAAAGTTTACCAATACTAACTATGAAGCACTTGAGCTTTCTAAATAATATCTAAATCATGATCATGACTATTGCCAGGATCCAACTTCATGACCACTTTACTGGTTAGTCTTCTTTTAAAAGATGACACAGAATTCTCCACTGTCCTGAAAAATCACAGACTTGTCATAAGAAACACTGGAATATTATCTTGTTGCCTACTTTTTTTGATTCACTTATGTATATGCACATATGTGCACTTAAAAGCACCTAGCCAGGCAACTTTACAACTCTCAAGTAAGTGGCATCTGGAGACTGTCTGGAAATAAGTAGGGCAAAAGACTGAGAATGCATAACCCTGCTCTCCTTCCCTTATCTAGTGTTCCCTTATCAAGAAAATGTGCCTGCACATACTGCATTGCAAACTTCATGATGCTTTAGCAACAGTGAGAGTAGAAATCCCAATCAGACCACCCACAAAAATTTCCACTGTTTCTGTCTGAAGCAATTTTTAAATCAGAAAACTATTCAAATACAGCCTATTCATTGCTCATTTCCACAGGAGAAACTGTTAATCTGGAATCATCAGGGATAAAAGTATTGATGATTCAAGTTCAAGAACACATCTTGTACCAAAATTTCAGATGGGAAGTACATGGCTTGTAGAAAGGGATTCCCTTCAACAGAAAGACTGGTTCAGTCAGTCTTTGAGACTGCTGTGGCATTTGACAGACTCCCTCCTAGCAGGTCCTCACACAGTTTGTAGGACAGAGGATCTATTACTTCCAAGGCCATGTGGAAGAGCCAAACACTGGAATGTTGTGAGTTATTAACAGGTGGTGAGACAGAGTTCAAAGCTGTTTTCAGTCAAGAACACAGCACAGATTTACTGTGGACAATTGCTCTATACTGGGCAAACAGGACTCCCTGGCTTATGCAGTGGCATGTTTAGCACCAACAGCATGTTGCCAGGTGTCTCAGTCTCAGCTCCAAACCCAATCTTAAATAATGACAAACTTTGTGACTTTGGAGAAATGACTCAGTCTCATTAAGAATCTTGACTTTAACTTAAGTGAAAAGGTGTGACAATGCTAATCATTTCTATCAGACAAGTGGAAAAGATCAGCTTATTAGAGTATTTGGAAAGCACACCAGGACTGCTCATTGTAATGTTCTGTATTCAGCACTTCTTACCAACACTTTGCCATGTGTTCCTGCCACCCACATCCCATGCCAAGGGAGAATAATGTAAGCTTTAGAGACTGGAGCAGTAGTCTTTAAACTACAGAGCCAGCTTCTTTCTTGTGGCTCTCTTGCTAGCAGGTGTGTTTCCACACCCTCCTCCTTGTAGAGAAATTAAATTTGTTCCACAAAAAAAGCAGCTTGGAAGGAAGGTGCACTGTAGCAGCCATAACAGAACACCTGGGATAAGGAAGCTATGTCTTTCTCATGCAGATGTCTTCTCAGTAGCAACTGTGATGCTACTATTTCCTGTACACCCTAGCCATGCCAGATCAGGTGTAAGTACCAAGTTCATCCTCTACTTTTACCCCATTTCCTTTCCTTGCACTGCTCCCCCAGGACATGGTCACTATCAAAAATAATCTGCCTGAACAGGATAGTGTTCCTGGTAGTGAAGACTTCTCACAGCATGACTCAGCTACAACTCATGTCACTAAAGAGCATGAGACTCAAAGGTAGGAAGATGGAAGGGGTCTGCAGGATATCTCTGCTCAAGCAAGTAGTGACAGAATGCCCCAAAAGGACTGCATTTTGAAGAAAGAGAGACAAAAGCAGATCCTTTACATTCCTTGTCTCCCTCTCCCCACTCCCACTTTTTCCACCTTTTGTTTAGAAGAGTCTAAGAGGTCACAGTGCTCACCCTCAACCAGCTTCTCCAACAGCACGTGGATACTCAGCACAGGAGAACCAGGCTTGCCTAACTCACTAGCCATTTCCATCTAGCCATTCACTTGTTTACATCTTTGAGACATTGAACCCATATATGCCCATAGGATGATCTTTTTTGTTTCCTTCCTTCTTAAGATACTATCACCAAGATTTCTAAGTATAGCTGGCAAAAACCCAGACTCTAATGCACTAAACATCAAAGTATTATGAAGCTTAAAAATGGCATCAAATCACCTTATCTCATTCTACTAGAGATGTTATCTTGAAGTAAATACTGAAATAGTCAAATGTGTGAATAAAAGAAGCAGAAGACAAATTATCTTTCACAAATATTTTCATTTCTAGATAAGTTTTAAGTAATACCTAAACCAAAACAAAAGCAGTGTGAAAGAGATCTTGTCTGTGTCTCATTAAAATGAGTATTGTAAGGACTGGGTGGGAAAGAGAGAGAAGAAGGGCAAAGGATGCGATGCATCAGGAAGGACGGGTTGAGAAAATGTGACAGCTTCACCAAACTACCTCATCTCTCCCCCGCTCAGTGCTCAAAACTACCCTGCAGACAAAAATTTCTTGTCTTCTCATACACATTAGAACTGAATCAGTATTACATTTCATGCAGTGTTGCATCCAACCCACATTACTGTTTGATAAAGAGCCACACCTTTCCGATGCCTCCATCCTGGGGAGCTCCTCCCACAATGTCAGTCGTAGTCGGCTGAGAGAAATGGCCTGCTGTCACCGCATATCCTGAGTAGTAAATGAAATAAATAAATAATTGTGACAGGAAAACACATCAACCAGACAGATCAGGCTTATAAGGCTTCCCTGCTCCAGGGCTGTACTTAAGAGTTGAACAACCTTTCTGCTCAGGATGGACCAATATTCTGTTTAAAAGTTCATGGGGAAGGGAAATGAGAGTGTACCCTCCAGTACCCTTCCAAAAGCTGAGACAAGAAAGTCATGTGTGTGGAGATGACCAAGGGACACAAGGAGCTCATACTGGGAGCAGTTTGCCAACTGCAAGAAAGGAGAGGGAAGCAGTAAAACAGGAAAAGGCATACACAAAAAGAGAAAAGCAATCATATGACCACGGAGAAAGTATCATGTCAAAAAGCAACAGTCCCGCTTGGATCAGACAGGACTGTCCTGCTTTGGCTAAAATCACTGCCCAGGAAGGCTTGGAAAATCATGTTCCTTTTTCGTTGGGGGAAACAGAAAAGGACATTAGGCAAAGAGAAGTCAATAGCTTAAAAAGATTTTCTCAAGGCAAGAAGAAAAATGGGACCATATATCAAAGAAAAAAAGGTGTATTTGAAAGAAAAGGATCGAAGATTCAGCTTTATTTCATATATTAATATAATATATAGTAAATAAATATGAGTAGAGTAGCTTTCCTTCTAAGGCTCTTTTGTATTTGCCTTGCTCTTTTGCTACAAATTATGAGGCTCTCATCAACATAGGAAACCCTATAGTTCAAGCCTATCAGTGGCAAAACCTATTTATGTCTGCAAACAGGTGAACATTAACTCTTCATTTAGCTATCACCAAGCAGTATATACAAAATTATGATTTCTTAAATATTAAAGGTTAAGGGGACAATGAGAGATCAGTGTAAGACTTTAGTCAAACAGTGTCAACCTGCTGAAATGCCTCCTAGGTCTCAACAGTCTTAGGCATTTCAGATTAAGCGGAAGCCTTTAAATTAAGCATTTCAGGGACATTAGCTGTTTTAGAGCAAGTAAAACCAACTGAGTTAAAGAGGTACCTATATCTAAACCTTTCACAACTTCCTTCAGTTGCCAATAACACATTTAGATTGTGTTATTTTTGTTGAAATAAATGCATCTGCAATACAGATTCTGTAATTAGTTGTTGCACTCATTTTAAAGGCATATGTAAGCAGACATGCAGTTCAACTAGTAACAAATAATTTGCCTGTTACAGGGCAAAGGCAAGAATGCTAAGAAGCCCACCACAATCCAATGTGCTGTTAAAATGCCTTTTCTATATTAGTCCAAAAAATTACAACAAAGTATGGGGAGAGGGTGCTAGAACAAGGAGAGAAAAACTGAGTATTTTGAATGTTTCTTTGCTTCCAGATAAGTAAAATTTTAATTCAAATATTCTTCTTTTCACATTTTTTATAAAAATACATCACCATAGAAACAAACACTACCAACTTTATAGCATCAGAGCCCTGAAACACATTGTTGGACAATTTCCTATTCACAGCAAGCACTAGAGAGCTGCTTACCAAGGTATGTGTACCTCCTGGCTATCACAGCATCATCATTCAGCTTGTAGTATGTGTTGTCAGTGAGATTCAGTACTTTGACAGTTCCTGTCCAATAATAAGATCCTGGTGCCCCCATGATAACCAGCTCCTACAACAGGAAAAATGGAGGTGTGTGGGGAAAAGGGTAGGAGATAAAAATAACAATCAAAACTTTACACATTAATGGAGAAGGGGCAGGATATTTACTTAAAACACCAGTAATAAGTCTATCTGTAAAAACCTCCATTCTGTGTGCATTTGGACAGTATCCTTCCTTCTTCCCAAATCTGGAGGTCACTGCATATACCCTAGTGACAGACTGCCTTTTTACAGTCCACTTCTTCTGCTGCAACAGAAGACTTTCCTCAACCTTACTTTCCTCAAACTTATGCCTTACTAACCATCAAGTTTACTTCTGCTCCCTGATAGTTCCCTGAAAAGTCTCTCTACTTGCTGCCTTTCCCAAATATCCTTCAGAAGACCCAGAGCCAGAAGTACTTCAGCCCACCCAGAGCCCATCACTCAGCTACAGATCATGCCCTGATACTGGCTGACATGCTATACTAACCAAACATGATGGAAACAGCACTAAGGATTTTGATTTTACAACTGTGAAACTAAACAGCTGCCAAGCACTCAACAAGCAGGATGTGTGTTATGTCCTAGGTGGAACATTTTGCTCTGCTCTGTTATCAGACACTCTGGTCTTTGAGAGACAACCTGAATATAAGAGTCATCATAGCATCATAAAATGGCTTTGAGAGCATTACAGACAACCAGACTGATTTAACATTTTGGAAGACCATAGAAATCAGGCACAGTTTCATCCAGCATTCAAAGGTAGATGGTCATGGATGGTATTTTTGAGTCAAAATCCACAGTACATTTACATTCAAGAGAAATTCACAAAATGTTGTCCCAAAACATCCAGCATCCTTGCAGAAAAACCTTGCTCCTGGATGTGGTTTTAAATACCTCCAGCAAGGGACCAAATCAAGCCTGCGGAGCATTAACCCCAAGGAAGTTCTCCATCCCCCAAGAAGACATGTGAACAGCTGCTTTCCTCACATCTCCATTCAATGCAAAGCCACAGGTGGACTCCATCCTTGTAGGAAATTGCTATCATATCTGAATCCCCTTCAGGTCACCAGTTGCAGCTGGGTGGAGATGTAAAACAAGGGATTCTCCTAATACGACTACAGGGACAGGAATACAAAACCAACCAAAGAGCACCATGTGCTTAGAAATAGCTTTTTTCTTGTAATGGGCCATACCTGTCGGGTCACTTACTGACAGGAAAAACTACCATCCACAGCACTGAATACAGGATAAAGGATCTCCTGTTTGACCCAAAAAGCCATTTATCTGCATTTCCTGCTGCCATCAGACTGATGTGATAAAAGTTCAAAGGTATCTTTTGAACTAAGATAGCAAAGGAAAATTTAAGCCTGGGAACAGAATCAGGCTGGGGAGAGCAGACAGGTCAGGAAACAGCTGCTGCTGGCTGAACATCCAGTTATCAGACAGTGCCCTTGTGGCAACAGTGCCTGCCATCCCAGTTTACTGAAATGGCAAAAGGCAATTTCTGAAAGAGAAAACCTTTATTCTGTTTGTATCAGTCTGGACAATACATTCTGTAGATCAGTGCATATATATAATTAGGAGAGGACATGTGTTCTTAAAATTTTTTAAATAAAACCAAAACACACAAGTGAAAAAGGCACAACCCTGACACATTAACAAAAGAAAAAAAATCAAGCATAAGGGAAAAAATTAATTCTTGACAAAACTGAAACATGGCTGATAGACTTCTGTCCAGAAAAGAATGTGGTCAAGTATTTAGAACAACTGTGGTGTGTATATTCTACACAATAGCTCCTACAACAGCTGGTATGATGTTTTTTCTCCATCCTGCTGCAACAAAGAACTGTAGCAGAACTGTAAAAAAGTGTTTATCTTCTGTATGTATGTGCATCATATTCATGCACATGTACACATACATAAACAAAATTATTCAAGAAAGACTTTTACATCATCACTCACAGTAAAGAGCTAATGACAGACAGAGAAATACCTCTATGCAAGTTTTGGGATATACATAATAAGAATATTCCCTGAAGACATTTCCAGAGTCAATTCATTTATTCTTGTCCACAGACCTTGAGAGACACATGCACATATGTATGAACCACTGTGCGGTCACTGTGCAAGAAACAGACACCTGAGAAACTAGACAAGGCAAAGGAGTGTTTGCCAGCAGGAAGGGACCATTCTCAGCACTCAGCCCACTGTCCAAGCCATACTTGGGACTCTCCTCCTGGGACATGCAACAGGAGAGCCACTTACCCACCCCAAGCTTTCCATGCATGCGTCCCGGCTCACCTTGGTGAAGAAGCCTGCAATCCCTGCCTGGCATGAACCATGCTCCTCCCCATACTTCTTCTTGTACTCTGGATGGAAGAAGGGAAGAAAACAAACTGTGGTCATCCCTGGTACAGCACACACTCTTCACCTGAGCCACTTATGTTTCTACTCACGTAGCCTGGAGAGACACCAGCATGCAGGGCTCCTGGGTTTTAACAGAGGATCAGCCACTGATGCAGCATGCAGCATACCCACCCACATCAGGGAGCATCGCAAGGAGCCAGCTGGGAAGGGAGGCCAGAGTGCACCTACAGAGATGCTAAACAAGCAGTGCCAGAGCAGCACGAAAAGACCAGCAACATCACTCCAGTAAAGGTGCATTGGAAGAGGCCATCTGTAGCAGATCACCACATCTCAGAAGCAGGGAGCAAAAAGTGATGCACATCCCTGTGTGCCACAGACTGTGCTCTAGGAGGTTTAACTCTCAGGCCCATTACCTCAGAAAAATAAATTCATATTCCCCTACAATGACAGTCATCAAAGTGCCCAGAAGCATTTCTGGTGAGGGTGCTTCAGGACACAAGTTCCAGGAAGAAAACAGTGACTGAGGAAAAGACATGTGTTTCTACTGGATCAGACAACAGTTTCTTTTGCAGGATATTTATTTCTGCTGCTTTTCATGGCCACGTGCTTAGAGCTCCCAGTTCACAGGGAACCCAACCAGCACCCTACAGCTTTTGTTTATGTATTTTACATAGCAATCATTTGCCCTCTCAAACCTGAGGCATTTTTACTTTATCTTTTTGATGATAAGAAAATAAATATTTCTAGGAATACATTAAGTTCACGGTGAGGAGCAGGAAAAAGAGAAAAAAAAGAAAACCACTTTCCACCCCACCCTAATTCAAATATTTTCATCTTGGAAGTATTTGAAACTTACAGATGGATCAGAGCCTTTCCAGTTTTTTTCCAGAGCATTAATTTCAAATATCTACCATACTATCACTACTTCCGGTATATTACAGTAATTCGTGTTTAGAAACAATTTAACATACAACCTGATAACCGTGAAACTTTTTTATACTTTTATTTTAAGCTTCATTAATTATAATGAAATTGATGAGCAAACTCCCTCTGGAACCAAGGAAGTTCCTTTGGAGTTGCATTTTGTCTTATTGAAGATCAGAAGGAATTAATTATAAAAAATGTTGCCTTCCTGCAAAATATTTTATGTAGACATATGTACACACACAGACACACCATTCTCCCTTTTGTACTACATAGAGCCTCTTCCTAACATCATAAAGATGTTCAGAATTTCAGACATTTGCTGAAGTCATACCAGTTGCACAGGGAGAAGTTCAGCTGGAGACACCATGCAGAATAGAGACTTGATCCACAAATTGCGGTCCAAATGCCCAACACTCTTGGCCAAGGTAGGCTCCTGCCAAAGTGATATGCATCCCAGCAGATCAGAAGCACAGCTGGGTCTCCTAATGGCAACCCATGTGAAATGACAATTTCACTGAGAACTGAAGCCCATATTAGCCCATAACTATTCAGCAAGTGTTGGGGTTCTGAACTGCTAACTCTCCACATACAGGTTCTCCAATACTTGCCCAAGGAAAAGTATTTTTTTATCAATGTGAACATTTTTTTCATTAAGAGAGCCAAGGAGAAGAGATTCCTCCCTCCAGCATTTCCTGAAAAATAATTCTGTGCATGTCCTAAAAGCCATGCATTCACTAGAGCAAGATCCCCACCCTTGCATGATCTAATGAGTAAGGTCAAAGCTCATTCAGAATTAAATCTGGTGAAAGATATCAAAGCTAACAAGAAGGGCTTCTTCAGATACATCAACAACAAAAGGGTACTAAAGAAAATGTAGGTTCCACTGCTGAGGGGAAAAAAGGGACCCCTTGCAAGAGAAATTGCAGAGAAAGCTGAAATATTGAATGGCTTCTTTGGTTGTCCATTTTGAAGTCTGGGGTGACATTTGCTTTCTTCCTGTCTTCAGCCTCTATTTGCTTCTGTCTTCAATGCCAAGGCCATGACATTTCACAAGTGGAAATGTAAGCATGGAGGCCCAAACACCTCAGACATCAGGGCTGTTTGAGAATTTAAAGCTCTCTCTCTCTAGAGGAGAGATCAGCACACCAATTTCAGGGGGAATCAAGAGAGATATAGCCCTCCTCAACAAGCAAGCAGCCCAGTGCAGACAGACACTGGACTCCTGGATTTCTGCCTAACCCTTTCAGCACAAAACTACCCCTTCTTATCTGCTCCCCTAACTGCCATCTGCAGTGATGTACACCTGTCTCCATATCCAAGCAAGATCCTTTCCACCCATGCATCCATGGCCAAGGGGCACCAGTCATGTCATCCTAGATGGTCACATCCCAGCATCACAGACCTCTGTCTGCTCCCTAGAGCCATTCTGCCTCTCCCAAGCAATAGATGAGCTCAAAAAGGGATGAAACCAAGAAGAAACCAAGATTGCTTCTACCTCACCTCCACTTCAGTGCATGGTAGTGACATATATCACTCATACAACATAGCCAGCCAGCCATGAAGTAAAGCAACCAGCTAGATGGAAATTGTGCAGTTATTGTATCAGCTCACAATTTTTGTACGCCTGAATAACAACCTTTGCAGGACATTAAATTTATTTGTTTTCACATAGCTCCAGGCAATAACCGCAATCAAGGGTAAATTTGTTATTTCTACACTTCTTTATTCTTTCTTGTCTCCCTGCTGACTGCTGTGCATTCCTGATTACAGAGACTGCAAGCCATGAAACTGCTGCAGCAACTGCTGACAGCAGAGCAGCATGATAAGGTTGAGTCTGGAGGAGGTTGCAGCCTGTGCAACTTCGAAGATGTGCCATGAATAATACAGGAAAAAAGAGAAGAAGATGGCAGTGGTTTGCAGCCAGGATGATCTCAGGTTACAAGAAAAGTGAGATGGAGGACGGAGTAATTGCATAAAACAACACACAAGGAAAAAGAATAAGCTTTGATGTGCAACAATTCTGAAGGTAAATGCCCCCAATCTTTTTCTGGAACAAAACTCTCTGCCAGTCTCTAGGCAAACTTGAATGCCATAACATAAACTAAGCTACAGAGTACAATAAAATAATCTATCATCCTCAAAGATGTAAAATAATCTATCATCCTCAAAGATGCACTGAAAGCTTTTTGTTTCCTATATTACAGTGTTTCACTACTCTAGGAAGAAACAGTAGTAATCTTTCTGACCTAGCATTGTGACACTGAGTTGCCACCACAAAGCAGGGATGTTTTGAGGGCTCCCAGAAAACCAAATGTGGTTTGGACCCGTGGGAAAAATTACTTTTTGTTTTGGATGCAAGGAATATGAGCATGTGCTGTTCCCCTTACTTACTAACCAAAGGGATCATCAGTCTTCCCCACTTCCACCATCAATTCCTACCACAGAGAAGTAGGAAACCATTCCAGCTCTCCTCATCAGCTGGACCGCCTCTCACAGTACACACAACGATCCTTTTTTGTAAACCAAATGCATTGGGAGAATGAAGAAGCAGCTCCCTTTTTTGGAAAGCCACTTAAACTATGGGAAAAATAACCAACTGAAAGTATTGCCTGAAAGACTGTGGCCCCATAAAGCAGCCCATCTAAACCAGATTAGTTCCTAATCCCACATCCAGCCCATCTAAACCAGATTAGTTCCTACACAGAGAGATTGTATTTAACTATTAAGTTTGTTGCTCTGTTCTAATTATCTCTCAATTCCAGACTTCTGTCAGCCCTTTCAGGGAAGCCAGGCAAAAATAAAACGGGTTGAGACTACTATGCTGTTGCACCAGTGCCATCTAGTCAGGAAATTCCCATTTTCTCCACGGACGGACACTGATGTGCACTCAGCTGGCCTGCACCCTTCACCTGTTGAGGTTTATCATCTTATCTCCACTAAAAACAAGGCTTCTGGAAGCAGGCACGCTACTGTCTACCCCTATTTGCACATGGTGAGATCCAGAGAAGGTTGAGACACTGGAATCTTGTCGGGCAAAGGCATGTGTCCTAGTGCAGGGTTTGCAGCCACAGGTCTGGCAGCCTCCCAGCAATGGCCACAGAGGCTGTCAGTGTAGAAGCACTTCAGACTTGATGCTTTGCACCAGCCATTTATCAGTGTCAGCGGAGGGGAAAATTATTCTGCTCCTTCCAGAAACTGAAGGAAAAAAAGTTACAAGGATGACTGCAAACTTATTTCACAGCAAACCTTAAACAATGAACTCCTCCGTGTGATACACCACAGCTATCTCTCTTAGAGCTTGTTTTACTGAATTTTAAAGAATCGGGAGTAAACAAATGCAGCCATTTGTTGTGACACTGTGATTTCCTGTCTGATGTGGCAGGGGGCTGTGTGGAAATCTGTCCCAGACTTTCAATTTTCACCTTACTGTGCAGTGAAATTAAGCCAGCATAGTACTGCATCAACCCTGCCAACTTTCCACTGGCTGCTCTATGTGTACTAGGCCCACACATTTCTATTTTTTAGCAATTCCTGGCAAATATCCTGTCAGATTAACAGCAGTTTTACTCCAAAAACATGACGCATAGATAAACATAAGTGATTCTTCTCTTCCAGAAACCACATCCCCACCATGGCTTCAGGCAGTGCAGGAGCAGTAACAAAGGCTCAGAGGGAGCCCCATTGGCATCCCTGCATGTGCACAACGTCCATAAAGTTAATATTAGATGATTTGCAGTGTATAACATCAGTGAGAGGCCTTATCCTGATTTTGTTGACTCTAACAAGGAGGACAGAGAGGCGAGGAAGGACAAATACAGTAGAACAGTACCCACAACAGGAAGGCTTACATAGCTTTTATGTACTCTGCTGCACAGCAGCTAGCATGGCTGATACAAGTCCCTCAAAACTTCTCACATACCAAATAATGACCAATTTCAGGGCAGGAAAACATCATTGCACAAGTATATGCCATCTCCAAAGGGTGTGTAGGTTTGCAATGGCAGATTTCTAAGCAAAGCCCAGAGGAAGGTGAGGAGCCACCTCAGAGCAGTGAGAATGAAATGGGCACAGTTCTGTCACAGCCCTGGCTTTACAGCCCATCGAGCTCAGACCTGGCCACTCGATAGCAACAGAGAAACTTGCCAGGACTTTCACTGCCTTATCCCTCTCCAATTTACTAATGCCAGCAGCAAGCCTGCTGCTGGCTGCTGCCAGCTACAGACAGGTGGGCAAATGGTTAAAAGCAAATAAGTAAAATCAGAGGTCTTGCCCACAACAAACCCTGCTGTATTTTGTCCTCCAAACTCGCCCACTTCCTCAGGCTCCTAGAATGAAGAAATGAAAGAAAGGAGGAAGCAAGGGTGCTTTCCCCAAAACATTCTTCTCAAGGCCAAGAATCTTAGGAGATACCATATCTTCTACCTAACAATACATTTGTGCCTCTTATTCAGTTAATTGCTTTTGGCCAAGGAGAGTCTGTCTTCTGAAGTCTTTTAAAAATGGAAACATGATGTAAAAGTTTCACATGCACATGAAGGAGAAATTAAAATGATGGCACGTGGGATTTGGTGCAGAACCAAAAGGCACAGCCATCCATGACTCAGAGCTGAAGCCATCCCTCTGTATCCACCTCAAACCCAGACCTTAAAACAGCAGCAATTTAATATAAATTGTTGCAAAGTACCCCAAAGTGAGCAAAGTAACCCTCCTCCCTGTCCCACATCCCAATCTTCTGATAAATGACAATATAAAAATGGAAGTGTTTCCATAAGATAGGCAAATTGGTTCATGATTGCAACATAATTGAGGATCTTTATTCCATGTCACAGTGAAGCAAAAAAGGCCAAGCTCATAGCAATATCTTCTTATTATTTACCTAAGGGGAGAGCTGCTGCCTCAAAACACAATTCAGAAAGTTTCTATTCCTCCAGTAAAGTGCAACCATGCACTTTACCAGCCACAGAATCCAGTCATTGTGCTATTCTGCCAAGTTCATCCAAAACCCAATTACCACCACAGCTAGGCCATGAGGCACACGTTAAAAAAAAAAAAAAAAAAAGTACTGAAGGTTACTGTATAATTAGGAGCATAGCAAGGGACATTATAAGCTCCACTTCTGGCCTGACTCCTTACCTTCATAGCAGGGCAAGAGCTTCCTCCCTTTGGACTGCAGGTCAGGAGGAATGATGTTGCAGAAGCCGTGGGGCAAGATGTACTCTGTCTCATAGTAGATGTTTTTCCAACGGTGCGCACATGCCTAAACAGATCATATAACGTGGTTACTGGCCAAGAGTCAGAGGAGATCACTCTGACCAAGGCAAAGCATGCGTGAACAGGACCACTCAGCATCACCTTCACCCCGCAAATCCACTATACTCTCCTTACATTCCACTGTTTCTGAAGTATCTTCTCATTGTTACCTTCTGCAGCTCAGGACATTGTCTGACCTGGCAGCTCAGATCTCAGTTTTCACATGTATATAACTAGGAAAACAAGAAGTCTCAGAGCCTATGCTGGAAATTTCAAAATCTCTGACTGTGCATGAATCCTTGCAGACAGCAAAGCTTTTCTAACTAAAGATGCACTAACAGAACCCAGCAAAAGGTGAAAAAGAGGAATAAAGACACTGAGAATACTCAGAAGGTTAAACCACCAAATAATGCATTTGTGAGTCAAAGGTTGGTTTCTACTGGGAAAGGCAGCTCTGTGTTCTGGTGACAGATGTGCTGAGCCTTCCTTACTGGTAGTGAATTTAATTGAAAATACCAAGGATTTTGTAGCAACAAGAGTGGCAACATTAGT
Source organism: Setophaga petechia (assembly GCA_024362935.1). NCBI lineage: Eukaryota > Metazoa > Chordata > Aves > Passeriformes > Parulidae > Setophaga > Setophaga petechia. Next base: position 11,627,533 of record JANCRA010000026.1, on the reverse strand, counting down.
CAAGGTGCAGACAAGCTGCAGAGCTTTATCGTGAAGAATGAGATCATCCTGAAAAACAGGACTCACCAGACACTTGCTCAGTACAACTGCCACACACAGGCACACATGCAAGCAATGTAGAGCCTGGTTCACAACTTCTCAGAACCCATTTGCTCCAAAAACTAACACTGCACTGCTGCCAGCCAAACCACAAGTTGGCTTCTGCTCAGGCTTTATTTGGAATAAAAGAAAAGGAAATGTGAAACAACAATGGCTTTGAACTTAGCACATGCCAGACCATATCTCCAGCTGGTCTGAGTCTACACTTAAGTCACTGTAGATGTGTCAATTTATATCATTTAAGGCTTAACTCTATGCCAACAGACCAAGCCTCTATGCTACAAATCATCTCCTCCACATGCCTTTGTCTTTTCCTGGACACTTTGCATCAACTCCCTTCACAAATCCCATATTTCATTCCATCCTCCCCAGATGAGATACCCTCTGTCTTTCATTTCTGTGTGCTACCCCACTTTTCTGCTTCAGCACCTCAGAGCTGCCCATAGGAGCATTTCAACATTGTTAAAAATTATATCCACTCATAAAGCCGGTACAGCTGTGTCACCTCTCCACTAAAGGACATGGGAAGTGTATTGGCCACTGAGAAGCTCAATATTCAAACCAGCCACCAATAGATTTCAATATACTTATGTCCAGAAAGATATAAATATGCAATACTACTCTCAAAGAGCAGAATCAGTTGTGCAAAACCTGCTCTATTGTTAGCAGTGTTACATTTGATATTTGTTGTTTTCCTAATTTCTTGTACCCAAAGAGAGACACATATTTCCACATATGACTATCACTAGGGACAGTGAGGGGCTCTGGGGGCTGCAGAAAGTTTTGCACCACACTGCACGCTGCCATCTGTGATGAAAAGAATCCTTCTGAGGGGACTCAGCTCCACAGCCAAATGCGTGTGAGAAGTATAATAAGGAGCAGCTTTGAAGACTCCTGGATGCACTTTTAGGAGGCTCAGTTATGATTTCCATCCCTATGCACAACTCATTCAAAATTCAACAGCAACAGATAGCCAACATGTGAAACACTCATTTTCAGCAAACCAGGAAATAGCTTCTCTCCTGATGGATCTGTGAGCACAAATATACACAGGCACAACCATTGCAAAGACAATGCCATAAATACACATACCATTACAGCAACAGAATCGTCAATCCCAACTCTGGATACAAACTCAAATGGAAACAGGCCAAGAGTATTTCTTAAAATTTTGGAAATATAAAGGATTGTGGTATTATAAATTCCTTGATATTTTATATTTCAGAAACTGCAAGACACTCACATAAATTAACCTACTAATTAATCTCTCTCAGAAGTGTACAAACAATGGAGTCAGGGGGAACAGCAGCATTTCACCACAAGCAGGTGGCTTTGCTCAGGACTGAGGTGCAGAAGCCAAGAAATATAAAACAATATAAGGAAAGGAAAAGCTGCTGCTGGGTAAGAAGTATGTTCAAAACCAACTAGAGGCTATGGGCCCAGTCTAGCAATTCTAGACACACTTAAACCAATCTGTTAAGTCTTGAGTTAATGACCACTTTCTGTACCTTCACCATGATGCGTATTCAGGCACTATAGTTCACCACGGACTGCCTCAGTCTGCAAACCTTCAAGGCATGAACTTTCCTTGGTTACCTGAGTTAGTGCTTCCCCAGACTTCCTTGTGCCACTGCCACAGAATTTGACATTTCCACAATGGACAGGAGTCCAGCAGCTCCTCTTCCTCCTCAAAACTCATTTCTCTGTAGCCAGACAACCAGAACATTTGTCTCCCTACCACAACACATCTGATTTTGTTTTTTTCTGTCTTCTCAAAAGCATTTAGAGTCGATTACAACAACTGTCACTGTATCATTCAACATTGCCGGGGCAAGGTGATGTGGCTACATGCTTCCTTCTCGGGCAGCAACAGCACATGTCTGAAGAGGTCTTTGGAACAGAAGTGAGTCACCTGGAATTTGAGGCAATTGCAAACAACTGACAACCTCTGCACCCTGTTTTTAGATGCAAGTTAGAGGTAACTCGATGCAAGTTATAGGTAAGTCTCTGTGCAATAAGGAAATCATCAGCTTACTTTGGTGCTCAGCAGCTGCTGCTGGGGTACAGGTTCCAGCTCTACCACAGAACAGGAGAGAAATGATGCAAACCCTTGAAGCAAAATAAAATGCTTCTGAGCAAAGCAAGATGAGGTATCTATTGATGGCCGACGCTGCAGTACTGCAATATAATGAATAGGCCATTTCAGAACTGCTGACACTTGGCTCTTTTGCATATTGTTACAGCCACCAGCTTTGCTCCACAGGAAGAGCAACAGAATGACAGAAGTGGCAGGTATTTAGGAAGAGCAAGACTGAAGGATGTGGCTTATCTCCCAGTCACAATGCAACACCCCTGGTTCCTCTCCCAACACAAGTAAAAGGAGGAATTTTGCTGTTTCGGTTTGGAAAGAGCGGGCAATCTCAGATGAATTATTGCAATACTGAGATTAATGCAGACTGACTGATAGTGTATCCAAGGACAAGAAACTTTCTCATTCAATCTTACTCTTACATTTGTTTATAACCTTGCTGTTTGATGCTTTACTATTTAATCCATCACACAAACACCAAATTCTGGTTTAGTAACATTGTGGCACAATATGGGCTCAAACACAATCTACCTTTTACCAAACACCAACTAAAGCCCTCTGGCATGCTCCTCACCTTCCCTACTGCCCTGTTGCCATCGTAGCTGGTACTCTTATCAGGCAACTGGGGAAGGCTGATAAGAAAAAAATTTAGGACACTAAGCAGCTACAAAGCAAAAGCATCAACTTCTTTATACAACCCACAATTAAACTGTGCAACTAGTTAATCTAACACAGCATGCCAAGAGCATGAATGTTTCACACAGGCAATTACATTTGTTTATGGAAAAAAAACCCAACAATCCACCCAGGGCTACTGACCAGAAAGATATTACTCTGACTTAAAGGAATTCCTTGAGGGGACACAGTAAACGTAGCTGCAATGTCTGACGATATAAACTCTACACATTCCTAACTAAAGAAACACACTCATGTTATCTAGCAATTAAAAAAAAAAAATTGTCAAATACAGCTATGAACACATATTCAGACACATCTTCTCAGAAAAGCAGTTTTTCAAATGGGCCTCAAAGAAAAGCTACATTTTTAAGAAATGCTAATCTTTAAAATTAGAAGAGCACATGTATGGAAAACCATCTGTGGAAAAATCACAAATCTTTTTCAGTAAAAAGTTCTCAAAACAGAGAGCAACAGTGACCTGAAACATCCAGGTAATTTCCTTCCACAAAGGAATCTGTATGCATTCATTTCAGGCTCTCTTTATACACAGATGTGCACAGATGTATAATTAGTAGTTTAAGACTTTGGTGATAAATAATAATGAGAATTATATAATTAAATATTCTCCGGCATCTGGACATGGTCTACATGGTATGGGGCAGCATAATCTTGTCAGAGCCCTGGATCAGGATTTTTTTAAATCAGTGTCACTTGTGGAGACATTTTACCACCCTAACCTGCACTGAAATAAGCATACCACCAACTGTTTATTTTACTTCACCAACATTTCACTTTTAACCTGCTTTATGTGTGAAATTTCTACCCCCTCAGACTAATGCAAGACCGCCCATGTCCCTCACCCTTGTAGCCTCCATTCAGCCAGGCAGCACACATCTTGGCAGTTGCTTGGCTTTTTGCCCCACCAGCATTCCCTTCAATTACTGCTTCTCTCTAGGGAGATGACCCCTAAGCATCAGCTGCAACCCGTTTCCTTTTGAACCAAAATACACAAAATCCGCTATTCTTAAAATATAGTTTGGACAAGAAATTAGGAGCTGTCTAAAAAATATACTAACAACCTTCTAAAAATTAATTAGGATGAATGTCAGCCTGACAACTGGACAATGAAAAGGAAGTCTCTCAAGGGTAGTGTTAGCCTGATAAATGCAAGTTACTCCTCAGTTGTCACACAGAACTGAGTACATACAGCACAGGATACACCCTGAAAATATGAATTGCATATACTAGCATGAATGGCTTGAATGAATTTTATCATCTGTTGTACACGTTTACAGTGTATTTTATTTATGCCCTTCTTTCTCCCTTCCTCCTCCAGTCCTGAACATGTTTAAAACATCTAAGAAAAGTAAAGGTAGCCCCTATCACACTTACAAGGTATATACCAAGATAAATGAGGCAAAAAAATATCACAATACTGTGACAGAAAGGTATCAAACCTACCTGTTCGCCCACAGGGAAGTTGGTGCACAAGGATTTGGGGCATAAGCACCTGTACCCTAAGCACATATTTAAAAAAAAGTCTTTGGGGGAAGCAGGTTTGTCCTCTTGCCTTTTACAGGTGATTGGTACAGTAATCACTGCACAAGATCTTTCTCACTTTTTGACAGTTTGATGTTCCATACAAGGGCAGTCCTCTAGATCATTGGAAAGATGGGGCCAACTAAAAGTTTCCTACTCACAAACAGTGCTGTTTAGAATTAGACTGCTGTCAAGGTTACCCTGATACAACCTTGATATTTGCCTGCCACATATAATATGCACAACACTTTGCTGCAAAATTCTTTTTATTTCTGTTAACTTCCCTGCAGACACACTCACTCAGGTAGACAGTCAGAACCCAACCATGGATGTATGTACAGACAATAAATGTAAAATCATAATGTAAAATACCCATGCATTCTAGAAAGGGTTTTGCCCAGGACTCTTTACAATATCAGAGGAAAAGTTTTGCAAAGAACTACTGCACATCCTAAGGATCATATGTGCTCTCCTTGTCCTGCCTATGTGCATAGTGACTGCACTGAAAACAGTAAGTCAATCCACACACAGTTAAGACATCTCTATCTGCAACTCTTCTACCTTCTCAATAGGAAATTAATATAGATAAATGCAAAATATGGCCTCAAAGAGCAATTTACATTTTTCCTTGTAAGTTTTCAGACGCAATTCATATGCTCAAGGAAAATGTATGCTCTCATATTTCTTACATAAACACAGGAAAACTACAAAAAGAACAAATTACTAGAATACCTCCCAGACAAATTGTATTTATTCAGTTCAAAGATATAAATCCTCAGATTTAGGAGGAAGTCCTTGGCTGACACAAGTCAGGTGTGATGGCTTGGAATCCTCCCTCTATAAATCATGTCCTCTGCCTGGGGTTCACTTCTGCTTGAAGAAAGGGACTACAGAATCTGCTGCCTGGACTCCATCAGTCACTGCCAACACAATCCTGATGTGCTTAGTCAGGCAGCAGCTACATTTTTAATGAGATCAAAGAATAGTATGGACTTACCAGCACACTTCCACCAGCCTTTGGCTGTCTAGCTAGGCTCACACCCATCCATTCATCATCTCTGTCTTCCTTACAGGTCTTTCCACAGAGCATGCCCCGAGAATTGCCTACAGAAAAAAAAGGAAAGGCAGCAAGGCAAGGAACGTGAGTTTTAAATACCTACCAAAGAATCCTGACAAAAAAAGAGATTTCCCATCAAACATTTGACAATGCTTTTCTTTCCCCCTGCATCCTGATTATTTATTAGTTCTTGAATGCATTAACTGGGGCAATGTTCTCACTCCTAAGTGGCACCATACACATAAACAGCTGAGGACAGACCCTGTCCCCAACAGCCAGCAGCTATCACACTATGTTCACAGCTCTACTTAAATGAACCATCAAACCATTAAGTCAATGGGAGAGGTATCAGACTGCCTCCTGAATGCAATCTTGAAAATGAGATCAGGGGCACTTAAAAAAAAAATGAGGCTGAGATCCATAGTCCTGTCAGGTAGCACTCACGAATCCATGACAACCTACAATCTGGTAGAGGACAAACCACTTAGCCAAAACGCTATCTTAACACATGTAAACTTCATAAACAGAAATTCTACTTAGTGTCAGTACAAGATGAACAATGCCTTATTGTATAAAGGCAGAAAAAGCAACATGTCACCAAGAAAACCAAAATATTAAAATGCTTCATTCTTTACCACCATTATCCAGCAGGAAGTTTTAGATCATAATTTTACTTTAGGCCTTCACCTTCACCTGCCTCAGACAGTTCATCAAAATAACTGAAGTCAACCCTGATCCCATGCAATGGCATACAAGCGGTCTCACTGACACCACTTTAGTACAAAAAGTAAACACAAGAAATTATTTGCTGTATTATGAGGGAACCCATAGATCACCACATTACCAATAACATCACATATCATGAGCCCATCACAGCATTGCCTGGGGTCACCTCATGCACTCTAACTTCAGCACTGCCTGGAGCAGGCAGTAGCACTCTAAAACACATACATAGTTACCAACATGCTGAAAAGCCACACTGAAGCAGGTGAAAAAAAGAAGCTCAAGTTTAGCAGGGAAAAATCCACATTTACCTGGTTACTCGCTGGAAAGAGCAAGCAAGGTCATTGAGAGGACACCAGCACCAGTGGGATCTTATTTTGTAATGCTGAAGAGAATACGATACTTTTGCTAACAGTGTTCAAAATCCATCAGGAAAGGCTGATGGCTGCCTCTCAGTATTTTGGGGCCAATTTGAAGTTGGAAGAAGGACTACTGGCCATGCGGCTTGGATTTTTTTGGTTGCCTCCTACTGTCCCAACATCATAACTACCCACCTCTCCCCATATCCAGTTCTGTGCATCTTCTGTCAGGGTTGGTATGAACTCGACATTTAAACACTGCTCCTGGGGACTGAACAGAGGTGCTGTATTTAGATTCTGCCTTGGGAGCACCAACCAAGACCCTGGAAACCAGAAACAAAGCAACAAGCGATTAATTTCAGGAGGAAAGGAAAAAAATCCACCAACACCACATTGCTAGAGCTTCGCTAGCAAAACCACTTACAGCAATCTTGTAAAACAATGACACTGATTCATGAACTGAAAACACCACACACAATAAAGGCAGTGCTGTGCTTCTTCACAGTGAATGCTCAAATATTTCTAACAAATAAAATTTCCATTAGGATTGTACCACATTTTAAGTGACACACCCTCACGACACACCTTCCAAAAGCTTTTAGGATAGCATTAAGAGCACAACAGCATCTGCATCCATTTTTCCTCAGTTTTAGCTACATCAATCCAGAACTGATACACACACAGCAGATAAAATCTGAACCTCCTGCTGGCTGCAGTCTTGCCAGGCAGCACAAGATTTGTAAGCTTGTTTAGAAAGTGGAGGCACCCTATTCTCAGAACATTTTATATAATTACATCTTGAATAAACAACAGCAAGAAATCAAACCAACAATACAAGCATATCTCTTCCACAATACATTGCTATCAACCAACATTTATCATTAAGGTTGTGAAGACTTTACCTGGACCTCACATGAGATCTAGTGTTTCTGGGAAGCACCAATGGCCTGCTCTGACCATAGGGTTACCCTCAAAAGAAAGATGGTCAGCACTTTTTAATCACTTGTGCTAGGATCTAGTTAAACTCTTTAACAACCGGGCTTCTATCTTCTAATGCCCTAAGGGATGCTTTTTGAGGAGGATTACAGGGGAAGCACAAGTATTGATGCACAAGTATTTCACTGTCTCCTCATTAAAAGGACATTTTTTCTCAAGCGGTTGTGACCCCAGACCTGGGCAGATGAGGAGGAAGAAGGAGGTTAAGCAGGAGGAGGGCAGCTCCAAGGAGAGTAGTGGGGAGCACCAAGTAGCTAAGTAACAGTTCAGCAATTCTCTTGTACTGTCATGCATGACAGATCCCCTGAATGTAAAAAAATCCTCACTAAAGTTAAGCCCGGGGCTGGAACTAAGGGCAACCACCCCCAAAGGGCTAGGGCTCCAGAAGTCCCCTGTGCAGACCCAGGCTGCTACCTGGGAGGCAGCAGCAGCAGCTAACCGAGGAGACACTGCTCTTGGTTTAGCCACTAAAGAGCTATTGGTGCAGTGTAAGCCTGCATACACAACTCTCTCAGGACAATCCAGCACCAGCCCCCAAACTGATGTTTTCCCTGTTCTTAACAACTTTTCCCTCACCCTCCAACCTAAAGCTCCATACCAATCACCACTCATCATCACCATCCCAGTACACACAAGGAGATCCAAGGCACAAGGTGTGCACTTGTCCAGGGCCAACCTGAGTCATGTAAAAGAGCTTCTCCTGCATCAGAGCCTCATCTGTACATAACAGGACCCTATCTCCACTCCTGACACACTGCTTTGGATCTTGGATGCAACAAAACTGTCCTGTGGTAAAAAAAAACTGATACATTTACAAAAATATGAGAAACACCTGTGTCAAGTGACCATTTTCTCTGAGATTTTATAGGCTAAACTGTTTTGGAGAATTCTAATGGAATTGCACTCTTGCACTCTGTTACACATATCACACTTTCACAAGTGAGAAGAATTAATGTCCAAAATACTTAAATTGCTAACAACTACAAAGGCTGCACACTTGGGGAGCAAGTGCAAAGGCGCTTGAAAAATAGCTCTAAATGGAAATCCTACTAGGCAGGCAGCAGATATTAAACCAAATGCCAGTCATTTCATTTACACAGGCAATGAATGCATAACATTCACTCATTGAGAGTCACGAGATCAAACATGATCTTAAAGAGCTACAGGTTCAAAGTGCAAAAAGAAACACCATGTTTCTATAACCTGTTATAACAGTAAGATAATACAGGTCACATCAAACTCCAGTTTAAAACAGGTTCTGTTCTAACCTAAGAAAAATAAATATGATTTAGTGCACAAGATACCTTGGGTTGCAACATGAAAGATAGAGACAATGGAGCCTAAATTACGCAGCATTTTCATCTCTCTTTAAAAAGACGAATGGGAAAAATTGATAATTAGCAATTCGAGTAGACTATTGGTACAGATAATACTGCTGGTCTTGAGCAATTATACTTTTCAAAAAGAAAATGTACATTGCCATTTCTTCATGTGGACTAAGCAGAAAGAAGCAGTCAGTGATGTGTGCCAATGGCAAATTTATTTTGGATTGTCTTGAATGTCCATGCTTTCAAATTTGGTATTTCACACACAGCACATACTACGTCATCTTAGGATTTTGTCTCATTCTCTCACTCTTGCACCTAAAACCCAGCAGTCAAAGCCTTTGCAGAGCCACTGCTTCATCTAGCATGATCCATGCTCACTCATGCCCTAAGATGGGAAACAGGAGGTTTTCTATTTGTTCACATGGGTTTTGGTTGGTATTTGTTACATAATAATTACTTCAATTTTATTCAAAGGTTCGAGACTGGAATATTTCCTTTGTCAACAAAAAGACTTGCTTACTCTTTCACTAGCTTCTGTATGTAATGCCTTAAGTGTTGTAAGGAAGTCACCCATTAAACTATCATGAGACTTTTCAGCAGACCTGGACAGACAACTCATTTTCACCTAAATACTTTGGGACCCCTGGAGCAAAAAAAACACCTGCTTGTATCTCCTCTACACATTTAAATCACCTTTGAAATCTTGTGCAATATTTATGAAACAGCACAGCAATCAGAGGAAGTGTTTTTTCTCTGCTACTATATCAAATCAGAAATACATTTCAAAATGAAGTCTAAGGGTCTAATAAAGTCTTCTCTTATTTCAGTGCTGTGGAGTCTTGTCTGACATGAACACAGAAGATATAAATAGAAGAAGTACAACTTTCCAATATATTCCAAATACTTTAACCAGCATTTGTTTAAAATTACTGATTTTTGCAGTACAGATTTCCAATGGTACTATATGACTACCTGGACAGTCGGCAAGGAGGTACCAGGTACCAATTTCTCCAGCCTTTTGTCAAAAGGCTTACTATGTGAGTAATACTGTCTGCAGAGATTATTGATGAGTGCAGGTTCTCACAACCATACTATTCTATGGGAAACCTCTAGAATATTAGTGAGTAGCTACATGAAGATACCTTGAAGGGGAAACCTCATCAAGAGAAAGATGTTACTTCTATGGAGAAAGGTAGAGAACCAAGAACAGGAGGAGGGGAGTTTGGAACTATTTCAGCCATTTTCCTTGAGGCGTACAGAAATCTGTGAGCAAGCAAGCAAGGTCATCCCACTGGCTCAGTGAAAAAAGTATTGGGGTTTAAACCAAAATAGGGAGTAGAAAGGACACTTAACTTTCTCTTCTTGCACTCATACTCACATGATCAACGACAAACATTTTTATCTGTATTGAGAAAACTATGCAGGTGCATGGCTGGAAACCATGACACTGAAGGAGTTGCAGCAGCCAATTTCATTGGATGATAAGAAGCTTTCTTGGCCACAGAGAAATTCACACCTCTTTAAAATTACTTCCTGAAGAACAGTAATGATCACTTCCCTGGTGACTGACCCTCAGGACATACAGATTTGGAAATTAGGTGTTGCATTTAACAGAAGGAACAGTGAACAGTAGTGCAGAGCTGACCAATGGCTGGAGAGATGCCAAACACATTAAGCATCAGCCTACAGCACATCAGCAGTGATTAGACAATGACAATTTAAAGACTGAGGACTGTAGGAGCCTCACCTCACTGCAATGGTACACGTTGAGAAAAAAAATCTTTAAGTATCCTCACATAACACAGCTCATTTCAAAAGCATACCAAAGGAGCGTGCCATACCATCATATCCCAATTGAGTTTCTCCCCTTTAGAAAGATCCCTGTTACTTCCAAAAAAAAAAAAAAAAAACCACAAACCAGTTACTTGAAATAAAACCCTGTGTTTCATCCATGACACACAGAACAAGAAGCAGGAGGGCTGGATGATCCATAACCAATGACAGCAACCTCAGGTTCCTCGAAATTCCATGGCAGAATCTACAGCATCACTGCTTAGATTATACACACAACACCCAGTCTCCACTGGGTCAATCTGTTCCCACACCTTTGATAAATAACACAGAGAATAAAAATTTTCAGCTCCCCTGAAGTTGCTGAATAGAGCTTAAAGACTAAGCTGACAAAAAACCCAAGAAAGGATATAAAGGTATACACACAGGATGATAAATGTGAGTGGAACCAGTGGAAAAACAGATAAAGAAAGCTACAGTGTTTGTTCAGGCAAGTTATGTGAGAAGAAGCAATAGCACGTGCCCAAAGAAAAAGTTCAAGGAAAGGTCACCTTTAATATTGAAGCATTCAGTGCATACAACCACCAGAGACCCCTCTCAATAAACCTCCAGAACCATAAAAGGACTTTCAGAAAGAGATAGATGCATGTAAAATATTTCTAGGAAAGTCATGCTTATTTATTAGATAAGAAACACGTTTTAATGAATATATATGATTATGATAAGCACCTTGTTGTAAAGTCTCACAACATATGCAGAACAAGGAGAGATCAGCTGCATGTCCTGTGCAGATAAAGAATGCCTGCTTTCTATTGTTTCAAATTGTATTAGAAAGTTTATTCCATCCAATTTTGAACTGCCTTCCTTCTGGTCGACCATGAGTTTACATGACACGCATTACAACACATATCAAGCAGCCCAAGATGCAGATCAACCTTCATTATTTCAGCAGCAGCACAAACTGGTGAAGAGTAGGGCTGAAGGAATGGTGCAACAGCACAGAAACCAGACTCTTTCTTTATTGTAAAACTCACAGCAGGACACCATGCAACTAAACTGACTTTTCCATGCCAGATTATTTTGCCAGAGAAGTTGAAACAGTCACCCTGGACTTGCTGACAGATTTGAGGGTGTCAGCAAGAAGAGATCATAAGGAGGGAAAGGGGGAGAGACTAAAATAACATCTTATTCATTTTAAAAAAGAAGAATCAGAGATTTCAAATTATTACCACCTTTTATTTGGGAAAAAATGTGGGGTTTTTTTTTTTTCTTTTTTAACTGTCTGGGGCCATTTCTTGGCTATTTTTTGAGTCCTTACTCCAAGTTTCATCATTGTATCCAGAGAGCAGAAGCACTTCATCTTGTCCCTGCTCTAAATGCAACCAGCCACTTGGTTTCTTGCTGAAAATGTCAATGATGTACCCATCAATGAGTAAACCTGTCAAGATTTACAGCCATAAAACCCACTTAAGGAAGGAAAAGCAGGCATTTTCAGAAATACAATAATCTCAGCACATCTCTGTTGAGAAACATTTCTTGAGACAAGAAAATGTGCAAAAACAGCTCAATGGAACCATCATTGCAATCAACTATTGCAGAACATGTCAAAGGCACTGACCGGTTCCACTACTGTAGTGGTAGCTGAACACCCAGTTCCCAGTTGTAATTCCTGTGTGCAGCAGCCTGACTATTCACGTTTATCTGATGTAAGATTTCATGCCAAATATCCCACCTCCCTTTTTTTCATTCTACATGAATATTTGGCTCATATGAAGCCTGAAAGGATCACCAAACCATGAACCAGTTTACTGGAAACCTATAGGCATAAGGTAGGAAATAGACAGGTGCCTTTGTGGTCTTGGAAAACAAAGAGTTGAAACATGATATATATATACACACACACACAAATATGTTCATACACACCAGCACATAGACAAGGCTACGGAAAACAAGACAGCTCTCATGTCAGAAGTACATAAGGTGAGTATCAGGTCTACAAGCAACGAAGAGCAAGAGTTCCCTGAATACCTTCAAATTCTTGAGAGCATACTAACATACTAAACAATTTTAGACGGGCAGGAGCCCTATCAGCCTCAGATTTGATCAATCACATTTTTGCAGACTCATATAGTGCTAAACTCACTGGGAAGTCTTCATTGTCCAAAATATCACTGTCTAGTAGTAGCTAAATTATTTTAACTACTTCCCATTGCAGTGTACAGACCCAATCGACATGCGAAAACTGAAATCATAGCTCTTCCTTGGGTATATAAAAATCACAAGAAAAAAGAAAAAAACTTGACACACAAAAATAAACAACAACCCTGACTCTTAAGAGGAGCTTGTTCAGAAAACTGGAAGAAGGCTGCATATACTTTTAGGAGATTAATTAATGACCTCTAGGATGCACACACACATTACAAGCACAACTGCACATAGCACACTAGAATCAAGGGAAGTATAAAAATGCTCGTCGCCCAACTTGTTATCCCAGTGTCATTTGGGAACAGGATTTTGAAGTACGCATGAAAACAAACTTCCTGGTCTCACAATGAAAAGAGGAGCATTCCCATCAGTGGTGACAATCCCACCCTGATGATTTCTGACTGTGCTGATGCTTACAATATTAAGCTGCCCTGAACCCTTTTGGGTGTTAGGCCTAACAACTTTTTTATTTTAAAACAGTTAATGATCTTAGATGTTTGGTTGGTTTGGTATTTTTTCTTCTGGTGCCACAGCACAGGCACCATGAATCAGCTCCATTTTCAAAAAAAATGGAATTTACATAACTGGAGATTTTAATTTGAGCACCAGACTTCTAACAGATCCCTGCCTTCAGACAGATGCCCAACAAAGTCCAGCATGTTTCTAAATGAAGTGGGGCTATCTCAAAGACTCCTCCCTAGTCCACCTTCCCTTCCAAAAATACCACACCAGCAGGTGCTATATGAAGATAATTCATTTTATCAATCAGAATGACAGATACTTACATAAGAAGCAACAAATTCTACCACTTTTTACCCACCACACTGAAGTAGATCAGCATTTCATTCACACCCTTGTAAATCCCCAGCAATTTGTGTTGAATAGAAGTTCCTTTCAGCCTTTGCACCCTTCATTGACTCCTGACCTAAGTTAAGCACTGCTTTAAACTGAGATCCTTTCTTCTCTCAGGGTGCTTTTCCTCTATGAAATCTTCTTGTAAGTCCTTAAAAATGAATGCTCCATGAAAGCCACTATGGAGAAAGGCAGAGCATAGAACTAATTGTGAACTAAAGGGTGTGAAAGAAATTCATTTTCAAAGAACTGTATGCCAGAATGAATAATTTATTTTAACCACAGTGCACCAAAGTTCCAACATCAATAGCTGAATATCTAAGCAAAAAAAGATACAGACATGCTTTGTGGATGCTTACTGGCAGCAGTGGCTGCTGCTCACATTAGAAGGGCACCAGATGACACCAGCTAGGTCCAATTAAGAGAAATCACTTTTAATTCTAACAAAGAGCCTCTAACCTAGACAACAAACAGACTATGTTCCAATGCTCTTTTCAATACACAGGAAAACAAGAAGCTCGCCAATTTCACAAATTTTTGGATGTAGATAAACTTGCGTTCTTCGGCCTTTTTTTGTTTTTTTTAAAGTTACACAGACATTTCCTCTACGATTTGGAAGCGTCTCTTCAGCCTCCGAAGGAATTTTGTCCCTCGCCAGGCAGAGTGCGGGAAGTTTAGCTCCGTGGACGCTGAGTGTGCTGCTCTCGGTGGAAGTTATCGGTATTGGAAACACTTCCCATTAACACGGCAAAACCCATCATCATTCGTACCCCGTGAGCTTTTTCGTACGCAGTCCCCACGATGAGCTGCTAAATATTTCCCGCGAGGAAGGGGGATCGCGTACAGCGTCGAGACATCGGCCGCGGGCCGGCTGGCACTTCAGGACAATTAGGTCACAATGCCAAGCCCCGGCTGCCAGCCCAGAAAGGACATCCCCGCGTTAAAACGACTCCCAGCGCGGGGCCCCCTGCTCCCATTAGAGAAATCCTTCGTGCACAAGGGGCGCGGAGCCCACAACTCTGCCTCCAATCTACCCACACGAAGAGGTGGGCCGAGTGCGGGGAGAGACCCCGCAGTCCAGGGCGGAGGCGCCCCTTCGCGGCCCATGCGAGGGGCCTCGGGTCCTGCCGCGCCGCTGCGGGAGATGCGGCTGCCAGGAGGGATGGATATCCCGGCAGCGACCGCCGGGCCGCATCCCCGCCGCCACCCGCGCTCCCGCCTATCCCAGGCACGCAGGGGCCGTGCTACTCACCACCGTGTGCTATCATGGTAGTGCTGGAGCACCGAGTACCCAAAGAAGGAGCCGTTGGGACCCCGGAAAATCACGGGACGACCCACATCTACATTGTAGGAGCGCACCACGGCCACCCACAGGAGCGCCCACAGAACCCGCGCTCCGCGCTGCCGCGCCTCCGGCATCGTGCGAGTCCTGGGACAGCCGCCCGTAACGGGGCCGCTAAGTGCTGAACTCCGGCCCACCGACCCCACCCTACTCCCGGCGCCGACTCCAAGGTGGCGTGTCCGGGCGCGGCGCTTTTGTGCCCGCCCCGCGTCGCGTCTCGGCCCGTCCCCGCCGCGCCCCGCGCCGCGCGGGCACCGCGCGCCCCTCCGCCTTGGCCGGCCGTGGCGCCGGCACCCCCTGGCGGCCCTGGGCGGTACCTGCCGTGCCGAGCCATGCCGTGCCGTGCCGCGCCGTGCCGAGCAGCACCGTGCCGTGCCGTGCCGCGCCGCGTCGTGCCGCGCCCGACCTCGCCGCCCGTCGGCCCCGAAATGCGCCGTGCTTGGCTCTGCCGCCCAGCTCCTCCCGCCACGGCACCCGCGCGTGTCCCGCGCGGCCCCACGGCCTCTCCATCGGTGTCGCTCTCTTCCACGAAACTGCCTGTCAGCTATGACTTTCTTTCATTTTTCCACCTACTCCCCTTCTCACGCAGCCTCTCCCCCAGTCGGCGCCTGGAGGGGGAAGAAGGAAATTACAAAGTCTAGAGCAGAAAGACATGGAGGAATCAGTCCTGACTTCCAGTAGTTTGAGGCTATCAGCTCTGCTTGAATCTGGCACGCGGAGAGGAATGCTTCCTGAGTGACAGATGAAAGATCTGATTTGCATCACGCCGAAACGCACGGGAGATTTTCTTGGGAAAAGGGAAGCCACGATGAGAGGCAGTGTCTTTTTTCAGGGCAGAAGAAATGAAAATACTTCGGGTAAAAAAATCAGGCCAGTGTCTTCTGGCAAAAGTACTTCAGGTCTGAAGAAGAAGCAGCAACCTTCGTGACTAAGTAAAAGCTGAAAATAATTGTTCTAATACTTGAAAAGTTTGACAATCTGAGAGCAAAAATAATCAGTCAAACGTGCACTAATAGATGAGCAAGACCAAAGGCAAGAAGTCTACTCCAGAGGATAATACAAGGGTGATCATCACTCTGTAGAAAAAGGGTAGGGGAGTTAGGTGCTATAAAACCCTTGGGCTCACAAAGCCCATCCTTTTATTAAAGTGAAAAGCAGTATATTTTATACTCAAAATTCATGTGTTTAGATCCTTCTGAGGACAAAGCCCAGAATCTCAGAGGATAAATAGTTTCTCACATATAATTGTGACGTTCATATGTTTCTGTTAGCCTTGGCTTTGACTATTTAATTCCATGTACATCCCTCATACATAAGAAGGTGCACCAGGAGAAGCAGAGTAAGTCCTGGGAAACACAAGAATAGAGGGGCCAGGAACTCTGATACTACAGGAACTGCTACTTGTGGCAGGTCACTGAAGATTTGCAGCCTGATCCAGTACTTCTTGCATATGCACACAAGAGTTAATGCGTAATTTGCTTCTGATGACACCAGTGATCTCCAGGGAAGAGTGCTGCATGTTGAGGCTCTTGGAAAGCTGTCATGGAAAAACACTCTTGCAAGTCAAATCTTCTTTCAGTGAAGGAGGTTCTTGGTGAAAGAGTAATTCTTTTTCTGCAAACGGTTTGGACCAGAATTTTTTTTCTGTGAGAAGTGAATTCTGGGGTAAGCCATTTCATAGTATCCATGTGGCTCTTTCAAATACATAGCCTGTTTCTGCAAGGGAACATCCTCACCAGGAAGAAGATTGATCTCAATCATTGCTTTTGAGCATCACCCTCAGAGCAAATGCTCTGTGCCACATGTACATGTTGCTGTTTAGAAACTGCCATTTTTGATGTTGACTGTGATGCCAGAAAGCAAACATTAACATAGAAAATTTCAGAGACAGGTTAAATAGAGAAGTAAAAACTACAGAACTTGGTGGTGAAAAAAAAAAAAAAATGAATGCACGTTTCCAGTTACCAAGGTGTTTTATATTGGCCATGTGAAGCTTAGGGGTATAATTATTTAGTGTCCTTGTTCAAGGTGGCTTGTGAAAAGGTTGGAGTAGTGTGAGTCTTCCTTCATCTAACTATGACCAGGGTTATGAAGAAGTGAAAATTTTTCAGTCAAGTCTGAGTGGCACATTGCTCACTATCAAATAAAAAGGGAAAGTTACTTTATCAATAAATTCAGCCTTAAGTGTATGATCAAACTGCAAGACTTGATTTGTTTATTGGTGCATCACGTGAAAACAGCAGGGCATTTATGTCATATTAGCAGGGAGATTCATAACATTTAATAGAAAGATTTTCACAGGGATTTAATAACTGTGCAATCAATATGGATAAAAGTAATCTGATTTAGGGAGAAAGTCAATACGCCTCAATTAAGCAAATTCCACAAATGACACACAATCATTAGCACTACAAAGGCACATCTCTGCCATTTGAAGCAAGTGTTGGGGATTTTCAATTAATTACCTGGGCACTAAATGTTGCTCAGACAGCTCTCAAACCGAGTTAAAGAAAATGTGGAGATACGCTAGAGAGAACACTGTGTTCATCCTTCTCCAGAGGGGGGAGGGAAGCAAAGCAACTAGATGAGGTGAATGGAATACTTGTCTTTCATGTTGTAGAGTGCTCTCAGGAGGACATATTTCAACTACAAGTGAAACACAAAAAATTGTGTCAGTCTATAAAAATGTCAGCTCTCCATTCTTTGCAAGTAAGAGTATCCAGGGAAAGGCTAGGAATATGGTAGTTCCATCCTTTTTTTTATTGCACATCCAAATACTGAAGTCATCTCACAACATTTAATCCAACAGGAATTTTGTCAGTCCAAACAGAAACAAAAACAGAAACGCCTTGTCTCAGTGGCATATATTTAGCTGATAAAATTCTGGCATGACATTTATGAAAGCAATGGGGCATCCAACTGCATCGTCAAGGACAATAAAAATGTACAGTTAAATGAATATGATGGTAAAACTAAAGGGTGAGAACAGAGAATAATACATTAAATCATATACCATAGAATTCTCTCCTCGCTGAACCCAAATCCTGGTGCAAACCTTGTGTGTAGGAACCATTCAAACCAGGAATAGCTATAATAGGCACTTCTATATCTCTGTTCTCACTGTGTGAGCCTTGATGTTTGTATCATCTAGAGAAGTTCCATATCTGCACCATAGGGCCAATTTGTACTTTACACCTAACTATATTTAATTAAACACTGTATTTTGGCAAGACTCAGTCTCTAGATTAGTTTATAAATTAGAAACATTATCTGTAAATTGAGAATCAACAGTGAAATAGCACCCTTGACAATACTTTTTAATTAATAGTGGAACTTAGGAAAAGAATGTCCAATGCAATAAAGTTGTGGCTGTGGAAAGAAAGTGAAAATTAAAACAAATGCCCCATTGTCTTTATTGCTTAAAGATTCAGCTATGTACAGACTCCATTCATCAAGAGTAAGCATTAACAGGTAAGTTGTCTTCCTGAAAGCTTCTCCACCCAAAATGGCACTTCAAAGATGATTATATATATATATATATAAAGATAAATTTGTTCCTGTACTGGACGTAGTGAACTCAACATTGGTTTCCTTACTTTTACCAATACCTTACTTAATTTAAAGTTAATTCTTCACACATAATTCTACTTATCATTTGCCTTTCTTTGCATTTGTATTGAAATAGTGCTGAGGTTGAAATTTTACCGTCTGTTTCCAGTTTCTATGCACAAGTAACTTAATTTTCACTTCCCACAGGCACCTACAACTAACAGCTGCTGTAAGCCTATTTAACAATCTTTTTTGAGCCCTACTTGTTTGGGTGCAGATTTCTCTTCCTGGCCCTCAGCTCCCTCCTGCTTGCTCTTAGCCACAGGTGGGGAGAGGATGTGCTGCTGAGTGGGGATGGGATGACACCTCCTTCTCCCACCCTGGCATCCATCAGCCAGGACATGGTAACAATTGAGAGGGCATCCCATAATCTCATTTATACAAAGGCAGCTGCCTCTCCCTATCATTATTCATATAGTTATGTCAGTAACTCAGTATTAAGGAGGTTTTAACTGAACTTGTGTTAAAGGTTTCCCATTGCAGTGGTGAGCCTTGCTGATTGTTCCCATGCATTCTTTATATTTCTATGGCAAGTGCTTAATGCAAGGAAATCAGTAACTCTGTAAATCAGGTCCTAATGATAATACTGCAGTTTATTTTCAGTCAGTTCCCACAGAACTCTCTGATCAAACCCACCTACAGACTCAGCTGAAAAGAGTTCAGGAGACCAGACTTAGATGAGATGTTTTCCTGACACTTCTCGTAGCTCTTTTTGCCTACCAAGTAAAGAGCATCCTTGTAAACTCTTCTTCTGCTGTGGCTTCATTCTAAAGACAGATTGTGCTTGCCTTCCCATTGAAGGAGAGGAAATGCTACCAACTTTCGTTGCACTGCAAGGACAGTGGGAGAGACTTCTCTTTCTTTTCAAGGCCTCATCACTGTTGAAGCTGTCTGAGAGAGGGGTGTTCCTTTGTAAGGAATATATAAAAGGAGTAACCGTAAAATACCAAAATATTTATATATATAAATAAAATATTAGCAATATAAAGCATTTGGGCTAAAGAGGAAACTCTCACTTGCCTACCAGAGAACTAGCCTGTCAATTACTACAGCCATGCTGAGAGGAACTGAGTACATTTCTACTAGTGTGATTTCAGTCTGTCAGACATCAAATCACTTCAAGCATCTAGACTTAGAGGCAAAATCTAGACTGCTGTTGTACAAACCTTTCTACATTATTCCCATTAAATTAATGAGATGTCGCCCTCAATTTCTGCATCAAATGCAAGACTAATTACTTTTGTTGGATAACATGTTCAGGTCGAGTTCACGTCTGTGATCCTGCCCCAAGAGGTTTAAACCTCAGGCCACTGAAAAACTGAGTGAGGTGCTTACACTGATCTCCTCACATAATATATCAATTTAATTCCTGCTTGTCTCTTCTTTCATTGTCAGTGGGTAGCTTTCCAGCTAGAGTAAATAGATAAAAAGGAAAATTATTCTCTTGCTGATTCTGTTATTTACTGTTGTTAGCTCTTTGGCCACTGTCTCTTACCTTTTTCATAGACCTATACTAGGATTTTCCAAACAGATTGAGAATCCTAGAAGTTTCACCTGCATGGAAGACAGAATCACAGAATCAATTAAGTTGGAAAAGACCTCAGAGATCATCAAGTCCAACCTATGACTGAAGACCACCTTGCCAGCTAAACCATGGCCATAAGTACCACATCCAGTCTTTGCTCAAACACCTCAGGGACAGAGATTCCACCATCTCCTGGGCAACCCAGTCCAACATCTAATCACCTTTTCTGTGAAGAATTTCTTCCTAATGTCCAAACTAAGCCTCTCCTGGCAGTACATAGGACTCTGTCCTCTCATCCTGTCTCTTGCTGACTGGCTCTAGAGAACAATAAAGTCACCCACAAGTCCCCTGTTCTCCAGGCTAAACAACCCCATTTCCCTCAGCTGCTCTTCACAAGGCTTGTTTTCCAGACCCTTCACCATCTTCGTTACCCTTCTCTGGACTTATTCCACTACTTCAACATCTTCCTAAATTGAAGGGCCCAGCACTGGACACAGCACTTAAGGTGCTGCCTCAACCACACTAGGGTTCCCTGGTCCTGCTGGCACACCATTGTCGATACAGGTGAGGATGCCACTGGCACTCTTGGCCACCAGGGCACATTCCTGGCTCATGTTCAGCTGCTGTTGACCAGCACCCCAAGGTCCTTTCCCACCAGGCAGCATTCCAGCCACTCTGTCCCCAGCCTGTAGCACTGCCTGGGGTTGTTAGGGCTAAAGTGCAGGACCAAGCACTTGGTCTTGATGAACCTCATGCCGTTGGTCTCAGCCCATCAATCCAGCCTGTGCAGAACCCTCTGCAGAGACGTTTTACCCTCCAGCAGATCACTCCAACACAACCTGGTATCTATGAATCTGCTGCTGGTAGACTCAATCCCCTCATCCAAATCATAAATAAAGATATTAAAGAGGACTTGGCCCTACACAGATCCATGGGGTGCACCACTAGTGACCAGACACCAACTGGTCCATTGCAAATCTTGGAAGGTACAGAACCCGGTGATTTAATTAAAAAATCACCTTCCAGCTAAAAGACTAGAGTGGAAAGAGAATTTTCAGAGCCTCATATACAAAAATTAATTGTCACTCCATAGGTATTTAAGGGATTTATTTTCTTAAATTGTACTCTTTCAGCAGCAAGCCAGTTTTAGTGTACCAGCCATTATGCTATTGTCTTGAAAAGTATACATTAACACTGCACTTAAACACTTGGCCTGGCTTTCAGTACTGGGATTTATTTCAGTCTGATTCATGGTAAATTTGTGCCATAAATGCATCATATTTATAAAATATTTATCACATGTTGTATACCAGTAACTGAAGGAATTTATCTGAGCCAGGGAAAAGAAACATAAATCCATCAGGTATTGTAAAGCAGGGCCCTCGAAGAAGGGAGAAATGATGCATCTGACTCTATTGATATCAGAAGGCTAGTTAATTATGTTATTATATTATATTATTCTATATTATATTACATTATATTACACTACATCTAAACTGAATCTGCACAAGCACTCACCTCAACTGAACAGAATCTTGTGACTGTCCGCTGACCGACAGTCTGCACACACGCTTGGTCCTGATAGGCCAAGGAAACAAAACACCATCACTTTGGGTAAACAATATTGCATTCTACTTTTGCACAAACACAGGCGCACCAAATGAGATAAGAATTGTTTTTTATTCCTCTGAGGTTCCTCGCTGCGATTCCCAGAAAATATCCTTGGGAAGTTGTGCCTTGCTTTTCTCTGTAAAGAGAAATGCAGCCACAATGGGGCAAATTTTTGTTATTTGCTTGGGGTTTTTTCCTTTCTTTAGTAGATCCAGATTTCTGAATTTTCATACTCGTGTAACAGACCTCTATTTAACAGTCTCTATTCAACTATGGCATGTGCTTCATATAAGTATATGCTTAAATATGAGAATATGCTTGTACCTTATTGACCTAAGGGGAACTGAATGGCAGACCTGAAGCCAAGCACATGTTTTGGGGTGAACAGGTGTAGTGGCTAAAAGCTGGCCTGGAGGCCTTACAGTTTTAATTAATCCCAATTATAATTTTATAACTTAAATGTAAGTAATTATATAAAAATTACCCTAATTTTATAGTTTGACCAGTCTGGGCTGTTGGGGAGCAGGTCTAGGCCATTGAGGGCAGGAGCAGCCATTGCCCAGTTAGTCAGGTAGCAACTAATTTAACCAATCAGAATAAACTGTGTAGATTTCCAAAACTGCTAAGGCAAACAGCTCTCAGTAAAAGTCGGCTATTGTCACATGAACATGGAGTTTTGTGTCATCACTTCCGTCTCAACTGTGATGAGTGGTGAACCCCAACATGATTAGCAATAGCCCGGCCCTGGGGATAGTGGCAGAGATGGAACCCCAGTGGGACTCTGAGAGAGCTGCCAACAGCCAAAAGCTGCGGAGGAAGGCGGCTGGAGGAGCTGGGGAGGTCCGGACCTTGGAAATAGAAGCTGCAGGGGACCCTTGTAAATAGAAGACTTTAATAAAAAGAAGAAGCAACTGGAGAAGTGGGAATGTGATTTTCTACAGAGAAGTGGCTCAGAGCCATGGATTACACACAGCCACAAGAGCCGCAGCAGAGATGCCTCAGACACTACCCACTGGAGAAGCAGCAGAGAGAGTGAGTGAACCCTTGGGCATGTGGGTTGGGAGGATAGGCAGGAAGCCAAGGGATGGAAGGCCACTCTCAGGTACACCTCTCCCTGTGGCACCACCCAGCCACGCTGCTGCCGAAGCTCCCCGGCGACCACTATTGGCAATGCCTGTTTCGTGGGCGGGTTCACCCATACTGCAAGCGCCTGAGCCGCTACTGTTGGCATCGAGTGTGCAGGCGCAGTGCCTGAGCCCGCTCACACTGCAGCTGCTGACATCATCTTTATACTCCCCAGCCTGTATTGCTGTTGGGACATGTGGCATGCCCCTGCCTGCATATGATGGGGCTACACAACCAGTGCGTGGTAGGCCCACTAACGGCTATGGAGCGCAAGCGGAACCTGGAAGTCAAGCAGTGCTCAGCACCAGAAGCGCTGTTGCAGAGCTGCAAGCCTCTGAACCCAGAAGTGTTGGTGGGAGGCTGCCGGCACTTGGTGCTGAGGGACACCACATCATACCACATTCACAGCTAGGGCTTGAAAAGCCCGAGGGACATTTTCTATTAACACATTCACAGTATCCCAACCAGGGGGAGCCGAGCTACCACACCTTTGCTGACCTGCGAGATGCTTCCACCACACTGCCTATATCGATTAACATATGATCCAGCCAGGTCTTGGAAACAGATAAAATTAACAGCTATTGCAGAAGGAGATGTCAACAGCACTGAAAGGATTTCTGTGACCATACTTTCATTATCATTGGCTGGCCAGCAGCCTGTGGGTGGAATGATTAAAGCATTCCCAGCACCCGACCGGTATGCTTCCTTTCAGTGGCAGGTCTTCTCTGAATTACACCAGTTAGCCACCAAATATGGACTGGGGTCTCCAGCAGTAGCAAGCATGCTACGACTTTTAACTACCAATGACACCTTTTGATATCAAGCAGATAGCAAAGATGTTTTTTGTGCCCCAGTCCCATATATGATGTTCAAGTCCACCTGGCAGTGATATGCAGAGGACCAGGGGCTGCAGAATCCAGAGGTTCCGCAGCAAGATCCACGATCTGGGGCAGGAGTTGCTCAACTTATGGAACTACCCTCTGTTAGACAATCCACCGTTACAGGCATGCTTACCCCCTCTAATATTGCCACAGGCCAAAGACTTGGGAATACAAGCCCTGTTGAAGGTTGCAGACATGGCAACACCGACTCAAAAGTATTCTACAATTAAACAGGGCCCTAAGGAACCATATATACCATTTATGGAGAGGTAAGAGATGTCATGAATAAGCAAATAATAAATAATGATACAAGAAATCAATTAATACTACAATTGGCACAGGCTAATGCAAATGAGGACTGTAAAGAGCTATCAATTTATTACCGAAATAAAATCCACCCTTAAGTGAATTAATTGATTATTAGGCTGAGATCCTAGTGGTCACACAAGCTTTGGTCACTTGTTTAAAGGTCCACTTTACACAGCTTTCAAATATCTTGTTTGGCATTCTTGGCACATCTGCTATCCATTATTCAGCTATTCAATGTTTATTATTCCACATGTTAACTATCATACATTCCTTGTATGAAAAGTTCATACAAGCAATAATCTATTTTAATTTTGAGAGATCCAAACCTATTCTCTACACAGAGAAGACACTTTTTGAAGTTATGTGTGTGAACCCAAAGTTTGAGCTTTAACCAAATAACCCTTCTGCAATCCAATTGTTTGTAAATTCTCTGCTATGGCTTAATTTGGTGTATATTGCACCTATAGAGAGTTCAGAAAAATAAACTGTGGAACACTGTAGAACTCCATAGGACTTGCTATTGGCCTGAGCTATGCCAGAAGCAGCATAGTTATCAAGCTTAATAATGTGGAAAACACTGAATCTGGGCATCTGGTTAGCAAGAAGGATATTGTTTGATGCCAGTGATTTTAGAAATAATAAACAGTAAAAAAGAAAAAAAAGCCAAATGAAATGAACCCCTCAAACCCCCCTGCTCTCCACCAGGACAGAATTTTTGGCAAGTACAATTAAATTTAAATCAGTGGATTTAAGACAAGGAATTTGCATTCCCCAGAGTGATATTCACTATAAATAATGTAGAGAGAAGCACAGCAGATGAGATAACACAGCAAGTTCTCTTGTTTATGAGCAACATTATTAATATACCTCAGTGACTGGTCCAGCTATAAGAGAGATTCTGGGACAAATTCAACAGTAACAACCCTGCCATCACATAGATTAGCAAGAAAATATGACAAATTTGGAGGTCAATGTGACAGTTCCATGGTTCACTCTCTGATTTCTAGCCAGTTGCTACAACATCACTCTTTTAAAACAAAGTCACACACTCTTAAGACCAACCAGGTGGTACTAGTAAGGTTCGAAAAGTCTTGGGATGTTTTCCAAAATGGAGACAGTAACTGTTGTGCCCAAACTGAGAGACTTTTTTGGTATAGTCTCCTCCATCAAAAATAAAAAGTCTAAGCTCAGTCATAACTCCAATTTCAGAGAAAAGCAGAACCTCTCAAAAAAATTAAGAGTATATTATGGTTCCCTGGCCTCCTTCTGTGTGCCTAGAGACTGCACGTCCCAGGTGAAAGCAAGCCATGCTTCTGTCCTCAGCAACATCACAAACAAAACAGGGACCAGCCTGGTTAGGCTGGTCACAAAGCACTTAAAATCAGTTGAGATATTAATTGCCCTGCCTCCCCTGACATATGATAAATCAGTCCACGCATCCCAGTGAAATATATTAAACTAACTACACTCACAACTATTTGATAGCAGTAGTGACATATAAGATATACTGCATTTATTTGATTCCCTAACTACAGTATGCCACTACCACTGCCACAAAAGGCTTTCTGAAAACCATCATGATCCTGATGATGTCTACAAATATACCTAAGTTGACTTCTATTTTTAGTCAATATTAGAGTTTATCTAAAATAAACATTACTTACAGCTTCCCTAAAGTCACACACACTCTTATTCTCAACTTAAAAATAAGTAGTTGATTTCATGGATTTGCCTCTTATGTTCAATCTCCCCATTTTATATAAAACAAACAGGGTATCTGTGCTGTCTAGCAGCTCATTGAAAGTCATTCTTCATCTTCTCCCTTAAAAACTTATTTCCAAGGAAATACTGATGCACAAGCTCTGGAAAGGGTCAATGAAGACAACTGAAATGAAATGTTTAACAAATTGAACATAAAAGAGGAGCTGAGGAGATTACCTGTACAATGAAAGGCTGGCCGTAGCTGTGACTGTTGCCCAGCAGCTCTCCAACCTGCAGTGTTCTTGCCTAGAGGAAACTGCTCTGCCCAAACTTCTGGCTTGCCCTGTTACTTTACTGAGGTGTCCACATGCACCCAGCCAGGTGTGACATCAAAGCGTAGCTCTCCAAGCAAAAAGGCTCTCAAGGCTCTCTCTAATTACAAAAAAAAAAAAATTCTTTAAATAAGTTTTCATATCACTACAAAGAACTAAGAAAGGGCAGCCTATACTGCATATGCTTTAGAGCCTAAACCTAGCAGGTCCTACGTGTGGCCATGAGCAACACACAACAAAGCCACTGCATCTCCTTGTAAGACCTAATTCATGCTGGCCATTGTCATGGGTACATTCTTCCCTCTGTTATCACACTGAGCAAGTCACATTTAAAAAAGACAACATTAAAACCCCAGCAGATGTAGGATAGATACAACTAAATATAAAGGCACACCCAGATTCCCAGGGACTAGCATGGCAGTTTCATATTTACTCACTGGTTGAACAAGGAGAGCACTCTAAGACCAGATCAAATTCCATACTATTTTTAAGTAGCATGTGAATACTTGCATCTTGAGGAAGAGAACACACAACCAGGATCTCTTCTGTTCATCCTGTATCTATCTAGCAACATTTCTACCAGTTCATTCTAGAAATGAGGTCCCACCCTAGCAGAACCTGAGTAAAATACAGAGAAACTGTGCTTCACCTCAAACACTTTACTATCCTGAGAATCATTATGTTCTGAATGTGCTGAAGCTGAGAGGGGAAAAAGAAAACACATTTAATTTAGCTAATGTTGTGGTTTAATGAAAGTCTGTTTTTCAGCTAAGGGAAGGCAGGGGCAAAGGTGGTTCCCTGTGGGGACTTGCTGGAGCTAGTGAACTGGCTGGTTTTGATGGGCTAATCAGCTGGCTAAATTTGGGGATTGAGGCCTGGTTGGACCACTTGAAGGAGTTAAGCACACCCCTGTAGAAAAGTACATTTTAAATAGAAGGAAGCCTGGGAAAACTCTTGGCTTTGGTTTTTGAACAGGCTGGACTGGGCGAGGTCTGCATGGCAGGGCAGGCTGCCCTGGCCCTGCCCAGCCAGGTTGGCACACAGCTCGGTTGGGATTTCTGGCCATCGCCAGACCATGCCACCGGGACTATCCCAGCACCGCAGGCAACTATGTGGCCAGGATCGCGCCAAGAGTGGCCCCACAGCGAGGATCCATGTGGCCAAGGCAGTGCCACACAGCTGCGGCTATTTCTGCATGTCTCCAAAACGAATTGTGTTTTTTCCGGGACCCGCGCCGGGAGTGGCGCCACGGTCAGCACTGAGGGCAGCCCCAAGGCAAAGGGCGGTTTGGGCTGGGGGCGGCCACCGCCATCCTGGTCTGGGAGTGGCCATGTGGCTGGGCCTGTGCAGCTGAAATCAGTGCAACTGCGGCGGCGCCATGCGGCAGCGGCTGTCTCTAATGTTAGTCACAATGGACTTTGTTTGCTTAGCCACTTCTAGCAGCTGTGCTGGAGACAGGACAAAAGGAGCGGGAGCGTTATTTTTCCTTTCTTCCAGTGCCTTGCATGAAAGAAAGGCACAGGGGTGGTGCCAGCAGCCAGCGTGGTCTGTGCAGTGCCAGCTGAGACCACATGATCAGCAGCAACAGACACAGTGATTCCTAAATTGCGGAGCCTGGACAAAACAAGCCTTTAAACATTTTCAAGACTCTATACTGTTATAATTGACAAAGCTTGAGAACAAATGAACCCACGAACACTAATTTTCTCCTGAGTCAGGAAAAGGAAAGGGTGAAGACATGTAGAGAAAACATGAACCCTGAGGTCAGTAAAAAAGGAGTCAGATTCTAGATGAGGGGGTAGAACTGAGGAGATGCCTCAGTCTTGAGCTGAAATTCTCTTGTAAGCCATGGTGATGGACTATGATACATCAAACTCTTGTTTCCTTGTAACTTATGAAAATGCGTTCAGGGGATGTAGTGTTTTAACCACAGCCATGAACAGAGGCACCAGCGCTAAAGTGAGCAGATGTGGAAGTGATTTTGATTCAATGAGAAATTTGAACAGAGAGAGATGAGAAACCTTGCCCCAGTGATAGTAATAGAAAACCCTCTGTTCCCAGAGATGGATGAAGAGAACTTTTATTTTATGCTAGAACAGCTCATCCTTAAAAGAGCACCCCAATAAGTTGACATGGCTCATGAAAGCAGCTGTGAGATAACTGTAAGGTATGGCAAGGACTTTTCACTCTGTGAGCAGATTTTCCTTTCCTGGGCAGCTGATTAGCTGTGACATTGAAGCCACGAGAGACCTGTTTCTTGTGGAAGTCTTTATAGCATGACAAGAGAGACTTTCTCCCTAAGGAGACTGAAGAAAGACTATTCTAGAAGTGACAAACTGACTTGAAAGTCCCAAGTTTTGTCTTCTTACATTTTCAGTGGGAAAGAAAAGAAGGTGGGG
Source organism: Setophaga petechia (assembly GCA_024362935.1). NCBI lineage: Eukaryota > Metazoa > Chordata > Aves > Passeriformes > Parulidae > Setophaga > Setophaga petechia. The sequence goes on along the minus strand of JANCRA010000026.1, from coordinate 11,598,983 downwards.
AGAGAGGAAGCTTCTGAAGGTTTTTTCATTTTTTTTCCTCTTAATTCTGTTAATAAAGTTTTTTCTTTATTCTCTTTAAGGTTTGTGCCTGTTTGCCCTCCTTCTCCCAATGCTTATCTCACAGCAAGAAAATGAGTAAATATACTCAAGTAAATGCACCGGCGCTTAGCTAGCACTAGACCCACTACAGCTAGACACTTCCTGTACTATTTTGTTGGATCAGATTTAATTAAGTAACAACATTGGAATCTTGGGGCTGAAGTGTGGTGTGCTTTAAATAACATGCAGATAACACTCACTGCAGGGATTCAAGGTCAGGACAATTTCCTTTAATGTGAAAACACATTTCAGGGAAGTAGAAGGTAGAAGCTCAGTCTGATTACAACTTTCTTTACCATAAAGGAAGACCCTAACTTTTCACCTCATCCTCTCTCCTTTTTCTTTTCTTTCCCCTCTTATTTATGTACTGTTCTAAAAGGGCCATGTAACTGACAATACACTCTGCTATTCATTCCTTTTCCTTTAAGCAAAGTTAAATGCTTACAGAAATGCTGGACATGCAAGCTGTCCTGACACAATCAGGCAAAGGTGTCTCAGCCACAGGCATGCAGACCTGGTTTGGCAGCAACACCCATGATGCTCTCCACACACGTGTGGGGGACATGGTCAGTCCCCACAGTAACACAGGCCTTCATCTCCATTTTGAAAAGTTACCTGCTAAATCAAAGTGACTTTCGATTAGAAAACAGCTTATATTCGCCAAATGGCCACCAGGTAACCTGGACTGCTCTGAAAGTTGCAACCAAGAGATGCAAGCCATGTGTCACAGCAGATTCCTGCACTACACTTAGCTCCATTACCATCCATTGCTGTTCCATGATGTGTTAGCACAACCATAAAATGATATGTAATTACGGCAAGCTTAAATATTTCTTCTCTGATATGTCATGTGGCAACTGCAGGAAATAATGGCTGCCACTGTTCTACAACAAAAGAAATCTCCAGAGATGTACTTCCTTTAAGTCAATCAATGTGCCTTTGAAATTACTCTAGTGCATACAGGAAACTAACTCAGTGTTAACAGAGGAAGGCTAGAATCAGTGTAAATGAAAGCCTGAGAAAGAAAATAAAAGGTAGCAACTGCTAGAGCATGGATAGACACCATGTAGAAGAACATGCAACTTACTGCTTACTTCTGTTCTTTCATTTCTAATTTTCCATATAATTAATATACACAACCAAAGAGAGTTTGAAAATCCCACACTGGTAGTGCTATTGAGAACCAGCATCTATGAACAGCTACACCATTGCTTGGTCTGGATATTCTGCACATAGCTGAGAAGCTGCTAGGCTTCTGCTCATATTGATGGCCATAACAAAGCTTTAATGACTTCACAGAAGAGCTGTTTTTTCTTGAAACAGCAAATGAAAAATAAGTTTCTTAATTTAACAAACTCTACAGAGGGAAAAAGAAGTATCTTCTGTAGCACACATAGAAGGACAATAGGATTTATGCAAGAGTTTCAATTACAAAAATCAAACCAAACTTCTCAGTATTCATTCCAGCTTACAGAGTCTGAAATCCTCATTTTAGAGGAAAGAGCCACATACCATACAGGAGAATAAATTTTAGTACAGATCACAGAAAGAGGTACTATAAATGGCAGAACTAGAAGTTGGATGGATTTATAGATAATGTTTATAAAAAAGTTTGAAATACTATGTTGCCAATAAATATCAGTCTAGGCAGTGAAATAATATATGAATAAAATCCCTGGTATTTTTAATCTAAATTAACAATGTTTAATCCTTAGAACTCTAGAAGATGCTTGATAACCATTTTAAGTCTTATCTCTATAAACAGATCTACACATTTTCTGGCATGTGTAGATAGGTTCATAAAATTACAAATATCATATATATTGCACGTAAAACTAAGGCATGGTTCAATATGAGATGATCCAAACACATTGTCTTGCAGATGTACCTGCTAACAGTCATGTCTGAATGAGTTTAACATCATCTAACCTTTGCTAAAAAGGCAGCCCAATCTTTGATTGGCACTACTAGCACCATTTGACACTCCAACAAGAAGAAAAAACATTACTTAAAACAAAGAACCTACTTTCAGGTGTTCACTTTATCTAAAGCAATGTCTTATTTACATATTATTGTTTAAGAAAATCTAGAAGCAGTTAAAACCAGTCTGAAGAAATATATATATATATATATATATATATATATGTGTGTGTGTGTGTGTGTGTGAAAAAACACCCCAAACATTTAACTTTTTAAAAATATGAATTTGGGTAGTGGTTACCTGATTTTAGTTTTTAAAAAAGCAATGACTCTATAATCCCCTTTGAATAATTTATTGAGGTTACTTAAGGGAAAAATATTATTTAGCCCATGCAATGTTGTATGGCTATGTCAGTTTGTTCCACTGGCACTTAGGTCACACTTGACAAAGTACAGTTCATAACTAGTTTCTTTCATGGAAACGGAAAATAACGAAACCAGAAAATGTGAAAAATAACTTATCTGTGAGGACAAGAGAACTGTAGGAGAGCACAGTAATACTGGCTGTCAAAGTAATAGATGACTGCAGTGAAGTTCCCAAAGCCTAAGACAACATACAGCTTACACAGATAATTGAAACTCAAATCTATGTTTTACACTGCTGTAATGATACCAATTGCAAAATCCCAGAAATCCTCAGCCAGAGCCAAACATACTCATATCAAGTCCAGTTGAGGTTGCTGCTCTCACAGCCTGAAGGATGCCTTTCTGCTACAACAGGAGAGAGAAGGACTTACACTGGAAACACTTACAAAGAATATTGATCTTTAAAACAAATTTGATGCATTTGATGTTTAAAAAAAGGACAAAGTTTAACCCCTTTCCCCTAAACCTCCCAGAAGCTATTAATGATAAATAAACATAAAACTTCAAGTTTTGTCAGACATGAGGCAGTGGGAAACTCTTGGTACTTAACTATAACAATCAATCCATGTCCCTTTAAACCTTAAATAACAACTAAAAAAAGTAAAAATCCGATCCCTTATGTTCAGAGATGAGGAACTTAAACTGCTGTGGAATAACGAAACAAAGATAACTTGTAATAAGAGAACAAAGAATGCAATTCAGTCAAGGCAGGAGAGATGTAACAAAGTTCCTAAAATGTAAGTAGCAAAAGGACAGTGGTTTGCTGAAGAAATTGTTACACAAGCACTTATTTTAGGGAAAAAAGGCTGATGTTACTATTAGGGACTTGATCATGTTTACCATTGGTTAGCAGACATATGAACAGATACACTATTGGCTATCCAGGCTCACACTATTCTAACCTGATAGTGAAAACATTATAAAAGCTATATACACTTTCAATAAATGTTTCCGGTTATACCACAACTGGGGACCATGCTTCATTCATACGTTGCAGACTGCTGCCCCTCAAATACTTGTTAAGTATTATATGCATGGAGGACTGATCACCCTGACCTATCTTGGCAAACTAACATACATGACAGATGTTAGTTATTGATACGGTAAGTATCATAGCAGCTAGAGGTTCAATTTATGCATACTTGTGTATCACTTCAGAGGATCACAACTTACATGCCAAAAAGACCAGACAGGAATCATTTAAAAGAACAAAAATACATAATTTTCCGTCATGGTGGACTTCTATGATGGAATGACTGCAAAGACCAACTAATGTCATCTATCTAGACATCTGTAAAGCCTTTGACATGGTCTCTCTTGACATCCTTATCTCCAGATTGGAAAGACACAGGTTTAAACAGTGGACTGTTCAGTGGACAAGGAAATAGCTGGATGGACACAGCGTGAGAACTGATAAAGCTGAGTGGTGCAATTGGCACAAGGAAGGGATGCCATGCAGGGGCACCTGGACAAACCTGAAAAGTGGGCCATAAAAAACTCATGAGATTTAACAAGTCTAAGTGCAAAGTTCTACAACGTTGGTCAGGAACAACTTCAATGAGTCCAGGAGAACACTGGGAGAAGAAATCATTGAGAACAGTCCTCTGGAGAACAACTTGGGGTTGCTGGTGAATGAAAAGCTGGTCATGACCTGGCAATGTGCACTCACAGCCCAGAAGGCCAATGGTATCCTAGGCTGTAGCAAAAGAGGGTTTGCAACAGGTCAAGGTCTTCTACTCTCTCAGGAGACCCTACCTTCAGTGCTGTGCCCAGGTCTGCGGTCCTCAGCACAAGAAAAAACATGAATCTCTTGGAGTGGGTCCAGAGGAGGCCACAAAGATGCTCAGTGGGCTGGAGCAGCTTTGCTATGAAGGCAGGCTGACAGAGTTGGGGTTGTTCATCTGGAGAAGAAAAGGTTGCAAGACAACCTCACTGCAGACTTTGAGAACAAGGTTTTACACAGGCAGATAGTGACAGGACAAAGGGGATAGGTTCTAAACTGAAAGAGGAGAAATTTAGATTAGCTGTTAGGAAGAAATTCTTTATTGTGGACATGGTGAGGCACTGGAACAGGTTGCCCAGAAAAGTTGTAAATGTCCCATTCCTAGAAGCATCCAAGGCCAGGCTGGAGAGGGCTCTGAGCAACACCTGGTGCAGTGAAAGGTATCCCTGCCCATGGCAGGAGGGTTGGAACTAGATGATCTTTAAGGTCCCTTCAAACCCAAAACAGACTGTATTTCTATGATCATTCAGAACTTTTACAAATCAAGCTTCTCTATTTGCTACATTCTCATGCTAGCTTTTCCGCCCACCATGTATCTGTTTTGCAGGTTGTGACCCCTTGGAAACTTCAATGTCTCCACTGACTTACAGTTTAATGTACTTGAATAGTTGTTCTTATGAGAGTGATTTCAGCCTGGAAATATCTCAGCTAACAATGTCTCCAACAGGAGTAAGAACAAAACTGGTGTGTCCTTTAAAAGAAAAATCATACCAAAGTTGTTCAAAAATTATACAGTAAATAAACTTTATTTCATCTTAGCTCTATTCATATTCGTGCTGTCAACAGTCACAGATCAGCGTATGATACAGTTATGTAGTAACTATTTACAATTTACAGGAACACACCTTTTCTTCAGAAAATATAAGTACAAAAGCTAGGAGTAAACAAACGAGGTACTGCAATTTGGATTTATTGTAGGCAAAAGCATATAGAAGTGACCTTCTAGCAAACAATCAAGATCAAATCAGGAGAGAATAGTCAAAAAGAGCGTCTAGTTCATCAGAAAAATCACCTCAATTGCTATCCATCCAAAATGTATTGCACAATTCAATCAAAAATAAAAAAAAAAATAAATAGAAGAAACAAATCATTTATTTCAACTTTTAGAAAACACTCAGTAAAACCTGTATAGAGATACAGTAGCAGGCAATTCTTTCCTAAGATAAAGTCTTTTCTCTCCTTTAAAAAAATAACCTTTAACACAAAATAGAAGACAGTATTCAATAGAAGAGAAATAACCAAATAACCCCTGATTAGCATTTCTGCCAAGGCAGTAGATTATATTCACAGTCCAAAGGTGGTGGTGAGTTTTGGTTCTTGCTGTTCTGTTTGTGACCTTGAATAATAGCTTTTCTTCTTGTTCCTTCTCAAGACGCAACAGAGATATAAACTTATTTTTAAGCAGCAATGTCATGAGACAATCTCATCACAAAATCTTCAAGACGGTCGTAGCCACAACTAGAAGAAATGAAATCAAATGTTACATTATTGAGAACAACTTAGAAGCTCTTAATATTAAAATAATTGCATTGTTTATTAATATAATCAGAAGATGGAAGAATTTCAATAAGTCAAACTGCCAAACTATTTGAGCAAGCAATTCCATTCCAGTACCTGCAAAACAGTTTAGAAATTGATGAAAACAAAACAAGGTGTAGCAAAATGATCAGCAGTCTGACTGGAAATAGTCTACCACATCACTGCATATTAATCCAAACAAAAAAAAATTTGGACTCACTTGCATAAGGCTTATCATCAAAACTGAAATGATGATGCAGAGTTTTGGACCCAGCACACAGCCTTCTCTACAGGAAAATATCAATTGCCTTCACAATGAAGTCAGCATCTCCCTTAATTTCTAAGTTATATACATGCAAGAGTATGTGACAAAAATACTTGAGATTAAGTTGGCAACTACAATCTAATAATGAAGTACAACAGCTTACATATACATTAGCTGACGTTATGAAAGTGTAACCAATAATTTCTGACAGTAAGGCCAGTATCAACAAGCCTTTCTGTGATATGTTTCAAAGGCAGCTCAGAACACCTGAATTTTTTTACATCAGCATTACAGACAGCATGACAAGAATGTAAGTTTCAAACATATCTTCTGAAACCTATTCTGCAATAGTGTTGTAAATAGCTTTGTTCCATCACTATCTACAATTCAATTCTTTTCAACAATGGCATAGAGATAACAGTTGCTGATTTTGTCAGAACTAATGAAGGATGTTGGCAAACAGTCCAAACTCTACTGCATTTTAAGTGCAATAAAGTATATTCACTATTTTATTCAAAGATGGAAAAAACACCAAGTAGAAACTGTGTCTCTTAGAGAAACAATTTTTTTTCCTTTCAAAGAGGTATTATTTTGTGTTGAAGGCTGTGTTCGCATGACAGCAGGAGAGGAAGATAACCTGTCAACTGCAATGTGGTAAATCGTAAATGGCAATGGCAATAGCCTAAGTTAATTAATTTTGCTCTGACAGTGATGGAGGTCAACAAATGCATTTCGTCCAAGGGACAGCAACTGCTTTGCATGCACTGAATCAACTCCTGACAACTGTGCAAAGCTTTCCAGTTGCAAAGAAGGGAAAAAAAGTTGAACCGACCATATTCTATAGAATTCATCTGCAGAGTTTATTAAGTATCATACACCACTAGGGATTCAAATAATAATCTTTATCAGCCAGTGCAGGAAGTTTTTTCCTGTGTTGTTCCATAGCCCAGTCCTCTCTCAATCAGCTATTACATGTGTGTTGCTTGTTTAGCTAGGCTAGTCTGATGCAACTTGCATCTTCAGGCCTACGTCAGTACTTCCATTCTTGTAATGCTACAACTAGCATTGGAGATTCATAATTGAAGTAGCGTAACAAAACTTGAAGAAAGACACAAACTAAGAGCATAAAGCTCCCCTAATTGTTCTCCACCATCTCTCTGCTTTAGCATCTCCTGATATCAAACCAAAGCTGTGATTCAGAAAGGTACTAATGTTTAAACCCAATTATATCCTAATCCCTCTGCAGAGAATATTCATCTTTTTAAAGATAATGCATTTTCATATTTATAAGACGTAATAATTCATTTCAAGCAGTACAGTATGTCTCCCACAAATCTGATTTGTTTGCCTATTCAAAAAAGGAACTTAAAAAATGAATTTATACAAAACAAAGCTAAGTGCAATAAAATTCAATATTACATATTAATTGATTTAAAATCTGATTTTATTTCTACTACTGAGATTTTTGTGGCTCAATCAACATTTGAAATTATACTTAGGATGAGAGTCACTCAAAAAGATCAGTTTTGAATCAGTATTTACCATTTTCTAACTCAGCTTTGTAAAACAAGACATGATTAGGAGGAAAACAAAAATTATCATACGCATATGCAACCAAAATTTGTTCTTTAATGAAGGAAAGCAGGTAAGAAAAAAAAAGCAGAAGAACCTTCCATTGCATAATACAGATTTCATTTTACGTAAAACAAGAATGTATTATACTTCACTCACCCACACGCTAGCTAAGCACAGACTGGTGGCATATTCAAAAGATACCACTGCGAGGTGAGGCAAACTACAAAGCCAGGAAGAAAAGAGCTTATTGGACTATTTGATTAATAGCATTATGTAGTGTTAACAAATAAGAACTCTGTGGACATCTATGGGTGAGATGCTACAGTTAGATCACAACACTAACATAGTAAAAGCCAGATTACTGAAGATTACATTGATCTAGCATATATTTATTAACCAGGAACTGCTACAAGTTTTCAGAAACTTGTTAAATATATGCCCACTAAGAGGGTATAAAATTACTCACAGATACTTTAGTAACCCACACTTACTCTCGTAGTACAGTAAGTTAATAATTTACGCATCAAAATTACTTACAGATGCATTAGCAATAAACTAAAAGCTCTATGTTAAAATGCACATTTATGCTGTAGTTCAGAACTTCATTGCTCCTGAGAGCTAAACACTGGATATTTTCATATACCGATATAAGTGCAATATTAAGTATGGAGAAACATTAGTGCCATGTCAGTCAATAAATAAAAACTAAAAGAAACCAAGCAAATTTCTTGATAGTATAATTTATAATGACATGTCTAACTTTTTAGTTCTAAACAGAACTATGGAAGACTCATCCCCAGAATAATTTGTGCTTCAGCAAACGAACATATAATATTGAAAGTAAAGGAAAAAATACTTCTTCCTTCATAATATGCCCTAATATTTGAGTTTCCATTAGATGTGTAACTCAGTCTCTGAGGATTTGGAAAGGAGAGAATTCATAGGCCAGATATGAGCCAAGAAGGGACTGCTATGTGAAACCCAACAGCTCTTTGAACAAAGATATAATTAACAAATCAAAGCACTTGTAGCCTACAAAAAAAAATCTCACTGTGTGTTTTAGACAAAATTTAATACCAAGCATGAAAATTTGTTGGATGAATTCAAGTTATATTTTTATTTTGTATCAGAAGTTGTAAATGTCTGTTGTAGAAAGAACAGGTTTAAATATCAAAAAGCTTAAGTGGCAGCAAAACAAGGCCCATCTCTCTTTTCTCAAAATCTTTCCTAAATATTACTCTGGCTTAACAAAACAAAACAAAACAAAACAAAACAGTCTCAGCTTTCTATTTTAATGTCAGAGAGAGAAAATAATGCTTTGAATACATGAATCTTACTGGAGCTGCAATATAATCAATATTTTTATCCTCTAAGAGTATTTAAGATATTTAAGATTGCAAGGCTCTCAAACATACTAAGTGTACAGGAAAATGTTAAAGTATTTAACACTTTCTGCAAATGTGATACTGCAAGATGAAAATACAGACTTTTAAAAATTTTTTTAGTGAATCAACGGGACTTTAATGCATCTACAAGTGAAGTGAAATTATTAAGATTTTTATTTTATTCTGTATTTGCAAGTATGAAATAAATACATATGCAAGGTCAGTAAGAGAAACAGAATGCAATTCTTCCTCTCACTTTAATTCCTAAATATTTCACTAAGGTGACCCACAAAGAGAGGGTTCACAGTGTTGATTCCAAATACAATGTAGAGGAGACTATTACTGCTGTTTTTATTTTAATTAAAAGTAGCTCCTATACATAAAACAGTAAAAGTAATACCAAAGAAATGCTTATGCTAAATTAATTTTACCTCCTTATCTCTTTCTCAAAGCCAATTTCACCTTTCTAGTAAATAGGTCAACTGCTAAATACTAAGCAAATGTCAAAAAAAAGGGAGAAAAAACCAACACCAAACTGTTTGCAACTCTTTATTTCTTTATTTTTGATCTGTCCTGACCCAGAGAAAACTAACATATTTTCGTGTTTTTTCAATACAAAAATAAAGCAGAATCACACAAAAACTCCCAAAACCCCAAGCTTGTTAGGACACCCACTTAAGATAAAATTGTACACATCGTACTTCAAACACATATCTCCGGTGATTGAGATAATCAACTTTCTATTCTATAACAAAATCCCTGTTGTTTTTGCCAGAAATTTTATCTCAGGGCTGGTAATGTTTCTTGATATATTTTTCAAAAAATTGGTATGACTCCACAAAAACTTCTAAATTTAGGAAGCATTAATTTTAATATATTACATGTATTTATATAGATATATATATTTGATATGTCAGATTACTTTTTTAATTTAGAAAATTCATCCACAGAATAGTAGTGATGCTTGAACTTGCTTTGGTCCTATTGTATCCATCACTATCAGAAATATGTCTTAACTGAGGAAAAATACCAGTAAAGAAAACATGCTTGCTTTTTTTATCACTCTTGCTATAAATTCAAACCTAGAGCTGGAATTTGATATTCCACTGAAGAAAAGTGAAGGAAGGAGAAAAGGAGTCTACTTGAATATGGACACAAAGAAAAGAAGACATAAAAATTTTCTAACTCCTTATTCTTGAAACCTACTCCTCTTGCATAAAATTTATTTACTTACATAACTTACCACTGGTCGAGCATCTTCTCGTTCTAGTATCTTCTGAGTCTGATCTGCTGGGAACTTCAGCACTGTTGTTATAACCTTGGCCATTGTCTAAAGAGATATAGGTTACCCATACATAATTCCATATCCACAAAGATGTCCATAATATTTTAAAATTAATTTAATTTAGTAATATTGGATACTATTTTATTAATGTTAATGGAAAACCGTGAAATCAGTAAGATATAACTATTTGTTTCACATTGTATATGCATGATGTGAATTATATGAAAACAATTTTTGCACATCGTCACAAACTTCAGCTGCTGTAGTGTGATTTAAGTTTTATGGCATCTATGCTCAATTGATAGAGTCCATTAATAAGACAGCATACTAAACAAAGTGCCTAGAAAATGCAATCTGTCAATCTTGTTGCAGACATCCTGCCAAGCAAGAGGCAAATAATAAAGTTGGATTGGAGGGCAAGACAGTAAAACCTCTCAGAAAATACACATACACACCTTGGTAAAGTAGTTTACAAAGAATGTGGTTAATTACCCACATTAAAAGTCACTAATTCCTGACTCTTAGATCCGCATCAACCTCCACATTTCTCTTATGTCTCCAATACTGTAGACGAACCAGTGCACTCATTAATGTCTTGATTGCATTCCAGTATCATTTACTAGGATGCAATTGGCCATACATCCTAGATAATTTGCACAGATTCTTTTGAACTCTGTTCAAAAAAGAGGAAGCATGTCCAGAGAGATAACAATTCCACTACTGAATCATCTTTGAGACAAGGGATACATATTTGCGCTAGCAAAGGGGATCATGCACAGAGAAGGGTCACCAAAATGACCTTAGAAGGCAGAATTAGATTTAAAAAATGCCTCTTCTTGTCCAGGAACAAAAAAGTTGAGAGAAAGGAACATTTGTACTGAGAAGGTAAATTTACAGATTTTTTAACTTAAGAACTGTGTTGGGGGCAGTGGTGGAAAGCACAGTAATACTTTACAAGCATACTTAAACCTGTTTTTTAAAAAGTTCTATCATTTGCATCATCACTGCTCATGGTTTTCCAGTTCACGTAGCAAGATGAAACCAGTTCTTAAAACATATCCATAGATTAGATTTATGATTATGTGAGATAATCCTGAAGAGAGCAAACACTAAGCTCAGTCCTCCAGAAACACATCTAATGAATGAAAGGAAACCAGTATATGAAATCAAGAAGCCTACTGTCCAGCTTTTCACTACTTTTAAGATTGAATTAATAACATCTAAGGTATACAGATTCGGGAATACTATGAAACATCTTAAGCAACTACTGAAGAGGTATTTCACCATCTTCAGCTGGTAACACAGCTACTAACAAATTGTTATTTAATCCAACTGTAACTTACCATGTCTGTGTCAAGACTACATCAAAAGATCATTTTTGCTTATATTCTGCTACCAGCTTTCATTTTACATAAAGTTTGACTGACAATGAGACTTTTACTGATAAAACTGTATCTACCCATAATGGTTTTTGTCTTGATAGGTACAGTGGTGAGAGACGTGAAAACTCCCTCCACCTACCACTCATCTTGGCAGGCTGATGAACTCTTGAAGTTATGAATCATGTCTCTTTGGAAAAAAATGTGAAAGCCTATTGAATACTTTCTTGTCAGAAATAAACAGCATATAACAAATCACAAACACATGATAGTTCACATCACACAGCAAGATCACCTGTCAGCATAAACAAATTTCCATACCTTTGTCTCACGACCCATCATATATTCAAAGAGCACTTTCCTCAAGTATTCAAACTCAGTGGGTTCCTCAAATAGGGAAACGTCAGTATGGTGAAGGTTTCCATCTGTGTAAACGAAAAGAGAATATTTATTCTGAGAGTCATTCATCCGAATCCAAGTTTCACTAATGGCACAAAACCAAACAAGAACAAATGCTGTATTCTGCACCTTAGATGGAGTGACTGCAGCCGTTCAGAAAGGCATTTGGGGGTGCTGGTTGGCAGGAGGTGCAACAGGAGTCACCAGTGTATGTGCCCTTGGCAGCCAAGAGGGCAAACCTCATCCTGGAGTGCATCAAACACAGCATCATCAGTTGGTCAAAAGAGGTGATTATCCCATCCTATTTAGCATTGGTGCAGCCTCACCTTGAGTACTGTGTGCTGTTCTGGGCCCCACCATTTAAAACGAATGGGAAGGTACATGAACACACCCAGAGGGTACCTCTGGATAAGGTGCTGACAGACATGTCCTCTGAGAAGAAGCTGAGGAGACTGGGTTTGTCTAATTTGGAGAGATGGAGGCTAAGGGGTGACCTCAGTGCTCTCTACGGTTTCCTGAGGAGATGTTGATAGGCAGGTACTGCTCTCCTCTCCCTGGTACCCAGTGCCGGGACACATGGAAAATGGTTCATCTATCATGGGGAGCTCAGACTTGATAAGAGGAAACATTTCTTTACCAACAGGGTGTCAAACTCTGCAACAGACCTCTTGGAGAGGTGGTTGATGCCTGTTTATCAGTGTTGAAGAGGCATTTGGACAGTGCCCTTTAAGACATACTTTACCTTTTCATCAGCCCTGAAGTTGTCACACACCTGGACTATGAAACTGATGTTGGTCCCTTCTAGATGAAGTATGTATCCTGCTCCTCTCCCTGTCAGTACATGCTGAGGAAATCCTTGATCACATTTCTTCCCAGCCCTGCACTAGCAAAAGGCACTAAATACCCACAACCATCTCCCATCATTGGCTCAGTCACCTAGAGGGGAGGAGGCATGGACCTTCTGAGGGGATGAGAGATGCAGATCATCCTGAGATAATTTGACCATTTGCACAAATTTGCAAAAAGCAAGTGTGACGTGATTTTTGAAAGTCTTCTGCATTCATCCAGCTAAGATGGGTCTGCATAGGATAGCAAAACCTCACATCTCTAACATTAGCAAGGCTCAGTGCTTGAGCCCTCTGTCTCATGCAGTACATACTCCTCAACTAAACAGCTGCAAATCTTTTGGAGGTGAGCAATACCTGTTCATTTTTCTGTGCATTTTTCTTAATTAATCTTACATTAAAAGAGTCTGAGAGGAACAGTATACCACCAGAGAGAAGGTCCATAATACTCTATCTATCTCCAAAGTGTCCAACCACCGGTGTCTAAAGGACAGCACATGAACAGTGCAAGTCTACTTCTGCCTGGGTTCTGGGGCTGCTCACAGGCCTTGGGTGGCTGGGACCAGCCACCTGGGACCCCCACTGTCTCCTGCCAAGGGTCCAAGGGATGTGTCCCAGCTCAGCCTGGGACCTTCTGTCCCCATCTGTGCCCTGCTGTAGGTGTGCCCATCTCTACCCCTGTCTACTGGACGCTCTTGGGTCCTGTACGGAAGAGAGCTTAAGAACTCTGATACAGAGCTCTTTTAATTGGATGACATAAAAAAGAAAACATCAAACAAAATATATGACCAAAAAAATTTGGTCATCTGAAATCATATGCCAACTCTATTATAGCAGACAAGAGAAAACAAGGATGTCATAAGTGTATTATGTGTTTTAAAAAAACTGACATTTTATTTTCTAGACCAAACTGTATCCTTCTAACAAACAAAAAACTTATTTGTGATCAAAACTGAGTACTTACCTCTATATGGTGTTCCAACTGATGTGACATACATATTTTTCTCATAATGTTTCAGCCGGTCTTCCAGTACATGAATCTAAACAGAAAACAGTTGGCATGATAAACAGTGTTAAACCTAAACAGCAGCTAAAACAAGCATAACTGAAACAGTTTCCAGCTACATATCATCTCTTATAAAAGCAAAATACATTTGCTTTTTAAGGAAGGAAAACATTAAAAACTGTGTTATTAAAGATTGTCCCAATGTTGTACATCTGTATATACACATAAAAATATATATAGCAGATGTTATGAATATATTATATATTAATGTATTCATTTCATATATATGCACATATATCTTTTTATAGATAAAAAGCTTACAACAAAAATTATACTTAAACACCAAAAAAAGGTTTAGTTTTGAAAAAAAAATTCAAGAATTTCATAAAGTGCACTGCTCCCTTTTTCACTGTGCAATTCTTTGCTAACCAGTACCACAAGCATGTGGTGTTTTTATTCTCAGGGGATAGAGGAATACTTTGAAAAGTACACAGATCTTCTGAGAGCAAATATGAGTGAAAACTGGTTTTTTGTCTATTATATTACTAGTATCTTGTATGGATATGTACCACATCATCACTTGAAAAGAACAAACCTTTTAATACTGCAAACTCCAAGTATCAAACAAGAATATTTTTTACTCATTCAATCTGACCCTTACCTGCTCTTTCAATTCCTGCTCCTTCAGTTTTGAATCATTGACTAGTGTTGTCTTCTGTGCAAGTTGTGCCTGAAAAGACAGTCACATCTGGAAATTGCTGAAAATACATCATAGGTACCTTTGCAATAAACCTATTTCTCCTTTTAACACACACAAACTTATAAGCAGTATTTCAGCTTTAAACTGCTCCACAATGAAAGTATTAGAGAGAAAAATCAATAACATATAAGACGTACCTTTAGTTCTGTAATTGTGACCTATAACAACAATAAAAATTTAGATTAAAATGTATGAAAAATACTGACTATATCAAGCATTGGAGAAAGAAACATCAAAAATCGAGTTCTTATACAGTGTATTAATTGAGGATGACAAAAATTGAAATTACCCAATAAGAACAAGCAGTCTTATAAATAGTTTAACTTATTTGTGTTGACAATACATAAAGCTGATATTTAAATTATCTCATTTGATTCTGTAAGACAATCATCATAAATGTAACTTAAAGAATCTAGTGTTTCCAAATTTTTATGAAATGCATACTGGAGATGAATAATAATTGAATGAGTATGAAATACATCACAGGATGCCCTAACTACAATTAATACTATTCAGAATATTTTATGTCTTTCCTTAAGTCACATTTGGAAATGTGAACATATACCTGAAAATAGCTTACGTTAAGAGCTTCATGAGTTCTACATCTTGCAAAGATGTTTATGAAGTACAGAAAAAAGTCTAAGATGAAATTTCTATCTTTCAGTGTTTCAACTCTTAAGGAAAATAATGCTTCAACAGTCATGGGTGTAACTCAATGTATAAGCATTTCAACATCAAATAATTTATGAGTGAATTTTTTTTCAAGGTAGGCTAAACCTTAACACAGAAATGGTACATATTCACAGAATCACAAAATATTTAAAGTTGGAAGGGAGCCACAAGGAGCAGAGTCCAACTTTTAAAGTGAATGGCCCATGCAGGGATTAAATCTGTGACTCTGGCATAATTAGCATCATGCTTTAACCAACTCAGCTGATCTCAGGGTCAATATTAATTTTTTCTTCCCAAACATCTTTGCAATTGTGTGGAAAAGGAGATTTATTCCCTCTCTCAAGCTGATAAAAATCTGTGGGGTCTCCTACAGACAGAAAATAGGGGAAAATCATTCCTCTAAGGATCTCAAACCTCTAAGTTAAACTCTTGCTTCTGAAAACCTCAATCAAGACATTTATTTTCTGATATGGAGAGACATTTTCTGATATTTTTACCTCCAAACATTAATACTTAAGGTTGATAGTATTTGTCAATTTTTTATCACAATCAGACAAGTACTGTTCCAATATCTAGGGTACACTTCATATCAAAGTGGATATGTTATGTGTAATGATTGGTCTAGGCTGACAACAAGCAGCACAGAAAATTTTATGAAAAACTTCTGTGATTTGGGAGTCTCTGATTTTAGACAAAATATGTTACCCACAAAAAGTTGCATCCAGTAAATGGAAAACTTCAAACTGTTTGACTACTAGCGCTGAATAGTAAAAAAAACAAACCCAAAATGTTGCAAAGCAACAATATAAAAAAGAAATCAAGTGAGACAAAAAATAATATGGCAAATATAATTAATTTGAATGCACTGTAAAATACAGATGTGAATTTATACAGTTTTGTTCAGGTACGTTGACAAGTTCCACAGGGCCTGTCTAATTTTCTCATATAGCTCTGTAATGCTGCCTATATATGCTATTGTAGCCGTTGCAAATATGTACTATTGAACCAGGTTAAAGCAAAATTAGTTTCCTACAAACACACCAAGCACAGGCAAAACACAAACTGAGACAGGAGTAAAAATTAAAAACAACTCAATTTCTAAGTAGGACAAAAGAAAACTACTTGTCAACCCCAGAACAGACGGTATCAGAGTAAGAATTAAATCCTGAAGGAACTGAAAGCCCACTTACATTACTCTAAATATTTGAGCTTTGACTGGATCAGAAGATATACCAGGAATTTTGTGCAAATTTCACAGCACAATCTATCAGAATAGTTCCATTGTTTTGAGATGAAATCACCATTGTTAATCATATCTAATAAGGCATTTACATTTAGTTGAATCAGCTATGCAAAAGAAATCTGGTGAGTAATTTGCTAAATTTGAATTTAGTTGGAATTCTCAAAATTATTCAAAAAGTCTGATGCCTGTATTCTAGAGAAATCACATATATACACTCAGGGAAAAAAACAAACAACAAACCTGCATTCTTATTCTGCAACTACTTTGAACCTGCATGCTTTAACTGTATCTAACTACTGGTGCTACTACACAACCTGCTCATCTTCACCCACAAATGAAACCATCTTTATCCTTTAAAACTAAGCTGTTTATCAGTGATGGAGTTCTCTGAACTGGTTTGTACCCACTTATACTCTGGAGAACTCCTTTGTGTTTGTACCCACTTATACCCTGGAGAACTCCTTTGAGTCTGCCATGGAAACTCTAAGGACTAGAGAGCTGTGGATGACATTCCAGACACAGGCAAAATTAAATGTTCATTTTGCTAACTGTAAACATACTCATTTTAGACATTTGGTATTGGCAATATTCAAATATTTTACAGGTCATTGCCCATCTGTCTGATACATTTCTGGGAACAACTGAGGAATCATAGAATGCTAACAGGTTAGAATGGACCTTAAAGCTCATCTAGTCTCAACAATCCTTGCCACGGGCAGGGACACCTCCCAGTACACCAGGTTGCTCAAGGCCTTATAAAACCTGACATTGAACACTGTCAGGATTGGGACATCCACAACATCCCTGTGTAACCTGTTCAGTCTCACCACCCTCAAAAATTCCTTCCTAACATCTACTCTAAATATCCTCTCTTTCAAGTTACACCCTTTATTCCTTTTCCTTTCACTACAGTTCCTGATAAAAAGTCCCTCTTCAGCTTCCCTGTAGGCCCCCTTCAGATACTGGAAGTTTGCCATGAGGTCTCCATGCAATCTTCTCTTCTCCAGGCTGAACAGCCTCAGCTTTCTCAGTCTGTGTTCACAGGGAAGGTGCTCCAGTCCTCTTACAAACTTCATGGTCCTCCTCTGGACTTGCTCCAATAGTTCCATGTCCTTCTTATGCTGGGGACACTAGAATTGTTCCCAGTACTCCAAGGGGACCTCCTGGCCATGCTCCTTGTGGTGCAGCCCAGGACTTGACTGGCTTTCTGAGCTGTGAGCACACACAGCTGGCTCATGCTGAGTTTTTCATCACCTGTAACCCCAGGTCTTTCTTACCTGGGTTGCTCTCAATCACTTCTCTGCCCAACCCATTGGTGTGTCTGGGATTGCAGTGACCCAGGTGTAGGACCTTGCACCTTGCTGAGGGGTTTGCTTCAGCCCACATCTCAAGCCTATTGAGATAGCTCAGGATGGTATTACCCTTTCCTTCCATCCTGTTGACTGCACCACCACAGAGCTTGGTGTTTTCAACAATTTTGCTGAGGGTGCACACAGCACTGACAGGTTTCACTGTCTGTCACTGACAAAGATATTGAATAGTATCAGCCCCAGCTAATACTGACCCCATGACAGCATCAAACACAGCATATCAGTCAAAAGAGGTGATTATCCTACTCTATTTACCACTGATGCAACCTCTCCATGTAACTGGTCTCCATGTGGACAATGAGCCATTAACCCAAACTCTGTGCATGTGGCCATCCAGCCAATTCTGTATCCAGATAATGGTCCATCCATCAAATCCCTGTCTCTCCAATTTGCAGACAAGGATGTCGTGCAGAAGAGTGAAATGCTTTGCATTTAGTCCAGGTAGACAATGTCAGTTGCTCTGCTCCTGTCCACCAATGCTGTAGCCCCATCAGAGGAGGTCACTAAAATTGCGATCTCCCCCTTGTAAAGTCATTTTGGCTGTTACTAGTCACCTCTTTTTTCTTTTTTTCCTATGTGCCTTTATATAGTTTCCAGTAGAATTTGCTCTGTGATCTTGCCTAGTACAGAGGTGAGACTGACTGGTCCGTAGTTCACTGATATTCCAGTTTCCCCTTTTTAAAAATTGGAGTTATATTTCTCTTTTTCCAGTCATCAGGGACTTACCCAACTGACACAATTTTTCAAAAATGATGGATAGTTGCTCAGCAACTTCATCTCCAGTTCCCTCAGAACCCACCCATAAACCTCATTGGGTCCCATGGACTTTTGCATATTCAGGTTCCTTAGATGGTCTTGAACCTGATCCTATCCTACAGTGATGTGTTGGGTTTGCTTGGCCTGGTTTTTTGTAGTGGTTGGGCTACAGAGGTGGCTTCTGTGAGAAGCTGCTAGAAGTTTCCACCATGTTCACCAGAGCCAGTCTCTGATGGCTTTGAAGATGGACATGCCCAGGTTGGGCCAATTAGAGATAATGGTAATGCCCCTGTGATAACATATTTAAGAAGAAAATCAGAACAAAGTGGTGGTGCAGTTTTAATTCCAGCAGAGAAGAGGAGGAGGTGAGGACATGTGAGGGAAACAACATGGAGACACCAAGGTCACTGGAGAAGGAGGGGCAGGAGGTGCTCCAAGCACCAGAGCCGAGATTCCTCTGCAGGCTGTGGTAAAGACCACGGTGAAGCAGCCGTGTCCCTGCAGCCCATGGGGGCCCATAGGGGGTGTAGAGATCCACCTGCACCCCATGGGGGAGGTGCTCACACTGGAGTGGGTAGATGCCCTGGAGGAGGCTGTGATCCAGTGGGAGACCTGGTGGAGAGAGTTGGCCCCTGCATCCAGGCTGGAGCAGCCTGTCCTTGGAGGACTGCACCCCATGGAAGAGTGACCTACACTGCACCAGTTTGGGGAGGACTGTTTGCTCATGGGAAGGTCTCATATTACAGAAGTTTTGGGAGAACTGCTGCTCATAAGATTGAAACCAGGTTGGAGAAGTTCACAGAGAACTGTCTCCCATGGGAAGGGACCCCTCAGAGAGCAGGGATGGACTCCTCTCCCTGAGAAGCAGAACAAAACTTCAGGTGACAAACTGACCAAAACTCTCATCCCATCTTCCTGTGTGTCACTGGGAAGGAGGGAGGGGCTGGGGGAAGAAAAGGCGTTTTTAAGGGTTTATTTTACTTCTCATTATCTTCTTCTGATTTTGTTAGTAATAAATTCACTTAGTAAGTCCAAGTTGAGGCTGTTTTGCCCTTAGAGTGTTTTCTCCTGTTCCTTATCTAAACTCCACTATTTTTTTTTTCTCTTCTGCCCAGCTGTGGTAGGGGAGGGTGAGTGAGCAGCTTTAATGGCAGCCTCACATTAGGCCAGTGTCAAACCATGACAAGTAGACTCAGGGTCTTCAATCACCCAGTCCCTGCAGCTGCCTTTCTTGTCTTGGATGGTGTGGCTGGAGTACTTGCCATGGAAGACAGAGGCATAGAAGCTGTTGAGAACCCCAGCATATTCTTTGTCCAGGGTAGCCAGGTTTCCCATTTTCCTACAAAGAGGGCCCACATTATCCCTAGTCTTTCTTTTGTCTATAACATATATATAGAAGCCCTTCCTGTTTGCCTTACTTTCCCTGGCCACAACAATTCTAACTGGGCTTTGGCTTCCCTAACTTTGTCCCTAGCTTCCCGTACAATTTCCCTGTATTACTCTCAGGCCACCTGTCTTTATTTCCACTTCCTAAAAGCTTCACTTTTTTTTTTTATTCTGAGTTTGCTCAGCAGGTCCAGCAGCTCCCATTCATCCATGGAGGCCTCCTGGAATTTTTGCTTTACTCCTTGTTGGGTGCATTGCTTCTGAGCTGAATACATAAAATACCATTGCCAGTATATAAATTTGATATAACTGTCATATCAGTAATCCAGAAGATGAATGTATAATACAATATTAAATGACTGCCTATATTTATAGCAGACTGCTATAACAAACTAGGAGTGAAACAGTTAACAAAGAAGTCCTAAAGAATAAGTACTCTTCAGACTTTTCATAATCATGTTTTAGAAGTTAGGAGTCTCTTTAAGAATCTTCACCTAGATTATAAGATTATGTAAGACTATCAGTAGGTGAACAAGGGTTAATTAAGAATACAAGGCAGTCTTAGATCTCTGCTTTTCCTATTATGAAAACAACTCATACCATGGAAAAGTAATATAAAGGGTTTTGTACGCAAGTGCAAGGCAGAAGTAACAAACACTAGGTCAGTGAGATAATTTGTACTTTTGGTTTCTAATGTCAAATATATAAATTTACTCTCCCCAGGGCTACCTGAATAAAAATAAAAATATTAAAAATAAGGTCAATATGAATTCTCATCAATCACTCAACAACGTACACTTTTTCTCTCCTCAATATAATAACAGCTAGTAGTATTTTCACCAAAGAATTCTTCAAATTAAAATGTAATCTTGGAAAGACAAAAGAATGAAGGCAGTCTTCTTTCAATGAAGGCCTCTATATGTGTAACTGATATATTCAAGGCACTACTTCAGACACCTCTGAAATGTGAATTTTTAAAAACTCACTCTAAAAATTACTTAATGGGATTTTTCTTTCCTTCTAAAGGGCTTCCAGTAAAACCAACATAAACACTTGTAGAGGACAAAAAAACTCAACCTTAATCATAACAACAGAACTGCACTTTTCAACATACCAATAAAAAAGGTAGTACCAAATATGGCAGTTTCTAAAGAGATTCATTTTGTATGGGAAAGTGAAGACCAGATACATAAATAAAGTCCAATTAGGAATAAACTACAGAATTTCCCATGGACCAAGAATTTCACACTTAGAGATATAAAAACAAATGTCAGTGCCAGCTCACTTTTTCACTGTTGCAATGTTCCTCTTCTGCAATCCTTTGTTTGTATTCCTTCTGCAAGTCTTCCAGCTGTGCCTGCAACTCATGAACTTTTGCTGTCATCTCTTCTTCACGAGACTTCAAAATACAGGCAAAAAATTACTTATACAATGAATCATTTAACTATTCAAAACTTTAACTATGATGAACATAGAACAATCAACAAACGTTATACTATACACAGAAAGGATATGCTTGATATTTGTGTAAAAGCTAGTTACACCAGACTCCTACAGAAAAGACCAAGAAAAAAAATTGGTGCTTAACAAGATTTTGTAGGTCTCCAACAATAAAGATTACATAGTTAGGATTATAGTTACACTCTTTAAATTCCAAAAAAGATCTATTTCTTTTGGGCATTAAAACAGCATTCAAGTATAATCCAGAAAGTGCATGAAGGTCATTACCTTCAAAGAAGAAGTAGATGACAACACAAAACTAATTTCTATATTATGAAAGTGACAAGGACCTTAATCTTTTCCTCAGCCACTCTCACAAAGATGCTATGAAAGCAGTTTTAAGCGCATTTTCCAAAACAATGACCAACAATTTCCCGTTCTCAAGGGTTTGGAAGGCAGTATTCACTGTAGAGGAAAGAAGCAGTAACAAGAATGGTAGGGAGGAAATTAACTCTTCCTGTATAGGAGAAAAATACAATGACCTAAATCCTAGGAAGTTAATCCATCTATATGGCACTTTGCAAAAACAAGTATTTTTAAAACTTGTGTCCCCTCTGGCCTTTTTGTGAGAGAATATGTTAGGGATGTTATAAAACAGCACTCCAATTCCTAGTGCATGTCTCCACTGCTAAACAAAACTGAAACTCTAGTTTCACTCATGCTAACCATACATGGCAGTCAGTCAGTTGATGGCTCTACTAACACAGTGGTACTTCAAGGCAAATTAGTACAATTAATTAACTGATAACAAGTCCAGAACTACTGATGGAAATTTAGTTCTATTCAAAAATCTCAGGAGTATAAATTATAATGATAAAGAATATTCTCTGGAAAAGTAAGTGTAGGACTAGAAAGCTGATCTAGGCTTAAAAGACTTACGGTACGCCATTACTAATGAAAGAAATACTTCTCTCTAAGACCAATTTTTAAGGTGTTCCTTGCACATGAGTTAAGAATAAAACACCTTTCCCATCCAGCCCCTCAGTCCAGAATGCATCACCAAAAAGAAATTAGGCAAATCTACCCACAAATAATGGGTACAATGCAGTATCTGAGCAATATGATGCAGTATCTGAGCAATTTTTACAGCCTCAAAGTTTAAAAAATATCCATGCTCAAGGAAAATCTTGCTCAAACACCATGACCTCCAAACAATGTTAACTTCTATTCACTCCCATGATTTTTCTATGCCTTCAGAAGTGCATCAACAATTAATAATTTCTAAGAAACTTTTTCCTTTTTTATAGAAGGTTATACTCCTCAGTTTAAAAATCCTTAATACTTGGCATATTAAGGGATAGTGATGGTTGTTGTTTTGGCTTTAGCAGATTTTTTTTTACTTTTTTGTCCACCAAGAATCTAAAATTTTACAATTTGTACACAACTGTTTAATTTAATAAATAACAATTGAATGCACTTCATTCTTGGTTAAAAAAGGTAGTTGAAAGGCTGAAAAGAAATTAAACTCAAAATGATGAATGACACTTTTGTAAAAGGGATATACCTGTGAGCAAATATTTGGATAAACCCCTGAAGAGAGATTATTTTTGAATTTAAAATTATTAGCGATCAAGTGGGGTTCCAACATGCTACTGATCTGCATTTACAGTAAGAACTTATTGTTCTATATACCATCTGGCATACTCTGAAAATAAACTACATGATATTTGGATTTAATTACAGTTATAGACTAAGACTTCAAAAAAGTTACAGTTTCCCAAATCTTAATCAGAAAGCCTATCCTGTACTCTCATAGAAGACATTACAAAAAATGAAAAGATATGTAACTGATGTTAGGTATTTTATTTTTAGCTCATAGTTAGGCTTAAAATAAACTAGCTGGAAAACAACATTCAATTTTTCTCTAATGATACACTTTATTTCAAGAAAAAATAATTAGGTCCCTAATTAGAGGCTAGGCCAATCTAAAAATCCTTTAATTAGGGAGACTTTCATGAAATCTTACATGATAAAAGTTTTCATAAAAGAAAACAACACATAAAGCAAAAGTGGAGCACTTCACAAGCAAATCATAGTTTAACAGATGGAATGATTCTTCCTTGTCTTCGAGGATAAATAAACCAAGTTAGACAATTTTTAGCATCAACCATATTTAAAATGCAACAGAGCAACAAAGTTATATAAGCAAGATTCATTCTTGCAATTGGCTCTATCTTTTTTTGCTTCATCTTCTTACCACTTGAGACAAACTTCTCTGCACCATATGAAATTTGTCAAACGCACCATAAGCCAAGTCAAGTATAAGTGAGGTGATAACTGGTAACTTTAGGCTAAATCTAGTGATGTATATGTTCCTATTTCTATCAGAGATGTCAATGAACACGATATACATCTAATTTAACATAAATATTTCTCAATTTTTGAGATGGTTGCAATACTTCTTTCAGAAAAAATACCTCTAATTTTTTTTCTAATTCCCTAAAATAACAGAAATAAAACACTCACACGTATAACTATGAAAGACAGATATACAGAATACCCATGTATTCCGTAATTTAAAACATCAAATTACAGTTTATTTCAGTCCCAGGTAACTGTCATTGCCATCATCAATGAGATGCAAAAAAAGACAGTGTTCATGTCCTCCAATTGCATGTAAGTCAAATTAGGCTAAACCTTCAGTATCATTCAATGACTACGTCATACTTGTTTCAGACATTAAGGATGAAAGGAGCAGAAAACACAAAGGAATTACACCTGCATGACTTGAAATCACATACCTATCTGGGCCTATAAAGTAAGGACCTGAATGGCAACACACTGCACACTGAGGTAAGAAAAATTTAAATCCTCCAGAAATGCAGAATTTAGACCTATGTTATGAAAAAAACCCTACAAAACAAAACAAAACCCACCAACAAACAAAACACACACACAAAACCCTCAAAAAACTACAAAAAACCCCACAAAAACAAAAGAAAAAAAACCAACCAAAAAACCCCCCACAACCCCCCAAAAAACAACCTTGTTTTTTTAATATCAATCAATTTTTCTAAATTAGGAAACAAAAGAGGGGGACTCTACACATAAAACCCTGCTAAAGCTATTCATCCTGCTAGAAGATCAAAAATCAGAGTGAAACATATCAGCCTGCTTACATGTTTGAAATTTTTAGTATGAAGCTCTCAGTAATGTTAAGTGCATAGATCTTTGAAATGGTAACTGATCACAAACAGTCCACTTACATCTATTACTGCTGGCTCTATTCATGGAATAGTCTCTTTTATTACACTATTTGTGCAAAGAGGACTAAGACTGACAAAGTTAAAGCCTGCATTCTAATATGATGTACACTCTGGCACTGAAAACCATTTAATGTTTTTGACACGTACAGGCAGGACTGGGAAAATTTACTTGGCTAAAACAAGAGGCATCCTTGGTGAAGTATACTTAAACTGAAATTGGCTGGTAACTTCTGGTTGAAATGCTATTAGAGAATAAGTATGTCTATCTGGAAATATCATGCAGAAAAACTGTTCATTACAAGCAAAAAAAATCTTTACTAGCAAAAAACTGTGCAAACACACTGCACCCTGCATGGAACAGAACCTTATTTTAAGGGCTATGGCACCAATCTCATTAGGGCATCAGAGGAAGGCGACAGAGAGTGAGACTGCTCCATACACACTGTATTTATAAAAAACAATGCACCACCACCACCAGAATTCTACTAAAAGTTTAAATGTCACTCAGTTTTCTCATTCCAGTCCAGTACACAAACTGCTTAAAGAGGTAAGGACCTAGCCATATAATTTTTACTGAATGATCAAAGTTAGGGCTTAATTTCTGATGTGCTTTCATGCCCATAAACTACAGAAACAAATAGTTTAATTGCAAGCTGGGCGACCAGACATATCAAGTGTAATTCTAGCAGTAAGACCTTTACTAGGAAGAACTACAATTTTTCTATCTAGATATGCAACCGAAAAAGAGTAATTTTGAAATTTATGTAGTCATCACTTTTCAAAAAGGTACCTCAAGGATTTCTTCATATTTTTCCACAGTTCTTCTTAGATCATCATCTTTTTCAACAATTTTTTTATGCAACTGTGTTGTCTCTATGTGATGATTTTCTATCAATTCATTTTCTACTTCCTGGGCTTTACCTACAAAAAAAGGTTAGGCAGTATTAAAAAAAGCATGGTTTTGGTATTGGTTTTTTTTAAATTATGTCACAGCTGATAGCAAGTCCAGAATTGCTGATGGAAATTTAGTTCTATTCAAAAATCTCAGGAATACAAATTATAATGATACACTTACTCTGGAAAAGTAAGTGTAGGACTTACTACATTTAAAAAATGCTTTAAAGTAACTATAAGAAAAATTTGTCAGGAAAATTCATTTTTCCACATTATCAGTTACTATTATGTCCCTAGATCCTAACATGTATGAAATTTGTTGTCTGCAGTTTGGAACCTGGAGCAATTTTTTCTATCTGGAGCTGGAACTAGTTTCTAGAAGATGACAACCAATATTTATTAACTAATTTTATCTCCTATTCTATCTAGAGATGTAACTGAAGCTTTTGCAATCTTCAGAAACTCCTCACCTGTAGGTGTACTTCTGGTAACTGGAATCAAACCACACCTTTTTCTCATTTTTCTAATCTCCAAGTTACACTACGGTGGCAAAAGACTGAGAAGACAAAATATGTTGTACTCTATAGCTATAATCACATTGTGTTATAATCAGACATCATACCCAGGTGGTACCTGTTAGCAGTTAGTGAATGAAATCTGCAAGATCCAGCTAAGAAAACACAATTCTGATTCTCAGATGGATCTAAGTTTCTCTAAAGATTGAGTAAGTTTCTCTCCAAGAGCCATATATTCAACACTGGAATGTTAAAGATTTACTACTGGTCACAAAATTGCACTACAATGGAAACTTACCAATGCACTTTCATCTTCAAAATTTTACTCTCCTTTTCTTTTCTTTTATACATATGACAGAAAGATAGGTACCTATGGCTATCATGCCATGGCAGATGTAAAGAGTGCTAGATCAAAGATCCATCCTCCAGAACAGCTACATATGCATTTTCCTAATTGCACTACATTTAATATTTATGT
The DNA here is from genome assembly GCA_024362935.1 of Setophaga petechia. Taxonomy (NCBI): domain Eukaryota; kingdom Metazoa; phylum Chordata; class Aves; order Passeriformes; family Parulidae; genus Setophaga; species Setophaga petechia. The sequence continues at coordinate 11,572,318 of JANCRA010000026.1, read as the reverse complement.
TATTTCCTGGGCAAGACAAGTTATTTCCCTAAGTTCTCTAGACATTCATAAAATACATGTTGTGTTTATCACAGTCACAGGTAACATCCCTCCCTCAAAACAGCAATAACTGAAGATTAAGTTCTCTGACTCCTTTACTGATTACAGTTATATTAATATTGCACTTACTGATTGTCTCTTTTACTGCTGTTTCCAATTCTCTCTCTTTTTGAGCCAGCTGAGTATTGAATTCTCTTATTAACTGCTTTAAGGCGGTGTTGTGCTTTAACTCAATGTCTTCTTGTTCACATCTGTAAAAAAAGGTCAAAACATACAGCAAGGAAATATAACATTTAAAGAGGGTGTGAAAACACAAAGCAAGGCAAGAGATCTGGGAATTTCTTGAGAACTATTTTAGAAGAGGATGGTTTTGAATTATATGAATTCTGTGAGATTCACGGAGGCTTTATCTTCCTCTCCTATCTAATTCACCTGGTAGGTGTAGGTGTTTCATTTAAAAACAACCCAGAACTGAACCCCTCCAAAGATACGGAGTTTTTGCTGAGGAAGTTGAAGAACTGGAAGAAAAGATTATGCCATAAAAAGAATTTTTAGGGAATTTTTAGAATTGCTTGAGAAACAATTGAAAGTGCTAAGCAGTATACTGCATTTTGTGTAGTATGTATGAACAACTATTGATATCAACTGAGCATGAAGCTCTCAGTACTAAGCTTTAATAAACTTTATTTCCTGTTTGAGAAAAACAGAATTATATTATATATATTATAATATATCTATCATATAATATATTATATATTATATGCTTCAGCAATGTTGAAAAATCACCGTCACTGAAATGGTATTACTCTGCCAAATGCAAAACTCTTCTTTCTGTTTCTCTAAGTCTATTTAGAACAATTAAAGAAAAACATCAGTCATTATTTCTTTGTTGTAAACTGAGCTTTAGAAAAGCATTCTTCACGTTTTAGTGGCTAGAGATAAAATACATGAGTGGTAACACAGACAGGAACAAAGAATTTACCTTATTTTTTGCTCCATTTCCTCTAATGACTCCTTCTTTACTATGTCAAGCTCTTGCTGATGTTCCTTTCGCAGAGTACGTATGTCTTTTTTAAGATTATTCACCTCTTTGCATAGCTTCTGTTTCTCCCCTTCAGTCTCTTCCAGTTTAGTCTTTAAGTCCTCCTGCTGGTTCTGCATATCCACTAGTAACTTCTGCAGCTCCAAAACAGATCTGGACTTTTCTTCAGCATTTTCCTCAAAAGCTTTCAGACTGTCATTTTTTTCACTCAACTGCTGCTGTAGACATTTTACCTTTTCTTCATATCTTAAAGTAATATCTTCCATCTCAATCTTAAGCACTTCATCTTTCTTCACTATATTATTTTCTAATTCTTCTATCTTCTGTTCTAAAGACTGACTGACTGCCTCCTTTTCCTGCATTTTTTTCTGTAAGTCTTCAATTATATTCTCCATATCAAGATATTTTTGTTCCTTAACTTTCAATTCTTCCCTTCTGCTTGCTAAAACACTGCCACAACAAGCATGCTCATCCACTAACAATGAATATTTTTTTGTTTGCTCCTCAAGTTCTTTCCTCAGACTTTTGGTCCTAATCTGCTCTTCCTGATGGCTCTTCTCAACACATTCTAGTTTTTTAATGAGTTCTTTCTGTTTGTTTTGCAGTTCTAGATGACAGTCATTACTCTCTTGTTGTTCTTTCTCATACTTCTGTAATAATGCATCTTTTTCGGTTAAGTCCTTCTGTAACACTTGCATTTTCTCTTGGTATGTCTGTTGGACACTCTCAAGCAAGTTATTTTTTTCTTGTTCCATAGCAGCTTTTACACATTCCACTTTTTCCAGCATCTCCTTCTCTAATTCTGTGGAATCTCTTGTTGACTTAAGTTTTTCTTCTAAGGACTCAATTTTGGCTTCTCTCTCCTGTACTTTCTGCTCCAACTTTCTTAACTGATCTTCCCAATCTTGCTTAAATTTCTGTTCCTTTTCTTCCATTTGAGACAGTAACTGCTTTCTAATAGAACCTATTTTTTGCTCTGCCTTCTTTTTCAGATCAGCCAGCTTAGTGCTGTTCTCTGCATTCAGTCTCTCTTCTAATTCTTTCAGTTCTTCCTCTTTCCTTTTAAGTATCACTGACTTCATTTGATCAAATTCCTTCTCCTTTGCTTCAAAATCAGTTTTCAGTGAATCTATTTGCTTCTCAAGATTAAGCACTTTTTCTTCAGCCTTCTTAAATCTATTCTCCTTTTCAAAAGCCACCTTCTCTGCCTGATGGAGTTGGCAAGCTATTTCTTTTTCCTCTGTGTTTTTTTGTTCATTACACTTTTTAAGTTCCTCCACCAAGGAATCATTTTCTAAGGTTCTCTGAGCAATGTCTTTTTCTAGTGCAGCAATTTTTGCTGCTTGTTTTTTTAACTTTGAGGTTAACTCAGTTTCTTCCTTTTCCCTCCTGTTTTGCTTTTGTTCCAATTCACTTTTTAAACTATCAAGATTTCTGCTTTGTTTAGCCAGCTGTTCCTTTAGTTTATTTAGCTCTTCATCTTTCTTACTGGCTTCAGTATTGCTTAATTCAAGTTTGCTCTGCAAATCTTTGATAGTATCGTGATTTTGTGTAAACTTGGTTTGTGCTTTCATCTTCCACTCTGACAACTGGGCCGTGCAATGATCTATCTGATCAAGAGCTGATGCTTTTTCTTGACTCAGCATCTCAACTCTGGATGATAACTCTTCCACTTGATCTAACAACTGCAACCGATCCTCTTGATGTTGTTTGCTTAACAGAGATATGGCTGCTTCCTTCTCTGTTAAACTTACTGTGTTTTCAAGTCTAACATTAAGGTCAGTAACTGTTTTGTTGAGAGCAGCCACTTCAGATTGTTTTTCCTGGAGTTCTTCCCTCATTGATGTGACAGCATTAATATTTTCAGATAACTCTTTCCTCAGCTGTGTTATGCAAGTTTCTTTCTCTGATGCTGCTTGCTGCTGATGTCCTACCTCCTTCTGCAATTGTTTATTTTCTGTTAGAAGTCCTGCAATGTCAGCTCTCATAGACATAATTAAATTGTCTTTCTTCTGCAGTTCTTGAACTGACTCTTGCAAAGAAGTAGTAGCAGCAGAATGATGCTCTGTTATTTCCCTAAGCTGAGCTTCTAGGTCAGTTATCTTACTTGTTTTGATTAATATTGCTTCTTTAATCTTTGCAGTTTGGCGCTCACAGTCTGCAATTTTACATGTTATTATGCCAATTTTTTCACTACATCTTTCAATTAATTCATTGCCTTTAGTTTGCAACGAAGCTTCAGCATTCTTCCAAGCATCTAACTGGGCTGTCAGTTCTCCTGACAACCTTTTAAACTCAGTTTCCTTTAGCCGAATTGACTCTATTTTTTGGTCATAATTTTCAAGATCTTTATACTGAGAAGATTGCACAGTTTGGAGTTTTTCTTCAAGGGTTCTCACTGTATCAGCCAGCTCAGTAATTGTGGCTTTGTCCTTCTCTTCAATGGCTTTCTGTTTACTGAGTTGTTCCTGAAGTCCTGTCTGCTGTTTCAGGGACTGTTTAAGATCACTTTCCATTTTTTTCAACTGTGTCTTCATGTCACTTTCATTATCTGACAAAGCACCCACCTTAGCCAATGACTGCCTTAGCTGTTCTTGCAACTCCTTCAGGCATTCCTCCCTTTTCACTCGTTCTTCCTTCAGTTCGATTATTTCTGTTCTGGAGTCCTCCTTTTCAGCACTGAAGGTGAAAAGCTTCTGTTTCAGGTCTCCAACTTCCTGCTCTTTCACTTGCAGTTCCATAGCATGTTGTTCCTTGAGCTCTTCAATCTGCTGATTAAATTTCTTTTCCCAACTTTGGATTACTTCTTCCAATTTCCTTATGCGGTCCTCAGCAAGACTGTCTAGTTGCTCTTTCTGATTAGATTCCAGTTTTGACACTGCATCATTGATTCCAGATGAGCTGGCATGTGCCATTTCCAAAATTTTAGTACTGAATTCACTCTCTTTCTGACTGAATTCCAACTGTTTGTTTTCAAGCTCCTTCTTTAGTTTAGCTTCCTGCTCAGCAAGTTTATTTTTGAAAGTTTCCTGCATATCTTTTGATTTCTGTTTCATTTTCTCCACTTTCTTCTCCTGACATTTCAGTTTACTTTCATACTCTCCTTGTAAAGCACTAATTCTCTCCTCTGCAGCTAACAGTTTCTGTTCAAGCTCTTCCACTTGCTTGTTCTGTAACTTCTTCATGTGCTCCATTTCATTTTCCTTCTCAGTCAGACTTCTCTTCATCTCATCAGCCTCTCTTTGTAGGTCCTTCAGTTGACATTCATACTGCTGTGTTAGAGTGGTTACTTTCTGTGTATTTTCACTTCTTTGCTCCTCTAGCTTTGCAGACAATTGGACAAGTTCAGCTTCAGATCTTTCTGAAGATTCCTTCATTTTCCGTTCATGTGCTTTTAACTCCTCCAAATGTCTGTCCTTCTCCTCCAGTGATTGTTTGAGCTTGTTGAGTTCTTCTTTGAGTACCTTCTCAACACCTTGAACAGACATTTCATGCTCTTTTAACATTGTTTCAATCACTTCATTGTGCCATTTCCGCTCCTCCTCCAACTTTCCTTTCAATTCTTGCTTAGCTTCACACACTTTACTATTTAATTCAGAGAGCTCTTGCTCTAAATCATGACGTATTTTTAGTGCTTCTGAGAGCTCAGAAGATAGTGCCTCTAATTCTGTTTGTTTCACATCAAGTTTTTCTAATGTTTTTTCATTCATCTCTTCTATGTGCGCACAGAAAATTGTTTCTTTCTCTTTCAAAATGGTTTGTACCTCTTGTTGTTGTTTCTCTCTTATTTTTTCTATTTCAGTTATTTGTTGTTGCTTTAAAATTTCAAGTTTTTCTGTCCAAAGCTTTTCTTGCTGCTGTTTCACATTCTCCAGTTCTTTATTGTGTTTTTCAACCATATCATTGATTTCCTTACTGTGCTGGGTTTTTTCAGACTCTATGAGAGTATTTAATTCCTCTGATCGCTTTCTGTCATCTTGCAAGTACTTTGCAAGAGAGCTTTCCAGTTCAAGAATCCTCTGTTAGGATACAGTTTTAAAAGAATATGAATATTCAAAAGGTAAAAATTTGATTAATTTTTAAAAAATCTTAGCAGGTTCACATAACTACAGGTTACTTATTCCATTATTTTTAGTGAATGTCCACTTCTTCAATAAGTCTTTAATGCATCTGGTTTGTTCTCACTTTTGCTTCCATTATGGAGAATTAGCTAATTAATAAAAAACTCGCTATCTCACTGCAGTGAAAATACACACAAAAACCTGAAAATAATGTAACTAATTCAAATAAAGTAAGTAGTGACATTTATGAGAAGTATGTTCATATTTTCTTCTTAAAGTAAAGTACCAACATATAGGATGAAAAATACAGGGAATTTGCAATAGCTTCATGGAGTTTTGTACGTGCCTACTGATTTATCATAATTCTACCTCCCATGGAAATGCTGCTGTAAAGCTTTATTGTTTCTTTAGGCAAAACTTTGAAACAAATGTCTGGGAGTGGTGGAATAATGTACAAACTTGCATTAATAGAAAATACAGTCATACTCATTACATAAAGCAAAGGACACTGTAAAAATGTAAGCAAATCTTTTGGCTTACTGTGGTGGTGCACTCCCCCCTCCTCTCAGGCTGCACTGACATCTGAGAAATACTCATTAGGCCTCAGCCTTGAAAAAACAGTATCCGGACTCAGCTTTTCCCAAGCTTATCAAAAACCTGTCTATTCCCAGGAACTGCTGCTGTCTAACAAGCTAAAGATTTGTTACAAACTGCACTAGAAACTAGTTTTCTTGCCTGAATGGCATAACATCCCTGTTCTCATACTTTCAAAGAAAGTGCCAATACAACTGTGAGCACAATGAAACACTGTTATGACTAAAGCCCACATTCTAGTGATCCCGTAAACAGCGGTCCAAAATGAGGCCCTTTGAGCTCTCCTTGACCACAGGCTGCAATCAGCAATCTCCCTCTAAGTGGGACACCTGTCAGAACTAGTGCACTCTCAAGACTTTTGTACTTGGAGGATCGACAAAAAAATTACGAATACTGGGCCAACATCCTCACTCCTCAAAGCTCAACCCTTCACTCGCTGGGGAGGTGCAAAGGCATCCAAAGTGAGTATTTTGCTTACCTTCGAGGGAAATTTTTCACAGGCACCTTGCTGGCACTGTTTATGTCTGTGTGCATGAACATGAGCATATGCTATAGGAAAGCTAGGAGAAATTCTGCTTTCTTACATTTTTAAGCACCTTAGGTGTCTACATAAGTTAGACCTGTAGTAAGGTGGAGTCATTGAGTTATAACCTAAGTGGAACGCTGCTAAATGTTTTCTTTGCTAAGTTGCTAATTTTAATTTATAGGTTAAATGCTGTTAAATGTTATTCCTCTCTTAAACTGTTAAAATAAGGTTGTAAGTTGAGTTTGGTATAAGTTAAGTGTTATTCCTTTGTTAAATTGTTAGGTTTAAGGTATAATTGAAGTAAAAGTACTCTTAAGTTTGAGTGCTGTTAAACTTTTAGGCCATATTCCTTTTCATCTGTGCTCTCACGGTCCTTTTGTCACACTCGCCTAAACACACACACACCCACACACCCACCCACACACACCCCCTAGATAGTTCTCCGTTCATTTCTGTTTGATTGCCCGGATTTTGTTTGGTTATGTTGTTGCTTGTTTTTCCTTAGTGTGCTTTAACTGTCCTCTAAGTAGCAGATTGAATCTTGCCAATGAACTTTGTTGTGCTGTTGCTTAATATTAAATCTGGTTTTCACTGATACCCTTGCTGCTGATTTTCTTAAGTGATCTCAAACACTCGTTTGTAACACTTACTGAAGTATCCTTATAAGCATTTGTAAGGCAGCAGTACTCACAAATTAAAGAGCCTGAAATTTAACTCCTCTTTATAACATACCTAAAAATTAAATAAATGGATACATATTCATATCCCACATAATGCTATAGAGTAAATATATTTCTATATTTTGCTGATGCCTTAAGTTTTAGCTTTCATATTTTTCAGATTCTGTGCTGCCTAGGTGCATAGCTTTGAGCTTCATATTAAGTGTTAGTAAGGTCTCTTCACAGAGTAGGTAGACAAAACAATCCTTTTCCAGTTTGAGACCAAGGACAACTGTTACAAGTTTCAGGCCCAAAAAGCATAAACAACAGTGGACTGAAGAGAGAAAACAAGATGGATGGGACTTCATAATATGAAGCTGTTATTGGACAATTAACTCCAATATGCAAATGGATTAAAGTGTGAAACCTAGGGACCATTTTGGGTCCATCTTGGATGTAGCCCTGGCCTTTTAATAAATACCTACTTCATTCTATTAGCTCTGTCTGGTCTCTATTCCAGATCAGCCTCTCAAGGCATCATGCCACCTAGTCTTAAAAAAAACCTAGAGGCTGCAGAATAACATGGCAATATATTAAACTTTTGTCACTTTAATACCACAAAACCCAATCACAACAAAACACCATTTGTAAACTTGTCACAGTTAAACACATACTTGTAAATGCTTAGTCTTTTGGAATCTTTACTCACAGTTCTACAAGTCTCTAACTCTTGATGCATTTTCTCAACTTTCTTGTCACACTCAGACTGTATGGCTTTCTTCTGCAGTTCTAATTCTTCTAAGGCTAGGGATTCTTGCTGTTCTTTCTCTTGAAGGACTTTTAAGCACTCACTCTGATTTTTTTCCTGCATGAAGAAGAACAACTATAAATATAGTCATCACACCCTCAGGAACATTATGATAGGATATTTTCAAGTTAATAGGAGTCATACACTAATCACCTTTACTTTCTGCACAAAAACAAATGGAGTTTGTATTCAGTTTGTGAAAACATAACTGCAATAAATCACTTCTTTTTTTTCTTGGAAATCCCTTGAGATAGATGACTAATGTGATGATTGACTCTCGCAATTAACAGACAAATATCATGTATATAGGTTAAGAAAAGTTTTATAGATTTATAGTTATGTTTTACCGCCTTGCATTGTTATCAAGGGACAGCCGGGGTTGGGACATCTGGGAGGGTTGGCTTGTCACTATGGCAACACCTGACCTCCAATCAGGATTTGAGGAAGTAAACTTCACCACTGGACAGTGAAGAAGGAGTTGATGGACAGAACTTTGGGAGGGGCTAAAGGGTTAAAAGGCGAAACTTCCATTATGTGGGTGAGCACATGGTGGGGAAAATCCTTTGCTCCCAGCACCATAACATTTTCTCTATTTTTGATAAAGTTTAATAAACCTTTCTAAATTTATGAGAAGTGAGTAGCCATTTGTCACACTCCTTGTCTTTGCATGAAAAACATAATGTAATCAAGCCTTCCATTTTGGTTTGTTTACCACTATTAATTGAGAATAACATCTGAGAGGAGTTGTTGGGGGTTGGGTTTTGGTTTGTTTTTTTTTTCCCCGTTCATTCCTTGTTATTTGTGGAATTTTGTTCCCATTGAGCAGCTAATAAGAACTGATGGCAGAGAGGGGGAAACTCCTTTGGGTTTTTGGGGAGTTTTGTTTTTTCTTTCTGGCTGGGATAAGGGGGTGGGCGCAGCTCCTAGCTCTCCCTCTCCCTGTATCAGTTTTAGAGGAGGACGGTCAGAGCCACTCCTTTTGGGGAAAGGAATTCCACTGCTGCTGCTGGAGACCAGCCCAGAGCTGCTTCTTCTACCATGGGGTGAGTCTCTGTTCATGAGAACAGCCACTGAACTGGGACCTTATTAACACCCACCTCGCTACAAAAGACACCTATCATTGTCTGCTCAGGTGCCCGGGATCCAAAGCTCAGCTCTCCCTGCCCTGCTGGAAGCCCTTCACCCCCTGCCAGCCCAGCTTGCTGCTTTCTGAGAGTCCTGCTAGGGGAAAAGGAACTGGCTGCCCCAAGGGTTTGTGAAGCAAAGCCTCTCTTCCACTCCTTCCCACCTTGGACAAAAGCCTCCATCTCCATCTGCTCCCCGAGCCAGCGCCGGAGCGCCCCCTGCAGCCAAGGGGGAATCATCGCACCTGCCCTGTCCACCGGGAGCCAACAGCGCCCCTGCCGGCTGTGACCGTAACGACACCAATGCGGAAAAGGCTGCAGCCAAAAGGCAGTCGCTGGGTCCCTGGTTCTGTTTGTTGTTAATGCCAAAGTTGTTGTTGTTTGTTTGCTTTATTATACGTAGCAGTAAAGAACTGTTATTCCTCTTCCCATATCTTTGCCTGACAGCCCCTTAATTTCACGGTTCTAAAAATTCGGAGGGAGGGGGTTTACATTCTCCATTCCAAGGGAGGCTTTTTCTGCCTTCCCTAGCAGACATCTCTCTTGTAAACCAAGACAGGAATAAAGTCTGTTCTCACTTGATTCCACTGTTAAGATATTTTTAAGCTTGTTTCTTACAATTAAGGAAGTAACCTCTGAAACAGGTAGAAAAATATACTCAGTACAGGGCTGTCAAAGTCTCTCAGTCCTAGTCACTATCCATCATGGAGGGGCACAAAAACCAATCCGCTCTTTGTAACAGATATATACAGATAATATATATACATATATGTTACATACATATCAACTATTTAGGCAAAATTACATTATCTATAGTGGATTACAGTTCATGAAAAACTGCAAAGAATTTCAACAATTTTTCCCAGTCTGATCTCTAAGAAAATACTTTTTCTGATGTCAAACAATATGAATAGTTAACCCTGTTCACATAATACAATACAACCAGACATAACTATACAAACACTTTTCAAACCGCCTCATTTTTTGTATTTCTTTTACTCTAGCTCCTGGGCCTGATTGCCAATGATCCACAGAAAGATATTAAAAATCAAGTCTAAAAAATTTCAAAAAAATAAAGTTTCCACAAGATACAGCTGTTACTGAGCACTGACAGTGATAAGTTATCATTACTAAGTTATTACTATTACTACTATAAGTTAGTCTGGATCATTGCAGCTGCTTTCTTTTCATGTTCCAGAAGTCTCTGAGCTATTTGACTTTTGGAAAGCACTCCTATCTTTAAGCACACGAGGACCCTCACTGTGGAATAGTGTCAACTCAAGACTTCTAATCCCAACTCACACTTAGAGAAACGGTTTTTTATGCGTGTTAGGTTTACTTACAAGAGCTGCCTTCATCTTCTCCTGGAATACCTTTTCTTGAGCCTGTAATCTCTCATTTAACTCCTGATCTTTGGTAGCCAGTTCTTTTTTATGGATTTTTTCTAGTTCAGCAACTCGTTCCTCTGAAGATTTCTGTGAATCAAAGTTAGAAAAAACTAATTTCAAAATATTAACTAACAAAATACTTCCTATTTTTTCTTAATAAGAAAATAGTACAGACAGACAGAACAAACCGGAACCATCTCTTTGCTCCCTTTGAATCAGTTATAATCACTTAGAGTGCTTAATATTAAGCCCTGACAGTTCTTATTTTCAAGCTTTAAGTTATCCATCTTCCTTCTCAAGTCCTTCATATTTGTACTAAAGACACATAGTTGTTTCTAAAGACTCTTCTCCAAGGCAAACTTTGTGTTTTCAGTTCAAACATGGTAACACATTGGAAAAGGAACTTTTTTGTAGCTTTCTCAGTATTCTTGTTTTATGAGCCAGAAAGTCAAGCGGTGATACTCTGTGTAGACAGTTATCTACAACCTACATATGTGTTTCATTTAAGAATAATGTGAAACACGTCAGTGGTCCCCTTAAACCATCAGTGTATTCTCTTAGAAAAATTAATACCATTGTGGATATCATTACAAGAACTGTAACTTCAGTGTGTTCAAATTTACAGCTTTGTAAGGGGCATGTGAAATATTCCAGCAATTCCTAACTAAATACAACAGAAAAAACAAATTATAGAAACTTTTAACCCACAAACAATATGGCAGCAAGTTCTTAAATATTTAAACATAGTCAGCTAGGATAATGATTAAAATCTAAAAGTGATTAAAACCCAAAATCCTCATGGAGATATGTGAGCTTCCTGCCATTAATGTCTTCTTGTCTCTGTTTAAAGTCTCAAGTACACTTTTAATAAACAATTTTATTAAATACCGTGAAGCAAAGAATAATACTATTTATTTTTACATGCCATTAATGAACTGATTTAAACTGATTTTGCTGAAGCAAAAACATCTATTAAGAGTTTTCAGTTTTTCATTAAGTAAATCTTTAACCACAGAAAATAATTTTTATGGATTTTATTAACTAGCAAAAGCTTTATAAGAATTCTGTCATACTGATGTATTTTACAACAATGGCTTAACTGTAATAGTTTTTACCTTCATAATCTCAACCACCTCTTGTTTCACTCTGGTTAATTCCCGCTGAAGATTTACTCTCTCTTCTTCACTTGCCTTTTCTACTGCTTTAATTTTTTCATCCATTTCTATTTGCAGTTTTTTACGGGCTTCCTCTGTCTTTTGGGCAATACTTACAGCCTTCTCAAGCTCTTCAAAAGCTGTGAAGAAAAAAAGTATATGATAATTGAGAAAATTCTATTGATAGAAGAATTTCACAAAAAGAGAAGAATGAATTTAAGAATTAACCTAGAATTCACATGTTTATTTTCTAGAAAGGAAAGAGAACTGACAAATAGATGTGATTTTCATCCAATACATCCTGTAACTTCTATTTCTTTGCCTAAAATCACCATAAAATGCATAAACCATATTAATGAATGAGATATAACCCTCCTCTTCTGCCTATACCTGCTCAATAAACTTTCAAGAAGTGGGAAATAGCTGCACAAAGAAAGGTAATTCACACTAAAACAAGCAGACAGAAACAAACCAAGAATGACTACTATGCAAGTCAGTTATTAGCAGGTCATGAAGAGTTTCTCCTGAATAGAACACTAATGTATAATATCAGGCACTTAATATACCTAAGAGTAATTCCAAACTGTAAAACTTAGAGAATCGTTTCTTTAAACTATGTTGCATGGAGTCCACCGAGATGGCTTTGTTAATTTAATTAGCTCACTATTTACATTTAATGTACACTTCTATCAGTGTAGTAGCTGACTGTCTGGCGCTTCTAACTTCGCAAATAAAATGTAAAAATAAAAAAATTAAAAGTTAAGATTTGCTCCCAGAAAACTTGAATAGCTGTAAGTTGTTTCAAAAGAACACTCAAGCTGCAATATTGAGATTTATTTACTCTTGCTCAGGATGCACAAATCCACTGAAACACATTTTAATTTACAAAACAAAAGCAGTAATTCCACAGCTTCATCTCACGCTAAGGAGAAGTAGTCTAACATGCTTTATTCACTTCACAGATGATAATTTAGATATAAAAAGAAAGCAAATAAATTCCAGTATTGTGAGCTTGTTTATTTATTCAGTACCCCTAAAACTCAATACAACTGATGTCAGAGTCTATACAGAATTACACAAGATTAGAGTTCAATCATTATTAGGGAAATCTCTTTTCCTGAATGGATCATGAATGTGGAAAACTGTGGAGGATGGGGAAAAGCTTACCATGCTCCCCTGGAGGGACAACCATTAAGCAACAACCTCCCTTGTCATGGGCGAGGAAAAAAACTTTCCCAAGAGTGCATTGTTGCCTCATGTTGATTCCATGTATCCCATTGACCCTTGCCCTTTGTTCTGCTCCTGTGCCCTCATCTCAATCGTCCTGATGTTCTGCCCCACCCCTCGCTATCCCTCTATAAACCCCTGCTCTCTCTGCCTAAAAGAGTTCTTTGTCCCTGGACCCCTTCAAGGTAGGAGCTCAACAAAGACCCTCCTGCAACCCCATTTGAAGACTCCGTCCCTTCCTTCTGCATCACTCGTGGCTGAAATCACCCGAGAGCTGAAATAATTTGGCAGGAGTGAGATGTGCCTGTGCACCCAGGACGTCTTAAAGACGCTCCTCTGGGAAGGCTGCGGCACTCTACCACCTCTGCCTGCTGCGACAGAAAACCCCTACAGCATTATCAGAAGAAATTAGTCTCAGAATATCCTACTATATGGTTAGTACTTAGCACAACAGAATTTTGGCAGAACACCTCTGTAAAATTCAAAATCACAATGCCAATATCAAGACTGTAATTTATCAGAGCACAAGCCCCTAAAAGCATATTATTCTATTATATCCTGAACTACTGGGACTCTATTTTGCAAGGAAACAGAAAAAAACCCAAACTTCTGAAGTGTTATTTATATGCTAAGCTTTCTTCCAATAAATTCTGTTCCCCAAAGAAAATCATAATAGACTCTCACATCTCTAGTTTTATTGATTCATCATTAGTTTGTAGGAATTCACAGCAGTTATTGCAATCTTTGCTTTTTTTGAAGTTATCTTTAATAACATTCAAGCATGTATTTGAGAGGTGAGCAATAATTTCCATTCCACATCTTTTGACAACATTAAACACAGAAGATTTTAACCACAGTCTGTACTTTTGAGACAATGCTGCAAATATGTCTTCAAGTAACTTATTTCCTTACAACTGGATTCACCCAAATTCTGACCTTCCAGAATTTTCTTGTTTTTTGAGGAAGCCTTTTTCTGACTACTCACAGCAACAATCATGTTTCAAGGCAAAATGGGGCTGTTATTGATTCTGGCAATACCAAAGCAGACCACTGTATCCACTCTTCCACTTCTGGTTCTGCTTAAATGCTAAAACTATTACAAAAAATTAAGATCACTAGAGATTATTTCAAGCAGAAACAGTCTAAAATGTAATACAAGCATGCACAAGGCTTATAGTTCCTTATTTTGCACAGTTCTTCACAGTCCTATGAAGGCATTTTGCCACGTGCCATCTACAGGACTCAAGTTCTCCCCACTTGCAACACCAGGCACAAGTTGATTATGAATACTGCAGAATAATGCAAAACTGTGTTTGGGGAATGATAATGACTTCCCTGATGCTCTTCTCAGTCCTAACAAAAGCAGGCCAAGCAAAACTGGTGAAGTCATTCAGTATTACAGCATCATCTTTTTTCAAAACCAAACAAAAATCGAACCAAACAAGCAAATAAAAATATAAAACAAAACAAAAATCCATCCCATCCTATGGACCTTTGCAAAGAATAGCTTGAAACTAAAGCCTGCAAGTAGAACATTAAGTTATTTCACTTTTCCATACACATTTTCTGATTCTTGTTCTGAGCATCCTGTACGTTATTTTCATTTGAGAAAATGTTATTTTAGTTTTCATGTATTTTCATTTGTATTCTCTTTCCTTCTGCAAAAGGAAAGAGAATACATTTGCCATAGCCCACAGATCAGACAAAGAGAAGATCCAGGTTCAGAATAGGATTGACTACTGATATGGAATTGCTGAGAAACACGCAGTACAAAAGCTGCATCACCATAATCACAAGCAGGATGCTAATACAAAAACTAGACAAAAGCTGATGGTTAAAAAGCCAAGAGGGTATGAAAGCACAAAGAAGCAATACTTCACAGAAAAACACAGTTGGATCACTAGAAGTTAAATTATATACCTCTCAGGCACATTTAACTCTTAAGCAAAACAGAATATTTTCATTCAAAGTAGTTAATTCTAGTGTAGCTGGACACAACCAAGTTTCAAACCAGCAGAGGGCTAAACTATCATCAAGCAGACAGAATGTGGTCTCTATTATCACTGTTACTCTTAATCTGTGAGAGATTTTATTTCTCTGTATCAAAACATGAAATAAAGTCCATGTTTTTATTTAAATATACCTACTCTGAATGTAGAGAGTAAAGGCACTGCCTCTGCATTCTTCTCCAGCCTGCAGAACTCTGTTAGGGAAGATCTTTCAACCAAGTATTGGTTGAATGAAGTCTCACAAAGGCACATCAGCAAATCAGAAATAGAAACAAGCACACCAACAAAGTCTCAGGTTCGTCTTGCAAACCCCCATTCATGTGACAAAGCCAGACAAATTGAAAACTTTCCTGTGCAGTATGTAAATCACAAAAAATTAGTCTGAGTAGAGTTTAGGAGTGCAAGGTTTGCAAATCTGTTTTTTATACAACATGTGGTGGACAGCTGACTACTTTATCTATATCACTTCAAAGTAACAGTCTCGGTTCCCTTCACCTTACTCCTCGCACCTAGAGTAACACTTTGCACTGCAAAGCCTTCTGGCTTCCTCTGCTGGTGCTGCACACCTTTTCTCTTTGTCTGGAGTGCCTCCTAGTGCTAAACACTGTGAAGGAAGCAAACCAGCTTTGTATACCAGCTGGCAAAGGGGATATTCATGTTCAATTTCTGAGGGCTGAGAAATGTCCAATTAAAAAAAAAAAAAGGTTGAAATCATTCCTACAGCTAACTTGTGCATCTAGGCAGCATTTTAAATGCGCAGTCCAAGCCTTTTTTTTTCACTGAAGAAAGGTGCAAAGCATATGTTAATTAAACTTGCAAAAAAAGTGCTGCCTATAAGTAGGATTTGCTTTCTAAAGACTTTGTTTGCTCATAGACTATTAGTAAGTCAGTAATCTGCATCCTGAGAAGTCATAAAGTACTTAGGCTAGGTAATCTCAAGAGAAAAAAACTTAAGTTTAGCTAGAAATTTATAAATACTAAAAAGATCTTTGTTAAAGTAAAAAAAGAAATGTGTTGCAGTTACCTCAAGTAGAAGTGCCTGAGAAGCACAGAATTTACTTTTAGAACCCAGTTCAAGCACCCAATGTGTGATGTAAAAAAACCAGCACCCTTACCCCAGTCCTGTTCATACAAAGCTTGGGAAAGGCACCATGATTCACTTATTGGCATATGCGGATGCACAACAACAAGATGCTCTGAGAGATTTCAACATAATGTACCTCTAACTACAAATAGAAAAAGAACTGAACTGAAGAGATCAAATTACAGTTTATACTGTTTTGTATGCAACAAAAAATAAGCATATATATCTTTCCATGATTTCATTACACAAAAATGCATTCACATTAAATCCAACACTGGAGCAATTCTAAAGTCCTGATTTACAAAGAAAAATGTCAGTAGGCAAGATGACACAGAAATCTATACCAATTTTTAGTCTCCAAGCAGCACTACAAAAGTAAATTTCAAGTGTATTATGCTTATCCTTATTTTACTTTAACATAAATGAAATTAACATTTCTACTTCATTCCATGATTTCAGTTCTTCACTAAACCATAACATAGAAAAAGATGTCTAGAATTTAACAGTCTAGATGCAGTCCTGTGCCATGTGGTTCATGATGACCCTAGCAGAGCAGGGAGGTTGGACCAGATGATACACTGTGGTCCATTCCAACCTTACCAATTCTGTTGTTCTGTGAAAGTCACCTCATATTGACTATTCAAAACCCAGAACTTTTAAATGTTGACCTCAAATACATGAAATTGGCCAATTCATAAATCCATTACAACTCAAAGGTTGAGGCCTAAAAAGCAATTTCAGGCTCTCTTGGTATGCAAGGTGGTTTTCTCAAATAATTTAGTTCAACTGTATTGAACCACACTAACATTGTAGATTACAATATTTTTGTAATGTAATTTAAGCCAAGGATGTAATAGAAAAATCTAATAGAGGTCACCTTACAATTCTGTCTTAAAAGCAGTGTTAACTAATCTTCCAAGGGTTCCAATACACATATATGCATGCTTAAAAGACTATAATAAATAAACGCACTCAAAGATAAAGTTGACACTTATGCACTGTAAAATCAACCAAAGTACTTAAAATTGTTTAAAAAAGAGCACATTTAACACACAAATCTCCCCCTAGAAAAGTGTAGTGTACTCAACACAACATTCATTCAAATTAAATTACGTCTTAATACAACAGAAAGTTTTCCAGTTGTCTACAGAATCATCTCTAACCTGATTTCAGCTTCTGGCCAGGCAAACTTGAAGAAATTACTGCATTGATTAGTGTGTGTGGATAGTACATTAATTATTCATAATTGTTTCTCCTGCCTCAAGAAACACTATTGCATACAACTATGATAATAACTTCATATCTACAGAAGTATTTAAAGATTCTTCACCTTCTTTTTTTAAACATGAAGAGCTTTCTAGTTTCCCAGTACCAAACAAAATACACTGCAAGACTGACTGACTTTTGAAGTATGAATTTACAGAACTAAAAAGATACTTGTAACCTTGAAAGGGTAGGAGAGGAAGGAACCTAATGAAAATGTTTATTACATTCACAAGACGGATGTTCCAGTTGGTTTTCTGCATTACAGCAGAATGATCTATCCAAATTAATCTTTAAAATTGCAAGTTCTAATCTAAGTCTATATAGATTTAAAATAAACCACGATGAACTGCATTGTTTGAACTCTTCATTGCTTTTTAGAGAAATAAAATATGTATAAAATTTTATTCAAAGTAACACCTGAGCTTCTGCCAAAAGAGTGAGCTTCTTTGCATGCCCATGAGAACAAATTAAATTATTCTAAAAGAATTCTGATGTAGTACAAAACAATTTCACTGTTTATAAACAATGGTTAGATTTCATTTAATGCAAAAGTAGAACTCCAAACAGATGTTACCTAATTTCCATAAAAAGCAAACTACATCATATAACAGTTATATAAATGTTACTCTGTTACAAGCCTGAGGCAAAAGGAATCATCACTGCTGTTTCACTTAAATCAGAAATGCTTCCATTAAAATAATTGAAAGAAAATGCTTACTATGGTTATAACATTTTTACTTCTTCACAAATTCTTATACACTCACTGCTGTGTTTTCTATGTGAATTCCTGGTGGCATTATAATGACAATTTATAGGTACTTGCAAGTTTCTCTTCTTAAGTTAGACCAGAAGAAGATTCCATCAATTTTTTCCTGTACAAACAAGGAAGTACAATTGCCTTTCAGAAGTTCCTTTCCTAAATCCAGTTTTATTGGTAACAGACAAATCAATCAAAAAGCATCCCTATACTCTGCTGTCCAGAAGTGACGTTAGTAATGATGCCACAGGTGATGTGTAGAACAACAGAAAAAAGAGCATCTCTTAATATTCATTCCAAACAACTATAGAAAAAGACCACACTGAAGCTTTCCGATGTACAAATGTAAAGGCAAATAATTTAGGTATATTCTTACCAGCTCTTTCAGATTTTTCTTTCTGTTCTTTTAATTCCTCGCCTTTTGTAGTTATTTGTTTGATTCGAGCACGCAGTTGGGCTACCTCCTCCTCCTTCATTTCCAATGTTTCATGCATTTGCCGCTTTGTCTCTGCAATTACCATGCCCTATGGAAAAGGTGCTTGTGATAAAAAGCTAGCAAATAAATAAGACATATACCTGAAACAATTTCAAGCCAGGGCACAATCCTTGCCAGGAATAAACTGTAGTCTCTTATTATGATACCAGAGATCACAGGATTATTCTATGCCGGAAAACAGAAAATAAGCTAACAAAAAGAACATAAGAATAGGGATTATTTTTAAGAGTATCCAAAATTTATCAAGTGGTGAAAACTCCAGCAAACACAGACCATTCAAAGATTTCCTCCCTCTAGTACAGACACTTTCCTTTGAAACATATATTTTGTAAAGAAACCCAAACTAAAAGCATTGTAGAGTCCGTACTTCTCCTTTGAGATTACACCATACAATGTTAGTCATGTCACTTATGACACCACCAGAAGTTACTCCAGGTACCAAGACTGTGATTAAAAAACTTTTAAGGAGTGAAAAACTGAGAAACTCCTTATTGTCTATTAAAAGCACAGTTACTTTATTGGTTATTTTAAAATTAATT
The DNA here is from genome assembly GCA_024362935.1 of Setophaga petechia. Classification (NCBI taxonomy): domain Eukaryota; kingdom Metazoa; phylum Chordata; class Aves; order Passeriformes; family Parulidae; genus Setophaga; species Setophaga petechia. The sequence goes on along the minus strand of JANCRA010000026.1, from coordinate 11,553,545 downwards.
TAATTGCATCTCATCTTTATTTGTGTTTGTGGTTTCTTTGTTTGTTTTAGAATTGGCATCAAGGAATGTATTCAGTATATCTGCTTCATCCTCTATAATGTTGTGTTGCAGTATTAAGTATAATTTAACAGACATATGATATATATACAATAAAATTCTTAAGTAGCTTAAATCACTTGTTTATTAAAACATAAATGAAACCATCAGACCACTAAAACCAGCTTCTAATACCAAGAACTAGTTATTTTGTGTTTTAAACAATCTTCATCAAAACCTACAGCTTTGTTACCTTGTCTTGTTCTAGCTGTTCAATCAAATTCTTTGCATCACGTAGCTGTGTAATCAGTTTAGTCTTCTCAGCCATATGAAGGTCCTAAAAAAAGATCCCAACCACAAGTTGGTTGACAAACAGCTTAGCTTAGGCTCTGACCCTGTGCTATGCCTTGGAGGAAGAACACAGAACACAATCAAGGGAACCTGAAGTGGGCAGTTTTAAATTACTTTTACATCTCCCAGAGGTAGGCTGTCTTATGGCTTCTGTAATAATTCAGAGATCTGAAGGCCTTGTTAGAGCCTCCACACATGGAGGTCTGAGTTGGTAAAGTAAAATAAGAAATATGTCTAAGATTTCTGCTCTATTACCTGCATTTTGGTTTACAAGAGGATCTCAGCAAAGCAACATAAATGATTGTTACTAGCCGTGTTCTAGAAAATGTCATTAAAACACTCAAGTCTTTCAGAGCTTTTTCAAAGCAGGTTAGTGCTCAGAGATGAAGACAGAGTTGGGAATCTAATCTCTGTAACTAAAGTTAAGTACAGCTATACTTAGCACATTTTCAGATTTCATTACTATGAGCCACCTTATTTACACTCCACACTCATCATTAATGGCCTTAAAAGGAAAATTGAGCAAAGTATTAATTTATTAGCTTTGGGATTGCAGTTATTTTCACTATATTATGATCTCCACTGCCCTGTCTTCATTTTCTTTCTCTTAATTTACATAATTAATGCCTCATTCACTATATCTTAAAGGTTTAGTTCTGCTCCACTTTTCTTACTTTACCTTCTGTCTTCTGTGCTAAGACAGTCTTTTTCTCACTCCAATTTCCCACAACTACTCATTTCTAATACCATTCTGATGGTTATTTATACAGTAAGTTTTCATACCCTACTTCACCACTCTAGAGTAATTATTGAGTGTATTTATTCCAGGTGTGTTTTGAACCTTTTTCTCCAAAAAGTAAAGGGGAAATTTGTTTCATGGTCTGCCCTATCAATAAATTTTGGAAATACTGGAGTTCTTAATGTATTTTCATGGTTATGCATAAAGCTAAGAGCATTTTCCATACCTTCATTTTTTCTAGCTCCTGAAGCCTCTCTTCCAGCTGTTCTTGAAGTGCCTCTTTCTCGTTGGTCAACTGGGCACAGCACTCCTTATGTGATCGAATAGTCTCCTTACAACGTTGCAGCAAGTTCTCTTGGCGCTTCACCCTCTGATTAAGAGTTTCCAGTGTTTTAACAGAATCTTCATTATCCTCTATAAGACAACGTACCAACATTACCACATGCATGACATCTCCAAAATGCAGATCTGCAATCATTCACAATGCAGTGGACTCACAAGTCTCTAAAGAAAGTTGTGTGAAGTCTGCAAAACTTCCTAGTTCCTCCTGTAAGCGCCAGAAATGTTCCACACATACACAGAGTAATAAAGAGTATTTAACACCAAGTTAGTTTATACACCCCATACTTTATGAGCTTCAAAATGAAACTTTTAATAAACAAGTTTTTTTACGTAATTAAAAAGTAATCATGATTTATAAACCTGCCTGCTGCTACTAACAGAATATGCACGAGTAAGAAAAAATGTGATGCAAAGTAAATCACAACTCTCAAGTGCCATGCACACAGATTCTTGCCTTCCCAAGGCTGGGTATGAGATTAGTTCTAAAACACCCAGATTGGCAATATTACGTTCAGCAGGATAAAGGTTATACTTAGTGTCTTTCTGAGCAGTACTCATAGAATCATAGACTGGTTTGGGTTGGAAGGGATCTTAAAGATCATCTAGCTCCAACCTCTGCCATAGGCCAGAACACCTCATAGAACAAGTTGCTCAGAACTCCATCCAGCCTGGCCTTTAACACTTCAAAGGATGGAGCAACCACAACTTCTCTGGGCAACCTGTTCCAGTGCCTCACCACCCTCACAGTAAAGAATTTTTGCTAATATCTATAATTTAAACCTATGCCCTTTCAGTAGGTCTGAATCACTGTATAACTAGCACATTTGGTAGTATTTTACTGTGTGCTTCTGCTATGATGCTCTAGCGGTTGCAAGAGTATTTGACATTGTACTGGATTTGCATGGCCAAGCTTCAGTAGTTGAAGGGGAACTACAGGGGTGGCTTCTGCAAGGAGCTGCCCAAAAGCTGCTGGAAGCTTTCTTCATTTCCGGCAGAGCCAATCCCCGGCAAAACTCCAAAGACAGATGTGCTGCTGATCAAGGCTGGGCCAATTAGAAATGGTGGTAACACCTCTATGATATAAAAATTAAGAAGAAAGAAGAAAAAAGTTATTGCACAGTTGTAATTGCAGCCAAAGAAAAGCGGAGTGAGAACATGTGAAGGGAACAACTCTGCAGACATGAAAATCCATGGAGAAGGAAGAGGAGGAAGTGCTCCAGGCACTGGAGTTAGGATTCCCCTGCTGCCCTGTGGTGCAGACCATGGTGAAGCAGCTGTGCCCCTGCAGCCCATGGAGGGCCAAGGGATGCAGAAATCCACATGCAAGCCATGGAGGAGCCCATGCCAGACCAGGTGGATGCCCGAGAGGAGACTGTGACCCTGTGGGAGGCCCATGGGAGAGAGAAGCCCACTCTGGAGTAGCCTGTCCTTCAAGAACTGCACTCTGTGGAAGAGTGACCCATGCTGCAGCAGTTTGAGGAGGACTGTGGGATGGGCTCACATTATAGCAGTTCGCAGGGAGCTGCTGCCCATGAGATGCACTCATGCTGGAGAAGTTCTTGGAGAATTGTTTCCTGTGGGAGGGACTCCACAATGGAGCAGGAGAAGCACTCCTCTCCCTGAGCAGTGGATGAAATCACAGGTGATGAACTGACCATAAACCCCCATTCCCTGACCCTCTGGGGAAAAAAGTAGAGATGGGGGGGGCAGGGAGGGGGAAGGTGTTTTTAAGGTTTTATTTTACTTCTCATTATCCTGCTCTGATTTTATTAGCAATAAATTCGCTTCGTATCTATAATTCGAGTCTGTTTTGGCAATGATGGTATTTAGTAAGGAATCTTTCCCAGGTCTTATCCCAACTCATGAACTCTTCTTTAAATTTTGTATCCTCCATCCAGCTGTGGAGGAGAGTGAGAGAGCCGCTTTGGTGGATGCCCGGCACTCTACAGTCCAGAGGCAGATTCACGCACAGAAAACATCTGGAATCACAATTTTTCATTATTGACTAAGCAGTACAAAAACCATGGCACTAGATAAGAACATCTCCCCCCTAACACTTCCTATCATCCCTGCATATAAAAACCATAGCAGATGCTGAACAAATATTATTTCAAGATGTATGTTTACCTTTGTCTTAACCCTACCTTTTATGAAGGCTATACCAATGAAAGACACTTTTATTATGTATCAGCATTGTAATGTCCCTTGCTCAGTAATCAAATACATACAATCCTGAGAATCCCACTAATTTAAACAACCTCCAGACATGAGAAATATTCAGGCTATTCAACAGGCGGAATATCAAAACTGATCTTTGTTTTTACTTTTTTTCTGATAAAACAAGAGAAAAACCCCCAAACTCACAAACAAAAAGACAGAGACTGCAACTAATCTGCTCTCTAAACTCCAGGGATAGGTCCTCACTTATGGGGGACAGAATCTCTCAATTGTATTAAGTTGGGATAATAAGAACTCCTACCAACAAAGCAATAATTACAATGTTATTATCAATATTGACAAAGGAAAGACATACAAGATCTGAATTCTTATGAAAATTTAGTTTCTTAAAAGGATTATCCTGTCCTCTAGCTGCCAGATGGTTTCCAAAACAATTGACTTTTTCTAGAAAATGTATCCTTACTATGACATGGTCAGCCCTAAATATTGTTACTCCATCATAAATAACAACAGGTTTATTCCCCAAAATGTAACATCTCTTGAAAAAGCCACAATGCCTACCGTTGCTTCCTGGTTCCACAATATTTTCTGCACTGACTTCTTTCATTGGACTTCGAACTTGTGGTTCTGATTGGACATTTTGATCAGGCAATTCAGTGCCTATCTGACCATTCTGTAATCTCTGTTTCAGCAACAACACCTAAACAAAATGTTATTTTTGTTAAAAAAATCTAAGGATTCAAAGCAGATTATTTTTTAATTTTCAAAACTAGAAAGAGTTAAATTAATTTTGATATTAGCAAGTAGAAAAAGAAAAAATCTGTCTGAAATTTTTTACGATTTCTTAGAAGTCAGAACTATGCTTCCAATTAACAAAAGACTATGGGTAGAGAAACAAAGACCAATTAAGCAAAATACATGAATTTTGCAAAAACAATTTTAGGTCAGACATCTGCTAATGTTGATGTCTTGATAACAAAAACATCACAGAAGTATTTAAGTGCAAATCAGCCAATCCTATTTAACATGAGTGAGATTTTTACAAAGGTATCCTCTACCACAAAGACACACTTATTTCCAAAAAATTCTAAATTCACAAGATGCTTTTCAACTTCAGAGCAATTATAATAAAACATGGATATGCATCATAGGAAATATATAGCTAAAAAGGAAAGTTAAGAAGAGCAGTTTTAAACATCATCTGTTTGGTAAATTATCTTACCTGAGTTTGCAGAACATTAATAAGTTGATCCTTTTCTTCTAAGGAAGCATCAAATTCCTCTTGGAGATGTTTCTTAGCTTGTTGATCCATCTGGAGCTCCTGATAATACAAACACATCTCAAATGAATGTGAACTCAAAGAATGTGAACTCAAAAGACTTATGAAAATATTATGAAATAGCATCTAAAATATCTCTTTCATAGATGTGATCCCAAAATACAACAATAAAGTGTATTTTTTTTTTACTATACAACATTCTACACAATATAGTAAGAACATCCAATTATAATACCAGGATTAAAACAGCAAGAGTCTAGATCTGATGGAAAACTATCAAGGATTCTTTTTCCTAAAAGAAAGTTTGTATAGGGTTCATTTCAAGCCTGCTCCTGAAAAACTCTCTTCCATGCACACATTTCTCCTGGAAGCCGAAAACTGCACTTTGGAAGATTCTTCACTTTGCCACCAGATTAAATCAACATAAAGAGAAGAAATGTAAAATTCATTATATTCATTCAATGTGCCACCATTCTAAAATGACAAGTGCCATTTATAAGAGAAGAAAATTGGTCTTATTATTCCACAAGCATGTCTCAAATGAGAAAGGCAGAGAATACCAAACAATTTAAGTATGTAGCTTTACTTGATACTTATATGCATTTGTTTGGCTGAACACTCTTAGAAGCTTGTAGATATTGCCTAAATTCTTTAGTAATATCTACAGAGTCTTATAACATATTTCCTAAAGGAGTTTTTTTTATTTTCTTCCTACTCTTTAAAGTTTAAACATTTAAATTTCTTTAAATAATTATCATTCTAATAGAAAATATGTGTACCTAAATTAATTCACATCTAACTGCTTATTCCGAGAACCAGAACCACACATACATCATGCATGCACTGCAAATACTTTCAGAAAATTTTCAATATTTTTATTTATATGTTTATTTCATCCATAGATATCTTCCCCATAATTTACTCCAGGAAAAGAATGCTTCTATGACTGTTATTCTGCAAAGATCACTTGTATAAAAGCAATCACCACCCATAAACATGAGTTCCATTAGCCAGGCAAAGACAGAGGACAATAGATAGAGAAAGAAAGGATGAAAAAGCAAATGACACAAAACAGAACTGGATGTTTCCTTAACTGCTTTCCTTCAACTCCAAATCTTGTTTTTATGCTGTCTTGCTGTCTATCCCTTACCTCCAACAGTGAATGCCCTCCCACAGATGAGGCTGATACCAGCATTGAAAACCACAGCTGTATGAGCTGAGCCTGCCGCGCCATGCAGAGGCATGATGGAGAGGGAAAGCATCACTGCAAAAACTCTCTTTCCAACTATATCCACTTCTTAACACTGCATTGCCTCATGTTCTCAGCAATTACTGATCACACCTCTGCCCTGCGCTTCTGAGCTTTAGAAGCAATTCCTTTCAAACAAAGCAAAGCAGGCCAGTGTGAGAACAAGTATCAAAGAGATTTATCGAAATCAACACAGAAATGGTCCTCTTTGGTTCTCAGAGTCCCTTCTGATCCTGTACTGTGAAGGAGAACACTGAAGACTGCTCAAAGACTGGTTTTGAGGAACTACTAACAGGAGTAAACTAAGGTAAGTAAAACCACATTTATTTCTGGGGACTGTGTCACACTGTTATTTTAGCCTCAAAGGAAGATTAGTTTCCTCATACATGGCCCTCTTAGAAGAAACTCGCCTGATTCAACATATTTATGCGAAAAATGGACTAGATGATGAAGAAAAAGATTATCATAATTAATTTCTGATAACAAATTACTACATCAATGAATTAATTACTTTGGACCATGTTAGCTTCCACAATGGAAACTTACCATTTTATTTGTAATTTTTCCTTCGTTGTCTGTTTTACCTAATGCTGCAACACCTGGGCTTCCAAAAGATCAGAAAAACACTTTTTGAAGTGTATCAATTAATGAAAAAGAATTTCAGTGTTAGATTTGAAGGAATCTTTAAATTTACAAGATTGGTAAGAATTAAATTAAATTTTACACAAAATATACATATATAAATGTATATATATAAACCAGAAATATATGTGTAACTTATGTACATATATGAATCACAAAGATTATGACAGAAGTAAAAAAAAAAATACACATGGTCCAATTCTATCATATGCCAAAGATTTAACTCTGTTCCACATTTGCCTTCCTGACTTCAACAAATAGCAATAAACTGGAAATCCAATCCTACAGGAGCATGTAGATATGGACCTACCATAGAAAAACTTTTTCATTTGACCTTGTAGTGATTTGAAAAAGATACAACCTTGGCACGCCAATTCTGACAGTAAAGCAATGTTTTTTTCCCTCATATGCGCTGATAGTTTAGCTTAGGACATCGTGACAGTCTGGACACAGGCTACAGCTCAGATGAACACAGTACTCCCAGCACTGACCCACTGCTCTCAGCTGCTGGGGCAGAAACAGTACAGATGTGAACCAAAATGCTATCCCACTAGCACACACAATTTACAGCATGCTCACCTGAATTACTCTCCGAATCACTCAAGAGCGCCCAGCAATTTGCCAGTGACCTCCCTTGAACTGACTGGCTGCCTGACTAATCACAGGGATAGGTCCTTGTGGGTGAACTTGAGCCTTGAGTACACACATGGCCAGAAGCTCAGCCACCATCCCTCATTATGAAGGGGACAGGCCTCGGTCCCGGTCCGTGGGTAAAGCACCCAAGTGGCTGGAGTAAGTCTGCCTTCAGGCAAAGGTAGGACCTCACCACAGTCTAATGGCTCCTGCAACCTCTATGCCAGTGCTGCTGCTCAGCATTGTACATGCCAGAAGCAAATGTGTAGTCATAAGACAAAGCCCGTGACTTTGGGCTAAATGGTACCCAGCTCTCCAGCAACCTATGAGCACAGACAGAGGCCCTTGCACACTCATCTCCAAATCTGGTGTAGCACTAGCTCCTGAGGCAATAAAACAGCTTCAGCTTCACATTGTGCTTCATCAGGGTTTGACAATATGGCGTTTTTCATTTTGCCCTTTTAATCTGTTCTGCCCCATCATCTATACATGTTTTCTAAGTCCACTGTGTTTACTATCAATACCAAATACACTAGAGCTTCTCCTTTGAATTTCACTATAACTTAAGCAGGCAAATCATAACACAACCTACTTGATTTTATGATTGAAACCAAACTATACTAAAATCCATAAAAAAATGTCAGTATTACAACTGAGATAAAGAATATTTTTTTTTAAATTATCCTCTTTTTTTTGATAGCCATTGAAATCCTTACAAAAATGTGCCTACTACTTGTGTTTGCCTGAATTAGTATTTGTCATTAATAGAAGAGCAACAAATTGCACAGGGACATCTATGGCTGGGCCCAACAATATTGCAAGAACCACACACACTTCTACCTATTTCACAATGAACAAGAGAACTAGTTCAGTTGGTGATGCACTGCTCGGTTTTAAGAGGATAGCAATAAGCTGCTGAATGGGAAGTAAGCCAGAGGAGTAACCCCATATAAACAACAACGACAAAAAAAAAGCTGTAAAATATCCTGCTCTGTAACAGAAAATATTTTGTGAACAAAAAGGTCAAAAGCCAGGCAGAAAACGATCCTACATAGGTGTGATATAACATAAACATGCAATCAATAAAGGAAATTACCTCTCTCAGTTCTCCAATTCTGCGAAGTGCTTTATCCTGGCTTTGACTCAGAATGCTCTTAAGAAAAAAAGGAAGAATAAAGATCAGATGTATGAAATGTAATTTTTAAATGGATAAATAAATTTTAAAAACTCACAAATGTAATTATTTGTTTCTCTTTCAAGTCATGCTTGATATGCAAGTATTGTCATAAACTGTCAACTGTGGGTTGGCAATCTATCAATCACCTGAAGTCAGCTGATGCAACAAAAAAGGCTGGAGTACAACACTTCACAGTTATTTTGAAAAATTAATTTTACCTTGGTTTCCTTAGAAATCCCAGCTAAGAAATCATCATCTGTTACATACTCACAACACACTGAAAATTAAATCTGTATTGTAACTACATATTTTAAGACTGAAAAAAGCATTCAGGTTAGAGACCATGAAAAGTAATGCTTACCTGTAGCTTCTTCTTTTCCCGCTGGGTAATTTGATAAGCAGACACTAGCTAAAATAAACAAATCGGATATAAAAATGATAATACATCTGCATACAGCCATCAAATTAATCTCCTTAGTTATATCACTACCTGCATTTTCAAACTCTTTGCTCCACTTGAGAACTTTCTTTGATATAAATGTACTTAAATTTTCTTAATGTTTTCTTTATCTATCTATGAAACATCTCCAATGTGCTAAAAAATACAAGCCCGCATGACAAAACAATGATGTTACTCAGCACTCATACACAGTTTTCCCTTCCCTGAGACAACAGACCACATACCACCCTTCAACACAGGGGGTCAACCCCAACAGTATCAGAAAGTTACATCTCAGACAGCTACCCCACAGGGGTGACCACTTGTAAGAGTACATGTCCCAGGGAGATTAAGCAGAAATGATTTTACAAAAAGTGTGCATTAAAAAATACATTTCTAAATTTAACAAAAAAAGGTGTAATGTTCTCATTTCACATGCTTTGCATATATCCAGCAAAGACAGACTGAAAGTAGACAGTATTTCATTTCTCACTGTAAACTGACAAAAGGAGGAACGGTACACCTCAGTTTACTTAAATATTTGATTACAACTGCCAAGTAGCATTATGGTGAAGTAGCATAATGGCATTTGAAATAAGAACACAGTGTTTTCAAATTGATGAAAAATTTAAGAAAAACTAATCTAGAACATCGAAACCAGAAAGTCAAAATATATCTTCAAATTCTAATTTAAAACAAACTAAACATTTTCAGAATTCAAAATTACTTTTAATTTTAAAGTTGTATTTATTTTGCCCTTACAAGAAAATCAAAACTGCTGTGGGTGGTTTCCTTTATCATATTTTTGAGATACTAACTATGCATCCTACTTTAAGAGGGAAAAAATATTTCTGCCTTAAGTACTCATTATATATTGCAACAAGTTTCTTCCAAGCCCCAGCAAAACAATGATTTTCAACTGAACTGAAGAAACTCACAAAACCAGGAAAAAACCCAAGCCTTTTTGACAGAGAAAGTTAGGACTTGGTGGACAGATTACACTAATAAAAATAATCCCAAATGACCAAAAAAGCATTGAAACAAACCCACAAACTGAAGAAATTTCATTTAAGCAACTACTATTTCCACAAACTTTAAAAAAATACTTATTACACTAGCTGGAAGTGAAGGAAAAATTGCTATGAGAACTGCTCTTTCAGGCATATGCTGAATACTGCAGTCACTGTATACATATTTTAGATTCCAGGGATTTTGACAAAAGTCTGCACAGGAATTTTTGTATTTAGGGGCAGCAAACATTAAAAGAACTATAAAAAACAGTACAAACATCCAGTTTTAAATACAACACACACTTTAAAAAAACCAATTAAAAAACCCAAACAAAACCCCAAAACTAATTAAAAAACCCCATACCAAAGCATCACTTTCCATTTGACAGCTTTACCTTCCCCAGTAATTCGGAAAATGAGTAGGGAAACTACTTATATAATTGGTTTTTACTAAAATACCCAAAAAATAAGATGTTTGAATTAATTCCTCTCAGGGAACACCTAGAAATTATGAAGAATAGAACTTGTTTTTTGAAAACAAAATGCTTGCCTATTGCACATGGGTAGAATATACACTGTGCATTTCAAGAACAAGTTGAAAAAAAAAATAAATTTGCTGTCATGGGAGTACAAGTCATGCTCATCTGTAGTGAACTTCACCCTCTGCTAGATGCTTTCAGTTTGAAATCTTAATAGGCCTGCTCTGTGCGAGTAACCATTAATTAACCTCTACTGCTGGCATCAGGAAATTATTTACAAACAAGAGAAGAAAAAGATTTCCATGTTTTATTACCAGAAGAACACTTAACCTTTTTAGGTCAAAAATAACTAGATTTAGAATAAGTTAACTTCCATGTTAGTTGTAAGTTTAAACATTTGCTCCAAATAGGAAAAGAAAAAGATTGTCCACTGCTGCAGTATCTGTTAGCCTAATCTCTTTCCCCTTTCTGCATAGCTAATCCAGTCACATTGCCTACCTCTGAATATTTTCCCCTATAGTTGCCTAAACTGCGCTCCATTCTACGCAGACGCTGCAGCAACTGCTCTTTGCTGAAGGCGTCCATATTTCCCAGAGGCTCTTCAGTTTCACTTTCGATGTCAGAAGGTGAATCAAAGGTGGGACTGACAGCTTCCAAGTCTAGTCGATTCAGTGAGTCTCTTGAAGAACTTCGGACTAGGGACTCTTTAGAAGAAGAGCGAAATAGGGTCTCTTTTACCGGGCTTCGAAACAAAGACTCCACGGAGGGAACTCGAAGCTGAAGCCTCTGGGCAAAAGACTGACTGTCACTTTGCTGCAAAAATTGAAAGAAAGTAATTATTTCTGCACTGCTTTTAGGCAGACAGACACACTAAAGTCCAGGAAAGAGACTTGACCTGTGCAAAGAAACTACTGTTGTCTAACACATGCATGACACCAAATAGCAGCTACTCCCTTAAAAGAATCATCTACTTGTGCAGAAAAATCAAGCATGCAACTACCAGATGTGCACAATTTCAGATAGCAACTAAATCTAATAAACTACGGCTCCGATTTAAACTTTTAGGAAAATGTATTTCTGTGTAATCCCTCTAAAAAGTGAGCAATGTGTAACTCATATAAATGTCTATTGTCTCAAACTTGAAAAATATAACTGACTCACTTCTTAATATATTACACAGAAGACTGGATTTATCTCAAAGACATAGATACTTTCCTATGACTAAGGAAACAAATTAATGGTAGAGGTCCTTGTATGATAGTTAGTCCTAGCAAACCATCTTGAACAGTCCTTTTCTTATTTTTATTTTAAATTACTGTATGATTATTACATAAAACAAAATTATTGATTTATGCAGCTATAGTACTTATTTCATTCTGTACCGAAAGATTCTGTGCTGTGGTAACCTTTACTGCTGGTGCTACAGAAGTAATGTGAAAGCATTACTGCAAGATGTTGCCCCTACAATCAAATGTTGGGAGACACATGCCAGAAGCCACTGCTAATCCCACTTCAGTTAGCTAAATGTTTCCCTGAGACATATTTAAAAATTACCTGCATCCTTCTCACTAGTAACAACATTTTCAGCCTATCAGTTCTTTTCTTCAACTTTCCAAGCATGCACTAGACCCCCTACTTTTGAAAGCAAGTTTAATACTGTGCAACAAGATGCATCTCAATGCTGGCAGTCTGCTAACCAGTCTTTACAAAAAGAAAAGCTCCACATATGAGCGACAATACTAAATACCAGCAAATAGGATTACACTCAAACAAATAGGATTACACTCAAACAAAATATCTGACCATCCTCACAGGAAACTACTTAGCCGTACTTCAGCATGAAGAGAAATACTGGGCACTTAAACCAATGTAACACAAAGACAGCACAGCAGTGAAGGAGGAAACAAACCCCCCATGCCCTCCACATACCTGTGGAGAGACAGGTTCACTTCCATTGTTTTCTGTGGATCCAGGAAGTGGTTGTTTATTCAAGTTCTACAGGAAGTAAAAACAACTGTTAGAAGAAAGAGTACAAGGGCTGTAATTCTGTAGTTCCTAGAAACAGCATCTGCGCTTTTTTCTTTGCCTCTGTTTTTAGTACCTTCTTTAGAAAGCTTATTAAGATGTCTTCATGCAAACAGGCTAGCTTGTTAAATTCAAAACAGATTGCTGCAATATGCAGAACTACTAAGCAGCTATGTGTGCATGGATTAGTATGAGACATCTGCAAATATGGACATCTCCAATTAAGTCAGTCATAATGATTATTTATATAACATTTATGGACAAATCAAAGACACAACAAAAAGACAAAATTATAGCAGAAAAAGTCTAATTAATTACTAGTATTTACAGCCAATATGAGTAAGAGTTGACTGTAACACCATCTTTTTCTGTTTCAGTGCATTGTGGGGGCAAAAACTACCTGGAAAAGAAGTGCTGGTAACAAACTTCAAAACTCCAACAAGCATGGAAAGAAAATTAGGCTTTCAGAAAATGTATCTTTAACAAAACTTCTACATTCCCAAAGAAAGGAAAACAAAACACACACACATTAAAAAACTTCATCCAAAACAACAAAACCAATACAACAAAAAACAGTAGTGTGGAGTTGTTTGGTTTGTTTGGTTTGGGTTTTGGGGTTTTTTTATTGGTTTGGGCTTTTTTTTACAGAGTTTAGACCTTTCTGTTCCTAGCCTGTCTATCCTGCCTTTCCTGTGTCCTGTGTTCAGGTGTTTGCTAACTCAGTCCTAATTTTCAGGAAGGATGACCCTGGAAACTTACAGGTCTCTTTCATTGACTGGTAAAATTATGGAAACTTTTCTGGGAGTTATTGAAAAAGAACTTCCAGACAGAGAAATCTTTGGTCACAACCAATCATGTGTTCATAAGGGGACACTCCTGCTTGCCAAATGTGATTTCCTTTTATTACAAGGTTACCCACTGAGATGAGCAAGGGAAGCCACTTGTTGTAATCTTTTTGGATTTCACTAAAGCCTTTGATACTCTCTCAAAGGACCTTCCCGGACAAAATATTCAGCATACAGCTGGATAAACACATCATGTAGTGTGTGAGCAATTGGCTCATGGGTTGGGCTTTAGAGTGAATGGCGTGACATCAGACTGGTGAGATGTCACTAGTGGGGTTCCACAGGGCTCGATCCTCAGCTCCTCAACATCTTCATTAATTACTTCACTGCGGGACTTGAAGGTACACTAAGTTTGACAATGATATTAAATTGGGAGCAGCTTTTGACTGCCTCGAAGGCAGAGAGGCCCTGGAAGAGGGGGCCTCAGCAAATTAGAGGGCTGAGTAATCAGCAACCATCGAAGTTCAATGAAGACAAGTGCCAAATTCTGCACCTGGGATAGGACAACCCGGATGTATGGACAGACTGGGGAGAACAAGACACTGGAGAGCAGCACCACGGAAAGGAACCTGAGGGTCCTGGTCAATGGAAAATTGGATATGAGTCAGCAGGGCCCTAGTAGCCATGAGGGCCAAGCATGTCCTGGGTACATCAGGCACTGCATTACCAGCTGGGCAAGGGAGGTGATTGTCCTGCTCTGCTCTGCTCTGCTCTGCCCTGTGTGCAGTTTTGGATGCCACAACATAAGAAAGATACAAAGCTATTAGAGAGTATCCAAAGAAGGGCTACAAAGATGATGACGGGCTTTGAGAGAAAGCTGTACAAGGAGCAGCTGAGGTCACTTGGCTTGCTCATCATGGAGGAGACAGAGGGGAGACCTCAAATCAGTTTACAATTTCTGCATGAGGGGATGTGGAGGGCAGGAGCTGTGGTGACCAGCAACAGGACTCAAGGGAATGGCATATAGCTCTGTCAGGGAAGATTATGTTGGATATTAGAATAAGGTTCTTTACCCAGAGGGTGGTTGGGCACTGGAACAGGCTCCCCAGGTAAGTGGTCATACCACCAAGCCTGTATGAGTTCAAGAAGTGATTGGATGCTCTTAGAAACATGGTGTGATTCTTCGAGCTGTACCGTGCAGGAGTAGGACTTGGGTCAATCTTGTGGGTCCCTTGCAACTCAGGATATTCTGTGATTCTAATGCACACACATCCAGATGATTTTTTGCTGTATAAATCCAGTCCAACTGAATTAGCAGAATATGCTAGAAACCATCTTGGACATGGATTTTTTTCAAGAGAAGTGAAACACTGAAACATATCAAACAAAATAATGGGTAAATTCACCTAAGAGCAGTGTAACTCTTAACTTTTAATCAAGCTTTACCCTGACAGTTACATGCAAGCTGCAAAATCTAAGGTGTATGTAGAACTGAAATCTCAACCACAATCACCCTTGTATATATATCTCCTACATGATCACACTCACAGCTTCTACTCTGGATATGCCAATAAGCATACGTAAACATTAATGTGGCAGAGGAATGATAAAAGAGCTTTAAAAAGGTCTGACATGGAGCAGATTTGAGGTAGCACAGAAATAACACAGAACAAAGAGAAATCCAGATAGTTAAGGAAACCAGAGAACTGAGCAGTTACCCATATGCAGACAAAACAAAACAAGCCATACAAGAAGTCTGGATTTGGAAACTGTGCTTCACCTAGCTTAAACAAAATCTGCATTCTGCTTCAGAACACTATCCTGTGGCAGTGGATTTGTTCCTAGTGGATTAACAGTTTTTATTGGTTTTAAACTGAAGCACTTCCACACTGTATTCTTGGCTCCACTACCTGTTCTTGTTTTTTCTCCTAACAGAAAAAGTTAATAATAAGATAATTCAAATAAAAAAATATCTTCTGCTTCATAATTTACAAAGCATCTGCTATGCTACTATAGGACTGACAACAGAGGAAGACAAACACTTTATCAAGACATCACAAAAAGAATGATTGGGCATTGGAATGGACTGCTCAGGGAGGTGGTGGTGTTACCATCTCTGGAGATACTTAAGAAAAGATTGGATGTGGCACTTAGTGGCACGTCTAGCTGGCAAGATAGTGTTAAGTCATAGGTTGGACACAATGATCTCAGAGGTCTTTTCCAACCTACTTAATTCTGTGATTCTGTGACTTACAAACTAAATATACTTCTTTCAAAAATCAGGTATTCTGATACACATGAAGAAGAGTTAAAGGAGAGTCTGGAGGGTTTGTGCATGTAATTTGTAAGTACAATTTAATATTTAGCATCTATTTTAAAACACAAGATTAAGTAGATTTATTAAATTTAATAAGGTTTTTAAGAATATAAAACCTATGGATGCTGTTTCTTTCTGTGAAGATGCTTTAAAAAGCTGCCATTTAAAGACCTATAAAGATCCTTAACAATGTAATTTCAAAGCTAAACTAGTGTTGACACTTTTAAAAGTTTCCTACTCACTATGCAGGCATCTTTTATACAACCTAGGAGAACAAAAGATTTGGGGTTAAACTTTCTATTAGCATAAATAATAAAAGGGAGACACTAGTAATCTTTCATATAAAAAATGGACCACCATAGGTATCTGGCTGCTGAAAGTCTATCACTGTGCTCTAAGGCAAAGGATTGTATTTGGGTATCTACACACTCAATGGTAAACATGAATGGAAGTTGCTATATATAAATATAGATCCAAGAGGCTTTGAAAAGCTTAAAAGCCCAAGCCTTTCATAAGCCTGAAGAGAGCTTTCAGCATAATTAGACTCACAGAGCACAAGCAGCCATTTGGAAAGTCTTAAAACCAAGAGTTACATCAGGGTTTCTGGAGACCAATGGAAGTTTTTCCTCCACAAACTCACAGAACATAATATCCATATCTCTATCCAAAGAGAGCTACACTTACAATATCTAACAAAACCACTGTTTTTTATTATGAAGATGTATAAATCAGAACTCAGTTTCAACTGGAGCACATTAGGGTGTTTCACTAACATTTTTCATCACCTTACTTCCCTATTTCTGCAATGCAAAATGATACTTTTTTCTCAAAGGCATAAATAGATTATGCCTGAGAAGTGAAAGCTTAAATGTTTTTATTCAGAAACATTTTAACATTTTACTGCTTTTAATAGTAATACTTTCTCAAGTATTCAAAAACTGAGTAATTATGAAGGGAGAAAGGAAGGAGAGCTTAATGCTTTCTGCTCTCATTTTCCTTTTATTTTTCCTTAAAAAAAACCCACTGTGTCCAAGAATATTTTTAACTGTTTCTTCATGCACAAAACCTTTGCAGCTTAGCTAGTAAAGAGTTGATACTAACTTCATCCATGCCAAAAAAATCCACAGTTACAGTCACTTCTTTATGCTGTTCACTCTCAGATAACATATACAACTAAAATACTGTTTTGTTTTAGCAGAATTAATATGCATTTGTGCGTGTTGGTGAAACTTTCCTGTATTTTTACTGTACCTAGGTTTTGTAAACATATATAATGAGTGTGTTTCTTTAATATATTTTTAATCAGTCATCCTATTCTCTTTAAACTTTCCCATAATTTTCTCCCTCTCCCAGTTCTTACTGTGAGTACTGCCCTAGAATTTTCAAGAAGTTCAGAGAACAAAATGAGTTTTACAGGTAACATATTAGTACACATTGGTAACACATTAACAATAACTGTTTCATTACTGCAGTCTTGCATATAAATATGTGAGCCACTAAATACGCCACTAAAGTACATACTAAAAGGTCATATAAAGACAACATTGGAGCACTCACACAAACAGTTATGTGAAATTAATTTTTTGTGCAGTAATTCTGTTGTATAGTGAAAACTAACAAAGCTTACTTAAATTTGCTGGACCTGGAATATGGCCGGAATACACTTTCCTGGGACCACCATTTTAATCACTGTTTCTGTCCAATCTTGTTTAGCTTGAGAGAGAGACAAGTCCAACAAGTGTGCTGTGCTATGTCCTGGTTATTAAATTTTGATCCTGCTACAGCTTTCAGTGACTGGTCAATTTAAACCATGAGCAGGAAAAGAGTATTACAAAGTAATCATGAAGCATAACGATGAGCTGGGATGCTAAAAATGACTGTGCTTTAAATCACTTATGGACTTGGGAATGCCATGCCTCTAAAGCATGTGAAAAATGCCATTCCAGTCCTGTGCCAATAAGAATACAGCTCCCATGTGCCTATATCAGAAAGCAGAAGTCTGACTTCCTCCCTATGCCTGCTTCCTTTTCTTCACTGCTTGCCACCTCTCACTGAGCTTCTCTACTTATATTTAGTGAAAACAACATTTCCAGGCAAAGAAACCTATATTTAAAGTAAAATCTAACTATTAAAAAAAAGACTATTCATCCTCACAATCATAACTGTCAGGTTATCAACTAGATGTAGATCAATTTATGTATCTATGTGAAATAATTATTTCCTGCTACCATTAGATGTAAATGACATGCTATATTTCACCATAAGCAGCAAATAGCATGTAAGTTTTACACATAACCAATCCCAATGTTAATTCTATACATTTATCTTGAAATACATACAGACATACATAAATATGAAGAGGAAATTTCTATGCAACACACATACAAACTTGTGCAACAGTTATTTAAATTTGTGTATTGTTGCCTGTATAAGAAAAAATATGTTAATTTTTTTATGATACAATAAATTCCTATCATACCAGCATACCAGCCAGGAGCTATCACCTACTACCTCTGTGAAATTTAGTGCAGGGTTAGCAACAAGAGAGTTAAGACAGAGGTCTTTGTGAGAACAAGCCATAAGCAAGTAAGTTTGCCTTCTAGTACATTACTCTCCTCCACCTGCTAAAGGCATCACTAAGAGGGGTGGGGAGGACTCACCACACCATCACTCTGTGGCTTAGGTTGTTTGGTGGGATCCAAAGCAAAGATAGTATACTCAGAGAGAAAAGCAGGTTCTGCTATCATCCCGGCTAACAGCTGTTATTCAATGCAAAAAGGAGGAAAATGAAAATAAATCAAGCAATAAAGAACATCGCAAAATTTTACTCCATTTTCCATGCTATTAAATACATAACAAAACAATACAGCAGTTTATGAGACAACAGGTATCGATAAAGGGAGGATGTAACTAGAAAATATGCACTAGATCATTTCAGAACAGCCAAAATACAGTTTTGATCAAAACTTCTTTAGAACAAAAAAAGCATACTATTTAAAAGATCCTAGTTTAGTCCAAGATAAAAAATTATGTTTCAGCCATTGCTATTGTAATTTTTTTAACTTCTGTGGATGAGTTGTCTTCATATATCACTGAGCCCTATTTGCTCACAGTCATTCATTAACAACTCACTATTCTAAAAATTCTATCAGTATTTCAGTTATATATAATTTAAAATGCTTGCTTTTGACTATTTATCATCTGAAGCTTTTATACACTAGAATGCTGTTTATATTTTTAAAAATTCCTTACAATTTTTTTAAACTACTTGCAGACTATTAACAAAAATACCATAAGTTGAATATAACCATTTTATCAAGTCAGTATCTAAGAAGAGATATAAATTCCTAGAGGTGAAAACATAGAGCCAAGAGACTGGAATTTGAATTCAAATTGGATATATACATTTAATGTAATGCAATGCATCTGGGAGGCTGTCACTGAGAGACAAAAATATTCCTCTCATGATTATACTCACCCAGGTTCAAGGTTCGATTTCCTTACAGCTTGAGATTTCAGAATTGTACTGATTGCTGACTAAACCAAACTAAATAAAACAAAATTGTTCTGAAATAATGAGACAAACCCCTCTATCAAGTTACCAAACAGTACTTTTAGGAATCAAATACTAATATAAGTTAGGAGTTTAAATTACTTTTTTTTGGTGACAATTATATTTATTCCAGTGTTGTAGCAGATTAATTACATAAATTCAAATTGAGAGAGAGAAATATTTTCACAGGTAAGATCTGAAAGGCTACATGACTTTGAATTTGTGTTCACCAAGCCCTTCATGAATTTGAATTTACATTCACAAAATGTAAGAAATGGCAAATATTCTGTGAGAGCCATATACAATAAATAGCCCCAGATTCGCCAATAACTATTCGCCAACAAAGCTGAAATTTCTCACTTTTAAGTTATTGCAAAGATGAGCTGCTAATAAAAAAATGGTCACATTCCTCATGCTCTCAATCTTCATTGCCCCGGAGCCTCAACACACTTGCCCTATGCATTCACTGTGGTAGCAACAACACATTGAGTTTGCTGTCTTCAGCAAGTCAGAAGTACAATTCTTAAGAGTAAGCTGTGCAAAAGCTCCTCATGCATACATTTATATCTATAAATGTGTGTATGTGTGCATGTACATATATTTGTATATGTGTATATGTATGTATGTGTATATATATATATATATATATACAGGTGTGTAAAACCCACCTACATTTTTTTCCTCCTCTGAGCTTTCAGACAAGAGAAAAATAAGGAAATTGACAAAACTGACAAGTGATAATGGTTCCAGAAAATCTTCATCAACTGTTGATGGCCACATAAATTCTTGCTCCTCTTGAAAGGGCATATGCCAGTAAAAGAGAAGGCATATACTATGTATACAAAAGTGTACAAACATACAGCAGCAATACTACAAGCAAGCCTGATGGCCTCATGAATTAGAAGCATGCAAATTCACAAATAAAATTATAGAATTTTTAAAGATAAAAATTACTTTGCATGTTTAGAGAGGACCAGTTAAGAAAATGAAAGACAGTTTGCAAAGCACTGATAAATGGATTTGGCAAATATTATTAACCAAAAGATTATGAACATTATTAACATGTAACATATATTATCTTCAGCTTAATTAAATCACTTTTAACAACATAACCATCAAGAACTTTAGGAACCACAGACAATTTAAATTATCTCTTCACAGTAATAGCCTGCTAGAGCTCAAAATATTAAGTTGTGACATTTCACCATAGCATTACTTTGCTTAATCCTAATTGCATTATTTAGTATGCCAAAGTTTGCACTAAAAATTATTCCTATTTGATCTCTACCAAGTTCATCCCCCCAAAAGAGATGATCTGTCAGCTTGTTCAGTGTCTATGAATTGTTAGATTTTCAGTAATCCCTGGAAGTCGATGACCACGTTAGTGTAGCCAGGTTCAGAAGGCTCAGACATGAATTCACAAATTTACAAATTCATTCTTTCACAAAATATTAATTATAAAACCCAAAATACACAGGTAAGATGACAGAACTGTAGGCAATGGCAGAAGTTCATTTTTAAAATTCATTTAAACTACCTGGACGACTGATAGGGATATGCAACCCTGTTTTAACACAGTAAGATCCAAACTATTCAATGTCTAAAACATGCCAATCCATATAGCAGTTATGAATTTGAGAAAAAGGAAACTGATGCAGTACTGCTACAATTTGCAGACACAACTCGTGTCTCCATCACAAACAGTAGAATGCAATTAAAAATTCTGCTCAGTATCACTGATGCTGATCATGATGCAAGAACGTTTCTAAATCATCTCAGTTTGGCCCTTTCTTGCTTGAGTAAAGGCAAGCACAGAAGAGGAGGCCTCTTTTTCTCAGTTTTTAACAAACAGACAGGTTGTCCTCAGATCAACTGGCCTCCTGAATTATCAGACAGACAGAGAATAAGCAGCCCCCTTGCAATCCAGAAAGAAGCAGTTAGTGACCTGCCAAGCCACTTAAAATGCTCACAAGCCTGTGGGACCAGATGGGATCCATACACAAGTGATGAGTGAGGTGGAAGAAGAGCTCCCTAAGCCATTCTCTTTCACTTATCAGTCTTGGCTAACTGGGGAGGTCAGAGATGACTGGAATCTGGTCAACATAATGCCCATCCATCAGAAGGACCAAAAGGAGGATCCAGGAAACTACAAGCCTATCAGTCTGACCTCAGGGCCCAGCAAGGTTATGAACAGATCATCTTGAGTGTGATCACATAGCAACTACAAGGTGGCCAGGGGATCAGAACCTGCCAGCATGGATTTAGGATGGGCAGCCCCTACCTAACCAACCTGACCTCCTTTTATGACCAGGTGACCCACCTTGTGGATGCAGGGAAGGCTGTCGATGTTGTCTACCTGGACTGAGCAAAGCCTTCGACACTGTCTCCCATGGGAAAATCCGGGAAAAGCTGGCAGCCCATGGTTTGAAGAGGTGCACTCTTTGCTGGGTTAAGAACTGGCTGGATGGCCAGGCCCAGAGAGTGATGGTGGTGTTGCATTCAGTTAGTGGCCCATCACTAGTGACATCCCCCAGGGATCTGTGCTGGGCCCAGAACAGCTTACTATCTTTACTGAGGATCTGGATGAAGGGAACGAGTCTACCATTAGCAGATCTGCAGATGACATCAAGTTGGGTGTGAATCTCAATCTGCTGGAGGGTAGGAGAACTCTGCAGAGCAACCTGGACAGGCTGGATTGATGGGACAAATCCAACAATATAAGGTTTAACAAGACAAGGGTCAAGTCCTGCACTTTGGCCACAACAACTCCCTGCAGCACTACAGGCTGAGGACAGAGAGACTGGACAGTGCCCACGCAGAAAGGGACCTGAGAGTACTGACTGATGGCAGACTGAACGTGATTGAGCAGTGTGCCCACATGGCCAAGAAGGCCAATGGCACCCTGCCCTGTACCAGTAATAGTGTGGCCAGCAGGACCGGGGAAGTGATTCTTCCCCTGGATTCGGCACTGGTGAGGCCACACCTTGAGTACTGTGTTCAGGTCTGGGCCCCTCAATTTAGCAAGGATGTTGAGCATCCTTGCTAAATTGAGCATGTCCAGAGAAGGGCAACAAGCATGTCCAGAGAAGGGCAACAAGGCTGGAATACAAGTCCCATGAGGAATGGCTGAGGAGTTGTTTAGCCTGGAGATCTCAGGGGAGATCTCTCTACAACTGCCTGAAAGGAAGTTGTAGCCAAGTGGGGAGTCGGTCTCTTCTCCCAGGAAACAACTGAGAGTCTTAAGCGGCATCAGAGAATGTTTAGGTTTAGGACATTTAGGAGGATATTAGGAAGAAGTTCTTCACAGAAAGAGTGACTGGGCATTGGAATCGGCTACCCAGGGAGGTGCTGAAGTCACCATCCCTGGAGGTGCTTAAGAAAAGACTGGATGGGGCACTTCGTGCCATGTCTAGTTGATAAGGCGATGTTAGGTCATAGGTTGGACTTGATGATCTCAAAGGTCCTTTGAGATCTTAACCTTAATTCTGTAATTCTGTGAGCCAAGCTTACAAGTAAAGAAGGCACAACAATAGTGAGGCAGAACAGTGAGCCCTCCATCAAGATGAAATTTCAAAATATTTCCTCTTCAGTAGCCGAGTGTTTCACACTTCAAATAGCTACCAAAGATAGAATGTATACAGTCATGGTCCAAAAGTGGTATTTCTTTAATACATAAGGATCTGGCTGCATTTGCCCATTAGAGAGTTCATCCTCCACTCTCCAATGTTAGGTGAGCAACAATGAAAATATTTAAGGACTTGCTTACAGTATTTTTGTTACTCTGTATGTTGATTTGGCATTGTCAGGACCCAGGACATCTCTCTGGTTGTCGTGAGTAGCCAAGACCCCTGCCAGGGGTCTCAGAGACCCTGGCACAGAGCCCAAAAATGCCTGTGGTTTTGATTATGACCCGTGGAGCAAGTTACCAACCTTAGATGAAGATCTGCAAGCCATGATAAATTAAGCAGAATGACAGTGAATTTATCACAAGGTGAAAAAGTAGATTTTGGGGTTTTTAGAATGGGATTCAGGGGGGCAAGATGGAGGGATCTGGGCGTGTCCTGCCTTTCTCCTTCTTGGCCTCCATCTTCTGCTGTGATGTTGGCACTTTTAGATTGGTTTAGAGTAGAAGCTCACTGTCTAACATAGGTGATGGGTATTGGAAAGTAATTGTAAACATTGTATACGTAGTTTTTAGTATAAAGACATAACACTGCCCCAGGGGCAAGCAAAATGCCTCTGATTGTCTCATTGAGCGGACCTTGGCAGGACAGGAGAAAGAATTTTATAGATAAGATACAATAAACAACCTTGAGACTGAGAAATGAAGAGCTCTGACTCCATCTTCAAGCGCCAGGCTGGGAAAAGAGACTTTCTAACATTTCTCGGGGTCACTCTGACAAGCTAGAGGCCCCGACATGGCATGGCCTGGTTTTTTGGTAGTGAGGGAAGGCCACAGAAATGGCTTCTGTGAGAAATGGCTACAAGCTTCCACCATGTGGAACTTCCAAACTAGAACAGCCTATCCTTGAAGGACTGCACCCTGCAGATGAGCGACCCACACCACAGCAATTTCAGAAATATTGTTTGCCCATGGGAGGGACTCATGTTGCAGCAGCTTTGGCAGGACTGCTGCTTGTAAGATTGGAGCCAGGCTGGAGGAGTTCACGGAGAGCCATCTCCCATGGGAGGGACCCCACGACATAGCAGAGAAAACACTTCCCTCCCTGAGCAAATAGAAAAAGATCTCAGGTGATGAACTAACCAAAATCCCTACTCCCTGTCTCCCTACACTGTCAGAGGGAGAGAGGGAGGGGCTAGGGTGGGAAGAAAGGTATTTAGAAGGCTTATTTTAGTTCTCGTTATCCTTCTCTGACTCTGTTAATAACAAATTTACTTTACGCCTTTAAATTTGAACCTATTTTGCCCTTAGAGTGTTTTCCCCCAATTCTTATCTCAACTCATGAACCCTCCATTAATTTCCTTTCCCTCTCCTCTGCCCAACTGTAACAAGAATGAGTGAGTGAACAGCTTTTCTAAGTGCCTGGTGTCTGGCCAATGTCACACCACAACACTCTGACAGCTCATAACCTGGTACATACTTAGTTAAATTATGGGCAGAGTCCTGTAAATACACTACTTAATGCTTTCCAATATATACATGTGTTTTTACCTGCATTTTTCTTTTTTTTAAACTAACTATTCAGTACAACTTTAAGAACTAACTGTCTAGTTAACTCTGGGGTGGGGATGTTAGGGAAAGGGTTACTAAAAATCACAAAAACATTATTCACCTCTGCCTGTAAACAGGCAAGAAGTAACCTGCTAGTCAGCCAACATTAAACAGTATTACCATACAGGATGCTTGTGCTTCAGCATTTGTCCTAAAACCCACTCTGAATTATCTTACTAGCTTCAGAAACATTAAATACACTTGGTGCTATAATGTCTAAGGTATCACTAGCAGCATATCAGCAGTAGGCTGGTAGAGCAATCAATAAAACTAGATAAGCTAGAATCAACTGAGATGAAGCATACCATAAACAGAAGATGCAAAGATGTAGATCATTCTTTAACCTTTTCTAATCCTAAGAATACCATCATATCACACTTGAAGCTTGCTATAGAAATCTTACTAAGATCTTCCAACACTTTGCTGGAGAATTGGGCACAAAGAAACCTAATGAAGGGGACTGCACTGGAAAAGAATAACCCCAAGTATCAGTACAGCTTAGGTGCGGAAGTGAGCAGCTCTGCAGAGAGGACCTCAGAGTCTTGGAGCAGCTTCAAGTTTACCATGAGTCAGCAGCGCCCTTGCAGCTAGGAGAGCCCGTGGTACCCTGGGGTACATCAGGAAGACTATGCCCAGCAGGTTGAGGAAGGTGATTCTCCCCTCTACTCAGCTCTAACAAGACAACATCTGGAGTGCTGTGTGGAGTTCTGGACTCCTCAGTACAAGGAAGATAAAGGAGCTACTGGACAGGTTCCAGCAGAGGGCCACAAAGATAATTATAAGTCTGGAACATCTTTCTCACATGGAAAGACTGCAGGAGCTGGGCCTGTTTAGTCTAAAAAGAGAAGACAGAGAGAGATCTAATCAATATATACAAATATCTCAAAGAAGATTGTCAAGAGAATGGTGCCAGACTCTATTCAGTGGTGCCCAGCGACAGGACAAGGAGTAATGGCCATAAACTAAACGACAGAAAGTTCCACCTCAACATGAGGAAGAACTTCTTTACACTTAAGGAAGCAGAATACTAAACAGGCTTCCCAGGGAGGTCATAGAATGTCCCTCTCTGAAGACATTCAAAACCTACCTGGACACATTCATTTCCTGTGTAACCTGCTCTAGGTGACCCTGCCTTGAAACAGGGTTTGACTACATGGTCTCCTGTAACGTTGGGAGGTGCGGGGAGGAGTGGGTCACAGACAGGGACAACACACACTCCAAAGTTCTTGTGATGAACAACCTTGAGTTTGTTCCCGCAGCTCCTTTTGTAAGAGCTCCAGTTACACATGTGATTCGTTGAGGTCTTAGCACCGTCCAGTTCTCTGGCCCATGATACATTTCCATTTAGAGCTGAATGACATCGGCTGAGGGTCCCCGTGTAGACTGGATCCAACCTATCCTTGCCCACCCAAAGACTCCAATGCTACAATCTCCACAGGTTCCTTCCAATTCTACCAATTCTGTGATACTCCAGGGTAAATAATCTCCCTAGCGCATACTGACCTTAATCTCAGGCACCAAATTTATAAACTGAAGGCTGTTGAGGACTACAAATAGTACAGGTAGCTCAGTATACAATGGAACTGCAAACTATAGATTGTGCTCTGGGTGGGGAGAAATGGCTGAAATCCCCAGTGATGAGCCCTTTGCCCAACAAAAAGGCACAGCCTTGCCATGCCAGCTGGACTGTGTCCAGCTACCCAGACACTCTGTAGAACCCAATGAACAGTGAGAAGACCCCAGATCAAATATCACCATTAAAACAGGCACACAGAATGAAAGCCAGGCATTCCTTTGTTCAGGGTCCCTAAAGGAGACACCCAACTCCATCTGCTATTATATTGCTGCACCATGATAAAAATTCTTAAAGGAAGCAGAGTCTAGGACTCTGCTATGGGAAATCCCGGATCACGGCAGTGAGGGAAACTTGTCTGATATGTAAGCGTCATGAAACTTGTCTCAGTATGAGTGTGCGAGGAGTCAGGTGGGGCACCCATCAGCTCACTGGAGCTGCTTGTGGTGAAGGGACTTCAGTCCCAGCAGCAAAAGCCTGGGGTGGTGCCAGTGTGGCTGCCATAGCGGCTCATGGGCAGTCAAAGAGGAATGCTTCCTTAGCAAACTGTAACATTACTGATCTTTTGTCACAATATTTAAGGCTTATTCTGGTTTTTTGCAAGTAAAATCCTATTGAGTAACAAATGTTTCCATCTTGGATAGAAAGCTGCAAATGAGGTAAAATGGCTGATGAAGCCAAACACCAGATGACGTTACCTTCAGTATCCTATCAAAGGACACATAAAGTCATTGTTTAAATAACCTCTGAATTTTCAACATTCTGAACAGTTTTTGTAGCCCTCAAGTTTGGACTAAATGAAGCAGCCTTACTTGATCTTTAAGGACTTTCTGAACTCTAGAAATGATTGTGTTCTTCTTCTTCTTATTATTATTATTATTCATCATTCCTCTGAAGAATTACCATGCTCAAACCTTCTTTCACAAGGATTCTGGTAAGTGGGGTGTAAAGGCCAAAGAACATGCAATTCCTAGATCAAACAGCTTCCTTAAAATGCTGTGAAAGAAACCCCAAAATTCAACAGGGATCAGAGTCTGGCCCAAGTCTCATTGCTCTGGAGATGGCAGTAGGTGAATATTATACATGTTACATGCATGTAGTATGTTTGATTGCCAAAGGTAATGATTATTCCCTTTCAGAAAAAGAAGAGAATCAGTAGTTCTAAATTTTGTATTAGCCTGTTATCAAGCAAATTTTAAAATTCATACATCTTGTTAGCAAAGTGCATCACGGCATATGTGTATTTGTAGTACGTTAACACTTAAAAGCTTCTATTAACTGTACATGAGCAGTTTTGTTATGTTATATACCAGCGCAGCAAGACAGAAGAAAGAGGATGAGACTACAAAACTTCTCTAAGTGAAAAGCCACCATTTCCTCATCTACTTCAAGAAGCTAGAGGATATCAACTATCAGCTAAAGGTTTTCTTTCAACTCTTACTTAAAAAGAACTTATTCCCCAGAGTAAAATATATAAATAAATTTGGTTATTTGTCCTAAGGGAATAGGAAAAACTGAGGAGCTAAAATTTCCCCAAGAGTTTCTCTATGCAATAAAGTCCCAGGATCTAGGGGACCTGAACTGCACTTTCAGAAAGCTGTAGTACAGAAATCAAATAGGTCTTTTCTGGTTTGCTATTCATTTTCATGAACCACCTAAGCATCTAAGCATCCTGTATGCATCAGGAGTTGTAAAATACAAGTAGTTTAGATTCAAACTAACTTATGCAGCCTCCAAAAATTAGTCCTAAATATCAGAAAGGAAAAACAATACAGATATATCTGAACCACTACCATCTTTGCATGGCAACACCTATTTAGAAGTACTTCAAATAAAGTATATGAATACAGAAAAGACACAGGAATAACAAAGGTACTGAAGGTATATTATTTCAGCTTTACTTGTCATGCTTTATTAATAGCCAATGTTAAAGAAACATTTCAACTAATTTACTAAAACAGCCATTATATACCATTAAACTGAGACCAAAAAATACCTTGGCTAAGTATCTTTAGATCTAAGTGCTACATATATTGTGCTCTGCTGTCACTTCCATAACACTCATTAGGATATCAGTGACATTTGGATGCATGACTGGTAGGTCACCCACAGCAATCCATCAGCTGCTTGCTCTCAGCTGATAGCAAACTAGCACTAGCTTTGTTATCTTCTACAGTTGGGCCTTGTATACTTGTAAACAAGTATAATGTTGTAGAACAAAAAGAACATTTTTAAGTTACAGGAACTATAATGAATACAATTTATGTATTTCACCTCAAACTCTGTTCAAAAGTCAATGTGGTAACAGTTTGAAAACGGAACACTATTTTTCCATAGAAAAGAAGGAACTCAATAAATAGGTATATTTTAATACTCTAGGGCTGTTTCAAATAGCAGCATACCAAAACAAAAAGCACTGAGTATGCAAAATGTCAATGAAGTTCTGCAGAAGTAGTTTTACCTCACAATGTGATCATGTTTTACAAGCTACTTGCAGTAAGAGAATACAGAACTAGTCAGACCTCTGCCTTTTCCTATATATTAAAAAATTTTGAGGTTTTCCGTAACACTGCTACTGGAGATTCATATATCAAATAAAATACAAGCTGAAGAGGAAAGCTGGCATGAAAAAGAAACTTACCTGGTATTACATAAATGGAGCATACAAGTTGTATGTTTATTTTAAACTGATAGCATCCTGGAATCTTGAAATATTAAAGTATTTTTTAAATCTTCTCATTGTAGAGTATAAAGCAAAAATGTTGGCACGCATGTTTTATTATAATTATTTGATCAGACTAATGACGTCATTTACAACTGTAACTAATACTGAAATTATTTTTATTATAAAAATATTCTGAAGAATAAACCAAAGATTTCATGTGTAATACTTGCAATTTTAATACTATGAAAGTAAAAATACAAAATCCTGATCTATTTAAAAACATACTAAAACATGGCTCACAGAGGACACAAAACACACAAAAAAATTATGAAACAATAATTTTGCTTAGCTTTTAGTACTAAAAAGGGATAGCAATTATTCATGTACTGCAAACACATTTTAGCATACAATACTCCTCACCCAAATATTTTCAGTGTATTAAATGTAGCCCAACAGCACACTGTAATGCCACTGCCATAGACACCTGCACATAAAACAACTGCCTGGTCAAATGAGAACATAGCAAAGAAATACCCTCCAAAAGATTAATGCATTCATATAATCAGGGCATGTATTTTCAGTGACAATATGAAATACTGCATCTTATTTAAGCATTGTATACTGCTGCTGAACTGAATTTTATGAAAATTTAATCCAACAGATTTCAAAGATGATGACTTTTAATCATACTGCCAACATTTAAGAGAAATTTTTGAAGAAATTAGTTTTCTTGTTTTAATCATTTAAACCTAATTTTTTGTAAAATATTCTGTTTGATGTAAAAACAACAACAAAAAAAGAGGTTTTCATCCCCCTAGAACTTCACTACTTCTTGAATTTCTAATTAAATGATGTGTTTCACAAGTAAAACTGTTATGGCAGCTCCCCTAAGACCAAGGATAACTGCAAATCTGATGGTACTTTAGTACTTCTGTTTCTACTCTTAATCTTCTTTCTTCTTCTGCCTCTCTGGTCATTCCAGTCTAACCAGTCTATTTAGAGATTAATGTTCTTCCAATGTAACTTGGCATGTGCTATGGAGAATCTTTTGCTTCTCTTGTTTCTCTAGAACAGCACTCTGAAAATGGAGTTAGCTGGGGGCAACACTTATGTAATTAAGTAAATGTAGTTCTCAATAAAAATCATGAAGAAAACCTTGGCCAAATCAGTTCTTTTGCAGGTTATACAATTAAAAAAAACAAAAACAAAATCAAACAGGGGAATCAACTCTCAGTACCAACTCACTCCTTCTAAGCCATAGTAGTAGTTCTCATGTGGCAATATGCTACTTCTACACCCTGTATTAAGAACAGAAAACTCTCCTTACTGAAAAAGCTAGTAATTTATCCCAGGTGATGATGCCTGTTAACATTCTGCAGCACCAGTTAACAGAAAATCTTTTTCCAAGGAGAGAGGGAGTTCATTACAGATGTATATTCATAATACACAGACACACACACACATATATACATATCACAGTAGAAAAAATAAGCATTTATTAGAAAATACCAAAATACAAAACAAAATCATTAATTACTTTCCCTTCAATTTCTACCATTGCAGGAAGCAAACTGCCAAGCTGGAATCACTGATAGCATTAATAATGAAATCCATTACAAATTTCAGGTATAGCTGATTATCTCCTACAGAAAAAATGGTGTTAAAAATTAAAGTGGATTGTTCCACTGCAATAAAATGCATCATTTTTTATGGCAAAACAAAGCAACTGAATTCTCTGACAAGGACAAAACATTTCCTCTGAAAAAGTTCACAGAATCACAGAAGCGTCCTGCTTTATGCTACCAGACTATGTCCATGCTCACTAAGTCAGGGAAAAGTTTTGTTTATTTTTATTTGTTGGCTTTTTTTTTAAATCAAGGTGCTTCAAAAGAGCCATAGTACTTAATATGAAACAAGGTAAGTGCAGATTATCATCTTTGTTTGCTTTATTATGCAAGTCAAGGTTACCCATCATCCTGATAATGATTTTAAAGATATTTTATGACTGGTAATTTAGACTCAGTTTAGTTGGTTGTTCAGTTTTTTGGGGGGGCAGGGGGGGAAGGGAGGAAGGCGAGGGGGGCTGGGTTTGTTTTAAGTTTGGGGGGAGAGGAGAAAGGAAGTTTTGGGTGGGGGGGAATAACCTTGAGTTTGATACTTATTACTGGCATGGTTAGAAACAATCACAAATGCCCTGTATAAATCCTCTGGATCATCCACCTCAAATTACCTGCATTTCAACCAAAAGCAGGACAAAAACGAAGTGAGTCTCTCTGAATGTATCCTCTGTCCCACTACCTGAGTTCAGTTCAGGAGTAAGATTTTTAAGACCTGAAAACTTAAAGCGTTTCCTAATCTGGGGGTTAATCACTACAGCTTAAAGATCTGCATTATTACTATTAAACACTTCAGTATTTAACCTAAAAACCAGAGTATTCATAGCCATAAATACACAGAAAATAGTGAGATTGAGAAATTTTAAAAAAAAAGTAATGAAGGACATAAAGTTAGATTTTTTAAGGTGAAAAGCTGAGAAAAACAGTTCTCAACTGACCTCTTTGTCTGGTGTTAAAGTGCCTTCATGATTCTGATCTGTAAATGAAGTTGTCCTGATTCTGTTGCCAGTTGATGGAGGGGATCTGGAGACCTATAGAGAGATCATGTATATCAACAAGTAGTACTATTAACTCCAGAACTAGTTTTTCTGTATCATAATTTACTTCAAGAATTACTAACTATATCATCTCAGTGAAACATAGTCTAGATCTTTTTAAAGAAAACAACTGTCTGTGACAAGTTCTACCTTCTTAAAAAGTCCCCAGAGCAAAATGTGTCATGAATCAGCCACAAGAACAAACAACAAAATGGGTTATTTTCATTATTTCTGACTATGGTCCTCTTAGACCATAATTGAAAAACATGCCTCCTAATATTTTAGGAACATATTACAGTT
This sequence comes from Setophaga petechia, assembly GCA_024362935.1. Lineage (NCBI taxonomy): Eukaryota > Metazoa > Chordata > Aves > Passeriformes > Parulidae > Setophaga > Setophaga petechia. The sequence continues at coordinate 11,521,887 of JANCRA010000026.1, read as the reverse complement.
GCTTGATGTTTAAAAGTTTAGTGATTTGACAGAGATTCAAGTATTTAGAAGTGGAACAGAATCTGATCAAGAACTTAGAAAATTAACAACAAAAAATGACACTAAGAAAATTTATGAACTTTAAATTTGTGGCATTTATAACACTGAATCTAAACAATGAAAAAGGTGCAAGAAATTGCTATATATTTTGATGTCTGTATGTACTTGTTGTTCCTATCAAAACTAAACATCTATTCACAGGAATTTTACAACTTCATTCAAACTGAGGTTCTAAAAAGTCACACCAACTCAAAGAAACTACCTTGCCAGCCTCGTCATTCAAACTTCAAATATAGAATTTCAGTATAAATGTAATGAGTAGTAAAGTATCAACAAGCAGATCTATACAAAAGAAACTAATTCGCAAGATTTCTCACCAGGTATTGTGAAATGCTGGAAGGAAATATTTCAGGCATGTGGCAGGAGGATGAGAAAGGTCAGGCCTTGCTTTGATGAGGCGATGCCTTCCTGCACAGACCCCATCCTCTGGACCTGTATCCCAGTCCTGCAATGGCTGCCAATACCTGGCACACCTGAGGAAATGTGCCATACTCTGCCCCTGGAGCCCAAATTCAGGCCCAGAGTGGTCAGATGACCAGAAGTTGCACCAGAGGGAAGGGCCCAGGGGTACTTCACCCAGGATATAAGGCAAGCACATGCATGTTTTGACCCTACTTCTTCTTGAAATTTCTATCAGCTGAACAGGTCTGGAACCAGGAGTGGTAGATGTATTTGTTCTTTTTTATATCAAAATTATTCTAAAATCAGTCATAGTTACAGGTCTGAAGAGGTAGGCCAATGTCTCAACTTGAAAATACTATTCAAAAGTCAAACAGTTTACCAAGTACTAAATAGCTATTCATCATGAAAGCTTTATGTTCTGCTGAAAACAATCATACCAAAGGATTCATAGAATTTGTATAAAACCTAACCTATTAATGCTGACAGCCTACTCTTCTTTTATTCCTACCCTCAATCTAATGCCAAGGTTTTAAAGATTATTTGAAAATCATTTCCTTCTGTTTGGTGAGGGCCAGAAATATTCAAGGACACTTTGTCACTGCTTAGAAGCAGTATGAACACATCTCTCAACCCTGACCTTAATGGTTCTACAGTTCTCACTGCTGCATTCAGACTTTTGTCAATTTACAGTCATTTCAGCAGCAATAAGCTTTGCAGCACAAATATTCACTGATCTTATGCAAAACCAAAAGGAGTTGAAACAGGATAGTACAGTTAAATTGGAAGGGTTCAACTTCTTGACCAGCTCAGGGTTGACTAAAAGTTAAAGCTTGGCTTTAAGGGCACTGTCCATGCCTCTTCAGCACTAACAGGCAAGGGTGAGGAAGGCACCAACCACCTGTCCAGGAAGCCTATTCCATGTTTTAGCCACCCTCTGGGTAAAAAAGTGCTTCCTTATGTGAAGTCCAAATCTCCCATGACAGATACAGTTTGAGTTATTCCTGCATGTTCTGACACTGTGTACCAGGGAGAAGAGCTCACTATCTCCCTCTCTACTTCTCCTTCTCAGGAAGCTGTAGGGAGCAGTGAGGTCACCCCTCACCCCTCCTCCTCTCCAAACCAGACAAGCCCAGGGCCCTCAGTGCTCCCCAGACCACATTCCTGCCAGTCCTTTCCCCTGCTTTGGTGCTCTTCTCAGGACATGCTCAAGGACCTTCACATCCTTTTAAAATAGTGGAGCCCAGCATTGCACACAGTACTCGAGGTGAGGCTGCACCAGTGCTGAATTCAGCGGGATAATCACCTCTCTTGGCTGGCAGGTGATGCTGTGTTTGATGCACCCCAGGATGAGATTTGACCCCTTGGCTGCCAGGGCATACACACTGCTGATCCCATTGATCTTCCTGCCAACCAGCATCCCCAAAGCCCCTTCTGCAGGGCTGCTCTCCAGCTATTCCTCTCCCACTTCAGACTTGTGTCTGAAATTATTCCATCCAGGTGCAGAACCCAGCATTTGGTTGGTCTTGCTCAGCTTCATATCACTGGTGACTGCTCAATACTCCAATCAATCCAGATCACTCTGAAGGCAAAGCCTCTTATCCCATGAGAGAGTCAGTAGCACTTCCCAGTTTGGTATCATCCCCTAACTATCTGCACAATCAACTGCAGCCTCCAGATCACTGATGAAGAGACTGAACAGAGCTGCCTCTAGACCTGAGCCCTGAGGAACACTGCTGGTAACTGTCACCAGCCAGATGTCCTGTTTGCTGCAATAATTTGAGCCCTGCTCTTCAACCAATTCTTCACCCAGTGCACTGCATACCTGCTCATCCCACTGTTGAAAAACTTGCCTGGAAGAAATACTGGGAAGGACAGTACCAAAAGCCTTTATAGAACCCAGAAAAACTACATTCACCACCCTCTCTTTGTCTACCAGGCAGGTGAACTTACTGCAGAAGGTTTTTTAAACAGCATTCTCCCTTTGTGAACCTACCTTGATTGTCCGATGATTGCACTGTTCTTTACATGTCTTTCTACAGCATACAGTATGATTTTCTTAATAATTTTTCCAGGTTCTGAGGTTAACTGTAGTTTCCTGCACATTCCCTCATGCCCTTCCAGTAACCTGGAATAACACTGGCTAGCTCCCAGTCAGCAGGGACCTCCCCAGATTCCCAGGACAGCTGAGAGGGGTCCTACCCATAACATCTCCTAGCTCCTTTAGTACCCTGAGTTGAATCCCATAGGCCCCATGAACTTATAAAAATTCATTCAACTGACACAACTTATCCATTAAAATTTCCGTGTTCACAAATGAAAAGTTAATGTTCCTGCAGTCATGGTCCTCTGACTCAGGACCAGGCAGACAAGGTCTGTCAGTACTATTAAAAACTGAGGCAAAGAAAGTACTGCCTGTCTCCATTTTTTCTTCATCCCTATTTGTCAGGTGACAATCTTGAGCAAGTAGCAGTTAAAGACATTGGTAATTGCAACAGTGCTTTTTCCACCCTGTCAGCCACCAGAAAGAGATGTGTTCCTCAGACTATGAGGGACAGCTATTCTCAATTTGACAGATGACATCAGTTAGCTAACCATTCATATGAAAGAGGAAGGCCTACAAACACCTCCTCAGAAAAGGTTATATTTCTCAAGTTATACTTGAGAAATTTTACCTCCTGTTTTACACCAGTCTTTAATTAGTAAATTTAGTCTTGGACACTACAAACCAAACTACAAATGTGAAGTTCTAGGTCTCAAAGTAAGGGATATAAGTAGAACATAGAGGGTATAGAGCATAGCGAGTGAAACCTCTCTACAACAGGGCTGTAGGAAAAAAAAGAGCAAAATTAATGCAAACACGAGTTTAATAAACTAAGAAATGGTAAGAGTTAGGAAAATTTGGTCTGAAAATGTTTTGCCAGGAAGGAATGCAGTTTGAGGATGTGAATTACTGCTCTGAATAAAAGCAAACGAAAAAAGCATATCCCACACTTTTTGCAAGATTACAGTATATTTTATAAGCCTCAAAACCTCACTTCTTCCTTCAGTCTCTGTTTTTAATCAAATACACGAAGTGAGACGACAAACTTAGTTTACTTCTAAGATCAAATTTAACTATTTCCCTCTAGTGTTACTTGAGAGGGACTGAGGAGTGAGAAACATTGGAAGACAACTATTTCACATGAAATAAAATTGTTGTAATGTCTTGTTGTAATTTCTTGCTTTTGCCTTTCCATTTATGTCAACCCTTGAGTTACATAATCTGCTCTGTCCACAGTACAGCAGACTAGGTCTATAGACTAGATATAATTTACTATAAAGTCTCATATCAGGTTTCAGAGTATTTGTCAAAGCTAATTTTTCAAGAGCCAGATAAAGACTAAAGTATATTATGCTATTATATGCAGTAGAATAAATATGATTTTCAGAGAGTATCAACTCTTGAACACATGCATGGAGCATCCCGAACGAAGCAGATTACAATATCCTGAACTAAGTGGATTACAATGCTGTGTGAAAGGTATCATAATTTAGCTGCTGCACATTGAAAACAGTAAACTCTACAGATCAGTCTCTTTTACACTGCACTGAAAGTTCACCACATATGGCAATTAAGACAGCACTCTAAACTTAACTAACACAAACATACTTCACTAACTAGAGAAGGCACAGAATGAATACTATGGAAGGCCTTAAAGTAAGACTCAACAAGCTACACAAAACTTCACAATAGATCCATTGCCAAAAATCTTACCTCTATTTCACAAATGAGTGATCCAAATAACAGAACATAACTGTCAGCAGTTTTTAAACCATGGTCTAAAACTGTGACTATGCAGTGCCAAATCTCTCTCTCAAATTACATTCAGATCAAGCCCAAGCAACTAATCACCAATTTGTAAAATTAATTAAATTAACTGTCTCTAGCTTAACATTCACAGGATTTAGAGTTTATATTCGTTTTTATACTTTTAGATTCCAAGATACACGGATACTTAACCTAGAATAGACACAGGCAGCCATTATCAGCACACTTTGCCAATAGGATGTTAACTTGCTGAAGTCTTTCTATCCAAAATTATTCTGCTTTGACATATGCATTAAATCATCACAACTTTTTTTGGGCCACTTTCACTTACATACTCTGGACACATGTCCTATCCGGTGGGTATTATTATCACTTAAAAATAGCCTTTACTAGAATACATTTATAATAACTTAGTAAAAGAAAGTACACGTAAGAGGAAAATGACCAGTTAAATTATTACTAGAACGAATAAATAAGTGCCTTGTTCTCAGATTTATACTATATTCTCAATTAATCTACAGTTTAAAAAATGCAAAAAATGCAAGAATAAGGTCGAGGTAAGCAAACCAGCCCTCTACAAGATATTAACAGAAGGAACGTACAGAACTGAAAGAACAAGCATTAAGATGAGAGAAGAGGATAACTCAATGCTGGGTTGTTATTCACTACACGTGAAAGTATCACAACTTTAAATACTAAGGAAGAAACCCATTTCTGTTTCATTCTGTTGTACGTTCAGGCAAGAGATGGTTTTTACATTCTTCCACAAGACAGCTTTTGTAGAGCGGACAAAACGAAGCACAGTTTCTACCAGGAGGAGGATCGGTAACAACTTAGACGACGAAGTTCTAGCGAAGCCGCCCCGCGCTGACAGCGACCCGGCAGCGATTCCCACCGGCCGACCGACCCCGGAGCCTTCGATCGGACCGGCCCCGCTGCCGCAGCCGCGGGAGGGTCGCGTCGCGCAGGCCTGGCCGGCCGACCGGCAGGACGCCAAGGCCTCGCCGGGCGAAGCGCGGCCCTGCCCCGACAGGTGAAATGCCGTCACCAGCGCCCACAACGGCCCGGCGGACACGAGTCCCAGCGGCCCCTCCTCGCCGTACCTGCGGTGGGAGGGAGCTCGCACGTCCACCCGCTCCGCGCGGCAGCATCTGCTCCTCGCCAATCTTCTGCTTCAGTTTCTTGAACATGGTGGCGGGAGGGAGAAGGGGATGAAGGTACGGCTTCCGGGCCGGCTGGTCAGGCGGCAAGGGGCACCCAGGGGGCGATGGAACCGATCTCCCCTCGCCCCGGCCCGCGGAGCCACCGCCGCTCCGCCCTCGGACCCCCTCCGCGGGGCACAGGCAGCCGCGACCGCTGCGCCTGCGCAGCCAACGTGGAGCCGAGCTCTTCGGCCGGCACGGCGTGCGGCGAGGCACAAACTTCCAAACGCAATGCGCGGCGCTATTCTTCCCACAACCCGGGCGGAGGTGCAGCCTGAGCGGCCCTGGGCGCCAGGACTGCGGCGGGGCAAAGTGGCGTTGCCTGGCCTCACTTGCTCCATCTCTCCCGGAGGGCGAGGGAGGCGGTGCCGTCCTGGGAGTGTAGCAGGCGAAGGAGTGATTACTTCTGTCCGGAAGGACGAAAAACAGAGCAGTAAAAGCTGCCGCCTCGCTGAGCCTTTCCACTGCCGTAGCCGTTTGATTCCGTACCTTAAAACCGCGCCACGGAGACGCTTGACTTGCCAGCATGCTGACTGAGGGGCTATAAGTCCTCGCGTAAGAGAACTCCTGAGTCGATGAGCGATAGTGTCAAGGACAAGCTTTCACAAGCCGAAGAACCGGACAGCAAGGTATCAAAAAGGTGCTCGGTTCTAAGACTTGTGAAAGCTTCCGACTAAAAAATGCCCAATAGTTGCTTTTTGAAGCTGCCTGGAAACCTATCTGCTAATAAGAAAGTCGCGACGTTTTTCTTTTGAGTAGCCTTCTGTTTGTAAACCTGAGATACACTGTTACAACTAAAGTACCATTGAAGGTGGAAAGACAGTATTTGCTACTACCGCTACTATTTGCTATTACTGTCTCCACGAAACTGTGGCAGAAATGTTCTTGGCCGCTCAAGGGTAAAACCTCCAGCTTTAGATCCCTTTTTGGATGACGTTTGTGCGTGTGTGTTCAGTGCTGCGAATGTAGACGCAGAGGGCTGTCAGCAGTAGCCAGCATTCATTCTCCAACAACGGGACTATTTTGAAACTTACTGTGTTGACAGTGACATTGTATGAAGGCTAAAAAATACATGGTGCTATTTTCACCATGTATTCTTTATAGAAGAACACCACGTGTTCTTCTATAAAGCTTCCTACTAGGGAGTCTGTATGCAATAATCACAATACCCAGAAATGTTTTCACTGAAATACACTCCTGAAATCTCTAAGTAATTTTGGGGGGGGGGGGGAACGGATAGGAAATTATTTTCCGATTTGTTTTACACTGACTAAAAAAATAATCAAGATAAATTTACAGCAAAAATAAATTGCTGGTTTTCCTAGGGTTTGTTTTTTTTTTTGCTATATTAAACAAACATAAGAATACAGTTTTATGTTTTAGATTCCAAAAAAAACCCCTTTTTTAAAAAACTTTTTTTTTTTTACAATGTGTTTAGTTGTAGATAAACTGTGACTGATAGTGACCCGTTTATTTGTGTGTTCCTGTTAAGACTATATGCATACTGTGTGTTCCTATTAAGACTGTATGCATACTTCAGATGACAGCAGTGACTTGCACATTACTGATTTTTCGTGAGAAGAACTGTTGACTTCAAACACCTTCAAAAAAGCTAATCTGAACCTACAAGCTGTAATAGCCAGGTAAGTATCTTGAAGATTTGTAGGATATATTTCCTGTAGCTTGAGACAGAATTATAGGAAGAAGTCCCCAGAATTAAAAGGACAAAACCATCTGAATAGCAGTCCATAAGGAAATAAGATAAAATGGGCAATTAAGTTTATTGCATCCATAAAAATTAAACATTTTCTGCTTCAGTAGGGTAGCTTCTGTTTCCTCTAAATATGACATGCAGCAACGTGGTGGTAAAATTCAGAGATTATCAAGTGAGAGGAACATTGCCTGATGGATGCTTTGGGAAACCCTTTGTTATAAATGATTGAATCTGCAGCCAAATTTTAGGAAATAATTGACAAAGATTTATTAAGTCAATTAACAAAAAATAGAATTTTGAGCAACCACCACAATCAAGACAGCGTCAGTCCCGGGAACAGGCACTGGGTGAGACCAGAGGTTCGACTTACAGAGAGACAGTGTCCCCTCAGAGATTCACCCCGAGTGTTTCCAGCATCCAGCTTATATACAGTTTATTCTGCCTGAGGCACAGATGACCACATCTTTCTATTCATTTCTTCGAATGTAAATCTAGTTCTATACACGTGTTAAGATGAACAAAGACGAGTCCCAGTTAGCAGACAGAAGTCTGAGCACACACGCAGAAGTCTGTTTTCTTATGTAATAAGTTGGTACTGGTTCCTGAGTACTCCAGACGCATTCTGGGTGAGTCCAAGTCTCGTAAAATTCCTGAGGCACAGCCATTAATCACAAGCCAGGAAGGCCCTGATGTTATGTCCTGGTTTGGGAGACAAGGAAATCACCTTTGATAGTCCAGGAAGATTCCATTCAGACGTTAAACAGGACTGTTACTATCTCGATGCTGCCAGGAATTAGTTACAATTTGAATAGAACACTGCTCCTGGCTGGGGAGGTTGAAATATAATTCTTACAATATTTTCTACCTACACATATCCACTTATAGAGCATATCACAAATCCCTCCCCATTTAGTTCACCCATTTAATTCATACTACATTTTTAATTTTTTCTACTTCTACCCTTCACCAATAATAGGATTTCCCACAAGAAGAGAGTTACACAATTCGGTATTCCCCTGGTGAGAGGCCCTGGTACATCACATTATTCCTTTTGACAGTAGTTTGTTTCTCAAATTTTTCCAGTGCCTCAGCAGCACTGCTGGCATACTTCTTCTCCTCCAGCTGTAGCATTTTTGGTGTGTTGCCTCCAGAAGCTCCTTCCATGTCCACGGGAACTATAGCGATTTGCATTCCCTGGACCACGGAATGAATCAGTCTGATAAAGCATGGAATCAGACATGGGAAGCATAGGATTCCTGCTACTGAACAGATCACAAGAAACATTACTTTGTTCTACCATGCCCCATCAAACAGTTTGTCCCACCATGACAACCGTAGAATTGAGTTCCATTTTTGGATGGGGACATGGGCCACCTTTTTGATTTCAGCTGCCAAACCTCTTATGGTTTCCCCATAGTCATCGATCTCGATACAATACTCAGACTCGTTAAATTTTCCACACACCCCTCCCTCCTCAGCCAGCAGATAATCTAAAGCTATCTGATTCTGATACACAAAGGCTCGTACCTGGGTGTGCTGCCAACTCAATAAGTCCAAGGCCTCGGAGGTATGTTTTGAAACAATTTCCATGACTGCTTGCAACCTAATCAACCTGTTCAGTAGGTAAATCAGGGTCCTATACCCATAGCTTCCATCCTGAGCCCACATGGCCGGCCCATAATAATCAATTATCCTTACCACTGGCCATTCCTCCTCCCTCCAGGTCTGCTTGCCACTTATCATCTTTTTCAGACTTCTCCTCTCTCTCCTTAGGTCCTTAGGTCTCATTAGGTATAATGGAGCCCCTAATAGGTTACTCTTTGTCCTGGGGAGAGTGAAGAACACTGGTCAAATCATACCTAGAGTGCATCACCCCTTCCACCTGGAGGGCAGCTCACTGTATGCCTTCTTTCGGCATATCCAGTAAATTCCATCGGGAGCTTTCTACTTAACATTTAATTTCCCTGGTTCCCCCCAGTATTCCCTCATACCTTCTAAGGATTGGAAAGGATTGGCTCCTGGACTCTTGATCCAACACTATTCTGTTCTTTGATCCCATTCGCAATTGGTATCATTGTTCCGGGTCCAGTACCCTAAAGTAGGGGCTGGATGCCACGTTTTGATTTTTGCATCCGAGTCCACCGTCAAAGTGGCTGCACATGGAGTGTAACCTACCATCTCGGTGTACTCCTTCCCTTCTCGGCCAATGCAAATTGTGCCAATTACCCTCTGATCCAAAATCCACCCCTCGGGTCTCTGTGCCAATTTTGAGACTCGAGAATTGTCTCATTTTAATAACTGTTCTGGAGCCAAGCTTTCCCCTCTCCAAGGCCATTTTTCTGCTGATTTCAAACCCCCGCGAATCCAACAATTTGACAAACCAAATTCCGTGGCAATTTCCTGCATTAGATCAATGAACAAATTCCTGTCTGGGGAGGGCAGTTCCCCATCTGAATACTGTGTCTTCAGTAACTCATACTGTTCACCCAAGGTCTTTAATTGTTTTTGTTCGACCCTCTGTCTCCTCATTTCTGAGTCCCTCCTTCTCAGTTCCTGAGTTATTTCTTTCATCCTTCCCTCAGGATCCTCACTGTCTTTATTTTTCGAAAAGCAAACAACCCTGTTATATTGGAAACACACTCTGTCATCATTAACCAGTGCCAGGTCCAATATGAGCGGGTCTTTATTTAAAGCAACCTTACTATCAAATTCCATGTTCCTTGCCATCCAATACATTTTCCCATTCTTTGTGCATATCCCAAATCTCGCGTTGTTGTAACACAACAGATTCACCTGGTGATATGCAATGAAGATGGAATCTGTTTTCCCCCCGACCCACATGGTTCGGTTGCACTGATTGCAAGCGGGGATCGACATTGGCTCCACACTTCACTTTCTCAGTTCACGCTTTTGAGTATTTGACTGTCGGTATCCTGTTCCTGCCCCGGGATCAATACACCATGTCCCGGTTTCCAATTCGCATAATTTGACCCGAGTGCTCTTTTTCCAGAGTACCTGCCAGTTCTCCTTAGACATTATTCTGGGGCTCGGTATGCTGAGTGTCCCTCATCCCTGTCGACAGGAATTATCTGAGTGCACTTTTCGCACTCGTCTGCGGGGCTGTAGCTTCTGCCTTTCTCTGGGACCTCAGTGGGCAGACTCTGTGTTCCACCCATGACTAGGCTCAGGCAAATCAGGACTCCCACTATCTGTGCTCCTCTGCCTCTGCCTCCGCCCCCTGGAGTGCCACCAGCCGCAAGGTAAACCATCTTCTTGGCAGCAGGAGAACTCTTTGGGGAAAACACCCTCGGACCTAGCCGCATACCTCCTCTTAGAGGCACCCCATCTCGACACTGATTGCATCAGAACTGCACAGGACCCTGATGGTTTTTCGGCACTCCACATCCAAAATTTCCGCCTGAGATCTGAGCTTCCCACACACCCTTTAGATAAAGTCAAAACCACCGCTCCGAGTCTAATCCAATGATTCCCAAATTTGTGGCTAGGATTAGGACACGGCTAGTCACCTCAAGCTCTTGTTCCAAACAGTGATTACACAGTCCCTTGGGTCTCTGTCCCTCCCTGCAATGAACTACAAACACCCCCTGACAATATTCACACCTAAAGTGTACAAATGGGTAGCATTCACAATCAGATAGTATACACCTGATCCGATCGCTGTCGGTCATTTATGAGGATGTCAGAGTTTAATCTGCAAATCTCCGGGGGAAGAGACAATTCTCCACTCAGGCTCTTCCTCCTGTCACTTGACCTTTTTCACACTGGACTCGTGTGTCCAGCCCTTCTCCGCTGTCCGAATGGCCATGTCTGTTGTCAGGAGCACAAGGACCTTCCCAGTGAGGAGAGAGTGGTGCCTCTTTCCACACTTTGACAAACACTTTGTCCCCTGGTTGAATTTTGTGAATAGCGAATCCCAGGGGGGTACCCTGAGTCACTATTCCCTGTTTCCGCAGTTCTGCAGATTTCTGTTGATTGCAACCAGATATGGTTGAATCTGACCATCCTCAAATCTGGGGTGTCCCACTGGCATTCCATGCTTATATGGCATTCCATACAGCATTTCAAAAGGTTAGAGCCCCGTCTCTGAGTGAGGCATGGTCCGGATATTAAGCAAGGCCAAAGGCAAACACCTCAGCCAGGACATTTTTGTTTCCAAAATCAATTTTGACAATTGGGCTTTCAAGGTCTGATACATTCTTTCCACCTGTCCTGAGCTCTGGGGGTGCCACGGGGTGTGGTACTCCCATCGCATGCCAAGCGCATCAGCCAATTGCTTAATAATCCTCGATGTAAAATGTGTTCCCTCATCCGAATCACTACAGTTCACCACCCCATATCGGGGTACAATTTCTTCCAACAATTTTCTGACCACAGTTTGTGCCATTGCCCTTGAACTGGGGAAGGCTTCCACCCAATGAGTCAATTTGTCAGCAATCATCAAAACAAATTTGAACCTTCCCGCCTTAGGTAATTCTGTAAAATCAACCTGAATTCTTTCAAATGGACAGCGCGCAATGGGGTGGCTACCCAGAGCAACCTTTCTGGTTCTTGATTTGTTTATTTTCTGACAAATCACACACCCTTGTACCTCCTGTTTTGCCAGTTCATAAATTCCCTTGCACCCGAAAAATTTCAAAAATTGTTCTGCTGGGGCTTGTGCCCCCCAATGTGTTTTCTGATGCAATTTTCACAAGATTCTTCTGGCAAAACCCCTGGAAACTATTTCCCTCCCATCTGGTAGTTTCAACTTACCTTCCTTCAAATCCGCTCCGATTTTCTTGTAACATTCAGTTTCCTTCTGAGAGAGCTGAAGGGGGTCGTCAGGGGTCTCCACCCCTCTGACCCCAGGGGTACTCACCACCATCAACGCTGCGGTCTTAGCCTCCTGGTCAGCCAAGTTGTTCCCCCTGGTTCAGAACTGAATCCTGGTCTGGTGCCCCTTAAAATGGACCACCGCAATTTCCTCCGGTTCCCTTAGAGCTTCTAAGATTTGCCGGATTAATTCCCCGTGCATCAGTTCCCTTCCCCTCGTGTTGATCAGCCCTCTCTCTTCCCAAATTTTCACCCTTGTCTCTGAATTTGGACGCTTAAAATATATGCATGTCTCAGTGGACGTCTTTTCATCAGCCATATGGACCTCAGTCCACACAGGGGAAAGAGGCCATGATGCCATTGCACATTGGCATTCAGCCTTTGCTGCTGTAGGCATTCCCCATACAACAAAAACCAATAATGGTCCAGCACACATTTTGCAAAATACTCAGCACTTTTAAAACTCTGGGGTGTGTTTCGCCACACTGGTATTCCTCATTCCCCTATGGGACAGGCCATTGTTGAGTGTGCCCATTGCACCTTAAAGCACATATTTTAAAAACAAAAGGAGGGAATATGGGGTGAAACCATTCAGAGTAGGGTAATATCTTGGTTTGAAAAGATAGGTGTCTCTTAAGAAAGGCAGTAGCCTCCTTTGAAATGGAAAATGTAAACTTTTTCTCTCCAAATTATTATAATTTTGAAATTAAGCGTCTCTCAGGCAAAGATATGGGAATAGGAATAACAGTTCTTTACTAGTAAAATTAAAAATATAAATGCAGTAGACCAACAAAAAAAACCCCACTGACAGAGTCAGAGTACGACCTGACACCCTGTTGGTCAGGGTGACGGTAGCAATCCGATTAAATGGTGGCAGTAGTCTTCTTGGAGTGACAGATGTGGTTTTGTTGAAGCAGTGATCTTTTAGAAAGGTATAGTTTTCTTATGAAGGTCCAGTGGTGGTGTAGATGGGCCTGGTCTTCCTTTGGGAATCCAGTGGAGAAGAAAACTGCTCCTCTAAGAATCTGGTGGGAAAAGGCTGTCTCTGGTGTTCTAAATCTCAGATTATATCTAAGTAGGAGTGCTTGACTTGTCCCTCTGGGCAAAGGATCTCACAATGGAATTATGTAATTTTATTAGTCATGCAATGAGATTCAGTGGCCCATTAAAAGAACTTATTTCCTGGAGAGAGGATTGGTTATTGAAGAAATAAAGAAAATTGCTCAATTAACAGAAGATATTTGTTGGGGTGGCTGAAAGAAGAAAGCCTTATAAATATGATTGCCTGGCAAAAGATTTTGAGAATATAGAAACTATAAGTGAGATTGAAATGAAAGCAAGTTTTGAGATCCCTTAGTTACTGAACAACGGGAAAACAATGGTGTGGCTGGCTGAAGGCAATCCCCTTTTGATGAAACAATACCCTCTGCTTGCAGACAGGTCCAAGGATCAGAGCAGACCCTGCCAGCTTAGTAGAAGGGGTCCAAAGAGGAGTTTTTAGGGTTTAAAATGTAACACAGTATGGTAATGTAGTGATTCTTATAGGTTGTATGGAAATGCTATAGGATTTGTATATTGTACTAGATTGGTTAGTGAGAATCAGAATATTCAACACAGAAGATGATTTATTGTATTGTAACAGGAACTTTGAGCACCCTTTTCTTCTCTTCTCCTCTCTTTCCTCTTTCCACTGCATCTTCCACTTCGTAAACTCTTAGTTCTCACCCCTTTTACTCTCTTATGTCCTATCCCTCTCTTCTCTCGGGCCTGCTCTGAGCTGTGGCTGGCAGCTCCCAGCAGGGCCCCGCACCCACGCCCTTTGCAATAAACTGCACGTTCCACGACCTGGCTGCAGAGATCTCTTGTCTCCATTCATCCCGACCGTGCAACCCCTGCACCCGCTCCAACAATATTTTCTAACAGATGGCAAATAGAACACTCATTCTCTAGCTACATTCAACTTAAGACAGGTAACTAAAGCATTTTACACTTTAAATCACTTAACAGTACATGCTAATTCTCAGAATCCTATAATTTTAAATCATTTTTTGTCAATGCAATCTTCTAGTGACATTCAGTCACTGAAACCTAAGGTATCAGTAAAGAACCTCCTTACCAATAAATGGGAAGGTCCCTAGGATCTTGTTACTCTGGGATGCAGGTATGCCTGCATTTTCACTGATGTTGGCATCCAACGGGTGCCTGCTTGGTGTGTGTGTCCTGCTCTACACCCTGATCGGGATCACACCCAACCACATCTCCCTGACAATCCTACAGCAGATGTTGTAGAGCAGTAATACAAATGACACTTCACACCAATGTAGAAAGATGTGGGACCAGTGGAATGACAGTCTACCTCTACCTGTAACTTTAGTTAGTCTCAAGAAGACAGACATTTTGGGAACAAAACTAAGCACTTGGATTTGTACCTTTCAATAGAAACAAACCAGCAAAGCGTTACCCATAATTGTTTTTAAGGTTTAACTATTCGAAAATTATTTATATGTTTATAAAATGTTACCCATAGTAGTTTTTAAAGTTTAACAGTTTTCTAAGAAAGTTAGGTGTTGGTTATAATTGGGTTATGGTTGTGAAGAGATTGCAGCATACCACTCTGTGAAGCTGTTCCTGATTCAATTAAATTCTAGTTCCATTAACCCATACTTCTATGTTTAGAAAGCAGTTTTCATGCTACTGGTTATTCTTGGTGCCATTTTTTACAAGCAACCCAGCCAAATGTTCTCCCCATAACATAAAAAGTAGACAAATGTAGATGCAGAACTGGTTTTTCTAAAAACAAGCATGGCTGTCTTGCTTAACAGGAATTGAGAATTGTAATATTGCTTTCAGGAAAGAGGCCAAGCTTGAAAAGTCAGTACACATCTTACTTATACTGGTCTGGCGTCTATTTGAATTTTTTCTCAAAAGTTTTGACCCAAAGCAGCCATGGAGAGTTAGGAGAATACCATAATGTCTTTGATGAAGTAACAACCTAACAACAATAAATGATTATGTTAGTAATTGCTTGTCATTAGAGACATGGACATGTTTTAGATTCTGTTCAGCCTCTATTGGTTTTAATACTTAATTTAGTAGCATATGATGTTCTAGTTTATAGATATTGCATGTATCTGTATTTTATGTATAAAATCTTAAGATATGGTTCAACTTAGAGCTTTGCTCAGAAAAACGCCTATAAAAACAGCATGAAAAAGGATCCTTATTTGTTTTGCCTTGATTCTGACATCACATATGCTTTCCATAGTCATGTAGAGAGATGGGATTTGGGGTTTTTTGGGTGTTTGGGGTTTTTTTGGTGAGTATTTTGGGCAGGTATTTTTTTTTAGTTTTTTACAAAGAAAACTACCAGACGTACAAAACCAGCCTTGGCTCCTTTAATCACCCAGCATTATTTCTTGCTACCATCTCACTTCCTGTAATAAATGTCCTCCCTTACAAAATAGTATCCTCATTACAGCTGTGTAATCCCATTATTTAAAAGTATGACTTTGGTGACGTCTGTTAAAGTTGAGCTCAGTTGCAACCATCTCTCAAGTGGATGCTTATAAACCAGTCTGCACAAGTACCTATAACCCGGTTTGTGTGTGCTCTCCCTCACTTTTTAAACTGAGCTAGTCAGAACAGTAAGTGTTCAAAATTTTCAGGCACAAATCATCAGAAAAGTTACCCTGTCTCTCCTTTCAAATTCTACAGAAGTGTTAAACAAGACTGTCATGTCACTTTTCAGTATTAAATCATGTCTGGAAGTAGAATTGTCCAGTATATACTTAGAGTGACATCTTGTTTTTATAGTACTTTTACATTTGTTCAGACTAGAAACAGCTGAAGACAGATTCTTCCACTTGTGTAATCCCTAGCCTTCTTTACTCTCTTTCAATTAGTTTGACTTTTGCTAAGATAAATCAAGAAGTCTCACAGAACTGTATAGATATTGTGCATAGGTAAAATTTAGGATGTCCCTTAACATCATGACTATTTGCAAGATTATCTTAATAAACCCTGAAAAGGCCAAACAAAATCTCATAAACTGAATATAATATTTTTTGTTTATTCATCAAATACAGAATTCTACAATATTAGTTTTAGATCAGAACTAGTCATTACATACAGAAACATAAATATATTTGCTTTTTACTCCTGGCTCAAAAAGGTTGAACTGCCATCACCCTCAGAAAATTCAACACAAAATATGTATAAATTTGCTACAAAATCTAATTAAGCAAGTATGTTCAATCTCTAAAATGCAATGTATATTCAAAGAGTATTATCAATTTAATTTAGTTGAATTAATTTGTTTAAATGTTTAAATTATTTATTCACTTTTCACTTTGGCCAATATGAATGTTACAACTAGATATTTGGAGTCTTCTGGTAGCTCCATTAATTTCATTAAAGGAAAAGTCTACATATTGTCATAAAAAAGATTACAGGCGGATATGCTGTATTAAAACCCTATATAAAGGAAATTACTAAATTAAAGACAAATTTAATCAGGCAATATTTTACAGGTAAGTAAGACATGGTTTAAATTGTACTTTAAATTATTTTTAATTCATGTGTTTTTAGTTAAATTAATGATCATGTGAACTTTTCACATTTTTCCTCATTGATTCCTGGTGTTTGAATTCTATCAGCTCTGCATTTCTCTAAATGTTCTAAATTCTAAATTCCCTAAAATGTTAAGAATTTAAACTTACCTTTAAAAAATCCCACAAAAATCCAAGAAACATTTGTATAGTATAATAGCTCTAAAATTTTAAGTGTTTTAGCTATTATCTTCTCTAATATGATCTGCAAAGCTGGTTTTGCTCTAGATCTGGGGTGCACATGCCTTATAGACAAATATTACTTCATTCCAGCCTTCTGATTTTCAGGTCAGCATACAAAATTATTGAACTAAATCTCCTTGTTTGGAATGTACTGTTTTTCTCTGGACTGCTAATCATCCACAGCAGCCCTTGACTGAAGAGGCAGCAACTGCTCAGGAGCTGGTGATTAAGCATAAAAAAGAAGATACAAGGTTACCATTGACTCTTTCTGTAAGCATTAAACAGATTGGACAATCTCAAAAGTACAGTTCAGACCTTGAGATTTAGAATTTAAATTTCAGTGTCCTTTTGCTTCTTCACTTTAACAGTACTTGTGTGAAGGAAAATCCACCTTCATATTCAAATGATGACACAAATTAATGTTAGGCATAGACCAACAGAGAAGTGAACTGAAGCTGCGAGCACAGTCCCAACACTAACGGAAAAGAAGCATCTCTCTCTGTCTGGCTGGCAGTTATTCCGCTTGGTTATTTATAAAATACATTACAAAGCATCAGCTTTGTTGCTGAGCCTTTCTCCTAACCCTACTAGCCACATCATTCACTGCAGTATACACAATCCACATGACCGCACTAGTACAAACTGACTTCGTTCGAATTCTGCCCTTAACCCCAATAAATTAAAACAACCCCGCAGTAACCTCTCCAATTACTCGCCTTGCACTAGGAAGCATCCTAGCAGGATTCCTCATCACTTCATTTATCATCCCCACAAAAATCCCTCCAACAACCATACCATTCTCCATTAAAATAACTGCCCTGGTTGTAACAGCCCTAGGCATTGCTTTAGCCCTAAAAATCTCAAAAATAGCCCAAAGACTCATCCTCACAGAACAAACCCCTCTCTCAAACTTCTCCACATCTCTAGGATTCTTTAATCCACCGCCTAAGCGTAACTAACTTCCTCAATGGAGGACAAAACATTGCCTCTCACCTAATCGACATTTCTTAATAAAAAATGCTAGGCTGTGAAGGACTAGCCAACCTGCAACTAATAGCAACCAGAACTGCAACTACCCTCCATTCCAGCCTAATCAAAGCCTTCTTAGGATCATTTGCCCTATCCATCCTCATCATCCTCATGTCCACATACAGAAACAACCAATGGCCCTCAATCTTTGTAAAAACCACCAAATCCTGAAAATCATCAATGACGCCTTGACTGACCTCCCAGCACCATCAAATGATCATCAATGGCGCCTTGACTGACCTCCCAGCACCATCAACTCAACATGATGAAACTTCCGGTCTCTATTAGGTGTTTGCTTAATTACTCAAATTGTCACAGCTCTCCTGCTGGCCATGCACTACGCAGCAGACACCAACCTAGCCTTTTCCTCCGTCACCCACATATGCGGAGATGTGCAATTCAGCTGATTCATCCGTAACCTCCACAAATGTAGGTTACGGATGGAGCCTCCTTCTTCTTCATTTGCATCTACTTACACATTGGCCAAGGACTCTACTACGGTTCATACCTAAATAAAGAAACCTGGAACGTCGGAGTCATTCTTCTCTTAGCCCTTATAGCAACTGCCTTTGTAGGAGGTTTAGAGAAAACTATTTTTGCTGTATGAAGAATCCATGCATTTGAGATTTTGAAGAGAATCATAAAGGAGTGGTTGCTTCGCGTAGGAATAAAGATAGGAACATTTAAATTCTTATTATATTTTCTAAAAAATGCCAAAAAATCCATAGTAGATATGTCTTAGTTATGAAGAATTTCTTTATCTCTGCATACCTGATTTTCACTGTAATAGGTGAAGATAAATTGGGTTGTGGGGACATCAGCATAGAAGAGTTATGATAAATGTTCATTAGATTTTAGTGTGTTATAAAAATATAAATGTATTAAAATTTGCATTTAAACTTTTCATTCTAATGACATTTCTAAATTTTAAAATATAATGGGAGTCAGAAAAGTGGCAAAGAAAAATGAGTACATACTGAAAAATCCATGTTTACTCACATAACCTGCTTTTAAGTTTTACAAGCTCAACAAAACTATGTAAGAGCAAGTGATTTCCTCTATGTGGCTTGTACACCATCAGTAAATCAATTAACATTTACACAACCTCTCTTCAGGATATATAGCACACATAGAATAGATAGAATGGACTTCAGATTGAATTTTCAAGAAGGATCTTAGCATAGTAAATTATCACCATTTCTATATAGATCAAACAGAACAGAAAGACATATGGAAGTATGTCTATCAGGTCTGTAAGGATGATGACACTTGGATCTCTAGCTGGAATGGAAAAGTTTTACATGAAAATTAAATATACTGCTATGTATAGTATAAATATCTCCAAATTTTAAAATAAAACTTTAATTTTAGAATATTGTTTCACTTTTTTCTTTACAAATAAAAAATCTTCATCCACAGACCTTGTTAAGATATTTAATAATTTACCTTAATCTAAATGGGATGATTAAAACAATGCATCTTCCCCGTAATTCCTAATAATATCTGTCTATCTAGTTGAGGTTGGAACGCTGTTCAGAAACTCCAGTTCTTAAAATTTTATTATATAACCATGATGTAGGAGGTTAGGATTTTTTCTTTATTTTTTCTTTCAAGGATTTTTCTGCCATTTGTTGCCTAAGAGATGAGAACAACGGGACTTAAGAGAGACAAAAATGTAGCAAATGAAGAGGAGGAAGAGTGCAGTGTGCTATGGAGCTGGTGGGCTTTCTCTTTGGAAGTGCAGAGATACCACAAGATTTTGGCTGAGGGGTAAGGGCTCAGCTGCTCGCTCACTCTCTCTCGCTCTCGGCACTAGGGGAGGAGACGGTGCTGTTGCTGCTGGGGGAGAATTCCGTTCTACAGTGGAGTTCTGTCCTTTACTGCTTCTTCCTTACTGTGAGTGAGCCTTTGGTTGTAAGAGCAGCCATTGAACTGAGACTTTATTAACACCACTACTCACCATCTACTCAGGGGCCCCAGAGGAAAACCTAGAACCCCAATCCCTTCCCCTCCTCCACCAAGGGAGTGTCTCACAGCTGTTAGTGGGAGCTCAGCTGCTGCTGTCCAGCCCCACTCTTTTCTGCTGCTGCTTTGGGGTTTTTGCTACTCTTTGAGATCCCATGTCTTCCCAACACCCCATGGCTCCCGCTATGGCTGCAGGGCTTCCACTACATTTTGTCTGCCACCCCAGGGTCTGCTCGCCTCTGCCATTCCAGCTTGCTGCTCTGAGATTCCCGCTACAGCCTATTTTGCCATCTGGAGGGGCACTGAGACCAGCTGCCTCCCATGAGTTTTTAAAGGAAGCCCCGTCCCATCTCTTCCCCCAGCAGTGCTGCCATTAGACATTGGAGAGGCAGCGGGGTTCGTGCCACAGCGCCCCCTGCAGCTGTGGGGGACTCATCGCACCTGCCCTGCCGGGCCAGGAGCCAACAGCGCCCCTGCCGGCTGTGACTGTAACTGCACCAAAGGGAAAAGTGCCGCAGCTGGGAGAAGCCTCTTACTGGGTTTCTGTTCTTCTGTTTGGTCTTGCTGCTGTTGTGGTTGTTTGTTTGCCTTGTTTTCTATCTATCTATCTATCTATCTATCTATCTATCTATCTATCTATCTATCTACCTATCTATCTACACACACTTAGTAATGAGCTGTTATTCCTTTCCCCATAGCTTTGCCTTACAGCCCTGTAATGTCAAAGTTATAATAATTTGGAGGGAAGGGGATCACATTTTCCATTCCAAGGAAGATTCCCACCTTCCTTGGCAGATACCTGTCTTTCAAAATGAGGCTCATGGATACTTATCCATAACAATTAAAAAAAATCATCCTAGAAACACATTCTAAACATAAATCGCATTATTCTAATTCTTACCTTGTTTCTGAAAGACTTAAAAATACCCCAAGCACAGAAGTAAACCAACACACACAAATAAAAAATTGCCAAAACAATGAATATCTAGAATATCGAGAACATTCTGTTTTCAATTGTTTGGTCAATTAAATAATCTGTGTTAAAATGGAAGTTTTCTAAAAAAGATTGCATTTATTTTGTTGTCTAGACTTTTTTGGAAAACACTAGAATACAAAATTTTTAGTTAGCTCTACCCACAGCTATTCAACAGCCAGCCTAATTCTTTTCGTGCTGAGGATGCAATGGATTGGAACAGAATGGAAATTCATGCAGTTCTACTGCTAGAGAGCATCCCCATCAAAATGTATATATATGCGCATAATTCCTACTGCCCCCTACAGATTTTTCCAGTACTAAAGTAAATCAGGTAAAAGGAAAAACTAAATCTCACTCATTCTGCAGTACCTAGCGCTATCAGAAACTTTGTAGTCTATAATAACAACTACGAAATGTGCATCTGCCCACAAAAAACAGATGGGAATTTTGAAAGCTTGGTTTTTTTTCACAACTTGGTGAATGTTATATGTATGCAAAAACCTTACACGGAAAGTCTGACAGTAGTCCCTCTATATTCCAATAAATTGTGTGGAAGATTACAAAGATTTTGTAGAGATATTCTAATGATTTCGGAGTTTAAAAATTGGTGGAGAGAAGATCACATAAAAAGGTCACCTAAAAAAGGCATCTTTTGTACTTCTTTTCCTCTTGAAATTTAAAAAAACATATCGATGCTGGGATTGAAAACACTTATCTTATATGTATTTGTGGCTGTATCTGATGACTGAAACATATCTTTAGTAGAAATTAAA
Source organism: Setophaga petechia (assembly GCA_024362935.1). Classification (NCBI taxonomy): domain Eukaryota; kingdom Metazoa; phylum Chordata; class Aves; order Passeriformes; family Parulidae; genus Setophaga; species Setophaga petechia. Next base: position 11,500,296 of record JANCRA010000026.1, on the reverse strand, counting down.
TTCTTAACAAAAGTTGATGGAGAACAAGACTGAAAGGGCCTGGCAGAATCTTCTGTATGCATATCCAATAATTGTTTTGAAAATCAAAACGAATAAAGAAGCAAGATTTCTCCCTACATTACAAAAGGAGTTTACACTTACTTTCCAGTGTAGACACAGAAAGTTGATTTTCCACCTGTCACAAGGGAGTGTTACAATGTAGCAATGGGGAACAAAGACACACGGACTCCCTTGTGCATAGGAAGGAAATTGCTTTATTGTAGAAAACACCTCCTTATATACCTTTAGCTTCCACTGGACATAACCAAAACTTAACAGAAGAAGGGCACCCATTGCCCGCTCAGCTGCAGTGTTGCTGTTCCATGTATCTCACCACCCAATCAGCTTCCTGCTCACACGCTGTCCATGCCTCTCTCCCCAGCTGACCTCTAACAGCCCAGTCTGCTGCTGTGCCCTCCCACAGGGCTTTCTGGTAAACAAAACTATTATCACCTTTTAACAAACACAACCCCATATCCCACATCAAATAACTTAACAGGAATATAATTCACTTCTAGTAAAACATACATTTTTGAACAAAATTAACAAGGTGAAACTTAAAACTGCCTATATGCTTTGCTATCACCCAGGCTCTGCCAAGGAGCCTTCTTTTTACAGTGAGGACTTAGAAAGTCTCTTCCAGATGAGGCGTCCATGTCTATCTCAAAGGAAAGTGGTCCAGCTTCTGCAAAGCCAAATCAGCTAGGCAAAGTGACTTGCTTTCATCTTTAGCAAAGAAATGCCTGGTTTTGATACTTTTTCTGCCAGTCAAGGCCATAGCCTGACCAAGGCTGACTTAGACTGAGAGGAGCTTCCCTATCCTATCTTTAAAATAAATTCTCAGTAATAACTTGCAGAACAGCTGGCTTTCTCATAAATAACTTGTAAATAACTGTAACTATGTACTTATATATACAATTATTTGAAAGTACCATTTATGTTTTCGTCACAAACAAAACAATTCAAAACTATCAAAGGAAACATCTCTTTGTCTCAGGTAGATTTTACAGGTCATATTCTGGTACTTAAATATTGCAGTACTTAACATTAACTAGATTGTTAACATTGTCAAATCAGCACTTAACATTCTTCTGTATAAATTAAACAATATTTTAAGGATATTAATCTTAGGAGTTATGTACAAAAGAAAGTAGCAAGCATTGAAATGAAATGCAACATGTCATTGCCAGTCTTGCTGTCTGAAGTACCTTTGAAGTAAATTTAACAAGACACTTAAAATGTATATAAACATATTTTAAATTGCTAAACAGTGGGGTATAGGTAACATCAGTAGGACAACACGATATCAAGGATTTGTGAGAAAGTTAATTGAAATTGCTTGCCCGGTGTTTTCTGCAATCTAGTAAAGACTTTTTCAAGTTTCATGTCATGAAGGATTGTAAAGTACATTGCTTAATACTGTTTCAACTGCTAATGATGATTAAGACTGAACAAGACATTCCTTCACTGCATGCTGCAACTTTCAACACTAAAATTAAAGATTTGTAAAAGAATGGATTGCTTTTCATCTATCTTAAATTAGAGATCTATTGTACAATGATCTCCTTTCAAATGTACCAAGTATGAAACCATACCAAAATCTCGATTTTAAATAAAGTGGACTGATATGCTGTTGCCAATATGCTGGAAAAATATTTGCATGAAAAGAAACCCTTAGCCCTTTAGACACAACAGCTTTTGTCTGAAAGCAACTAAAATCTCTTCATTTGTATTAAAAAGTTGTGAGACCAAATATAATTGGTACCACACCGGTCATCACGGTGATGTCTGCATAATTGTTATACTTGACAACACCTACAGGATTCCTATGAGTAGTGGAAAGGTATGGAATATTACAGCATGTTTCTGGTATCTTTCTGTATAGATTGTGAGCTAAGTGACCTCTATTTCTTTGTAATGACTGAAGAGCATGGTGTCTGTTAACTAGAGGCAACAAAAATATCCTCCATAGCTAGCTACATCTTATAATAATAAAAAAAAAAGCAACGTGGGTGTTGAACTATCAGAATGAAGGAGCATATTTTGTAAATGTGCTGAATTTGAGAGGTGGCTTTATTTTCAGTCTTGTGGCTCCTAATATAATTTGGGGGAACAGAAGAAGCCAAATATGGTTCTTTTTGTTGGTTTTTTTTTTTGGTTGGTTTTTGTTTTGTTTTGTTTTGTTTGTTTGTTTGTTTGTTTGTTTGTTTTTACAGAAAGCTGTTTTTGTTCTGAGGGCTTGAATACAGTGCGCAAGGGCAGTTTTAGCTTCCGCAGTAGTTGTCAAAGCGAATGCAGATGGGAGTTTCTTCTCCACACTTTAGTAGGAACTAGATGCACTGAAGATATCATAGTCTTTTCAGCGGAATGAAATGCTGACCTAAGCACTGCTTAGTTTTTAAATACTGCCCACTATGCAAAATACCATTCTCTTGGGCATCCAAAATTGCTATCTACTCCAAACTTGCAAAGACTACATGAGGGAACTTGGGGATCTCTGACTCCATGGGTTTTGTGTAAGGGGCTGCACAATCTCTCAATGAAAGTTTGTATGACTATTGGACACAAAACTAGAGGCACCAAAACGCATATTTGACAAAATTTGCAGAATGTGAAAATACTATGAAACATCATAAACACAAACTAGAGATAAACTATTATTTAGAGACCAAGTAGCTTGAACACAACCTTTCCTGTATAGTTGTTATCTTTTGTAGTCTTTCGTAAACCTGTGTGGGACACTTAACTTTGTAAAGAAAAAATGGTTATTAATATGCTTTAAACAGGAAAATTCTAAATGGGATACAACATTGGCAGCATATGAAGAATTAGTTATGATGGTAAGCAGTTCCTGTGGAAATAACGGAAAGGCAAAGCAGTCAATTCTAAAATTTGCATGGAAGCATTGTTTAATCTTAATACTCTCTTAGGCTATTGGACAGAGTCACCTCCATGCTAAACTACTGCAGCCTTGTTGGTTTTGCTGGTGTCTGTAAAAACAGTTGGTCTGTTCACAGGGGTCATGCTGCAGCCACATTTTGCATACAAGGGGAGGTTACCCCCCCTGCAGCCCTTTGCTGAATGTATTCCCTTTTAAAACAACCCCCAGTCCACGTGCCTGAAACTTAGAGATGCTGGCAGCAAGCAGCACGAGAGTGCGTGAGCAGTGCAGGAATTGCCATGGAACATGGTCCAGAAGAGCATCCGCAGGAACACTTTTAAAATGAAGTACGCAAACACAACAGCACTGCAGCACAACCCTGCAGGCAGCAGTGCCTCAGTGTTTTAGAAGGCTTGCTTCAGCTGTGGCAGCGATACTCTTGCACCCCACTGGCCTCGCCACCATTGGCAGCCAGTGCCATCCACATGCCGAGCCATGTGAGTGCATGCTGCAGGACACTGCTAAAAGCTGAACCTGCTCCGCTGTCATCCAGAGACAGCTGCAGCATGGCAGTGCCCGCGTCTCCACCTGGGACGCTTCCACTTGCTCCAGTAACATCTGCATATCCCAGATCTAGTGCATAACACAGGGCAGGTCAGTTCATCCCATCTAGGAATGCCTGTAGCTCCTCCATGGCTGCCTCTGCGTGGGCCCATTGCCTGCAATGGCCCTGCTCAAACCAGGGCGGCTCTGCCCCAGTCTGCTCTGTCCTGGTGCAGCGCCCCACGGGATACACATTTGATATCCAGAGGAAGTTATCTCTGAGTCATGAGGCAAGACGTTGATGGGCTCATTAAAAGGAGACAAGGAAAAAAACCATACTCCTCCTGCTTTCAGCAGCTCTTGAGGATGGGAATAGAATACATCTTTATATTGTGACCTAGAACAATACAGGCTTCAGGTTTTTGCATTTGCAGCAAGTATGGATTTGAAAAGTATCCTCATACCAGAGGCACAAAAGTGTTCTCATACCCTTTTAAATCATCTACAAACTAAGCAATTCTCACAATAACTAACTAATGAATGACTTGCAAGTGAGTTGAAGAATCATGGCAAAGATAAGTAGTGCTCAACTGCAGAGAATTGCGTAGGGACACCATACCCTAATATTTTAGATCAGGAAGCATGGATGGACCACTTTTTTTTCCCTTAGTTGACTGCAGAACTGGCAGTCCTTCACAGGAGGGTGTTTGGATTGAAGATGACACTGGCAACAAAGAGCATGGCTGCATAGATTGTGCTACTTTTACACCAGAACATTCAACTACTTAAAGGCAGATAGGAGAATAGCTGACTCGTGACAGCTCTGACAGGAAGAGTCTGAGGATTACCCCGTGGCAACAATAGTAGCACATTTCAATTTTAAAAAACCATTCATTTCAGAGGACCAAGCATCAGTAAAAATTAAAGGTCAAATAAAGACCTCCTAGTGCTCTTCTTCTCAGGAGCATGTTCCTCCATATGTCATTTCCTTAGGAAAGGACAGTGCATTCATAAGGAAAGGTGTGCCAGTTAGAAAACCTGCAGAAAAAGGCAAGACAAATGTACACAATATACATCACCAAATGCAAAATGAAGGAATAATTATTTCAATCTTTCATGGAATCAATTACATTTTATTTGTTATTTTAATTTCAGCTGCTAAAAAATTATTTTTTAAGATTGAATTTTATGAATTCAGCAAAGCCATCTTTTTGAATATCTTCATACCCATATTAAACACTGAGGTGACAAAGAGAATGGCTGTGGAAGGAAAACCTGGTCCATCTCCCCCTCCTCGTAGCTTTAGGCCAGTGAGTGATTAGAATTTGGTCACTTCATTTGAGATAAATAGCTTTACCAAGAGAGAATATTATCCAGCCTTTATCTTTCCTTATGGAGCTGTTCCACTTTGCACTCATAAATTCTTGACCCAGTAAGAAACAATGGCATTACAGCCATGAATGTTAGAGTGTACTTGTCGCAGACATTCTTCATGAAAAATCCTTTCTTGGGATTTTTCCTTGCTGGAGCGGAGAGGTTTCAGCAGCAAATGTAAACAATTATTATCTGCTGCTGTGGAATGCAACAGGTCCACCTGTGATTGGTCCCCGTAGATGTTTGGGTCTACTGACCACTCACAGGCAGGGCTGCTATCCTCTCTGCCGAGACAGACAGACTTTTGTTGTTCATTCTTTCTATATTTTTCTTAGCTTAGGCAGCTTCAGAAGAAGCCTCATTCCTTTCTATCTCTATGTAGTATAGTTATAATACTGTATATATATCATAATATAATAAATGAAGCCTTCTGATCATGAAATCAAGATCCTGTCTCTTCCATCCATCTACAAACCCCTGTGAACACCGACAACATGTACTGATGGGAAATGAAGTTTCATCTTCAGGTCCTTGCTTCAGTAAATATTCCAAATTCATCAGAAGGAAATTTCAAAGACCAGTAATCCCCACTCAAATGATCTAATTAGAATAGTCTATATGCATAAGAGATAGCAAGCAGGTGCTCTCATCTGTTAGAGGAATACCCAGCCAGTACATTTTAATCTAGTTAGGAGGCAGTATTTTTGGAAATAATTAAATTTTTTGTATTGCAAGTGAATGGTCAATGCATTTTATTACTGGTTAAGGTAAAATAATGTCTTCTGCATCCTTTCAGAGGGGAAGGTTACCTGGATCTAAAGCTGCTCAGCTCCATGATAGGATGCTTTGTCTTAAAAGGGAACTCTAGTCTTTGTCCTTTTGGATTGCTTCCATAGCTTTTCACTCACTCTTCAGGTACCTGTTAATATGTCCTATTATCCCATGCAAATTTTTATGGGCATAGTCATTGAATTGGTAAGTATTCCATTAAGTCCACAGGCCCTGTTGAGATGGATCCACAGGTCTCAAGGGTGTTGGCAGATGTTATTCTGAGGGCACTCCTAATCATGTTTGATGGATCATGGTGACTGAGGAAAGTGCCCAAAGACTGGATGAAAGCAAATGTCACGCATCTTCAAAAAAGGCAACTAGGAGGACCCAGAAAAGCACAAGCCATCCAGCCTCATTTTTATCCCCAGGAAGTTGATGGAAAGCATTGCCAGGCACATGAAGGAAAGGAAAAGAAAATAATGTAGTCAGCATGGATTTACCAGGGGAAATTCATGCTTGACAACTTTTTAAACTCCTCTGATGAATTAACTTGCCTGGTAGATGAAGAGAATATTGTCTGCCTGGGCTTCAGGGAAGTTTTTGACATTTATCTACATAGCAGCACACATACATACCAGAAGGGAATAGTGCAAAGAGGAGAGAACCACTGTCTTTTCAGTTATGCTCAGCGAAAAGACAAGAGGCAGTGGGTACACACTGAAATACAGGAGGTTGCCTCCGAACATCACAAAATGATTTTTTACTGTGAGGGTGACTGAACCATGGGCGCAGAAAGATTGCGGAATCTGGATCTCTGAAGATATTAAAAGGATGCCCAGATAGAATCCTGGGCAACAGGCTCTAGGTATCCTGGTTTAAGCAGGGGAGTTGGACCTGGTGAGCCCCACAGACCCCTTCCACCCTCATTCATTCTGCGATAGTGAATTCTCTTAGAGAGGTATTTCAAGGACTGGCATGACAAAGTTCTGTGGAGAGAGAGATCCAAATGGGTGTGGGATTGAAGGCCCTTAAGTAGTGTTCAAGACGAATGTAAAACTCTGGGATAATTGTCTCTTCCAGAACTGAATCCCTTTCATGGGAAAATTCCCCAGGGATAAAAGTTCTTCTGATACGCATGCCTAACACTGACACTGGTTGAGCAGATTTCTCCCTATGTGTGTCTAAGACCAGTTAGGATCTTCACCAAAAGTGTTGTCAACATAGTCACAGAAGGTATATTCTTAAGAAGTGACAACTTACATCAGAAAGGCAAATATTGGTCCACAAAATGTATTAATGTATGGGAATTATCTTCTTCTGTTCAAAATAAAAATAAGGAGTTGGTCTTTATTTAACAATTTCATTGCAATATTCATAAGGCAAGAAAAAGACCTAAGTCCTTAACTGTCTTAACTCTAACAAAGATTTTAAAAATTCCTTGTAAAAAATGTATCATAATTATTGGACTATGAAACAATATTAGTTGGGAAAAAAGTTCTAAAATTCTGTATAAAGTGGCAAAGAAGCCAAGAATATAGGAAAGAAACAAAACCAGAGAAAAAGAGTCAGCTTGAGTCTGCAAGCTAGTTTTAGAAGTAGTCTGCTAGAAAAAGGAAACTCAAATTGAATTTCAAATGTATTCATGCACTTGATTTATTAACTGGTCAACTGGTAAAACCCAATACTTTTGTACAACTTCTCCCAGCAGCAAAAACTCCAACAGGTTGACACCACCATCATGCCTGTCCCAGACGTATTTAAAAGAGAAATGATGATTTTCTTGAAAATCTATTTGCATGAAAGTTGCAAGACATTGGAGGGATTCTCCACATTCTCATTCCTCCATGTGGCTTGAAAGTACATTTAATAAAATATGCAACAAAGCATATGATTTATAAGGTAGAGTAAAATGGATGATTTGGGAATTGATCTCCTGTTGATATTAAACTTCATGTCCACTCCCTGTGAAGTTTCTAAAAAAAATTATGGAGCTGAGGCATAAATCTGCCACAAGTGTTAAGCAAACATACACACTCCCCTTCACATGCACCCCCTTCCACACACACCTAGGCACACACAGAAATCAGCCTAGCAGATCATGAACACCTTGGAAAAGACTGAAATGCTAAATACCTCTCTTCATGGGCAAAATAGCTGGTATAATAATTCAAATAACTGGTACCAAAATTCTGTTTAATATCTACCTCTTATTTAAAACACAGCTTTTCATTTAATTATATTTGCAGAATATTTTAATTTCATTTGTTTCTTTAAAATTACTTAATTCTCATGTGCTGTATGGCTAGGAATATTTTCTTCTCAAAATAGAAAAAAATTAGATGATATCTTTTCAGAAGAAAACATTGGTTTATACAATTTTAAACCATCATGACATGGAAGAATTGATTCATCCCTCACTAAGTTGGAAGAAGTATTTTAATCACAGATCATTTACAATGAAATACTGTACATTTTTAAGATGCTTTCAATCAATTTTGATCCTCATTGCTTATTGGTTATTAACAGTAATTTTTCAGTGAATGGAAAGCATGTGTGGTATATCTACATTAGTTCAAACACCAATTCCTACTAATAGCCAGGCTGAACAACAGTAAATAATATCCTGAATGATATTTTGCTGTCTTCTTTGGCACTTCAGACAATCTTAACATGTTGAAGTGTTGAAATACAGAGATTTTCTCTTAGATAGTGTCCCATGTTGAAAATCATCCCATGTATTTTATGTTGTAATTCTTATCTATTTTAAAATTTGACATCTTCTGCACAGTTTTCATGAACCTTTTTGTTACAGTAGTGAAAATTACAGATAAATGCAATTTTGTACAGCTTTGAATTTACCCCAAGAGCTGAGAGAAAACTTGCTCCTATACGTCAATCTGAGTTTCTTCTATATTCAAACTTTGTTTCTCTACCATCAAGAGTCTCATTTGTTGCTGCTCAAAGCCCCATCCAATCTGACCTTGAATACTTTCAGGGATGGGACATCCACAACTTCTCTGGGCAACCTGTTCCAGTGTTCCAGCACCCCCACAGTAAAAAATGTCTTCTTTTTATCTAATATATGTCAGAAATAATCTAGGCATATAAACTTTGAGGAAAGGTTTGAAATTCTTTTGATTTGAAACATATTTTATATGAATACTAACTTACAGATTACTAAAATATGCTAATGGGCATTTGAGCTTAACAGTTTTTGAAAAAGTGCATGGAATTTAAAATTAAAACCAGTAAAATTAAAAACTTGCCATTTTCTTTTTCCTCTGATATTCAAAATTACATATGTCAAATATCCGTGCTTCATACAAACCTCTCAGACACTCTCAGAAAAAATTTATATTTCAGACTAAGTTGTGGTTTACATAGAACATTAGTACTAGTGAACATTTTTCCAGTATAGGGGGAGCACCTTCTCATTGGATTTGTGTGCACAACACATTTTATCCAAACTGGAAAATTCATCCCAGCTGCATTCTATTCATCATTCTTACTGCATCAGGCCTGAAGATTCTGTGAAAAGTTTCCTATGGACCTTGAACATAACTCATGTGAAACAGATGAGAGGTGATGGAGAAGTTGAGGGAGAGAATAAAGAGCATATGGCCCAGTGCAGACACCAGAAAGTACTTCTTCATGTGATCCACAGCCTGAACAATTGTTGAGCACCATTTAAAGGCTGTGTTTGACAAACAGGGCCGAAGCAGGTCTTCAAAACACCTGGTTGATCAAAATCCATTGAAGTAAATCACCCTGGCCAGTTACGTTGCTGCTGATAATTCACCCTCCATACCAGCTGATCAGGCCCAACAATGCTGCTGCAAAAGTAGTGTGGAAAAGGCAGGCACATTTTCACAGATGCAGGGGAAAATCCCCTTGGATGATGATTCTAAGGGATAACGTGATGTAGCAAGTTATGTATCCTTATCTACTGTGCAATTTCTAAGTTGGTGAGTTCACCATCTGTCAGCATCACTTTAGAAAATAAATGCTTGATCCACAAAAAAATATTTCATATGTCCTGTCTACCTGCTTCATTTCAGCCAATGAATAGGCTATGTTCCATCAGCAAAGTGTTCATGGTCACAGGTTTCTTTAAACAGTAGTAAATCTTAATTTTTTTCTAAATCAGACACTGTCTATTAATAAGATTCCGATGTCTGTGGTAGGGGTGTAATTAAGTTTCATATCCACTGTTAAAAAATATCCTTCTTGTTATATTTTTATTAAATTACTGACATATAACATCAGTCTGACAGCTGAAAAAATCCTTTCATTTGCTGTTTGCCAAGTATCATCTATGTGATACAAATTCTGCTTAAGAAATCACACCCATACATTGCCATATAATACTACTAGTAATGCCTTCACAATGTCTTCATTGTTAGGTATTTTGATGAAGTGAATGATCAGAACATAAGCAGGGGCATTTGTTCAAGATGCTCCAGAAAGAGCTACGGTTTCTTCTCTTCTTTGCTGCCTATGCTAGCACTGAGCTGTAAGAAAAGAAAGATTACTAGGAAGAGTGTGACTCTAAAGAGTCTAAATTTGTAAATGGTGTTTGGAATACTATGTTAAATGACAAGATGCTATTTAAAAATATGTCATCTTAAGGGGAAAAGTCAGCTTTAAAGGGGTGTTGAGTTGCTTCTGGGAAAAAAAAATAAAATTGGAGGCATCTAAGGTCTTTAGCCATAACATTTTGGAGACTGATTAAAAACACAGTTCCTTCATATAGGAAGAAAAGAGGACCATAAATGCAACCCATTTCAAAATGTGGTTAGATGTGTTTCTGGTTGGGATTACTGGACATCATTCCTTGTAAAGTCGAGGGACTGCACCTAGATCTCCAATCATTTCCTTCCCTGAAATTCATCTGCATTTGCTCCTTTTTCCAGAGTCCCCATTTATGAGTGATGGTATACTCCGTCTATGCATTAGAATATTCGACTAGAGTGTGTGTCTCATACTTGCTAGTAAAATTGGCTGGAACGGAATGGATAGTTAGAGTTGCTTGTATACAATAGTCTTATTTTGACAAGTCTTCTTTAGACAGTGTTGAAGCAGCACTAGAAAATAAGAAGTACAGCTTGCAGCAGGGAAAGATACTCTTCTGCTTTCTCAAGTTTCCTGTAGTTATATAGACGCCAAAAGGCTTTTCGTAGTACTACTATTGTCTTGTAGGAATACAATATTAAACTCATTTTTACCAATAGAAATATTTTTCCCTGGAACCTCGGGAAAATACCTATGTTTGCTCAATATTACAGCATCAGTACATTGTTTAGAATGATTTCAACATGGTCCTAAACCTATCTGATAGCTAGACAGCAGAGGTTAGCAACAGTGAATGGGAATAACATCTGAACCATTTCAGTAAATTTCCCAGGAAGGGCTTGCTTTCTGCCACTGCAAGTATTCCCAGAGATATTGTCTGGTTAACAGTTGCATCAAAAGAGTATTTTTGCACAAGCCTTGGGGCAAGCTCTGTCTCAGATTTACTAGTGAATGCACAGAGGGTGAACGTGCTGCTTCAAACCCCTCTGTGCACTTTCTCTACCAAGAGGGGGGTGACCCCAGAAATAAGTTTTTGATCTTTCTTTGGAACACAAGGCATGTCATCATCTCATTCATCTTTTTCTGGGACTCATAGCATCTAAAGACTAAGAAGCTCTCTTGCTTGCTAAAGTTCATTCAGAAAAAAAAACAACCTTGTCCCATCAGCAAATTTGAACACAACTACAATCGAGTTAATTCCAATGCTGGCAGGGCAATTCTCTACCCCAGTAATAACATGCCACTACTAGAAGACTGTGTAAAAATATTTGTATACAAAGCAATCGGAGGGAAAAATAGAATTGGGAAGAACTGCACATTGTTCTGGATAAAACCTCCTGCCACAGTCATACAGACATCATTTGCTGGTATAATTTTTAATAGTTGGGGTTTTTTTTAATTTTGTATAAGAGAAAATATTACTGCACCTTTTGTTTTCTTAATATAAGTGCAGCCATTTCTTAACAGAATAGAAGGAAGCCATTTGAATATGTACAAATGGCCTTTTAAAATACATATGCTATAGCACACTGTGAAAGGAATTAGCTATAAATAGAAACTCAAAGGTGTAAAACGATTTTGAATCGTAAGTAAGTCTAAGGTGATAGAAGAAGAAGAAAACAGCAGTTTTGGTGAAAAAAAAACCTGAGGAAATTGTACGGTGCAGGTGTATTATTTCACTTCCTAAAAAGCTGAGTAGGTTTGCTTTGCCAATGGTTTTCATTAGGCAGGAAGAGATTCCTTTTGAAAAAGAGACTTCAAATTGATGTGACATAAATGTTATGACATTTAACTTCACCAGGCATGAACAAAAATTCTCATCCCTTGATATGGAAATCATGATGGTAACAGAGACAAGGATGTTTAAGCCGTGCCATCAGGAACATAAAAAAGCATTAGAATGCAGGTAAGACTGAGCTCCTGTACTAGTGAGAAGAGAATGCAACAAAGATATTTTCCTTTAAGAGTCTTCAGGATTAACAGCAGATCAAATTTTTTTCATGTGAAGCATTTATGAGTAGAATTAACCATTAAAATAACATTGTTTTCAACAATCTGTTTACAGTATCTCTTAGAATGATATGCTGTTCTTACTAATAGAAAAAGAAAAGCACTTTTTTCAAACTGTTGTGCACTCTGAAACAACCTACAATAAAAAAAAAAATTTTTCATGTTGGGAATGATGTCAATTACAAAAATGCCTTGTAGCACACTTGGCACTGTAGTCTTTTGATTACCATAGTTTTTTATTCATCGAACAAGTTTCACATTAACTATTTTTCAACTTAAATAATGGCGTCTTTGTACTTATGCAGCATCCATGCATCCAGAATTTCTTGGGTGTTGTTTTGTAGTCGATCCTAAATGGCAGGTTCTACATTCTCCCATCTGTCTAGCTTTCCCATTTGTTGCAGCTCCTGAGAGATATTTTCAGAATTGAGGACTACCTACAAGAATGATGCTAAATACATACATTTTACTCCTTAGTTAATGCAAAACCATTTTTCCTTTACAGCACAATAGTAATAGGAAAATAATGATGGTAGATTCAATTCTTATAGTAGTACAAAGAGGACTATTATCATCATTAGAAACCAAGTAAATCATATTTATTGCGCATGCGCTACAACCATTAGCGCAAATAACCCTGTAAATTCAAAATGAATCTGTATCATAGGAGTGGATTGAATGTGTCTATTGATATTTTGCTTAAACCAGAAAATTAATTCTTTTGACAGCCAACTCATAATTGCAACCTCCTTTTCAACTACTGCTTTCAAAGAGTTGAAACACGTCTATTTATAAAACGATATGATACAGTACATAATACCAGATCAGATCATAGACATTCAAAAGAAAAAATAAGATCAAAGAACAGATTCATTGACATCTGCAAGCCCTCAAGAGTGTACAGGACAAATATCCCCAGAAAACTAGGCTGTTGGCAGAGATTCTCTATGTTGGCACCAGCAGAAGCAGCTGCTGTCTTTATGGGATGCAATCTTGCTTACATCACCCTTCAGAGTAATCATCTGTACCCCTGCCCACTACACCTTCTGCTCTATTCCTTGGACTTCACGTTTGCATTTCTACAGAGTCCTGCAAACTGACTCAAAGTTCAGGTAATAGATTTCCAAGATTTAGAAATGTTGTGTTAAGTTTATTTATTTCCTATTTCATCCCGTCTAAGCATACTGTAACTTTCTGAAGTGAAATATGTCGAGTATGTCACCTGTATTTTGCATGTTAGTTCTGCTTCACATTAAAACTTCTCACAGACCCCGTGATGCCTTACTGAAAAAATATATAGCTGCAAAGAGCAGTTGTGGGAAGTTAGAATAGCCAGAAAAGTATGTAAACAATCTAATAATAGAGCCTTGAATTTCTGAATATAATTGCACCATGTAACATCAAAATATACTATTTAAATTAATTTCACATAATAATGAGTGTGGGAAAGAGAGAACCCAGATAGTTTTTTTTTTTTTAACAGTTTCAGGAAAAAAATGGCCTAAACTTGGAAGTATAGCATTAAATATTTTTATACAGCATGAGTTCTCATTACCTAATCATCTGATTCGTATAAGTGAATTGGAAACCAGGAAATAAACAAAGAAAAATATTCAAGCTATAAAAGATGTGAGTCTAAAATTCTCTTTGTATTTCCAATTAAAAATATTAGGTAGCTAAATGGTCACCCATTCTTTTAAAAAGCACCTGGACCTAAAAACATAGATAAATTTCTACAAGACTTGGATGTCAGGTATTCCTGAAAAGCTTTATTTCACTGCTTCCCAACCCTGATTCAATCCACTTAAACACAGCTGTATTTCAGATGCTCAGTGAAACTGTCCATGTAATGCATATAGTTTACAAATAATTTGCAGAAAAAGCTAGATCAATTTGAAGATCTTTTTCTGTAAATGATATTAAATTATTTGCACAAACACACAGATGGGATTTCTGCTGTCTTCTTCAGGCCACTTCCTCCAGAGACCTCTCCATTAAATCTCTCTAGCTCTCCTCTTCTGGTGATCCAAAGTCAGCCCTAGAATTGCCCAACTGCATGGAATTACTGTCTGCTAGAACTGCACCCTGAGGGCTTCTGTATGCAGCATCACATGAGACGTACTAATGTCACCCTGTTGGTATAAACTGAGCTAGCTCAGCTGGCTGACAACTGGACCTTAAGGGACAAGATTGTGCACTAATTTTGTAGTAGAAATTAGGTACTAAGAAGGAGGCTGGAGGATTTAAATATTTCTGCCTCCAGCTTAAGCAACACTAAATCTTGGACTTTATCTGAAAAACTAGATGAATCAACCCATTCGGCATTCCCATGCCAAAAATGTCAGTAATACACTAAGAACTGTCAAAAGAGTAGCAATTACAATCATTACTTTATAAAAATAATTCATTTGAAGAAGTCGGGAAGAAGGATGAAACATGCAAACATCCTACCCTGAGAATCATTCTGCTGATTTACACAGGTTTCTTATTATATTCCCATCTAATGCATTGGACATGTGTGCTTGTGATGACACAGATACTTGCAAAGCTTACTAGATAAATCGTCTTCTCTTCAAACAGCAAAACATTTCTTGGTGGTTGCATTTGCTAACTACATTTAGACACAATGTTCTTAAAGGTCTTTTCCAACCAAAGTGATTCCATCGTTCTCTACAAGTTTCACATCCTGTTTGTCCTGGTTTAGGGCAAATTTGGCTGAAAACCTCCAAAAGAGGGCCGCTACCCACAGTAGGCTCCCACAGGCCACAAAGTGCAAGCTCTCGTTGCTCCCCAGGTCCCCAGTCTGGAGCAGGTTGGGACAGTTCCATGAAAAGGGAAAGAAAAAAAAAACAGTCCAGGGAAAACTCTGCCTCAGCTAGCTAAACCAACTAAAAAGCAAAGGAGAGCTCTGTTCTGCTCCGTCAGTGCCCAGACAACACAGTCCAGCGCAGAATGTGGAGGAGTGTTACTTTTAGAGGAGAGTGAGTGCAGTCTCTGATAACAAACTCTGTGCTTCTTCTTCTTCTTCTTCTTCTTCTTCTTCTTCTTCTTCTTCTTCTTCTTCCTCCTCCTCCTCCCTACCTTGGCTCTCAGAACCAGTCTTGAAGGCACAGAATATAATATCCAACATTAACAGAACAAATGGCTGGGGATACAAGCATCATAAAGTCAGCCTAGGACACTGCTCTATTGAGATATGTCACCAGACAATGCTAAGACAAAGTTTTGGAACTGCTAATTAAAATTCTACAATCAGAGTAGAACAGTGAAGCTGAGGAGGAAACACATCTCACTACAATTACCTTGTGGAATGCCAATACTTCCTTTCAATCACGATGTTTTTTGTTTCTAAGTCCATAACATCACTTAGGCATAATTAAACATCTTTTGGGCAGGAAGGAAGATATTCTTCTCATATACTGATGGGTAAGCTGAAATGCAAAGCAGTTAATTCGAAGTGAAAAAGCAATAAAGTCAATAGTAAAATTCATCACAGTTTTGTTTACTACCCTAAATCCTTACTATTCCAAAATAGAAGAAGTAAAAACCTTGCAGCTACTTAATTTTTTTCCTATAACTACATGGTAGGGTAAGGGATAAACAATCCTAAAAAATGGTAAGGGATAAACAATTCCAAAAAATGGTAATCCACAACAAAGCATTCTTGACATCATATTCAGCTTTTGCATTGAAAGCTCTTCATCTGATAAAGTTATTCCATTGGAATAGTTTGGGGAGTATCTTAGAGGGCTGGATGTTTTTTGTTTTTAAACCATCTTGATCATTCAGGTTGCCAGTAGCAATGAGAAAGTTTAAAATACGATAGTGCTATGCATTGCTTTTCATACATGACAGACATATTTCTACAACACAGAAGGCTGACCTAACTTCACTACAACATGGCTGAAGTGGCATCCTGTTCCCTGTAGGTTTTTCGGTTTATTTTTAACTGCTTTCTTACCAGCTTAATGAGCTGAACTAGCTCAAAAAGGAACCAGATGAGTGCCAGGGCTTTCAAACAGAAAAACAGATGAAAAATGGTGATTAGTAAGTGCATTTGAAAATAGAAGTTTTTGGTACTTCTCATAGATACTTGGCATACTCTAGAATGACATTGCTCAAAAGTTTTGGTGTTGGTTTTCTTTTTTTTTTTCTTAATTCTAAATGCTACACATTCTTGTGGGCCATTTTAGTAAATAGATTTTCTGATACATGTGAAAGATGGTCTGAAGTTCCTCTCATTTGCCTCACGACCATCCCAAGGACAGACATCGGGACCCTGAGGTCCCTGACTGGAATTCTGGCCTGCTGGTGGTGGATGAATGCCAAAAATCCTGAGGACCCTGAGAAGAATTTGGGCCTGCCAAGTGACTGTTCACAGCTGTGTCTACAATGACTGCTTCTAGCAGAGCCTGCCAAGGGGCGATGCGCCCACTATGCTTGCACATGCTTCGCAACAATAGCCCAGGAGTTTTCCCACCTCTTGGCCAGATGAACTTGCTAGGGCAACTTTGGTAGCCCCCCCATGGAAAATCCTTCATCTGCTCCACTACCACCGTGAGGGATGGAGGTTGAAGCCCCCCTGCCAAGGACTGAGACTGAGACACCTGTATTTCTGATCCAGGGGTGCTGGCCTGACTGAAGCAGGATGCCTGCTAAGTGTTGCCTACAGATGTGTTCACTGGACCTAGACTGGTTTCCCATAGGAAGCAGTCCTGAAGCAATGGGTCCCACTCACTGCTGATATTGACTTATCCTGCTGAGAACATGGACTCTCTGTGCCCATCTTCAATACCTCTTTCCCCCTCAGACATTTCAATAGACTTCTTTTTGATTGTATCTGTTCACTCTCAGCCATTTCAAGATGTTTCCCCCTCAGCAATGGACTATAATAGAACCTTGAGTCAACCAGGACTTGGAGATCTTCCCGACGTGACTAGGCAAACTCCATCGGCTGGACTACCAGGACTCTGTCTCTCCATGTTTGGTATCTATACTCACTCTCTCTTTCTCCCTCTCTTTTATTTTCTTCTCCCTAATTCCTTTAAGGCATTTTCTGTGGTCATTCTATAAAGGTGCATTTGTTTGGATTGATACTGCAATCCCCTTTCCGTGTTGTCTGTTACACTCCGAGATCAGTTAACAAACCATCATGAGCCCCGTTTGTATGAGTGGATCGAGACAATACGTTCTTTCAAGCTGAAATTGGTTCTAGTAGATATAAGCACAGTGGTAGGTAAAAGTAGACTATAAAAGATAACATTCAGAATGTATTTCCCTTGCCTTCCCATAAAAGCTAGTGAAGAAAGCAGACAGGAGATCTTCAGATAACATGCTCTGTGAATTGAAAAGAATCTGTCCTTATTAGAAGCAACTGAGAAACTCACACAATGAAATATAGTTCAGACAGATGAAAGGGTCACATATGATGTCAAACCTACACTTTTAATGTTTGAATGAAACAAGATTTCTTGAAGTACAATCCTATGAAATGAAGGTGAATTTGCAGAAGCAATTGAACTGGGGCTGTTTTATAAACACAATGTTTTCTAATTAAACTGAGAATTCAGGAAGGCAACCTTGAAATTAAAAGGATTTAGAAGCATACAAATACCAAGACTGGCAGTTCATTACCTATAAGAGTCTCTTTAGGATAAGATTTATTTTTAACTTCTGCTTGTAGTAGGTCTGAAGTCATTAGGAATGATGCAATATTTAAAAAACCAAACCGATCCAAACAACTTTCTCAAAAAGCTTTGAGAAACCAGAGAAATTATGATTTTTTGGGGTTAAATAGTCCTTTAAAAGTTTTCTCTGGCAAAAGAGATAAAAAACCACCAATGACTGTGGAGTATATTCCAAAGCTGTGATGAAGCATGTAGGGGGCAAGAACCTGTAATAAAAATACTATGCTGGGTTCATCTGTTGAAAGCATTCCAGGATAGTTGAAATTCTAACTCACATGTTGTGAGATAAGAAAAGAAAACCAAAACCAAACACCATAAGGAAAAAAAATTATTTTGAACATATTTTCCCATTCCAAGATGGTATAACAGCTTTATTTCATTTTGTTCCTAAGACTGGTTTATATCTTATTAAGTGTTTTACAATAGAGAGTTAGAGTGTTCACACTAACCATACCATTTGGATGGATTTTTTTTTTTACTTTATACAGCAGCAGAAATGGTTCAGCACTCTACAATTCAGTCTCCAAAAGAGAATGAGTGTGGCAGATTTAACCTAACTGCCCAGCCCACCAGAATGCTTAATTCTCTTTACAAATGCTTTGCTATATCTCATTATCTGGATGTGTGTCTGTAGCTCCACTTTGAGCTCCTTGATCTTTCATCTAAAGGATGAGATCCAATTTAGCTTAGCAAGGATATAGCCTTTCAAAACCCCATCTTTTATCTTCTGTATTCTTACAAGTACATTTCTACCACAGGGAACCATTTGGAAGATGCTAGTTGTTTTGTTCTCAGATATGTTGCTGCATAAAATAGCTCTTCTTTTAATTTTTTCCCTGCTAAATATAGGGTCTGTGCTTAAATGATTGCGATGCTAACTCATTATCATCTATTCTGGAGTCTTAAAGAGTATGCAGCAAAGTTTTCTCTTCTTCTGAGGACATTTTACTCTTTTTATGAGAAATGCTGAAGGTCTCAATTTAGTTGCGAAAGTCACTGATTCACAGATTGCAAAATTGTTAAGTCTAGTAACAGCAGGAAAAGTGTGCTGTTGCTGTGTGTGTAAATGTCATGTCAGCTGCTGTTGGGATAAAAAGCATGAGCATAAGCAAAGAAATCTGCATAGATACAAAAGAAATGAAGAAGACATTTGTTGTGATTTCTGCACTAAGGAACAAGAAGAAGTATGAAGTGCTAATTTCAGTGGCTAAGACAGTATCATCCTTGGGCCAGTTCTCTTCAACATCTTTGAACAACCTGGACCAGGGATTTGAGGGAATATTGAGCAAGCTTTCCAAAGACACTTAATTGGAAGGAGCTGTGAACTAACTCTCTTGAGAGCAAAGAGACCCTGCAGAGAGATCTTGACAAATAAGAGAGATAGGCAATTATCGCTGGCCGGGAGTCTATGCACAAATCACAAAAGGGGTGGGACTGCTGGGGATGGCATCTCAAGCTGTTGTATTTTCCAGCATCAGTCTCATTACATGGTGATGACAATGGGAAGATGCCAGCAGCTCCCGTCCCTGGCAGCAGACAAAAAACTTGATGTTACAACTTGTTTTAAGAGTTTTTTTACTAATTACACAAAGCAAAAGTATATTGACAGTATCCAATTGCTATAAGTACACGTAACTTCGGTTAAAACAGTGCTTGCTTATTTCAAATAAAAGACCTGCTGGTAAGCCTTAAGATACAACGCATAGAGCTCCATTATTAAGCTTAGAACTTCCTAACATCCACCTAGATATACTTTTCTGTAGCTTAGGGAGTTATTCTAGACAAGGTTAATAGACAGACCATTGTTCTATTTGTCCTTACTTTTCTACTTCTTATAGAATTTTTATGCTGACAAACCTTATGACTACTGCTTAGCTCCAATCACAGTCCTGCTGTCTCTGAGGCCTGCCTTTTGCAGCTTTCCCAAAACCCTCTGTTTTTAAGGATTCCCACAGGCAATCACCAACCACATGGAGTAGAACAAGGGCAAGTGCTGGATTCAGCACCTGGGACAGGGCAATCCTGGTGTGTATAGACAAGGGAGCAAGAGGCTGGAGAGAAGCACTGCAGAAAGGGACCCAGGCTCCTGGCCAATGGCAGGCTGAATGTGCATCAGCAGTGCCCTGGGAGCCAGGAGGGCCAAGTTTGTCCTGGGGTGCATCAGGCACAGCATTGCCAGCTGGGCAAGGGAGGGGATTGTCCTGCTCTGCTCTGCTCTCCTCTGCTCTGCGGCGCCCTCACCTTTAGTGTTGGGAGCAGTTTTGGGTGCCACAATGAAAAAAGACATGAGGGTATTAGAAAGTTCTCAAATGAGATTTACAAGGACAGGACTTGAGGAAATGGCATGCAGCTACATCAGGGGAGGTTTAGGCCGGGTATCAGGAAGAAGTTTTTTAACCAGAGGATGGCTGGGTACTGGAAGAGTCTCTCCAGTGAGTGATCACAGCATCACACCTGTCTGAGTTCAAGATGCTCTTGGACACTGCTCTCACAGGCATAATGTGTGATTCTCGAGCATGGTCCCATGCAAGGCCAGGACGTGGACTTGATGATCCTGATGGGCCTCTTCCAATGTAACTGATTCTGCGACTCTATGGTTCTGTCCTAGCCACTCAAGGTATACTGCTTGGTCTGACCAGATTTTGATCTGCTCTTGTTGGTCAGAATTTGTAACTACTGGCTAATGATATTTATCACAAAAGACAAAGTGCTGTAGTAAACGCCACAAGCCTTGCCAAGGCACCGTGGAGGCTTTAACAATAAGAATGCTGACACAGCAGCAGAGAGGTGTTCTGACCCCAGACTCACAACATATCTTTGTACCCTTATAAGGAGAAAAGTCTTGTTAACCCTATTATTGGTGACTTGTAAACCTTCTAACCTTTGCTCATTGATCAAGTTTGGAGCCTGGCCAAGGGTATAAAAGTAGCTTACTGTACCCTACTAACTTAGAAGAAGAAGAACTGGGTCCTTTCACATACTCCTGAATAAACCATCTCTGTGGAACAGCCGGTGTCTCATCTTCTCCTCTCTCTATGTCTGCCTGAAGCCTATGCCCGGGGAAGCCAAGCCTAGCAGCAGCTGAAATCCCAAAGAGCTGATAATCACTATAAGAGCTGTTACCACCCTGCTGGCTGGAAGGCTCCCCCGTGGCTCGGGTCCGAGCGAGCTGGCCTCTGGGACTCTTATCCTCCTGGGGATAGAGGTCTCGGGCCAATGCTCTGCTAATAAGACCCCCCACGGCTTCATAAAAGTGCCTTTTCTCAATTTTGTCAAGAAATTTGAACATGCACCCTAGAATCCTAAAAAAGTCCTTCCTTGAAACAACACTGTCCTATGCCCAGTGTTCTTTTCAGATCTTAAGGAGAAAGAAGGCAAAATGAGGGGACATATTGCAATGAAGCATTGTCAATTTCCCAGTTCTTTAGCAGTGTATTTGTACTTCCACTATTCTTTTCTATAAAATCATGGTTTTGTATAGCATGCAATTTTCTAGCAAGACACATTTTTGCAACTGAGCCCATCAGTCTCTGTGAAAATGTATTGTAAAAAGCACAAAACATATGAATAGGCAGTGACAAGGGAGGGGGCAAAAAGAGTATGAGAAACAGCTCCGTGACACTAAAGTGAGACAAGAAGGTGCTCCAGTTGACAAAGCGCAGAATCCCCACAGTCCCTGGAGGACATCATAGTGAAGCAGGTTGTCTCCCAGCAGTCCCTGGAGAACCGTGGAGGAATACATGCCTACCCTGGAGCCCATGGAGGGCTCCATGCCACAGCAGGTGAATGTGCCTTGAAGAAAGCTGCAGCTTGTGGAGGGAGGGCCAGAAAGCCATCCTTGACCTCTTCTTTAGTGGAAGAGTGTGTGCAAATGTCAAACAGCAGTTAACCCTAATCTATTATCTTTCCAGTTCTTGTCATAGGTAAGTAAGAAGACAATATAAAAATTAGAAGCCTAAATTCTTTTGCTTCAGGCTCCCATTCTCTCTGCCACTCCCTTAAAATTTAGTTTGGTATGCAATAAAATTCAAGATCAAATTCTTAAGGCTTGATGTTCAGGCTTTTCAGAAAATAGGGAGTGCAAATAACTGTCATTTTTTAAAAATAGAACTAAAAAAAGTTAAATTACTGTTTTCTAAGGACTTGAAGAAATCAATTGCTAGAGGTGGTGAGACTGAAGAGTATAATTAATCTGAAAAGGTAATATAATTTAAATACCTCAGTTGTGTACAAGTTTTTTACCAGGAACTCTAGACTTTTAAATAGACTTAGGACACAATAGTTATCTCTGGGAATACTTTAGTATGTATAGTGCATTCATCTTTAAATAACTCTGTTTTATAGTTATGACTTATGTTTTAAATTTTATTTGAAAAGAAATATTTGTGATTCAGATAATTTCCATTTCTGAAGCATTTCAGTTGTTTACAGTTTTTGCTGTCTCCTGAGGGCAGGAAAATAGTCTTTGTACCAATACTGAAACAAACTAGATGGAAAAAATCATTCTCCTCATTCTTTTCTGTCTATTCTAACAGGCACAACAGCAAAACCACTGCTATGAGTCTGAGTTGCCCTACCACTCATAGATGGCAAACTTGTAGTGGCTAGTATTTTATTTGCACACATTTCTGATGCCGGTTGTTAACTGTTGTGCAAAAGATCCGTCAACTATTTTCACAGGAGGACACTCCTGAATTGCTTCTCTTGTCTCTGAACCAAAGAACTAAGCTGGCACTTCATTTCTGAGATCTTGCTGTGCTAGACCCCAAACCCATTTCCTTCAAATGCATTTTACTTTCAACCAAAGCACTGCATTACTTCATGATATAATATGTTGTTCTTGAAGGTCAGGGGATTGCTTTAGAACGATAAGAACATATTCCAGTAAGCAGTATAACATCTGTCTTAAGTAGTATACTTCACTTGGCTTCGGTTCATGGGTCATAACATCTGCAAGGAATGTCATTTACAATCAATATATGGGCTGGGGTAATGGGCTGTAGTAAACGCCACAGGCCTTGCCAAGGCACTGTGGAGGATTTAACAATAGGAATGCTGACACAGCAGCAAAGAAGTTTCCTGACCCCAGACCCACAACTTGTCTTTGTACCCTTATAAGGAGAAAAATCTTGTTAACCTTCGATTGGTCATTTTTGGTTCCTCTAACCTTTGTCCATTGCTCAGGTTTGGATCCTGGCCAAGGCTATAAAAGTAGCATGCTGTACCCTACTAACTCCAGAAGAAGAGGAGCCGAGACCCTTCACGATCCCCCGAATAAACCATCCTCATGGAACAGCCAGCGCCTTCTCTTCTCCTCTCTCTACGTCTGCCTGAAGCGTTTATGCCACGGGGAAACTTAACCTAGCAGCAGCTGAAATCCTAAGAGCTGACAATCACTATAAGAGCTGTTATCATCCCACTGTCTAGGAGTTTACCCTGTGGCCAGGTCTGAGCGAGCTGGCCTCCGGTACTCTCTCTCCTCCTGGGGATAGAGGTCCCGGGCCAATGCTTTGCCGATAAGACCCCCCCTTGGCTTCATAAATGGCCCACAGGTTTAGGAATCTTTCTCAAATTAATTTTGCTTTAAAATTTAGCTCTTATCATTTCAAGTGTGTCTTTATAAAAGCAATCAACAATTTATTACCTGTACCACAAAGAAGAACAATCAACAGTGGCTGAGCATCCCACAACAATTCCAAGAAGAATGGTCTGAGCCCCCAGTGTAGCACAGGGAGTCTGTTATCAAGCCAGAGTCCTGCAGGCATCTTGTCAGCCTGGAGAAGAGCAGACTCCGGGCAAACGTTAGAGCAGCCCTCCAGTATCTGAAGACAGCCTACCAGAAGGAGGCAGATGAGCTGCACACATAGTGATAGGAAAAATGTTGATGGCTTTAAAACCTGAAGAGTATATGTTTCCTTTGGATATTGGGAAGAAATTCCTTGCCAGGAGCGCTGTGAGACACTGGAACATGTGACCCATTGCTGGAAGTGTTCAAGGCAGAATGGGTCTTTGAGCTTAACGCAGTCTAGTGGAAGGTTTCTTTGCCTTGCCTTGCCCTTCCCCTTCCCCCTTCCCTTCCCTTCCCTTCCCTTCCCTTCCCTTCCCTTCCCTTCCCTTCCCTTCCCTTCCCTTCCCTTCCCTTCCCTTCCCTTCCCTTCCCTTCCCTTCCCTTCCCTTCCCTTCCCTTCCCTTCCCTTCCCTCCCTCCCTCTTTATGTTAATTTGCAAACTGTGAAGTAGTTACAGTAAATGACTCTTGCCTAAATATAATTTTGAAGCTTAGAAATGGATAAATAATAAAACTGTGTGAAGACAGAGCATTTAAAAGTGATTTTAAAGTGAGAATTAGATATTGAAAATTCAAAAATACAAAATTGAAATGATGGAATGGATGGTTTTAAGGGATTTTCTTTGTATTTTTGTGATACAAATTACGATCTCCATTTCTACACTTTCTAAAAATATATCTTGAAAGTTACTACTTTGAATAACAAAAATATTTTCAAAAGAAGGAAATTTATGATTTATGCAGAAGAAAATATCATATTCTAAATCTTCATCATCCAGTACAAAGGATTGCCCTTACACAGTAAGCTTTATGGAGATTTCTATTCTCACACAAACACAAAAGAATTTTTCAACTGACTAGAAAATTTTTAAAAGCAAATTAACCTTTGGAAAAAAAGATTCAGAAAGATCAGGAAATTATATGCATCCACATTTACTATATGTTGATTACTAAATATTGGCTCTATTTTGTGAGTGAGTGCACTTGCCATGCCATTCACCCAAACAGATATACCTTTCCCCCCTGCACATGGATGTGTGCTATTGGGTTTTGTCATGGGCCTCCATGAAAATATATTCTCCTTTGTGTCTGCTGTGAGATGTGATCAGAAATAGAGCAAACCAGGCTCCAGTTTAGGAATAAAGGAAAAAAAAACTTTATTAACCTAAAACTATATGTGAAAAAAACCACACAGAACTCAGAATGAAAACCTTCCAAAAACATTCCCCCTCCTCCCACCAAATTTCCAGTACAACACAGTAGGACAAAACCTTGGATTCTCAATTCAGTTACCACCCCTCCGATCACCAACTCTCATTCCATCACCACCCTTTGAATAATCAATTCTCAGTTCATCAAAGAGAGAGGAGTCCCTCTTGTACCATAGGCTTCCCCTGGAAACACAGTTGAGACATCTTGTGTTTCCATGTCACACGTGGCACCGCCCAGAGATCATTTGCCATCGTGACATCTTCCTTCCATGCCCAGTGCTCTCACCACTGCGCATGAATCAGAGCTGCTTCTAGGGTTTTCCATTTAAGGATGCTTTGCCCAGTTCCAAAAAGAGCACAGTCTCTCACTTTCGGGACACCTGTCCCCCTCAAATTCACCCCCTGGGGCCGAGGAGTCTCAAGAATAGAGATCTTCTTCTTCCCTGAAGACAGAGGGCACCACCACCCTCCTCACCCATCGTCTCTGTTCACGCACTCCTTCACATAACATCACTGCACTCTCTTGGCTTCAAGCATTGCTTCCCCCTAAATGCAGTCTCTGTGTCACAGGAAAAATGGTTCTGTCCATGGCTATACAAGAAAAATCAGGCCAAAAGCCACTCCATCATCTCCTCCCATCTAAAACTCTTCTCAACTTTTCTCATGGCCCATTTCCTCTTATCTCATCTCTATCCCTCTTCTCATTGAACTCCAGGAGGATCAGCATTGTAAGGTTTCCATCATCCAAGAAAAGGGTTAAAAATCTCAGTCTCTGCCTGTCCAGAACTCCCACGCTGCCCTTCTGGGCACATTCTCACTGCGCCCTCCCTTCTCCTCGGTTGGCCATGCTATCAAATTTCAAGGTGGTACAAGCACAGACACCATCTCTCTCTCTCTCTCCCTCTCTCTCTCTTTCTCTCTCTGGAGGGAGGCGGGGAGTGTCTGCCTGATGCCTCTCGGTGTTTCTCCACCCTTCCATCCTCAGGGGCCTTCACCTCCCTTCTCTGTCCAAGGCCTGGCCTACCTCACTCGGCCGCATGGCTTCCCCTGCCCCACCCAGCCCACAGCTGGGCAGGGGAGCTCTGACCTCTTTCATGGACGGAACCCAAGAGAAAGTTCTCCTGGGAGTTCCCTGCTTTTAACCCTGCTGTGTTCTCAGAGGCATATCCATGTCCTCAGTGGCCACATCAAGTGCCAATATTCAAATCTGAGCATCTATTGGTTTGACTACAGCATCCCAAAAAACTCACATCCTTTTTAAACCAGGACAGGTCTCAAAGAAGGGTCTATCTTTTTTCTGTTCAAGAGGTTTTGGTTCTCAAAGTCAAGGGGTATTCTTCCTGGATCTATTGCCTGGATTTATTACCTAAAAGGTAATAAAATTAATTAGATATTTGGTAAAAACTGTCCTAACTGCATCTTCATGTGAACCATTTATTCTAACTTAGATTGCTTACATACAAGTTTTTTTCAAAGCATTATGGCAACTAAAGAATAATTACATCGATGACTGATCATAATTTGCAGGAAGACATCCATGGCATGTTTAGCACACACCTACAGCATGCATTTTTTATTTTATCAAAGTTCCTATCAAGCCTTCTGGATTAGTACTTGCAAGGTTCTAAAATGTAGGAACCATAGTATCATTTCAAGGAATGTGGTGTAAATAAATAAGTTGAGTTATACGGTGCCCTGTCCATAATTTCTAGCTTGTAAAATAAGAACATAGCCATTCTTATAGAGACGCAAATACAGCATATGCAACATCTATGCAAAGTGTGTACTATAAATTCACATAGAAATGACAAGTTATTAGAAGGCTGATCACTGAAGAGAATAAAGCAGAGGCTGGGCTGCTGCACATCACTACAACTCTTTGTCTTCATCTGGCAGAAATCTATTGAGCTGGAAGCTCATTTGAACCTTAACGGAAGCAGTGACTAAGAGCAGACGTATTTGAATTGCCTTCTCCAGATCTTTCTATTCCTTCTATTTTCTTTTAGAACATGGAGAACTTATGCTGCAGACTGCAGAGGCACTAAGTAATGACTAAAGGAACTTGCCTATCAATTGCTTCAAGGTAGGTGGTTTTCCCACTATCCTTCTTCCTTTCTTCTTTGGAAAATCTAAAACATTTTCATCAGAAACAGTAAAGTCGTCTGTCACAATATCCAATACATCCTATGAATGATGTAGAATAAATATTGTTCTCCATAATGTCTTTGTTTTACCCTTTTAAAACTTGACTTTACATGGGAAAATTTGGTTATTTAATCTTGGGTATTTAGACTCAGGGAAAATCCACTTTTCCAAAGGAAAGAGTTAGGAATTGATTGTGAGGATTGCTTCTTCAGCAATACGTTTTGAAAGTTATTGCCAAAACATACCAGTGAAATTTGGAGTGCAGGAAAAGTCTATTAAACAAATTAAACCAATTAAAAGAAACTGACCTGATTTGTACAATCATGTACAGACACATCTACAGATGTACATCAATAAAGAGGAGTAGTTTATTCCCATAACCAAACCATCTTGCACAATTTAAGTTGCTTAAAACCATAGAAATAATACAAGTAATATTTCAATTATAACATATACAAGAAAGCATTGCCACTTACTTAGAACAGAAAATCATATTAGAAACAATATTCAGGCCAAAATATTTTCAGAGGCAATATGGTTTCAAATAGACTTGGATACTTTCAACTCCTTGAACTGCCAAGAGCTTTACAAGGTGGAAGAGAAGTGAAAAAGTGGCAATGGAATAAACTGTTTCATTGGTTAGTTTCTTGGTGAGTTTGAGCTTTGATCTACTACAGCTTTGATCTAGTACAGCTGGGGAGGAAAAAGAAAAAAGTAAAGTATGTTCAGTTGTGTCAAATGAATTGCTGAGTGATGGTACCTGAACTGAGGAGATGGAAACTAATGGAAAGGAAGGACACAAAATGGAAATGAGAGAAACAATTTGATGAGGTTGTCAGAATTTCTTAAAATGCTCTTAAATAAATGAGTCTTCATCAGTAAACCAATTTACCAGTTAAATTAATACGTGGAAGTTATTCTTTCCACAAAGGGAGGGTGGCAGGGATGAGAGAGAGAGACGGAGAGAGAGAGAGAGAAGAATAGGGAGGACACAGGAGAGAAAATACAGATTGACATCAGGAATTAAGTTATGCTATGATCCTATATTTATGCCAACACTACTACATTCTTAATCAGAAAGTGCAATAATCATGAAACAAAAGATTCAAATTAGAAATGCTAAAGTGTGTGACCAAAAAACCAGATACTAAGAACTGCAGAAAGAGAAAACATTGCAGATGTAAATATATTTTTTCTCACGTAGAATTTGTTACAGTGACAAAATCTTTTAAAACTGTACACATATTATCGTAGGAAGTTGACATTGTTCAAAGTATTCAATTTAACTGATTTACAGATTCATCCTAGAAATAATTTCTTAGGTGACAATCACTCTGAAAAGGGCTGAGTAAGAGTACACCCATGGAATGCCTTAATTGAGCTAAACAGCTTTACAGAGAGATTTCCAGAGAAAAGGGAGACAGTAAATCAGCAAGTTCAATTACATATGGTAAGGGATCTATATTAACCTACTGTATAAAACAACAACAGTAAAGAAAAAAATATTCAAAGGCAGATCCAGCGATACTTCATTCATTAATTTACTTATTTTTAGCTGAAACTCGTTATTAATAGAGCAAGCTTTATACTAGCTTCAGTAATCATTTAATCAAGGCATATTCATAAATAATTGATCATTTTGTAACTGCAGTCATTTCATAGTAAAAGTTCAAACATAAATTTCATTTTCTGGCTTCTAATTGAAGATTTATAATGAAACTGTATATAACATGTTTAGCAATTCATTAGAAATGCTGAACTCCGAATTGCTACTGAATTGCTACTGTGCCATCCTGTACCACCGCTTGTTTTAACTGCACTGTACACTGCTTTTCAGTCAAGTAAAAAACTGCTCTTTCAAGTGACAAAAATGCATTCCTGCTCTCAAGGAGATAAGCATTTTACAGCATCATTGAAGAAAAATGTTCAGTCTATGATATCAACAAGGCTAGCAGTATGAAAAAATAAACACTTCATTGTAGAAAAATGTACAAATGATCGAAAAAAATTCCTCCTTAACAGGAATACATTAATAGAGATCCCATAAAGACCTGGGACATGCCACATTTCAGAAAGCTCTCCACAAACCCTCTACTCAAGAATGAACAAAAGACTCCTCCCCCCCAACTAGCGCAAACTGAAACAGCCCAAAATGTTTTTAATGATGATTGTCTACAAAGAGAATCTCTCAGCAGGCGAGTCCTTCTGCAGGAATAAATGTCAAATAAAAATGAAGGTTTTAAGCCAGTATTTTTTCTCATCTTTTCTATAGATGGTCCATGAGAAACTTTTTACTTCACCTCCCTCCAGTGAGATCATCCTCTATTACTACAGAAATTAATGTGATGTTAAAAATAAGGATGGTGAGGCTATACTGTGTGATCAGATGAGGAAAAAGACTGAGTGTAGGTTTTTCACACAGAAAATTATAAAATACTAATGAAACACAAGAAATGTGTTATACATCTGCTTTAATAGATTTAAATCACTTGCATATCCCTTTTTCTTTACTTTGTGCACATCCACTCGAGCTTATTTTAGTAAGACATTTGAACTCTGGTTCATGTTTTTTAGTCTTACCACTATGCTTGTCATTTTAGCAGTTGCTTTTTCATTTCCATGTGATTTCCAACATACAAAATGCCATCTCCTCTAATTATCTCTACACTCAAGAAACACCCTGCACTTAACTCCAAAGGTGTTGGAAAGCAAATTATTACCAGTGTGATCCTAAGTCTACATCACAGCAGAATCTCATCAATTTTCATGACTGTCTGTGTATAAATCGCAATATGGTACAGTAATTTCTTTTTTACTTGTATTTTTTCCTTAGGGATTATGCGGTATTTAAATTTTGATATTACAGTAGTCTGGTCGTCTAGGCCCGTCTAAGCGAAGGTGCCAATGTCTGCAAACGATTTTTACTCATAAACATTGTCTGATACCCATGCAGTAAATCTTCCGAAATGCTCTTGTGCCATGTGGAAGCGGTGGGAACTGGGCACACAAACGAGCACGGCGACACCCAGCGGCCCGGCCAAGGCTGATGCAGGCGAGGCGCGCTGCTGTTCTTTAGCGGCGGCCACGGTCTCCCGGAGCTCTCACATGCCCGTTCCCTGAGGAAGCCCGATCATTAAAAACAAGCCCTAGCTAAAACCGGGAACGAAGCACAAAGCAGGCGGTGTCAGACCTACTTCCACCCACCACAGCACTGAGTCAGCCGGCCCACCCGATTATAAGGGGGGGGCGAGGCGGAAAGCGTGCGCTTCAGTACGACACACTACAGACAACGACGCTCTCTTCCTTTGCTACCTGCTGAGGAAAGGAGAAGCGGGGCGAGAGGAGGGCGCTGCTCCTTCGGATCGCCTCCTCGCCTTCCCTGGGCTGAAAGGCCGCCACAGGGCGCAGTGACCCACACCGGCGCAAAATCCCAGCAGCCCATCACCCGCCCGGCAGGCGGCCAGGACTCTGGCAGAGCAGGCGGGCGGGGCGGGGCGGGGCGCGGTACCGCGCACCACCGTTCGCCGCCGTCCCCTCTGCCGCGCCCGCTCTGCGCACGCGGGTGTACCGCCCTTCCACCCTCTCCTCCGTGGCGCCTGCGCACTTCGCCCCCTGGCCTGTGTAGGGGCCGGGTAAATGCGGTGGCTGTCGGTGCCAGCGTGGGTCGTGGTGTCTTCTGCGCTTCAGCTCTCGGGCGCTCGCTCTCTCTCCTTCTGCTCAGCGCTGGCCCCTTCTTCCTTCCGCAGGCGGTTTAAAATTTACCGCAGTCTGTCACTCGAGTTCTCGATGTGGCCGTAAGCGCCCGGCGCTGAAGGGGAGGAGGCAAGAGTGCGGGGCGGGGAAGAGGAAGGCGGCCTGGAGCGGAGCGGCTTGTCTGCCTGCAGCTCCGGTTCTCCCAACCCCTCACGGGGAACGGTTGGTAGGGGACGGTGGAGAGGGTTAAGTGAGGTAGCAGTTCCCTTGTCGCGGCCCGTGGGCGGCGGGCACTGTGGTTGCCCTGGGGCGGCTTCTGCCACTGTTCTGTATATCTGGGCGTAGGGAGTGAAGTAAGGAAGGAGCCTGAAGTGATTCCGGGATCCACGGGCCCCTCACACCCCTGGAAACGGTGGAGGGAAGAGTGAAACAATTGCCCTCTCCCTCCTGAGGCGTCCCGGTTCTGCGGCAGGCTGGCCCGCAGGTAAGACTCCCTGGGGCCCAGGCAGGGTAAGGGAGGAGGAAGCGTGTCATAGACACAAAACTCGGGCGACGAAGCGGGGCGGGAACCCGGTTCTTCAGGTTTGGAGGAGCGGCTCAGCCGGAACTCGTTGGTCAGGTCGGCGAGCAGGAGAGCCTTGGGGCGGCGGTGTGCAGCCCCTTCCGTGTGGCCGCGGTCGGCTTGGTGCGGGCGGACCAGGGGAAGCCGAGCCCGGCCTGGCCCGAGCCCTTCCGGCGGGCTGCTGCTGCTCGCCGGGCGCGATCTCTCCTCCTGGTCCTCGGGGAGCTGCCGTGCGCCCCTTGGGGGCTGAGCGGAAACGGCGAAATGACGGGAAAAGGAAGATGTGCTGAAATCACTGCGGTGTGTATTTCGGTGCCTTTCTCCTGCTTCCTCGGAGCACGTTACCACGGCTTCGCTGTTCCCGGAAGAGTAGGGCGTGCCCCCTCTGCAGCGAGCTGCGTTGGGAGTCTGTCACTCTTGCTGATGCTTAGTCGTTTGGTTTTTAAAAATTTATTTTGGAGTACGCTTTGTTATTTTTAGTATACCCTGTTTCTATAATTATAAAAACGTTGTTGAGGGTGATAAGAGAGATGAACATATATTCATGAGTTTGGAAGGAGACGAAAAGAGCTCCGGACTGTGATCTGCTCAATGTGTTTTAAATGATTTTCGGTTTGAATCCGAGCGTGACTCTTTGAAGGGCAGTGTTATGTATTTCATTGATAATAAAAATATTTTGTAGATGAAGTAGTACTGTGTTGACTTTATATGATATACTCAGTGATTTTTCGCATTTTAGAGAGACTTGCAGGCATTTTTTACTTGACATGAGGAAGGTCTAAGATCAATTTTTTCCCTTCAAAATGTTTTCTCCCTTCAAAATTATTAGGGTAGAACATCTCTAGAGATGTGGGGCGGGAGGTTTGCTACAAAGTATAATATTAAATCAGTGTCTGAGCTCTTTAAACGTTCATTGTGTCTTGATTGCGAAATGATGTAATTAAATGTATTGTGGCTCAGAAACAGTTACCCTCTTAATATACATCTGCTTCCTTGGTTAATGTAATTGCTTAGTGATGATGTAAGAAAAGATAAAAGGTGCTTTAGCAGTACAAAATTGTTTGACGTACATGACATAATTTTCTTATTGTTTCCTGTTACTTGGGTTTGGAGGTATTTAGCTTACTGGGAAGTCAGTCTTACCTGAACTGAATTCTTGGCTGTAACTGGATACTTGTGAATAGAAGACGGTTGTGTGAAATGTGTCAGGGGTAGCTTGTTGACCTAAACATGAGTATTTCTTGTGAATTGGCTACAGAGGAGCTTTTTAAAAAGTCTTATTCTCTCAGAAGATGGCACAGTATTTTAATACATGTAAACTTTCAGAAAGTGCTGTTTAGACTCTGTAGTGGGGATATGTAGAACTTATTAAGGTCTAGATTTTCATATAGCACACAAGTTGGCATGTGCATATTCAAAAAACCCCTAGATCAGTATCATACATAATTGAATAGCTCTGGTATATAGTGTAAGCAGAGGATAAGAAATAACTAATAGATTTGGTACTGTGTTGTTGTTTGTAAGATCCTAATGTGCAGATGTGTGGTGATAGTAATGAGTTAGTGCAGTCCAGTAGCATTACAAAAAAAATGCTTTAACTACTTTCTGAGAAAGTAATTACATTTTATTATCTTAATATCTGGAAACTAGGTAATGTGTAATAGTAGGTAAAGGACAGTTTGTGTTTATGCATTACATGCCCTGCAAAATAGTTTATGTGAATAACACTGTCTGCTTGTGAAGGCGATATTAAGTTTCACATTTCCTTGAGCTAAGTTAACAGTGTTAGATCTGCTTTAAGGGAAGAAGTGAAAGGGGTATTTATGAAAGAAGGGTCAGGTGGATATAAGGGTTTCTAAGCCTACAAACTTTGCTACAATAGCAGAGAACTAGTCAGCAGGAGTGATGTCAGCTGATAGTTTCCTTCAACTGCTGTTTCTTCTAAGGGATACCCAGGACAATTTTTTCCCTTGCTGCAGTAGCTTTTCTTCATTGTACTGTAACTGTAGCACAAGTAGGAAAGAGTGTAGGAGTGTATTAAATTGATGGGGGAAAAATATTTTAAATAGTTGCAGCTTGTTACAGTGTGTGGGTTGTTACCATGGGGCACTCCGTTTCATTAAAAAAAAAAAAAAAAGTGGAGCCTCAATTTAGCAGCAGTGTTTGGTTTTTTAATGAGCAATGAATCATTCTTTTCCAAAATGACAGAAAGGGTACTCATTTTGAAAAAGCTGACAGTGTGAAAATGATGGTTGCTTCATTTTAGTGTAAACACTTCTGAAAGATCCTTGTAGGTTTTTTTTATTATGCATTTTCATAATTTTTTATAGTGCTCATTTTAGTACTGTCATCCCCTTATGTTTTAAAGTTCCATTTGAATTCTTAGTTTATTCCTGGATCTCCAGCATTTATAGTAGCACTGATTCTAGAAAAGTCAATCCCTGTTACATTGCTTTTCTGAAAGTTATATATGCTTTATACTGTGCCCCTAGAGATCCTCTGGTGAGTCACCATTATAAGAGCTTTCCAGATGCTGCCTGTAGCTGATGATTTTGTGTATGTAATGTACTCTTTGCAGTAATGGTATCTACAGTTGCAGCTGTTGGCAACTGACTGGCAGAGAACTCATACATCATAAAACAAGTTGCCACTACTTGAAATTGCAAGGCGCTGTTTTGGAATTTTGGTAATTTGCAAAGACTGGTGAAGGTCACCAAAGGTAGCTTGGTAGGTCTGGAGGTGTCTCGTAGTTCTGCAGGGCTGTAGGATGCCGTTAGTACATTGGCACACGTCAAGCATTGCAAGACAGTCAGTGATAGGCACTGGGACACTTCATGGATTCATGAGGCACTTGCAGACTCTTGTAAGCTGCATAGTGGCTTTTTAATTGTTTTAACTGGGGACTTTCTGTTGGTCTCTAACTTCATAACACCAACAAACTCAGGGATTTCAACTCCCTCTAAGGAATTACAATTCAATTGCTAAATACCATGAACTCATAAGAAACTGTATTTCTCAGATTTTAAGATGGCAAGTAAACTGCAAATATACTGCATTTAGGGGGTGGATCATGCAGTTGTCTAAAAGTAGGGGTTTTTTCCTGAAAAAGCTGACATAAGCTTGTCCATTCAGAGCAGAAACTTTGTGCTAACAGTTTTTGAAGTGGGCTATGATTAGAGATGAACAGCTTCTTAAAACAGAAACACTATTCATCAACTGGAATAACTTTTCTCCAATATAGTGGTAAGCTCTGTAATCTTTTGGCAGATTGTAATTATATGCTTTTCTCAGTCTTTGCATTTTCCCTTTAATGTTAGCCTCTTTCACTCATAGTAGCAGCTCTTTTTTGGCAATAGTTCTTGTTTCAGTTAATATTCTGAACAAGGTTATTCTGAATGAAAATTCCAAATGAGTCCTTAAAATTATTGCTTTAAAACTCAATCTATTTCTTTCTCAGTGCATTAAAACCTAATGTATATCTCTCTTTTCCTACATGCCCCTTTGTTGGATCATGGTCACCCTGTGATCATGCAGCCCTTTTTCTTGCATGGGTGGCTTTGCATCTATGAGCAAACATTAATTGCAAAGAGAGTACCCTTGTATGGTACTCTCTTGTATGGGGTCTTTCTTCTGAAGAAGACTGTTGTGTCTGCCTTGCATAATTTAAAATTTTCTATGCCTATTTGCTTGGTATCCTTTGAAGTTTGCTTGGACAAAGATTGAAGATCAAGCAAACAAGATTGTGGTTTCCAATATGATTATGCTCGTCAATTATGAATGCAACTGTTGTAATACTAATACTTTTGCATTCAGATTCTGTTTCTAAAAGACATTAGTTCTAGAGCAGTACCATTCTTCTGTGTTGTTGAATCAATTATACAGAGATGTTGTCTGCACAGGTGAATTTTAGTGATCTTGTAGTTTTGCTTGAAAGAGAAAAGGAGAGTTTTGGTCTGTTATTTATAGCCTGTTCACACTAAGATATCTGGATCCTATGTATGTAATGCCAAGTATGCTGGCATACGACCCAGGCATTTAGAACAGGTGGTGCCATTGGAGATAGTGAGTGATAGGCCCTGACCTTGTAGTGTAGCTTATTGTTTTTCCTCTAAGACAAATCAGACCTTTTTCTAGGAAGCAGAAAAGAAACAAGGAGAACCTTTAGTCGGAGGTTAAAATGAAGACGACTAGACGGCAAAGACTTGTTGAAGAGATAAAATGTATATATGCCTGAAGTGAAGACAAATGAAAGGGCATTTGAAGGATTTCATCTCAGGTCTTCTGTTTTGTTTGGGAACTTCAGACACTTCCGTGTTTTGGAATGAAATGCAACAGGATGTCACTTCATCGGTTGTGTAATACAATGTATTACCATGCCTATTAGAACTAGGCATGTAATAGACGTGCCTCAGGAATTTTTAACTGTAAATGCAGCAGATATTATAGTGTTCCTTCCTTTTGTATTTATCTTTCTAAACCATAAAAGACAATAGCAAACTGCTCTTTGTCTTATTTTGTTTTGGTGTTCTCTTTAATTATTTTTAATGAAAATTCTAATGTGACAACGTGTATTAAATTCTTTATCCCATGCTGCAGCAAAATTCTTTATCCCATGCAGGAAAAGAACTTTTTGTTTAATCAGAAAGTTATTGAAGTCAAACATCTCAAAAGTATTTCTGCATGTATGTAAAGTATTGATATCTTATGTTTTCCTGAGAAGTAACAGAATGATATTTATAGTATTAGACTTATTAGCATATTAGCAATATATCTAGGTTTCTGTAGTACCAAACTTAGTAACAAGAAATTAAATACGCTGACATACATCAGCAAAATTAAAAGTTAAATGGAATGGAAGAAATTGTTACAAGACCTTTGAAGAAATATTGAAACATCTAATTAAAGAAAACTTATATTGAGGTGTAGTTTCAAAATTGTGAACAATTGTAAATGTAGAACCATATATTTTTTTTAGGAAGATTCTCTGGAGGTCATCCTTTGCCCAAAGTATTGTCAATTAGAAAAGGTTTTTCAGAGCCTTGTCTAGTTAAGTTTTTACCATCTTCAGGGATGGATATTTCATAGCCTCTCCAGGCTGGTTTTTAACTGTTCTGTTCTTCAACTCTAGCATCTCCTATTTGCACATGATTTCTGCTGGAGATGTGGACACTCTAGATTTGTGTGTATCTGTGCTGTTCTCTAATATGTCCCAATGCATATGCCAGTGAGACCATACCTAAGGTGTGTACTGACCCTCCCTGTACTGACCACCTGCTAGCTGGAGTGCAGGATCTTGCATCCACTAGGAGGGATTCTGTATTGGTTTAGCTTGGGCAGATATCATGCAATCAGTGGGGTGACTTCTGACAGCATCAAACTAGGGTTTGACTGATGCTGTTATCCCACCAAAGTTACTGCTACTGTCACTGTTGATTTGGGTTTTATTGTCAAGAGGACTCCTTTACTTCAAACAAGTGCTTCTGTCTAATTTCCTAATTTCTGTTTGATGTAACTGACAAGCCTCTTGCTCTCTTGTAACATGACCAGGTTTGGGCGTGTACCCTGTCAGGCAGTTTTGCTTATTTGATTCATGCACACAGATTCCCATCTTCACCTTTGTTATTATCCAGACCGTTCTTTCAAGGGTGGGGCTTGGCAAGCGCCCACCACTCTCACCTGTGTCACTAAACAGTGGCCCTAATGTTTTCTTAGTCATTCTTGTGTTCCCAATGTCCTTAGAATAGCCTTTCTCTTTGTCCTTATCAGCCTTTGCTAGTTTTGGCTTCAGCTGAGCTTTTGATTTTCTTAATTCCTCCTTGTAGGCAAAGACAACATCTCTGTATACCTCCTGGGTAATCTGTCGTGTTCCGTCTTGTGTTTGGGCTCAGTCAGGAGTTCTGTGCTTGTTCTAGGTGAGAAGCGTGGTAGATTGCTGGCAGGGATGCCACACTTGCCTTCCTCCACAGCGACTGAGATGTAGTGTGTTTTCCTCATTTAAAGCATCAGTATCTAATTTTTATGAAATTACTACTCTGTAAATGAGTACTTCCTGTAAACTGAATGTAACTAAAATTAGCTGTATTTTAGCTAGAAACCATTACATTCCCCAAATCAGTCTGCCAGCTGAGAGCATTTCACTGAGTTAACAAACCAAAGTTTGTTATGTATTGGAAATGGTACGTTGTTTAGAGGATGTCAAGAAATGTAGTTCAAGTCTATGATATGTGCAGTTATTCTGCAGTTTTTTCTAACGTGGTAAATACTTTTTAAAGAAATATGGCCTTTAATGTATCAATTAAAATAATTTTATTCTTAGTGACTTCTAGTAGATAGATTGGATTTCTGTTCTTATACAAACCTGTTTATTGTAATAAATATTTAATGATTTTTCTTGTGGCTAGTGTATAACATTGTTAAAGCCTTCTGTAGCATGGGTAGTATTATTTTGTGTCCATGTAACTTTTCGTTTGGGCCCTGTCTGCTTTTAATATGTGAAGTCAGCCAATAAGAATTACTGAAAGAAGATGCAGATTTTTTGAGACATTCTGAATGTGGGCAGCAACTTGTAGTTCTGAGCTTAAACCTTTGCCACAGAGGTCTCCAAACTGTTTGTGCATATATTTGTCTAAATTTACTTGAATACAAGACATAAGTTTACTTGCTTGTTTTTAAGACTAAATATACAGACTCTTACCAAATAAAATAGCAGTGACAATATTGAGCAGATGAAGAACAGTAAAATACCTGTAACATTTGAAGCAAAGTAAAAAAATCTTATTGCTTGCAAGGAAAAGAAAGCAGTAATAGTATAAAGTTATTAAGGGAAGGGTGATGAAAAGGTGTAGAAGCTAAAATGCAAGAGAAAAAAAAAAAAAGGCCTGTGATGCTACTTGGGGTCTTTCAGTGTCAGAAAATACCCCAATATATTTTGGCTTTGTGATTGCTGTGTAAAAGTAATAAAGTAAAAACTCTGCTTGTACAAAAATAGCTATCACTATGTGGTTTTTTTCCTCCTTCCTTTTTGACTAAACTATAATCAATTACTGAGCTAGTTAGATCCAGTAGGAAAGGCAGTTATTGTACCAGTTCAGTTTCAAAAGGATAGCCAATACTAGATACCTTTTAGATCTCTTCTTCCTGCAAATAGAAGTTTTTTATTATAACTAAGGTGTTTTCTCAAACCCTGCATAGGATACTTGCCTTGTCAAATAGCTGGACTACCACCAAATTCTAGTCTGATTTGAGAGGATCTGGATGTCTGGAAGTAGGATTTCTTTAGGATATTTGAAAAAACTTCTATAGTTGTGTTTTTTGAATTGGTTTTTGTTTTTTTTTGGTGTGACATTTTTTGATTGTGTCTATATGGGCTGTGTTTTGTTTTGTTGGTCATTTTTATATGCTTGCAATTCATGAGAGATTTCTGGAGGAAAAGTAAGAGTATATGATGGTAGTATAT
This sequence comes from Setophaga petechia, assembly GCA_024362935.1. Lineage (NCBI taxonomy): Eukaryota > Metazoa > Chordata > Aves > Passeriformes > Parulidae > Setophaga > Setophaga petechia. The sequence continues at coordinate 11,461,565 of JANCRA010000026.1, read as the reverse complement.
TTCTCTCTTCATTTCTCAGTTTGAGAATCTTGTTAGGTAAAAGAGGGGTTTTTTGGGTAAAGGTGTCTGTTCCTGCTATAGTAAGACTTTTGCTTTAGAAGACAGCAGCTCAGTTGCATGAGAACAGCTGCATTAAAATGTAAGTAAGTCACATCTGCCTACTTGGATGCTTAGTAAAGTTTGTCTTCTGAGTCTTTTCTGTGTTGAGGAGACTTCTAATGATCGTTCAAATTTAATTCTTGAACACTTTGTCTATAGGTTTTTTTTCCAGCATCTGTTAATTAAACGGATATGTCTTTTCAGGAGTTACATAAATTGACAGAGAACAGAGGCATTCTTTTTGAGACAGGAGCAGTTTACAGTTGTATCTGACTTTGAAGCTGTAGGTAAACTCATAGGTTCTGTTCAGTAGAAAAATTCTCTATGTGCACCTTGAAGGATGCAGTGGTGTTCTGTAATGCTGCCACAAGCTTTTGTGTGGCCATTACATGCCAATTGCATATAGATATCTTGAGTATTATGTAGCTAAAGATTGGAAAACTTAGGACATTTTGGCGTGTAGGTTGGTTGATTGTTTTTAATTCCAGATATTAATTAAAACTGAGCTTTGTCCTATCTGTGTTTTCAATTACAGATTCAGAGAATAAAAATGGGAACTCCTGGATCAGGACGGAAGAGAACTCCAGTGAAAGACAGATTTTCTGCAGAAGATGAAGCTCTAAGCAACATTGCCAGAGAGGTTTGCTCATTTTAAAGTGTCTTGAATTCAGAAATAGAGATGAAAGTAAACTCATTATCTAGGAAAAGTTAATTTTTTTATATATGTCCATAAAAAAGTGTAATTAGCCAAAAATATGACAATTAATATAAGCTAAGAGAATTATTGATCAAAAAATCACATTAACTGAAATGTCAACGTAGTGAGTTATTAACTGTATGACTAGTGTAACCTTATGGACTTACACTTAAGCCTAGCAGCTTTTTCTACAGATACTTACATGCTTAAAGACAAATGAAAAATATAGCTGCTATTTCAAGTTTTAAACTAAAAAACATACACATTTATCCTGTTACAGTGTGTAGCATTCTTAAGATGGTAAGTATAGTGTATTAGTATTGAATGGGTAGTAGTCACTATTAAAATATGTTTGTTATGGTATCTATTTCAAATGTGAGAAGTCACATTTTTTCCAAATAAGCCTAATATGTACACTGTACCAGGAATTCCACCACCCAAAAAAAGAGGGCTGGAGATAACCAGCAAAAAGTGCAATTAAGAAAAAGTTGATACAAAGGGGAATTTTGTTCCATGGGATTTTGGCAGTTGGAATTTGAAGTCTTAGAGATGTCTGGACCAGAGTTTTTCTAGGTGGAGATACTGTGACTAGGGAACAAAAGCCTTGTCATTGAAAAAAAAAATTAGTTGGTAACTTTTCAGAAAGTTATGTTCTCAGTCACGTTCTAGTTCTAATGGAAGGTCTCATGCTATCAGCCAAGTCCTGTGTGGGTCTCTGGATAATACATGAACTCGCTCATCAAGTTCCATCACTCATTTTTTGGTGAAAACAGTGAGTAAAAAAGAAAGAATATGGCCTTAAATTTCTTTGAGTATATGCATGCTTCCATAACATCAACTTGTCGTTTACCCTGGAAAAGGATCTCAATAGTAACAAGTTATACATAATATCTTATTTAAAATTACTGTTGGGTTTAGTTCTCTTACATCTCATTATTTTAGAAGACATTACTTACTAGAAACTAATTGAATCCGGTAATCCATGTGTCTTCTGTGCAAAAGCTTCCTAAAGGTGTTCTAGGGATTAAGAGATGGTAAACAGAATATGCAGAAACAAAAGGCTGCACTCAGGATAATCTGTGTGGTGAAACTGCATAAAAGTGCTCTGGGATTGAGAGCAGTCACAAAATGGCACTAGGAAGTATTGGAATTTGTAATACAAAGAACTATAGTAAAGTGACTCTAATGTAGTGTATGACATTTCAAGGTGTTTTTTCTCTAAAAGTTCAGATTTCAGAAAGTGCTATTCTTACTCTTTGTTGCCATTTTTAGTATGACAAAATTGTGATTTCCTTGTTCTATAGCATGTGTCAAGAAAAAAAAAGATATCTTCCTTTTAGTACCAGTAAACATTGCTTTTTAGGAAATTTGGTTTAAAGAATTCTTTGGTACTGATCCACTAAGTTCATTTCCGTATAGTCATTTTTTTGCAGTGGTTCAATCTGATGTCATTTAATATGAAAATATTTAATGGGAAATAGGGGCACTATTGTAAGCATCTGAGGTACCTGGTCAGACTGCTTTCTCTTTGATATTTCTTTGATTTTTTTCCATCTTTCCTTCGCATCAGAAAACTTTTTTGTTCTGTTGGCTGTCCCCTCCCCTTTATTTCTTGTACTTAACTTCTGTTATATAGAGAGCTCTTCCACATATTTTCCTTTGTGTGGGACTATGCATTGAGACAAGCATTTTTACAACGTCTGTGTTACACACAAATATCAACACTAGAGTGAATTTCTGCCTTATTCCAAGAACTTTTGAGTTGCTAAACCTCTTTCTTAGGGACCTACTTTTTATACTATGGTGTATTATTTTTCCTGACATTGAATTTCCTTGCTCACTAGAACTGAGGAAGAGTAAATGTGATCCACGGACAGGGATCTATCTGTGCCTCCTTTCCTGGAAGCAATGCACTTTCCCTATTTCACAGTGTCTGAAGTGAGATTACTCGCAGTTGATCAGTTTGGCAGTCTTATCCTGGTGCAACAGTCTGTCAGGCTGTGGTGGTTTTAGTTTGAACACCAATTTTGTGTGGTGGTTTTTGTTTGCCAATTTGAGATTTCTCAGCCAACGCACTAATTAATGTAGTGGGTTCAGTGCTGGCTAAACGCCAGTGCACTTACTAGAAAATGCTTATTTCCTTGTGAGATAGGATTAAGAGGAAGGCAAAGCAGGCTCAAAACTTTAAAAGGGTATAAAGACAACTTATATTAACAGAAACTATACGAATAATAATAATACCTTCAGAACACTTCTTCCCCCCTCCCTAACACTTTCTTTCCTACTGATAATGTAAAGAGACAAAACTTAAAACACACATGCTTTTTTCAAAAGCTGCAGGAGCGGGTGTAGATATATTGTCCATGTGTTTCCTGCAAGGAGATAACAGAACTGTGGGTTTAAAAGCACCCAACTACATTAAAATGGAGTAGTGATGAGTGTATTCTAATTATAGCAAGGTTAATTAGAAGTCAGCTTATCACCTAAAAGAAATAAAAAAGCCTATCTCCTGAAAATATAGAGGTTTTTTATGTGACTTTTTGGTTCTTTCTCTAGCTTTTGTAATGGGTTCTGAAACTGTTAGCTTTCTAAGATTGACAAAGAAAAAGTCAGCTGGTGTAGAGACAGTTTCATGTATCTTGTGCAAAGTTTGAGCTTCCCAAAGTACATGTAATGATTGTCTAGCGTAACTTCAGGCTCCTGGCAACATTATAGTCTCATTTGTTAAACAAAAAGACTTAACTGCTTGAAAATTCCCACCTTACTATATAAATAAAAATTGAGATTCATATTCTCAAGGTTATGTTCACAGTCTACATTGAATACAGCTGATATGATCTCAAGATGTTTTCCCTGTGTGTTTGTTGTGGGGAGTCTCCCCTTGTTAGATTCTCTTGTGGACAGAATATCCTTGGCTGAGTTATGCATCACTGCTTCACTTGTCTGTATTTTCAGACAAATTGTTCATTTTAAATATTTAGCAGTAACCTATCATCACCATCTTTTAGGATTGCATGCGACCTCTTTTTCCAAAACCAGTTTGATTATGTGAGAACAGAGGTTTCAGTCACTTCTGTGTTCTTGCATTGCCTGTGGTTCATGCTCAGATACAATGAATATCATGGCAGAGAGTGATAAGTCTGATACATATCATCTCACTGTCCTCAGCCTGCTAAGCAGGAGTTTGAAGGCACAATCAGGATTTACCATTCATAGCCTTTTTTTGAGTGTTACCATCAGCAGCTCTTCCATTCTTCAGGGCTGTGTAACTAGGTGACAGAGAACTAGAGTTTGTGGACAAGCAACATTGCAACAGTGTTCACTGGTTTCTGCCTTGTAGAATGTTATCTCTGTGTTTTGGTTTGGTGGGTTTTTTCTCAGGGATTGTTCTTATGACTATTTTCACTATATAACAAGAGTGTGGAAAACACTTAAGGTGTTTTCTCATGTGAGAGAATAAAGATTAATTTTGATTTGAAATTCACTTTGCAGTAGCTCAACTGTGAGTAGAGCGCAGTTGTTCTTACTTTGATAGAGATGTAATGTTACTGAGTTACCATGATAGAAAAAGCTGAGTTGAATATTTTTAAATGTTTGAGGGCTATATCATGAATTTAGAAACAGTTAACAACAGTCTTTTTCATATGAATCTATTTAAAGTTTCGTGCATGCTTTTCTCTTCATGTAGGTTCAGCTTCTGTTAAGAAAACAAGCAAAGTCCCAAAGAATTCCATCCTCATGGATGTTGTCTTTGTAGAAGCTAGGTGATTTTTTAATTTTGTTTTGGTAAGAGGTCACTAAATATTTTTCAATTGGCTGTTTCTACCTTAGTATTAATTCAAAGCCTTGTTTGATTTTGTTTTTGAAAGTGGTTAAGGATATTTTATAGGATATAAGATATTCTAGAGATTTTATAATATATATGTGAATCTGTACAATAAATGGAAAAAGAATGAGACATCAAAAACAAAGACTCTTAAAACTTTAAGTCATGTGAAAAATGTAAGATTTTGTTGTTTGTAGGCAACTGGAGCAGAGACATGAGAAGTAATTGGAAAAGAGATTTCTGAAGAGCCATAAGAAATACTTTTGGCACATAAGTGATGGTGTTGCCTTGATTTCACGAGACGGTATGGAGATAAGGGCAAAAAGCGTGGGAATGAGAATACAGAAAAATTGAGCAGCAGAAAGAATCATAGTTGAGCTAAAAGTTTGAATTGAAAGGGGCCTTACAGATCATCCAATACCAACTCCCATGCCATGGGGGGGTTGGAATTGGGCACAGAATGCTCTGTTTGCTTGATGAGAAAAGGTGAAATTTAGTTGCTATGCGTAGTTATCTTTTAAGAATTACAGTGAACATTTTTAACATGCTCACCCTGACGCTGAGCAGAGCTGGCAGGGTGTCCTAGTGCCGTTCCACGGACGCGTGGCAGACAGGGAGCAGCGGGTCCCGCAGCAGGGGCAGTCAGTTCCCTTACTGCTGCCATCCGGTGGAGGAAGTAAAATGCTCCTTAACTGGGCCTCCTGCGTTGGAAACTGCAGGACTGCATATCCCTTGGCAGAGAGAGAAATGTGTTCTATGTAATATGTATACATCGGCCCATGATGACAACATAATTCAAATTTTTTCAGAGGTGAATAACATTTTAAGATAGCCTATATTTTAACCTTATGAAGCTTTTATGCTGAGTCTGAGCTAATTAAAGAATCACCTTCTCCAGAATATAAAAATTAAAAATAAAATACTGTTACTTTCTAGTGAATTCCTTCTTTCAGGCAAAGGAATGAAAAAGATGCCTATCTACACTATGGAGATAGATATTATGCTTCTCCTTGCGCAACATAGAGAGAAGCCTCTACCATATAAATTCTGTGTTAATTTTATACTGCTTACCTGGGAAAAAACATGGTGTTACTATGAAGAGACTAAGAAAAATACATCAGAAAGAAGAGACTCCAGACTCAGTCTTTACAAAGGCATTCAAGTTAAAGTCTCGTCTTTCTTTTCTTCTTTCTTTCTTGCCAAAAATATTTTTGATATAACTGAAGAACTTCATGTTATCCTTGAAAGTTGAGCTAAGTTTTCCAAAGATTGTGGTAGAATATGTATTTAAAAACAAATATGAGAAAATTGAAGAGGTAGAGATGGCTTTCTAAATGACTATAAATAGCTAATAATAACTGGGTTTTAGGTGAAAATCAGGAAACTATGTCACCTCCTGGAAGAACATTGTCTTGCTACCTCTGTATTTACTAAATATATGCAATAAAATAAACCAATCAAGTGAATACTGCTGTAAGGTACTGCTTAACTGCTTGAAAACAGCCAGGATAATATTCTAGAATGAAATGCTTTTTATGCAGTTACAAGGAAACACCAGGGGTTTTTTTATTCAAGTAATGGTTTTAGTTATCTGTTTTGAAATGAGGAATTCCAGAACTCAGTGGTGAACAGATTGCTTTGTTTTGTTACTTAGACCAGAACTAATACCCAAAGAAATACAGGATTGCTTTAAAAACATAAATTTGTCCCAGAGTAGAAGGTAAATATGAATAGTATGAGTGTGTTCATATACAAAAGAAAATGTAGAGATTTAGTTATAAATTAATAAATAAATTAATAAATTAATAATTACTCCTTTTTTCTTATCCAAGTAAATTCTCAAGGACTTTTCCCTTGTTTTCCTACCCAATTTCTTTTGTTACAAAGATGTCCTCTGTAGTCTTCTATGTCCTTTTGTGATCAATTCTCTGAATAAATTCCATGCTGAATTATTGTATCTTTACCTAATGGCTGTTTTCCCTCCAGATTTTATAACACTCTTTCCGTTTAAGCCACTAGTGTAAGGGCACCAGGTTTAAATACCTCATATCTTATTTCTTCAAGAAAATTGAGCTATCCCATTTCTTTTTATCAGTTGAAAGTTCCCTTAGGAAGCTTCTGAAATAGTGTCAGAGTTGCTAGATCTTGGACAATACACAGTTGAATTTTTACTTCAGAAAAATAGAAACTTGGTATATGACTTGATAATAAGCAGTACTTCAATTAGATAATATTACAATGGGTATTTATCTTAATATATTTTATTAATGTGTGTCTGGTCTAAAGACTGTATAGAGAATAATGACCAGTGAAACTGAAATCAAGGCTGTAGTGGACAGTCTATCCTTTTCTAAGACTGGACTTGTTTAATGCAGGCTGTGGAAAGCAATCTGTATTGGCTCCTAAGCTGCTATGAGCAACAAATAGGGATGTATTTGGTATGCTCTCTGAAGTCAAATACTAGTTCAATTGAAAAGCATGATAGCATGACTCCCTCTACTTTTGCTGGTTTATTAAAAAACAAAACAAAACGAGTAGTCTAGTATTTCTGTTCTGAGCCTATAGTCCAGCTATTGTGGCTCTACATTTTCCTTAGCAGGTATTTAAAGACTTTATTTCAGTGGAGCAGATGAAATTTTTTGTTAAGGATTAGTTGGTGGTGGTTTGTTTCACAACTTTCATGGGCTTTTTCAGTAAGGCAACAGAGTGGATAGCAGCACCCGGGAAGAAAACTAAGTCCTTTTGAATTATGGTTGTTTCTCTATTATTGTTAATTTTGAAGTTCAATAACGTAGCTATGAAGACTTATGTGACTGCTATGTCAAGAGAATGAGGCCTGTGCTCTAACAGATCTGCTGAGAATTAGGAATTATTTGGTATCATGGCCTTTCTAATGGTACTGCAACTTGTCTCTTGCTCTGAAGTATAGTGAAGGAAGCTGGAGAGCTGTCCTTTGAGTTAATTTGCCATGGTTTTTGTCTTTTTTGAGATTGTGAGCTTTTTACAGGAATCTGGTTGCTCAGGTTAAAAATTAATGTAATATTAAGCCATTTCTTAAAAAAAAAAATTAAGAAGATAAGATTTTCTTTTTCTTCAATTTCTGGCACCCATTTTATGACAAATATTTGTAAATTCACTTGTATTTTATCAAGAATTTAGTAAATTATAAGAAATGGAGCTTCCCTTTTACTGTAGGCATTTAAAGTTAGGTCTCTGGGTGTACGACTAGGGGAGAGTGGTGAAATGTGAATTGATTTTTAACATGAATCAGTAAATCAATTAACTTTGTATTTTAACAGATTATCTTTGTATTAAATTTGTAACTTAACAGTAAAACCTTGCCAGAGCCTAAATGCCAAATGCATATATCTGCAATTTTATAAACAAAGCTAAACCCAAACTTACCAGCTTTTTGACTCCTTTTTCTTTCTGTGCTGCATACCTGTCAGTGTGACAGTTTATATAAGACAAAGCAATAATGGGCTACAAATGGAAATACTTCCTCTTGCATGGCAATTTTCTTGCTTTACTTTGGTGTTATCATCAGGTAGAAAGAAGAGTAGCTTTAAGCTGCTTTGAAAAAAGATTGCATTATGGCAGTCAGGAGTGTTGACACAGCCTCAGATTGTTTTATCTGCATATGCAAAATTCAGAAAAAATAGTCTTCATGAGTCACTTGGAGTTAAGACAAACTGTTTTGAGTAATAAAGCTATAGTGCATCTGCCTTCTGTCTTGTCATTATTTGATATTTTGAGCTTGTAGTCTAATGATAATTTGAAGTTAACCTCCTAAGTTACATACCTGTTTCATTTTCCTGAAGCACAGTAAAACAGCTTTATAGGTTTCCAGTGTTTTACATAAACATTTGCTGTGACAGTGGCAAAAGCAAGTAAAACTCTATCCTTAATCAAAAGCAAAAATCTATTGGATTTTACATTTTAAAAACTTCTATAATTGGTTGTTTGTTAGGAGTTCTGAATTTTTAGCTGCTGCTGATTCTCAAAAGGCTTTTCATTAACATTATATAGGCAGCTGGAATCTTTGGTGGAAAACCTGTCTTCAGTGGTTTAATATTTAAAGAATTTGAGAGAATTTTAGTCAGCTCACTGTTCAAACATGAAAAAACTGAGCTTGTACTTTCTTCAAACTTCAGCTATATGGCAAAATTTATTCCCTCATATTCCCAGGGCTGTTTAATACCAATGACACTGTTAGTGAGATTGAGTGTGCCCTCGGCAAGTTTGCAGATCTGTGAAGCAGTGGTTCGGTTGGCACAACCGAAGGATGGGATGCCACCCAGAGCCACATGGACAAATTTGGGCCCATGAGAACCTCTTGAAGTTCAATAAGTCCAAATACAATATACTGCATGTCAGTCAGGGCAATCTCAGATGCGAGTCCAGACTGGGAGAAGTTGTTGTTGATGGCAACAAAGATGCTCAGAGGACTGGAGCACCTCACCTATAAAGACAAGCTGAGAGTGCTGGAGTTGTTCAGCCTGGAGAAGAGATGTATTTGGAGAGACCTCACTGAGACCTTCCAGTACCTGAAACAGGCTTATGAAAAACAGGGAGAGTAAGCTTTTTTTACCGAGGCAGATAGTGTTAGGACATAGGGGAATGTATGGTTTTAAACTAAAGAGAGTAAGTTTAGATTAGATGTTAGGAAGAAATTCTTACTAGGGAAGTGGTGAGTTCCTGGTCACTGGAACAGGTTGGCCAGAGAAGTTGTGGATGTCCCATCCCTGGAACTGTTCAAGGCTGGATGGAGCACTGAGCAGCCTGCTTTAGTTGATGGCACCTGATCTGGGCATTGGAAGTAGATGGTCTTTATGATCTCTTCACACCCAAGCCATTCTGTGACTTTTTTTAATGATCATCTAATTCTTTCAACTAGTAATGCTATCTTTGAAGAGTTTAGGTGCATATTATTTTTGAAATTTCGTTATTGATTACTTCTGTATTATGATGTTAAAATCTTAATGTGTATTTGTGAAGAGATTTGAGTACTCAAACCATTATTCAAAAAACTTTTTTAAAACTTTAATTATTTTCCATCTGCTTGTAGGCAGAAGCCAGACTTGCAGCAAAACGGGCAGCTCGAGCAGAAGCAAGAGATATACGTATGAGAGAGCTGGAGCGACAGCAAAAAGAGGTAGTGTAATTCACCAGGAATTATTGCAGACCTTTACAAAAATTCGTATTTTATTTCTGCATTTCCATAAGATTTTGTCTTTTAGTGTAATTCAGTTTTGTACAAGTATTTTCAGCATTAGAATTGATTATACTAAAAGAATTCACAGTAAATACCTGTTGTCAAGATCTTTCTTTTAAGAAAATAATTTAAATTGGGTAGTATTTACACATACAGTTGTGTGTTGCTTCACACATTTCTCCTAGAAAAAGTTTGCATTTCTTGAGAAAAAAGATCCTAGAAATTAGGTTTTCAGCAGTCTGGTTATTGCATAGTTGTTGCATTTAATTCAGGTTTTGACATCGCACGTAAAACATTAAGAATTTACATGTAAAACAATAAGAATTTATTATTTATCATGATTGCACTCAAATTTGTGTACTACTCATACTTGGTGGTTTTGGGGTTTTTTCCTGTGTAATAAGTGAAATATGCAGAATATTTTTTGCCTCAATTTTATATGGTTCTCATTGTACCACAGTTTGAGTTTTTGAATTAATAGATGTCTGCTATTATTTTGATGATTACATGGTAAGTAATGTAGATCTTTCTGAATTTTCAATTCAGGAATCCTGTCTTGTGTGATGACTCTAATTTATATTTGAAACTTTTTGTTTGGTTTTCTTTTTCCATTCTGTAGTTTTCTCAGCATTTATATGATAGAAAATGGGCTCATATCCAGAAATGGATGGTAGGCTAAAATCACCTGTTGTGCATGTTTTAGCCACTCAGAGAACTAACACAGGATTTTGGAGGAAGTAATTTACTAACGGTTTGCTGTGTGTTATTTCAAAGTATCTAATTATGTAATAAAAAATACATATATACACAGACACATAAACTATATATGTATGCGGTTCAATTATATATGTACATAGTCCAACCCTCCCCTGACTGACTGTGCCCTTGGGTCCCATCACTGGTCACCACAGAAGAGATCAGTCCCTGCTTCTCTACTTCCCCTTGTGAGAGTGCTCAGTACTGCAATGAGGACCCCCCTCAGTCTCCTCCAGGCTGAACAGACAGGGTGACCTCAGCTGCTCCTTGTTCAGCTTCCACTTAAGCCCCTTCACTATCTTGGTTGCCCTTTTTGGGGGGGTTCTCTAATAGTTTTGTATTTTATGTTGTGCACCCAAAACTGCACACAGGACTCGAGGCTGCGGCAGAGCAGAGCGGGACAATCCCTTCCCTTGCTCAGCTGGTGATGCGGTTCATGATGTACCCAGGACACAGTAGGAGGCCCTCCTGTCTGTGTGGGCACTGCAGACTCATATTCAACTTGCCATCAGTCAGGACCCCGTGGTGCTGCTCTCCAGTGTCTTGTTCCCCAGTCAGTCTGTACGTCCTGGGTTGACCTATCCCAAGTGCAAAATCCAGAAATTGCCCTTGTTAAACTTCATACGTGTTGGAGGTTAGGATTTGTTCAATTTTTTTTCTTAGGAAATTTCTCTCCCATTTGTTGCCTAAGAGACCAGAACAATGGATACTTGAGAGAAACAAAGGATGTGTCCAAGATGGGGGGAAGGGGTGCAGCTGGCTGCAGTCTCTTAGCTGGGGTCTTTCTTTTGGGGGGAGCCGAGATAATATGAGAGTTTGGCTGGTGGGTGAAGGGCTGGGCTTGTCCCTTGCTCTCTCTCACTCTTGGAGTATAGACAGTTGGGCTGCTGCTGCGGAGAGAATCCATTGTCAATGCAGAGTTATGTTGTGCACTGCTTTTCCTTACCACAGGTGAGCCTTTGCTAGTAAGAGCAGCTGTTGAATTGGGACCTTTTCAATATCCAATCTCACTGGAAGGGACCCTCAACATCTACTTGGGTGCTGTGGGGGAAAACCCGGGACCTTGACTCTCTCCGCCTTCTGGAGGGAAGTCTCTTCTGTGCTTGCAGAAGGCCATCTGCTGCTGCCAGTGCTGCTGTTTTCTGCTGCTGCTTCCGGTTTTTTACTACACTTTAACCACATATTCCCTGCCCCTGCCTGCCGGCCAGGATACCCTGCAGCTCCTGGCATGGCTCTGGAGTTTTGCTACACTTTTTACCACCCCATGTGTGCCTGCCTTCCAGCCTACTGCTTCAAGGTTCCTACTGCCATCTGTTTTATCATCCAGAGGGGCACCAGGACCAGCTGCCTCCTAAGAGTTTGTAAAGGAAGCCCCTTTCTATCTCTCCCGCTGGCTGTGCCACCATTACCCACCTGGAGAGAGGCAGCTAGGTTCACGCCATAGCACCCCCTGCGGCTGTGGGGGACTCATCTCACACCTGCCCTGCCGGGAGCCAACAGCGCCCCTGCCGGCTGTGACTGTAACTGCACCAAAGGGGAAAGTGCTGCAGCCAGGAGAAGGCTTTTACTGGTTCTGTTTGTTGTTGGTCCCACTTTTGTTGGTGTTTGTTTGCCTCATTTTATGTGTGTATACATATACATATACATATATATATACATATATATATATGTTTGTGTGTATATATATATATATACACATACACACATGTAAAGAACTGTTATTCTTTTTCCCATATCTTTCCCTGACAGCCCTGTAATGTCAAAGTTATAATAATTTGGAGGGAAGTGGGTCACATTTTCCATTCCCAGGGAGGTTCCCATCTTCCTTGGTAGGCACCTGTGTTTCAAACCAAGACACTATGGTTGGTGGTTGCCCATCTCTCTGATTTGTTGAGGTCTTGCTGTGGGACCTCCCTGCCCTCAAGCTCCTCCCATTTGCTGTCATCGGCAAACTTACTATTCCTAGAGTTCTGCATCCAAGTCATTTATAAGGAGACCAGGGCCTAAGATGAGCCTGTGGAACCCTACCAGTGACCTGATGCCAGTTTGTTGTCACTCCATTCACTACAACCCTTTGTGCCCAACCTGTGAGCCAGTTGCTCATTCATCGCATAACATGGTTATTCAGCTGTGTGCAGCCCACTTTGTCTAGAAAGATCCTGTGAGAGACAGTATCAAAAGCTTTGATGAAGTCAAAAAAGATAGAATATGCCAACTCTCCTTGGTCACTTAGGTGGATTACTCTATTGTATAACAAAATGAGGTTTGACAAGCAGGAGTTTCCCCTCATGAAGCCATCCTGGCTGTGACCAGTGACTGAGTTTCCCCCAGGTGTTTTTTAGTACCTCCCAGAATAGGATTTTCCATGTTTTTACCTAGCACTGGAGTAAGACTGACTTAATTGCAAAGTTTCTTTAGAGGGTTCCTTTCACAAAATTTCTGTGCTTCTTAAGAGGGTATATGGGAGATGTCAGGGGTTTTTCTGGCTTTTAGGAAAGTGTTCAATGTGGGAATGTTTTGAATCACCAAGATTTAAGTAATACATGCTGAGACTAGCCATCATTTAAAAGAGTTAAAACTACAATGGCAGTTAATATCTATAGAGAAATCCTAAGACTGTCATTAGAATTTTATTTGCAAAGTTGTATTCACTCATTATTGTCTCTTTGCCTATCTGATATTTGTGTATACATTAGTTCTCATGTTCTCAAGATCAGCATAGTTTCTGTATTTCTTGGTGGAATGTATCTTTGAATGTTTTTTTGCTTGACATCAAGGGTTTTTAAAATACGGTATTGGTGAGGAATCTCACTCAAAATTAATGCCACTCAGCTGAATGCCACCTTCCTTTTGCCGTCCTAAGGGGCGCATCTGCTGCAGGAGATTTCTAAACAGATGTGCACTTTCCTGGGTTGAGAGATGTAACCTCTGTATTGGATAACGTGCATAATTCTAACTTGAACTTTTTAGAAATCAAGCTTGAGATATCAGCAGCACCTATCTGTTTGCAGTACGTAGTGTAGTGCATAATCCTTTGACCTGAATATGCTGAACATTTCACACAGGCTTTCTATTTTCTGATGGAATGTCAGGAACAGACTTGTTACCCAGCAATTAAGGGGAATCTTATATAAGTAGAAAACTTTCTTCTTGCCTGCTGCAGATGTTACTAAGAGATACTTGTCCATTTAGACCAGAGATACAAAGAATATTTAAAATTGGCAATGATCTTACTGTATTGTATTGAAAAGTTAAATAGCTTGAGCATTCATTTTAAACCTCAAAACAAACAGTGTAGAGAGGAAGACTAAAATATCATTAGGAGATGAACCTACACTCCCCCCATGGCAATTCTCTGGCAGAGTTTTAAATAGGCCTATTGAATACTGAATGGTTGTAAAATAGTTTTGAACAAATCAATGTATCCAGTGAAAATGCAGATGATAACCATGTGACCATAAGCAAGAAGAAATCTAGTCTTTAGATATGCATCTATGATCTGGAGACAAAGCCTTTAATTCTATAAATAACTGGCTTACAATCTTTAGAATAGTTCAATATATTGAAAACTGTAGGAAATAGGTAAATTAAGGAGCAATTCCTACTTTTCGAACCATGTTGTAGCCTCTAAATGCGATAGTTTTAAAATTAAGGATATTCTTACCTTGTTTTCATACTGGAACAATTTGAAATGCTTATGGCGTGTGAAATATGTTTTGATTTTAAATTAGTTGTGGTTTTTGTCTTGCTTCTTTCACATATTCTCTTGTGTGAGCCAAAATGAACATTCTCTCATCCTTAAACAGACAAAAAGCTATTAAGGTGCCTTAGCTAGTTGTCATCACTCAGATTTTGAGTTTGGTTTATTATTTTCACTGTCACTGTATAGAAAAACTAGCTGTAGAACTTAAAAATGCTTAAACTTAAAAATTTGCTTAAGAAGCTTTGTTTCTCTAATAGAGAAAAAAATGCAAAATATATATGAGGCAACTGAGAATAATAATTTCTCCTAGACCTCAAATAACTTTGTAAATTACTTAAAATCTGAATGTGGTAGTTATATGGTACATTTCTTAATAGTGTACTTGAAATTTTGTAAAGCTCTCTATTTTTACTTTTATTTCTTAATCTAAATAGTTTTGTGCTTTTTTCTGCATTAATATATTAATCATAGGAAAGACTGACTACTGAACACTAATTATTAATTATATTAACCTGTCTTACTTATATTCCCTAATGTGATATCTTGGCATACTTGCCCAAATCAGGTGAAATGAGCTCTTCTAACCTGAATGAGTTTACTTGCCACCATGGATTATTCAAAATGACACATAGCATTAAAAGTGCTAAAAGCATGTTGCTCACTTTGGCTTCCTGGTATTGTGTCAGGGTTTTTATTCCTTCCTTATGAAATAACTCTGCATTTCTTCTTTCTCAGGAAGATGCAGAGAGAGCCAGATACTCTCACCAGTCCAGTCGACATTCACATTTGGTTTGTGTTCAAACTATATACTTTTTCTTTTTGATCATAGCCTTCAGAAATCAAACCAAAAGAAAAAAGGGTTTGGGTTCTGGTTCCTTTTTCTAATAGAGAGGATGACACTTAGAGTCTCATAAGTATTTGCGGTTTTAGTTATTTTAAGTCACATATAATGTTTAAGTTCATCTGGTGTTTTATTTCCATCAGTGTTAAAAAGGTAGTTTATTTTTATGTTTCAATCTTCTAGTCTTTTCTTGAGTATTACTGTGTGTCTGTAGTATTTGTGAAAGAAAAGGTATCAGTACCTTAAGATACAATTTGAAGAAGAGTTTGATTTGATGCAGGATTCTCTTTCTTGGAGAAGGTGGGAATATATTATTCATTAATGGCAAAATATTTAGCCAAATGATGTAAAGTATCCTGAAGACTGCTAACAGAAACATTTTTTGTATAGATTCTTTTATGTCATCTTTAGGCTATATATATATTGCTAAAGAACAGTTTTCTTGAGATTATGGTAACATTTTCCTCGTCTTGGATCTACATAGAAATCAGCTGGTCATTGATCTGGGTATACAGGCCAGGAAAGGGACAAATTACTAAAATAAAAGGGTTGGTTTTATGTATTTTGGAAGTTGGAATGAGCTGTCTCTTTGTGTGACTTTAAAAAAAGGTGATTGTCACTTGCTAAGAGGTCTTTGCAATTAAATGTATTTTCTGATTACATAAAATTCTGATGAATTTTATGTAATGTCATGCAAGTCATAGTGTTATGTATTTCTGCAATTTGCTGCACAGGTACTTTTACCAAATAATTGTGAACAGTAAATGCTTTATCAAGAAAACATGTGAAATACGCTATGTGCAACTCTTAGAAACTTGTGAACTGGTATAGATTTGCTCAGATCTGCTCTTGTCTTGGCTGACATAGCAAATATGCTAAGAGGGAGATGAAGTAATTGGCTGTTGTCTAAACAAGAGGGTTTGAATTGGGCAGATAACTAAGCTCATTTTTGGGGGGCTTACCTAGAATTTCTTTGACTGCCTTGGTTATTTTCTGTCATTTAGTGAAGAGTAATAGAATTAAATGTAAAAATTTATTTCATATCTTAATGTATTTTTATAATTTCATTCTTAAGAGTTCCTCAGATGTCAGTGCATCTCACAGGAGCCGAGCAAGTACCTCCAAAAGGAGAGCTCTTGTGGTGTGTAATTTGGAATGAGCATGCTTTTTACTTAATGTGATGTGTTCACATTGTAACATTTTCTGTGTCTACTTACCAAAGCAGTAGTTTGGTGAAAGCATGCTTATAGAGCACGGTATTAATGGGATTGCTGCAATGATTGATGTAATCAAGTACTTTGTGATAGCAAATGTGAGAGCTGAAAGAAAGAACACTTACAGGTGTGAAGGGAATTAATCTCTTCAGTTGCTCTCTCCCAGTGTCCCCAGTAAAGAAGTAATGAAATGGAAAAGGTTGTCCATCAGTCTTGACAGGTACAAAGATGTTATTAAAAGTTAAAACAGGAGACATTTTTCTCTTTTATGTTGTGATTTTAGAACAACAGACAAGGCTGAAATACAGAAATTTTGCCTTTTCAGTAATGGGTATTTCTGTGTATTTGTGGTATTCCTAGTTTCAGCAAGTTAACCATTTTTTAGTAGACGGTTATACCTTTTTAAACTATTAACAGTTATGTGTCGGGATGATAAGTGTCTGAGTGATCTGTCTTCATTCTCTGATAGCAAGGTTGCTTATTGGAGGTAATAATTAGAGACAGAAATTGTTTTGAAAAAATAAATAGTTAAGTTGATTAAAGCTGATCCAGTGACTTATGGGTTCTGTAGGTAATACTTTTAGTAACACAAAAAGGACCACAGTCTGTAAATTACATCTACAATATTAAAATATCATTTAATATATTGGTTATACTGGATGTATTGGAACTATTGAGATAATATGAATACAGTACGAAATAATATTAACTAAATCTGGGCTATATTAACTTATAAACAAATATAAAATCGCAATCTGAGGAATTTCTGGTGTTAATCTGATGTCTAGAAGAAATTTTCAGATGTAACAATAGACAAAAATATTTTTTCTTGAAATCCTCTCATTACTCCTCATTTTGGAAATTACACTGGGCAATACTCCAGCATGCTACTACTATATAATGTCATATTTTTAACCAACGTCAGAGGTTTTTATCTGTTGGCTTAAGTTGATATTAAATTGTATATTGTATTGCACTTTACCTACAGTCAAAATATCTGTGAAATTTTTTAATGAACTGGAAAAAAACAAGCCTGATGTCAAAATTTAAGTTTTCTAAGTTGAAAAAAAGACATATGAACTTCCTAAATTTTGCTGTTAATGAGTGACAATAAACATGAGAGACTTGCTAAACTATTATTATAAAGCAGTTTTTATTCGTATACTTAAGAGTTGCCAAGTCTGGTAGACTCCCATTCTCTTTACACATAGCTGACCCTTTCATCACACTGTTCCTTCTTTTTCACACATTTGCTCCTCCTGAAAACACTTAATTCCTCTATTCCCTTTAATTCCTCCCTGATCACAAAATACTATTTCCCTTTCCTCCCATGAAGTCTTTCATGCCCTGTACCCCATAGGCAATGACCTTCCTGAGCCTGTAAGGTGCCATGGAAGGTCATTGCATCATGGTGAATTGCACAGCTCAGCAATGGAGCTGATGTTCCCTTTGAGTGCTTTGCCTGTGTGGAGATGAGCCCTTTGTTACATAACCTTTAAATGTTGTCTCAGTTTAATGAAATCTACCGTATAAGACTTAGCTTAACTATTTAAAATTTTATTACTAAAATCATGTGAAATATTTCACATAGTGTAGTACTGTCCAGAATTATCTCTTTTTTCATAAAATGGGATGCTGTTGGGGAAAAAGATTAATTTTTATTACATGATCCAGCCTCAGAAAGCACTCCAGATCTGGAGAAATGCATATTCCTTCATGTTTAAATTTTCATTATTAGTAGAATATGTTTTCTTGTAATTTTCTTGCAAGTCTTTTTAGTCATTCTTTGAAATAAAAACAATTTAATTTTTTTTAACATTGTGACTTTCACTTAATTTAATTTTTTTTACTTTAGTATGACAACACTAAGGATAGAACTGCAAGATATTTGGTCCCTGTATGTTAATACTTTGCATCTCTTTGAGGGAAGACTGTTTTTGTGCTTTGTTTCTAAGGTGTAATGATACTAACTAGTGACTTTAAATTCTTTATATACTTTAAAAGGTGTATAAATTTGTACTATCAAATGTTCAGATGTAGAATAGTTATACAGTTCTAACACTTTCTGTAGCCTACATGTGTAATTTTTTTCAGGGAGAAAAGCCACCTGTCTTACAGCAAGCACTTTCTAGTACTGTTATTTCTAAACTTTGTAGTGAAGTCTCATACAGATTAGACTTGGAGGACATCCCTGGTGGAAATGTGTGTATGCATCTATTTGTATTCTACATTACCACATAGAAACTTTAACGTAATCTAATGGAAAGTTATTTAAGTCCAGAGAATAAGCAGCTAGTTTGTATATCTTTACTTAAAAGGCGTCTGTAATATTTTTATGGAGTGATAGTAGATGGCATCACATTCTCAGTGGTATTATGCCACATAAAATCTGTGTTTGTTAAGAAGAGGCAAGCAACAAGTGCCACCAAAAGGAATATTTAAGTGGCTTAAAAAGCTGTATTTGTTTAAATAGCAATGTTATCTGAATTAGTTAGCAGATAGGCAAGCACAATATAGTGCTTAAATTTGTCTGTATTGTTAAACTTTTTCAGTTTGTTTTTTGATTTAAATTCTTCTGTGAGTTGTGAGCACTAGTTTTAAGCCAAGCCTATATTAATGAGATTATAGTTTCAATTGCCAGGTTTTTTTAACACAGTGATAGAAGCGTGGCTATCACATTTTTTTTCCAATTAGGTAGTTAGAATTTTCTGTGTCGTTTCTGCTTTAGGTGATAAAACCCTTAAATCCTTATGTCTGTCTTCTTTATATTTTAAGATTGAAGATGCTGTTATATAGTGGTATTAGTTCTCTAAATTTCATTCTTAGAGTCATGCTTACAGTTAATCTCAAAGTTCAAAGGAGAAAGCTCTTTATTCCCATAAAGTTTTATTGGGTAGTTTTCTAGTATAATATTCCTTATAAATATACTAAGTATGTAACATCATGGGTAAAATTTGTTAGCTTCCTGACATTTTCATAAATGTTTTAGGTAAAAAAACCCCCTCATATTGATCACTTTCTGACCTCCAAGTTGTGTGTGAAACTGTTTTTGTATCACTGCAATACCATCAATGGAATCAGCTGAATAGAAATCTTGTTTTCTGGAGGCGTGGAAAAGGCTCTTGGAACTATTTAAAGGTGGCAATTCTCTGGATTAAAGTTTGTTCAGCTGGGATGGAAATACATGTTCTATTACTCCCACTTGTCCTCTGTCAGATAGTTAGAAACATTTTAAATGTAGATGTACAGCAGATTGAATTTGCCATAGACCTTGATGTTAATCCAGTGATTTATTGAGAAAGGCATGAGGATTATTTTGATTGTGCAAAAACTATTCCAGAAAGTTTGATGTTTTAACATGTGAATATAGTGTCAATAAATGAAATATTTTGGATGTCATTTTTCAGACAGATTTTAGTACGGATGGATTAGCAACTGCGTTAGGGGTTGGGGGAGGGGTCAAAACAGCAGTGGATGCTTGTGTTGAGAATAGGCTGAAGTAACTTTGTATTTGCTTACTATTGTATTACAGCATTTCTCCATGTGCTTTTGAAGGGCTATTTTCCTGTTCCCTTAGTTCCTAAACAAATGAACAATATGAGTATTTCTGCTTTCTGTTGCCTATTAAGATAAGAAGTGCTTTATTCTGCAGGCACTACTTTTTGCCATGTTTTTCTCTGTCTGGTTTTTCTTTTTTGTATGTGTGTATGAATTTTTGCCTTACATGTGCATATATATGCAATTTATGTAGAGAGTCAAAACCCAACAGAAATAAGCCAAAATATAATTGCTAGACTTTCAGTATGTGTACTTGATGTAAAGAATAGTGGTAGGGTACCGGCTATGCTAGTGTCACATAAACATCCAGCCCCAATTCAATTATTAGGGATTTCTGTCCTTCTCTCTCCCCAAAATGCTTTGATTCATAATGGAATCTAATGTAAAAAAGATTAAGTAAATAATTGTACTAATTATTCGCAAGTCTTTTCAGTTATGTTTTTCATGTATTTCTTGCTGCACTTGTAAAGCTTTTAGAATTTTCATTTTATTATGGAGAAAATATACCAAAATTATCTACTATTCTGTTTGAGCATGGCATTAGAAATACAGTTAATGCTGATGTACAAAGTACGTAGTAGTTTTGAGGCTTTTATTATTTACTTGCTTAAGAGAGCTAAATGGATTTGGGGTCAACATTAGGGAAAATTTTACAGCATTCTGCACAAGGTCAAGCTTGGGAACACTTGGGTAATGTTAAGCTAAAACTTTTGTTTGCAAGATCTACAGATGCGACCTTTGTTTTTTCTCTTCTTTCCTTCCTCACCCCTCAGAGTGGAATTTACTATGATCAAAGAAATTATAGCAGCCTTGGATATAGCAAACCAGTTCCTTCCTACCATGTTTGGGTCTGTCTCCTTTTTCTATATAAATTTAATTATTTACATAAAATATGTATATGTGGTTTTGCTTACTTCTGCCATGTGACGCTAACTTATCTCTATGACACTTGCAATTATTACAGTGAAAAGTGGTAACAGTTGTATTTTTTGCTTGTAAGGATTGTGTTTTATAAAGTAATTGTGTGGCATGCTGATTACACTGTTCTGCATGTGAGGTTTTAAATTTAAAATAACTTCTGTTTCATGATTCTGTGTGATATACAGGAAACAACCAGCAGCTGTGACAGTTGCTGTTTCAAATTCCTGTCTTTAAAAACAACAAAAAAGCCTTAAGTGTTTAACACCATTGGAGTACTTTTTTCCATCTTAATATAAATTATAAAATACTGATCTGTCATGAGATGAGTAATATCTTCCAGTACCTGCAGCTGTGGTCATGGCCAGGTTTAAATAACTAGCTAGAGAAAACTGACATGTTATTTGAGAACTACTTGATTTCTTCACTCTCTTCCACAAATCTACTTGAAGAAATACTGGACTGGTTTGATAATATTCAAATTGATTTCAAAGAGATTTTCTTGGAGCCTCTCCCACCCTTCCTGAAAGTTTCTATCTACTATAGATGGATTAAAATTTAGTATTTAAATCTTTAGGACTTTAGTGGAATATAGAACATAAATTTAAAAATGTGTGTATGCAGGAAAAGTATTTCTGACTTGTTCTGTTCTTCACATTATAGTCATCTTCTCTATACAGTGATCCAGTGGCACCAGCTAGGAGCTACAGGGTTAGTACAATGTAAAACAATATTTTACTTACCTTTACATGTTTGAATGGCCCAGTATAAATACAAAATTGCACTTTTCTTCATAGGTGTCTCCTTTAAACACTGGTTTGATAAGAAGTATCAGATTGTTTTGTAAGCACCATATGCATGGTTGCCTTAAATTTGTATTGTATGGCCCTGAAGTTTGACAGTATTACATGTGAATTTTTAAAATATTTTTTATTGCATTTTCTGTGTATAATTTTCTGGAGGCTTTCAGTTTAATCTTCTTAATGTTGTTAAATTGCCTCTTTAAAGTATTTTAGTTGCTGTTTTACTGCTCTTTTTACAGACAAGCATAAAGTTGGTGAATGCAACAATGATACTGAAGAGCACTGGGGTTAGATATGAGTTAATTCAAGCATACTAAATAACAACTGCATGTATAATACCAAACCAGCATTTTAATAAGTTAAGCATTTGGATGGAAATCAGGGAATTATTGAAGTTTGCGATAAATACACCTTGAATATTTTTAAATAGGATGCCATATTTAAATTTAATAAACATGAAAAAATGCAATAGCATGAAAGCCTAATCTGCATCTTTACAAAATCAAGAGCAGCTAGTAGTGCCATAAGAAAGGCTAGTGTAGCTCTGCAAAAAGTTATCTTTAAAAACTGGCATGAGTGTCTGAAACTTCATGGCTTTTGCTGCATATAGTAGTTCAAATCTATCTTACACTGCCATTTAGAGACATGCTAAACCTATGTTAAAAAACCATCAAATATTGTGTAGTATTTTTAATTAGTTAGTGAGATCTTCTTTTGCAGTTGGATTACAAATGAATGATTTACCTTTTTTGGCTTTGCATATGCTCAAGAAAATGTTAGAAGATTCTGTGAGAGAACAATACAGTAAAGACTGCTATTATGTATAGCTCTGATACAAATATAATTTTAATTTCTGCTGGAGGTTTCTTCATAGGGAGGGGCAAAGCAGCATGAAATGGTAATTTTTTTTTCTTTTTAGGTTTTTAAGTTGCGTTGCTCAGAGCTGCTTTTATTATTCACTGCATAAATAGATTTCAGCCTTGCACCTTTAAACATAACTCTTTCAGGAGAATGTGCATGACTGTAAAATAAAATCACTAAGCGTACTGCATAGCTTCAGTTCCCAGGGTGTGTTAAAACTTCTGCAGGCTTCCGAGCAGTTAAAACCAAATTGAAATTTAAATGTTTAATTTAATTATGCAGCTAGTTGAGATTTTTTTTTTTAAAGTATTTCGCTATTTTTTTAGGGAATTCTTAGTGACACATGGAAATAGACATGCCTCAAAGCAATAATAAATGCTGCTGAGAATCTTAAAATTTTCTTTTTTTTCCACAAAAAGTATGCTACTAACTGGAAATGCATAGATAGGATAAGAGAGTATGTGACTGTGCATAGGAATTACAGTATATGAGTGTGGCATGATAATGTCTGAGATTGGATATACATGGTACTTCATTCCTTCTTTCTCAGGCCTTGTTGTGTGGTGATGGATGACATAACTCAAATAGTTCTTGCACTCTTTAGTATAATAGGCCTCTGGTTGTTTCTTTCATTATCTTTGTTTTCTGCAGACAAAAATCTATGAAAGTTGTGAAAGTGTCCTTCATAACTTTTCTTTAGCCATCTGAATGCAGTTATTCTTCAAGAGCAAGCTCAGTCCGAAGTAGTCCTGTGGTGAGCATTCCTATGCACGATTTGATGAATGCTTTGATGTTATCACATCAGCGGTTACGAGTATGTCCACTTGGGATCGTTTCACTAACCAACACGCAGATTTGATTTTTCCATTTGGCATAAGAAGTTTTGATTTGTCACAAATGTGATTTTTATCAAGATGTAAATTTTTAGCAGTAAGACAGTAAACTGTAGAAGGAATTTGTTTTTCTAAATATCTTTTTAATGTTTGTAATAAACAACTAGTAACTGAAGTACAGCACATTGTTGGGGTTACCACCCTGTGTCATAGATGCGGCAAGCACATGAAACACACTACAGTACATGTGGAAAGGTCTTTCTTTTGGGGAAGAGGATTAATGGAAACTCTTATATCATGCAGTAAGAAGTTTGCTCATTTTTATGATAACGAGTATCCAAAATGAGCAAAGATTGGGTTTGGGTCTGTATTGTATTAAAAGTATGGTTCTAAACTTGGCTCTTTGTGCTGCAAAGTGATTTTAAAGAGTTTTATTTTGCTTCTGCCACAGAACAATTGTCTAAGTTTCATTGATACAGCTGCTCATTTGTCACGCCACACAAAACAAAATAAGTTATCAGTGCCTTAGTATGGGCTAAATTGAAATGTTCTGTCCTTTTTAAAATTTCTCACATATTAACACTGTTATATGTACTAAACAAATAAAACCACATTTGTCAGAAACGAATGTTTTTAGTTACAAGAGATATCAGTAAATTTTTGAGGGTGTAGGAAAAAGGTAATTTTGCTGTTGCTTTATGAAGTTCTAAAACCTCACAGGTATTGACATACATATATAGTCTCTTGCATTGTGAAAATACTGCTTGTCTCCTTAGAATTTATTAACACTGAGATAGTTTCTTAAAAGTATATACTTATATATTTTAAGATATATAGGAATATATATATGTGTGTATATATATATATATATATATATATATATATATATATATATATAAAATCTCACTGTGTATATGTTATACCAGTAACGCCAAGGGTACATTCACTCACACTACTGAATGCTTAATAAAGTTCAAAGCATTTGTTTAATGAAATAATCCTGAAAAGCAGATGAGTAAAAATCTTAAGAATAATTTAACATTAATTTCCTACTGTTTCTGTGTCTTGTATTTTGGTTTTACTCTGGATAATGCATTTGAAGTCAGCTTAGTTCTCTCTGAAAATCAGAAGAGCAAGTAGGAGAGATCTAAAAGGTAGAAAATGCTTGTCAGAAACTATATGATGCTTCTCCATCTTAAAATCTATCTGTTTTGATGACCCCATTGGGAAGGATACTAAGACTACAAAAAGTATAGAAGGAGGGACAGCAAGGTTTATTAGGTATATGGACGTCTCAACAGCAAAGTGGATTTTGAATGACTGACTAATACTGTCATAGATTGTAGCCCGAGTTGTTCTTTTGCTGTAATCATAATAAATAAGAAGAATTCTCTTCAGTATCTCTATACTTTGTGAAATGTAAGTGCAATAGGAAAGTTTAACCAAATTTCCAGCTATCAAAATTTACCTAGCTAGCTACATTTAATGAAAATTAAGATACTAGTTTAAATATAGATGTAGCTGAAAAATAGCTGGAAAATTTGTTGTCAGAGAAATAGAACATAACATAGCAGTGACAACAAATACAAATTCTGTAGTCCTAAAATAGCATAATCTGAGCCAGGTGTTCATCAGTAAACTGGTTTTTGTATACCTGTTATATATACCAGTGACTTTTAGACATCTTACTAGCTTTTAATCACACAAGTATACATCAAGTATAAAGAAGGTTTTTTTTAATTATGAGAATTGGATAAGGACAATATCTTTTCAAACTATTCATAGGAGGATTTTCTTCCTATAATCATTTTCACTGTGAAGATTGTATTTAGTTTTAACTTTCTGCCTTTTGAAGTAGAATGCTATCAATAAGGTTATGATAAACCTACTCTTCCCATTTAATACTGTGTTTTACATGCATAATGTGTCTCAGTTGAGTATTTCACTTGAATTCCCATGGCAGATGTAATTGTGCTTAGATATATTTTGCCTTTTTTAACAAGAAACGTGTACCACTAGCATTTTTCCCCAACTTTTTAGGTGCTAGTCTGACATATATCTTTGGGGAGTAACTTTGCCTTCTAGTCTAAGATGTCTTAAACTTAGCAATGAGAAGAAGCCCAGATTATAGCTAGCACTGTTGGATTTGTGTTGATTTGAAAAAAGACAACATTTGTAGAGAAAAATATTTTTATTTTTTTTATTTATCAGTTTATATAATCTGTCGTTTATGATCTGCAAACCTTTTTTAATTTTTGTAGTTTGTGTTTGACCTTAAATTAACACTAAACCCTTTGGTATCTGGTTTTATGTTTTTTTATATTACTCTGATTGAGGAAGATGAATCAATAATAAATGTTCATTGTTTTTAGTGCAATAATGGAGATTTAAGGTAGGATTTTTTGGTTTTCTAATAAACTTTTGTTCATTCAGTGGTGTCATCTTCAGTTCTCTTTCACCTTCTCCTTATCTTTTGAAGTTCTCTGATTTTTCTCATCAAAGTGAAACTACTGCTGATTATTTCAGTCGTTCCAACCACAGGGGAAGCATTGTTTCCGATGCAGATTATGGCCAAGTTTTGAATAGTGTGAGTGTAATGCTTTTATTTACACTGTGGTGAATACAGCAAAACCATGGATTTTCTTTTCATACTCTGAAAGAGTAAATACTGTTAGAGCATTCTAAATTACTTAATTGCAAATTGGTTTATTGCAGAGTTGGGGCTTGTTTTCCTATAAAAATGTACTGAGTGAAATTTTAAAAAGCATGCTCCTTATTTTAAAGGAGATTTTGCCTGTTGCTAGAAGCATGTGACAAGTGTAACACTTCACAATTTTGTGTGTGTGTGTGTGATAAGCTTAACAATCTTTTAAAGACCGTAGTATTTACATTTTTTTCTTATGAGGATTAAGTGTGCTAGGGAGCTTTTTGTGTGTTTTTGCTTTTGGAATACTATTACTTCTTTTCGTAACAAAAATACTTAGAACTGTACCCGCACATTTTAATGTTCCTTCATCCCATATAAGATTTTTTCAGAATCCATTACTGAAGCACTCCTTGCTGGCTATGCACTTGTACAGAATCCCATGTCAATCAACAGGTCATGTTAAGGGAAAATTATCATGATAGTTTTCCTGTGCAGCTCCCTTTAGGCTGAACATTGTTTATACCAGAGAGAGTTACAGCATCAACAAAGAGAAGGTGGCCTTCTCTTTTCTTGATGCTGTAATTTCTAAAAGTTCTTGTTACTCGCAGGCAAAACTTTTGTGTTTAATAGCATGGAGTAAAAGGCAAATTTCTGTTTTAGGTATATCTTTTGAAATAGCATTTAGGGTTAGCAGATACAGTAGGTAGGCAGAGAGGCTGAGAGCACTGTGCTTATTTAGCTGAGCAAAAGGAATGGTGTGTGGTGATCAGCAGTGTGTAATTGCTTGCTTAGGTGAGAGCCAAATTCTTTGTACCCTTGCCAAGCAGTGCAACAAGGGCCAGCAACCTCACACTGCAGTTCAGGAGTTCAGACCAGACACTCCAAGAAGCTCCACAAGGACGTTATTGTTGCTGTCTGTCAGGTTTCAGCAAGGCTGCAGAACCTCTGTGTTCAAATCACAGCTGTTAGCTGTGGTTTTGCTTTCAATGGGAGACTGAGAGCTAGACTACTCTCATAACCACTTTCTGTGACTTTGCATTTAGATATTTTAATACTGTTACAGTGCTGTATAAGTTGTAATAATTCATGTTATTTATCATCTGTACATACTCAAATCATGAGAGACTAATTATTTCTCCAGCTTAAACTTTAGCACTTTTTTCCCATAATAAAGCTGACTTTCTGAAATAAATGCTGTGTTAAAAGAAATGTGGAGGCTGAGACTGGTAGTTATGCTGCCTTCTCAGTTGCTTGTATTATCATCATTATTTATTATTAGATTCAAAATTTATATTTTTATTTCGGTTAGTCTAAATGTATCCTTCAGATCAATACTGGTAACATATTTACAATCTATAATTTCAGTACATCATTGGAGATAGTGTATTTGTCGTGAAGAAGCAATGTTGCTTTTATAGAAACCACAATAGGAGGAAAAAGAAAAGTCTTACAAAGTAATGTTTGTTTCTTCTGTGATTGCAATAGACTTCCAAAACTGTTTGCTCTGGCATAGAGAAAAACAGGTGTTCTTTGAGAAGCAGGACATGTGAGACACCATACTAAATATGTGTCTAATCCCATTTATTTTGATTCATAGAAATGTAGAAAATGTGGACATCTGCAATACAATTTTGCAATAGCAGTTTCCTGAGTAAGAAGGGAGTGTGGTAGTTCTTCTCCTTAGTCTTCAGTAGATAAAATATGAATTGAAATTATTTTGTAGAATGCTTTTACTTAGTACACTTCAGTTACAGACTTCTACCTGAACTGGTTTTATTGTGATTTAATTGCAGGTGACACTGAAGAGATTGAACTTAGAGATGTGTTTTCTGTTAACTAGAGCATTCACCCTGCTGTCACTGAGTGCCTTAAGTGTACCTGCATGAAGCTTTGCCTTTGTTATGTCATCTAGTTTTGTAGTGATTACTTTTAATTTTAAATGTGACTTTAAATATATATTTAAATATACTTAAAATTTAAAAGAGTAAGTGTGTTTTGTTGCTTAGTACTGGTAATGACATTTTAGAAACTTTAAAGAAAGGTTTCTGGCTTTTTTCTTTACAAGCTTTTTTCTTTACATTTATGTTGCAGCTAAGGTAAAACCTGTTTTTTAAGCTAAATATTATTTTTCCTGTCTTGATCTATGCTAACATCTGGAATTTTTGAAATTGTTTCATTTGAAAATATTTCTCAGTCTCTTTGAACAAAAGAGGCCAATTCGGTAGTTCCTTATTACGAAAGGTAATCATGTTCCCTGTTCTCTTTCAGCTGGAAGAAAAAAGTGAAAAATCACATTCAGAAATATTTTCAAGGGTAAGAGTTTTTAATTTTCAAAACTTTTAAAATTATTTAAAATCAGTGTTCATTCCCAAATCGCAAGTATTGAATTAATTATAAAAGTATACATTCTGTGTATTCTTTATATTTTTTGTCAGGGTTAGCTTGCAAAAATAATTTTAGATAAACTTTATTGCCCAGAATTAATAGTTTATACCTTTTATTTCTTGAGGGAAAAAATTTATTCTTTAGTTTTCTTTGACAAGTAATAATTTTCTATAAAATTTATTTTTCATGTGAGAAATACTTATCAGGTAAGGCTAAAATTTAATGTTTTAAAAATAAAATTTATTTTTCATGTGAGAAATACTTATCAGGCGGCTAAAGTTATAAAAATCTGTATGATAGCTTCTCATTGTAGGCTTTCTTCTGAATCCTGGATGGCAGAAATTATAATAGTTTGGAAATATTGTAAATGTCTACAGTATTTCAGCACTATTAGCCATCTTATGAATATCTTCTGGATAGATGACTCAAAATTCTAATGTTCTGGTACACTAAGTCATCAACAAGAAACCAAAATTTTACCAAGAAGAAACACAGGTGCTGGAAAATACCCAATGGAACATACTGTCTGTAAGTTAGTATTAAGAAAAACCAGAGAGAAAACCGTTCTGTGACTTTGAAGCAATTTATAAAGACTATTATCAAGTATACCAGAAATAACCATATGATTCCTGACACAATGTTTTTTCCCTTTCTTAAGCCCTCATCTCGCAATTCAGTAAGTGCAGCTCCTCAGAGTGGCAACTCATCTAGGAGAGGAAGTGGAGATGCAAGCAGTTTGGTGGATCCTGATGCCTCCCTCAGTGAATTACGGGTGAATTGCATTTTTAGAGAATTTGGAGCTAGCTTAAATAGGAAGATTGTTTTTTAATACAGAACTTTTGTTATAATAGGAAAATGTTATGAGGATGTAATTTTCAATCATGAAGTATTTTTTTACTTTCTTGGTATTTTATCTTGGTTTGTGTTCATAATTATGGTTTTAAGAGTTTAGCTTATTAAGATAAGACTTTGTTTACATTGAATTTCAAACAATTCTGTCCTGTTTGAGTTGTCTTGCAGCTAGGGTTATAAACAAAACCTTGATTTCCAGCAAGTTGTTGTCAATTAATTTTAATTTCTGGGAATTTTTGCAGACTTTGTCATTTGACAGAAGTGCATGTAAACTGTTTAATGCTTTTTCAATTTTAAATTATTTCCCCATACTTCTTATGCAATGGTTCATTCCTATGTTCTGCAGGATATCTATGATCTTAAGGACCAGATACATGATGTAGAAGGGAGATACATGCAGGGACTTAAAGAATTAAAGGTATCAGGGTTCCTCCCAAGCATGCATTCTGAGTGGGTGTTTTGCATAATGGAGTTATCACCAATTTCACTAACGTATAGTGGCTTCACTAACAAATTTTAAAATTTCTTTAAAGCATGTATCTAACTTTTAATGCGTGAAGAACATCAACCTAAAATGTATATGAGATTGCATGTTTATTATTTGATTACAGTTAGAAGAGTTAATACTTTTTGATGTTTTGATATAAATAGGTGTTTTCTGATAAGATTATGAGGTGTTCAGTTTATATTTTTAGAGGTTTGTTAGCAAATAAACAGATATACAAAATAATTACTAGGTGTTAAGTAGGGAACAAAGAAATGGGAGAAAATTAGGACAAAGAACTTGAGAATTAGTCCTCCAAGTTTCAGCAAATACTTCATATTATAAAACAAAAGCAAAAGAATAATTTTGAAAGATGCACTGCAATTAATTTCGGCAGGCATATTGCTTGCAGGAGAAAATTAATTTTGTTTTAATTTTTTGCCGTTAAAAAAAATTAATTTATGCTGGTTTATATTCCCATTATTTTCTCTAAATCACAGATTGGTTTTTTCAGCATTAGGCTAATGAGTGCTAAGGAAACTTTCCTGTCTGTGCTAAGGAAACAATCCTGCATCCACTGTGGTAGTCATATTCCCACCAGCCCAGAGTCAATGGGTGCTGCACTAGACTGGCTACATACACCATTCTCTCACCGTCAGTCAAGGTTTCCTTACAGGCTTGGCCACAGGTTTCCCATAACAGAGTCTCAGACATGTGATTTTTATAAGTACTTTAATCATGGCAGGGTCACACAAAGCTAGTTTGAGATCAAGCTGGGTGCTGCCAAGAACGGACCCTGAACCAAGCAATCCATTTTATATCCACAGTCCATGCACATAGGGGTGTGGGATCTTCCTGCTGAGCCATTGGCTCCCGTTGTATCTCAGAGTGGCTGGTTACCTGGCTGGTGCCACAGGTTCCCATGCACCTTGTTGTGCAAAGGGTCGGTGCCCGAGCACTGCTCTTGCTGGAAGCTCCAGCCATTTCCCCCTACCAAGGGTGAAATCTGCAGTTTGTACTGCAGCAGCACACTGAGCTAACTACCTGTACTAGGTGTAGTCTTCCACATGAGATTTGTCTGTATTTTGACTTGTTTAAACTAGTATGTATGCCTTTCTTTTATACATTTTCACACAATTAACAGCGCAGTAAATTTAAAATGATCCTGCTTTTCACTGTTTTGTGTTGAAGGGATACAGAATTCAAAACATTATGGGGCTTGCAAATCTTTCCCAGGATATTTGTTCTGTTCTCTTTTCTATTGTCTAATTATGAATTGTTTCATCTAAAAGTAAAGAGAACTTTTCATGTGTTTTATATCCATATAGAGACTGAATTAAATGAATGCTTCTTGTATTAGAGCATTAGAGCATAGTGATGTATTTATCAGCTTACTTCAATGTCTTCAATTTAACAATATATTAGATTATATAGTAAGGGGAAAATATGTAATATGAGCTGTTTAGTGTAGCAAAAGTTATTTCCTCTTTGAAGTATAACTTTACCTTTGAAGGAAACTTTAAACCTGATAGCAATATGTTCAGATGAAGTACGTTTTGGTTTAGTTATATGAATATTAAAAGGACTTCAAAGAGTAGTAGATTACAGGATTATTAGACATAGCATATGAGGCATAGATCAAGTGTAATGTGAGACTGCTTCATATTTTAAGAATGGATCTAACTCTCATTCTTTATGTGTTTGTCAGCATCTCATGATTACTGTTCTGACTCATGGTTAATGAATTATTATTTATTGTAATCCATTACAGTTACCAAAGAATGCAGTGTGCAATAGTAAGATCTTAATCTATGCTTGGCTTTCAGAATTTAACTGCATTTTATGTTGTTGCTGATACTGAATAGTATGTTCCTAGGTTAGTTCACATTCCATAGAGATTCTTTTGGGAACCTTTCTTTTTTTTTAATTAGGAAGGTACTGCCATTTTCTCAACTTTACTTAATCATTTTTGTCTTGTGTATGTTAAAGAAGAGTTACCAGAATACCTGCTTTACACTGCATTTAAATGTTGGGGGTTTTGGTTGGTTGGTTGGTTTTTTCCAGTGTTGGACTAATGGGGATTTGTAAACACACAACCTTCTGAGCTCTCTGGTTGCCCTTATGCTGGTAGAAGTGTGGGTTTTACCTGGCTACAAATATACTGGGTGTCAGTATAAACAGTCGGATAAACTCTAATGTTGCTACTTCTGGTTTAGTTAGGTCTTCAAATCTTTTGCTGTCTCAGTTTGATTGTTTTGTTGCTTCTTTATGTATTTCTTTGCATCAGCTGGAAAGGAATTCTGTGTCTTCCTCAAAATTTTTCTTTTATGCTGTTAACAGTGCACTCTCTTGATGTCTCTTGGCTTGAAACATCTTGTTCTAGCTGAGCAAGCTAATTTATATAGCACTTTACTGATAAAGTTGTGTGTGGTATTTCTTCATAGCTTTAGGTTATGTGCAGAGCCTTATGTGTTTTCATTCCATCTGCTTCGTCCTTAAAAATCCTACAGCCTCCTTCAAGTGTTTAGAAATTATTTAAAATCAAACTGGAAGGCCTCCCTGAAGCTACATGGAATTCTCGAACCATGGGGAATATGTGTAATACTTGAAAAGAAGACAGTTGCAAAGAAGTCTTTGCAATGTTTCAGTTTTTTCAAACCGATAGAGACTTAGACATAACTTAGCTTCTCTCTCAGAAGCAATTTTCACTGTTTAGTATACAAATCAATCAATTCCTCTTTTGTAACTGCAGATTCATCCTCCCCTACCATTTTTTTAAAATGAATGACATTCTAATACAATGTTTTGAACCCCAGCCTAGTCTTGTCTTTTAAGGTTGGAGTCCTGGAACACATGGCATACAGTGAGAGGCTGAGACAATGGGCTTTGATAAGTCGTGGAGTTGTGGTTGGCAATATTGTTGCTGTTTTAGCATGTCTGATAGGAGGCTGTGGAGAGTAGATGGCAGATTTCTTTGCAAGGGAAAGACAAAACAGACAAAAGTTAAGTTTTAGGAGCAGAAAATCCAATTGGAACTCAAGAGAAAAGTTTTCACAAGGAAAGCAGACACTGGTGCAGGTCATCCAGCAAGTTTGACTATCTGCAGTCTAGATTTCTGGAGGTACTTAAAATTGAGATGAACTGTGAGCAGCCTGATCTCAGTTGACCCTCTTTAGTTAGGAGATTGGACCAGCTGGCATTCAGAGATCTCTGCTGAACTAAATTACTACATGACTCCAGTCACCACATTCACAAAAATAATCAAATTGGACTTTTTCCATAGTTGCATTCTTTTTGGTTACATTTCATACCTCCCTGTGAAATTATTATAGCTTTCATTATAATCCTAATATTTTCTTTTTTTTGACTCTAAGCTTGATTATTCTTTGAAAGTCTTTAGATCTGTTAGCTCTAGCATTTTGTTTGGCCAGTCTTTACAAGTTTTGTTGTATTTACAGCATCACAAAAAGAAATGCTTTCTCTGGTTTTAATCTTCAGAATTACTTGCACACAGTTATGTTTATATTTTTTTTTCTTGTTTCTTATCCTGAGTCATCTTTGCTGTTTACTACTACTTCCCAGATTATAATGGTACTTGTCTTATATTTTCACAATTTACACTGTTTTGTTTCTTCTGATCTTCTGTAATTATTTTCTGATCTTTTGTAATTCTTCTGTAATTTTTTTTCTGAGGTTTCAAAAAGTTGTATTTCTCCAGCAGAGACTTCCAGAATTCAGTGAAATAAATATATGTGATTATGATAAAATTATAAAAGATGAAATACATTCTCTAAGGACACCCTTCCGAAACTGGAGATTTACAATGTAGAATAGTGTTTGGCGATAGGGAATTTTTTTACTTTCTCATAGCAGAATATTGAACTGTGACTTGGTATTACCATACAGAAGGCATGACTATAATTCCAAAACAAAAATGATTGCATAATTTTACTGTTTAACAGATAGCGATCTTCAGTATTTTCTTAGAAAACTTAGATTGTTGCCACCTTCTCTCCTAATATATTAGTTGTAGTGTTCTATTTTCTGGAAACCCAAGCTTCATGCCCTTACTGTGCTAGTGCTTCTACCGTCAAAATAGAAATATTTAAAAATGGTGATAATGCTACTTAGGTCTTCAAGGAACAGATTACATGAAATACAAGGAGATTTGTAGGACTTAAAACTACTTGATCCAGGGATTGGCTTAATAGTTCTTTTGCAATTCTAAAATTAGGACTCTGAAAATCAGTTTTTATTATTTTTAAATCATAGAATGTTAAGAGGTTGGAATGGCCCTAAAGACCATGTAGTCCCAACCCCTATATAATGCATATTGAAATAAAGGCATGCTTAAAAATGCCTGGAGTGATAGTTTTCTAACTATTTAAATGATTGACATTTGTTACAACTCTGGCAAAAACCCCCAACTATAACTAAAAACAGGGTAAAATGGTGAATGGGTGAGATTTGTCTAAGAGGCTATATAGCAGGGTGCGCTTTTAGGTAAAGAACCAAGTTACTTGCTTTTAAAAAAAAAAAAATTTAGTAAGTAAACCAAAGATAAAATACCTGTTTAAATAGTGAGTCCTTTTTACTGGAATAATGTGGCTGTCTTAAAGTTTTGAATCTAAGGTCATAGGGCACTACTTAAATAACAAGCATTAAGTTAAAGCTACTCTTGGAATTACTTTTGTGGTCTCTTTTACTGATTTAATTGTCCACGTTCTCTCTTTTAGTTTTGTTGCCTCATTCTGAACTGTTTTCTCATGCATGCCTTGAGTAATGACATTGCTACTAGATACATCATAATCACTAGAATGTGAAGCTGTGGTATTACTACTGTATCCCTGTGAATTGCTGTGAATGTGGCAAAGTAGAAAATGCAAGTGGAATATTATCTTGTATTTTTCATGCTTTTGTAATGATAAATTTTCATTATTGTGTATGACCGAAGTTGAATAATGGAACTAAACTGTTACTTGGTATCTCTAAAGAATATCTTTTATAAGCAAAAATGGTTGCATAATTTTAATGTCTAACATCTCACACTTCAACATTATAGTGGTATTTTAACATTATAACAATGCATCGAAAAGTTACACTAATGTCAACTTTTGTGCTATCTGTAGGATTCGCTAGCTGAAGTTGAAGAGAAGTATAAGAAAGCTATGGTTTCCAATGCTCAACTAGACAACGAGAAAAACAATTTGATTTACCAAGTGGATACTTTAAAGGATGTTATTGAGGAGAAAGAAGAGCAGATAGCGGAGTTCTATAGGGAGAATGAAGAGAAGTCAAAGGTATTTTTTTTCCAATTATAAAGTACAAAAATCTGGACTACTTAGTAAGAACAGCTGAAAATGCTCAGAGTAGCTTATACTTGCTAGAATTGGGCTTAAGTCTTTATGGCATTTTTTCTCTCTACAGTTTATTAGATAAAATCTACTGTGTAGTAAGTGTCTGGACAACTTATTTAGACCACTTCAGTTGTCTTTTAACTACTTGGTAGGTATAATTTCTCAAATCCTTGCAGCAATTTCTTTAATTGATTTCTTTAATACAGGAATTGGAAAGACAGAAACACACCTGCAGTGTTCTACAGCATAAGCTGGATGAACTTAAAGAGGGCCTTCGACAGAGAGATGAATTGATAGAGGTATGCTCATATGAGTGTAGGATAGAACCTGTGCAAATAAATGTGGTGTAAGATTTGAATGGTAATCATGCACAAAACAGGATTAAATACTATCTTGCATTTTTAAGAAATAATTTATCTTGTTGTAGTGTGTAGAATTTAAGCTACTGATCCTCCTAAATTTATGAGGCTGAAAATGTCTCTGCAAGGTTTTCAAATGTATTACATCTTGCAAAGCCTTTAATTCTTGTGAGAAATTGTGGTTCTTTCATGAATGTTCCTAGTATCTTTTCTTTGTTGTGAGGGCAGAATTAATATTTGTGTGGCCAAAATAATTTTCCATAGCTAAAAATTCTGATGCATGGATAATACTAAATGTTATCCTTTGCCTTTCCCAAAAGTTTCCATTTCAGTTATTTCAGATTTTTGTGAGTATCAACAATTGAAGTTTGCCATACTGATATTTGTTTGCTTACCCATCAAGTGTAATACACAGCAATACTGGTCAGCAGGTTATTGGGCCACAACCATGTTACTGGGTGTGCAGTGTGTTCTTTTCCCCTCTCACCTGGTTCTTTTTCCCCTTTTCCCGTTTGTTTCTGGAAACAAACCCACCTGCTGTGAAATCCCAGAGTTATTATCAGTCTTCATTTTAAAATGGTCCACAAAGATATATATATATATATATGAATGTATATTGTCAGTGTATAATTAGGTGTCCATTTCCCAATTATTTTAGTTGGAACTTGTAGTTCAATTATTAGATAATTTTCCCACTATCTCTTCATTGCAGTAAAAGTTTATTATCTTTAAGTGTATAGGCCAAAGTCTCCTACTGTTATTTTCAAAAGCTGTGTAACAGTTCATTGATCCTTTATTTTTACTATATTCTTGTGGTCTCTAGGTAGGTACTGTAACTCAAAATGTTTTCTGAAAAGTCCCAGTTCTGTTTTAGAAGTATTATGCTTCATGAACTGGAGTTGATATGACTTAATAGCAGAACAAAAGGATTAAGATTATACTAAGTATCAGCATTTTGAGTTAGCATAAATGCTGACAACCAAAAGCCCGAAAAAGTTCTATTGTGGCTCTGTTGCTTGCTCTGTTATCTTTGACTTCACTGAGAATTAAAGAACAGCTGTGCGTGTTCTTGTTTGGGGTTTTGCTTGGGTTTAAGTATATGAACCAAGAATATACAGTAGATTTTTCTGGAGTGTTCACTTTGGTAGAATGTAGCATGTGTCAAATAGCCACAAATATATTCAGTCCCTTTGTGGGTTTGACTTGTATTTACCACCTATTGTGTCTTTTCCTCATCTATTAACACTAACGAAAGACATTGTCTTCTGTTCCCAGATGTAAAATCAAATTCATTCCTTAAGAAGGAAAAAAATTGTGTCTAGCCCTTAAAGTTCTTACGTCATCTTCATAGTTAAGCATTTAATTATGTTCACAGGGGAAGCAACGAAATGCACTGATAGTCAGCTAAAAACGTAGGACAGCACTTGATACATATTCATATAGTATCAGAAAGCAGTCAGCAATTTGCTTCCCGGATGTTTGATTCAAACTCCTTTCTTTATACTTTCAAGAAGATTATTTTATTTTGTAAAAAATTAATAAAACGAATTGTTAACTATAATATTCAGTTTCAAAGGGGACTTGAAGGTATTGGAAAGTACAGCAGGGTAATTGTTTCTATCCACAGACAGCAGTGGGAACAGTCACTAAAGAAAAGTAACTCTAGCTGCAGTGAGTTTTCCCAACAGCAGTGATTGAATAGAATTAAGTACCATTCTCTTGCATGAATTAATGACAAATATATTACATTAAACTGCACACTGTTTCTGTAACTTCATGCTCATAAACTCTTTGGTTGACTTTAATTACTTAGTTTCCTTTATCTATTTTAATGTTTGGGATTTTTTTTCCATTTCCTTACTTCTCTTTCCTCTTTTATTCTTCCCTCATCCTATTTACCACAGGCGAATCAACGTATGCAGGAGAATATAGACTCCATAACCAGGGAAGTGTTTGATCTCCAGGAGACAATTAATTGGAAAGATAAAAAAATAGGGGTATGAATGAAATATGGGAGGAAAGCTAATTTTTTTAATTTAGAAGTAGATGGATGCCCTCTACACCCCAAGGAATTCTGTGTACTCCAGAGAAATTAAGGCCACTCTGAACTTAAATGAATAAAATGTTTTGCAGTCTTTCTCTTCTTCAGAAAATGAGCCACACTTTACTTGAATAATGATCAGTAGTACTAATTAAATCTGTAACATGAACTGTTAAACATACAAATTTACAAATTTTTTTGCAAAAATTTTGATGGCATGCCTAATGGTAAAAGATGTGATCTTGAATTGACTTCTACAACCAATTGTAGAATCCAATTCCAATTGTCCATTCCTGTATTGCACTTCTGATCCTTGTATAATTGGTTAGCTTGGATGCAACACTGAACCAAGCTGGTTTTCTGATACGACACATGAAATACTTTGGGTATTGAGAATCATAATTGAAACAGTGGTTGTAAGTGACCTCTTGAGAAGCATCCCATAATGTTCCTGTGTAGGAAGGAGGGTGGTATAGAAAGAACTGTGCTGATACTATGCAGCTAATGTAGGTCAGGCAGGGTTTGTCAGCTTTGCTTCTGGGCAGGCAGAAGTCATAGAACTGAGTCAGCCTGACCATCGGTGATGACTACATGTCTTTGAACTTGAGGCTGTTCTGGGACACAAGTAGATTGCCTGGTGGCAATAGGGAATTGGAAAGTCTTTAAAAAGGAATTGTTTGCCTCTTGACAGCTCAGGGGTCATTTCTCTCTACCTGAATTTTATACCATATTTCAATACATGCAGATTTCTTTGAAAATTGTTTTATTTGCTGGAGTTCAAGTCACCTTGAAAAGTTGCCTTTTAATTGGTGCTGGCCAGTTCAAAAACTAGGCTGTCTTACTTTTTTCATGTTTCAGTCTTTCTCTTCCATCACAAAAAAATTTCATCATTATAAAGTTCTCTGAACATTCTTCTGAAAGCTTTTTATCTTTAATTTACCCTATTCTTACCATACTTACTTCTCATATTTGTATATTGGACCGTCTCAATTTGTGCAATATTTTTATGTTCTTTCAAATACATTGCCAGAATCAGTACGAGTATATCTGATATTCAAATATACCTACCAGCCAGAATGACAAGAAAGATAGATGTATTTTCCTTCAGCCAAAATTGCCCTGCAAGTTTATGTTCTTGCAAACACCATAACTGGTTATTTTTCTAGTTAGTTTATTTTTTTTTTAATTCTCAGAATTGAACTGTCTTAGAGAAGAAAATGTAAAAATGCTGCTCTTTTCTTTCTCATACTATAAATATTTACATAATTTTCTTAGCTCACATTCTTTGAGCCTTTCTCTTTCCTACTGCTAATTTTTACTCTATTTCAGCTTTAGATGTCTCTGCAAAGCTTCACAATGTAGTTTATAACTAAAATTGTACCCTAAATTTACAATGTATATAAGATATTTTAGCTGTTTCAGGAAAAGAAAAGGAGGCAAACAGAACAAAATAGCACAAGTTTGTTTTAAACCTGCCTTCTTATGTTGTCCTGTTTCTACAGTGCTTGAAATTTGTGGTTATATTTAATCTTAAATTAGATCAGTTTGAGGACACTGAGTTACAGCATTGGGTTATATTCCTGAAATATACAGTCATTCCACTGTTTAGTGGCTTCAACTTTTCATTTAGTAATGGCAGCTCTGAATTTGGTATAAAAGTTACGAAGATTTTTGGAATATGTAGAAAAAAGGATTCCAAACATCTCTGGATTCTGGCATATTATCAGATTTTGCTCATATAAGTATGGAAAATCTGTCTGCAGAACTTTGTTGTCCTGATTTCTGTTTCCTGCCCCAACAGAAGAATTGCAGAGTTAGATTTTGTGCAAAATCCATGTAATTTGAAATTAAACCCTGAGTGTACAAACATTAGGATTTTTACTGGTTTTGAGTAATGATTACTTAGATCTACATAGGTAGAAATACATAGTTGTATCACTTTCACTTCCTCCCCCAACAGAATTTTCTGATTTCCAACACTTGTGTTACTCGGGGGTAAGGATAGAAAATATGTTTAGGGAAGGTCAACATCATCACAGGACACTCTCAAGTACACACAATCTCTGTCTGTGATTCTGGGCTGCTGTGTCCATTCTCTCAAGTGGTGAGCTTACTTCCCCTTCCATCTCTTCCACTGTTCTTTAAAAATTAAAAAGATGTATGTGTCTTTCAAGTAGAGTACAAAATTATGTAATGATTAAGGTTCTTCATGCTATTTATAATGTCGTTAGAGATCTAGTGTGTGCTAGGAAATAAAAGGACATCTTACAGATTTTTAAATTAAGATGTCAGCTACTGTTTTCACACATGTTGAATTACCTTTATTTTAAATGTTACATTTACATGTGAATAAATCAAGTGCAACAGCACTTGTCAAAATTTTCTGTTGAAATTTGGCAATGCTTTAAAATATTGCTCTAGTATACAGATTCTAGATTATTATTAAAATTCACCATACTGAAGTTACATGAGGCAAGTACAGTACAAATGTGTACACCTTCATTTCTTTCATAGTATCAGTCCATTCCTACACATTCATGCATAGCATAGGGTTTAGTTGGATCATTTTCTTGGCCAAAATGTGCGTGTACTTTGGCACTTGCTATATGGTGAGGATTTTTTTTTGTGTGTGCAGTATTGTATGCTGGCCACTCAAGTAGAGGTGTCCAACTAACTGCCAGGTAACCTCTCCAGCTTAGTTAGGCAGACCTATCTACACCTGCATTGCACTTCTAGCTGACATACTTTTTTGCACTAAAATAGTGCTATTACTGTTTGCTGCTTTTTTTTTCCTCTAAAACTGATTGCTTGGTGTTGTAACCCGTAAGCAACTAGTAAATAAACTAGTATTCATGAATGGATACATTTAAGGTCTTCCATGATGTATGATTTCTACTTCTGTACCTTATAAAAGGTAGAGAAATTAATTCAATAGATGTAATGTTTTAGGATCTTTGCCATTTGAGTTTCAGCAAATTTTATTTCTTGCTGCAGAGTACCTGTATGAAGAAGAATCACTCTTTTGGTACTCAACTTAGTTTATCAAAATTTACCAAAAAATAGAATTCACTGAATAAAAAAAAACTCCCAAAAAATCTAAGACTTGTCTGGAAAAAAAAGTAGTAACAAATGCAGCATGAAGTTAGATATGCAAGTTGTAGAAGGCAGTTATCAGAGATGTATGTTACTACATATTTAAAAAGCGCTTTTAATTTCTTTATTTGTATTGAGCTATTTGCATTTACTTGTAGAAAATCTTTCTGCTGTCTGTCATATGCTTTTTCTCTGTGCCATTCTTTTTCTTGCTATCTGCCTGAGCCCAGGCCCTAGAAAGACAGAAAGATTACTTTGACTGCATTAAGAATGAGCGAGATGAGCTCAGAGAGGAGTTGGCTGACCTGAAGGAAACAATGAAGAGAGGACAGGTATGTTGGTAGTAGTTACTTTGCAGTAACAAATCCAGGAATGGGGCATGAAATCAAGGTCAGTAAAGAGGAGGAAGAATGGTTACTATTCTTGTGCACTCTGAAAACCTGACCTTAGGGTAGGACAAATGGTCCATATCATTGTAATTGTTTCACTGAACTTGAAAAGCTCTTTAAAAACTTATCTGTTGATTTATATTTTAGCACTTCTGTTGTATGACTAGTTTATTTTTTGTTTTGCACTTCTAGAAACATGGATTAGTTATAATTCCAGATGGCACACCAAATGGTGATCTAAACCATGAATCAGTGGTTGGTACAATAACAGTTGTATCCCAGGAAGCTGCTCAGGTCTTGGAATCTGCAGGAGAAGGACCACTAGGTAAAAGTATAGTAGCATACTGTATAGAGTTTTTGAGGGCTTTGTTTCCTCTCGTTCACAGTGAGTGTGACTTGTATTTGCAGGTGCAAGCACCTGTGGTGCTTCTGGAATATATGCTTACACAACTTTCAGGATTGATTTTAATTTTTTGTTTGTTCTGAGTAAGAAGACAGATGTATCTGTCTTCTGAGTAAGAAAAAATAATATGTGCTTAGATGTTTGAAACGAATTAGTTCTCTTGGTCCAGTTTCTGTTTGAATACCGATGGAAAACATCTTGCTTTAAAAGTGTTGTTTTTTGGATTAGTATGTTTTACATTGTGTTTCATGAAAATAATTCTTTAGAAGTATACGTAATCAATGAAAGAACATCAAGTGCAGTCTTCCATCACATTCATTAGGAAAAGAAGTTTTAAAAGCATTCAAAAAATGACAGGGACAACAGACGCACTAATTGGGGTTTTGGGGTTAAGTTACTTTAACTTGTTTTTATCTTTAGGTTGAGCAAGTTATTGCATGCAAGGTCAATCCTCTGTAAAACTCTGTTAACATGTAGAAAAAAACCTCTATATAATTGAATTATACTTGTACATAATATATAATAGTTACATAATTTTATATTGACAGAAATTAGACTTGATACCTATTTCTGCTGTGGCCTCCCAGTACAAATGTTATTATGCTTAATTTCTGTCAAAGTTACCATTTCTAAGGGAGCTGCTCTAGTCTTAGCACAGTGTTGCTTGATTGTAGTAATGACTTGTAGTCATTACTGATCTTTTGACTAAGTAGGAATATTTGCTAAACTCTTTTGCTGTTTTATAAACTCTGACATCTTGCTTTTAGAGTTGTTATACTAATAAACAGTGTGAATGATGTATTTTTCCCTTTTTTCTGCTATTAACTGAAGGTTTTTGTGTTATTAGATATCAAAGTTTTGCAGTCCCAGTGCTATTAGCTTTGATGAGCATTTCATTTGGAATGGAACAAAAAGTTATGAAAAACATATTCTTAGTTACAGATTTCTCTGACTTTTAATTGGATTCTTTGGTTTTAGATATCAGGCTACGAAAACTGGCTGGAGAAAAGGAGGAATTACTCTCCCAGGTAAAATAAGTTACTAATTTCAGAAGTAGACCTTTGTGTATCATTTTGCAGACTATTTATATATAAGTTATAAACAACTGTTAAGCACAAAGGTGCTTTATCAGATATGTAATCACTAAAGGAAAATGAAATACTCATTTTACCTTGCTGACTATCAGGAATTAGCAGCTCCTCTTGCTGTTGTCCTTATGCATGGGACTTTGATCTTGGTTGGTAAAGAAATTTCATTTCACTAGCTGGTTAGCTGAAATCTAACTTGTTCCTGAGTTTACTATTAGTGCATATCCTTAAAGCTCTTCCCTTCCCTTCCCTTCCCTTCCCTTCCCTTCCCTTCCCTTCCCTTCCCTTCCCTTCCCTTCCCTTCCCTTCCCTTCCCTTCCCCTTCCCTTCCTTCCCTTCCCTTCCCTTCCCTTCCCTTCCCTTCCCTTCCCTTCCCTTCCCTTCCTTCCCTTCCCTTCCCTTCCCTTCCCTTCCCTTCCCTTCCCTTCCCTTCCCTTCCCTTCCCTTCCCTTCCCTTCCCTTCCCTTCCCTTCCCTTCCCTTCCCTTCCCTGTCCCTTCCCTTCCTTCCCTTCCCTTCCCTTCCCTTCCCTTCCCTTCCCTTCCCTTCCCTTCCCTTCCCTTCCCTTCCCTTCCCTTCCCTTCCCTTCCCTTCCCTTCCCTTCCCTTCCCTTCCCTTCCTTCCCTTCCCTTCCCTTCCCTTCCCTTCCCTTCCCTTCCCTTCCCTTCCCTTCCCTCCCCTTCCCTCCCCTCCCCTCCCCTCCCCTCCCCTCCCCTCCCCTCCCCTCCCCTCCCCTCCCCTCCCCTCCCCTCCCCTCCCCTCCCCTCCCCTCCCCTCTTTCTTTATTGTCTTGTGCCGAAATATTAAAGTCAGTAGAATTACACTCTCATAAACTCAAGTGGC
Organism: Setophaga petechia; assembly: GCA_024362935.1. Classification (NCBI taxonomy): domain Eukaryota; kingdom Metazoa; phylum Chordata; class Aves; order Passeriformes; family Parulidae; genus Setophaga; species Setophaga petechia. The sequence continues at coordinate 11,418,301 of JANCRA010000026.1, read as the reverse complement.
ATTTTCTTCAAAATTGCTGAGTGATACTATTTCATTGATCATTTTGGTAGCTCAACGAAAATTAATATTAAAATAATGGTGTTTTGAGAAGTATGGACTCAAGGGAACATATAGCCATTGAGCAATTGTTAAGAATTGTTAAGAAATACTACAGTTTTTGCTCTTTTAGTTTAAGACATTGCAAATTTAAACCATTGTTGTCAACATTTGGATTTGCTGTGAATGAACCTTAATTATAATATAGATACTTTTTTGGACTGCCAATAAATTATAGTATTAAATGTATATAAATACGTAAGCACATATTTATCACTGTATAATTAAAAAATCACTGATCATATGTTTGATTTTTACCATGAATGGGGGTTTTACAAGTTAAGTCACATACTGCTAATCTGTAGAACAATATTTTTATAAGAGTGTCCAAAAAATAGCTCCTACTTCTTTCATAATGTCCATACAGAGGGCACATAGCTGAGAAATCTATGTTCCCTCACTACTGGAAAAGCTGAGAGACAGCTGCTGTAGCATGAAATGGAACTATTAAAGACTAATATGCACTACAGACTTGCCTAGGACCGTTGTTTCCAGGGGGAGTATGAGAGAGGGCCCCCTGAAAAAGCCATGGATTATTGTCTGTAAACTCACTAGGATAGTGTTCAATATCTTTGTGTGTATTTAGAGTGGGAAAGATACACAGTAGAAGAAATCCATAAATAGAGTTTAATGCCATCTCCTCTTCTGAAAAGTAAGCTGTGTTAGTTACAAGGTGCTCCTGCACTGTGCAGATATCCCTGCAGTACTGACCAAAGTGGTGGGCTTGGGTTGTGCATTAACATGCAGAGTGCACTTGCCCAGTGATGGGGATGGGTCTACAGCCACAGACCTCAGGGACTGACTCCCCTGCATCGCTCTGCTATTCTTGTTTACAGAACCTTCTCAGCCAGTGGCATCTCAGCACTACTCTGCCTTTTTACCATTGAACATTTACATACACAAGTACTGAACTTCTGGGAGTCTTTTTTTCATAAAGAAACACTTCCTTTTTCAGGTTAGAAAACTGAAGATGCAGTTAGAAGAGGAACGACAGAAATACTCTAAAAGTGATAGCATGAATCCAGATACAATAGACTTGGAGAATGGCTCTGACTTGCAGCTAATTGAAATGCAAAGTAGGTATATGGTTACTGTTCAGTTATTCTTCTTGCAGAGAGGATTCCCATCTCATGTTGTGCACTAGTGGTATGAGTGACCATACTGTTGAGCTGATAGGTTTTTGTTGATATATGTCCTTGCATGGAATTCTTACTGCACAATACCTTAAAAATCTGTAAAAACTCTTTCAGTGTTGAAGAACAACATTCTGGGAATTTATTTTTCAGTTGATAACCTTGCCTGGAGTGGGTGGCACTACTTGGATATAATTTTTAGACAACAGAATTTCAGACAAGATTTTTTAAAATACCTATTCTATGGGATGATTTTGTTCAATCTTTGCTATAGAAACCTAATCCAGAAGACTACTGTCCTGAAGCAAAACATGAAAATTTCTTTAACTTAATATTTAGTGTTGCTTCATAGAAGCATAAGATGCTTTTCATTTCAAGCAAGCTATTCAGCTGAAAACTTGTTTGACAGACTGTCATTTAGTATGCTTGTGTATAATGAACATGAAGAAAGCACTGGCAATGTGAGGGCTCGAATGTAACACCAAAGTAATTTGTAAAGCTCCTTAGAGTTTGTCAGTCAGGTTCAAGCCTTGTGCTCCTTATTCAAATATTACTACAAATGTCTAAGCTGAATGCTGCTGAATGTTTACTGTGGTCTGGCATTTTGCAGTGTGTGTTGATTATTATGTTGATTCTGTTCTCTAAGGAATTAGTTTGCTTATCTAAACATGTGTTTTAAAAGGTGTGTATCTCATTGGTGCACCTGAAATGTAATGCCCTCTTTATAGAGACAGTAGTTATGTTCTCTAAATAAAAGAAAATTATTTCCTTTCCATACTCTTGTAGATTGCTGAAAGAACATTTACCTCTTTATGATCCTGGGTATGGGCTTCTCAATAAAATGGTCTTTTACTGAATTTTATTTAAAAGGGAGTTAGAGAGTTGCTTTGACTAATATATTCATGTCAATTTTTGTCTAGGAGATGCCAACAGACAAATTAGTGAATACAAATTTAAGCTTTCAAAAGCTGAACAAGATATAACTACTTTGGAACAAAATGTAAGTATCTTTTTTAATGTTTGTTATTACACTGCACACTTTTGCAATACTTTTTTCAACAAAAACTATGAAAGCATATTTCATAATTTGATTTACTGTTTGGTATTTAGTTTGCATAGAATGACACCACATTTTTTCATATGTCCTGCAATTAAATACCTGTGCACTGCAATTAAATACCTATGCACAGCCTAACCATAAGATAAAATCTTATGGTGCTGAACTATAAAATCATGTTATTGACTTACAAAGTGTGATTGTTTTCATAGAGATATAACTCTCACTTTAGAGAGTAAATTTTGTATCTTCCACAGTACAACCTTCTTACTAGTCATTAAATTATATAAATTGGTTTTCTTGTACTAGTAGCTTCTTTATAATCTGCCATACTTTTGTATTTTAGTAACTGAATTACAGTTTATTACCTAAAGAATTAAATGAAAGATTGTAATTTAGATCACAGATGCGTATCTTTTCTCTTTTGCACATATTCAGTCTAGTAGCCTATCATGTGGATTTAGGGGTAGCAGGGAGCTGTACATAGAACAATCCAGCCAGTGGGTTTTAACATCTGCAGGTTGCAATCAGGATTTGTCTCTAGTCCTCTCCTTACTGCTGAACTCTGTGCTTGGGCTCAAGACCTCTTTCATCATGTCCTGATAACAGTCTGCTTTCTATTTTGCATTTTTTCATACAGTTTCTGCTTTTCAACTTTCCACTTTCATTTTTAATCCCATTCTTGATTTTTTGTATTCCAATTCTTCTCCCTCTGCTTAGTTCTTTAACCTTCTGTGTCTTCTCAACTGTGTCTTTGGAAGAGCAGCTGGTGGCAGGTGAACTTCAGGTGGAACACCTGAGTTAAATTCCTTTTGTCTTGTTTGGGTTTGCAGATTGGACGACTTGAGGGACAGGTTGCAAGGTATAAAAATGCAGCAGAAAATGCAGAAAAAGTAGAAGATGAACTCAAAGCTGAAAAAAGGAAGCTTCAGCGAGAGGTAACATACTTGGTTCCTTTTCCAGCTGTATGTTCCTTTCTGTCTTAAGCTGCTCTGTCTTTTGCCTCCAAGCTCTGATTTGTTGTAATCTTTGATTACATCTTTTAATTGTTTTTTAAGATGACCTTCAAGTCTCAATATAACATTCACAAGACACCTAGCATGTTAAAGTAATGCTAACTACGATTCACTGCTGTACTTCCTTGAAAGGAAGCATCTAAATGGTATTTTTTTCTAAATGTGATAGCTTGTAATATTTTAAAGTCGTCCTACAAAGTATTGCTAGAGAGATGAATGGTCCCTATGTCAAGTGACAGCCTGGGAGTTTTCCAGCTTGGATCTCACAGGATTCTGGGAATAAGCTGTATTTAACTGAGCTGTTGATCATTCTTGCTTAAGAGCTGCTGCATCACTAGCATGATGCCTGCTACCTGTGATGGGAAAACGTATCTGTATGCAAGTAATAATGGTGGAGAGTACTTTACCTTGCTCTAGGTAAATTTCTTTAATGTAATAGGAGGCTGCAGGCACCTAGATCTTTTAGAATGAATACACTTCATGTTTCAGTTGCTTCACAATTATTTTTAACAGTTTCATTCTGTTTCATCTGCCTGCAGTAATGGAAGTTATATCTTAACTTCTGTGGCACTCTTATGAAACATAATACTTTTATTCCTCTTATCAAGCTTGAGAACAGCACAAGGTCCAAATAAACTAAAGTGATAATAACTTTTTTTCATTTTATAGTTAAGAACAGCACTGGATAAGATAGAAGAAATGGAGATGACCAATAGCCATTTAATGAAAAGGCTGGAGAAGATGAAGGCAAATAGGACTGCGCTTTTATCTCAACAGTGAAATGGAAATTGAAAATACAATGCACTGCTCCTTGAATAACTAGTCCCTAGCTTGTTTATAAATACAGACTTTCAGTGGCACAACCTATTTGAACACTGAGCTGTTCACTGGTGGTTTAGTTTCATAATTAAATGACATACTTTTTGTAATTTATGAGAGAATGAAATGTAGTTTGAATTCCCATGTGAATGACAGCAGTTTTTCAGTAGTGTTTGATTCTAGAGTCAAAGACGGAGCACAATGCTGTATGTTTCTACAACTGTGGAATCAAGTTTACTCATGATCTCTTTTGGCTGCTTTAATGATGCTTGATGCTCAGAGACAGCTGCATGAATTCAAGACACTGTTATGAAACTAACATATACTTGCCTAAGACATCACACAGCACAAGTGCCTTTTATCTGGTGCAATTTAGTCTTCATTGTTGAAATAACCTTTGAAACCAGAAAGCATTTTATTTTAAGATACATTTGGGGTATTCCCTAAACTTTATACATTTTGAAAATACATTTTTTAAAATATTTAAATTTATAAGAAAAATAGGGACTGTATATAAAGATCGGCTTCTTTTGCATGGGCACATCTGACTTCTGTGTAATTTTGTCAAATACTAGCCCCTGATACTCTTAGCATTAAGAGCAGAAATTTAAAAACTGAAGTTGTACACCATCAGATTGTGTCATCTGCTTAAGTGCAAATTGAAATTTTATAGGGGTAAGAAGGGGGTGAGAAATGTGGCTAAGGAGTTTATTAAACGGACACTTTACTGACCAAAAATGGATGTTTTGCGTTTTCTTTTGAATACGGAGATGCTAACAGGACAGAGGAAAATCTGTAGAATAATAAGATCTGATCTTCATGTTCTTAACAAGTATCTTTCTGCCTTTGAAAGAGTGAGTTTGAATTTTTTTTTTCTTAACCTAGTCTGCTACTGTTTGACAGTACTGCCATGAAGCAGAGGAGCTGCACAAGGAAGAAGGTATTTTCTGGAATGGTGTGGTTTTTTTGTCTGTGGCATACTCCCTGTAGACAGTGAATACTATTAAGAACTTTGACTCTTTGAGCTGGCACATCACAAGTAGGACATCAGTAGCACCTGCCGTGGCAATTTTGAAGTGTTTGAAGTGGCACTGCCCCTGTGTTGAACTTTTCATGAGGCCACAAGGAGAGTTGGTGTGAGAAGAATCACTCTTTCGGACTTGTAGCAGGTATTTTCTGCCTTGAAATTGCTACTCTTCTGGGAGCATTTCTCAAAGCAAGGCAGATATCAGGACCTTTGCAATCATGAGAGTTAGTACCTTTGCTTCACCAGAGCAGTTTTCAAAGAACAGCCATCTTGACAACACAAAACTAAAGCTTTCTGTCTCTGGATGTCTCCTGGACTTGGAAAATAAAATTCCTTCCCTGTTGAGATACCTTGTAAGTAGCAGGTCTACTTAGGCCTGTTAATTAAATAGGAGACACACTTTGGTGATCACATAGATCATTGTACAGTTAACTCTGCTTTTTGTTGTGTACTTACTCAGTAGAAATTCATAACTCTTGATTAGTTCTTAATCATAGGTATTCTGAAGATACTTTGGAGGTTTTCAGTATGTACAAAACTTCGCTAAAACCTTATTTGGTTCATTCACTTTTCATTCACTTCCTCTATACCACCCCATTGAAGCTGGACATTTTATGGCACAGGGAAAACTGCAGCTTCAGTATGAAACTGTGAGAGTAAGATAAGGACTTTTTCTGGGGTAGAGGTAAAGTATCAGTACATTCTTTCTTAAAATCAAGATTTCTAGTAGTTTTTTTAAAGAAAAGTTATTAACAGTTCTGTTAGCAGGGACATATTAATTGAAGAGATTCCAAAGTTCTTGCTACCAGAAAATTAAACCAAATTCAACAAAATATCTGGAACAAGATTCCTAATGGGAGGTACCAGGAAAAGCAATAAGAAGGAAGAAAAAGAAAGGCGTTATTATTTTGTCTTGGTCCAATATGGACATGAGAAAAAATGTAAGTAATTATGACTGACAATCGGATAGCAATATAGAAAACTTTTTAAAATTTATTTTTACCAAAGCACAATTCATTTAATCAGAACTGCAGAACCACTGTATCTGTGATAAGCAAATGAATAGAACGTGACAGTACCAGTATTGCTGGAGACCACACATTGCTTATTGGCCAAATAAGAGACAAGCATTAAGTGTAATTACCGAAAGCTTATGGAAGAAGTTACTGTATTTGGTCAGTTCAACTGGGGTTTGGTTAAAGAAAAAAGGGTAGGTTATGTTTAATTACATTACTCAGGTAATTTTATTGGTGGTTGCAAGGTGACAGAGACAATTTTTAGTGGCTCTTGGATGTAGGGTTATACCAAATTACTAGTCACAAAAGGGCATGAGGTTAGTACAAGGTAGGCATAAAGATAACTAACATTACATAATACCATTATTGAGAGCATGTTTTTTTTAACACCCAGCATGGTTTGTCCTTCCCTCATGTTCACATGGTTTTGTTTAGTCTGTGGAGGGCTCTTGGGGCTCAGTGAAAGATTTGGTGAGTGTGGTATTATGGGACAGACAGCAGCACCAAAAAGGTATGTGCTTGAGTGGCAGTTCAGGGGCACTGAAGTAGCCACTCCACTTTGAAACAAAAGTGAAACGCTTAAAAAAAAAAAAAAAAAAAAAAAATTTTGTTTCTTTACCCCCATCCAATTCCAATAAAGGTACAATTTTTTGTGTGTAAAGAGCACAAAAAATTATGCTAGAGGAAGGAGATCAAAAGCTTGGAAAAGGACAAAACAAATACTCTGCTTTCAAAAAAAAATTATTTTTGACAGCAAATAAACATCACCACCACTAAACTGATAGGTTCAGTGATGCTGTTTTGCTGTGATGAGGTTCTGGCACTTTGGGGAGAGAAACCAGAAAATGGTCAGTTGGAGAAGGCTCCTGTCCAGCCTTGCCCATTTGTAGTGCCCAGCCATGTTAGTGGCCACGCTCAGAACTCCACCCAAACCTACCAATCAGTTCTTCATTCTGAAAGAGAACAGGATGGCAGGACTAGTGCCACCTCCTTCAGTTAACCAGGAGATCAACCTCTTCACACCTGCAAGGGTGAGGGAAAGCATGTGTGCCCATTGCTGTCTTTTACTGGCCACTATGCTACTCAGGCAGTGAGGCCAGGTACCCACCTTAAGAGACCTGCTGCTGGAAGAAGACGTGATCCCAGATGATGTTCTCATCCATCTTGAAGAAGGTGTACCTGCCAGGGTGGCACTGGCAGTGAATCCATTCTGCAGACAGTCACAACACTTCCCAATGCAGTCCAGGCACCAGCTAAAATCTTCTTTCAGAAAACAAATAACAAATGCATGAAAGTAAATTAAAACTAAAAACCTGGAACAGGTTACAAGGTAAAATATTATCACTGTATCACAGGCCTGAGGAAGACTGAACCATTATCTTCAAAGAAAAAACCTCCCCACAGGTCAGGAAAAAACTCTCCTTTGCCTTTTCCAGCCCCTCTGCAAGGGCCTGCAAAGCAAACCTGTTGGTGTGTCCATTCAGAACTTCTGCCTCTGCTACCCCCAGGGGTAGAGGTTTTTGTCAGGCTTCCCCCAGCCCATGCCAGGGTGGGTGGTGAAAGCTGTCAGCAAGGCTAGGAACTAGCTCCCCTTCCACAGCACTCATGCCCTCCCCTACAAAAAAAAAAAAAAAAACAACCTGGCAACTGGCTGAAAAATTAATCCTGCTGCACCACAGCAAAGCAGGGAACCTCCAGTGGCCAGCCAGGCCGGACTGTGCAATGCCTGGGACTAGGAGCATTCCCTCTCTCACTAGGTGTAGACTCAACCTTGATTTTAACTAGGTGTAGACTGTCCTCAAGGAAGGTGCTGCAACCACAGTCAATCAGCTTTGCCCCGCTGGTGGCCAAGCCAAGGATGGTTGTGCCACAGGATGCTACAGTTTTACTCCAGGTTGCTGGAAGACCACGAAGTCAGGGATCTGCAGTGGAGATGTTCCCCCTTTTCTGGTCTGTGGAAACTTCACTGGACTGCCATTCTCAAATACCATGGAGAGTGCTTTGCCACTTCTGCAACTTCCCCCAGGACTAGCAGAAGCATCTCATCAGCTGTGATCCCTACTCCAGGCTACGCTTGCAGAAAAAGAGTCTGATTTTCTTGGCTTCTTAATGCCATGAGATGTGTAGAGCTGTTACTTGCTGGATCCTACTGTGCAGAGGGATGGATCTTTGCCATCTCTTGGAGTAGTGAATGTCCTGTAGCCATGAATGGTTGAAAAGGTCTTCCAATGATGACCTGTATAAGGGGCAAATGGATTAACACCATTTGACAAGGTGCTGGCACTCTGGGAAGAGCAATCAAAAAGCTGCTGGATGGGGGCCCCGTCTCTTCAAGGGTCTGCAGTGTCCAGGCTGTGTCCAAACCTTCCAGTCTCTGTTTTGCAGAGCGGGATGGTAGGACATGTGCCAGCTCCACCAGCTAACCATGGGAAATCAATCTCCTCTGTAGTTGCAAGAGGAGGATGCTCATATACCACCTGTAATCTCCTAACACTGTTATTCCCCCTGTGAGGCAAACCAGGTACCAGCTCAAGACACCCATGGCAGGAAGAAGATAATGGCCCAGAATAATGTCTTCATCTCTGTTTAAGGGATAGAATCTGCAGACCGTGTCATAGAGCAGAATGGCCAGGGACCAGATCATCACTGTATGTCCATGGTAGCAGAGGAGGATTATCCTCCCCTCAGGTGGGCTGTACACCTGCTTTCCTGTGAGATACAGATGGAACTCATCAGGTGCACACTGCCTTTGCCTATCATCCCTGAGGATGCAGAGACTGCACTGGTGGAATACAGTGTCACCTGCTGTCTTCTTGCCAGCACCTGACTCTTGTTGACAAACTTTAGGTTGTAAAAGAAAGCCCCTGATGCTGAAAGAGGGCAGAGTGAGCCCCAGGAAGGCAGGGAAAATGCCCATGTAGGAGTAGGGAAAACACTGCCATTTATCTGCCCTCACTCCTGCATTGGTCAAGAAAAATATCATAGGCCAAGGCAGGAGGGGGTAGAGCATCACAAATCCTTCCATACCTGCAAATGAAAGTTGCCAGCACAAAGGTTTTGCAAACACACCTCTGCTAACCTCCACAGGTTTTGTTGGGCTGTCTCCCCCCACATCAGTCCCAGCTGGCTCCCATTCTACAAAATCCATCCTCACCCACCCCAGCAAAGGCTGCCCTTTTGTGCCTGACCAGGCCCTAGTGTGGGCTCACCTGAAAACTAGGTACATAGCATGCCCTTTAGATTTGTTCTGCAACTGGAATCGATCAGTTTCACCCCACTGGTGACCAGGTTGAGGATGATGTTTTCAGCCTTGACGTTGCATGCAGTGCAGGACCCCTTGATTGGTGTAGGGAGAGCCATTAGGGTTACAGGCCTGTAGTTTCCAGGATCTTCCAGCCCTTGTTGTAGATAGGCATCTTTGCCAGCTTCGTGTAACCTGGGACCTCCCCAGTTATCCAGGACTCCTATAAATGATTGACATTGGCTTGTTGAGCTCTTCCACTAGCTTCCTCAGTGTCATGGTGGGCAGTTGTCCAGAGTGCCTCAACATTCCCGAAGAAGCATCGTGAAAAAGACACCTCGGTGGCACAGGCACATCTGTACTCACATTGAGTGATTTTAGCTTTTCTGTGATCCAGGCATTGCAGAAGGTGAGACAGAGTCCTTGTGTGGGGTTCCAAGGAGAGCTTTATTGAGCATCTTCCTCAAAGGGATCCAGGGACAAAGACCCACTCTGTCAGGGAAAGCAGGGGTTTATATATGGATTTTGAGAGGTGGGGCAGAACACCAGGGCCAATGGGATGAGGGCACAGGTGTGGAGCGAGGGAGAAGGGCCAATGGGATACATTGAATCTGCATGTTGCAGGAAGGCATGCTGGGAGAAGCCTTTTTCCTCACCCTAACAACAGTAGTTATTGCTTGAGGGGTTTTCCCTCCAGGGGCGCATTGGGGACTCTTCCCCTGTTGGCCTCCACACCTCAGTATCCTTGAGTGGAAATCATCCTGTTGCATAGACTCATGAATGCCCAAGTGGCATAGCAGGTTGCTGACCATTACCTCCTGAATTATGGGGGATTCATTTCTGCTCCTGCCGTGCTTCTGTTCCTGTCGTCCAGCTTGAGGGACAGGGTACCTGGAGAACAATGGATCTTGCTATTAAAGAATGAGAGAAAAAAGGTATTAAGTATCTCATCCTTTTTAACCATGTTTCCTCCTACATCCAATAAGGGAGGGAGATTCTCCTTAGCCCTTCTTTGTTGCTGGTGTATTTGTGAAAACATCTTTTGTAGTCTTTTATGACTGAAGCCATATTAAGTTCTACTTGGGCTTTGACGCTTCTAATTTTCTTCCTGTATCCTTGTACTCTTCATGAGTTATTGAGCCATCTTCCTGAGTTCCAGCCAAAGTTCTTTTTTTCAGCCAGGCCAGTATTTTTTTTCATGGTTTATCTTTCAGTACATTGGGGATAGCCTGGTCTTGTGCCTTTAAGGTTTCCTTCTGGAAAAATGTTCAGCTTTTCTGGACCCCTTTGCTTTCTCAGGATTGCCTTCCAATGGACTATGTCAACCAGTGTCTCAAACTGGCTGAAGTCTCTGCCCTCCAGAAGTCCAGGCAGCATTTCTGCCTTGGACTTACTTTCCTTACTTCTCCAAATAAGGAAAGCTGTATCATTTTATGATCCCTGTGCACGAGATGGTCTCTAACTGTCACACTACCCACCAGTCCTTCACTGTTTAGAAACACAGGTCCGGCAGAGACTTATCCAGTTGGCTCACTTACCATCTTCTTGTAGAAATAATGTTTGTTATTTTTCATTTTAGAAATGTCTCATGTAATGATGATTGACCAATAGAGATGGACTTTCCTATCATGTTCGAAGTGGCGCTTTCATTGCTTTTAAGGGATTTGTATATCAGGATTTATATCAGGATTGTGTTGTCTGTTGAAGCTGGTAGTAAATGTGTTAGGAAATATAGTGGAGAGCTGACGGTGAATCTTATATAGCTTCAGGGGTTGCTTTAATTGTACTCTGCCAGGTTCTATAGACCAGTCTGGGCATAGGGAAGCCAGTGCACTGTTTTCCTCCTGTGTTGTGGCTGTGTAAGCACCTGTGTGTAAGGCTCTAATAAAAGGAATTTACAGTGGTTCATGTACCCTGGGTTAGACACTTGGGAGAAACACTGACCAGATATTCTCAAAAGGTCAAAACAAGACAAAAGTTTACTGGAAAACTGTAGAAAGTCAGGGAATTTTGGCAAAAGATTTAGTGCAACATCAAATCAACATTAAACACTGCTCAAAACATTAATTTGGCCCATTAAATTTAGCAGTTTTTAAACCCATTCAATGTTAAGTTACTCATAATGTTTCAAGAAGAGGGAACTAGAATGCAGAAAGACAGGAAATATATAGAAAAGCTCACATATGAAAGATATAGAAAAGCCAACTCCTGCAATCCAGCAGCATTCGGATACAAACTCCAAGAGAAAGGTGTGCACTGGCCTCATTTTATACCTTAGATACCTCTTGTCCTTCCTGGGCCTTCCCCACAGGCAGAACTTCTGGTCATTTGACCACTCAGAAGCTGGGTTAGGCAAGAGTGGAGCACTGCCTCCTGTGTGCTGATGACTGGCAGACGCTGGAGCTAGGATACAGGCTCTAGGGGTGGGTGGTGGAGAGCAGTTCTCTGTCTTACCAGGGCAAGGTCTGACATAGCTTGCCTTCCCCCATGCATCCCTTAACACATCAATCTTTTCAGTGTATTAACTAGCCTGTCAGCTCTGATATGGCTATCCAACTAGAGCAGAAAATCTGTGGTCACAGTGACAAATACGGTTTGAGAAACAGAATCTGGACTCTGCCTTGATTTGGTGCTGATATGGATTGCCATGAAAACTGAGAGCTCTCAAAAGCTCTGCTTTGAGGCATGGGCCAGGGCGTATTTTATGGGTAGAGCCTTGCAGCAGAGATCTTCCCTGCTTGTTCTAATGAGCTTGATGCATTTGTCACTGATAAAATGTAACTTCAAAGCACCAAGGAAGTAGCCTCTATTTGTGATTTGACACTGTTAATACTGCAGTAGGTGATGTGTTAGAGGAATGTCTATTAAATTGTTTTAAGTATGTGTAGCACTGACTGGCTTTTATTTGTCTGTCTGCTACTTTTTGAAGTGATGTCCTGGTTTAGGGCAAATTTGGGAGAAAGCCTCCAAAGGAGGCTCCTCCAGGAAGCAAATCCACATGAACCCTCCCTGCAACCAGTTCAGGAAGGATTCCTTGGAGAGAAATGGAAAGAACGTGTTTATTTAACAGGCAAAGCACCTGCCAGCACACAAAATGAACAATACCAGATGACAACACTCTTTCATCTCTCTGAAAAAGACGACAAATTCAGACCATTCCTGGGAGTGGTCACTCTGTTATTGGTCCCTCTGGCCTCGGGAATGGCTGCTGCAGGCCGCAAAGTGCAAACTCTTGGTGTTTCCCAGGTCCCAGTTCGGAGCAGGTTCGAGTGGTTTCAAGAAAGGGAAATAGTCTAGGGAAAATTTGGGCTGCCTGGCTAAACTAACTAACAAGCAGGAACAAAATCAAGAGCAAAGCAGGAGCAAGAGCAAAGTGAAAGCAAGCGCAAAAAGCAAAAGCTGCACTGTGTACTGCCCTCGTCTTTGTGTCCTGCTGACTGTTGGAGGAGTGAGTAGACTGATAACTGATAACAAAACAAAATAAAGCTTCACTCTTCAGAGCCAGTTTTGAAGGTATAGAACATAATGTCCAGCATAAACAGAATGACGACTGGGGATACAAGTAACATAACGTCACCCTAGGACAAGTGGCTTCTTCCATTGTGAGGATATGGAGAGACAAGTGCATCCCAGGGTTATGGTGGCAGAGGAAAGATTCACAGCCTCATCTGTCCCATGTGAAGAGGCATGAGACTCCTCCTTTTCTGTACTTGGTAAACAGAAGTCACTCTTATGCTCAGTTTGTCCATGTTAGTCTCTGCAGTTCAGTACCTGCTGAATGTTTTCTTATGTTCTTCCATAATACAATGTTAGGACTATTGACCTAAAACTTACAGGCTTACCCCAAGAATCAGTAATTCCAGTGGAGGGTGTAAACCTGTCTGTATTATCAGAAGGATGTAAACAGAGTGAGCTCTTTCCTCATTTTTTTCACTTTAATATCCCTGCAGCCTGCAGTAACTGTTTCCTGTAACTAGAAAGCAAGCTTTGTGTGAAGCCTCCTTTAAGCATAGGAAGCCCCTTCAACCTGAGTGTGCTGCTGCTTCTCATTTCTGTGTTGGTACGCCTACGACTGTCAAGAAAGCAAGGCTGGTCTCTCTCTGGAAGCTGCTGTAGAACCTCTAGCAAATGCTGAGTATCTCATATCATATACTTTCCCTGCTCTTAGGTAATGGAGGTCCAGACTAAGTCTCATTGTTCCATATTTTTTGGTGTGCCTCTCTAACACTGGGGAGATGCAGCTCTACCCTTTAGAGGGTTTCCTTCCAGTGTGCCAAAAATAACTTGTATATCAGTAGATGATGGTAGGTACATTCAAACTCTAGATGGGGTGGTTGTTATTTCTGTTCATTGTGTATTGTTAGAAAGGGGCAATTAGTGGGTAAAATGTACATCTAGCAAAGAGCACTGTACCCATAAAATAATGATTTGAAAATATGGTTGCAGGTTTTTGCTTATGGCAGGAGATCACTGGTGGTTTGGGAGAGGATGGTGATAACCTTGCAGAAGATATATTATTTGAGGAACTAGTGATCTTGAGCAGACCATGTCTGCTCTATTGCACCTTGTACTTGAAGCCTGAGAAGTGCATAGCATTCTTCATACAGTCTCTAATGTCTTAGGGAAAGGTAAACTCCATGTGGATCAATATGTGGAATGTAATGATCCTGACCAGAGACCCCTGTGCATTGTGGAGTGGTAGTGGTTTTGGTTCGCCAATTCGAAACTTCGCCAATTTTGAGATTTCCCGGCCAATGCACCAATGAGCGTAGTGGTTTGGTGCTGGCCAATCACCAATGCACTCACTTCTTGCTGTGAGATAGGATTGGGAGAAAGGTGAAGCAGGCTCAAAACCTTAGAAGGGTATAAAGAAAAATTTATTAACAGTAACTAAAAGAAAGAGTAACGAAAATCAGGACAAAAGCTTCAGAACACTTCTCCTCCCCCCACAACCTTTCTTCCCATTGACAATGTAAAGAAACAAAACCTAAAATTTCAGTCAGTTTACCACCTCCAAAATAATCTTTCTTCAGTTCACTTAGGGAGAGAAATCCCTCCTGTTAATTTTATGGCGACTTCACAAGGAAATAAAAGTTCTCTTGTGGCTCTCAATTTTGTCATGAGTAGCAGCCGCCTGGAGAAATCTGCAATCATGAAGTCCCTCCCATTTTCCACAAGCTTTTCCCACACCTGTGTTTATGGGCCATGTCAACTTATGAGGTACTGTTTTAAAGATGAGCTGCTCAAAGGCAAAACTTCTTATTATCTATCTCTAAAATCATCTTCATCTCTGGGAACAGACGTCCTCTTCTTCTCTCCCTGGGGGCACAGGGTCTCATCACTCTCCTCTCTCTCTGTTCAAACGTCTCATAGATTACAACTACTTATCATCTGCTTACTTTGGCATGGAGGTCGTCTTTGCCCGATATCAATTTGAACACTTTCATCTCCCCATACCTTCATGCATCATAGGGAAAAAGAGTCTTTCTCCATAGCTGTTACAAGAGGATTTCAGCCCCAAGATTAAGACATACCCTCATCCCTCCCCTCTAGGACTTGACTTCTTCACTGACCTCGATGTGTTCATGTTGCTCCTTTGTATGTTTGCATCTTGTTCCGTTCTCTCACTCGAAGATGGATTGAAGCACTGCAAGAGTTAACATCTTGCCCTGGGCAGATGGTCACTCACTGCTTGCGATGGTGGGAACTGTGGCTGGGGCTGTGTCAGGATTGGCTGCATGGTTTTTGGTTTTCTCTGCATGGGCTGTGGAGCTGCCTCTAGTCTCAGCTGCATGATCTCATGTGGTGGCCGCACTGCAGGTAGGGGACCTGGTGGCATGATGTTAACAGCCATGGCCCGGCCCTGCTTTGGCCAGAGCCCCTGCAGTCTGCCATCCCCCTGCCTGGCAGCTTCTGGGCCCAGCCTGGCCAGGATTGGGCTCAGTGGGCTCCCCAGAGAGGGACCTGGCCCCACGGCTAAGCCTGCCTGGCCCAGCACAGCTGAGACAGGGACCAGACCGACCTTGTTACCTGTTCCCAGGCCGGAAAGAAAAGAGGCAGTTCCCAGGTTTCTTTCATCTTTAATGTGTTTTTTTTGCGGAGGTGTGTTCAGCTTTCCAGTGCCTGGAAGCTTTACATCACTTCCCTAAATGTCTTCCTTGCAAAACCATGACATTGGTCTATATAACACTTAACCTCAGCAGATACAGGCCTGTCCTACAGATACAAAATGGCCTCAGACTCTGTGTGCTGCACAGGTTCCATGATTGCAAGATGAAGTCAGCCAGCTCATTGTAAGTTAGTAGCTTGCAGGCAAGCTCCCACTTGTTAGCAGTGGTTACGCCACTTCCATGGTGTGGTTTCATCTATAAACACAGCAAGAAATTCTTCTATGATTATCCTTAATGAATAGAGCTATTGTTCTATAAGAAAATTATAAGATAACTCAAATGACCAAATAAAAAAGAAGAATCCCACCTATTGACACAGTCTGTCCAGCATGATGGATCAGAGGCCTGTTCAAAGCTACAGTGCCCAGTGTTCCTGCCATCTCAAGCGATGTAAGATTGCCTATAATATACTTGCCTTATAGTGTTAGTTTTAGTAAATAGCACTTCTAACTATAGTTTAGAGAGCCTGAATACCTCTGTCTCTGAATTGCTAGATGCTAACACCTTCTCATGCAAAACAGTGTTTTTACCCTGTGGATAAGTAAGCTATAGCTAAAGTATTTTTCAATTTGAAATTAGGAGTCTACAGTTAGAATTCTATCCATCTAACTTGTAATCATACTTGCAGTCTATTTTAGGTACCCTCCACAATGTATTAAAATAGAGCAAGTTCATGCTGTCAAGAGCATTTATTCTGTGGAATTCAGGGGGTCTCAGTTTATTAGGAGGATTGAGGCAATACCTTAATAATTAAGGTAATATCTTTGAAAGATAAAAGTCTACCAAGGGAGGCAGAAACCCTTCTGGAATAGAAGGTCCCTCCAAATTATTGTAAGTATGAAATTATGGGGATTAAAGAAAAAATAAAGAAATATAAAATATAGAAAAAATATAGAAAAAGGAATAACAGTTCTTTATCAGAAAATAGATAGAACAGAACAGGACAAACAACCACAGAATAACAGAAGTTTCCAACGCGCGGAGCACTTTTGCTCTCTGGGTGTAGTTATGATTGCTGCCGGCAGGGGGCGCGGGCCCGCTGCGGGCGGCAAAGCCGTCGTGCCCGACCCGGGGGCCGGCGGCAACGCTGGGGTGCGAGCGCTGGGATGCGGGAACTGGGATGAGAGTGCTGGGATGCGAGCGCTGCGATGCGAGAGCTGGGATGAGAGCGCTGGGATGCGAGCACTGCGATGCAAGAGCTGGGATGAGAGCGCTGGGATGCGAGCGCTGGAATGCGAGGGCGGAGCTGCCCGCGGGGCGCGGGCCGGCGCTAGCACGGGGCGATAGCAGGGCGTGCTCTGTCTTTCAAAAGGGTACTGCAAACTCAGGCTGGTGGCGGGGGTTCTTAACGCTGGCCGTTGCTGAGAAGTCTGAGTCCGCCGGGGGAAAGAATGCTCTCACCAGCAGCGAGCGCAGGCAGGGGAGCAGGTGGGACTCGAGCTGACCTCCTGCATAGAAAAGGAGCCTGTGAGACTACACGGCTCCCGGCGGCACACCACGCAACAGCTCCCGGTCTCAGAGTGGATGAGAAAAAAACCCATCAGCTAAAAAACCCCTGCCAAACCGCTATTCCTCTCGTCAAAAGGATTTCGTTAGTATGCCAAGGCTATCAGCCACCTCCCTTTAATTTTATCACCGACCATCCATCCCCGAGGAGCCTCCTCCCGCTTCTTCATGATGACAATGGGAAAAATTCTCTAAAAAGCCTAAACCCATAATAGGTAATAATGTAGTAGGAAGTCCATTATATCTGTTGTTTTTGTTGCAGTAGTCCCCTAACACCCATGAAAATTTTTCTTGCAGCAGAGAAGACTCAGTCAAAAGTGATTGTGAACAAAAGGTATTGTGAGATGAAGCCTCAACCTCTCATCACCATGAACCCCTTACAGTCCCCAACTCCCAGAACCCTGACACCTATACCCAATATATTTTAACTGTGGATTTAGTGGTTCACTGTGGAGTTAGTGGCAGGGTTTGCTACCTCCTTGCCTCCCAGCAGAGAGCACTGTCTGAGTAGATGAGAAATGTGGTGAGGGCTCATCAGAAGGGAAAACACAACCAGACATCAATGCTGAAATGAAGAATACCTGGAACACGAAAGACCAAAATCCATTCTCCAGAGAGGTTTCTCCATAAGGTGAGAGTTATGCTGGACAGAAGTCCAGTGTCAGTCTAAAAGCCATGGAATGGGACTGGAAGCTCTCTTTTAGATTAGCTTTTTGGTCTGAGCACTGGCTATGTCACACCTCATTCTCAGACAAACAATTTTCCTTCTGAAGTACATAGGACAGGCACTTGGACTGTATTCCAGGCTGTGTACCTAAATCCTGAGCACCTAACCCAGGTACCTAAGGTCTCTAAGGTCTACACTTCCCCTAGTCCCTCTCCCAGTAATAAATATTGTACCAGAGAGCCATCTAGAGAGCAGAGATAAGGGATCAACTGTGTTCTGACACCCCTGTGGTGAAAACATTCAGCCAAGTTGCTTTTACACATTCCAAGACTGTGCTTTGTCTCTGTATTTGCAGACTATTACATTTCTTATTACTTTGTCTTGGATAATCCACATATAAACCCAGAGTAATGCCCACTGAACTTACTGGGACGTGGTGTAGTAGGGTAACCAGACAACATTTCCCCCAGAAATTCATGGCTGGAATGGTTATGGAATTTGCTGTGAGGTAATTAAAAAAAAAAAAAAAAAAAAGCAGCCCATATTGCAGGAAGAAGCAGCTGGCCTTAACACTTCTGTGTTTGATGAATACATGGCTTGAACAGCTTTCAGTGAAGCATTGCAGAGGTGGGACCTCTACAACAGAAATGTGGCCCCTTTCAAACATGAAACAGCTATTTGTGTCTTATTGCATGTCCTCTATGGTCCTGTCCTTAGCTGGAGGGGATACATGATCAGGTTTCCCTTCTTTGTGTAGGAGTGACTGGTGAGTTGCAGTCAGGAATATTATGCCTTTAGCTTTGGAAGAGCTGCTGGACACTAAATGTATCCTTTGGCACCTTTTAGAGTTCTAAAAATTGATGTTTTTCACTTTTTATCAGTTTAATTGATGCATTGCCAGCTTCTAAGTGTTTGTTTTTTGTTTTTTTTTTGACAGCACTGTCTCATACCTTGATCATATTCACTTTGATAGTTCACCAAGGTTTCTTAGCACTCTTAATGGTGTTGGGTAGAAAGAAAAGCAAAACTATTGGTCTGAGTCATGTGGAGAGCTAATCTGCCAGGAGTCTGAGCTGCCTCTCTTGCTTGGAGATGCTACTTACTTGACTCCTGAAACCTGACAGCCCTTTGCTTTCTGACCCAGAATTTCACTGGAAGACCTTTGCTGAAGGAAGGATTTTTATTCCTGCCAAATCTTTCATTCAGAAAGCACATTCAGAATGAATGTGCTGTCAGGCTGTTGCTCTGTCCTTAAATTTGCCTAAAGGAGTGTGTCAGAGTTTAGAGAATGGCCTTTTGCTAATCTTTCTGAAGGAAGTGGATTTTTTTTCCCCCAAGAAGTAGAAACCTATAGAAATAAAATTGTCAGCTTGGGGCAGAAGTCTTCATAACCTTTCATGGCCTTTGTAAGCCTATGTGCAAATTTTATGTTTTTTTCCTTCCACTGAGGGATTTGCTTGCCTATGTGCAAATTCTGTGTGCATTTGTAAGCCTATGTGCAAATTCTATGTGTTTTTCCTTGCACTGAGGGATTTTGCAAACTTATGTGAAGATGAGCAGGTATGATCTGTACCTATTCAAGATATTCATTGTGTATTCAAATATATTCAAGATAGATGTTAAAAGCTTTCTCAAGAGGAATTAGAACTTGATAAAACAGCAAGAAACCTTGCAGTGTCTTGGTATAAGGGTCTTAAAGCTCTGCCTTGGGGTGACAAGGCATCAGGATGATGAAGAGTATAACACTGTGCAGTACCAGTGAACTGTGAATTAAGGTCTGTTTTTGACATAGAAAATGGAAGGGGAGAAACTTGGGTTACCATAGTACAGGTCATGAATTAAATAACCTATTTACTGGTCAGGATGATGACACTCCAGGTACAGTCAGTCTTTCCTGTGTGGAGATTCTTGAAATTTTATGCAGTGGCATGAATCCCTGGGAATACTGTAGACTAAAAAGCTAATGACTCAAAAGGAAAAATATGTATTTTAGTAAGCATAATCAGTGATCTGGTTTTTTGATTGCTGGTTTAATAAGGCCTCTTGGTGGAAACAGTACTTTCACCAAAAAAAGCAAATTGAAACTGCAGGACATAAGCTGTTCACATTTTAAAGATGAGGCCCAGCCTTTTGCTGTGGGTGTAGCAGTCAAACTTGAAGATTCAGAAAGTTTGGAAAACTGTATGTTAATTTTGGAAGTGTTATCCTTTTGTTCCTATATGTGTGACTGTACTTGAAGGTAGGAATGTTTTCGATTCTCCCTCCTTTTACTCCTTCTTTTCTTCCCTGTCCACATGCATGAGTCGAACAAACTGTTGTTCCTTACAGTTTAACCAGGTTAATGTTGTATGTGAATTCAGGTGTCATGCCTCATATTCCATGTGGTGGTGTAGGGCCTGTGACCACCATTATTCTGAATTTGAGAAGCTGCTGCTTGGGCCTCAGTAACAGCTTGAGCACTTTTTTTCTGCTAGTCTGCTGTAGCTGTCAAGTAAAAAGTGTTGGTTCATTCACTCTTTATGGGTATAAGAAATGAAATTACATTAAAGTATATGAAAGGTTAGAGACACATAGACTTCATATTAAATGTGAAGGGATGAGATATGTAATCTTGGTTGCTGAGTAATCATTCTCCTAGTAGCAAGTTCAAAATTCTTCTGGAAGAAGTTTATTCCTACTGTTATTTTACAATTCGAGCCTCAAAATGATTGCTAGTTTTGTTATTCTTGAAGGGGAAGGGAAAAATCTCCCTGACGTTACTAATTCATCAAGTCACATTCCTGCAAAGCAGTGCCTCATGCAGGAACTGTCTCTGGACACACTCTCCTGTGACCATCTAAACATTTTTGGGGGAGGCCTCGGAGCACTTTGTCACAGCAGAGACCTGTATCTTTTTGTAGTGCATTTTGGTTCTGTGTAGAGATAATTTCCTCATTTTGGGAAATGCTTCATTTATTTTCAGGATTATCTTGCTCAATGCATTCACTTTTCCACAAATGGCAAAGCTCCAAGTGGCATAAGAATGAAATTTTCTTTAGAAGCTGAAGCTTCTGATTTGAAATCTTCTGGTGTTCATTTAGAAGAGGAGGTCACCTTTCCTTTTGAGCCCCCTCATTTTCACATATTTGAGCCCCCCTACCACATATTTGTTGGTTTGAATCTCATTTTTATTCATCTACACTTCTGTAAAAGAAAATCTTTGGGAGAAGTTATTGGGATTTGCTAGTGGAACTGCTAAGAGAGTTCATTAATTAGAAAACAAACAGAATCATTCCCATATGCTGTAGTATCTCACAACGAGGCATCTTCTTGACATATGTGTATTAGGTTGCCTCCCTGTTGGTATGAAAATACTTGTCTGAAATGTTTTCTGTGGTTCCTGAGGTTAATCTCAAGAACTAGGAAGTTACTGGAAATTGTATTCTCATGTACCTTATGAGGAAACTGGTAATGAAAGAAGTAAAAGTTATCTGTTTTAGAACTGTATTTAATGACAGTTTGGACTCATTAGTTAAAACTTGACAAGTACTTGTTTATTGTCATTTGATTTATTTCCCTGTAACTGTCTATAGGTACAGAGATACAATTGCTTGGACTATTCCTCTGAGGTTTTTTGTTTTCTCATCACTTTCTAAGTGTATGTTGCTTCTCTAGCAGTTTCAAAAATCCCAAACTGAATAGTCTACAATTGGAATGTCTCTTAAAATTTATTAGTGTTGGTACCTAGTATCAACAGACATTAGCTGTTGGCAGACTGTAATCATCCCTATGTAGATCTTTCTCATTTACAGCTACATGTGAGAAGAATGCATGACAGGGTTTCTGTATCACCTGTTGTAGGTCATTTTGATTGTTGAGAAGTCATTATTCTCAAGCATGTGTAAGTAATAGTACCACTGTATAGGATACAAAATTATTGTAACATGATAAAGAATATGCAAATGCCTTTACACAAATAAATTCATTTGTGCTGATGACTTCTTTGTACTCTCATGGCAAAAGTTTTTTGTGTTCTTTTCTTCTTTTCTGGAAGCACCAGATTGCCTGTAACCATTTCTGTAGTATTTGCGTTATTTCTGCAACTCTATAACAGTAGAGCAGCTGTAGTAGTGCTCACTCATAGAAGCCTGAAATCACTGAGAATTAGTTGTGTAAGATAAGTACTTGAGAAGTCATGTCTTTCAAGTTTTAGCAAAGTCCCAACAAGAGAAGTTTATACTTAATAGATAACATCTAACTCTGTCCTGCACTTAGGACAGATGTCCTGCAGCACCTGAGTTACTGGGGTGGCAATGGTCCCTGTGTATCATAAACATGCAGTTACACCAGGGTGTACCAGTGAGTTTCACCGTGGTATTCAGAAGTAACTTAGGCATGTGGTTTTTGTAACTTTTTATTTGTATTAAAAGGAAATGGTTTAGAAGCCTACTATGTTAAAAGGCTGTGGTCTAACTGTCCTCAGCTAATCACCTATTCTCATCACAGCCCACCTCCTCTGAACCAGTTGTGACTGGTTCAGTTTATAGGGTTTTTCCACTACATAACCAAACCTTCCTGTAAACAAACGCCCCAGCACCCAGAAGCCTTAAAAATCTACTTTTCCTCTCATTTGTGCTAAATAAATAAGAATTAAAATCTTAGTAGGAGCTGTTTATGTTTGTATAAACAAACTTAAGGCACATGTGAACTGTTGGAAGCTGTAAAACCTGCAACCAAATATTTGAAAAACCCCTGAAACTGAGAGGTGATGGTTTAGGGTTGCATGTAGGCAAGGGGTTTCGTGTGTATTCTCTCTGTTTTTCTGAACTGCATGGACAATATTTTTCAGTTTTGTGTAGGAGACACAAGGAGTGGATTTGAGGATCATATAGTGAGAGAGCTTGGTTCCTTAATGCAGTCTATTTGTCTAGCAGATACAGAGGAGATCCATGTAACACCCAGGTAAAATCCATGATGCTGCTGAAATTTACAGTTACTGCATTCCAATAATACCTTTGTAGCTGCTTTTTTTAAAATTTTGATTGGAACAAAAGCTTAATAAATAATAGCATGGGATCCCAGGTATTTCTCAGAGTTTAACTGAAGACTACAAATCACAACTTTCTTCACATTGAAGAGCAACACGACATTGAGGGCAGTAATTAGTTGCTTTGCCATTAGTAAAATAGGTGTGGTTGTTAGAACTCAGCCTCGTACGTTTTCTTTCCCTTATGATGGCATGAGCCCTGGGAGGTGGTCCTGTTGCAACATTTTCCCTTGGCATGGCTTAGCTGTGTTACAAAGATTAGCTTTCTGTTTTATAACAGAAAAGATGTCACAAACTAGTATTTATTGTTCCATGTCAAAGTGTTCCTATTAACACTTTGAAATGCAGAAAAGTGATGTTTGAAGGACCTTTGATTTCCTGAGAAATTTATATGAACAGAGAAATTAATCAGGTTTTCTAGACATCTTTGTACAGGCTGTGGAAATGCTGGAGAACAAACACAGGCCTCATAAAGACAGCTGGAGGAAAGCTTTTATTGCCATCATCATTACAGACACAGTGAATCTAAATGCTGCAGGGGCATATCTCCAAAACCTAGGGCAGTGTTTGCCCAAAACTAAGCAAGTGACTTATTCCAATATGTCTACTTACTGTTTTTCCAGATAAATTTGAAAGGAATTGATGTGTGGAACTGGGAGATTAAGAGTTCAAAGTCTCTGAGAATTTTTCTTCCTTTGTGAAAATCAGAGATCCGTATTTGTAGTTTTGTTCAGTTTTAAAAGGTGTCTTTAAAAAAGGAGATGCTCATGATCATTGTGATAGTTTTCTTTTTTTTAAAATTACAATGTGCAGATTTTCAGACCGTGTCGCTGGTGGATTTCTTAAATTTCTGCACATGTGCACCTTAGAATTGCTTTAATTCTCATCTGACTTCTTAATTCAAATTTCTTTTGTTCACTTTTTAAAGTTTTGTTTAATTGTCTATTACAGCATATCACTTCAGAATAATTAATTCCTCATTTGTTGGATACATGAGAGTTGCAACAAGTCACTGAAAGTAAAAATTAACCAAACCTGTGAATTTACTGCACAAGAATGTTCCTAATTAAGCTTTAAATGCAGTGACAAAACACATCTGAGCTTTATATGTCAAAAGTGCTGTTATACCCCCAAGTTTCTGGATGTATAGCTACTTCTGACATGGCTACCTTCTTCATTTCGCAATATGGACTTGGATTAAAATGCATTATTCCTATTGCCTATCTTTATTCAATATTCAGAAAAAATTAAGAAAACAAGACTGATATAGAAACACTAGCAGTAAAGCAAAATGAGCCTTTATGCACTAATAACAGAAAATTATTTTGGAATTTTTTTTTTTGCCTTTACATCTAACACTGAGAGCAGGGGATTCTATATGGATAACTGTACTGCAAAGTAAATTGAAGATCAGTTTGTAGCCTTTCTTAAAATAGCATTTATGCTTTCTTTCCTCGGTGCTTGGTTAAAGCCCACACTCTGTAGATGAAGAAGAGTATGATAATATTGTACATGGAGCTCTTCAGAAGAAGGATGATGTATACTAAATATGCTGTCCTGTGCATTAACCGATCTGTAAGAAATAGATGACAGAAAAGTCTTGTTTAATGTCAACATTGTATAGCATTCTAAAAATGGATAGAAATGGAACAATGTAGTCACTTTACTGCTGCAATTACATTGACACCAGTGCACAGCATAAACACATACAAAATCTGTTCTGTTCTTTAAATGGGTTTGCACTGCTAATGAGTTCTAGACCTAGTGGGCTTCTTAGCCATAAACTGACTTCCAGTGTCACTGGGTTATACTTCCTTGTAAGGACAAAAGCATAACTGTATTGCTTCCAGTAGTTAGTACAATGTTTGTTTAAATCCTTTTGTGTTGTATTTATTGAAGATAACTGCTGATGATTCTTCCTAAATACCATTCAAGCAAAAAAAAATCTATTTGTCCAAAGTTCTGGGCAATTGATAGGCTGATGTAGCATCAGCCAAAGTGTTTAACTACTCCAAGTGTTTAAAAACTTGGTGGTGCTTAATGCAGGCTAATAATCTAGTAGCCCAAACAGCATCTGTAGCATCTAACTAAAGTTATCAGATAAAGGTAGGAGAGCCCCTAATAAGAAGTTAGCTAAGAGTACTGCTGAAAGGTTTTTGAGTTGCTAATCCCATACTTGAAAGATTTCCCGCATACTACTAAGAAAGATAATTTTTTTGATGTTCAGATCATATTTAGCAATATCTAATTCTTGCATGACATGAATCACTTTCCCACCTTTTAACACATTAAATTACCTCTATTAAAAACTGTTCCGCAGTCCTCTTCCTGTGAAGCAGTCTTCACAGAATCTGCTGGAAAGAGAGTTTAAATGCCTTAGTTAGGCTTTTCTTTAATTTTAACAAACATTAATTGAGAAATACGGGAAAAAAGAGGCTGTACAAGAACAAGGCTGGGAAGATGGGAAGTTAGTATTAAATAAAAACTGGAGCCTTAAGATGGGTCTATAAAGCAGATATTCACAAGATATTCATTTGCAGAGAGAATTTGAAGAGGAGAAATGCTCGAAGAAGTGTCTGGGTGTTTGTTACCATAAGTGGGAAGTGTCTTTGCCCTTTCAGGAGTGTGGCCATTAGGCTGCTCCTTGGCAAAGTCTCTTTTATTTGGAACAGGAGTCAGTTTGACCACCTGACCTTGTCAGTGAAGAAGCTGAAGTCCATTTGCCTTCACAACCTACTGTTCTCAGAAACGAAGAATCATTTACATTGGAAGAGACTTCAATTAATATGTTAATATTTTAGTGGTTGTTCAACAGAAAAGAACTACTGGGAATTCCCCTACTGGAAATCTTGGTGCTGTTTTTTTCCCTCTAAAATACATCCTTTTTGTTCTTGAGGTAGCAAATTGGAGTTTGTTCTTGGTTATGTTGTTTGTATGCATTGATACAAACATTAAAGACATCTATATTGCATCTCTAAATACATCCTCAATATAAATAAGCTTAAAATATATTTTTGTCTGAATATATTTTGAAGGTTGTTTATGGCCATGCTCTCACTCATTGGAGTTAGGTTAATTTTTAGTAAGTTAAGCAGAGATGGGTATGGAGAGAAGATTAATCTAAACCAATTTAGACCCCTTTTCTTATAGATGATTTAAACAATTTTCATTGAGCAGAAGTTAATTTTTCTTTAAAGTTGCATTGTCTTTCAGATTTGGCATTGGATAATCAATCTTTCCACAATTAAAAACAAAATCTTATTTTTATACGTGGTTATTAATTTACTATTTCTTGATTGTGGGTAAGTAATATTTTTAAACTTGCTATCAGTAACCTCATTTTTAACTTCTTAGTTTTTTATAGCTGTGACTAATGTCAGGGGGTGTCAGAGGGACTTAGACCTGTAAGCTATGAGAGGTAAAACTGTTTCCAGAAACTTCTTGTAATATGGAAAGTAACAGACATGTTTCAGTGCAGATCTGTTGGACCTGTGCCAGTTTACATCTGATGAGGTTCACTACTTTAAAATAACTATTATTTTTCTGTTACAATGGGATGCTCACTTGGGGACCATAACACAGGCTGACTTATTTTTCCTGGGAAAATTTCCGGTAGTTTCTCCAGTTGGGTACTTTAGCTATTGTGCCTAAGAGCACAGATGTCTTCATCAATAATAGAAAGCATTATTACTCTAATTTTATAGAAAAGAAAAATGCTGTTTATAGTAGTACACCAAATTACATTTTTAACATGTGGAATATACCTTGTGTTGGCAGCGAAGTACTTTTCTCCTCATGCTCATATTTGCAGTAGTATTTCTTGTCTTCGCTCTCTGCTGGCACAGTTAACCAACTGGCAATCGAGTATTCATCCTCTTTGGACTGCCAAGTGTCACCTTTTACCACGTTGTCTGTTACCTCCTTTTCGTCTTCAGTCCATGTCACCCTAATAACTTCTGGATAGAATTTCTCAATAAAGCAAACATACATGATCTGATTTCCATGTTTTTTCTGCAGGATTTCAGAGTTTTTTGGGGGAGAACTGTTCTTTTCTGGATGGTTGATGATGAAGAAAATTAACAAAACAGAGAGTTGGAAGATTAGGAGTGTACGGCAAATAAATACACAGACGAAAATACAAATTCTGAAGAGCAACAAAATAAATGCCTTATTAACAAATATTAATACGCTTGTAAAAAATGTAAATGCTCTTTTGAGGAACATTAAGAAACTGAAATACTGTTGAATATGTCAATAGCTGTTAATGTCACTTAAAACTGAGTTATAAATCTTCCAGTGGCTACTGAAGTGCCTATATTCCACAACCTTCCAAGCAGTTCTGCTGTCAGAGTGTATTTGACTGTTCAAGTCTCTGACAATTATTAAATAATAGTAATATTTCCTGAACAAGCTTCATTTTTTCAATAAGAGGAATTTATTATTTACAATAAATAAATAATACAGTAAACTTTACAATATTTATGCAAAACAAGTACATTTAAATTTTGTCCACAGAATATTAAACATAGACCACCTACCTTTAAAATCTTAGCAGTCTTATGACCCCAGTATAAGTCCCCACTGCTATATAATGAACACCTGCTACATCTATTAATTATCTATTAATAATTAATTAAAAATTAATATTAATTAAAATAGATAAAAATTAATAATATATTAAAAGCGAATATTAATTTTGTGGTATTTGTTGGGGTGTGAGGGAAGGGAAGATAACAATGATTGCTCTGTTTTTAAGGCATTCCATGTATTTGCCAGGTGAAGATTTTTATCAAGACAGGAAAATGGAATCACAAAATGCCCTAGACACCAAAGGCTGGCAATGCTATTCTGCCATACTAGATCTGTTTAAATGATTGAATTAAAACATCTGAAAATTTAAAACCAAAACTAAACTAAAGCAGAAGTACATGCTATAGCAGGATAACATTGTCACATCTAAACAGTATATCTAGGCAGACTTGTCTGCATAGACGTTGTGCTTTGGGAAAAATGCTCAGTATGAATATAGATTAATATATTTAAAATTAAAAGTGAGCTGTTTCCACAAGCTTATTTGACTTAATCTCCATTTCATTTGCCATTCTGGATTAAGCCTGGATGCTCTCTGGATTAGGAGGAGGCAAAATCATCCAGATTTTGTCCACACTAAAATGACATTTTGATATTATTTAAATGTATAGTAAATTTAAGGTTCTGATTTAGGTAAATGTCAACTTCTGCAGTGAGTGAATAGGCAGTGCTCACAGGCAATAATTTCTGCTTATGCTTAACTACAAGTGAAGGCTGAATACAGTTTTCAAAACTTATTTTTGTTATGTAGAAAGTGCTACTTAAGACTATTTTTTAAGGTGGCAGAGGCATTTTAGGTGTCCCCTTATCCCACTTTTTCTCTTGAATTCCTATGTAAGTCTCTGCCACTGAATTTGAGCAAGTAGATGCATGGGGTTTAAGTTGTGGTCTGACTGATTGATTCAAATTTAATGCATTAGGAGAAAATACATAACTATAAAATGCATTTTTGCCAAAAAGCTTTCACTTTTCTTTAAATGATCTGGCTGTTCTGGAAAAATCTTCTATATTGCATTCTCCCTGAAACAACTTACTGATCCTTGAAGTATTTCAAACTTGGTGTTTAAAGAGAAAGGTTAACTACCTACCTACCTACCTACCTACCTTCAAAAGAGTGTCTACCTTCCGTATATTAAGAATTTCCTTCATTTTAGAGATGCCATTAAAATGACAATGTGGACTGAGTTATGTTGTACCAGAAATAAAGTTGCTGACAACTTTAACATAACATGTTCTCTAACATTAATTTAGGAGTTAATTTATCTTCTTTATGCATCAGTCCTCCCAAGGATGAAAAATTAAAATAATTTCTAAAGTTATCTATTTGTTCCAGAGTCATATACATGTTCACAAGATCGTGAAGTAGCTCTTGTCTGAGTGATATTGCACTCTACAAAGCTTCATGAATATTTTAGAGGTTTCTTTTAGATTTTTCAAAGTTTAGTAAGTTGTTCTAGCTAATTTCAGTACATATAACAGCTTAGTTTGACGTTATTCTCTTAGGATATGAAGTTTAAATGGAGAGGCGAGAGACATTCTTCCAACTGCTAGTTCATCCTGCTCATTTTAGAGACTTCTGTTATGACAGAATAATTTCCACCTCTGGAATTGCCAATGTCATTCCATTTACTGTAAAAACACCCTAGGTATGCAGCTTACATGAAACACCTACATCATGCCACAATACTGAGGAAACACATTGCTTGAATAATTGCAGCTGTGTGCATGCATTGAAGTGTTGCTTCTATGTATATGGGTAAATGGATTGCAGTGGAGAACTGAAAGAATTAAGTTTTGCATCTATCTATCTATCTATCTATCTATCTATCTATCTATCTATCTATTTATTCTCCCTATCTATATCTTTTTATGTGAGAAAAAAAATCTTTGTATGCATGTTTCTGAAAAAAAAAAAGACAAAAACTTGTAGAATTGGCTGTAGGTTTTGATGTATTTTCAGGCTGCTCTGCAAAGTCTTTGAAGTCAGCAAGATAGCTGACACTGGATTTTCTAGGCAAATTATCTGATTCTTTCTGAAGAATTTTCAAGTATTGAATTTGCACTCCTCTGTCAGTTTTGATTCAGCTAAACATTGAAAAATGTTGTGGTTTACCTTGTTAAACAGTTTTCTAAGACAGGTTTTAAGAGATATATAGATGCTACTGCTACACATAAAATAGAGGTATGACCAGATATTTCTTAAGCTAACATTTGTCTTTTCTATCGTGCAACAATGCAGCGAGGCTGTAAAATGCTATTCAAACTATATACTGGAGTTAGGTTCATAACCAATGAGCTATTAAAAAATTAAGTTCAAAATATATGTTTTTATAGATTAGCTGTCAAAAGTTTTCTTAACGAAACTCCTCTACAGTTTCTTTATAAGTATCTATAAATGAGATTTATGAATAAAGTCACTGTGTTCTTTAACTGAAATTTTAATTCTCACTAATTGGATGATCCTACAAAATGGAGTAATTTTATACTGACACTCAAAGCTCCTCTGTTCCATTCCAAGCCAGTGGGACCTGAGGGCACTCAGCACACTCAGCTCATAAACAGCATTCTTGTCCTACTTGACAGCCACTTCAGGGATTATATCTGGTAACGATACAGTATAGTCCTGACCTATGGTGAGCCTTTCCAGATACCTTAAAGAGCTGTCAGACTCCTTTCCAAAGCTTTCCTATTGCAAAACTTTTAAAAACATAAGACTATGAAAAAACTTACTGGAGACAATGAGTTTTGTGCCAGAACCAAATCCCAAATTCCGTCCCACACTGGTACATTCCTTTACAGAAACGGCCATCTGAAGGATGGGATGACATACAAAGGGACCTGGACAAGCTCAAGAAATGGGTCCATGGAAAGTTCATGATGCTTAACAAGACCAAGTGCAAGGTGCTCCACATGGGTTGGGGCAAACCCTGGTATCAACACAGGCTGAGGGATGAACAGATTGAAAGCAGCCCCACTGAGAAGGACCTGGGGGAGTCGGTGGATGAGAGGCTGGATATGACCCAGCCATGTGCACTCACAGCCCAGAGACACAAACGTGTCCTGGGCTGCATCAAAAACAACATGACCAGCAGGGCAAGGGAGGGGATTCTGCCCCTCTACTTTGCTCTGATGAGACCCCTCCTGGAGTGCTGAGTCCAGCTCTGGGGACCCCAGCACAGGGCAGATACTGACCTGCTGGAACAAGCCCAGAGAAGGCCAACACATTGATTAGACCTCTCCTATGAGGAAAGGCTGAGAGAACTGGTATTGTTCAGCCTAGAGAAGAGAAGGCTTTGTGTGGCCTAACTGCTCCCTTCCAGTACCTGAAGGGAGCCTACAAGAAAGGAGAGAGACATTTCTACAAGATCATGTAGTGATAGGACGAGGAGGAATGGCTTCACACTGAAAGAGAGTAGTGTTAGATTAGATCTTAGGAAGAAATTCTTTACTGTGAAGGTGGTGAGGCACTGTAACAGAGTGTCCAGAAAAGTTGTGGATGCTCCATCCCTGGAAGTATTTAAGACCAGGTCGGTTAGAGCTCTGAGCAACCTCATCTAGTGGAAAGTGTCCCTGGCCACAGCACTGGGGTTTAAACAAAATGATCTTTTTCAACCCAAGCCATTCTACGATTTTGGCCAGTAAAGTACCAGATTTAACAACTATAATAGGAACAACAAGATTCTCTTGATTTGGCTTTGTGAATGTAAAATATCTGGATTCAATCTCAGCTAATTCTGCTATTCATGAAGACCCCTATCTTAAATCCTGGTTTCCTTAATTTCTTAATTATTTTAAGTTCTTAAATATGAAGTAACAACAGCCCTTTTACTCAATTAATGATTCAAAAGCCTTGGGCTTGTAAAGACAAAATCCTATAGAATTATAGTGACGATTGAAAATAATTTATTTTAAACTGTATATAGGAAAAGCATGGCAACTACCTGATTAGGTAGGTAAGAGTTTTCACTAAAAGCAACACGCTTATCATGCCACAGATATTTCCAGTGAATTATAGGTATGATTTACTTAGTCCTTCTGGAATAAATCATTAAACCAATCTTTGCTTGATATGTTTATATAGGTTTATGTTTTAAACAGGCTTAAAATTCTTGGTAGCAGTACTTCCTCTGCCTTGTATTTGTTTAGTTGTTCACTTCAGGATTACGGCATTTAAAGCACATGTGGGAAATGGGAAAAAATATTTTTGTCTGCTACTTTCCATTAATATAAATGTCTCTGCAAGAAAGACAAAAAAGGATCACTTCTTCATTAAGAAATTATTAAGCAGTAATTCACCATAATAAATGCTGAATAATAATTAATTTATTAAGCAGTTATCAAGCAATGAGAAGAACATTTGGAAGTACTAATTTATTTCTAATGGTGAAATGTCATGTATGTGATAAAATACTTATGAACAAGTTATTTCTCTTTTTCTAGCCTAATCCAAAAGGATTTTTTGCAATGTCCATTGCATACTGTTCTTTGTATCTGTATTAGAAAGAGGTTTTCTTTTTTCATGCTTAATTCTCAGCTGCTTGATCCACTGCTAATTCCTTCAGTACAGCTGGAGGAAAGAATGAGGTCTCTGAAAATTATTACAGACCATTTTCCACCAGATTTCTAGGAGAACTATGATCAAAAGTGGCTTGAAATAGGTTCTTTTTAGGCATATTTGTGATCCTAAACCGCTGCATTACAAATACAAGGATGAATGTAGGAATGGCGAGCTGGGAAGGAAAATCCTGCACAAGGAATGGTGCTGACTGAGGCTCTAAGTGGACTGAGTGACCTCTGAGATAGTATAATACACATCTATATGACCACTCCAAGCTCCTATAGCTTATTGTATGAACAATATATGTACAACTTACCTGAGACAATGAGTTTTGTACCTGAGCCGAACACCTTGTTGTAATAACCAATCACAGTGAATAAAGCCTTTACAATATCAGTGCAGCTCAGTTGTGTTTGCATGGGTATATAATATTCTTTAAAGAAAATCAGATTTTCTGTATAATCAATTTTTAGATGCTAGGGAAGTGAAAAAGGAGCAGTCACCCAAAATAAACTAAAGTTTAAAAAAATGGAAAAATGTGGAATTTTGGGAGGGCATATAAGTTTTTAAATGAATGGAATTCATTTCAACTAATTTGAGTCTACTGAAGGTTCAGGTGGACAGTGCAGATGGAGCACCTTGGCTCAATCTCTGCTTTCTGGAAACAGGCAGCATCACCCTAAGACTTATTTGGTGCGATATTGATAAAGT
The DNA here is from genome assembly GCA_024362935.1 of Setophaga petechia. Lineage (NCBI taxonomy): Eukaryota > Metazoa > Chordata > Aves > Passeriformes > Parulidae > Setophaga > Setophaga petechia. The sequence goes on along the minus strand of JANCRA010000026.1, from coordinate 11,385,668 downwards.
AATTTGCTCCTTATACATCCCCATAAGATCAGACCCAGAGCTGGTGAACATTATATAGAGATCTGAGGAGCACGAGACTACTGACCAATATTTTTGTTACCAGTAACATGAAGCAAAACTGCATTGAATGCAATCAAAATTCCCACTAACAAGATCCACCATTTCAGCTGGTCAAAATTAGACAAACTATTTTCACCTCAGATGCTTAGCTGAGCCAAATTACGGGCAAGTATCACAGCACCTAGGGTTTACTTAAAGCAAAATATTTTGAGTAGTAGTAATAACTGATAAAAAGCAGTTTCTGCAAACCCTATGAAGAGAGAACAGCCTTTCAACTCTGCCTATCTTAAAAGGTGCAACTTACTGTTCTGGGCATATATGAGATAGCTCTCATTTTCATTTATAGTCAGATATAGTCCAAAAAAAAAAGTTTAGCTTTTCAAAGAATATGTGTACCACAGAGGTTGGATATAATATTTTCAGAATTAATTAGGAACATCACAAAAGTCAAATGTGCATACTTAGACATAAAAAACATTTCTCTGTTCTCCAAATGCTGTCTTTGCCATATTTAAATTCATTTTTACATAGAAAATCATAATGGTATAAGTTATAGGTCTCTGCTGCAATAGCTGTTGTGTTTCCCCCATTTCATGCATAAATACAGAACAATTACACTGTGTTCTGCAATTGCAAATGAAAATGCCTTTTAAGGGGAAATCCTGCAATTTATTCAGCACAGTTAGAATTAGAGAGAATTAAAATAGCAGAGCACTTCATGCCAGCCAACATCTAGCTGCATTAAAAAGCATTTCTAAAATAGTCAAGTTTTACATTTTGTACTTACTTGAAACTCTAAGTTCAGTTCCACTTCCAAATATTTTGACGTCAGGATCCCACAGTCTGATAATGCTTATCAATATCTCCTGCACTTTTCTTGCATAGGCTACATAAAAAGTCTCTCTGGTTTAGAGGCTGGTGATAAATCTGACTGAGCGCTTTAGCTGAATTTTCAACTTTGCTTAGAGTGCCATTTCTAGAAATACTTTAATTTTTGTAGTGAGTAAAAAGTTCTGAAAATTTTTGGTCAGAGGCATGGATAAAAATAATTTTGAATTTCTCTGCAATTCTCCCCATCAGTTTGCAATTTGAATTAATTATAGCCACTGTGATAATGTCATGTAATTTCTGAGTAACGTGCTCTTGGCATTGCTACATGTTTTATACTGAAAACAGCATTCATCCTTTTGATTGCATAGCTCCACCACAAGTGAAAATAATACAAATACAAAAGTAAACCAGTTGCTTTCAGTACAGTCAGGAACTAGAAATGTATTGAACTCAGGGAATTTTTCTTCCCAATCAATTTAGACCCCTTCTGTCAATAAGAAACTTTTTCATTTCTCACATGCAGTTCTGGGAGTTAACTTTCAAGCCGTTCACTATTGTTTCCTAGAACAGGATGAAACCACCCCAATATATAAATCTACCTACCCAATTGGGGCACCATGCGCTGTTCATAAACAAAATATGATTTAACAGGGACAAAATCATTTTTCTCACAGTCTTTCATTCTTGATTATCCGAGAAGTTGAATGATTATCTGAAAATCTGTTCAATGCTAACAGTACTTACCAGAGACAACTAGCTTTGTTCCCATGCCGAAGTATTTGATCCAGGTGCTCCACAGTATGTTTTGACTTTACAATAAGCCAGCATGCTCTCTTGATATACCACTGATGAAGAAAATCCCAACTTTTCCCAATCATCCATGGGAGTCTGCATGAAGACCAGGTCCTTGGCTGCTGGGAGGTCATCAGGAATTTCAGATGTTCAGTCGATAGCTAATGTCCTTCAGAAAAAATCTCTTTCCTGTTAGATAATCCTCCACCTAATGACTTAGAACTAGATTATGAATTCTCTTCGATTTTAGACAGTAAATAAGAACACAGAGTTCTGCATGTAAAATAAACATGTACCTTCAGATGAAAATCCTGCTCTTTACCAAAGGTGTCCACCTGCAATTACATGGTATCAAGTACTATGAGCATGGAGTCAATTTTCATTGTCAGAATATGGAAGAGAGAAAGGAGGGAAAGCCAGCACCAAAAGCATTGTGAAAGTGTGCTGCATGCAGTCCCAAGTAAGTGGTTACTGTCTGCCCATCTCTTGGAATCACTCGACGCTTTGCTACAGCAACTCACTGGCAGCTTTTTATATAACAACTGGTGGGAAAAGGAGGCTTTTCCTTGAGTGCATTTTTTTATAAAACAGCCCAAGATAACATCAGAGGAGTCACTACTACTGTCAATCAAACAGCCTGCATGCTTAGTTTGGCATTTAAAATAAACTGAATTAGAGTTTACTTCTGGGATCTCTTGTAGCATACTGACTGCAAAATTATGTTGAGAAATTACTATTTGTGGCGAGAGAGAGGAACTAGAGGGTGAAGGTCTTTCAGCTGAAGTAGGTGTAAAAAACCCCAGTGGTCTACTTTGAAATCTTCTGAACAGAAACAGCCTAATCACAACCACAAATCAAGGGCAGGAGTGACGTAGACAGAATGACACTTACTGGTGTTTTCCTGCTACACCCTTTGGCATGCAGTGAAGGAAAACACCTCAGTTCTGGCCAGACAGTGTTAATTTTTGCAGTAGATGGAAGAGTGCATGGCTAGGACACACAAGTTACTCTACATCATCTCACCTTATTGCTGGATGTGGGGGAATAAAGTCTCTTCTGGGGGTAAGGTGATTACCCGACTCTGACAATATGTTCTTCTGGTCAAGGACATGTGGCAGAGTGAGCAGTTGGGCAATACTGGTCCTGGGCTGGAGGGAGCAGTCAGCTAACACCAGTTTCAAGCAATCACATGGGAATTGTTTTGTATGTTACACACTTCATCATTAACATTGTTGCTGTTATTATTTGGTTTTTATCTCATTGCTGTTTACTGTAAATAGCTCTTATCTCAACACACAATTTTTGCCTTCTGTGCCTTCAATTCTAATCTCAAGCCCTCCACAAGAGAGTAGGGGGAGCTAGCAAGTATAACATGGATTGAAGAGCATGGGAGCACTACACTGGGGAGTACCATTCCTAAACCATGACAGCCTTACTTGGTGTTCAAACGGAGTATGAAATGTTGAGATAATGACAGGTCTGTCCAGAGATGGTTAAAAACAAATTTGCTTGATCTGTTCACATGGTTGTGGTACCTAACCCTGTATATATTCCTTTGTGTGCTCCTTGCAGAGCTCTTTTTCAGAGCAGGGAGAAGGATCAGGATTTCTTTGTTGATGTATTGGGGAATATTAGCTAATGACATGACAACATCAAAGTCAATGAGGAATATTTGGGATGTGTATTCAGTGTTGTTCTCCTACCCTTACCTTGGGCACAGCCTTTGGGGGTCTATTAATAATCATAGCCAGTTTGTGGAAGGAGGAAGTGAGGTTGATTACCCCAAGATTTTCACCCCCCTTACCTGCTTCAGGCCTGTTACAACAGCTTTTGAGAATTTTGAATTTCTCTTGGATGTTAAAGACAGCATGTTCTTGTTGCCAGATCCCCTCAGTGTGGCCTGCACCATGTTTAGAGCCAGGACAGAGATATATAGGGGGTTATTCAGTGATCTAACTTGAGAGTGGATAGTCATGAGTGCCATTAAAGGTAGGAGATAATGGGCCAGTTTTGAAGGATTATTCTGCTCCAATGTTTTGGAAGTTCACCCACCCCTGCCATCTACAGTTTTGGGGTTGAGTGAGATGAAGGTTTTGCTCTAAGTTTGCGGGAGAAATCCCCTTATGGTGAGCAAAAACTCACCCCCATTATCCCCTGTGAGTTCATATGTAAAATGATTACTAGAAAGTTCTTTGCTTCTCCTATTGTTATTGGTTTTTATTTGATGCATTGATATTAATATTCCTAACCCAAGTTTGTGATTAGTACCCTGTCCCTCATATTCCTCCTATAACCTATCCTATATATATATATCACTGCTCCTACCCTGACCCTTGCCTTTTTAGTGCACCCTATACCCTGTTTGCAGTCTCTGCTCTTTGTTGTTTTTGATGATTAAAACTATCTCTTATTTTCAGATCACTAAATCATGCCCGTCTCTATTTATTTGCCATGTGGACTTTCTCTGATTAGTCCTGAGGTGACATCTCCGAATAGTCCTGAGGTGACATCTCCGAATAGTCCTGACATGCCATCCAGGCCTGGTGTGCCCCACTGCAGGACACTGGCTGAGGTGTAACTTACTGCAATGTACCCTGCCTACTCTTTACTGGACATAGTTCAATACCAGACAGCACCCTTAGGGGGGAGAGGAGGAAAACAGACCAACAGGCACTGTGGCCACTCAAACTGCAGCTGATTGAGAGGAACAACCCATGCCAGTACAGAAGAAGAAATCCAAGACAAAATCAGTTTGTTTAGTGAGGGATGAAAAATGGGGCCCTGTAGTGGTTTGTTAATTACAGATTTCACTAATTATGAGATTTTCTGGTTAATGCAGTAAGGAGTATGGTGGGTTTAGTGTTGGCTAATCACTAACGCACTCATCTCACTGTTGTGAGATAGGATTAGGAGAAAAGCAAAGCAGGCTCAAAACTTTAAAAAGGTATAAAGAAAAACTTATTAATAGTAATTAAAAGAAAGAGTAATCAGAACAAAACCTTCAGAACACTTCTCATCCTCTCACAACCTTTTCTTTCTTGCTGACAGTGTAAAGAAAGAAAATTTAAAATTTCAGTCACCTTACCACCTCTAGAATAGTCTTTCTCCAGTTTATTTAGGGAGATAAGTCCTTCTTGTTAATGTCTTGGAGACTTCTCTAGAAGAAAAACAGTTCTCTCATAGCTCTCAGGAATAGCAGCGTCTTGGGGAAACTTATAATTGTGAACTCTCATCTTTTATATGTTTTTTTCACAGTTGTGTTTATGGCTATGTTAACTTATGGGGTACTGTTTTAAAGATTAACTGTTTAAAGGTAAAAGGTCTCATTATCTGTCTCTAAAATCATCTTTATCTTTAGGAGCAGAGATCTTCTTTTCTTCTTGAGGGCACAGGACTACTCTTCTCTCCTCTGTTCAAACTTCTCAGGATCACAGCTACTTTAACATCTGCTTACTTTAGTATGGAAGCTTTTGCTCAATATCTACAATTTGAACATCTCTCTATACCTTTATGTGTTATAGGGAAAAGGAGTCTTTCTACATAGCCTTATAAGAGGATTTCAGCCCCAAGATTAAGGCATCTTCTCATCCCTCCCATCTGGGACTTGACTTCCTCTTCACTAACTTTAGTGTTTTTATGTTGCTGTTTCACATACTTGCATCTTGCTCTTTTTTTACTCAAGAGAAGATTAAAGAACTGAAAGAGTTAACATCTCACTTGAAGTTTGTATACAGTTACCTAAACTACAGCTAGAAGAGCAGCTAAAATTTAATCAGTCAGTCTAAAACTCAGCAGCAGCACACCAAAAGAGGAGGGAGGGGGTGTATAGCTTCTCTTTCCCCCTACCCAATAGTTATACTAGTGGAATCTAATCTGAGCCATCTCAGCCCAGGCTGCTCCTGAAAGTTAACAGACTCAGCTCAGCTCCAGGATAGTACCAAGATGTTAGAAATTGCAACCATAGCCTGACCTCTGACACTCCCTCCCCTGATCAGCAGCCGATAAAAAGCCAGCGAGTGCCCAGCAGGGAGAAAGGAGGTGGCCCTGCCTGGCCTGGCCTAGCTAAGACATGGGCAGGGGCCTGCTACCTCTTTACCAACCAGAAGAGAAAGTTTTTACAAAATTTTCCTTATTTAACGTGTGTTTTTCACAGAGGTGTGTACAGCTTCCCAGTAGTTCAGTAGACTGTCAGTTACACAAAAGCTTTTACCTCTGTAGATGCCTCTCAGGCAAAACCACTACAGGAGCTCACAACAGGAGGAAGAGGCAAGGCCAGAGATAGACACTAATCCCTGTCCCAGGTGAGCTGTGAGATATGTGAAAAGATTTCAGCTGCCACTCAGGAAAGCCCTTGGTGACCTTCCTGCTCTGATGCTGGGAAATCGTGGCCCACAACATAAAAGTAGATGGTAGTGAAGCCAAGCAGCTGAGATCCTTGTTCTGGGATCTGAGCATTGGCAAGGGGATTGAGAAGACGACAGAAACTTTCAGCCTCTGGAGGCAACTCCTGTCAAGTGGAAGGGAAAGGATTCTTTCATTCTCTCAAAGATGATCCAAGAGGGTACCCAAGTAGGTGGAATGCCATGGAGAAAGGTATCCAGTACCTGAGCAAATTAGCTGTGATGAAGGTAATGTTTAGGGATTCAAATAACAAGCAGCCTCTTGTTCAGTGTGCACAATGTATGTAGCAGAAGTTTGTATGGAGCTTGCCATCATTGTACACCAACCCTTTGAAATCCTTTTCATTGATGTCAATGAAAGAAGAAACACTGCTTCAGGTGATTACCCAACTCTAACAATATGTTCTTCTTTTTTCCTCCCTTCCAACCTAAGCCTTGGCTGTGGAAGCATTGCCCAAGACTCTGGACAGACTCAAAAAATTCAAGCATGTTAGAGAGGAAATGTCTGATGTTCTGCCAGTATGGACCACAGTCTCTTCTACTGGGAGCATGCAGCTGCCTGCTCAAGAGAGAGGTACGTACCACGAGGTAACCTAGAGGTGGTTTTACTTTTATGACTACAGAGAGGACACGAGGAAGCACCTCTGCCCTAGCAGCACAAGTACATGAGTGTGCTGGTTTAAAAACACAGGTGGAAAATTAAACACCATTTAAGCTTCTCTTTCCCCCCAAACCCCCTCTTAACTCAGAATCAAAGCAGAGATTCTGAGTTAAGAACCATTTACTTGAGAAAAAAACATGAATAAAATAGGAAAAATTACCAGTAACTATATTAAAGTACACAAAGCAAAGGTGATTTACATACAGAAGGTTATTCACCAACAAGACCCTACACAACCTGAGACAAAGAAAGTGAGACTTGGCCTCTCCTCCCATGCACTGGGCCATACAGCACCTGGGAAACTAGCTAGGGAGTCTGAATGGGACCTATGCTGCAGAAAAATGTTAGCTCCATCAGTTGCAGTAGTGGTCCCAAAGCAGTAGTGTCCCTTTCCTCAGGGCAGTGGTTATCCCAATAGTGGTCCTGGTTGGCACTGCAGCTTGCATTGGGGTTGTTGGCAGCTGCAGAATTAACAGCAACAGTAGCAGCAGTGTGGCAGTAGTAGCATTTACCCCTTTTGAGTTTCTCATGGCTGTGTGTTTAAGGGAACAGTTTATTCTTTCCCATGCCCAAGGTGAGACTGACTGCTTCCAGCTTCTGATGCAGCTTGCTCAGCCTTTTCTGCTGCAACCAAACTCCAGCCATGATGTAAATGGTATGGAATTAAACAGTGTTAGAAACTCCACCCCTCTTTTTTAGCTCTGTACCCAGGACAGCTTCTGCAGGAAATTCTTCAAGGCTAAATGACCCTCCACTTTACAGTGGGCAAATCCTCAGACAAAGCAGAAGGGCTGATGTTACTTCTGATCCTCTTGAAGGGGCCTCCAGTTCATGTTTACAAGAACTGAGAAATGAGTACTATGACCAGAAGTAGAAGGGACTCCAGCCAGGTGGAGAAAAGGGACAATCAGATCTACTGGACTGTATGAATCTGATGGCCTGACGCAAGACTGTAAGGCTTTAGTTGACACTGGCACACAATATACCCTGATGCCATCAAGTTCTATAGGGACAGAATCTGTCTTTATTACTGGGGTGATAGGTGCATCCCAACAGCTGACAGTACTGGAAGCTGAAGTGAGCCTGACTGGGAGCAAAACGCAAAAAGATCCCATTCCAATTGACCCAGAGGCCCCATGTGTCCTTGGCATAGACTACCTTGGGAGAGGGTATTTCAAGGACCCAAGAGGGCAATTGTTGGGGTTTTGGGATAGCTGCTGTGGAAACAGAGGAAATTAGACAGCTGAACACCTTGCCTGATCTCTCAAAGGACCCTTCTGCTGTGGGACTGATAAAGGTCAAAGAACAACAGGTACTGATCACTACCACAACAGTTCATCATCAACAATACTGCACCAACTGTGACTACGTGACCTGCATTCATGAGATGATTAATGAACTGGAGAGACAGGGAGTGGTCAGTAAGACTCACTCACTCTTAAATAGCCCCATATGGCCAGTGTGTAAGTCCAGTGGAGAGTGGACTATTGTGGCCTGGATGAAGTCATACCACCACGGGGTGCTGTTGTGAAGGACAGGCTGGGCCTTCAGTAAAAACTGGAGTCCAAGGCAGCAAAGTGGTGCTGCCATGGACATTGCCAATATATTTTTCTCCATTCCTTTAGCAGCAAAATGAAGGCTCCTGTTTGCTTTCACCTGGAGGGGTGTCCAGTAAACATGGAATGGGCTGCCTCAGGTGTAGAAACAGCCCCACTATTTGCATTGGACTGGTCCAGACTGTATTGGAAAATAATGAGGCTACAGAATCCTTGCAATACAATGGTGACATTACTGTGTGGGGCAACACAGCAAAGGAAGTTTAAATAGAAGAGGAGGAAGAAGCCCTACCATATAATCAGCTACCAGAAAATGAAAAGTGATACCTTCTCTCTACTGATGGCTCCTGCTGTATTGTAGCAATACACTGAAAATGGAAAGCTAATATATGGAGTCCGAGTCACAGAAGCTATTGAGGCACATGGTGGATCAAGTCTATTTGCAGAGCTGAAAGCTGCCTAGATGGGTTTAGATATCACTGAATGAGAGAAATGGCCTGTGCTCAACCTCTACACTTACAGATGGATGGTAGCAAATGCTCTGTGGGGGGTGATGGAGAGATGCAAAAAGAACAATTGGCAGTGCAGAGGTAAATGCATCTGGGCTGCTGAACTGTGCCAAGACATCACTGGTACAGAAACTGGTTGGAGAAGTACATCATGTAGACACACAAGTGCCCAAGAGTTGGCCACAACAACAGACAGGTGGAATGGGCTGCCAAAATTAGTGTCTGAGATGGATCTTGACTGGCAATGATGAATTATTTCTGGCTCATTGGGCCCATGACACCTCAGGTCATCAGGGAAGAGATGCAACAAACAGATGTGTACATGATCAAAGGGTGGACCTAATCGTGGACATTGTCTTCCAGATTATCCACAACTGGGAAACATGCACTGCAATAAAGCAGGCCAAGAGGGTAAAGCCTCTGCGGTATGGGGAACCATGGTTGAAATGTAAATATGGGGAAGTCTGGTAAATTGCTTGTATCACACTCTGCAAATCCACCAAGGCAACTGCTACATTCTTACAATAGGGGAAGAAACCGTTGGATGGCTGGAGACCTACCCTGTTCCTCACACCACTGACAAGACCACCATCTTGGGCCTTGAAAAGCAAGTTTTATGGCAGTGTGGCATTCCAGAAAGAAGTGAGTCAGACTTAGTCTAAAAATGGCCTCACAGACAGTTGGTCCAGAGAGCACAGTATTATTGAGTGGATGTATTATATTGTGTCTCATGCATCAGCCTCTGGGAATATCAAAGCCTCCACATATCAGAGAAGGGGATAAAGTCCCATGGTGCATATGAGGAATATATGTTAGAGGTAGACTGTTTGGATTAGTCCTGCTTTAAGCAGAGGGAAAGCCATCCATGAGATTGTTTTTGGTGAAGGGCCTGGGTGCACGTGGTGGGTAATGCAGAGGGATGGAGAAATGAAATTTGTCCCTCAAGGGGATTTGATTTTTTGATAATGTTGACTTGTATAATATTGGTTGCTGAATGACACTGCCACTGTATGCCATAGCCACCATGGACGACGAGCATGGACTGCCCCAGATACACCAGTCATGATCTCCTGATGCAGCTTGCAACCACCCAACAGCACACCAGCCCTCTTGCCCTGGAAGACACCTGGGACAGATAGAGTCCACAGTCATTGACTAAATGAACTCAACAGACATCTTGGAGGGATGGCCATTGACTATAGAAATTATATTCACACTTTTGTACTTATATAGATATGTGTATATATATATATATAGCTGGAAGATGTAGGATCTGAGTATGATATCGACGGCATAGAATAAGGAACAGATAATGTCCTGTCTTTGGCCAAGACAGGGTTAATTTCTGCAGTAGCAGGAGGGGCACCTGTATTCTACACCACCTTGTGTCACTGCTGGGGGCAGGGGAAAAGGGGGTCTCTCTTGGTTGGGATAACATGGCAGTGGTTCGTGTTTTACATGGCTCTGTGTGGTGAGTTTCTGCACATGAATCATTTACCTCTTTCTTGTACACTGTTGTTAGTATTGTTGCTGTTACTGTTCCTTTTCTTATTGCATTGCTGTTTCCAGTAAATTGTTCTTATGTCAGACCACAATCTCTTACTTTTCTGCTTTCAGTTCTCCTCTCTAGCTCACTGCAGGTGGTAGGGGGAAGGGGAAGTGGGAGTGACGGAGCAACACAAGGTTTGGAGCGATTCAGTGGGAACACTAAATTGGGGAATTCCATTCCTAAACCATGACAATCCTATTTGTTTTAACATGAAATGGACGAAGAAGATGGTTATAAGCACATCATCAGCTCTGGTAGGTAAGACATTGCAAATCTCTAATTTGAACTGGTCTGTGTGGAATTTTGTGGTAACTGAATTAGGGTAGACAGGGCTTGCAGTTTTTCCAACAGCTTACAGCTGCTTACATGTACAGCAGGGAATATTACATGGTGAAACTTTTTCTCAAAAGTGCTAGGCAGTGGCAAGCATATAATTCCCACCGCTGAGGTACTTCCTTCAGCACACTGTATTTCTTCTCTTCCTACTCTTTCCTATGGAGAAAAGTGGCCAGACTAGAAGATTACTACTTCTCTGTTTGCTCCCCTAAAGACCACCAGAATTATGCATGGCTGTTTAAAAGCACCAAAGGAGCAGGTGAGTGTCCAGTATTTACGTGCTAAGTTTTAAGGCAGTGAAGATTTCCTTTGCCCTTAAAACAGTAGATGTGTGTTGAAGACAGGACTGCTAATGATAAAGCAGGCTTTGAGAAGGACATCTATGCGGGATTACCCACTATTTTGGAGCAGCAGAAAAAGGTTGGGCTTTTCAGCAGCTCACTCAGATGCAGTGAGAAGACTGGTGAGGTGGCACAGTTACAACTTTGTGGTTCAGATGTTGCGGGTGGTTTTTTTTGCCTTGATGATCTTTGTGTTTCGATCACAGTGAGGATCCCAGTAGGCACAGTAGTAAGTAGCAGCATCATCTGGAATTACATCTTTTATTGTAAGAACACACTGCTTCTGGACAGAACTTATCTCAGTCATGTATCTGTTTGCTTGAAAGCCACTTTCAATGGCAGCTTTGCCTCCTGAAACAAACAGAAGCCTCTCTGGAGCTTCACCCTCCTTCTGCTTGTACCAGTGTATGACGATGTTATCAAAATTTGCCTCTAATGTTTGAATTTCACATGTCATCCGTGCACTTCTTTGAAACTTGGTGATGGATATCGGACTCTGCATGGGAATTTCCTGTGCAAATCCATCTAGGAAAGAGAAGAGGATAAATTATGTAATTAGCTGGAATTCAGGGGTTTGGAAAGATGCCTGTTATGGATGCAAAGCCATGGGTCCTGTGAGGAAAGGCAGGAAAATAAGGAAGTACTTACAAGACCAAGAGGCTGTGGCCACAAACACTACAAGCAGCAGCATGTTTGCTTGTCACGCTTCGCTCTCATTGAGATTCAGAGGAGGAAGAAAGGGAACCGTTTTGTACAGAAGGAGGAAGTGGCTCTCTTGAATGGTCTTCAGTGATGAACTTTCTGTGTGCAAGCAGATGGGGTGTTTTTACAGAAAACCCTCTCTGGACTGTCAAACATTAAAATTGGTAAAAAGGCCGTAGTCCGGTCTGCTTTTCAAGTAAATATGGGAAATATTGATAAAATCCAAGGATTGTGGCCCTATAAAACTCAGTCAAAGTGACTGAGAAAAGGTTGCAACCACGAGCATGTCCAGATATGTATGGTGGAGTGAAGGTTTCAGCCTGGAGGTTACCCTGGTGGGCAGTGATTGCATACGTCACCTGAGAGGTGCAGAGAGGTGCACAGTGTCAGAGCAGGTGAGGACTGCCTTTTGCTGCTTCAGCTTAGCCACCCAAATGGAAGGTGCAGAAGTGCCCAGGGTGCCCCTGTGCTGGTACTGCCCTCCTCCACCAAAGCTGAAGATCATCAACCTGCAGTGACTGCAGAAGCTTGACTGTTGGGACTCGCCTTTGCTTTGATTTGAGGTGCGGGAGGAAATGCACAGCCGCAGGATTTCAGTTTCATAGCTTAGCTGAGATGCAAACAATTCTTGGAAAAAAGGCTGGAAAATAAAAGAGAACATCTGTTGTCAACAGCCATCGCAGAGACATCTTGATGAGTGTGTTTGATGCTGTGGGGTCTCCCCTGTGACTGATGAGCCCAGGCTGATCCTCCTTCACCAAAGGCTGTATCTTTCTTGCTCCAAACTTTCCATCTGGTCTCAGGGGCCCGGGATACCTGAAGGCCATTTTATGGGTAAATGCTGAAGCAAAGGAAATACTGAGTACCTCAGGTTTTTCCATGTCATACATCACCAGTTTCCCTGCCCCATTCAGCAGCTTTCCCTAGTGTTTCTTTTGCTGCTGCTGTTTTTAGAATCCTTTCTTGTTACCCTTTACCTCATTTGCCAAATTCAATTCTAGCTGGTTTATTGCTTTCTTAAGTCCATTCCTGCATGGTTGAACAGCAGCTCCATACTCCTCCTGGATCACCAGCCCCTGATTCCACCTCTTTTATACTTCATTTTTATGCCTGATTAAAGTCAGCAGCTTTTTGCTCACTCTTTAGAAACTCCTGCTGCCTCCACTTGGCTTCCTAGGTGTCAGACTGGACCTTTATGGAACTTGGAGAAGATTCTTGGATATCAACTAGCATTCCTGGACACTTCAGGGTTGTATTCATGGTGATGTTTCCAGGCAGATCTCTGAAGAATTTTAAAGGCTACTCTCCTGAAGTCCATGGCTGAGGTCCTGCCTTTTGCTGTGCTGCCTTCTCTCAGGAGTTGAATGCCACTGGCTCACAGTCACTGCAGCCAAGGCTGCCCTTACCTTTCCATCCACAACAAGGTCCTTATTGGCTGCCCAATCATCCATGTCAGGAAGTTGCTGCCAGCTCACTCCTGAAACCTCCTAGACTGATTGTGAGGAATTCTCAGATCCCACAATACAATGACAAAAGGGAGGCTGACTGAAGTTAACATCACAGGTCACATGTACTACAACCTATTTTTCAAATAGTTGAGGAAGACAGAAACATCCATAGCAACATGTTATATACTCAAATCACATAAAGGCTTTAGCAAAAAGTGTTCAGAGCCTGTAGAACTAAAAATCCATCACCGTGGAGGTATTTGTGCTCATTTTTAAAAGATACTGAACATGTGCACTCCAATTCAGAAAATGTAAGACATAAAAGCATCTCAGTGTTTTGACCTAGCTTTCAGGAAAACGCCATCTTTCCTGGAACCAGTCTTTGTAGAATCTGATTTCTAAAACTCAGCACACTTAATCCAAAGGCTCTGAGAGTCTTTGCTTGTCTGTGGCATAGCTCGTGGCTGAGGATTTCAATTTATGCCTTGGACATATCAAATGAGGAATTGTGATGAAAAAAATTAGGTTTTCTGTGCCGTTGTAGGACTTTTTAATGACTGAGATGCAAAGGAAGGTAAAAGGAAAATATGAAGGAGGATGTGCAAGATCAGCTGGTCTTCCCCCCTTCTTTCCTATTCCTGCTTTTTTTCAAGAGAAAATACTAAAGGATGAAGAAATGTTGCTCTGAGAATGTTGCAGAGAACAGAGAAGAGAAATCTATAACTCACACACAGAGACTGTGCCACTGTCAGGTGAGTGCTTTCAGCAAAATATAGGCTTCATTTTAGGAGCAATGTTTCATATATTTATCTTAAAGTGACAGGAAGGCTTCACTTTCTGGATATTGCAGAAAAATCTGAGCAGAGAAATGATATAGTGATTGTCAACATCAGATATTTAACACTTGTCATAAGGCTTTGTTCTTCCTCTCCTGCAGCAGAAAATCATGAAAGGGGTGGAATAAGGAAGTATTTGAATTTTTAGCAGAGTTCACAGCTTGCGGTTCAGAGCACAAAGAGTCTTTTTGTAAGGCTTATCTTTGCCAAACTTATGCTGTGGTAAAACCAGTATGCACAGTAATAAGTTCCAGAATCCCCCGGGGTTAAAGAATTTATCACAAGATCATACACAGGCTGAGTAGGATGATTCCGAACTTGAAATCTATTTCTATCATTGTTGTCCTCAAAAACAGGTATCCCTCCAGACTCGTACAGTATCCTCTTTGGCTGCTCTCCGGGAAGCTGCCTGTACCAATGCACAACATTTTTCTCTCCCAGTTGACATGACATGCTGGTAGACAAGCCCTTCATCTGCATCTGCATCTCTGGGGTTTGCACTGGCACTGACTGCATGTCTACACCTGGAAGTGAAAGAAGAGAAATTGCATGAGGGCATAAACTCCTGGAGTTTGGAACAAGGCTTATGTTCGCTGTAGATAGGAAGGAGAGAGAAGAGAAAAAAGGTCTTACAGGACAAAAATGAACTTGCAAGAAGGACTGGAAACAGCAACATATTGCCTGTGCAGATTAGACTTGAAAATGAAATAAACAGAAATGTTATAAAGCCCTTCCAATGGACAAATCATCAAATGACTGGGAGGAGGAAATTACTCAATTCAGCACATCCAATGGTCGTTCTTCAACACACTACCACAGAGGGTGTTAAATTTACTGACAAGCTAAACCATGGTAAGAGCAGTATAGAAAGGACAAAAAATACTCAATCTGAAAAAAAACGTCTTCCTCTATCTACTACTAGACTTATATCAGACTTACCTACTGAGCACACTCAAGTTGTTCAGCCAGGCCCTTCCCAAGAATATTGTCCTCTCCTCAGAGACCTCTAAGCTGTCTCAGAAGAATGTTTCACCTTTCCTTAGAACTTCAGAGAATCACAGAATAATAGAATGCTTTGGGTTGGGAGGGACTTTAAAGATTATCGAGCTCTCACCTCTACCCCATGTGCAGGGATGTCACCCTCTCGGCCAGGTTGCTCAGGGGCCCATCCAGCCTGGCTTTGAACATATCACAAGGGATGGAACGTCTAGATCTTCTCTGGGCTGTCTGTTCTAGTGCCTCACGACTCTCAGAGTAAAGAATTTCTTCCTAACATCTACTCAAAAGCTCTTTCAGTTTAAAACTTTTACCCCTTCTTCTATCGCCATCTACCCATGGAAAGATTTGTTTTATGTAAGTGCCATTTAGATACTGGAAGGCTTCAATAAGGTCTCCCCTAAGCATTTTTGTGTCCAGGCTGAACAGCCCCAACTAAGCATAAACTAGGCCTGTCACTAGTAGTGTCTGGCAAGGTTGTAGCACCAAATAGGAAAAGTACAACTGGTGACTCTATTACAAGACAGCCTCAGTGGCTGTGGCAAAACCAGAGTGAAGCATGCATTTCTACCAGACAGTTATTTGCTGCCCCTTGATTTTTCTTGCACTTTCCCTGATTTCAAAGGCTGAAAATGAGCCCCACAAAGACTTTATAGCAAATGGTCCCATGGGCAGCAGCCGTCATACATCATGCTCTTCCCTGAGAAAAAAATTCACATTTTCAGACCCAAAAGAGAGAATCCTCTGGACTTTTTCAGGACTTTGTCAATAGCACTGTACACAAATAAATCTCATGTTACAACTGGTACAGAAATTTAATATTCTTCTATTGTCCTTGTGATAACTACATGAGTTTGTGTCAGGTCCTGTAGTGCAGCTATATCTACAATGAAAGAACAAAAAAAGAACTTACATGGATGGGGATTGTGAATACCCTTGCCACATGAAATTTCACTGCAGCTCTCCTTAGAGCTGACTGAGCAGTGCTGTATCATTTCTATATGTTCCCAGGTTTAATCTGCAGCTTGTCCTTGTAAATGGTCTTCACAACTCTTTCTTGAAACAGTCTTTTCAGGTGTTGCACAGTGTAATATCCTTGCCTATGAAAGTCATTGTCATCATAACCATTCTGTTGGAAGTTACTACTGATAAGTATCACCTGTATCTTCACCATCACCTGTATTTGAAGCCTCTCAGGCTAGGTCTTAAGTGCAAATATCCTTCTCCTATGCTCCCTCCCCAATATTTCTTCATTTTTGCTTTCTCAGACTATATTTGGGAAAGAACCTGTATGGTTCAGAGATTATCTGTGTCACTGTATAATTTACCTGCAATGCCATCACCCACAGGAGTGCTCATTTTCCCCAGCACAGAGCAGTATACCATCTAAGTTGTAGCACATCTTTGCTTTTCTCCTTGTCTGATATTCATGTAAACATACTCAGCATAAACATATTGGAGTGTTTTAGAGGTAGCAAAGTACAATTATGATTCTCTGTGTTTGACAGAAAGCCTGCCCCTCAGGGTGCAGGCAGCTTTCTGTACTGGCTGCCTGTCACCTGTTAGTTCTGTGGAAATGCCAGTAGGCACAGTAGTAGGAACCTACATCATTGGAGTTAATGTCATTGATTGTGAAAGTGCAGACGTTTGTACCTTTCTTTGAAGAAGAATATTTGTTCCTATAGGAATTGTCATCATAAGAAACTGCACTGGGTCCAATGTACAGAATCCGTTCTGGAGCTTTGGCGGGTACGTGTTGGTACCAATGTATGTATGCGTACTGGAAGTCAGGAATACCCTCAGCTATACAGTCCATTGATGCAGTTGTCTTGTGCCCTCTGGTAATGGATACTTCTCTCTGCTTCAGAATCACTTGTGCTTGACCATCTAGAAAGAAAGAGAGAAAACAGAACAAATACTCTTAGCTTGCTATTCATTCACACACATAAACATTGGATGCTGCCTTCCACTGCCCTGTGTCATGGTCACAAATGGAACCTACAAGACCAGGCTACAGCCAGGGCCAGGAGAGGAAGCAGCAGCATCCTGAATGCTCTTGCTTGTGTCTGCCCTCAGGAGGAAGTTTACAGCACTCCCAGCAGGGGCAGAGCACAGCAACTGAGGAAAGGAAATTATCACTTGGGCCTTTGGAGAAGTTGTCCTGGCAAGTGTTGTCTGAGATAATGCAGCCTGATTGAACCCTGTTAAATTAACAGTCAGATTATAGCTTTACACAAGCAGCACAAACCTCTCCCTCCCTCCCTCCCTGCTCCAATTACCTTAACTCATCTAAAAAGTAATTTTGTAGTCTGAAGCAAATTTTACTACTGCTTTTAGACTATTTGAAAACTTCTAAACAACGCCTGGACTTTTCCTTGGTCTGAAAGACCATGTGTAAGATGTGTAAGAGCCTAAATGAGAGATGCAGGACTCCAGGAGGCTCTCCAAAATGCAGTGTATTGCAACCAAGAGGTTATAGCAGTCCAGGGTCATGGACAACAGAGCCTTTGGTTTTGGTTACAATGCATTATATATACTTTCTTTGCTTAGCATCTTAATACAGTAGAACCAATCTATACCTTAACTATTATCTACAGCCCATCATAACTACTATAATTACCATATTCATGTTACTATTCTCCAATCACTAAAAGTGATTAGTATGTTACAGTTTAAGCTAGAAGTTGTTTTTCAGTTTTTGTGCAGTGGAAAATTTGGAGACCTTTTTTCTACTTGCAACTTTGCTGACTTGTTTGTCTGTGGTATCTTTCTGCTTGGTAAAAATATCTTATTGTTTAAGGTGGGTTTATCCTTTGGTCTAAGTCATAAAACCCCCTTCTATCTAACATACCCTTTGCCTCCTTGGTTATCCAGTAAGACTGGCTCAGCAATTCTTTTCTTCTATATCAAAACTTGCTTCATCTCTATTCCTTCTTCAGACTCTACATTTAAAAATCCTTCTGCTAAGCATACATATCTGTGAGACTTTCTTGTCACTTTCATCCTTCCCAACAGAAATGGACTTTGCCTCAGGTTGGCTGCCAATAAAACATAAAAAAATAAAACACATATCATGGAGCTAAATGAATTGGAGGGGTGTGAAAGTACTGCTCATAACACAGATCAAATACTGAAGACCAGGAAAATATATAGCAGACATTGGAGAGCTCAAAAGCAGGATTATTGAGTTTGTGACTGTTTCTTGTCACAGGTAAGGTGAGATGCTACACCTCAGAGTGGCTTCTCCAAATGCTGGAAAGAATCACAACGCAAAGAAACACAAATGCTTTACAACTCCCATAGGCCTAGTTTAAAATAAAGACAATTGGGTCAAGCAAAACATAGAAATTATTTTGTGCAATTCAAAGTAATTTTTCAGACACAAGGTCACTTCTAGCTCCCTTGAAAAGAAAACAAAGCCAATTCCCCTTTTCCTCTTGTTATCATGTTGTTTTACTTATGTTAGTCAGCTTTTTTTTTTTTTTTTTCCCAAGCATTTTTACACAGATTCAGTAACTGTTGTCCTACAGTTGTTCCAGGAATCTGTTTTTTTCAATCTCCTGTGAAATGCAGCCGGTGCCCCAGTGCTCAGTGTGCTCTGAAGACGCCATACTTGTGATTGGCAATACTGGGTCCTTTGGGATAGGAGCACAATGGTCCTGTGACTTTATCTATGACTATATCTATATGTCCATAAACAGAATGAGCTGAAATAACTCAAAGAAATGTCTTTCTGTTTGCAAAAATAAAAACATCTATTCCTTAGCTACCGTCTTGCTATGTAGGATGAGAGGCCCCAATGAAGTAAATTAGGACACTTGTGCATTAGCCTAAATGAAAATTTGATCAACTCCAAGAACAAAACAAAGAGAAAATAAAACCAGATTCTCAAGTGACAAAGAAGTACAAAATGGGTATATTGCATCTGCAGTCTTAATTGGTGCTTCAAGTTTATTTTCATGGATAACCTTCTATTCTGTCACACAAATGACAGAACAGGGGTTTTATTCTAAAGATGTAGCTTGAAGGGTAGTGAGAATAGAAAGATTTTGCCTGCCTTTAGCAGGACTCTACTTTTAGCCAAACCTACCATCTTATAAACCCACTCAGAGGCAATCCATCCTGGCCCAAAAAATGCCCTTTTGGTTGGCAAAGTGAAATAACAGGTCTTCTAGTACTGGCTGTAGTGTGCATCTGCAAAGCTCAGCAGCATCTTTTATATCTGGCTGTCTGTGGCTTCTGGGAAAAGTTGGGTGACAGCGTTCTTGTGTGTTGTCGAACACTTCAGGTTCTTATTTGGAAAGTAGAGCATGTCTTTGTGCAGGCCCCTTGTGGCTTTCTACTACTGTGCATCCCAACTAGCACAATAGTAGGTGGCAGAGTCTTGCAGTGTTACTTTGCTCACTGTCAGGGTGCAGACAGATTTGCTGGGATCCTTCTCAACAGTAAACTTCCCCTCATCAGACTGATTTTCAAGGAAAAACCTGGAGAACATGTAGGCAACGCGCCTGGGAGCTGCATTGACCCTCTTTTGGTACCAGTGAATAAAAATTTTGCTAAAATCATGACTGGAGACATGGCAATTAATTAGCACTGTTTTGCCTGCTGGCTTGGTGATGGATAGAGGGGTTTGCTGCAAGTCTTGTGCAGAGCTACCTGTGGCAAGAAAAGAGAAAAAACAGAGAAGCTATGAGAACATCCCCTTTTCCACTGGTGACTGTGCAGGCAGCAGGATGAGCAGGGGACATACAAGTGCAAGAAAAAACAATTGCCAGTAAGAAAGTACTCAGCAACCACATCACCACTGTTCTTCTTAGGGCTTCCTTACAGGCACAGGGTCAGGGTCAGCCTCAAGAGAGGGTGAAGCAGATCTGAGTGGCTGAAAACTATCCAATGAGGCTGTGCCAGCTACAGGTCAAATAATGATGCATGGGCCATTTCCTTTTGGTTAACTGAAACAGAACGGAAAACACCAAAAAACAGGCAACCTCTCCCCTGCCCCAAGCCCAAAAACCACTCATCTCCAAAACCCACCTTTCTAAGAAGACAGCTCACTAATGAGAAAAACTTCTTTTTTTCCTTCTTTTTTTCCTTCTTTTTTATTTCCACAGGGAATTTGCCTGGATGATGAGTAGAGTCACCTTTTTTTCGTTTACCTCTCTTACAGACCAAGATTATGTAGGATGATTTTTCATCCCATGACGATACCTCCAAAATGTTTCTTTTAACAACTTGTCCTACTTATTTTGAATATTGAACATCAAATAGGATCCTGTAATACAGCTTCTGCTAGAAATCTCTCTTCTTACAGTCATTGTTTGGAGTTATCCAGTACAGCAAAAAACAAGTCCCAGTGTTTTCAAACTATTACTGATGACTCCAATAATTGAAATATCACAAATTTATATCAAAAGTATGCCTGACCAGCAAACATCTTCTATTACCCGGCCTTACAGCTGCTGGTTTTCACATTACTCAATAGGTGGGATTTCTCTCTGCCTATCAAGGCCAGTGTCTTCATAGTCAGGCTTTTCCCACAGTCTTGTTACCCTTACACATTTCAGCAGGCTGAAATGTAAGTTTAGCTCTCTAGCTTAAATGGAGATGTGTTGTTGTATAAACTTATATGACATGTCAGCAGTAGTAATATACTCATTTTCATGTTCTTATGTTTTGAAATCAGCAACAGACCCCTTTTTAGAACATGCTTTTTATGCATCTAATGTAGTTTACCATCTGATTTTTAAATCAAAACAGGGATTAAAACTCTTCAACAGGAGATTGGTCCTTCTGAAACCAAATGCAGTACATGCATTTGTTTTGGGTCTAAGTATTTTTATATCAGCTGGCATTAATCAAACAGACCAGAAAAAAAAGTCTGTACTGAGATCTGAAAACCTGCTAATGAGCAGCTGTCTTACATGGCTATCTCCCATCTCCACTGCTTCCTCATTCAGATCTGAAAAAATGTATGACAGTTTACTGATACTGTTGTTATTGGGGTTCTTTGTTTTTAAGGTAGAAACAAATCACTTATACAAGATATTACTTTCCCAGAATAACGAAGTAATTCCCTCACTTCCACACTCTGTAATTCAGCTCCCAAATTTATTTGTGTTTCACATTCAAAGTCTAAGGGGTCTTCCTATGTGCCTGCTAAGAGTGTATGTTTAAGTCCCATGTTTCTGTAAATAGGTCTTGTTTATACTTGACTTTTATTTGATAAATACACAACAGCTTAACATCTCCCAGCTGTTTATTAATTGTGTGGCTTACCTCGCATCATTTAACAGCCTTAGAGGCAGGAGGCAACAACCTGGGGAGGGACAGACAGCATAGTACAAAGTAGGATACTTTGTAGGATACAAAGTAGGATACTTTGTACTATACTAGTTAATGATACCTCTCATTAACTCTCGGAAAGACCGCACTTGTATTGAATTGTTCTGGAGTAGCAAGAGGGGGCTGCAGCAAGCGCTGCTATGTGGCTCTTAGAGTGGAAATCACAGGTATATGCAGTCCTTTCTGTCTCCTGTCCAGGTCTTCAACTGAAGATAGTTTGGGAAAGACTCTCAGTTACACATGGATTTCTCTCATAAGGATTTCCCAGCATTTACTTTGCCCTTCCCAATTCACACCTGGATATCATTTTCTTTTTCCATTTCTCTGGGTTTTGCATCTGTAAAGTTGCTTATCCTGGGGTAAAACTTGGAAACTGCCACAGGACATGTAAACTCAGCAATTTCATCCAAAATTCCATCTTACTCCTTTGTCATTTAGGATTGCTTTTCTCCCTTCCTCCTTTCCCCCATCTTGGATGTCCCCAGTTCCCTATCAAGCACTTTGTGACATTTCTGGCTGCTGTTTTCCCATGTCCAGACAAAAAAGCTGGCATGTCTTCATGCAAAAAGTTCATGTCATTTTTTGATCATTCTTGTGCCAACACATTACAGCTGCAGTAAATGACAGAGGTTGAGGGAATGGTTGTGGGTGCAGTCCCACACCATGCAGTGAGTGGTAATACTTTTGGAGTTGGTTGTCCAGCTCATGCACCAGCAGCATGCAGGCATCTGTGTGGGTAGATACTTCTTTTGGAGGAAATCTATGATTCCAATTAATATCAGACCCAGAAAGGGTGATACAGACCAATCTCTGTGTATGTGGAGGGGGTCCCAGGTGACATTTGGTACCAGTGGATGTAGGTGAACTGTGACCTCCGGTTACTTTGCAGATAAACTTGACAGTGTCCTCTGGGAGTGACTGGGCTGTGTGATGGAGGCTGGCTCCAAGTAAAGGGCTGGTAAAGGGCCTAGAACAGACCTGAAGGGAGAGCACAGAGAATGCAGCAGTGATAAAGTTGCATTAAGAAATCCCCATCGCTGGCTTCAAGGAGGCATCCTCAAATACAGGGAGACCATCCCTGAGGAAGAGAGTCTGAACTTTACTCTGTGCTTGTGCTGGTAAAGACAGAGTGCTGCAAAATATAAGGAGGAAGGGAAATGCAAAAGCTTTTATCCACCTTTTGGCTTATATTGCACACATTTCTCAACCATCACACAGAGTAATCAAGGTATTTGTGCACAAGTTATCTGCCAAGTGTAATTTGAATTTGAGGCTTGGGTAATAGGACATTGTGGATATTAAAATATACAAGTAGACTGGGTGACAATGGAAGTGTGATATAAACCCAAGAAGAAATATATTCTGACACCCTTAAGAATAGTTAATAAATACCATATACTTAAAAGGCCAGAGACAAGACTGGAAGGTTTTAAAGAAGCCTGTAATTTTATCTACTTCTACTCTGTGGCTCCTCAGAAAAGGAAGTTCAGAGATACTAGGATCAGCATCTCTGATGTGATCTCAGTATCTCTATTTTTACCTCTGTGATGAGGTAAAAACTCCCCAGATATATAACTTTCCCCCTCAAAAAGTCAAATTAATTGGTGAAGAGACAAGTGATTTTTAAATCATGTTAGCCCAATTTCCTGTTAAAAAAGAGACACAGAGGTGTGTGTTGATATGAAAACTTGATGATCTAATTCACAAATGCTGCCTATGCCTGGAAGACTCTAACCAGAACAAGTCACTATGCTGTTGTTTTGCCTGTTAGGAACCTCCATCTTTCTCTGCTTTGCCTCTCTGTGCTAGGTTATGGCTGTTTGTGAGCCCCCTCATGGCTCTTCTGGATAATAACAGAGAATTGACTGAGGGACAAGTTTTTGAGAGCTGGGAAGCACCCACAGATGTCTTACTGGACAGAGATGTGCTTTATTCTCCTGGCATCCAGCCAGCAAACCTTCCCAAACCCAAACTGGCTACATGTACCTTTGTATGAGCACACCCTCCTCCCTGTCCTCTGTCCTTTGCTTGTTGTACTGCCTGAGATTGTGAGTGCTCAGACATCTATGTATTTAGACAGCTAGCCTAGGCGTTTTTTAACATACTTAACATAGTTAACATGCTTATGGTATCACACAATATCAGGTTAGCCTGATATTGTGTGATACCATAACAGTGGTAAGGTGTTCAGTGTACCAGGATATGAGTAGGAGATCACAAATAAAAATAGGAACAATGTCCTTATATCCTGGGAGCAATACTTTGTGCCCAGGGTCTTATCTTTCTCCACTATACGATTTCACTTCTTCCTGTGCATACTTCCTCTCATCATGGGCAGAGAGCACAGCTCCAGGTGGCTAATACTGATGTCTTTAAGCTTTAGCTTTCATATTTTTCAGATTTTGAGCTGCTTAGGGGTGTAGCTCTTAGCATCATATTAAATGTTGGTAGGTTCTCTTCTCAGGGTAGGTAGACAAAACAATCCTTTTCCAGCTTGAGACCAAGGACTACTGTTACAAGCTTCAGGCCAAAAGGTATAAACAACAGGGAACTGAAGAAAAGGCAAACAAGGAGGATGGGACTTCATAACCTGAAGCTATAATTGGACAACTAACTCCAATATGCAAACGGACCAAAACTTATAAAAGTGTGAGACCTTGTGACAGGTCCTCCATTTTATGAGCATTTTGGATCCATCTTGGGTGTAGCCCTTGCCAGGCTCTTGTACTGCCCAAGATGTATCCATTAGGGCCTTTCAATACATACCTCTCTATTCCTTTAGCTCTGTCTAGTCTCTGTTCCAGGTTCAGCCCCTCAAGGCATCAATACTCCTCCCATTTTATCTTATTAAGCGTAACACAATAAGCAACATGCCTTCACCCCACCCCATTAAATCTCCTGCGCCACCCAGTGTCTGAGACACAATCAGTGATCAATCAGTTGTGTTTTAGTGAGAAGTGATACAGTTTTGACAAATCAAGGGGTTTTTACAATTTTACATTAAAACAATGGTGGAGGAGGGTCATACACACTGTACAGCTGTGGTCTCATCAGACCATGTATTGAATAGGGATGTTTCTCCAGACATCTCCCTCCTCCTGAGGATGGGCTTAATGATCTGGCTCTTTGCTCCCTGCTGGCCCAGGCATGCCCATGAACAACCTTAGGGTGCAAGGGTTCCATATCCTCAGAGTTTCATACTTCCTCGATGTTTCTCGTACGCAGCTCCTCAGAGCACTGCCTGTTCCTGGTCCTTGCAGCACCCATCCACCTCCAGCTCCCACCAATCCACCCTTCTATACCACTGTTCTTATTGGCTACAGGTGTGGCCTGTTATCATCCCGCTGCTCCTAAGCTTTAGTAATAGGGTCCAGCCACAACTCTTTGTGGGATAAGATTACATTCTAGGTTACCCACACTGTGTCCTCCTACAGGCAGGAGGACACCGGGTCCTGGGGCTCTTGCCAGGCTTCAGGCTGAAGGATTTTACCCCATGGCAGGGGTAAAATCCCTCCTGAGACCCCCAAACCTCGCCAGCTTGTGTTGGGAATAAAGCTGAGCACACTGTTTGATCCCTGTCAAGCACCACACCAAGTCCTGCATTTTCACAGGCTGGAATGCCCAGCTGGCCCCCAGCACCCCCTGATTTATGGAAAGCTCATTCTGTCAAGTAGTGCCCATCAGACAAGGCTGAAGGAAAGGAGCTGCCCCTCCCTACCTACAGCCTGAGCAGATGACCTTACAGCCCCTGGCACTGCTGGAGCTGCTGGGAGGCTCTGTTCTGCAAGGGCAGAGACCTCAGCAAGGTGTAAAGCTTTCTTTGTTGCACTAATGTAAGTCCTGGCCCCTCTTCTCTAGATTGGGTTTATGAATCAATTAGTTTATGGATGCATAAGGTGGCAGGGAGCTGTGGGCTTTGCTTTGGGGGTGCAGAAAAGCCAGGCAGGGAGGCCAAGCCAGGCTCTTGCTGTGCCATGGCCCATCCAACCCTCTGATAAACCCTGGGATCAGCAGCACTCAGACACAAGGGGGTTCTTCTCCTGACTCACTCCCTTCTCCTCTAGAAAGGAATAGGATAAATATGTCTATATAGACAAATATGTCTATACAGACCATGAAAATCTGCTCGTAGATAGGGCCAGGGACTTTCAGATAGGGAAGGAATGGGAGAAACTAGAAAATGTTACAATTAACACAGACTGCTGCTCAGCCAAGGCCGTGTGAAATTCCTGAACTTGGAGAAGAAGAACAAAGACTGAACAGAATGATGAACATTGCTTTGTTATAGATACAAAAAAGGAGGGATGTGCCTATGAGAGAGGGACATGCTGTAGGCCTATTGGAAAGTCTGTACCTTCCAAGGACCTAAGCCAATGGGGAAAGGAAGAAGGTGTTGTGACCACAATCAAACCCACAGAGGCATTTTGGGCTCTGTGCCAGGGTCACTGAGACCCCTGGCAAGGGTCTTGGCTGCTCAGGACAGCCAGAGGGATGTCCTGGGTCCCAACAATTAACTTTTGCCTCTCCATCATTTAATTGCAACAATGCCTAAATCAAAGTATGCAGCCCATAACCCATTACAAATCAAGATGCAAACTGTGAAAGGAAGTCGCCGTTTCCCTGGCCAAAGCAGCGTGGTGTGCAAGTGTCACCCTTGGGAGGAAATGATGGTGAAAACAACACAGACACTTGAGCACAGGCCAGGGAAGGAATTCATCTGAATTCCATCACCACACAATGAGCCAGGTGTTTACATCTGCAAAAATATTCACTCTTCTCAAACAAAGGCTGAGCTCACAAGCACAATAAACAAAGTTGTTCGTTCAAGAGATTGCTCTGAAAATCAAGACTCCAATTCTCCAGCGCTCCGAATCCAGCACTCATCTGCTTACCCAGATCACACACTTGGATGTTGGCCCTAACTGCAAATGACAGTAAATAAATATTTATTTACTAATAAATATGGTTCACAACTAGATTCTTCCTGTGCCTTAAAACAAATATAAATATATAAATAAATATAAATATAAATATATAAATAAATATAAATAAAATTATAAATATACATGTACATACACATATAAATGTATATATAAATATATATATAAATATAACATATAAAAATTATATATATATATTTATATATATATAAAAATATACATATTATATATATAAATATACATTATATATATATTATATATAAAATTATTTATATATTAAATACATATAAATATTTTATATATAAATATATAAATAAATTTATATATAATATATAAAAAAATATTACATATATATAAATATATATATTTATATATATTATATAAATATAATTATATTATAAAATAAAAAATATGTATTTATATATATATATAAATATATAAATGAATATATAAAAATATAAATATAAATATATATAATAAAAATATAAATATATATAATATATATTATATATAAATATAAATATATAAATATATAAATATATAGATAAAAATCTAAATCTAAATCTAAATATAAATAAATCTATATAAATATATAGAAATAAATAAATCTATATCTAAATAAATCTAAATAAATATATAAATAAAAATCTATATAAATATAAAATATATAAAAAAATACATATAAATATAAATATAAATGTATAAAAATGCATATAAATATAGATGTAAATATAAATATAAATAAATATAAATACATCTAAATCTAAACCTAAATAAATATAAATATAAATATAAATATATAAACAAATATAAATAAACAAATATAAATATATGAATATGAATATATAAATATACATGTATATAAATATATAGAAATAAATATGGACATAAATATAAATATAGATATAAATATAAATATATGTGAATATATAAATAAACATAAGTATGAATATAATTATATAAATAAATATATGAATAAGTATAAATATAAATATAAATTATATAGACTTGTAGGATAATATAATTATATAACTATAAATATGAATATGCATTTTCTTTAAACAAAAATTGGGATCCCTCTATAGTCTGCCGTTTCATTTGTTCTCATAAAATAAGGTAGGTGCAAATCAAATGGAAACAAATTTCCAAGTAAGTATCAATTTCAAATTCCTAATTAAATTTTCAAATTCATAATTTTAGAAATAATATTTTAATTGAGTATCAGCTGTGGACAATCACAAGGAATAAAAGCTGACTCCTCAACTTCTCAGTTTATTTTGTATTCAAAGACTCCCTGTAGGTCAATTCTTAAATTTAGAGAAATTTAGGTATGGGAAGTTTTTGTTCCTAAGTCCTTTTTAAATTGTTAGAGAGAAGAGAGCAACATTTTTGGGAGTAACAGAAGTGTTTGAAGTAACTCCAATATTTATAGATTGCTGTGTTGAAAAAATTTAGCAAACTTCCAACAGAGACATTGTTTTAAAAAAAATCATAGAACAAATGTTAAAGTTCAATATTCACATCATCCTTTTTTGTGGAAGACAAAGCAGAAACCCCTTCATTGAAACCTTTGATAAATGCAGACTTGTTCTTCAGTGAGAAAAATGTTCCGCCTTAAAAATCCTACCTGCACCTGCAATTCTGTGCCTGCCACACGTGTCCTGTCTGCGGAGTGCAAATCTGTGCCCTGTGCACAAAGGGGATTGATCCCGTCTGCTCAGACACAGGGCACCCGAGGAAGATGGGACAGAGAATTCCCAGGGCATGTTTCCTTCAGATCCTGTGCCTGCAGTGGGGACTGGCTGCTGCCTCCTGCTCATCCTGAGGCCACCAGAGCTGGTGCCACAGCTCACATGTCGCAGACATCCTTTGTGAAAAATCCTTTCTGTAGGACTGTTCCTGCTGGAGCTGAGAAGCTCAGTCACAAATGTAAACAATTATTATCTGCTGCTGTGGAATGCAACAGGTCCACCCCGATTGGTCTTCTGCAGATGTTTGGATTTGCTGACCACTCAGGGTGGAGCTGCTGTCGCTCTCTGCAGACACTGACCTTTGCTATTATTGTTTGTATCTCTATTCTTAGCTCAGCCAGCTTCTGGAGAAGCTCCTTTTCTATCTCTATGTAGTATAGTTATAATGTTATATATATATATCATAATATAAGAAATCAAGCCTTCTGATCATGGAATCAAGATCCTGTCTCTTCCATCCTCTAAAAAAACCCCTGTGACCACCGTCACAACAGGTTTCAGTAACAAATGTAAACAATTATTATCTGCTGCTGTGGAATGCAACAGGTCCACCTGTGGTTGGTCCCCTGTAGATGTTTGGATTTACTGACCGCTCACCATGGAGCTGCTGTCGCTCTCTGCAGACACAGACCTTTGCTATTCATTCTCTCTATCTCTATTCTTAGCTCAGCCAGCTTCTGGAGAAGCTCCTTTTCTATCTCTATGTAGAATACTTATAATGTTATATATATATCATAATATAAGAAATGAAGCCTTCTGATCATGGAATCAAGATCCTGACTCTTCCATCCTCTAAAAACCCCTGTGACCACCGACAACAGTCACAAGGGTCCCATGAGAGCTGGCACCTCAACCACATGTCTTGCACACTTTCCCTTCCATTCAGCACCATGGGAAGCCAAGGACAGGGAATGGGTTTTACTCACAGCCTAAACACAGAGAGCAGCTGTTCAGACCTAAGTGCACCTCAGAATAAGACTCCCAAACACCTGGGAGGCAAAAGGAAGTACATGGCCAATAGCAGGAAAGTCTTACTAAAAGACTATGTCCAAATAGGAAGTAAAATCAAACCTTCCCACCCCTCTCCCCCTCCCAAAAAAAAATTCAGGACATAAAACTGTTGGGCAACTTTGAACACTAGTTTATTATCAATTTTAAAACTGTTGGGCAACTTTCTGTTGGGCAACTTTGAACACTGGTTTATTACCTATAACATAGCTCTGGCTGATAATTCCTGTCCCATACACATTCCTTAAACAATAAAAAGCTACTTAAAATAATAAAGTTGGTTTGGAGAGAAGTATTGATTTGAGTATTTGATTCTTGTGGAAACAACCCGGGTTTAATCTATCAATGTTATGGTATAGATATTTTTAATGCCTTTACTTAGATATGATAACACAGAACATAGTGCTTTTAAAGTTATACTTCTGTGGGAAGTGCAAAATGTCTAACATAAAAGAAAACAAGTACACAACATTCCCCTGAGTAATTTTCAACTGTGTGAAGCAGAAATCTTCCTCCAAATTCAATGTCATAATCAGACTGTAGAGGACATTTAGTGAATTATCTCTACCCAAAGTAAGGGGTTAAACGTGAGAACTCTGAAGAGACAGATGCTGATCTGAATAAGTCACTGAATAAATATGAGGCAAGCTGGAGATTTCTGTTGACCTCCTAAGTGGTGGGGATTGGGAAAGAAAACAACAGGAAGAAATTCCAACAAAATTAACTGCTATAAAATAGTAAAATTATTCAGAAGGTGTGGAGGAATGCTAATGCTTCCAAATGCATTCACCTTTCCATGGTGCCCTTGAACAAGGAAGGAAAGGTCATGCAGCACACAGACAAGCATCTGGAGTCTGCCTCTCTGAACAGCCCCTGTCTGCTCATCCCATCCCAGCTGGAATCCCTGCTTATCCCATCCCAGCTGGAATCCCTGCTTATCCCATCCCAGCTGGAATCCATCCTCGTGGTCTGCTTTGCAGTGAATTGCCAATACCAAAAGCACCCAGTGATGTAAAAGGCACGGCAGCCTCACCTCTGGCATGCCCTTGGGGATGAGACAGAGTCCTGGAGAGGAGACCCTCCAAAGCTGCAGACAACCTTAGAACAAAGAGGAGGAAAGCCACCCAAATGGAAAATCGGGAAAGTTCTGTAGATCAGGGCTCTGGGAAAATCGTCTGCCTTTCTGTGCTAACCCACAAGGGCTCAGCCCTCCTGAGTTTTGGGGAATCAGCCCTATTTCAGGGAGATGTTCCAATCCCAGCTCTGAGACGCTTCCTGAGAGTCACCCATCACAGCTCACCTTTTTAAGCCTGGACACCCTCAGGGGTTGTGTAAAAG
Source organism: Setophaga petechia (assembly GCA_024362935.1). Lineage (NCBI taxonomy): Eukaryota > Metazoa > Chordata > Aves > Passeriformes > Parulidae > Setophaga > Setophaga petechia. The sequence goes on along the minus strand of JANCRA010000026.1, from coordinate 11,355,272 downwards.
GACGTTTTCGGTCCCACCTGGATTCAATGGCAGCTCAGGGCATCAAGCACTTAACAAACAGGACCAGGGTTAAGCATTCACCTGCTGACCAACAGCACAAGAGATTTTGTGGCAAAGGCAGGTGGTGAAGTGAAAGCAGCCACAGCTGGGACCTGAATCACGGGGCCAGCCGAGGCACACACGCTGTGGGGTCAGGCACACAGGTGTCTGTGGGACAGACATGGGGGGAAAGGGAAAAAAACCTGATTTACAGCCATCTTCTCTGAAGCTGCACAATGAGCTCCACAGCTCAGAGACATTTTTTTTCACGGCCAGCTTAAGAGCCTCACAAAGATACCTGTAAGTGCTCTGGTTAACTCACAGCCATCCCAACATTAATAGCCCATGGGGTATGATGAAAAGCAGGCTTACCTTCACTTCCCCTGTCATGTTTCCTTTCCTTACTCAAACTTGCATTCACTACAGGAGGAGAGGCAGAGAAGCCACAGCTGAATAGAAGACTGACTTCTTTTCTTGGGGACCTAGAAATTCATCACAGCCCATCAGTAAAGATGTTTTCCAGTCACATTATCCTTCAGTTTCTGGTATCATCCAAGACCCTATCAGCATCTTTAAGGGTGCTCTGTCTTCACTCTTCTTGCATTTTACCTCAGGTTTTCTGCAAGAAAGAGATTCTTGTATTGGTTTATGACAGAAGAAGAGATTTAACTCCTTTCTTCATGAATTCCATTCTCAATTCCCACTTAAATAATCTAAACTATGACAGCAAAGTGGCCAAATGTTGTTTAAGGACAAGTGTGTTTTATGAGCAAGGAGTACAGGTAAGAAAGACCTGTGTAAGAGGGTTTATAAAAACTAGGTTCCTCTACCAGAACAGATGACAAGAAATAGCCAGGTTTCTAGCTAAACAAGCAAATACAGAGAGAGAAAAGAGTGTGGGATAACACCAAGATCCTAGAATCATGGAATAACAGAGTAGAGTGGGTTGGAAGGGACTTTTAAAGATCACCTAGTCTGACTCCCACTCTGAGGTGCAGGGACATCTTCAACTAGGTCAGGTTATGCAGAACCCTGTCCAAACTGACCTTGAATGTTCTCAGGGATGGGGCATCCATTTCTCGGGGAAACCTGTTCCACTGTTTTATTAGCCCTATTGTAAAATGTTTCTTCTTCATATCTCATCTAAAGCAAACCCTCTTTCAAAGGTTTAAAACCATTGTCCCTTTTCCTATCACAACAGCTAACACGTTTGCCCTCATCTGTGTTATAAGCCTTCTTCTGTACCTGAAATAAAGCCTCCCCGGAGCCACCTCTTCTCCAGGCTAAACTCAGCCTTTGTGTATAGGAGAGGCGCTCCAGTGTGTGCCCCGAGCCTCACGGCTCTCCTCCGGGCTCGCTCCAGCCGCTCCATGTCCCTCCTGTGCCGGGACCCCGGAGCGGGATGCTGCAGGTGGGGTCTCACCAGAGGGGAGCAGAGGGGCAGCATCCCCTGCCTGGCCCTGCTGGAGGCGCTGCTTTGGCTGCAGGCCGGGCTGCAATTGTCTGTCTGGGCTGTGAGCGCACACGGCTGCCTCCGGCAGGGCCGCTCTCGGTCCCGCTCTGCATCCCTTTACCCTCAGCCTGTGTCCATACCGGGGGCTCTCCCGAGCCGCCGCAGCGCAGCACCTTGGCCTGGGCTGGAGCTGAGCCCCGGCCCGGCTCGGCGGCCGCACGTCCCGGCTGGGCTGGAGCTGAGCCCCGGCCCGGCTCGGCGGCCGCACGTCCCGGCTGGGCTGGAGCTGAGCCCCGGCCCGGCTCGGCGGCTGCACGTCCCGGCTGGGCTGCAGCTGAGCCCCGGCCCGGCTCGGCGGCTGCACGGCCCGGCTGGGCTGGAGCTGAGCCCCGGCCCGGCTCGGCGGCTGCACGGCCCGGCTGGGCTGGAGCTGAGCCCCGGTCCGGATCGGCGGCCGCACGTCCCGGCTGGGCTGGAGCTGAGCCCCGGCCCGGCTCGGCGGCTGCGGGGCCGCGGCCGCGCCCTCAGGGCCCCGCACGGCCCGCGGGCAGCGCCCCCCTGCCGGCCGCGGCCTGAGGGCCCCGCATCGCGGCCGGGCAGCGCGGCCGGGACGCGCTCCGGAGCTCGAATATCGAATAAAATCAAATAAATACAGGAATATACCGTGAACGAACACACAGAGTGACCCTGGACGCTTCGCAGTTATTCCAGAAACTACTCGATGCTCGCAGCTTCAACTGCTAGATGCTTGCTGCATGCCTCTTCGGTCAGGCGGGTAACAGCACTGCCTTTCCAAACAGTGAGCCTCTTAATAAAATAAGGAGGCAGTTCATATTTTGGCTTTTTTTTTTTTTTTTTTTTTTTTTTTGGGGGAGGGGTGTTTTTTTCTTTTTTGTTTTTGTTTTGTTTTGTTTTTTTAAAGTGAAACTTCCCTGGTGTGTATGTGTGTATGTATATATATATTTAAGTCCTTGACAAATTTGGACTCCACTGGAGCAACAAGAAAGCTAAAGTCAAATTAATCAGAATAGACTACCTAGATGAGACAGTCAGTGCTGCTGAGCAAACCTTTAGGGAGAAAAGTTGTCCTTGAGAAATATTTTATGAAACTGCTGCACTAAGAAAGGGGCTAAATCTATGAATAAAACAGCCAGAGAGAGTTCCAGGGTCCCCGTTGGCTCAGTCTGTTAAGAAGAGAGAGGCAAGGGGGAAAAGGGAGAAAGCAAGAGGCTGACAGGGACAATTCCATTATACACAGCAACTCCAAACACCTCTACACCCAGAGAAATCTGGAAGTCTGTCCCACAAGTACAAGAATCACAAACAATGCTTTGCCCCAAGGCATCCCTGGAGCCAGACAAAGCGTTTAGAACCCTTGGGTAGGTACCAAGGAAGAAGAAAGGAACTTCCTTCCTAATCATATTCTGAAGCACTGGCTTGTCTTGGGGCTCTGCCTCTATTCCATAGCCAGAAATAGCTGTAGAGGTGTTTTCCAGGTCAGAATTCAGCCTGGAGACACTCACTCCTCCCATTCTGATTGCAACTTCTGCTCAAAGTCAGTTCAGTGTGGGAGGGTTCTTGTGCCATCCTTAACTCACATCAGATTCAGCTCACCTGCATTAGAGGCAGCCCAAGGGGCCATGGTAAAGTTAGACCAGGATAACAAGAATCCCCCATCTTTCAGTCTCCCCCTGTAAAGCATAAAAACAATTTTTTTTCCATTTACTTTTAACATTTCTAGAAAGCATTAGTGGTGCAATGCTTCATACCACATGCACCTGCAAATTTGACAGGCAGGAATGATTTGTCTGGACACCTCACAATTCAGTAAATGAAGAACAAGACACTTGGCCACACCAAAGACCCAGCTGGCCCTGTAACCTGTCTCCAGCTGACCAGCAGCAAAGTCAAGGGGAGAGGACAAGAACAGCAAAAGTTTGAAGTGACAGCCTCAGCCTGTGCCCTCACATCCACTGTTCTGTATATCAGGGACCTCATGAAATGAAGGAAACACAACCATGGATGGGGATACCTATTTTGTTGTTTTCTTACTCCCATGTGCTTGCACACTTACTTTAGGCACCCATAGGAATTTTCATTTTATGCAACACCTTATGGAAAAGAGTTCCATCACTTTATTGTCTATTTTTGTGGGTGCCACTTAGAATTTTATAGACATCTGTCTTCTCTCTTATCTCTCTTCCAATACTGAAGTCTTCTCCTTTTACATTTTACTCATTTTCAATCATCCAGCCAAGTAACTGAAACAATACCACACAACTTCGTGACCTAAACACACACCTGTACTAAAAAATATTTATTTAAAGGCAGGGCTGGGGGTAAAAATGTTTTTCAGGTATTTCTTAAGTGAAATAAGGTTTTAGTAAAACAGTGGTGAATAACAATAGGTTACAGGCATTAGTTTTTCTTTGAGCAAATTAGTCACAAGAACTAAACACCTTATTACATTTATTCCATTTATTGTAAATCTTCTGCTAGGTCATACTCTCATCTCAGCACCTTCATCATTGCTCCCTAAGTAAGCAGAATGTGTATGAGTATACAAGTTTGGTTGTGGAGGGGTTTTTTTTAGGAGAAGACACTGTGTAACAAAAAAACCTCCACGCTCATATTGTCAGACCGAAGCAGAGAGAGGTTAAGCTGATAATTGGGACCATATATATTACCAAACATTGCTTGCTAGGAAGCTTCTAACCCAAACAAATGCACTGACTGAGGGCAGTGTGAACACTGAAATATATGGATATGTTCACCCTGAGCCTGTACAATAATGTCTTGTACTGGCAGAGTGTCATCCTACAGCAGCAGCAGGAAAACAAAGCCCTGATGACCAGTGATCATGAAATGCTTTCACAATTCTTTCTGTGGGAATAATACCCTCTCAAAGAGCATTCCAGCCAAATTTTCTCCTATGCAATTGAACTGTGTTTTCCCTTCATCTAGCAGCATTGTGGAGTGAGAAACAGCACCTTCCCAGCTTTCCTCTGTGGGCTGTGCAGCAGGGCTGGGCTGTGTGCTGCCCCTCAGCCATCCCCCAGGCTGCAGGACTTCCAGGAGGATTTTCCACTGTTATTTCAGTGAAGTTATTCCCACATATGGTTTATAAAGCCCTGTGAGGTCCTGAGGGAGGAAAGGTGCTATATAAATGCAAATTGTTGCTGTTGTTATGCATGAACCATGGCCAGGTTTGAAACTAGACTGACTATGAAAAATGTCATTTATTCTGACCTTTCCTGATGAGAACCACTGTGAATAGAAAATCTCTAAACTTTTCGGACATAAAGACAAACTCCAGTTTAAATTCTCTGGGAGGGAATAGCAATACTCAAAGTGAGCAAATGAGTTCAGGGGATAAGAAAAGAATGCTCCCTGGTACTGATAAGAAACCAGCCTTCAGGCCAAGGAATTTGGGCTCTAATTTTGACCCTGTACTAGACTCTAGGACAACTGGGAGGAAATCTGTTCACTGTTCTGTGCTTCTGTTCCTAACTCTCCTCCTCCATCTGGTTTGTCTATCCATATGGAACATGTCTATCTACATTGCAAATTATCTCTAAGCTCACTGTTTGTGTAGTGCTTACCCAAAACCTCCTCCTCACCATTTCCAAGTGAACAAAGCAGCTAAGCAGCTGCAATCCTGTCAGGTGCCAGGGCAAATGTAAGTGATGGGATGGTACTAATGGGAAAAGGGGAAAGCAGGGCCATGGCTCTCCACTACACCACCTTCTTCCTCACCAGTAAATACTGAGATGCTTTCCAGCACTATTTTGAGAAGAGTGAGCTAGCTCAGAGTTAATTAGCTGGGGCAGAGCATTGCATTAATATGGTTACAGTGCCTCAGGTGTGAGCTGGATTGTGCAGAACCAGACTGGGAATCACAGCATGACTGCACTGGGCTTTGAAGAGTTATTCTCAGTACTCACTAAGGAAAAAAAAATTATACAGAACAAAGAAACTCGGGAAGAAGTTCAACATCTTCTTTCCCTAATGATCTTGAAAGGGTCTCCCATCAGTGCTGAAAGCTGACAGCCTCTAAGGTGCCCTCTCCACTGGGTACTCACTGCTCTCCTACTCTACTACCCAGATACACAGGGAGCAGCCTGGTGCTCCATCTGCTGCTGGAGGAAGTTGAATGTGATTGTCAAGAGACACCAGAGTAATTGCACCATTCCTGTTTGCCAACTGTTACCCGACCTCTCTCCAGGATAAGTCTTCTAACAGAAGTCCCATCCTTAGCCAGATGTGACAGCTGTAAACACCAAGGCAAAGTGCTGACAGTCACAGCTGTAAGAAAAGGAGCAGAGATGTAAAACTTCCATGCAGTTTTACTATTGAAAGTACCTTTTCCTGTATTAATGCAGGAGATAGTACCATTTCTTAAAATTGACATTTCATTTTAAAAAACGATGCTGACTGAGCAGTTCATGTCAGGAGCTAAGGAAATTAATTTCTGCCCCTTTTTTTTAAATATGGGAAGGTGTAAACTTTCTAAATTTTCTAAGGGCCAGCTTCAGCCCAACCTAATTTCATGGGGAGTTACATGCACCATTGTAAAGTTAGCAAGACTACATCAAAGCAGGTGTTGGTTCATTTTGGTCAAGAGTAAGAACAAGTTCCTATCCAACCAAGCAACCCATCTCACTGCATTGATTCAGCCTTTTCTGGACAACTCTTCCACAAGAAATTATGAAGTGTGAAATTAATCTTGGGAAGACTCTAGAAACTTATCCTTCCATACTGGGCATCAATCCCTCTCATTCACAGATCTATTCTCCATATTGCCACAAACTGTCTCTCAGTGTCCCAGACTTGCACAAAAACAGCCAGGAGACCAAATATATTGCAATCTAGTGAAGCACCCAGTTTAAAACTAGGCTGGGGGTTATTTGGGGGGATTTTCCTTGTTTGCTTGTTTCTCCCCATAACAAAAGATTTCACTTCTTTGGATACTCTGTACCTGCTACCTCATGTACAGTGGTGAGCACTCTCTGACTAAATCTAAGAATTATCTACAGTCATGGAATCCTGCATGGCAAAATTATTATCATTGGAAATTCAGAGGCATCAAGAAAAATACTATGAGAACATGCACATTATTCTAATCAGCAACCATATATTTTTGCAAAGTAACATAGAAAAGATACTTATTCTGGTCCCCAACCCTAGAGATAACCAACTGCTCTGTCTAAAATGGGAAGCAGTTGGGCTCCAGAACCTATCATCTGGAAAAACCACATCCACCTGCATATGATTACAAATTAAATGAAAGTCTTGTGTAATTAAAAGGAAAAAAAAAAGGGGTTTGATGAGAAAATTTAGAGATAAGGTTAAGCAAAACAGAATTTTGAGGAGATGTGCATTTCAGACTGTCAGCCCATCTGTAGGCTGGCAGAGTTCAAAGTGAAGAATTTGTCTTGCAGCGTGTGCCATTAAAGGTGTGTTAATCACAGCTTATTGCCACCACCATTCTGAAGACAAGCACAGTTTATATTGCCTTGAATGGGATGTGCAGAAGATATTGCCAGAAGTAAACCATTGAATCCCTCCTCTTTCCCCTTCTACTTCCACAAATGTACTATTTTTCTTTAGGTTTATATTAGATGAAATGTTTTCATCTAGTCTAGGACAAAACTGCTTCTTGTATTATTTCACAGAATATGTGCTCTTCATTTCCTTTACTGGCATGATACAGAAGATAAATGTGTATATTATTCAATGTATAAATATATAACCAATGCTTCCATGTGCTGACTGCACACACCAAAAGCTTGAGAGGCTCCAGTTCTGAATTCTAAAGCCTAAGAAAATAGAGGGTATTTCTATACTTCCTTATTGCATCCACTTTTATTAATCTAATTATTGCTACTTTTTTTTTAATTTATTTGGTCGTTTGGAATCAAATGTTACTGTGTTGTATTGTTAGAGAGAATCCCAAGAGCCAAAAGAAGGATTTACCTCTCCAGATACACCTGTGACCAGCTACTGAACACACCTGGTGCTTGGGTACTGGGTAAGAATGACTCCTGTGACTGTGCCTCCAAGCTCCTGCCTCCTTTATTCACTCTCCTGTGTCTTTCTCACCTTTCACATGTCATTGTTTCATTATTTTCACATACACAGAACCTCCTCCATTTTTTATATACATGAAGCTCACCATGTGTGCCTCAAGCCAATGCCTGTCCTTTCAGCAAAGCCAAATCCAGGAACAATATTGCATGGCAATGCAGTGGCACTGATGTGACCCACACAGAATCAGGGCACACCGTGCCAGGTCCTCTCCAAACAGCAGAAGATGTCCTCAGGTCTGAACTACATTAAGGGGTGACCAAACACCATGGCTTTAGACTTCTGAACACAGAGGAATAAAAATGACTGGCTGAAAAATTAAGGACTAGGTCAGGTGCAGAATCAGGGATAAAAACAGGTCTGCAGAACTCCAATCTTAATGGAGGCAAGGGGACTCTCAGTCACATTTCTTGCTCTGTGTACACCTGAAATCACACTTTCCTGCTCTGGAGGGAACAATTCCTACACTCCTAATGCTGCTCCATATATTGTCTCCAGGGGTACATAGTACAGTACACATACATATATATAGAAATACTCTGTATATACACACATACACTGCAAATACCGTGCATAGGGACCAGAGAGAACCGTGCCACAGCCATAGAACAGAAAACACAACCCAGCAGAAGCACAAACCCAGCCATTGCAAACTGCACATCCACTGTGTGCACTCTCTATCCAGCACACAGGCAGGGAGCAGATTTAACCATGCCACAGCCATAGAACAGAAAACACAGCCCAGAAGAAGCACAAACCCAGCAATTGCAAACTGCACATCCACTGTGTGCACTGTCTATCCAGCACACAGGCAGGGAGCAGAGAGAGCCGTGCCACAGCCATGGAACAGAGCACACAGCCCAGCAGCAGCACACACGCAGCCATTGCACACCGCACACCCCCCGTACGCACTGTCCATACAGTATCACAGCCATGGAACAGAGCGCACAGCCCAGCAGCAGCACACACGCAGCCATTGCACACCCACGGTACGCACTGTCCATACAGTACCACAGCCATGGAACAGAGCACACAGCCCAGCAGCAGCACACAGCAGCCATTGCACACCCACGGTACGCACTGTCCATACAGTACCACAGCCATGGAACAGAGCACACAGCCCAGCAGCAGCACACAGCAGCCATTGCACACCGCACACCCACGGTACGCACTGTCCATACAGCATCACAGCCATAGAATAGAAAACACAGCCCAGCAGCAGCACACCCGCAGCCATTGCACACCGCACACCCCCCGCCCGCCCCGTCTCTCCCGCGCACGGGCCCCGCACCCCCTGCCCGGCCCCCCCGCCCCGGCTGCCGGCGATCCCCAGCGCTGGCACCGGCACAGCGCCCCCTGCCGCCCGCGGCGCCGCCCTGCACCGCAGCCCCGCCGCGGGGCGCTGCCCACCCGCACGGCCCCGCACGGAGCCCGGGGCGCGGCCGGCCCGCCGGTACCCGATCCGACCCACACCGCGGGGCACGGGCCAGCCGGGACACAGCCCCGACCGCCGGGCACCCGCGGGAACCCCGCAAAAAACGCCACAAACCGAGAAAAAAAACCCGGACCCGACGGCCGCCATCTTACCTGAAACCCCGGCACCGCCGCCATCTTGCCGGAAACCACGTGACGGCATGGGCGCCGCCATCTTGCCTCCAACCACGTGGGCGAATGGGCGCCGCCATCTTGCTGGAAACCACGTGGGCGAATGGGCGCCGCCATCTTGTCTCCCACCACGTGAAAGAATAGCCGCCGCCATCTTGCCTAAAAACGCGTGACCCCAAATGACCTTCGTTTGACCTTTAATGCCCCCAAATGACCCCTAGATGACCCCGAGTGACCCCGAGTGACCCCGGGATGACCTCGGGTGACCCCGAATGACCTTTCTGTGACCTCGGTGACCCCGAACGACCCCTGGATGACCCCGAACGACCCCAAATGACCCCAAATGACCTTTCTGTGACCTCAAATGACCCCAAATGACCTTCGTTTGACCTTTAATGCCCCCAAATGACCCCTAGATGACCCCGAGTGACCCCGAGTGACCTCGGGATGACCTCGGGTGACCCCGAATGACCTTTCTGTGACCTCAGTGACCCCGGGCGACCCCTGGATGACCCCGAACGACCTTTCGTGACCTTTCGTGACCTTTGGTGACCTTTGGTGACCTTTCGTTTGACCTTTAATGCCCCCAAATGACCCCTAGATGACCCCGAGTGACCCCGGGATGACCTCGGGTGACCCCGAATGACCTTTCTGTGACCTCGGTGACCCCGGGCGACCCCTGGATGACCCCGAACGACCTTTCGTGACCTTTCGTGACCTTTCGTGACCTTTCGTGACCTTTCGTTTGACCTTTAATGCCCCCAAATGACCCCTAGATGACCCCGAGTGACCCCGGGATGGGGATCAATTCTTGCAAGTGAACAAAAAATAACCTCAATACTCCACTTCCCAGTCAAGAGAAAGGTCTGCTCTCTTTGGCAGGAGATACAGTTTCTTGAGTGGTCTGAACACAGCTGATGGAGGGTGACTGGGAGCTGCTGGGATTTCTTTCCCCTTGCTCTCACATGAGGAAAAAACTGGAATACAGCAGCCCTCTCCTTTTTATGGTGCTTCTCTTGTATTATGAGTTGTTTCAGTTACAGTCAGGCACTCAAAAGTCATGAAGAGCCAGCCATGGTGTCACCTTTTAATTCAGCATCTCTGGGCACTGGGGAGCGACCTCAAATCCTGAGTCAGTTCTGGCCCTCCCAGCCAGGGAGCCTTGGAGAGGCTGGAGGGAAAGCAATGGGGCTGAGGGAGCTGGGAAGGGGCTGAGCCTGGAGCAAAGGAGGCTCAGGGGGGACCTTGTGGCTCTGCACAACTCCCTGCCAGGAGGGGACAGCCAGGGGGGGTCGGGCTGTGCTGCCAGGGAACAGGGACAGGACAAGGGGAAAGGGCCTCAGGCTGGGCCAGGGCAGGCTCAGGGTGGGTATTTGGGAAAATTCCTTCACCAAAAGGATGGTGAGGCACTGGAAAGGCTGCTCAGGGAAGTGGTGGAACCCCCACACCTGGATTGTCCAAAAAACATGTGGAAGTGGACTTGGGCTGGTGATCTTGGAGGGCTTTTCACTGGTTCTGAGACTGGGGCATCACCTGTAACTCTCTGCCAGCTCTCTCACCTGCCTGGGCTCAGTGCACCTGAGATTCCCAGCTCCTGTGTGGAATTCCAAAGGTGCCTGGAGAAGAGAACAACACAGAGGTTTGCTGAAAGAGAAAGGCTCACCTGTTCTGGAGGCAGGTGAACCAGAAGGATTCTCCTCTCTCCCTGGTTTTGCTGCAGGCTCTGTGTGTGCAGCTGAGCAAGCCCAGAACAGCTTTTGTGGCCATTCCCTCCTCATCTCCTGCAGCCTCTGGCTTAATGTGGAGAAGTGCTGAGCACTCAGAGCTGCAAATGAAATCCATGGGCAGTGTGGCCACTCAGCATTCCCCAAATTAACGAGGAGTGGGATGGATAGCTGGACATGGGGACAGCAACAGGAAATGATTTGCAGCTCGGCTTGTATGTGTCTCTGTTGTGAGCACAACTTGCAGTAAATGTAAATGAATTGCTGTGTGTGAGACACTCCTGGCTATAATTTCCCCCAATAACATCTGGAATTAATATCTATTCCACGTGCAGCAGGTTTTGGGTGGTATTGAGTACAGATCTGGACTGCACACAGGGTACACATTGTGGTGTTTGTGAGGTCCCCAGGATGAGGTGAGAGATGAGACTTTGACTCCATGTTCTCAGACGGCTGATTTATCATGACATTATATATTATATTATATTATATTATATTATATTATATTATATTATAGCCTATTATAGCCTATTATAGCCTATTATAGCACAGCCTATTATAGCGTATTATAGCGTATTATAGCATATTATAGCATAGAATAGCCTATTATAGCATATTACAGCCTATTATAGCATATTATAGCGTATTCTAGCATAGCATAGCCTATTATAGGGTATTATAGCCTATTATAGCATCTTATAGCATAGCATATAATAGCCTATTATAGCATATTATAGCCTATTATAGCATAGCATATAATAGCCTATTATAGCATATTATAGCCTATTATAGCATATTATAGCCTATTATAGCATAGCATAGCCTATTATAGGATAGCATAGCGCATTATAGCATATTATAGCCTATTATAGCCTAGCATAGCCTATTATAGCGTATTATAGCGTATTATAGCATCGCATATTATAGCATATTATAGTATATATAGCATAGCATAGCCTATTATAGCATATTATAGCCTATTATAGCATAGCATAGTCTATTATAGCATAGCATAGTCTATTATAGCATATTATAGCCTATTCTAGCATAGCATAGCCTATTCTAGCAGAGCATAGCCTATTCTAGCAGAGCATAGCCTATTCTAGCAGTGCATAGCCTATTATAGCATAGCATAGCCTATTATAGCATAGCATAGCCTATTATAGCGTATTATAGCCTAATATAACACAGCATAGCATATTATAGCATAGCATAGCCTATTATAGCATATTATAGCCTATTATAGCATTGCATAGCCTATTATAGCATAGCATAGCCTATTATACCGTATTATAGCATATTATATCATAGCATAGCGTATTATAGCGTATTATAGCCTAATATAACACAGCATAGCATATTATAGCATAGCCTAGCCTATTATTGCATAGCCTAGCCTCTTATAGCATAGCAGAGCCTATTATTGCATAGCCTAGCCTCTTACAGCATAGCCTAGCCTCTTATAGCATAGCCTAGCCTATTATAGCATAGCAGAGCCTCTTATAGCATAGCCTAGCCTCTTATAGCATAGCCTAGCCTCTTATTGCATAGCCTAGCCTCTTATAGCATAGCAGAGCCTATTATTGCATAGCCTAGCCTCTTATAGCATAGCCTAGCCTCTTATAGCATAGCAGAGCCTATTATAACATAGCCTAGCCTCTTATAGCATAGCCGAGCCTATTATTGCATAGCCTAGCCTCTTATAGCATAGCCTAGCCTCTTATAGCATAGCCGAGCCTATTATTGCATAGCCTAGCCTCTTATAGCATAGCCTAGCCTCTTATAGCATAGCCGAGCCTATTATTGCATAGCCTAGCCTCTTATAGCATAGCCTAGCCTCTTATAGCATAGCCGAGCCTATTATTGCATAGCCTAGCCTCTTATAGCATAGCCTAGCCTCTTATAGCATAGCCGAGCCTATTATTGCATAGCCTAGCCTCTTATAGCATAGCAGAGCCTATTATAGCATAACCGAGCCACTTATAGCATAGCCTAGCCTCTTATAGCATAGCAGAGCCTATTATAGCATAGCCGAGCCTCTTATAGCATAGCCTAGCCTCTTATTGCATAGCCTAGCCTATTATTGCATAGCCGAGCCTCTGTAAGCATAGCCGAGCCTCTTATAGCATAGCCGAGCCCATTATAGCATAGCCTAGCCTCTTATAGCATAGCCTAGCCTATTATAGCATAGCAGAGCCTCTTATAGCATAGCAGAGCCTATTATTGCATAGCCGAGCCTCTTATTGCATAGCCTAGCCTCTTATAGCATAGCCTAGCCTATTATTGCATAGCAGAGCCTCTTATAGCATAGCCTAGCCTCTTATAGCATAGCCTAGCCTATTATAGCATAGCCGAGCCTCTTATAGCATAGCCTAGCCTCTTATAGCATAGCCTAGCCTCTTATAGCAGAGCCTATTATTGCATAGCCTAGCCTCTTATAGCATAGCAGAGCCTATTATAGCATAGCCTAGCCTATTATAGCATAGCCTAGCCTATTATTGCATAGCCTAGCCTCCTATTGCATAGCAGAGCCTATTATAGCATAGCCTAGCCTCTTATAGCATAGCAGAGCCTCTTATAGCATAGCAGAGCCTCTTATAGCATAGCCGAGCCTCTTATAGCATAGCCTAGCCTCTTATAGCATAGCAGAGCCTATTATTGCATAGCCTAGCCTCTTATAGCATAGCCTAGCCTCTTATAGCATGGCAGAGCCTATTATAGCATAGCAGAGCCTCTTATTGCATAGCAGAGCCTATTATAGCATAGCCTAGCCTCTTATAGCATGGCAGAGCCTATTATTGCATAGCAGAGCCTATTATTGCATAGCAGAGCCGCTTATAGCATAGCCTAGCCTCTTATTGCATAGCCTAGCCTATTATAGCATAGCAGAGCCTCTTATTGCATAGCAGAGCCTATTATAGCATAGCCTAGCCTCTTATAGCATGGCAGAGCCTATTATTGCATAGCCGAGCCTCTTACAGCATATCCTAGCCTCTTATAGCATAGCCTAGCCTCTTATTGCATAGCAGAGCCTCTTATAGCATAGCCGAGCCTCTTATAGCATAGCCTAGCCTCTTATAGCATAGCAGAGCCTCTTATTGCATAGCCTAGCCTCTTATAGCATAGCCTAGCCTATTATAGCATAGCCTAGCCTCTTATAGCATACCCTAGCCTATTATAGCATAGCAGAGCCTCTTATAGCATAGCCTAGCCTATTATAGCATAGTAGAGCCTCTTATAGCATAGCCTAGCCTCTTATAGCATAGCCTAGCCTATTATTGCATAGCCTAGCCTCTTATAGCATAACCTAGCCTCTTATAGCAGAGCAGAGCCTATTATAGCATAGCCTAGCGTCTTATAGCATAGCAGAGCCTCTTATAGCATAGCAGAGCCTATTATTGCATAGCCTAGCCTCTTATAGCATAGCCTAGCCTATTATTGCATAGCAGAGCCTCTTATAGCATAGCCGAGCCTCTTATAGCATAGCAGAGCCTATTATTGCATAGCCTAGCCTATTATAGCATAGCCTAGCCTCTTATAGCATAGCCTAGCCTCTTATAGCATAGCCGAGCCTATTATTGCATAGCCTAGCCTCTTATAGCATAGCCTAGCCTCTTATTGCATAGCCTAGCATCTTATAGCATAGCCTAGCCTCTTATAGCATAGCAGAGCCTATTATTGCATGGCCTAGCCTCTTATAGCATAGCCTAGCCTCTTATTGCATAGCCTAGCATCTTATAGCATAGCCTAGCCTCTTATAGCATAGCAGAGCCTATTATAGCATAGCCGAGCCTCTTATAGCATAGCCTAGCCTCTTATAGCATAGGAGAGCCTATTATTGCACAGCCTAGCCTATTATAGCATAGCCCAGCCTCTTATAGCATAGCCTAGCCTCTTATTGCATAGCCGAGCCTATTATAGCATAGCCTAGCCTATTATTGCATAGCCTAGCCTCCTATTGCATAGCAGAGCCTATTATAGCATAGCCTAGCCTCTTATAGCATAGCAGAGCCTCTTATAGAATAGCAGAGCCTATTATAGCATAGCCTAGCCTCTTATAGCATAGCAGAGCCTATTATTGCATAGCCTAGCCTATTATAGCATAGCCTAGCCTCTTATAGCATAGCAGAGCCTCTTATAGAATAGCAGAGCCTATTATAGCATAGCCTAGCCTCTTATAGCATAGCCTAGCCTCTTTTAGCATAGCAGAGCCTATTATTGCATAGCCTAGACTATTATAGCATAGCCTAGCCTCTTATATCATAGCAGAGCCTCTTATAGCATAGCCTAGCCTCTTATAGCATAGCAGAGCCTATTATTGCATAGCCTAGCCTATTATAGCATAGCCGAGCCTATTATTGCATAGCCTAGCCTCTTATAGCATAGCCTAGCCTCCTATCGCATAGCCGAGCCTATTATTGCATAGCCTAGCATCTTATAGCATAGCCTAGCCTCTTATAGCATAGCAGAGCCTATTATAGCATAACCGAGCCACTTATAGCATAGCCTAGCCTCTTATAGCATAGCAGAGCCTATTATAGCATAGCCGAGCCTCTTATAGCATAGCCTAGCCTCTTATAGCATAGCCTAGCCTATTATTGCATAGCCGAGCCTCTGTAAGCATAGCCGAGCCTCTTATAGCATAGCCGAGCCCATTATAGCATAGCCTAGCCTCTTATAGCATAGCAGAGCCTCTTATAGAATAGCCGAGCCTCTTATAGCATAGCCTAGCCTCTTATAGCATAGCAGAGCCAATATTGCATAGCCTAGCCTATTATAGCATAGCCTAGCCTCTTATAGCATAGCAGAGCCTCTTATAGCATAGCCTAGCCTCTTATTGCACAGCCTAGCCTCTTATAGCATAGCCTAGCCTCTTATTGCATAGCCTAGCCTCTTATAGCATAGCAGAGCCTATTATTGCATAGCCTAGCCTATTATAGCATAGCCAAGCCTATTATTGCATAGCCAAGCCTATTATTGCATAGCCTAGCCTCTTATAGCATAGCAGAGCCTATTATAGCATAACCGAGCCACTTATAGCATAGCCTAGCCTCTTATAGCATAGCAGAGCCTATTATAGCATAGCCGAGCCTCTTATAGCATAGCCTAGCCTCTTATAGCATAGCCTAGCCTATTATTGCATAGCCGAGCCTCTGTAAGCATAGCCGAGCCTCTTATAGCATAGCCGAGCCCATTATAGCATAGCCTAGCCTCTTATAGCATAGCCTAGCCTATTATAGCATAGCCTAGCCTATTATAGCATAGCCTAGCCTCTTATAGCATAGCAGAGCCTATTATTGCATAGCCTAGCCTCTTATTGCATAGCCTAGCCTCTTATAGCATAGCCTAGCCTATTATTGCATAGCAGAGCCTCTTATAGCATAGCCTAGCCTCTTATAGCATAGCCTATTATTGCATAGCCTAGCCTCTTATAGCATAGCAGAGCCTATTATAGCATAGCCTAGCCTATTATAGCATAGCCTAGCCTATTATTGCATAGCCTAGCCTCCTATTGCATAGCAGAGCCTATTATAGCATAGCCTAGCCTCTTATAGCATAGCAGAGCCTCTTATAGAATAGCCGAGCCTCTTATAGCATAGCCTAGCCTCTTATAGCATAGCAGAGCCAATATTGCATAGCCTAGCCTATTATAGCATAGCCTAGCCTCTTATAGCATAGCAGAGCCTCTTATAGCATAGCCTAGCCTCTTATTGCACAGCCTAGCCTCTTATAGCATAGCCTAGCCTCTTATTGCATAGCCTAGCCTCTTATAGCATAGCAGAGCCTATTATTGCATAGCCTAGCCTATTATAGCATAGCCAAGCCTGTTATTGCATAGCCAAGCCTATTATTGCATAGCCTAGCCTCTTATAGCATAGCCTAGCCTCTTATAGCATAGCAGAGCCTATTATAGCATAGCCTAGCCTCTTATAGCATAGCAGAGCCTCTTATAGCATAGCAGAGCCTATTATAGCATAGCCTAGCCTCTTATAGCATAGCAGAGCCTATTATTGCATAGCCTAGCCTATTATAGCATAGCCTAGCCTCTTATAGCATAGCAGAGCCTCTTATAGCATAGCCTAGCCTCTTATTGCACAGCCTAGCCTCTTATAGCATAGCCTAGCCTATTATAGCATAGCCTAGCCTCTTATAGCATAGCCTAGCCTCTTATTGCATGGCCTAGCCTCTTATAGCATAGCAGAGCCTATTATTGCATAGCCTAGCCTATTATAGCATAGCCGAGCCTCTTATAGCATAGCCTAGCCTATTATAGCATAGCCTAGCCTATTATTGCATAGCCAAGCCTATTATTGCATAGCCTAGCCTCTTATAGCATAGCAGAGCCTATTATAGCATAGCCTAGCCTCTTATAGCATAGCCTAGCCTCTTATAGCATAGCAGAGCCTCTTATAGCATAGCCGAGCCTATTATTGCATAGCCTAGCCTCTTATAGCATAGCCTAGCCTGTTATTGCATAGCCTAGCATCTTATAGCATAGCAGAGCCTATTATAGCATAGCCGAGCCTATTATTGCATAGCCTAGCCTCGTATAGCATAGCTTAGCCTCTTATTGCATAGCCTAGCATCTTATAGCATAGCCTAGCCTCTTATAGCATAGCAGAGCCTATTATAGCATAGCCGAGCCTCTTATAGCATAGCCTAGCCTCTTATAGCATAGCAGAGCCTATTATTGCATAGCCTAGCCTCTTATAGCATAGCAGAGCCTCTTATAGCATAGCCTAGCATCTTATAGCATAGCCTAGCCTCTTATAGCATAGCAGAGCCTATTATAGAAGCCGAGCCTCTTATAGCATAGCAGAGCCTCTAATAGCATAGCCTAGCCTATAATAGCATAGCCTAGCCTATTATTGCATACCCTAGCCTCCTATTGCATAGCAGAGCCTATTATAGCATAGCCTAGCCTATTATTGCATAGCCTAGCCTATTATAGCATAGCAGAGCCTCTTATAGCATAGCCTAGCCTATTATTGCATAGCCTAGCCTCTTATAGCAGAGCCTAGCCTCTTATAGCATAGCAGAGCCTATTATAGCATAGCCTAGCCTCTTATAGCATAGCCTAGCCTCTTATTGCATAGCAGAGCCTCTTATAGCATAGCCTAGCCTATTATAGCATAGCCTAGCCTCTTATAGCATAGCAGAGCCTATTATTGCATAGCAGAGCCGCTTATAGCATAGCCTAGCCTCTTATTGCATAGCCTAGCCTATTATAGCATAGCAGAGCCTCTTATTGCATAGCAGAGCCTATTATAGCATAGCCTAGCCTCTTATAGCATGGCAGAGCCTATTATTACATAGCCTAGCCTCTTATAGCATAGCAGAGCCTATTATTGCATAGCCTAGCCTCTTATAGCATAGCCTAGCCTCTTATAGCATGGCAGAGCCTATTATAGCATAGCCGAGCCTCTTACAGCATATCCTAGCCTCTTATAGCATAGCCTAGCCTCTTATAGCATAGCAGAGCCTATTATAGCATAGCCTAGCCTCTTATAGCATAGCCGAGCCTATTATTACATAGCCTAGCCTCTTATAGCATAGCAGAGCCTATTATTGCATAGCCTAGCCTCTTATAGCATAGCCTAGCCTCTTATAGCATGGCAGAGCCTATTATAGCATAGCCGAGCCTCTTATAGCATATCCTAGCCTCTTATAGCATAGCCTAGCCTATTATAGCATAGCCTAGCCTATTATTGCATAGCCTAGCCTCCTATTGCATAGCAGAGCCTATTATAGCATAGCAGAGCCTCTTATAGCATAGCCTAGCCTCTTATAGCATAGCAGAGCCTATTATTGCATAGCCTAGCCTCTTATAGCATAGCCTAGCCTCTTATAGCATAGCCGAGCCTCTTATAGCATAGCCTAGCCTCTTATAGCATAGCAGAGCCTCTTATTGCATAGCCTAGCCTCTTATAGCATAGCCTAGCCTATTATTGCATAGCCGAGCCTCTTATAGCATAGCCTAGCCTATTATAGCATAGCCTAGCCTCTTATAGCATACCCTAGCCTATTATAGCATAGCAGAGCCTCTTATAGCATAGCCTAGCCTATTATAGCATAGTAGAGCCTCTTATAGCATAGCCTAGCCTCTTATAGCATAGCCTAGCCTATTATTGCATAGCCTAGCCTCTTATAGCATAACCTAGCCTCTTATAGCAGAGCAGAGCCTATTATAGCATAGCCTAGCGTCTTATAGCATAGCAGAGCCTCTTATAGCATAGCAGAGCCTATTATTGCATAGCCTAGCCTCTTATTGCATAGCCTAGCCTCTTATAGCATAGCCTAGCCTATTATTGCATAGCAGAGCCTCTTATAGCATAGCCGAGCCTCTTATAGCATAGCAGAGCCTATTATTGCATAGCCTAGCCTATTATAGCATAGCCTAGCCTCTTATAGCATAGCCTAGCCTCTTATAGCATAGCCGAGCCTATTATTGCATAGCCTAGCCTCTTATAGCATAGCCTAGCCTCTTATTGCATAGCCTAGCATCTTATAGCATAGCCTAGCCTCTTATAGCATAGCCGAGCCTATTATTGCATGGCCTAGCCTCTTATAGCATAGCCTAGCCTCTTATTGCATAGCCTAGCATCTTATAGCATAGCCTAGCCTCTTATAGCATAGCAGAGCCTATTATAGCATAGCCGAGCCTCTTATAGCATAGCCTAGCCTCTTATAGCATAGGAGAGCCTATTATTGCACAGCCTAGCCTCTTACTGCATAGCCTAGCCTCTTATAGCATAGCCGAGCCTATTATTGCATAGCCTAGCCTCTTATAGCATAGCCTAGCCTCTTATTGCATAGCCTAGCATCTTATAGCATAGCCTAGCCTATTATTGCATAGCAGAGCCTCTTATAGCATAGCCGAGCCTCTTATAGCATAGCCTAGCCTCTTATAGCATAGCAGAGCCTCTTATTGCATAGCCTAGCCTCTTATAGCATAGCCTAGGCTATTATTGCATAGCCGAGCCTCTTATAGCATAGCCTAGCCTATTATAGCATAGCCTAGCCTCTTATAGCATACCCTAGCCTATTATAGCATAGCAGAGCCTCTTATAGCATAGCCTAGCCTATTATAGCATAGTAGAGCCTCTTATAGCATAGCCTAGCCTCTTATAGCATAGCCTAGCCTATTATTGCATAGCCTAGCCTCTTATAGCATAACCTAGCCTCTTATAGCAGAGCAGAGCCTATTATAGCATAGCCTAGCGTCTTATAGCATAGCCTAGCCTCTTATAGCATAGCAGAGCCTATTATTGCATAGCCTAGCCTCTTATAGCATAGCCTAGCCTCTTATAGCATAGCCTAGCCTATTATAGCATAGCAGAGCCTATTATTGCATAGCCTAGCCTCTTATAGCATAGCAGAGCCTATTATAGCATAGCCTAGCCTCTTATAGCATAGCCTAGCCTATTATAGCATAGCCTAGCCTATTATTGCATAGCCTAGCCTCTTATAGCATAGCAGAGCCTATTATAGCATAGCCTAGCCTCTTATAGCATAGCCTAGCCTCTTATAGCATAGCAGAGCCTATTATTGCATAGCCTAGCCTCTTATAGCATAGCCTAGCATCTTTTAGCATAGCCTAGCCTCTTATAGCATAGCATAGCCTCTTATACCGTATTATAGCATATTATAGCATAGCATAGCGTATTATAGCGTATTATAGCCTAATATAACACTGGGTCACTCAGGTCCTGCCCGCCGTGAGGCACCGCTCGCCGTGGGGCCCTGCCCGCCGTGGGGCCCTGCCCGCCGTGGGGCCCTGCCCGCCGTGGGGCCCTGCCCGCCGTGGGGCCCTGCCCGCCGTGGGGCCCTGCCCGCCGTGGGGCCCTGCCCGCCGTGGGGCCCTGCCCGCCGTGGGGCCCTGCCCGCCGTGGGGCGCGGGGCCCTGCCCGCCGCCGGGGGCACAGCGCCGCCTCCCGGCCCGCGGGGGAAACGCCGGGACCGGCACCGGGAGCCCGTGTCCACCCACACGGGACGGGGATGTCGGGTCTGGTTTTTAATAGACGGCAGAAAGGGGGGCACAGCCCTTGTGCGACTGAGACCGAACGCCACTGAAGGTTGGAGGGTGCCCCGGCAGCACGGCCCCCAAAACATCTCCAAGACAGCCGGACTCTGGAGATGCCAGGCTCACCCTCAGGAGCGTGCCTCCTCCAAGTGGCTGAGGGAAAAGCATCCCCAGGCTGATCTGCACCCTCCACACTCAGGTGCTGCTTGGCCACGCTGTCCCTGCCACCGTGGTGTCCCCATGCAGCCCCGGCCACGCATCCCCCACAGCAGCACACAGGCAGGAGATTTTCCGCTGCTCACTCCTGCTTCCCCCCAGCCACACTGGGCAGGTGTAGGAGGACACAGTATCCATTTGTTGTCTTATATATTACTATAGATCAAGAGTTCTTTTATCATTAGGTTGCAAGGGTTCCATGTCCTCAGAGTTTCATCCTCAGAGCACTGACTGTTCCTGGTCCTTGCAGCACCCATCTACCCCCAACTCCCACCAATCCACCCTTCTATACCACTGTTCTTATTGGCTACAGGTGTGGCCTGTTATCATCCCGCTGCTCCTAAGCTTTAGCAATAGGGTCCAGCCACAACTCTTTGTGGGGTAAGATTACATTCTAGGTTACCCACACTGTGTCCTCCTACAGGCAGGAGGACACCGGGTCCTGGGGCTCTTGCCAGGCTTCAGGCTGAAGGATTTTACCCCATGGCAGGGGTAAAATCCCTCCTGAGACCCCCAAAACCTCGCCAGCTTGTGTTGGGAATAAAGCTGAGCACACTCTTTGATCCCTGTCAACCACTACACCAAGTCCTGCATTTTCACAGGCTGGAATGCCCAGCTGGCCCCCAGCACCCCCTGATTTATGGAAAGCTCATTCTGTCAAGTAGTGCCCATCAAACAAGGCTGAAGGAAAGGAGCTGCCCCTCCCTACCTACAGCCTGAGCAGATGACCTTACAGCCCCTGGCACTGCTGGAGCTGCTGGGAGGCTCTGTTCTGCAAGGGCAGAGACCTCAGCAAGGTGTAAAGCTTTCTTTGTTGCACTAATGTAAGTCCTGGCCCCTCTTCTCTAGATTGGGTTTATGAATCAATTCGTTTATTGATGCATAAGGTGGCAGGGAGCTGTGGGCTTTGCTTTGGGGGTGCAGAAAAGCCAGGCAGGGAGGCCAAGCCAGGCTCTTGCTGTGCCATGGCCCATCCAACCCTCTGATAAACCCTGGGATCAGCAGCACTCAGACACAAGGGGGTTCTTCTCCTGACTCACTCCCTTCTCCTCTAGAAAGGAATAGGATAAATATGTCTATATAGACAAATATGTCTATACAGACCATGAAAATCTGCTCGTAGATAGGGCCAGGGACTTCCAGATAGGGAAAGAATGGGAGAAACTAGAAAATGTTACCAATTGACACAGACTGCTGCTCAGCCAAGGCCGTGTGAAATTCCTGAACTTGGAGAAGAAGAACAAAGACTGAACAGAATGATGAACATTGCTTTGTTATAGATACAAAAAAGGAGGGATGTGCCTATGAGAGAAGGACATGCTGTAGGCCTATTGGAAAGTCTGTACCTTCCAAGGACCTAAGCCAATGGGGAAAGGAAGAAGGTGTTGTGACCAGGAAATCAGGATAAAAAGGAGGCTGCATCCTCCAGTAGTTTGATAGACCCCAGGGGAAATGCTCCACGGCCTTTCCCTTTACTCAAATAAAGTTACAGGACTCCTGTGTCTCCTTTCTGGACATAAGCCTCCAGCATTGTGCATTTTTCTGCACACTCTCCACCACAATGTCATGGTGTTTCCTCAACTCTCAAGAGAGGTTTTCACAGAACAGGGTTCTTCACTCTCTGTTTTTTCACTTCAGGGTGCAGCTGGGTACGTTTTGGAGGTTTTTGTTTTCCTCTTAAGCTAGGAAGAGGAGCCACAAACCAGAGAGACCCCAAAAACTGGACCTGTAAGTCAATCAGGGGCTGTCAGTCCTGCTGGAGTGAGCTCAGCAGCCAGACAGGAAACGTGTTTGCTTTCCCACAGCCCAGGAGAGACCCTGGAGCACAGGCAGCAGCCTCACATCCAGCGTCCTGCCAGCCCTGCCTCAGACCGAGAGCTTTCCAGTCCCCAAATTCCACCCTGCAGCGTTTCTCCTGCAGTCTCTTTCAGAGGATCCGTGGTGAGCCAGGTCTGCTCCCCAGGCTGGGCTGCTCCTCAGGGTCTGGGCACTAAATCTGCCTTTAGTCACATCTGTGCCAGAACAACTCCTGCTGTCGTGTGCTTGCACAACCAGCCAGAGGGAATGGAGCTGCCTTCAGCCTGATTCCTCCTTCCCTGCAGAAACAACCTGGGGTTTTTGTGGTCCAAACCCTCTGGCCCTGCCCACAGTGCAGCTGAGAGGGAGAGGAGCTGGGGGAGTGTTTGGCTAAACCGACAGAAATGTTACATGTGATGTAATATAGAGGATAATAGTAAAGCAAGGGCAATAACTTGGTATATAAAATGTCACCATACTTAAACAGGCAGAGGCAGAGCTATGGTACCCCCACAGCAAACTGAAATTTCTCACACCAGAGCAATAAGTGATTCACAGTATTCACCACACGTGCATGATATTTATCAAGCTCTTTGATTGTGAACTTCCGCCAGACATGTTAGGGACTCTTAGTACAATATAAAAGCACTTTGCTGTTTTCAACATTTCTGCTCCTGTCAAAAAATAAGCCCACATAAACTTTCAGCTTTGTATTTGTCCCCCTGGTTGAGAAGCCATTAACTCCAGCAAAGATCTGAGGAAATGAGCTGAATTGATGTATGCGAAATTGCACTACTCAAGCAATCTGCTCTTTTCTGAGGCTGCTTCTTGGCTTAAAGTACAGCATGCCAGGACCCAAAAGACCCAGAGTGCTTAAATAATGCCAGGAAGAACAGTTTTAATGAGTTTTTGAAGTAAAAAAGAAGCCAAAGATCATACAGCAATCCTGAAGTATGTTTCTCAGAACTCGCCTCTGTGAGGCGACATATAAATTCTGCACTAATTACAAGCTCCTACAGGCTAGCGAGCCTCAAGCTGAGTTTGTGGCAGTAAAGCAGCTGTAGGTGAAAATGGGCCACCAGCAGAATGCTCAGTCCAACTTCTGCTGGAGGAATGTTTATAATAACAAATGCCCCATCACAACAGAAATATTTGTCAGGAATGTTTTAATAGCAGCTAGTTGTATTAAATACAATAGGAACAATAAAGAAAGTATGAGAAGGATTTAATTCTTTCTAGACTTCACACTTAAAATCAACGATGCAAGTAAATTGCTTTAAGTGAATGCCATTCTTTAGAACTTCCACCTTCAGCAGACTTAGACAACAAATGTGAGAATACATCAGCTGCAGAATAATATTTGTGTTCTTCACGAAGGCCAGCCAAGTTAGACTGGATAGGATATGAACTCACTAGTTTGGCAAGGAGGTACGTGTCAAGAGTAGCTGTTATGTAAGAGCTGGCTTTATATTTTAGTTCCTCTGATATATTTGAATTAAGTAAATGGACTGGAAAGGACCTTTTAGTTTATTATCCTACCTGTGACAGTAATCTTTAGAAGATATTTAGGAAAAGGATGAATAAACAATGCAAATGTTTTTCAGGATCCTGAGGGAATCAATAGACCTTAACAGCCCAGAGCAGTCTCACCAGGGATGCACACACACACAGTTGGCCAGTGGGTCCAGGAGCCCCATTTGGCTCACATTTGGAGCTGCAGAACTCAATCCACATCACCATTGGATGTGCCACTAATGGTGTTTTAGCCACCTTCCTTGACCCTTGCCCTTGTTCTTTTTAAGATAGCTGTACACAAAACACTTTAGAATCCTGGAACTATTGGAAACACATAAATCTGTTAAAATGATAAAAGAAAAAACATCTACTAAGCCTACATAAATAAACCATTACTAGTGCCAAACTCCTAGCAGGTGTTACTTGTTACCTTGCTATGTTTTGCAATATGGAAGAGCTGATTACAAAACCTTCCCAACTAAAATTGGATGGACTCTGAAGAAAAATAAGTGTGTTTATGTAGTCTTAAATATGGTTTGGTAGACAAATCCATCTAATTACATGAATATCAATTTTCAGAGACTGTCTCTTAATTGTTTAGTCTGCATCCAGCTCTCCAAATACAAACTGAATGTTTCTCTCTGCCTGTTCTATATCAGATGAACCGTGAACAGCATTAGCCAAAATATCATTTGCAAACTGAGCCCTAATTGATTCAGGACAGGTCTTCTTTGCCTCTTCTGGATCGGGTGGACCCATTAGTTTCTTCCATTCTTCCACAGCGTTTTCCTTTGATAAGACCATTATCACAGATGGACCCCTGTAAAATCAATATAAAAAAACCTCTTAAACTATTCTGAGATTTCTGAAATGAGACTTAGCTTTAATGTCAGAGGTACCATGAAGGGTTATAATAAGCATTGAACTATCTTAATTTTATTAAACTGCTTAAATATTAAAATTTGTTTCTGCATGTTTTGTTTAAGGAGAAATCCCATAGTTGAAAGCCAAAGAGATTGTGATGATCTGATACTTGGATTTGGACTTCTTGTCCAAAAGGCATTCTCACCCAATAATTTCTGAAGCAAGACAATACGTACTGTTTTTATCATAATTATGAGGAAAATATTTGTCCTGCATGAGGAGAAAAAGGATCCCATTGGAAAGCAGTTCCCTTTCAGGGAAAATAAAATTCAAAATAAAACTATCCATAAGTTTGAAAAGAATTTTAAATCTCCCTTTTAAAGGAAGAATGTTATTTGCTAGAAGCCACTAAACTTGCCAGAAAGAGTGACAGGTTGTAAAATCCTTGCACCAGTTATGGTGTAGCATGTTTTGTTGGCACTGTAGCAAGTGTGATGTCTACTTACATACCTCAGTACTGTAAACCAAGACACTTACTGTGTCATAAAATTCACCAGGTCATCAAAAAAGGGTTTTCCTTCGTGATCCTTGTAGAAGTGTAAAGCCATTTCCCGAGTTAAAGCTTGTTCTTTTACCTTCGAGATGCTAAATCCAGCCTCTTTAACTTTTTTCAGAATTTCATCTAGGACAGTGACAAACAAGCTCATTTTTGATTTGAAATGGTTTAGATGCAAAAACTGCAAACCCCAAACACCCAAACTTCAAAAGTTTCAGAAAATACTGGATGCCTTCTTCTAAAAAAAATCACCAACAGCTATAAGAATTCTTCTTACAATATCAAACCAAATATGGACAACATAAGAAACACTTCAACAGTCCTCTAAAATAGGCAGAAACCATTGTCACTGCATTATCAATCTTGATGCATGTATCAAACACAGATTTTAATAAACTATGCCAATAGCATTGACTGTTATTTCTCACATTGAACAGAATGTGGACTGTAGTTGTAAAGCTGTATCAAATATCAGCTGGCTAGCCAAAATCAATCTGGATTTTCACAAGAGGGGAAGATAGACTCACAAAAGCCAGTGAAGAATTAGCATTAGAAAGACTATCAAAATTTGTTAGGACAGAATAGAATAATGCTAAGTAGGGGGTTTAGGTAGAGGATTTTTAAAGAGTGGCAGCAAACATCCTTAGGGCAAGATTCTGAATTGTGCATAGTGCTCTTTTTATTTTGATTTTTTTCTCCTTATTCCCTTAGACTAACAGTAAGTTAAATCAAGGATAGGCATGCATCTAACTGAGCAATGACCCCTTTTGAGTCAGTAGAGATACCTGCCTGAAATAAGTAATACAGGTTTGGCAAGTGTCTCTGTCTTTGACTAATAAAGATGCTGGGAAGGTAGTTTGCAGAAGTAAGTAAGCCTGGCCCTTAAACAGTTTAACTTAGCTAGGAACTCTTTTTCTTCTATTCATCACTATTATAGTCAAGAAAGACCTGTAGGCAGCTTAAGCAAAAGAAATGTCACATTTGAGATCTCGATCTGAATTATGCAAGCCATGTAAAAGGATTTCTCTGCACAGAAAATGTACTTCAGAAAATCAGGAGAATGCATTTGATGTGATTTACTGCAGGGTGCATTGCTAATTCTTTGCAGAAATGATTGCATCACTAGATACAGCCCATACTTTCTAAATGCCTTACCTTTATGAGTAGTTGCATCAGGTTTGATTAATGCAAAGGTGTGCTCCTCAGGGAAGAAGAACTTCAGCTCCTTCTGAGCATCGCTGGGCGTAGAGCTGCCATGCAGCTGGTTGATAGGTACGTGTTCAAACGCAAACTGTGCACGCAGGCTAAGAGTCATTAAAAGAGGGAAGTTACTTAATAGCCATTTTGAGCTCTGAACTATAATTAGCCTCAACCCAGGGAATATTACTGTTGATTTGGAAATCTGAAATATAAACACCCTCCCTCCCAACACTGGAGTTGTTGTATTTCCAAGAAATACCACTTATTTCTTAATGAGATGGCACTTCTGTCAGCAGCAGGTAAGGTGATGCCATTGCAGTTTTCTAAAGCAATGTGATAAGCAGGCAGAACTAAGGCGTCTGTTTATAAACTGTGTAGGAGAAACTTAGTCACAAACAAAATATTCTACTGATGCAAAGTTTTCAATAAGCTACAAGAAAATGTTAGTGGTATTTCAGGAGAAAATAATGGTGATATTTTAAGACCTCCCCCCTCCCCATTAAGAATATATATTACCAGCATTTTTTCTCTGGCTCAAGAGTTCCCCTTTCAGTTCATTGCGCTTTTTAAAACTCAGATTTTAATTCTGTTTAGCAGCCATTATATCTCAAAAAATGCTGAGGTTCCTATGTGTAATACACTACTACCTTCAAGAAAAGCTTAAAAAACTGCAGAAATGCATGTCTGTTTCCAGATGGTGGCACTACAGTTACACTAGTTGGAATGTGGAGCAAGATGAGAAATGTGAGGGTAAGTTGAAAGCTGTGAATGATGGTTTACTTCTGTGACTATTACCTCTCTGGATTTTCCATAGCCTCTTCAAGGATCTTTGGGCCTAGTAAACTTCTCCAGTGTGCTACAGCATTTTCTCGTGTTAGTGCCAATATAAGAGTTGGACCACTGTACAGGGGGAAAAGTAGCATTAAAACAAAACAAAACAAAACAAAACAACCAAGCAACCAACCAAACAAAAAACCCCAGCAACAACAAAAAAACCAAACAAAACCCCAAACTCTTGGAACTTTTAAAAAGTAATTTGATTATATATAGCCCAGACTAGGAAAATGAGCCCCCGTATTGGGGGACTTTAAAACTGATCTGATTGTTTAAATAGGTACAGGCTGATAAAAGCTTATGGGGTTTAAATATGAATTTAAATTGCAAAGTTACTGTGTTTTGTCACAATGGCAAGACAGAGAAAGACTGATCATGCCCCAGCCATGAAGGGAATATCCAAACATGATTTATTTCTCTTCCCCAAGTTATCCAGCACATGGCCTGGTTGAAGATTTCAGAGCTCTCTTACGACAACCTAAATGCAGCCTTTTCAGAGCAGACCTAAACTGTTTTCACTCAAATCAGTGGACTTGGCCACTGAGAAATCATACATACAACAATATGGGATAGCTACTAACTTTTAAAGGCTTGATTTTTTAATTTGTTGTACTTGGAAATTATTCCATTATCTGCAGCTACCTGTTCCTGTTTTGTGTTTTACTGAACTTTTAGACACGTGTATCTTGGAGCCATGTATTATCCAGGAAGTGTTCAACACCAGGTTGGATGGGAATCTGAGCAACTTATTCAGGTGAAAGGTGTCCCTGCCTGTGGCAGGGGGTTGGAACTAGATGGGGAATAATAATCCCTTCCAACCCAAACCATTCTGTGAGTCTCTGATTCAACAATTGTTAAATGTGCAAATTTCAATCTTACCTGGTCATTTGCTCTAGAAAGACTGGGAAGTAGTCTTGATCTACATGCTCTTTGTAAAATGTACGTACTTGCTCCTCAGTTAGAATTATTTCTTTCTGCATTGCTATTTGGAAACCATCGTCCTGAATCCTTTGAATGATGGAATCTGTTAAATATATTTAAATAATGCTAAATTGCCATCCATTCATTCATTTGAACACTTGTAGAGAAATGACACGGACTTTTCAATGATATTGTTAAAATTTTTATGGGTGAATTTGTTTCCTAACTCAGGAACAGAAAACTAATTTAAAGCAACTGCTAGGAGGCAGGCATCACTAGTTGCCTGGACACTCAGAAAACGGATCCACTTTATATTTAGGCTTTCTCATGCTTAAATATCTCGGTAGGAAATCCTGACTGAGAAACATGATACACGTTACTACCAGCAAAAGAAGGTCTAAGGAATTTGAATAGGCAAAATGTTTATTTAACTAAGTCTTACAAGACCACATGGGTAAGTAAGCAGTATTTGGCACAAGTCAAAATTACCTACAAAATTAATGTGTAATTACTTGAACATGAACTGCAGAACTGCTGCTCTAAGCAACATGCTAGACAACCATAAGTAACATAAATTCACAAGGAAAGATCAGAATTGTAGTCTTTCAGCTCTGTGCATATAAGATTGCTCAAGTACAGGGATTCTCAAATTAGAAATAAAAATACTATCTGAAATCTAGGAAGAAATGTAAATATATGACTGAGGAGAAAAGTAAACTTGTTTGGATGAGGCTTCATGTGATGGGGTACATTTTTTAATTTAATCTATAGAAACGCTGTCTGTTTAGAACTGCCTTGGAGCAGCACTGCCTCATGCAGCGTAGAACATCTTTGTTTGGTTATTTTTCCCCTTGCCATTCATCTATCCTGAGTCTGCTATTCAAGAATATCAGCTACTTTATTATGGTGAGAAATCTAATCCCTTATACTACATTTGAAAATACAAGCTTCTCAGACAGGTCTTCTAGAAATATTTCATCTGCAGAATGTCTTGAAAAATTAATCAAAGGAACAAAATATCATTGACATTTGCATTCTCAAGATATGAAAAACATTAACTGTAGGAGTGTGCCTCCTGTTGAGGGAGTGACAAAATTATCCTTTGTCCCCTCAAAAAGGAAAGAAGCCCAGAAGTTTCTCTCCTCGATTGGGTGAAAAAGCTACCTCATAGGCCTGGGGGACTTCACCTCAAACTTAAGGATAGCCAATTGGACAGAAGCCAAAAAGTCCCACCTGGGCAATTTACTAGAAAAATACGTGAACAAAGAAACTTATCACTTTTGTGAGGTGTTTTACCAGGAGCAAGAACCTCTGTCACCTGGCTCGTTTTTTCTCTGTTAGTTATTTTGCCTTTTATTAAACGTTTTTGTTTCCAACACTGCAACAGAAGCCATCCTGCTGATTTTTATGCTTCCAAGGGTAGCTGAGCTATCTAGGGTGTGTTCTAGAGCTCCAAGAGCTTATGAGACCTGGCTCGAGGAGGCTCCTATAACAATTAAGCTCATAATTTCATTCCAAAGATTACTCCTGGCCTAATGCTGGAGAGACAGTATAACCAAAAAAAAAATCATTAATTGAGTTAGAATTTATAATTCAAAATTCAAATATGAGAGTTTTATATACCCTTGATAGAAAATACAGTTATTAACACTTACTTCGCCTTTCCTTTAAGAGAGTAGGTCTAATTATGGCCAAAGTCCTTTCAGCATGATGTCCTCCCTCCTCAATATGAAAATTTGGGAAAAAGAAGGCAAGCTGTCTGCTGGCATCTTCAATACTGTCTTGCACATCACATAAATTTACCAGACTGTCGGTTTCCTTGAGTGGTGCCAACCTGATGAAACATGAAGTAATACAGTGTTTAAGTCACTGCTTAGTGTTAAAAAGCTGAATTTTTGGAGACGTACTTTCTTAAAATTTAGTGAAACATAAGAATAGAATGTAAGACTAAGTTTTTATTAAATTCAGATTCATGAGTAAAGTAACATTTCTGAGAAGAGAATTATTAATCTTCTCAAAAAGTGCATGATCATGTGTTCTGAAGGAGAAACCTCAGCCAGGTCGTTTTAACAATTCCCCTCTGGCTTATCAAAAATAGTTTCTCTCTTTCATGAGATGGAATTACTGTTGACAAGTGTACAGTGTAAAACAAATGATCAATAGAAGTCTTGTGCTTAATTTACGTACAGCATGATCATAAAAATGATAGCACTACAGATTTGTTGATAACAGAGACACTTCTCATTTTTTCTTGCCTGTTTGTTTAGCTGTGTAAATAAAGTCCCTCTTGGCCACTTGTAGAAAATGCAGTATTCCCCAGCTGTACTTAATTAATGCAGAAAGGGATACAGCAAGCATTGACAAAAATGTCAATTACTATAACAAATTAATTTTTGGACAAAGTATTTAAGCTCATGTTGCGTTAAGTAAATGTCTTGTCTAAATATAAAACTTGATCTGATATTTGAATTTTTGTGAATATTCTATTGTCTGAGGCTGTGTATACAACTATCATCCTTTAAATTCTCCTCAAGCCCTTGGCATAGAAGAAAAACACACATTTCAAGATACCATGGTTGGGAACAGCTAATCCTTACAAATTTTTTTGCATCTTGGACCAGGATGGGGACACCAACCCAGTATGCTTCCCCTTCTCTGCTGGCTTTTACAGCGTTCCCAGGGAGAAGAGTGTGTCTCAGGCATGCCCTGGTCTGTCCTGGGCCATATCTACAGCTTCCCAAGGAACATAGGGATGAACATGGGAAAGAGTGCAACCTTCAGTGCAGGCAGTGCAGGCAGTCCCATGGCATGGGTGAACTAGAATTGCAAGGACTGCATCAGCTTTGAAGAGTGTCATTGCTCCCATTGTTCTTAGAACTCGCTGCAGGTGAGTCCAAAGAGATCAATGACCTTGGCTTGTCATCTTTAACTGGGAAGCAAGGCATTTCTGAATTCCCATGAGGCCTGGGGCTGCATCTCTAGTGGTGGTCCTGTGGACTGCCTGCTCCCTGGACCTGCACACGTGGGCACACCTGCACCTGTAGGAACGTGCCTTGGTTTATGGTGTGCTCTGGACACTGACTGAATTACAGATACACATTTTCACTGGTACTTACTTGACTGGCTCCTCACGCTCACCAGTCTCACTTGTTTTGCGTAGTTCTATCCAATGAGGAATAGCACCAGTTGCTTCTTTTTTAGTGATTATCAAAACATGGCATGGTCTACTCATCATGAATTGAACGAATGCGTTAAAGTCAGGCTAAAAAACAAAAATTTCCCCCCTATGAACTCTGAGTTTGTCATTGGAAATGAGACAATTATGCTTTTAAAGTAACTCATACATTCCTGTTCATGAAACTGGCATTCACATACATTCCTCAGAACTCTGATATATTGTTTGGGAAGATTTTTTTATCAATCATTTGAGACAACATTTTCAAATGTCCAAAAAGAAAGGAAATTGAGATAAAGAAAGTCATATAACTGCTTTAAACAAGTACTTCCAGGTTAAAATGCAAATGGCAAGAATGAAGAAATATATCTAGAAATTCAATGTGATCATTTGCTATGCTTGTAATACAGCATGTAGTGTGACATAAGAAACTGCAATACAGTTCCATGAATAATTTTTGAAAGTAAAAGTCATGTAGCTGGCTATAAATATAGAACACTGAGCTGTTTGCAAGACATTTGTAGGCTCTCCCTTCATTTTCTTTGCTATGTGCTTTTTACTTCTTCAGTTTCAACTTACAATCTTATAAAAGTACATTTCCATCAGAAAAATAAGTTTTGAAACTTATGGTGTGAATTGTTAATTTTATTTCTTTTTTGTATGCCACCTTTTTCTTGGGGATATCTATTCTCCTTTTAAATATTTGACTAAATCCTTATCAGCCAGCATCATGTCATTGCATATGATAGTTTTTCCTTTAGTAATACAAGGTTGAAGTATTCACATATATGTTTTTATCTATGCATATTCTTAACCCATTTCCCAAGATGAGCAAACTAGTCTCAAATTAGGCTGCTATTCCCATGAAGATGAGTTACTTTTACCTCTGTTTCAAAAGTGCCTTTGTCTAACCTACAATCTCAGCTTTGCTAAAACCATGCTCTTCATGATTTCTTACAAGATCTCCCTGTTACTTCCTTTTTAAACCATAGTGCAGCCATCTGTGATTACTATCAGTTTTCTTTTTTCTCTCTGACTTCAGTAGGAGCCACCTCATCTCACTATTATTCATTTGGAATGCCACAGGATCACCTTCCCACCTTCTCCTTCAGATTAGGTGAACCTTTCCATTGCTCCCTCTAATAAAATCAAACAAACTGTTTGTTTGAATATAATTCCAGCCTCTGTCTCTCTTACACATATAGCAGAAGGTAAAAATATTTGCTAAGGAACTTCATTTTTTGTCTCAGATCCTTCCAAACAGTTAATTTTCACACTGCTGGAAATATGACCGTATCCAGGTGTCAGTTTGCTAGACCACTGCCATTTAATGGTGGGCAGCCTAATTTAACTAATTTCTTGAACTTTATATCTGTCTTTAGCTATTTTTTGTCCCCTAATATAGGACAAGGCACAAAAAATCAATAGATTTTGGCTGAGATGCTTTCCCCCTGTGCACATATTTATTCCCAGAACAACCCCATGATAAAATCCAGAAAGGAAAAAAAAGTATAATATGTAATACAATTTATTTTCTGGCTGGAATAATATATGACAAATAGATATACACTCTCACATAGATGACATTGGATTTTGGGTTTGTGCCATATTTCAGCGCCGAATAGCCAAGGTCGAGTAATTGCAGAAATAATCTATACAGCACTCTAATTTTATTTCCTACAAAGGTCACTAGGTCTGTCATAACACATTTTAAAATCAGTATAGTTTTATTTTGATAAATACTGTTATAAATTTAGCTCCATGTCTAAGGATTATGCACATTTAGATAACAGAAAGAAGAAATAAATCTTTTAGTATTTAATTGGAGGTCATTTTAATTTGGTTGGAATATTAGATTGCTACATAGTGATATTTATATGAGTCAGTGAAAAAAAGGGAGAGGCAATATCTCTTTTTTTAATGTACTAAATCTACATTAATTCAGTTCTTCAATATACCTAAAATTTACCATACAGAGATTTGCAACCACATCTAGTAGCAATTATATGTTTTACCTGAGACTTTCATTTATGTTTTTAGTTTGGTTTTACCTCGTCTTTATTCCGGGAGTAAAATACTCTGATTTGCTCTTCAGTAAGCATTCTCTCCTCGTCTGCTTCAATGCCAAATCCTGCATCTCTAATCTGCAATTATTCACTTATTACTCAGGGGCATTTGAAAATAGATACATACAAAATAATATGTTATTGTAAATCTAAAAATTGATTGGTTTTGGAACCTAACTTAAATTTTAAATTCTCTGAAATATTCAAAATATAATCTCTGTCTTTGTCTAAACTGAATTTCCAACCTTTCAAAGCACTTCACTTCAGGATTACAATACCCCTAAGTTAATGTTTGAGAAGAAATATAGTGCAGTTCAATGTATGATGTACGTTCATTCAAAAGTTAATAATCCCTTTTATTTCACATTGATTAAAATCCTTTGGATCACTGTGAGCGGTCAACATGCAACTTATGTTGCAAGAAGTTATAAATTATATTGTAACCATGGTAGTCACATAAATGTGCACTTGTTAACAGTTGTTGTATTAGGCTTTAGAAACAGTGAATGAGGAAAAAATTGAATCTACTTTATGATTTTCTGTTTTAAGCTAGGTTACTGCACTAAATGCAAGCATTTGTGAGAGATGCATGCATGACTTGCATCAAAGTTCCCAATCCATTGGTGTGAGGTTTGTACCATATACTGGTATTTTTACAGCCAAGGCTGTTTCCAGCCCCATTACTGACGATACACCAAAATTAACCTGTGTTCTAGCACCCTGCTCTATAAAAACCCCCTGTGGTGCTGCTGAGTGTTTTCAGCCTGTTCTGACAAGGCTGGCTGTGCATCCTGTGTTGGAGAACACACCTCATGAGCCAAGTAGCAGCTGCTCCAGATAAACTCTTTTCAACCACTGCTTTTGTTTTGCTTTTTTTTTTCTATTTTCCCCTTTACTAAGCTTCCTTCCTTTTCAGCTAAAGTAAAGTAATTAAGTAATTGCAGAAACAACCCATATAGCACTCTAATTCCCTTTCCTGCAAAGGTCACTGTCCCTGTCATAATACTTACTAAAATTCTTTTAATTTGTTCTTGATATATATTGTCATAAGGCATTTTATTTTTTCATAACAGAAGCAATATGAACCAATGTCTAACCTCTGCTGGCATAGAATATTAAAGCAATAGTATAGATTTGAATGTCATATTATTTCAGGTAAAAATTATTGTGCTATTATCATGCTTAGCAGAGAAGCTTTATCAGATTCTGTTCCAAAGTCTGGGCATAAATTAAGATCTACTTAACCTTACATTTTGCCATTATGTCTCTTAAATAAATAGAATAAATGAATATTTTAAAATTCTTTCTACCTTTTTTTTAATTTCTTCTACACGTCCTGCTAAAACATCATCAGGTTTTATAATTCCAACAGAATAAGTGAGTATTTCTGAAAAAGGGAAAAAATTATGTGCTAAGTAATATATTCATCAAAATAAAGGAAATCATCTTTACTGGACCTGAAGTTTACAGTTAAGCATCTGACTGTAACTCAATCAGATCCCAAAAACTGTGGAATAATTTAAGATAGTGATAAGGGAAACATCAGATTACTACTTGTTACCAATACTACAAACACTTAAGCAACTGCATGTGTTGAGAAAAATATTCCTGCCATATGTTAGTGTATTACAGTGTCTGAGAGATCGCCTAACCTGAAGCTGAACCTGAACTAAAGCTCTATTTTCTGATTTTCTATCATGTTTAGATTTTGGGGATTAGTATGAAGTCTGTAGATAATTGCTAAATGATAATACTGTACTTTTAGGTCTCACAGGGTTTATGAGAAAAAAATATCGGCTAAAGCTGAGGTCAGCAATTTGTCAGGTGAACCATACAATTAAATAAAAAACCGAATCAAAACATGAAGAGGAAGGAAAAGGGATGCCATGACTGTGATCTAATGCCTCTCACGGGGAAAAGCAAAAACAAGATCAAGAAGAAGGAGAGGATGGAGGAGTTTGTTCCATCTCAGGGTTGTAGAATGGCATTCTCTGCCAAGATGAAGCAGTAGGAACATTCAGTAACCACAGATAACACTAAAAATAGAAAAGATGTAGGTCTCAGGTAATGAAAAACCTGAGAAAAATCACAGACAGGACTTTTAAACAGGATGGTGCTTATTTTTCAATATTTTTGGAAATTTATCCTACTTCCACGGATTTATGTACTTTTAAAAATCTGTTATTAAATCTAATCTGGTGAAAGAGTAATCTGAGAGAAGGCATGCCATTGTTTCACAGATTAACTCTTACAATCCTCTCAGGTTGGCCCCATCTTGGTATTCCACCTCAGCAGAAGTACACTGCTCACACAGGGACTGTGTAGAAGTGACTTTCAGGCCTTAAATTTACACAGGAAAATTCCCTGGCACACATTACTTCTGCCTAAAGTCTGAAGGCTCTCGGTGTGGGGATGAAAATGTTGATGCTGACAGCCCAGTACATTAATTCCTTACAGAAGAAAGCTCAATTTTGTTAACACACCCAAAAGAAGCTCTATTAGTGCTAGGCATAGACAATTATTAATCAAAAGATATTTGTTCTCTTTCTTCGCTTTAACGTTTCTACAATACATCAAATATATTTACCCTCCTCTACAACCTCCTCAGCAGATTCGTCTGATGAACCTTCGTCATGAAAAACGAGTTCTTCTACCTAAGGTAATTGCAAATGGAGTAAAAGTGCATCACCAGTGCAAAAGTATGGTCAGCAAACACAGCTGTCACATCTTTACAATACATTTATCTTAATTTTGCTACCCTGAAAAGCAAGCAATTCTTAGAAGGCCCTTTGGTCAGTCTGATTTTCCTTAACTGAGTTTCTGTTTGTTAAAAAGCTCTTTTTACTCTAAATGGAGTTCTTTCATCTTCATTTAAATAAAACAGGCAATGAGACATGATTATTTACCATGTCTTTGTTTCATATGATGCAGTTCCTAAGTTATATATAAAAAAGAGTCATGAAAGAAAAAAGATTACTAAAGCATTTATGGGCTAGTGGCATTTCATCCATTTCTCAATTTCTTGCATTGCTAGGCTAACCTGTAAATTTGTCAAGTTTATAAAGTACCATAATGGAAATTTGGGAGTTTTGGGGAGAACAAACAACAAGGGAGGATTGATTCTGCTGCTACTGTGAATTCCAACAGTGGGACCTTTCATAGTGCAGGCTATTGAGCTCAGACTGAGCTGTCCTTGTGTCCTCATGTTACCTGGAAGTCAGGAGTCAAAGGTGATAGAATACACTTGTTGAATGGGCTTTGTTTTTTGTAGCAAACTGGATTCATCAGGTACAGAGCAATCCCCATGGCTTTGGGCAAACTGATCTAGTGAAAAGTGCCATTGCCTGTGGCAAGAGGGGTTGGGCTAGATGATCTTTAAAAGTGTCTTAGAACCCAGATAATTTTACTTAATTTCTTAAAAAAAGGCACATCATATATGTAACTTTATTGTTAGGACCAAAATGCAAAAAATAGGACATTATCTAAACACCATCACAGACATTTAGAGAAACGGTGTAAGTGCAATAAAAATATACATTTATGCATAAGTATCTGGTTTGTGAGTACCTCAGCACGTTCCTTCTCTCCAGCTGCAATTTGCCTCTCTTCTTGCACTAAATCTGTTACTATCTTGGTTATGAGAGGAGCATTTACACCTTTCACCATTGCACGAATTTTACCATGCTGTTGAAGAGAAAATAACACTCTTAGTGAGTTTTCATCACTTAATCTACACATTTACTTGAAAATTTGAAGTGTGCAATATCTTGCTAATTTTTTCCAGCTACAGAATCATTTATTATGACCACTGAAGTGAACACCAAAGCTACTACTGCCTCTGTTATTTCAGAATGCAACTTTTGTGCATTTAATTCCTTGTTTCCTTCTTTACCAAATTTTCCATGTTTATTTCTAGGTTCAATACTAATAATACAGTTGGAAACTAATGCAAATACAGATTTTATTGGTTCTTAATTTCTGTAACATGGAGTTTTCCATCTTTTTTTTTTGTGTGTGTGTGTGACTTTTCACTGCATTCTCTACCACATTCAGGTGCACAGTAGTGAAGCTAATGGTGACCAAAAATACTGCTAACATTTCTAGGCAACATTCAGATTCAAACCTGAAAGAGTCCTGAAAGTGTCAGTATCTTTGGTCCTTGCTTATGGAAATTCAAATCCTGGCATCCTCAAGTTAAAACAACCCCCATCTCTTCTTAAGTGAGAAGTCCTAGGAGAACCAGCTTTCTGTGTCCATCAGTTAGAGATAATAAATATATGATTTATTGCTACAGTTCCTCAAGTATGAAAACACAATTTTATCTATTATCTTAAAAATCTTATAATGCCGGTAAATGTAAACTCTCTTTCCATGATGAAAACAGTGCATAAAATAATTTCAGTGTAACCACAGGTAGGCACTTTATGTAAGGCAAACCTGAAAACTTACCTGGACTTCTCACTAACCACCAAAACAGTGACTACCACAATTCTTCTGTGGCCTTATGTGCAACAGCTACAACAAAAATGTGCTTGAGAACCACCAGATTCAGGCATGGAAAATGGCTCAAGCAAACAGCATCAGACAGTACCATCCTACATAATATAAAATGTAAAGATAGGATTTGTACAGCTTCACGTCTATTTTAAAATCTATTGAAAAGTTAAGGCAGAAGTAGGCAGCACATTAAAAGAAGCTGATGTGATGTACTTACAACACTAAAAAGGAACACAGGTTCACAGCTCCTCCTAAATGGTTTCAGAATTTCAATGTTGTCAACTTCTGCCTGAAGTCAGACAAAAAACATTATTTGCTTACATAAGTAAGTATGCATATATAAAGAAAACCTTTTTACTCACAGGAAGACCAAACTCTTAAATACTCTGGAGTTGCAAACTCAAACTGTGGTCCTAGATACAACTGACAGTCCTTATAGTGATGAAGAAAGAACTGTCTTGGTAATATGGGATTGTCCTCCCTTTGTATTACAGCAGTTAATCATGGAAAAATATCTTCTCTTGATACTATTTTCTCATGTAGGTTATAATAGCATATATAAATGAAGGAGTAGCCCATGTAGTCTTGATGGAAGAGTTTATCTAGTGTAATAATTTTTTTGTGAAATACGGTCAACTCTAGGAAAGCATGTGAGATAGCCTTCAAACATAACTCCCTGCCTTTTTCATATATAAAAAAATCATGTTTTTTTTCTGAAAAGTTCTTTCATCATGGAATTTTAAGTTTTCACTAAGATAAAAAAGGATGAACTTGGTCATCATCTTGGATAAACTGAATCTTTGAAACAAATTTATCTACTTTAAATAGGAGGTATGATACACACACACATATATATATATACTGCTAGTGTAGACAAATATTTTTACTACTACAGTTTTGTGGGTTTTTTTTTAAATGTCTCCCTTTTCGTTTTCCTAAAAATGAAATTAAAGTTAACATTTGCAAAAAAAAATGCAACAGTTTTTCAGGGATGTAAGAATTTTA
Organism: Setophaga petechia; assembly: GCA_024362935.1. Taxonomy (NCBI): domain Eukaryota; kingdom Metazoa; phylum Chordata; class Aves; order Passeriformes; family Parulidae; genus Setophaga; species Setophaga petechia. Next base: position 11,315,694 of record JANCRA010000026.1, on the reverse strand, counting down.
AATGCAATGGTCCCTAATGCAGAGGCCTGAAACTAAAAGTTGTATAGTCTGGCTTTTGAATATTTCTTCAATCTCATCAAGGAAAACAAAAGTTGTGGGATATCAGCTCTTTTTTATCATAGCTTCTTACATATTTATTGCCATTTCTAATCTACTTCTAAACAAAGTTTTATGACGACATATGCAGGGAAAGCAACCTGGCCAAAATTAAGGCAACTCAGTATAAGGAGAGTAAGATGAAAGCTCTGCATATGCAGATCAGAAGATATATTTAAATCTACATGTGAATATGGTCACACACAGGATTTGCGTCCTTACCGCGGCAAAATGTAGCACATTGTCTTCACTAAAGTCGATCCTTAGTTTTCTCAATAAATTCTGCACAGCTTTGCAAGGACCACACCAAGCTTGATACACATCTATTACTAAAAGGTGATAGTTTTGGAATTACAAACAGATGGCTTGAGGAACTTATAAAATGAGACATTTATGTTTGCACTGAAGCAGCACTGGGAAGGCAGTTATGTGGATCTCAGTCCTCTTCTAGACAATGAATGCATCATGAGTTCATCAATGGATTCAGTGGATGCATTACTGGATGCATACTGTTTAATTTCAATTACTTTTGACATTTGAAACCTACTTCAGAATACTCTTTGAGATGATTTGTCCAAAAAGCAACTTTTCTCTCATATTCCTTTTGCTTTTATTTTCTCTTCTTCTTTCCTGCTGTTGGTTTACATTCTTATCCTGCCTATTGCTATCCCTCTGCAGATATGATCCTGTTACAGATTTTTTCCTTTTACCGAGAAACAGTTCCTAGGAGTCCTAGGAGACAGTTATTGGACTAAATGAGCTGAAAACTGGGAATAATGCATGTCATGGAACATGCCCTCTCTAGAATGCTGCAATAATTATTTAATCTGTGAAAGATTTTACACACAGAAGCATCCAACTCCCTAACATGGAGAATACCATATTGGAAAGGTAATTTCTAAACATTGGTTATAGCAGTATATAAAAGTAAGACTTAAATAAGTATTATTTTGATGAGAATTTATCATATAAGACTCTGTATATTCATAATTGTAATATATGAGCTTAAAAGTCTTTTCCAAAGAAAAGAATTGCATGGTTCAATGACTCTATGATATACCTGTATAAATATATATTAATATCACCTTTCTTTAAAAGATATGGTGCTAGCCTTCTAGAGTACCTATTAAAGCTAATATATAAATATGAAAACATGCACATATGTCCATGAAAGATTAAAAAGACAATATCAGCTGTTAGTACCTACTATACCCTTTATCTGCAGCATTTCATCCCACTGCTCTTGATCAGCTATTAAGGTCTGAAACAAAATTAATTAACATTTTAACATTCTAAAAAAGCAGAAAAAGCATCTATTTCCCTCTAAAGTTGTTCAAGTAATTAGGATTTATACCTGGAGCTGAACTTCTTTCTTCTTGCCAGCCATTTCCCTGTGATTATAGGAAAAATATTGAAATCCAAAGCATATTTAATTTTTTAAAAGACCATGTGACATACAGAACTGATTTTTATGGTTCTCAAAGTATCACTGCCTCTGCTTCCCTTTGCAATTAACTCATCTGAAGCCCCTACAATGATGGTAGCTAATACTCCACTTTGGAATTCTGTGGAGAAATATGCAACTAGTTTGCAAAACCCACATGGCACAAGAAACAGAAGAAAATGTAGTATCTTAATCCGTTAGGGTGTGCAAAACTTTTGACCTCAACAATCTTTCAAGCTTGTAATCACTCTGCTCAGAATAGCCACAGGCACATTGATGGGATGACAGCTGCTGTAACACTGGACCATTTCAGAAAATATATTGATTAAAGAGCTTCAACTCTAATAACATCAAATCAGTCTTCCCGTCTGCTGGGATACATAAAAAGCAATGACATACTTGTGCCCCATAACTAAACTCCCAAACTGAATCCTGATTCATTCATCATTCTGTCATTAATAAACAATGTCCTTCATATATTTATGGTAGACAATTAACTGTGAATGACAGTTCTGATACATATGTGGGTGGAGTTTGACTTCAGCATGGGCAGTTTGAGTTTCTAGAGTTCTTGGTTAGGATGGTGGTCTTGGCCTGAGGGAAAATGATTGAGCCCCCTTGAATGTGACCTCCTCTGGCATTGTTACTTGAGAAGTCAACCAGCAAATAGGTCCAGGATTTGAACTGTCCTGATACACTCACCAAAGCTGTTCCCTCACAGCGCAGGTTGAGGCACTGAAGACAATATGAGAGCTCTTGTGTGCTTGTTTCACATTTCATGTAAAATTGTTGGTGAGAATTAAAATTTTAAATGTAGGCTTCCTTCAAATCCTTTAAATGAGGTGATGGTACAAAGCATGGCATTAATTCATATCCTTTAAAGACTTTAAGGAGATGATGCTGCCTACTGATACTAGAGGGAATTGGCAGATGGAAATATGTCATATTAGTAGGAAATCTTCACGAAAATAATCTATCTTTCATTGTTACCTTTTGTCACTGGGCAATGCCCATCAATTCTTCGCAAGATCAGTTCTGGAAAATATAAACCAGTGCATGAAAATGGTCTATACATCCCAATCATTCTATACAAGCTCTCCAACTAAAAATATGCAGTCATACCTGTAGGGGGATACACTATAAGGTTGTATAGAAAGTAATCTTACCCTTAAGGAGTTGCAGCTGTACCAATTACTAAAGATTAGGAGCAGGCCTGATGTTAAGAAGCTACACCTGCAGCCAATAAGAACAGTGGCATAAAAGAGTGGATTGGTGGGATCTGAGAAGTGAGATGGTTGCTGCAAGGACCAGGAACAGTCATGCCTGTGAAAGGAGTTGGAGTCTGTTGGCTGTGCTGCGAAGAAGAAGGAGTCAGTGATGTGAAGAGCTGCTCATGAGAAATCGCTGAGAAGGTATGGGACTTTTGCTATTTGATAACAACACATACCCACTCAGATGGCAAAGCAAAGTGCTTCAGCACAGACATGTGCTGCTGTATAAAAATATGCAAATATGCACATTAGTCTGGCATAGTAGCTGTGTGTGACAGACATGTGAAGACTACACATGACATCTATACTTTTAATTAAATTTTCACATGACATTCACATAACATTCTTTCAATAATGCAATCAATACTATACTGATTAAACCTGGACAGACAAGCATGCTTTCTCCTTTGTCCATGATACAGGCAACATGCTTCTCTAACCTTGACAAAAACCATTTTTCTATCCACACTTCATCATGGATGTGCAAACTCTGCATCTCTTACTACACTCTTTACACCCAAAACTGCTTCCTTGAGCTAGTCAGACATAAAAATAGACCTGAGTGTACACTCAGATACACTCTCAAACTCATACTCAAATATGCACAGTCCTTGCAGATAGCCGTTCAACATCTTAGCCCAAACCCTCATCACACATATATCCATGAAGATACCCAACTAAGAGCTTGTAAGATTTTGACTTGCTGCTGTGTGTATGTGCTTATACACACATAACACCCTGAGCATAAGTTCTTGTGTGTGACAGGGGATCCTTGGGAGTTCCTAGGTGGCACTCTGCCCACACACACACACACACACAAAGTGAGAAACACGTGTAAGTGAACAAATGCACACACACAGGCCAGTTCAGGGCCAACAGTGCTCTACACCAGATGTCATAACCAGTAAGAGCTCCCAGGCACTCGTGTACCCCATGGTTTGTCACACACCCCCCACAGTAAGCCCACTACAGCACAGTGGCTTGGGTACCACTCAGCCCTGAGCTGGGAGCCCACTCAGGAGCACACAGACCCCCCCCAGGCCCCTTGCACCTATCCTGGAGCAGCCACTTGCCTGGGGACACTCTGTGGCCACCCAACTGCCGCCCCTTAACGGCCCCAACGGCCTCACCCAGCCTTTGTCTGCCCAGCCCCATCTCTGCTCCATCTCCAAGGGCCATTTTGCCCCCTAACCCTATTTTATCAGTCTGAGGTTGACATGGCACAGACAGCTGAGATACAGGCATGCTGAGAGGGAAATGGAGTAAAAGGCTGGGCCGAAAAGTCATCATTTCCTCTGTTTCCTTTACCCTAAGGAGAATCAATCTTATCCTTTAAACATGTGAGAAAATTAGTGTTGGCACCTAATTAATAATCTACCTTCACTCTGTCTTACTTGCAAATTGTGAGACAAGCGAGACTAAAAAAGGAACCTTTTAGTGGCAGTCCTGGTGACTAAAAGAGGGTCTCAAAAGCCAAATACTGGTGTCTGCCCATGTTCATACACTATCAGTGCAGGTCTGTCATCATTCTGGTGTAAAACAATGTTATAATTTTAAAGATGCACATTTGCGCCCCTAAAAAGTCACAGAAGATAAAGGCAAAACTTATTTATACACGTAGAAAACACTGTTGTTCCAGAGTACAGTGTGGCTATTTTCATGTATTAACTCTTACAGGCATTGTAACTGGTGGGAATTTCTTTGTGAAGGTAAAGGCTTGAGAATGTTCACAAATCAAATGTTGGTGTCTCTAAACTGCACACATTTCACATATGCATGTTGTTACAGAACTATAAATTGTCCTTGTATCCAATTTATTTTTGAAACCCTGCCCAGGCATACTATGTGCTGTCATGTGTGTCTACCACATCTTAAGAAAATCTAGTTTCAGTGACTTGTAGTTTTTCTTGAGCATTCTGGTGCTGCTCACCAAAGCATGACTTGCAAAGTCCCAAAGAAACTTTTATTTCATGAAAATAATATGAAGGACAAAGTAGGGAAAACAAGCACTTAGAGACACTAGAATAGACATTCTTCCTCACAGTTAAATTTTCCCAAGTTGATGGATGTTCCTTCTGCTGTAGTGGGAGTGAGGCAGTGTTTCCACAGAGTTGCAGCAGTTTTCAATGCTAACATCTTGGATTAGATCAACTAAAGAGAGATTTTGTATTCAGATTGGAAATAATGCTTTTATATGGCCAACATAAATAACTTCCTACATTTTTTACTGGAAAATCTAACTTTGGAACTAGAACAAGCTCTGCATTGACCTGCTTGGGAATGGTGGAGTACCATTGAATAATCTATTTTTTCCTGCATGAAGTAGGAAAACCACTTTTGAAACCTTCATAGACATACAAAATTGGAAAGAACTACAAAAGATGAGATATTTAGCCCAACTGCCATGTGGAAGTTAAAGACTCAAAGACTAGGCTATGTTTTTGGACTTTCCTTACAAACTGCTAACTTTTTTATGCAGACCACTTTCTTAATGAACACCCAGTGTTTTATACATTGCAAAACCCTTCCTCCCAAAAAAGTCTTGAAGAAAAACACTAGAATGAGGTAATGCTTATGTACCAAATGTTAAAAGGCTGACACAGCCTGTTCTTTAACTGCTCTGTTGGAATGAATTATATGTATGCTTTGGATATCACAAAATAGTTAATGTAAAGGGATTTGGTATTTCAAAACGCCGAAAAAAAAATATCATCCTTCTTTAGTTTAGGGAGTATGGTTCCATAAAATTTTTAATGAATTTAATGATGACATACTTAGCTTATGTAGACCAACAGTATTCATGGTCATTATAAATAGCATCCAGAGAGAAGGGGTTAGGAGTTTACAAGATTTTTCCCTGAATCAAAATGATTCAAGTTTTGTATAATGTATATGAGAAGTATAAGGAAAATATGCAATGGATAAATCACAATGGATTCATGATGAATGATTGCATAATTTTTCTGAGTAACTTTTAAACTATTTCACTCAATTTTGTGCGTACCACTTGATTTCAGGTCTGCTCTTTGTCACGAGCTGTTAATGTCCAGAGTGACCTAGTTCCAAATTATTAACATTCTTTTACAGAGTAATGGAAGGCAGTTGTACACCCTGCTGAGACTTGTAACCCTTGAGACAAAACTAGAGGTACGTTTTTCCTGCTAGTCAGTCTTTCTGCGTGCCCTAGTATATTCTCAGAGAGCTATGCATATGTAGCTCTGATGACTACCCGCTTGTAAACACAGTGGAGGCCTTGATCACTTTAATTTATAAACTTGTGTCTCTTCTGTGGCTCTGTAGTCCACATGCATACTGGTGCTACAGTGAATTCAATCTATGCCCTCTGCATGTTAGCTTTCCTGCATGTGTCCTAAGGCTCCTCCTGCCTCTCTGCCTGGATTCACTCCAGGACTGCTCATGATGAGAGAACATCTGACCTTCCCAGCTCTTCTGCAGAACTCCTCTTAGCCTGGTAGTGTGGCAGCCACTGTAACTTGAAAGCTTTGTATGCATGTATTGGCTTTTTCTGCATCAGCCATAAGCACACCATGGATCTGAGAGCAGTGGAACAGCTTTCTGATTTCTTGTACTTTCTTCTAAAACAGGAAGGAGGTATATGAAATGGTAGACAATTTAATTTCTTGAAATCAAAAATAGCATTTATAGTTTAGAAAGTGCAAAACTGAAGAGCATGATTTGTTCTGCTGCAAGTGCAGATCTCTGTCAGGTGGTTCTGTGCAGTAAGACTGTTTTGATAAACAAAGAAAGAGCATAAAATAATTAAAAGAACAATTTTCTGTAAGGACTTACTGTGACACACCAGCTTGTGAGCTCTCAGGGTGAGAGACCAGGTGACTCCAAAACCAGGCAGTTGGCTTCTGAGCAGCAGCCCAAGACCACCACAATTTCTGGAGGTTTGAGGAGCAATTAATTTTTCCCAAAAGTGGTGACAGACGCAAAGGATTTGACAGCTTGTTTTTCAGGAATGATCCAACTTTGTCAGTGGCAGGTAAGTTCCCCTAATTTTCCCTACAGACACCATGAATGGTAGCCCTAAAGGAAGTCACTAATACATAAACTTTTGCAGTTTGTACTACAAGAGACGTTCATGAATGTTAGTGTGCAGTATATATAAAATGAACAGATGAAAAAGATTGGAGATAATGTAGTGATTAAGATGTCTTTAGAAATATAGGCATTAATCCTCCCAAGTAATATGGCTACTACCTCTGGGACTTCATTCCCTAGAGCAAGAAAAATCAGGGATTTTTTATTTTACATTACTCAAAGAATCTCAAATTTATGTGAATAACAGCATGGCTAATAGATGTGGATGTACACATGATAGTTTTATTTATCTTTAATTGCAACTTTGTTAAAGTTTTTAGTTTGGTAATTTGAGTATTAATATCTTTATGTATTCATTTTTTGCTATTGATACATCTTTTGAGTGTATGAAACACATTTGGCACCTTACATACTGATTTATAGAATATTAGAGTGTAACTTTGGGAACATCCTTTGTAGCTGTAGTATGTACAAACCCATGAACACAAGAGTTTAGTGAGACATAACGAGTGGTTTCCAACAGCTCAAGAAACTGGTAGCTCTGATTTGCATCATACCAACCACCTGAAAATAGACTAGTAGTTTGCTCCCTGGCAGTATCAAATCACTGATTCACCAGATTCACATACAGTTTTCCACTATATTTATATGTACAGGTTAGCCAAAGCGAGATAGAGAAGACTGGTCCTTGCAACGGGATCTAGAAAGTGTAAGAAAATGAAAAAAAAAAAAAATCTTCCTGTATATTGAAAGCAAAACCCATGATATCAGGTGACAAAGGTGAATTGGAGCTCACATAAGTGTTTTAACCAAAGGTAACTGGTAAAGATACAGCAGTGGTTTCTATTTTACCAAACCTAAAGGTGTCCAGAGCCCCCAATTTAGGAACCTCCAGAATAGTTAAGATGGTTCAGATAAACTCCGACCTCTCTATATTCTAGGGACCTTCAAATAGTAAAATTTTCTTGCATATTCCTGTTTTGACAGGGAGAACTTCATCTGCAGAGAAAATATGAACATGTGAAAAATGTGACTGAAATATGTGAAAAGTATGACTATATTATGTAGCAATTCCCAGAAGGACAGAAAAATAGAAAATATTCATCCTGATACATGAAGGTGAGCACCAAAATTTTCTTGAGGAAAGATTTAGGGAATTAGAGAATACCAGACCTGAAAATATGATGGAAATTTATGTGAAGATTTGAATTGTGTTGTAGTCCAAGTAGAATAAGCTGTTACACTCCAGTTATGGGACAAACTAGTATCTGCACAGCTGTATTGGATAAAAAATTTTGTAGACTGTGAAGTATTGTTCCTTGCTAAAATAGGAGCGGAAATTAGACACAGTTAAAGAGCCACTAAAAACTTTGCCAGAGGCTAGTTGAGGTAAGTTTTTATGGACATAATGAATAAAATAATCAAGCAATTGCAGCACAATTTGGCTTCTGTAAGTTTGTTTTGGTTTTGTATTTAAATTCCCTAGTACTTGGCAATATGTGGTCATTTAGAAGAAAAAGTAGGATAATGAGTGGTTTATAAAGAAAAAGAGTGCACAAGGGAGAGGCAGTTGAACAGACCACATTCAGAAGGCTACGTTTTAACAAGATTTTGTTAAAATATTCTGAGCTTAAAGAACATGTCAAAGGAGTTGAAATTCTTCAAGTTGCATTCATTCAAGCTTCTGCAGAAAAAAATGACATTGAGTTATTCTTTTTCTTGACTTTTTCAGACTCTGATCCAATTCATGGAAGTATAAAAGACTATAAATTTCTGAAAAATTTGTTGAATATCTGTTCAGTTAATAAAATAATAAGGGCCCGAAAATAGTTCTTGATACAATGTCTTAAGTCATCACACCATTTAGCCAACTGAAGATTTCAAAAATAAGCCCCAGTCCTTAGAAGATTGTTGTTTAGAAATGGTGAGTACTGGCGTGATATTCAGAAACATTTAAAATGTTGGATCTTGTTTCAGGTGCCAGTTTCCCATCCAAGGGTTTGTTCTGGTTCAACTTGTCTAAAGGATGTAGAATTTATCTGCATGTAGCAAAGCTGTACAGGCTGGCAATAGCCAAGGATTGCACCTGGCCCAGGCCAACTTTTTGCTAAGGGGATAATTTTGAGGGATAAATATCGTGTGCTTCCCTAATATATGACAGAAGCATGAGATAAACCACAAACAACCATTTCTGTCATAGGTTCCTGTGGATGGGAAAAGAAAATCAGAGGTTTGGTCATGTAGTGAGTGTTTATAACATCAAACAGGGTGGTCACTGGGACAGTGTAATAGCCACTTGTGAGCAGGAATACCAAGTTTTTTATGCTGCTGGTGATGTATTTTTAATCTATGGATGAAGGTCCTACTGGAAGAGGATGATACAGAGCAAGCCTGTGGCCAGATGACTCATCCTATTTGTGAGCTGGAGCTTGGGTTTCTCCGAGGGTTTCCAGGACAGTGTGTGCTAGAGGATCAGAAATCACCTCTGAGTCATCTCAAAACCAGATTAGCCTCTGCTGTCGTGGTTTCCTTCCTGTGTCCCTGATGTATGCAGTGCAGTGGGTACACTTCATGTGCACAGGAGGTGTTCCTGGGACAAGGATCCCTACTGAACACAACTCCAGTGCCAAACACCCTGCTAGTCCCATGGGATCATCACAGAGGTTGAGATATAACAAACTTGTTCCCCCTGTACAGGTGCTGAACACAAAGACAGATATGAAATACCTATATATCCCAGCAAATTATCCTCACTGATCAAATTTAATGGACTTCAAGACCAAATCTAATGAATTTCACTCTGCTGCTGAATTGAAAGTTTATAATCTTTTCTCTTTCCATGCATATTTTAGTTCTAGGGCTCTGTGTGTTACTGATAACACAGTATGTAAATATATAAATGCAATTATAAGGTCATCACACCTTCTCCTTCTCCTCTTCTACATATACAAAACCTCTATCACATTGCCAGCAGCTATTTGATTCTTAAATGAGAGAGGTTCTATCTTTATTTCAATTATGGAAATAATTATTATAGGCAATAAAATAGTAATATTTTTAAAAGTAGGTGAAAGGTCTTTTAGATACAAGTTTCAGTGCTTTTCTCTGTAAAACAATACAACAGTGTTACACACTTTTATACATTCCATATTTTATATCTACTCAACTGATCTATTGGTTTTATAGGAATAGCTATAAATCTTTCGCTTTCAACTTTGAACACAAAGATAAAATCAGTTTTAAAATCTCACTGCTCACAGTTTTCACCTATATTTGTTCAATGCTCTCAATTATGCTCAGTTAATAGATCTCATAACTACTTCATAAGCTTTCATTAACTAAAACTCAGAAATTTGTAGCTTTTGCATGTCTCCTCCTAATTTCACCACTTTGCCTGAAATTTTCAGTATCAGAAGCACACAAAAAAGCAATGGTTTACTTTCCTTACAAATAGCAGAAGTACATTTTTTTCTTGTATAAAATTTGTGACAGCTGTTTATTTTTAATGCAAGTCAAGTGTTGTGTATAGCACAATGCAGTCATAAACACATCTGGAGTTTTAACCACCACACTTTATGAAGTCAGAAAATTTATCTTCTGCATCTCAAATTCACTTTTAATTTTCACATGAAAATAGAAATGCTGTATATTAATAAGTAAAATATAAAACTATTCCAAAATAGTTACAGTATGAAACTTCATCTCCAGACCCAGTGTCCTACCACATTCTTTAGCTTCAGTTGTTTTGTTTCCCTGCGTGATCCACATTGGACAGGAGTGGTTACAGCAACCTGATGGGTTCAACACATCTTAATTTTAGAAAGTTGCTCCAAAGAGAATATTTTATGTTAAAAACAACTGTCTAAGGAAGAATCTGAATTACAGAAATTTGTCTTTGTTGGATGTGTTCCCATGAGTTAGCTGGACTGAAACATTCCATATAATATTTAAAATATTTTGTCTGTGTGTGTGTAGGAAACCTGGCAGTAAAATATAGCCATAGCAGCAAGTTACAATCATATTGAGAGAAAACACTCAGAGACGTCTGCTCAAGCCAAGTGGAAGTTCTCAGATTTTCTTGTTTTCCTTCTAATGTCTGTCCAGCATCTATTCTGTATCATTAAACTCTGGTTGCATTTATCCTACTGAATTGAACCAAGTTCAAGAATATTCCCTGGTGTTGGACTTGCTTAGTAAGCCTGCAAGCTTTTAGAATAATCTGTAAATGTGGTGAGTGGTCTCAGAAACGTATTTATCCCTGACAGCCAGCACTTTTCATAAACATCTGTTCATGATGTGAAAGTTGACAGGCCTCTAGGGACTGTGCTGTTTATTCCTACAGATATGGCCATGCCTGCTTTGACATGGTGCTCTGGCAATGTCTTAAGGAAGCCTCAGTCTGTGCTCTAGGTTCTGATGGACATACTCATGTCATGCTAAAAAACACCTTTCTGGTTTTGACCTTGAGTTCAAGAAAGGCTTGGTTCTAGGAGGATGCCTGCCTTTCTTCTAGCCAAAGGGGGTATGAGACAAGAGTCTGTAGCTTTCATCTCCATCTGGAACTCTTTGGGGACCACAGGAGTTCTGAATATCATGTCCTGTTCTCTCAAGACATGGAAAACGACAAAGGTAATGTTCAGAAGAACACAGAGTAGAAACATCAATCAGCTGTATTCTGGCATGTGTAAAGTCACTGTGTTGGTGTCCAGCAGGTCTTCAAATCTGAGGCCTGGGCTGAGAGTGTTTCCCAAGCACACACTCTCCAAGCTTCTCCTTTGATTTTCACTTTGTGTCACTCTTCTCCATTAGAATTATGCCAAATCCCAAGAACAACACAGTGGCCTTTCTCTCATGTGCTGATGTCCTGCTCAGATCATCCTGCTCAACAATAGGATCTGGCCTTGAGTTTCCTCCAGTGTAGGAAAATTGAGGTTTATACCTTAGATTTTTTCATGGAAGAGAGGGAAGCTAAATGCTGAGAAGGTTTAGAGACAGGTGCCTTTTTATGTGAGGCAAGGTATGCAGAGGCAGGGAATGTGCTGTAGCGGACTGGAGGTTGGAAGGGGGGAAATTGGAAGGGGGGAAGCAGCTCCTCCTCAACAGTCTCCTATGGCAACAGCAGCAGAGGAAATAGCATCAACCAGAGCTTCCCCCACCAGGACCTCTGCTCCCTACCATGCTTGGCACCCCGATGGCAAACACTTTTAAGTGGTTACTGCTGCCAGCTGAGATTGACTTTGGCAGGCAGGTGGAATGTGTACATGTACATTCCTGCCCTGAGGCAGGAACTTTCATTGCCTGTCCCTTCTTCGTGGGGGCTTCCAGGGCTCTGCCACACTCTGACACCCACCACACACCACATCCTTGGTCATAAGAGGCATAAACAGACTAAGACATCATAAAATAAGGAATAAAGAAAAGCCCAGTGCATGCCCACCTGTCATGTGCTGTGCTGAAGAACAGCTCCCAGGTGGAGGAGATGCAGGTACAGATCTGCACCTTGAGAAGGACTGTGTGTAAAAGATCTGCCAAGGGGGAGAAGTAAACCTAATAATTTTCAAAAAGTGCAGGCAAGGTGGTTGCAAGGCTTTGATGGTTCGGTGCAGTGATTTGTTTGAGCACTATGGTGAGCTAGCCCTAGTCCTGTGGTTTTGCAGCCAAAGAAGTGGCCTGCTGCACCCTGAACTGCAGTGATTAGTCACCACTTTCTCGTGTCTCCACTTCTTTACATGGCTCTGCATACAGAGGAAACATAATTTCTGTTGCATAGACGGCTATACCAGCAGCATCTTTTGCTTACTTTTGCTTAAACTTGCCAACAAGTTCTGCAACAGTTTAATTTAAGAGGACCGGGAAACATCCAGCACCAGAGTGCCATATGATGTGGTAATGATACAAACCCTATATTGCACATTTTTAAAAGGCAGATTATTCTGTTTCACTGGCAAGCAGGGTATCTTTGGTTAAAACTGACTGAAGATTAATTGTGAAATCTGTAGTCTAATACAAATATACTACTATTAATACAGAGAAAATTTGCATATGATATCTGCATGCATGTGTACACAAACAGAATGCAAACCCACAGGAAGGATGCCATATTATTTTTCAACATTTGAACTTAATTCAAAATCACTGTTGAATTTTCAGCATTTTTCAGTTATGTCATGTTCTTCCTTCCTGTTACTGATTTTTGAATTTTGTATTTCATTCCCTTCATCTTGTCTTTTGTTGTTTTGTTTTAGTGAAATAATTTATCCTGCAGGTTTCACTAGCATGTTCTTTGAAAGGAGCAGGGAAGTAAAATGCATACACTTCGAAGTAGCTGCTAAAAGATTGTCTCTTGCAAATAAAAGGGATAAACTTTCCAACAAATGCTACAAGTCCAAGTATAGAAATAATTTTGAATTCATAATGTAGCATCAATATGCATATACCTTTAAGAACAACATCCTGGAAAACTCAGTTTTATATTTCAAACTATGAGCATATCACATGACAAAAGTAATTATCTTGAACTTCTTACATAAATTAAATAGAATCTTTTGCAATCCATTGGATTAATTACAAATAGTGCCAATTGCAAATTTTCTTTTTGTGGATTCAATCCATCGTTTTTGCATAATAAGATTTTCATCAACGTAAATTTCAACAGATTAAGTAACTGCACCACTTAAATGAACCTGTTATGTCTTAGAATGAAGGTAGATGTGTTTTGATCACCTGTTGCCACAACAGCTGCCAGGGTTGCCAGGGATGCCTAGAGCACCTTGTGGCAATTCAGCTATGCAGTGTGTGAACCACAGGCACAAGGGTGACTTTTAGGGGCAGCTTGATGGGTATGGTGCTTATTACTACTACAAGTTCATCACCGAGTTTATCTGTATCACCATTAAAACTTAGTGGTTTTAATGGGCATGCTTGGAAAACATATTTTTTTCTTGTTGCCGAAATGTGGTGTATAAATTCTAGGAGTGTCAGCTGATTAAATTGTCTATGAGCTAAGCAGAGTTGCACCATCCACAGCAAAAAGCTTTTGTACCTAGAAATATATTGATGGATAATCTTTTCCTTTAAATGGTAAATTTATGTTTCTGCTATATATTCAGATCTGAGCTCCTCAAAATACTTTCAAGCCAATCTGAGGTTTTATTCTGTTGAGGCTTCACCAGCATTGGCCACCCTGGCTTTGAAAGTTTTATTTCTGTGATGAGGAAAGTGAGAAGATTAATTCTACATATGCTATCCAGAATGTTGAAAATTTCTAAACAAAAATATAATTACATATTAAAAAAAATATATGTTTTGGCTCTGACTGAAGTAGTTCATCCTGACCTCTCTTATTTATTTTTTTTAATAAATTGTAAAAGTTGAGAAAGAAAGAAAATTACATGATGTGGTTAATGCCAGAGTCTTGTGGTTATGAATAATTTCAGAAGTTTTAAAAAATTGATATAACCTATACTGAACTGCTTATAAATTGTGTTAGTACCTCAGCAGAACTGGTTCCTGGACAGAAATATGAATGGTGGAGGAATGGAGCGAGGAAATGGTGACAGCTGACAGAATGGTAGCAAGTTTGTACTAAAACTTCACACTTAGTTTCTCCTACTGTTCTGGAGTGACAGACATGTAATGTCACATAAACACCCCGCAGCTATCAGTGCTTCTCCCTTCCTGCAGATTCTTTCTTTAGTAATTCTTAGCCCTCAAAATAAGAACCAACTGGAAAAAAGGAGAAATAAACTGAGGATTTAAAAATTTGAGAATCTAGGTGGATTCTTCAGATACACCTCAGGTATTTTGTTAAAAAAAGTTATTATTTGGTATTTAATTAACATGCACTTTGGAATAACTCCTTCATGTTACTTTCTCTTGAACTTTTTTGTTCTGTGATGTTTTCCTTTGTCATATTCTCATTTTCCTACAAGAGTCGGAATTTTATGTTATAACAATTAAGGGAACAATTGTATATTACTTATTTAATTTTATTTTATAAAAAACAGACTGCCTGCTAATTGCCAATCCACTGCAGTGTTGATATTTCCTGCTAATCTATTTCCATTTTTTTTTGTTGGCTTTTTTTTTTTTTGAGATTCTTTTAACATGATCTTAATTTCTGAATCTCTTTAACTCAGTGGGATGTCCTGAGCTTATTCTCCAGAGCTGAGTGCATCATGGAAACCTGTACTGGCAGCAGAAAGCCAGCAAGTGGCATTAACTGCATTGGAAGAGACTGGGAAGGGATGAGTGGAGAGGCAGCAGCTCTGGCAACTGGAAATGGGCATCTCTCAAAACCACACAGGTCGTGAGTAATGGTGCAACAACAGTTTGATATTACCTGTGGATGCAACTCCCTTCTACGGCAAATTTGAAATTATTCTTCAAACAAAAACCACCAGGGCTAAAAATGTAGGTGTCTCAATAGTAAGGCTTGATGAAATTATCTTTTTCTGTTTGCTAAGGGAATGTCTCTCTGCATATTGTTCAGATGATAAGACAGTGATTTTGAAAATAACTATAAAGCCAAAATAAAATGATGAAGTGTGGCTATCCTGCAAACCCATACATTTCTCATAATTTCTTTTTCTGTCATGGAAGAAACTTTACAAATGTTGTTTAAAAAGGTGCCACAGAGTGGCAGTCTCTTTGTTTTTGTTTAGGAAATGTTTCTTCCTTTCTCCCTTTTATTCACAGTTTGTGCGTATGTTAAATTTTGCTTTTCTCACTTTCTGGTGCTCTTTATCTTTTCAGTTTGGATTGTAGTTTTATCATCCTTTTATATCTTTCAGGTTCTAGAATCCATGCTGCCTCACTGGATTTCAAGCTGGATAGTTTTGATTCATGTATGCGTAGTTTTGTCTTCTGAAGTTTTCTTTTGAGTCAAAGTTCAGTTATAACTGAAAGAAGGGTTTGCTTTTTAAAAGAAAAAATTGATCTATTGCCCATGTTTAACTATAGGTCCTGGCTTGCCTTTAAATATTTATTTGTGACTCATTCAAATGCTTATTTTACTAGTAACTTCATTCTGCTTAACCAGGCTTTCTGTCATCAATCATGCTGCCTGTTCAGCCAGAAGAGAAAAATGCAAAGAATGATAATATTACAGTAGCACTGATGTGCATTTCCAGAGCTTTAATAGGATAAGTGTCAGCACTGATCCACTTCAACATCATCCACTGCAACAATACTGAGAAGCAGAGGAGGAAGACAGCCGAGCTGGCTGACATTCATATATGTCTCTTATGCATGATCAAATTAGCATTTGCTCCCAATTGAAAGCAGGAGTATATAAAGGAGAGGATTATGTAAAGTGAAGATTACTACTCTAAACACAGCACTTACTAATGTAAAGCTATGAATGGAGGACTACCTTTCTGTGAGAAAGGACAGGAAGACTGATGCAGACATGAGAATTCACTGTGTAGCTTTCTAGCTGACTAACCATTGGAAGGAGAGATGGGGAGGGAAAAAATAAATTCCTAAAGCATCTCAATGAAGCAACTAAATTAAAACTCATCTCAGACTCTCATCTCTTTGCTTTTGCTGCCTACTTTTGTTTTTAAATATAGTTACTGATTTCAAGCATATCCTGCCTCTATCTACTATGCAACTTGATTGCTGTGATTAGTGATTAATATCAAAGAACTTGAGACCAAATTCCATCTCTTTACCAGGTTCAGTGTGAATAATCTAATTTATGAATTCTGCATAGCTCCTTTCAAAGACCTCAGGATTTATCAGGATATCACTGTCCACTGTAGCTCTCTTACTGCAAACAATTCTAAAAGAATATTTAAAAAGTATAATGAGGCCATGAATAGCAAATTGTAAAGCACTGGAAATTAGGCCAGTTAGGCAATTTACAATAATTAGTAATGTGAAGGACAGAAAGCTCGAGTGCTTGATCTGGGAGTGTCAGAGGGGTGGCCTCTGAGTTTGATTCTTTAAAGTCAAGAATGGCTGGAGATTGGGTGCAGTCCAGAAGTAAGGCAGAATAAGGCAAATGTCTGGACTCTCTCAGTGGTGGTAATGACAGATTGGTGGGTTCAGATGTTAATTCTCCTATTTATCTGAAACACCTATTTTTGAGAGGGCTAGACTGCCTGCTGAAAGTACCCAGCTCTTCAAGATAACTGGCTCAAACTACACAGATATCTTTTGGGTGGCCACAGAAGCAGTGAGTGACTTTGTGACGAATGGGAAGTTTAAACAGAGAAAAAACAGGGAGAGATAACACCAGCCACAGAGTGATTCATTACAGCTGAATGGAAAAAAGATTTTTTTTTAACCTTCTCTAATCTTTTTTAAAAACACTCTGTTAAATGTTATGCACTAGTAATCTTTTTCACAGTGTGCTTTCTGACCAGTAGATTTGTTGACATAAATGGTTTGTGGTCACTCCACTGGTATGAGAGATCTTCTCTGTTGTGGGTGGGGTTTTTGTGGTGTCTGTGAGGGGTAATAAAATACAATCTGCTCATGGTGAAGAACCTGACAGCCCCTCTTTAAAGCCAAAATGTTGAAAGCATAGAAACTACACAGGCAAGTTTGAGAATGTCACTTGGTGGTTAGGCTATGGCTTAGGAAGAAACACATTTGAAAGCTTGTAAGATGTTTTCTGGGAAGCTGACAAGTGGGCAGATACAACAGAGCATGGTAAAGAGGAATGGGAAGACAGTGCTGATGAGCAATCGCACTTGAGTCTTTCATGGCACTAAACCAAAGAAAATATCACAATAGCACCGAGTACCAAAGCTCTGTTAAACAAGTTTGTAAAATAATTACATCAACAAGGCTTCTAATGGTGTCACATTTTGAGTCATCTAACATAAATTATTATGGTATCAAACATGCAAAACAGTAGTTGGAAAACATGTCTGAGTGACTTGGGTTAATAATGGCATTCTTTCAAAATTTCATAATGTGATGCTTTCCATGCTGTCATAGCTATTGCCTATACACATACAACATTCTGCACAATAAAACTTGTGTGCCACTTAGCATGACAAAGCTGGAGGCTTTTTTTTCTTTGTGACATTGCAGGAAAACTACTTAATAAAACAGAAGTCAAGTCAAAAGAAATAGTTATGTGGCTGGGTTCCCAGTTGTTACACTGCTTGTTACCTTTTTAATTAAAAAACAGGTGTCATTAGGTACTTAAAATAAAGGCAGTTGCATGCTGGACTACACATAAATCCAGAAATGTTACACATATCCTGCTGCAGATTTGCTGCAGAGCAACAGATATTTCTTCACCTGTGAAATTAATGTGCTGTGGGATCTTGTGCTAGCTTTCATCATCATCAGTGGATCAGACTGTTAGCACCACTTCAGCATTACTTCCAGCAGAGTTTTTATTGATGGAAATGAAATGTTTTAAAACACAGCTGTGAACTTCTAATTTCCATCAATATTACCAAACTGCTCACATTTTTCTTAGACAAACTGTGAGGACCTCTTCCCTTTCCAGTCTCAGAGTATCAATATTATAACAAATAGCCTCGAAATTTGTGACCTCTCTGGTGGTCACCACAGCCTACTGGTTCAATGCACAGCCACCTGGGTCTGATGCAAATCCTTTCTTGCTTGGCACATGGAGATTATATCAATCCAAATAAAGAAGTTCACCCAGAGAATGTGATTTTGAAGGTGGTTGTTCATTTGGTCTGGTGACATAATCTGCACCACATTAGGATGCCCAAGAATGCTGCCAGGGATGCGCAGCAGTGCCATTCATCCTGATCACTGTCACTTCTTTTCCTGTAATAAGAAAATAATCAGCCATCACTGCCACAAGTAGGTCCATAGCTGCAGGCTGCTCCACGTGAAAACATGAAGCTAAAGTCAAAGATTGACAAGGCTACTGTGTGAAACTCTGACATTTCAGTTCCCGCTGAGAATTTCAGGGTAGATATTTTCTCTGTAGCTCTCATAAAATTCTGAAATAATTCTTTTTTGGTGAAGAAAATTGAGATTTTGTTCTTGCCAATAAACTGTATCAATGTTTGAGTGATTTAAATGTGTTAATATTTGTGCCATTTAGTCTCTGCTGGCACCAGCACTGTTACCATGCAGACCTGCAGATCACTTCCTTCCTGATGCGGAGGACATGAGGTCCAACACACCCAGCTTGCACCTGTGTTTTAGACATAGAGAAAAACAGACTTGCAAAATGTCTGCCTTCCCTGAACATTCAGTGGGAGTGGTTGGTGTAGTAGCACACCATGGGTAAATATTCTCCAAACTCAGTACAGGCACCAGGCAAATAATTTACTGACATCTCTTGCCTTACTTCTTTCCAAATATATGTATCATTTCTGAGACACACCACCTTAATATGCAGAGAATCTCTGGTGGGTCCTGGCATTTTGATGAGCAGGAAGAGGAGGTCCAAACATTAGACAGGAAAAACTAAGCACATCAGAATAGGGGATGGGTCATTCCTTGTCCCTTCTTCCCATTACTGGAACAGAACAATCATGCAGCTGGAACTGCTTGGGATTTGGTTCATTCTGAGCCAGCCTGGAGCTGTGCAAGGCAGAGCACTGTGATAGCAGTACTGCACACATCCATACCTAATAGACTTAGTCTTCCTCAATATCATTTGGAAACAAGCTGCTCTCCTAATGCTGTTACACAACACAAGGGAGTGTGGCAAGAGAAGAGGAGTTCTCTACAGCTCTGATGGATGGGGATAAGTGAAATTAATCCATTAAAGAAATCTGCACTGTTAATTCCTTTAAGAGTCCTGAAAATTATTTTTCTGTGCATTTTAATGGTGCCCACTGGTTTATCTGAGGACATGCAGTAGCATAGCCCCTTTGAGAGCAATAAATCAGAGTGGAAGGATGTTCTCATGGTATTGTGGTGTGGCACACTTACACTTCAGTTTGGAAGTTAGTGAGTTCTTTTCTATGAAAGCTCATACAGATTTCAGAGGCATTCTCCAGAGCAGCTAACATGGTGGTTTAATGATTGCCAAACTGGGTGCTTGCATCATTGTCACGTCTATTTGAGATATTCTGCCAGTGCCTCTTCTAAATCTCTGCAGAAAGGGTTTCTCAGGCTCCCACAGGGATTAAGAGAATATTTCAACTTCTTGAAGTCTTACCATAATTTTTTATATGCATTCACATATTTTTCTGACTGGCTAGAATCCATCTCATTTATTACTCTGAAAGTGTGTTTTGTTGGTTCTGCTAGCTGCTTGTACACCCATATTCCCACTGCCCTCCCTCCCAGAAACACATGCCCAGCTATGGTCCACTGGCCAGCTGGCAGCACCTCGTGAAATGCTCCTACTGCAAGGATATTGCTCACCAGACAACAAAGTCAGGGGCTTACCCCTAGCAGGAAGGAATGGGGGATATTTTATTGTGGTTTTACAGGAGGAGCCAATGATCCAAAACTTGCTGGATTGCAGCTGTGTGTGGATTTTATAGGTGGGAAGTCCTGTGGACTCTCTTCTAATTTAAAAACTCAGCAAAACATGCCAAGCTCTAGCTTACCTGGCTATGTGCCAGAAGAGTGTTTCTAAACTCCAAAGATTGTGGCTTTATAGCCTGATGACTGGCACAACCAATACCTGTTAGGTGCTTGAACCAGACCACCTCCTTACTCCTCCCTGGCTCCTCAAGTTGTTCCTGTACCACAATCCCCCTGAGGCAGAGGTATCCCGGGAACAGGACTGTGCTCCATGTCTGGATTACAGTGATGCTGCCGGGGTGGAAGTGCCTCCATGCCACCTCAGCTGTAGCCTTATCTGACACAACTGCTCAGGGAAACGTCAGCACATGGAGACTGTTCAGTGTCTGTTACCTGCTGGCAGAAAACCTGGGATGCTTTGATCAGATCCCTGCTGGCTCATGCAGTGTGGGTGTGCAGGAACAAAGGTGAGCTGACAGCTTTTTCCCAGGAGCAATTCCATCAGGAGCTCACCACTGCAGAAGTAGGTGTAGAGGATGTATTGCTTTCTTATTAGATTATTATTCTGTCTGATCAGACAAGATCTGATTAAAAAGATTTTATTCCATCTGATAATGAGAGGACAGCATTCCTTTTTAATTGAATTCCTTTTCAAGCTCTGTGAGTGCTAGTAGGAGAAAAATTCTAGAAGAAAACTAATGGAATTTGTTATCCTTGTACTTAAAAATAGAGATATTCTGATTTCAGAGGTGATTTCAGAGGGCAATTCCACTCCTGCAAGGGTAATCCATGGTTTTGGTCTACCAAGACTCTCCTAAAAATGTCTTTAATATGTCCCTTGCATTTCATCTTTCAGCCACATCTATTTGTCAGAGAGAAATTGTTGTCTATTTTTGGTCCCTCAAATTTTGTTAGCATACTTCAGAGACACATTTTAAACTGCTTCTTTTCTTTTTTTTTTTTGTCTTTTTATCTATTTCTCTCTTGCTTTCTCTTAACTTCTTTGCCATTTAAAATAATAAACAAGTAGATAGCGATGAGTTACACTACTCTTTCCCATTCTCCCTTGTGTTGTTTTATCTTGAATTTTAATGGCCTAGCTTTTACAATTGCACTGTTTCTCTTTCGTAAAACCTAAGATTTTTTTTTTGTTTTTGTTGTCTCAATTTTGCAGACTTCTAATAGTTCCTTCCTCTGTGTGATTCTAATCTTGTTCTAATGTTTCATATGCAGGTACTGCTGTTATTTTGTAAATTATTCTCATATTTATTGCTCCTGTCAGAGGAATCCACCATCAAGGCTGTTCAGGTATTTCTAGCAAAGGCCCCTGCTTTGGAACAAAGATTATCTTGTGAGTCAGAGGGCTATGTCCATCCCATGTATACAATATGGATCTTAGAGCAAAGCTTTTGAGTTGAGATGGTTGAATGGTAGGAACCTTCTTAAACTGCAGATGACACATCTGTGGGCAGACACCAGCTTGAGTAAGAGTTTTTGTTAACCAAATAAGCTTTAAAGCTGTATAAATCTGAAAAGTGATTGCAATTACACTGTATCTTTGGTTTAAGGCAATGGTTCTCAAACTTTACAGTCTCCAGCTTCCTCCTGCCAGAACTTGTTTGGCAACAAATCAAATAAGTCAAGCATTACGGTAATCAGTAACAGACTAGCTCAAGTCTAGAAACTGGGAAAAGTCACATTTAACTTTCTGGTGCTCAATAAGTTAGTTTTCCCACCCAGAAACAAAAAAACAGTATTTCACCAAACAGATGAGAAGGAAAGGAAAACAGGCAGTGAGAAGATGAACAATGTGCCATATGATACCAAACCACTCATCTTTAAAGGGGGTAAGAGCTACTTACAAAGGGCTTGTTGTTCAGGTATTCTGAACAACCGCATGCTAAATCCATGTTTTCAACTGAGATAGATTTAATTTCCTTCTTAGCAGATAATGCAGTGCTGTGTTTTGAATTTAGGATGAAAATAATGATGATAACACACTGTTGTTTTGGGTGTTGCTGAGTAGTGCTTGCCCTAAGTCAAGGACTGCTCAGAGTCTCATTCTCTGCCAGGTGCACAAGGAGCTATGAGGAAGCATGGCCAGGACAGCTGGCCTGAACTGGCCAAAGGGACATTCCACAGCATAGACTGCCATACTCAGTATGTACATAAATGAGACAGTTGGATGGAAGCCCTCTGATTGCTGCTGGGGGACAGGCTGGGCACTGATCAGCAGGTGGTGAGCAATTGTGTTGTGCATCGCTTGTTTTTCTTGGGTTTTATGTCTCTCTCTCTCTCCCTCTTTCTCTCTCTCTCTCTATCTCTCTCTCCTTTTCATCACAATTATTATTTTTATAATAATATTTAGTGTCATTAGTAACATTAGTATATTTACTTTAATTATTAAACTATGTTTATGCCAACCCACAAGTTTTGCCTTTTTTTCTAATTCACCTCCCCATCCCATGGGGAGAGAAGGAGAGGAAGGTGAGTGAGCAGCTGTGTGGTACTTTGTTGCCAGCTGGGGCTAAACTACACACATGGTAAGTCATTAGATGTGATCATCTGTTATAAGGCAAAAAGTGGAACATAGGTTGTGCAGATATATTTTGTTCATCAGCCTAAAATTTTAAAAGGTTTTCACTAATCCAGTAGTAACTTCTGCTGATGTTACTCTTCTCAGGGAGTCAGCAGGTAAAATGTATGGGCAAGGGGTAAATTTGAGATTAAAAAGACTGGCAATTTTCATGTGCCATTTGTCTGAAAATTTATTTCTCCTTTGAAATGTTCTGTGGGCTAGGGAGAAAGGAAAGTGCCTTCTTACAGATAGGACTGTTTTTAGTGTGACTGTAGAAAGTAGCAGTAGAGCTCAAGCAGGGAAGTTCCTGGTGACTTAAGTTGCACAGCCTTGTTTATGGGACAGGCACCACCAGCCTGTGCCCTGACATTTCATGCTTTCAAAGGACACTGAGAGAGACACTAGGAGCAGGAGATGAGTCCGAGAGTCATCTTGATGTTCCTCATTGTGGAAAAGCCTCTTTCTGAATTTGTTTCTTCGTTTGCTCTGTCCAGGATACACAAGCAGTCATCTGCTTAAGTTTTGGAAAGGGGGCTGCCATGAAAATGTAAATGGAAAAACAAAACGTGGAGCTTGTGAAAATTCCCCTTCCAGCTTTTATCCTGTATTAAGATTTTTCACCTGCTGGTTTCCATATTGCAACATTTCAGAGGGGGTTTCCACAGATAGAGGATATGAAAGTGTGAGAGGAAGAATTGCTACAGGAAGTGGACTTAGTGAAAATATGTCTGAAGCATTTTTTATCACATCTTTGAGTAAATTGTTGTGGTGTGTAAGATACATCCCTGGGTTTGAGACTTCTGCCAAGCAGAGAATGAAAATAAGGTAGCATGTATTTTATGCTATTTTTAAAATATCATAAAAAGGTTCTACCTTTTTCAGTCTTTCCAAATATTTGTGAGAATTCATGAATGAAAGAATCATCATGCAAGTCAATGTCTTCCAGTCTATCTCCTGCAGCCTTCTTCCTCTGACACATTCATCATCTCTGTCCTTGCCTGCCAGGAGATAAAAGCAGACAGCTGTTGCTAACACTACTCTTTTGGTAGCATTGAGGCACCCCCATCACATTTTCCCTTGTCAGAAAGAAAATTACTTCCTCTGGAGGCCAGACTTCCCCTCTTCTGCTGTGTGCAAATCTGCTTGTGTGTTTCTATGTGTACCTCAGTGCTCCTGTGTGGTTTTTCATAAATGATTGTTTACATCTCCTTGAAGCAGGAGAGCTCCTGCAGGCAGGGATGCCACCTCAGTCCCAAGGGAGTCAGAAACTGCAACTCTTTCATCAAGTACAAGATCAGCACCCTCTTCCTGAGCGATGGCTCTTGTTCTCTGATTGTCAGTCTAATCAGAAAATTGTTGGCTGATGAACAAGATGTTTCTGTACTCACTTTGTGACTCACTTTGTGTGACAACACATGGTCTTGACTTATCATGGATTTAGTATATGGCTCCTCACTGACAGCTGAAAACAGTGTAATAAAGAAGGCATGAAGAAATTGTAGGGGTTTTTTATGGTCTTTTGTAGGTTTGATATTTTTTAAAGTAATTTTTTTCCATGATTCCTCTGGTTTTAGTTTTGTCTGGTATTAATTCTCTGTGCAACAGTCATTGCAACAAGTACTGCCCTCCTGTAGCTTTTCTGCAGTGTTTTTGCCCATGTGCTTATGGATAAAGCAATTTTCAATTTCTTTCATAATTTTAACCCACATGTAGTTCTGCTCTGTATGCTCTCTGTCTCATGGTGGCACTCAAAGCTCCAAACTGGGATGTATGGGATAAAAGGCAAGTACTGTAGTGTGTTTTTATGTTTAGGGTTGACACTGAAAAAAGCCCAAAAAGAGACAGATAGTTATGACAGTATCAGTTAGTGTTAAGAGTTTCATTGCTTGAGAGAAGAAGAAGAAAAAAAGGGGAATGAGAGTGTGGCTTTGTTTCCTCCTAATGCATCTGTTCCTTCTGCTGGTTTGCAGAGAGGGGCACGTCAATCTGACAACACCATCAATATGACCTTTCTCTGTGAGCAGGCATGAGAAACAGATGAATCAAAAGGAAGACATGAATTCAAACCTGAGATGTCTCTTGTGCATCACCCTCTGCACTGTTGAGAAGGGTGTGCTTGAGTCAGGTGGGAACAGGCCACCCATAGCAGTGGTGTAGCTGTGACAGCAGCGAGCACACTCATTTGTATGGTGAGAACCACCTGTAGCTTTCCATCCAGCTTACTCAGGAAGTCAGGGATACAAATGGGATTTTGGTTTTGGTCTGCTTTCCTGCTCTGTTCATGCATGTTCTCCATGCAGAGAACAACAGCGGAAGATACACTCAGGAGTTTGATATTCTTTGCTCCAGAATGTCTGAGGATTTTCCCAGTCTTCATTGAATAACATTAAAAATGAATGGGGTGACTAAATGGCTTACAATTTTACATGATTCTTTGATGTGAAAGCAATTATTAATGTCTATAATTATCTCCAGAATTACTTGGGTCCTGCAAACGGCATTCAAATCAACATTTTAAACTGTTTTCCAGGGGATGTCATTATAGAATTCATAGTAAGGAATAGTACCCTACAATCTGAGCTCAATATTATTGTCCTTTCAGAATTTATTTCTCAGATCTTCCTTCTGAGGAGTGATAATTTTTTATTTTAATCTGTTTTCAAAGTGCATTTAAAGATCTCAGCAAGGGTCTAGGTATTAAATAGAGCTTCTCTCTATCACTTTAATGTGAGTCTTTGATGTAACAACACTAAGATCAATGCTTAATCCATTATCCTCTGAATTAGGAGGACCATAGTGAGATCTACACATCTGCTATCTGCTCTCCCGTGGTCTTTTCTTCCCACAGCCTACCCACTGTGGGGCAGAGTGGGAAAGAGAGAAAGCCTTGGTGCTGTGCTAGTTCACTCCATCCCACTCAGAGCTGGTGCTGGTGCATGCAGCCCCATGGCACCCAGGCAGGGCAAGCAGAGCAGGCCCAGTGCCAGCCAGCAGCCAGTGGCCACCAGGCAGCTGTGATGGGCAACACAGCTTCAGCCTCACACCAGGAACTCAAGTGAGTGGGTCAGGGTTATTTCAGCAAGGTGAAAATGTCAGGCAATACACAGGCAAGGCCATCAAGATATGAGAGGTTGAATGGCTGAGGACATGCATGTAATTTTCCTTTTCCTCCCCCATACTGGCACATCATTATGGTGGACAGATAGATCACCAGCAAACTTGCAAGCAAGGTGAGATGACTCTGATCTTACCTTGGAAACACTGGCCAGTGAGAATAGGCAGTGACACAGGACATTTCTTCAAGGAACAAATTTTTTATTTAGCCCCAGGAGTACAGTAAGGGAAAAACTGTGTACTTGTTGCACCACCTGCAACTTTGCCAGTTTTTCTGAAGGCTTTGTTAGATCCAACTTTAAAGTCTCTCCCTTTCTACTTCATCTCTGGGATACTAAACTCTAGGTCTACCTGCTGCCTTTGAAAATCATGGGCTGATCAAATTATTTTTTGAATAGGAGTGGGCATGGTAACTCCAGAGGAAGCCATGGATTTTCAGATTTCAGGACTTGCTGCTGGACCCTGGACACCTTGCACATTTTAAAAGAAGTAGAAAGGAACCTGAAACCATAGGAGTTTTCAACAAAGTTTTTTTATGGAAATGTCAAGACAAAAACGTTTATTCATGATTGACAGAGTAGGCGTAAGTTTTTTCATTCAAAAAATTGTTATCAATCTGAGTTATTAGTAGCATTACTTTGTAAGTGTACTTTATTATCCTCTCAAGTCAAGCTTTAATCTGTTTGAATCCAGGGATCATTGCACTTTCTGTAGCAAAGATTGCCAGACTAAAAATTATGGGAACTTATAGGACTGTGAAGGAGGAAGTGTAGCCTTGTGTAACTCCTAGGAGTCTGGGGTGGGAGAAATCTGGCCTCAAGCTGCTGGGATGCAGCAAACAACTGTGGGGCCTTCAACAGAGGGGTTAGAGGCCTTCTGCAGTGAGCAGAGCAGGAAGAATGAATCATTAAAAAGAAAGAACTTTTAAGTCATGAAGATAAAGCAGAGATTCCCAAAACAGATGTGATTCCCACAGAATATAATCTATCTAATGGAGAAAAGATATACTTCAGAACAAGTTTGTATACACATACACAATCATATGCAGAACTGATTAAGCGCTGTTCAGTGAGTTTGTTCTGGTTCTGTTTTTTATGTGCGTAAATGGAAAAAATATGGCATCTGATAACAAAATCAACAGACAACTGAAAGTGACCAGACATCAAAGGTTTTTGAAGGCTAATAAAGTATTTCCCTGTCCTGGAGAGGGTCTGATCTTTCCCCTCAACTGAATTCCAGATCCAGTTATGGAAGAACAGCAACTTTTTGGCTACAATGGACCTAAGAGATAACAGATCCAGCCCTGATGAGAGAGTGACATAAGGCAGAAGTTCTGAATCCTGTTCTGCTCTCATTCACTCTAAATATATAATTATCACAATTCAGAGCTCCTTGTGGATTTAGAATGACACAAATAAATATGAAGTTTTGATAATGATTAGCTTTCACATAATTTAATTGAATATATACTTTGTATAAATTATGCAAAGAGAGGTTGGTCCAGATGACCCACTGTGGTCTCTTCCAATCTGATCCACTCTGTGATTCTGTGAATACTTCTCATTTGAGTAGAGTTTATGTCCTTCTATCTAAAACCACTAGTACAAATATCCTGTAAAGAAATTTCTTTTTTCCAGCTCTTCCCTTCAGTATCACAATTGCCAGAAGAAGTTAGACCTTCAGAGGAGTGTACTTATTGGCCACAATGGATTGTGGTTATTGAGACACTTTGAGGAAAAAAATTACAAAGGAATGGATACTTGTGCTGTAATTGCTAGAGAAGGACAGCTGAGGAAAATTTTAATGAAGATTCAGGGCATGACTTTTAGGTCAAGACTAGAGTGAGACTCAAGTGTGTCTGCTTTCTAGAGAGAAGATAAGAAGAGTAGCTTGTGAAAGTGGAATCTTGCTGTAGACTAATAGAGGCATGCCATAAACTCACCAGTCTTCCTAGCTGAGGGAAATCCCATCAAAGTTTTACTTCTGTCAAAAGCCAGTATTGACACACTGCAGCTGGACTTCCTGGTAGCTCACAGTTCAGTGTACTATTCCTGCTATGAAGCACAACATATCCAGGCAGCACATTGTTGTTAAAGCTAAAAATACCTCGTTGTATAGGAGCAGTTTATGATCTTTATCAAGGTCGTAGTTTTGGATGTAATACACTCTGAATACATGATGAGGCATAAAGCAGACTAATGTTACCAAGATGAAGAAGAAACTCTTTGCCTGAGCCCTGAATTCCACGTGAGAGTTAAGGTCAGGCCAGTATTTCACGGCTACTCTGTAGATGACAGTCAGCTGGATCGCGGTGAGCACAGCACACGCTGCCACCAACACCCCAACCAGGCAGTAGTTCGTGATCACCATGTGCGCCTCCTGCAGCTCCCTGTGGAACTGGAAGCACTCGCGGGGGTGGTACGTCTTAGAGGTGCCGTAGTAGGAGAGGAGGACGGGCGCGACCACCAGCGCTCCCAGCAGCCAGCCAGCCCCCACCCAGGCCGCCGTGTAGCACTTGCGAAGCTCCATGCGGAGGAGGCGCGCCATGATGATGGCCGCGTACAAGGCGAAGGTGGCGTACATGTGCAGGTAGATGATGGCGCTCGCCAGACGGCAGGCGAACCTCCCGAACTTCCACTCCCCCAGAATGTAGTAGCTGAGGCGGAAGGGGATGCTGAGGAGCATGAAGCTGTGCAGCACCAGGAGGCTGATGATCATGATGGTCATCACGGATTGGGATCTCCTGTGGAACAACTGCTGGGACATCATGATGACCCCGAGAGTGCCGCCAGCCAGATTGATGATGTACAGGACTATCAGAACAGCGTGGAGTTTCTCTGAGGAGTGCAGCACAGTGTCATTGGAAGAATGGTTCTGTTGGGTTATGCAGCTGTTAAGCATCCTCATAAGCTCCTCTTTTGAAGGTTACTGAAAAGGAAAAATAGGAGCGAAACATTTTTCTATGTTATTTCCTTTATCATTAACTGGAATATCACAGATTCCTAGAGAAACACTACTGAATTGCATCTGAAATTATGTTATTCCACATAGTTTACAACCTTAACTGTTGTGATCCTGCATATGACAGCAATAACCTGTGCCTCTCAGGGTTAAGACTACATTTTACATAATTATGAATGAGATTTTGATTTACTAAACTGCATTCTAGGATTTTTTAAAAAATTATTTGCCTCTAGATTCAGCCATTTGTAATAACGAAGACACTGTTTGTAAATTGTGCAAGTTTTATCTGCACTCATAAAGCTTAAATTGAAGGTGGGGAATACTGAAATATGAAGATATCATACCTATCATGTGTGGATACTCTGTGATGGCACCTGATCCATCTTTTTAGCATCTTGCTGGATGGGTAAAAAATACACATAAATAGCAACGGTTTGTTTCTAGATACACGGAGCAAATTGAAAAGAAACGTTTGCAGATGAAAATTCAATTTCTTCTTCCTTCATCTGCTAGTATTTTTGCTACAGAATTTTACCTGAGATACTCTGCTATGAAAAGTGATTAAAAGGTGAAAATTTATTTGGGAATGGCCTTCTGAAAGATATAATTCTTTTGGCACTTGTTGAACATAGCCGCATACAGCTGCATTCTTATTTAGACTTAACTCAGAATTCAGACTTGTATGCAGATTTCTGTACAAATATACAGGGGCAGCTCATGGGGTAAATAGATAGTTTGCTAATGAAATTCATCCTTACCTTAGATAGGGTTTTGAAAGAACAAAGTAAGAGCTAAAAAATTATTTCTTAAAAAAAGTAGCGTCTTCTCTCTTTGATTCCTTTGAAGTTTGAAATCAGTAGACTTGTTTTAATCAGCAGTTCTTAATTCTTTGCACTCATCTTTAAAGTGATAGACTGCAACTGCAAAACATTTTCAGAGAATCTTCTTATTTATGAAGCATCAGGGATAACATCTTTAGAAAGGATCGATACAAACCTTTCTGTTCACCTGCTGTTAAAATTCATGACCTTAAAGTATTTAAATGCTTAAAATTGTTTTCCCACCTAATATTCCCAAGGCAAGTGCAAGAAATTTCCCAGAAACTTTGCTACACCAAAAGTTTTATAAAGCAACTCATTTTCCAAAGTATATTGTTAATATTTCAAATTGACTTTGAAAGTGTACAAGTTTTAGTTGCTCTAGACAGCATAATTACAGTTTAATTACAGCACTTTATATCACTTTGGAATAGATTATGATTTTTTTTGCTATTTATAGCAATAAAATATTTGCATTTTACCTTATAATCTCTTCTTTTTGTGGCTCCACCCTGAAATGTGTCATTTCATGAAGCTGTAGCATATGGCATACATAAGCAGAGTGAAAAGACAGCCTTTGACCTGTTTGACCAAGAAGGACTGAGAGTTTTCTCAGCCCACACACAGGAAGGAACGAGCCTTCCTTTGCTCCTCTGTGATAGCAATCTCATATGTGCAACGTCTAATGCTCTTTTCATCATGCAGGGAGAACCACAGAAAAGTTGCTGATCTTTCAGAGACTATCATTGTGCTGGGACATGTAGAACAGATCAAGACAGGACTTCCTCTGACCACAATTTGGTAAGTCTTAAAGCTCAGGCAGGCAGTGATTCCCTGAGCCATACAACTTCCACAAGGTACCAGGTTTTGCTGCTAAACAAGTGAGAAGTGCCACTGATCAAGGAAAGAAATGTGCACCTGAGCATAAGATTTTTTCCTTATACATCCACTTTCCCCCTGAACTTGCTTTATGTTTAATAATTAAGCTAAATGTTCCAGAATAACAAAGTGTTTAGCAGAGTTAACAGGGCATTTCACTCTAACATGTTATTAGACCATCAAGTATTCAGAGGTGATTTCTCACTCTTTAAATATTATATATAAAACAAGCTGTAGGTATATATGAAAAGCAACTTAAGAGTTCCTACTGTTAAAAAAAGACATGGAGAAGCCAGTGGGCCTTGAAAATTATTCCTGGACCAAAGGCATGAATGCAGACCCCAAAATATATCACTAGTACATGGCAGCTCACTAAAAAGAGGAAGACTTTGAGTCACATCTTTTGTAGAGACATTGAAAAGCATATTCTTGACCAAAAATTAAACAGAAAAAGGTTAGTCCTGTTTATTTTTCAACTGAAGTTCTAGACTTCAATTGGACTCATCCCTACTCAAACATAATAGGCAACACACAAGGTTTTGTGAGCAAACAATAACATAAAACCAATATTGCAGCAGGGTTGAACCAGCATTTCTCCTGCCATCAGTCAGCCACCTTCTGCTGTGGATGAGAGGATGGATCCCTTGGAGAGGCATGTCTCCGACTAAGAACAGTGTTAGGGAGAACAAGATGTGAAAGAGAGCTACCAGAAGTAAATAAATACAAAACCTCAAAAAATAAAAAGTTGGAAAGAGAAAGAGGAAAGTCTGTGAGGGTGAACAGGGATGTGGAAACAGCAGTCTGTGAGACATTCTTGGGATAAATCCTGAAAGCTTTGAGAGAGCAGTTTCCATTTCATTCAGACCAGGATTCAGAACAACAGGGATGCCCATTTTGGACAGCGCATATATTTGTGGGCTTGGAGTAAAAGAAACATGTGATTGTTCAGTCAGAGCACTGATGGAGAGCAGCAACCTGGGTAATGGTACTCACCAGCTGTGGTTCCAGCATCCCTCAATCCTACATAAGGACAGGCTGCTGCCTGACACTGTAGTGATGGTGGTTGGATGGCAAAATGATAGCTGTGTCTGCAGAAATGCACAGGAAGGTAGCGAACAGCCTGGATGTCAGACACCAATGGTTTCCATGTCTTAGAATGATCATGAAACTACAGCCACAGACTCTGGGTGAAGCAGGGAAATGGCTGCTGCCTTGTCCACAGAGCTTGAAGAAATCCATAAACCTTGAACCACCATGTAATAAAATCAGAAGAGATACAAAGAAATTGCATTCCTCAAGTAGCTGGTTTGTGACAGCCAGCACTCCAGACAGAGCTGAATCTGACTCTGACATCAGGAACTTGGTGCACTCTGTAGCCTTCTTGAGTTCAGTCTGAGATCTTTGGATGTAAAGTCAGGCCAAAACCCAGCAAAGATGTTGCACAGATAATTCTCTTTTCACCTTGGGGACAGTGCTGTTGGCTGGCACCAAAACTGCTGCAGGTCAGAAACTGAACTTCTTCACTGATGTTTTCATACCTCTCAGTCTCTTTTTCCTTGAAACATTCCTTGAAACTTGTATGTAAATGCTGCTCAGTGTGCTAACCTTGTATCTTCATGTTCTTCTGTTAAATAAATAAAAATCAATTTAAAAATCAGGCAACTCAGCCCTGTAATCTAGGTTTAGTTTTTAAGTTAGCTTGTTACTTGAGTACAAGAGAAAATTTAGTCAGCACATAGCTTGCCTTGACCAGTGGTGAGAATAAAGATTGAAAGAGAAATGTATTTATACACAGCAGAGATCCAGGTCAAGACTAGAATTACAAATAGATTTTAAGGAAGGAAGGGACTGGGCGTATCTGGTTCAACACTGTGGTAAACTGAAGGCAAAGAAGAAGAGTGGAGGCTTCAATTACTGAGATGGAAAAATGAAACAGAAGAAGAATATCAGCTGAGAGAAGAGAAACAAGGCCTGTTGTGTGTTTGGAGATGGGAACACAAATCTCTGTGGAAGCGTCACTGCTGGTGCCCACACATGCGCGCAGCAGACTTCCTCTAAGAAGGGATTTGGTCCACAGTAGAACTCGTAACTTCTCCATTTCATGTCTGCAGGATTTCCTCTGCTACCTGCATCAGTCTACAAAAATATTGTCTTTTCTGGTCAGTATAATAGCAACCAAGGCCTCACATCTGGTTTCAAGAGATGCTTTCTGTCTTTGAACAGCCATAAAACTGTCTTGTCTTTTGTGACTGGATAGATTTTCAGTTTTAGCTGCTTCCAAATTAGGGTGATAACTGCTGATAATTTAAATTATTTATTAATATTAATCCTCTATAGCTAGCTGCTTACAAGAACAGAGCGACACATAGGTCATAAACAATGGTAAAATAGGGAACACCTGTGTGTATTACGCTTTAACATACTGCTTTTTTCTGGGATTGTAGGTGAAATCACAGTTCTTTCTGTCTCACTCCCACCTTGCCAGATGTGAGTCACAGGTACTAGATATTAAGAAAATCATACTCCATAGTTAGGGAACATACAGTATAATCCCTTTAATTTGCCAATCCCACCCACCCATGCATCATGAATAATTTACTAACTTCAGCCAGTAAATGGTCAACAAGTTTAGCAGAACTTTTCAGATTCTTGGACTACTCTTCTAATTACTTGATTGCAGGTTTACTGAGAGATTTCTCAGGCATTGCCAGGATGGAAGAGGCTGTCTGGATTCTCTGTTTATTAGAAATCATAATATATAGTTGCCTTAGTCATATCTATTTAGTATGTCTCAACAGTAGACATTATACTTTGTATCAATAGAAGTAATATGAAATGGTTTTCTGTGGAGGAACTTGGCAGAGTATATCACAGGCAGACTATGATTTACCTTTTAAAACAAAGGTAGTATTTATTTGGTTTGGTGCAAAGAGAAAAGATTTATTATTATGAATTCAGGAACTTGTCATTATTCTCCTGTCCTGGTACATACCAGTTTAGAAGTAAGTTAGAAGAGTTATTAAATAGTTTTGTCCCACTATTTGGTCTAATTTCCCTCCAACACCTGTAGTGACAACTGAAGTTGTTGCTGCTTTAGTTTACTCCAGAAAATTGATATTAATAGCTATAAAGCAATTTTACTTGGGAACAGCTGCAGAAAACCACAGGTAAGTCAAGGATCTGGCACCAACAGCATAAGTTTTTCCTTATGCCAAATGCTTTTCTTTCTGCTTGACCATGCTGCTACTGACTGTCCTTTTCAAGCTTCCCATTGCTCCCATTCCCCATGGCCTTTCTCAGAAGTCTGTGTTTCAAGGAATAGCCCAACATAATGCTGCTATACCTGGTTTCTCATGTTCTACTTGATAAATAACGTCACAGCCACAGAGTCTGAATTCTTTCCTGATACTTTGAAGCAGAATCAACAAGCCTCTTCAGGAATTAGATCCCTGAAACTAATTTCTGCTTGACAAAGAGCTGGGCAGAGCTTAATCTTTATTACACTAAAAAGCAATTAGAAAGGAAGCACATAAGCCAACTAACTCATGCAGTTTATAAGAAGGATGTGAAGATACTGGAGCAAGTCCAGAGGAGGCCACGAAATGATCAGAGGGGTGGAGCACCTCTCCTATGAGAACAGGCTGACAGAGTTGGAGTCGTTCATGCCAGAGAACAGAATGCTTGGTGGAGACCTTAGAGAACTTTCCAGTACATAAAGGGGCCCTACAGGAAAGATGGAGAGGGATTTTTCACAAGGACATGTAGGGGTAGGATAAGGGTGATGGTAATGTTTTTGAAGTGAAAGAGAGGAGATTTAGATCAAATAGGAGGAAGAAATTCTTTACTGTGAGGGTGATGAGGCACTGAACAGGTTACACAGAGAAGGTGAGGATGCCCCATTCCTGGAGGTGTTCAAGACTTTGGTGGAAGAACCTTTGAGTGATGTGGTCTAGAGGAAGGTGCTCCTGCTCATGTCAGGGATGCTGGAGCTTGGTGATATTTGAGGTCCCTTCCACACCAAGGCACTCTATGTGTCTACGATCAGGTTTTACGTTTGGGGTTTTTTTTTCACAAATTCACATTGATACTAAACTCTCCAAGATCTTAAAACTGTGTGTTTGTGGCCACATCTCACAAAAATGAGCCTTAGTTTTACTGAGGCGTGTTTCCCATTTTTCTGAAAGAAAAACAAGTGCTTTTGTTCTGAACAGAGTAGCAGAGAGAGCACTAGAGAATAAGGATGAGGACTCTAAATACTAAAAATTATTGAATTTGTCAGTAAATTAGTTTAGAACTTAGATGAGTCTGGTATCTAGAGGCCTGTCATACTAATTTCATCAAAATATGCATCCATAAGAGTCAGTTAACCAAAAAATAGGAAAAAAAAAGATTTTGAACTATTGAGAATTTGAAGTATCCAATATCAGCTCCATAGGAATGAAACTTGTGAGCAAATTAGAAAAAAAAGAATTAGCTTTTATTCTTGTGAGTGTTGGGTGGTAGGGAGTGGGAATGAATATCAATAGTGTGAATTCTAAGATACAAAGGAAATTAAATATATTAAATATGAGTACAAAACAGAACATCTAGAGGACCTACAAAAAATGTTTCATTCTCTTCTCAGGGGTACAAAATGGACTGGTTGTGAAAAGAGAAGGTTTTTTAGTTCCTATCACTAGAAAGAGAAGTGAATACAAAAACCATTCTGCAAGCTATCGGACTTTTCTGATTTAATTTCCTGTGAGATACACAAAGGTGCCTAAAGAAGCAAAAGTGAATTTGAAATTTGAACATTTTGACTAGTGGATACCTCCATAGAAGTTTTTTTCCTTCAAGCCCCTTGAGGAAAAGACAGGGTTAGTCCCACAAACAGAGGAAACTCCAAAACTGAGGCCATTTGGCGCTGGACAGAGCCCTTATTTACAAAAACTGATGCTCTCACCTTCAGAGAGCCTTGTCCATAGGATGACTACTATTTGCAGAGGAAAATACAGCAGAGAAAAAAGCAGGTCTGCATCACTCAGGCTTAAAGCACTGTGCAGACATAAATAATTTTAATCTTAATCTCTTAAAGAGAGATGCCCACTGTATATTTCAAGTCTACTTCCAATCCCTTCCTTGGAAAAGGTTCTGTTGACTCCTTCAATGAGCCAGTGGCAGCCAGGAATGAACCTCTGTGCTGGCAAGTCCATTATCCATGGTTCCAGCAGAGTATTGTAATTTCTGCTGCCTTTTTTGCTCGTTGGGAAATCTCTATGCTTCCATTATGCCCACTGTTTACAGGAGTGAAATGCAACGAGTGCTGGATGTAAGTCTGTTTATAGCCCATGCTCTCAGCACATGGCAAAGAGAATATGTACAACCAGCAAAAATGCTCTCATGATAAATTGATCATGATCCTAAGTGCCATCAAACTGTCTACATAGATCCATCCAATAGCTTTCACTATTTCTTTGTTTCCTCAGTTCAGGGATTTGAGCAATTGCTGTAATTGTAAGAATATTTCTACCCCAAAGCATGGATAGGCCATGCAGCTAATTAACATATTTTAACCTAACTGTGTCAAAATGGAATATGTGATAGGTTCCAACTGAACTGTGTATCAGAGTCCTGTTGAATTTATCTTTCCATTATAACAAAAATAGATTGTGGAACAAAAGACTAGGATGGAGAGGAATGTTTAAAATGAAGTGATTAATTTAATTGCTTTTTATTCAAACACCAGTAGTTCCTAGAAATCAAGGATGGGAGAAGCCATTTATTTATTTATTTAGCTAGTTATTTGACTCAAGACTGAGAGAGAGAAAAAATTGCCTTAAGTATGATTAATAATGATTTGATCCAAAAAGTAGATGAAAATCAGGGAGGAAGCTTACTTACACACTTAAAATTTCATAGACCTATGCGCTTCAATTGTATATTTTCAATGCACAAAATAGCAGAAATAATTGTAGTAGAAATAAGCATCTTAAAGCATATTATATCTAGCTATAAACCTAAAGCCTTAATTAATCAAAAAATTCAAAATTTGGTTCCTTTCTATGGGAAGACATAAACTGTCAAAAATAAATCCAGGGATTATGTTCTCAGTTCAAAGGAGGACACTGAAAGGGCCAATTAATTTTCTTACTTTTTTTTCACTAGGCATACTTTTAGGCAAGATTGTCAAAACATTGTTAGCCAGAATAAACTGGCTGCTACCTATGAGAGGATAAAGATTAATTAAATCAGATGTTGTTTTTTAGATCCTCCTGATATTTCAAAATCCTCCTGATTAAAAAATGAATAAATAACAGGCTTTTCCTCTTTGAGCCTTAGGAATTTTTTTGCTTTGCAAGTCCAAATGTAACAATTTGAATACAAATAAGATTGTATTAGAATCCAATTTTATTTTCAAAACTAAAGCTCTTAAACCACAAGTTTAAGGAATTTTACAATCTTTTACTTCCTTCTTTAAAAATGTGTCTTAAATTCTGGCTGGTAGCTAAACAAAGCCCTCACTAATTTCTCCAGAGGGGTGGGGATGAGAACTGGAAGGGAAAAGAGAGAAGGAAACTTTTGAGTCAAGATTAAGGCAGCTTAATCAGTGGAGAGGGATAAAGGGAAGCATAAATTAAGCCACGCAAAAGCAGTCATCACTCCCCACCAGAAAATGATGCCCAATCGGTCTCTGAGCAACAGCTACTTTGGCAAAACTCCCCCTCCCCAATTTTACTGCTGAGTGTGTTGTTATGTGGTGTGGAAGATTCTTCTGGACAGTACAGATCAGCTATCCCAGGTGTGTGCCCTCCCTACCTCCTGCCCACCCTCAGCCCATGGGCTAGAGAAGCAGACCCATAAAAGAGAGAAGGTGTTGGTGCCATGAAAGCCTGGCTCAGCAAGGGCTACACCACTGGTGTGTTATCAGCACTGTTTTGCCACTAATCTAAAACACAGCACCATATGGGCAGCTCTGGAGAAAAATTGCTCTGTCCCAGCCAGAGCCAGTACAGGAAAAGAAAAATACAGTTGTGAAGAAAACTGTTTAAATATTATGGATATGTAATGAAATATTAATGATTTCAAAATGAAAGCTTTTGTTTGGAAAAAAATTTTAAAAGTGAGTTGCAAAGCTTGTCTGGAATATGGATTAATCCAGGAAAAAAATCTTTCTAGGTTAAACCTTTCTCTGAATGAACCTGTAATAATACTTAATATTTTCCTAAAAACATCTGTCTCTGGTAACAAAGCTCTCACTTGCCAAAAGAAGACAGGGACAGAGTGGGTATGCTAAAAAGTGTTTGGTCACTGGAAGATGGGGCATATCAGGTGAGCAGGGGTGTGAGGGTCAAACATGGCACTGAAAGACTTCCAGAGAAGAGCTGCCAGGAGAAGCTGGCAGTCAGTTGATGGGAAAGCTCCTCAGTGCTGGATCTGGCAACCTCCAGCGTCCCACGAGCTGTGTAACAGGAGAGAGCTTTGTGGATAGCATGGAGGGGGAGGAAGCAGTAATGTGCTGGCAGCTGGGGCTGCTGTTCATAGGGACCTCAGCAGGCTGGGGAATGGTGGTCAGCCTCCCCCCCGCTGTAATTTAGTTATTTGTGCCTTGGCCCAGCAAGCTGCGTGGTTGTTGGTAAAATATGCCTTGAAAAGAAGAAGGTAAGATTATAGAACCCCATGTGTCTTGTTTGTCAGATCACTTTATTCTTTCTTAATAAGGGCCTTGGGTACAACGAATAAAGTTTGAATTAGGAACATTTAGGGGAAGCTGAAGGCCAGCACCAGTCTCTTCTCTCCAGTGACCAGCAGCAGGGCTCAGGTGAATGGCTTCAAGTTGTCAGAACAAGTTCAGGTTGGACATTAGGAAAAGGTTCTTCACCCACAGAGTGATCAAGCACTGGAACTGACTTCCCAGGAAATGGTCATTCCTGAGCTTGCCAGAGCTCAGGAAACATTTGGACAATGGTCTTAGGCACATGCTGTGATCCTTGGAGTTGTCCTGTGCAGGACCAGGAGTTGGACTTTGTACCCTGTGGGTCCTTTCCATTTCAGCTTGTCCTGGAGCCGTGGTAGAGGAGGTTTAAGTTGCATATTAGAAAAGGTTCTTCATCCAGAGAGTGGTGGTTGGGCACTGGAACATGGTTCCCAGGGAAGTGGTCACAGCGCCAGCCTGACAGAATTCAAGAAGCCTTGGTACAACACTCTCAGGCGCATCACATGTGTGATTCTTTGGTGTCCAGTGTAGGGACAGGAGCTGGATTCTTGAGGGTCCGTGTTAACTCAGCATATTCTATTGAATCTGGGATTCTGTGGTATTCATTTCAGAGTTATTCTGTGGTATTCATTTCAGAGTTATGTAGCTGTGAGTCAGGAGGCTCACAGCTCCAACACCAGAGAAGGTGTTTGGATCCTCCATCCTTAGATTTTTGAAACACAACTGGACTCAGTTCTGGGCAGCCTCACCTAACTTTTGAGTTTAGCCATGCTTTGAGCAGAGGATAGGACTGGATGATCTTGAGAGATTGCTTGTTATCCATTTTTGGCTGTGATCTAAACTCATCTCAGCAGTACAGAGGTGAATCTTCCTTCCACACCTTTACTTTGTATTCACAAGTTTGTGAAGGTTCAAGTTATTAAAATTGGTTACTAAATGTAGTTACTAACTGGCAGCAATTACTAACGTGGAACATTTTGTAACACAAATTTAAGTTATCATTTGCTCCTACGCACATCCTGACCTCCAGAACAAGATTTTGTCCTTGCTATTATTGTATCATCTCAGGATTTTTCTGTTCTAGCAAAAACACCCTTGACATTAAACTACGTGAAACCACCTTGGTCCAACATAATTATTGCTTTTGTCATTTTTACTTCACGAGTACTGCAGTGGTTTCACACTCCTACTCATTTTTGTAAAAGATGTTGTTATGGTGATACATTTCACACGCTGTATTTCTTTGTACGTCTCTGCTACCACTCTTTTGTGTCCCCTGTGTACTTAAATATGCTCACGAGTGACCAGTTTGGGGTATTTAATCAAGAAACAGCCAAGACCTTTTTGCAGATTCTATTTTGTCACAGCCTGGATTTTCTTATTTCCCAGAGAATTAACTGCCTTGTCATGTGTTTTATTTGTTCTTCTAATTTTGCAGCTTCCTGTGCTTCACATCCATTGGGGTGTTAAATTTGGTGGTGTTTGCCACCCTTGTTTATTGTCCACACCCCACTGATGCATTACAAAATGCTCTAACTCTTCAAAAGAACCAGGGAAGGCTCAGCCTTTCAAACTGCTTAGCTGACTGAACATTAATACTGCTCAGTGAAACAGGTATCACCTCGGATTTACAGTCTCCTCTCAGTGGCAGGCAGAGTGAGAACTCCATTTTCAAGTGCAGTTATTTTTCATTTTGTTATTTGTGACTGAGTTTCCAGGCTGATTATTGTTGAGACAAAGTAAAGTGCACAAAAGTGTGCAACATCCATTCAGCAGCCCTGAAAGGAGCATATTCTTGAATATCAGAACGGTGCTACAGTAAATTGCCTCTTTATTTATATAACAGAGCATACAGAGGAGATAACAGCAGAGCTAATGAGACTCTGCATATATATGGGTTACATTAGTAATGAGAAACAGCTCCATTAATTAACTCTGCTCCCTAATGAAATTAAATTCATGCTATAAAATACTTTTACAATAAAGTCAATACAAACCTGATGTATATCAGTTTCTAACTCCTTCATTATGGCAGGGTGACATAAACAATATAATGATTTTGTATTGGCATGGGACAGTAAGCATTGTTGGTAGGCTGAGCTTGTTCCAGTTTCCACAAAAAGCCCCAACAGCTTCCTTTCCTCATCCCTTCCTTTCCTGCACACATGCAGACTGGTAAATCAGTGAACGATTATTTCTCAGTTTTTAAGGTAATTTTTGAAAAAAACTTGATACGTAAGTTTGCCTGTGTAAATTCATTAAAAGCAATATAAGCTCAAATTGTAAACTTGAATTTTCTTCTCAAGTGATGAGCTGAATTCTTAGCAAACTTCACAAAGCATATTCCCACTGACCTGTCCTATGAATTATCATCTGCTTGATACTCATTAAGTATTTCCTTACTATGCTGTTTGGATGCTCTGCTAGTTCTTTCCTTCTACAGTATCCTGGTCTTCCATGCTTGAAGCTGAGCTGAAACCACAAATACTTTAGTTCTTGCATTACCTAAGTAATGAATATTGTTCCATCATGATCTTGCAATATAAAAGAGTTGTCGAAAGTGAGAGAGATGTCAATAAGCTGTAGAGCCACCTCAGCTGGGTTTTTTTGTCATAAGTGGATGGAAAACACAAAATTTGGTGATGCACTCTTCTTGCATCATTATCACTTCAAGCTGCCCAGACACACGGACTGCATGTTGACAGTCAATTTACCCCATGCTAAGTTCTCCTTGTTCAGAACAGACCAGTCAGGAAACCATTCCAAGTAGTGCCTTCTCTTTTCTTAGAGCACCACACAGAAGGATTTGGAGAGCTCAACAGCATCTCTGGTGATGTTTGCATACTTAGATGAGCAAATGTTCCATGGCACAGTCGTGGCCACTGTGGCCATATGTGTTTTTATGATTATATTGCACATATCCTCGATGCTCACATGAAGGAGACTCCTCTTCTGTTTGCCTGCTCTCAATCAACTTCTCAGTGTGTCCACAGTAGCATTTCATATCTGAAACGAGGCACATAGTAAGCAGTTTATTAGAAATAATTCTGTGTATGTAAATGGGGAAAGCACTGACATATACATCTAGACTTAAAAAAAACAGCAGAGGGACTGTGTTTTCCATACTTACTTTCTAAGCAGAGAATATTTATGGCTCATCTTTGACTTGGGATTCTATATTTCTTGTTTTTATTCCAGCAATAGTTGCACAATACTCTCTCTTTGGGATTGCATATGTGGAGCATTTCTTATTCTTTTTGTACAGTTGTTCTCTAAATTTAAGTTGAAAATCCTGGGGCAACTTCAGGAATGATTACTCAGCAATTAAAGAAAAATCTGATTCAACTCCCTCTATTTATGTACAACTGCTCTTGCACCAATTCCTCACATACATTACAGCCGTATTATGAAAACACACATTTTGCAAAAAGAATAAAATTTTCAAACATTTCTCAGAATGACTTCCAGTTATTTTGCAAAATGACAGAAAATACTAGGCATGCATTATGCAAAATATCCAACCTCTAGCTTTTTGAACTTGTTGGTTTAAAAGATAACAGAAAGAGCTCTTTTCATTTTATTACCCAGACTATATAAAACCCCACAGTATATTACAGAGCACACTATATATTATATTTTCTAAAATAAAGACTCTTCTGATGACAACTCTGTAAAGTGTACAGGGGTTTTAAATTTTTTGTTCCTTGGATTGATATTTGACTTGACCTTCCTCTATCACTACTAGAACAGTTGATAAAAGGTAACGTGCGTTTTGTGAAATGCTGGAAACCATTAGGTATTTCAGGTGATGAACAAGCAAAGGATGTGGTCCAGGGGTGTAATAAAATGACCATTATTTTCTGCAATACCTAAACCCAGTCATATTATGTAGCTGAAACTGTCCTTTCATGGAAGAACTGCAAATTGGCAAGCTTTGTTTTTTTAATAGCCACTTTCACAGATTCATGATATTATATACAGGTTGTCTGCTGTTCAGGTTTAAACTTCTGAAGGCCAGTTCACTGTAAAGACAGTTTTATTCTTGCAAGGTGAATTTAACTTATATACTGCTTTTCCCTATGTGAAACTTTGTGATGTTGTATCTAGTGTACAGATACATTTCTTGTCTTGAGAGGATTCTCCTTCAGCTGCTCATTCTGTAGCAGAGGACAGGAACAGTGGTCTATCTCCATGTATGTGGAATTTGCATCCATTTGTGCTTCTCTCTACGCAGCCTCCAGACACGAGACTCTCCTCTCCAAGGGTATGATTGAAGGCTGTCTGTCACATTTTCCCATTAATGCAGACATAGCCTGCCCT
Source organism: Setophaga petechia (assembly GCA_024362935.1). NCBI lineage: Eukaryota > Metazoa > Chordata > Aves > Passeriformes > Parulidae > Setophaga > Setophaga petechia. The sequence goes on along the minus strand of JANCRA010000026.1, from coordinate 11,273,021 downwards.
TTCCTATTTTCTCTCACATTTTTGTAGCTATTTTATTAGTGAAGTCTCTGTGAGCTCTTGCTCCACTGAGGAAAAGCACTGGGAAGACAAAGTCCAATTCTTACATGCTGTCACTAGAGATCTTGGTGCCACCGCTCCATTAGGGTATGCCACCCCCCTGAACCATGGGCTGGCTGTTGTGTCTCTCCATGCTGCAGAACTCTAAAGCAGATCAGGGGCTACGAGCTCTTTTCCATGAGTCCTTCCCTTAGTATGTGTCCTGGATTGACAAGCAAATTGTATTCTATTTGCCATCTGTATGGCAGCTGCCTTCTGTTAAGAGGGCAGTTTTCCTCATCTCTTCCACAACCACTCCTCCCTCCGGGATGACATCTGCTGATAACAGGCAATTGAATGTCACTGCATGGCTGATAAGAACTACAGAATCCCATTGGGAGATACTCCGCCCAGAGGGAGGAGCCAAGCATTCCTACCTGGATATAATCTTGAGCTTCTGGAACACCAGCACAGATTCTCCACTGGATTTCCCAGAGGAACATCTGCCTCTTCTTCCACTGGATCTTCAGAGGAAAACTGCACCCTTCTACAACATCCCTGCTCCAACAGAACCACACCTGACACTCCAGGAGGACTGCAGCCACAACTCCAATTGGACTGCTACCAACACCCTGACCAACAGGGTGTCAGGTTGTATTCTGACTCTGTCTGTGTTGTTTTCGTTTTACTCCATTGTTTATTTTATTTTCTTCCCTATTAAAGAACTGTTATTTCTGCTCCCGTATCTGTTGCCTGAGAGCCCCTTAATTTAAAATTTATAACAATTTGGAGGGAGGGGTGTTTACTTTCCATTTCAGGGAAGGCTTACATTTTCCATTTCAGGGGAGGCTTCTGCCTTCCTTAGCAGACACCTGTCTTTCCAAACCAAGACAGCATGTGTTCCCCGTTGAGCACAAATCAGGGGTTTGCTTCCTGCAGATTTGGATGATGCATTTGAGGATGCTATCAAATTACTCTGCCTATGTGTCTCTTGCCTCTATTGTCGGCATTGGGCATGTGTGCCTTCCTGACTATGACCCTGCTATGAGTGGGGTTGCCTCTGGATTTGAGCCCCCAGCTGGCTGTGCATTACCCTTCCCACCTGTGGCACTGGTACCATTTCCATTAGAAAGACCTGCGTCATGCGAGCCTATTGGTCCGAAATTCAACAAAGGAAAACGCAGGGTTCTGCACCTGGGGAAAAATAACCCCCTGCACCAGCGCAGGCTGGGGGTCAGCCTGATGGAAAGTAGCTCTGCAGAAAAGGACCTGGGGGTCCTGGGTGTCCATGAGGCTGCAGGGCCCTTGTGGCCAAGATAGACATTGGTTTAGGAAGAGCTTTGCCAGCAGGTCTGGGGAGGTGATCCTGCCCCTCTACTCAGGCCTGGCTAGGCCACTCCTGGAGTGCTGTGTCCAGTTTTGGGTTCTTTGGTGCAAGGGAGACATGGAGTTCTGGAGAAGGTCCAGTGAAGGGCTTCGAAGACGAGCACCTCTACAGTTATGCTGGAGTCTCTCCCTTATGAGGCCAGACTGAGAAAGCTGGGCTTGTTCAGCCCGAGAAGTGATGTCTGAAAGGGGTCCTCATCAATTTTTTACCTGAAGGGAAGGTGCTGACAGGATGGAGCCAGGCTCTTCTCAGTGGTGCCAAGGGCTAGGACACGAGGCAATGGGCAGAAATAGATGCACAGAAAATTCCATCTGAATATGAAGAGGAACTTCTTCACTGTGCTGTGACCATGCACTGGAACAGATTACCCAGAGATATTTGTGGAGTCTGTCTTCCTGGACATATCAAGAACCATCTAGGTGCAATCCTCTGTTATGTCCTCTAGGATGACTCTGCTTGAGCAGGGAGGATGGATCAGGTGACCCACTGTGGGCCTTTCCTACCATACCCAGTCTTTGATTTTGTGATTCTGAGCCCCAGCCACATGTGAGTGACACACGATTTCTTGAGGGTACAGCTGGAAGAGCTGATGGGCAAAATGCGCCTGGCACTCCTGAACTGGAGGCATTGCTAGGAAAGAGGGAAGTTACTGGTTGAGGGTGACAGCAGCCAGCTGGCATGTCGGCTGCCTCACCAGAGAAAAGAGGATTACATATTACTCATAGTTAGCCTCAAGGGAATGGACACTGTATATTATCTTTATTGGTATTTCTCTATTCAGCAAAAAATTTGGTTTATTAAGCAGTAGTTCGCAAGTGAGGAAAATTACTTCACTGAGTGTCAGAAAGTTTATTTTGATTTTCTTAAATTTTTGTCTGGGAAGTCAAGCTGGTGTTTTATTAATGACCCCTTGACTTTTGAAACCACCCCTTGTTTCCAATCAAGTCCTAGCCATAGGGTTTTCTTATAGGGAAAACGCAGGCCAAGTCCTATTTCTCTGAAAACAGTAGAAATGAGTGACTTTATGGGTCAGAAATGTCCAATTCTGCACTTCTGTTGAGGCTTTTGTTCAGAAACTGCTGCCTCTGCTGCCTTCAGGGTTTTTCATGCCTATCTCTCTCTATCCCTGAGGAAAGTATAAAGTGCCTGAAACCCCCAAACCCCCTTTCTTGGCCTGCAACTATGGAGGTAACTTCTTCCTCAAGCAGTACTTTTAGTCTAAGGCACCCTGATTATTGGGAAAAAGTGGAAATGGAAATGTCAGGTGACATAGACTGTGGAAAACTGCCTGAAAAGAAAATATCAGTATCCGAAGGGGAATTAGTCAAGTAGGATTACAGCTGATAAAAGCCTCAAGTCAGGATTGCTACAAAATGCAGTCTTTGCTGTATTTGTCCTTGCCTTGACTTGACTTTCCATGATTTCCTGGTGAGCTAGAGAGGGAACTGATGCAGCTGAAAGACACTCAGGAGGTAAATTCCAGCCTTATGGAAAGAATGATGCAGGAGTTGGAACAAGGCAGGCTGGGAGCAAGTTTGCTCCCATCAGCGAGAGTGCCACTTTTTAGCAACTTTAAGGATTAAATAAATAACCTGAGATGAAGACCAGAGACACAGTCACCTTGCCTTGTTGGTCTGTGGCAGAAGTATGCTGATATTCTGCTCTCTTGTCCTCATTCCCAGACCTGTTCTTCAGATCCTGTCCCCTCTATGTTCTTCTGAAATAGTGTGTTTGTGATCATGATTGTTTCCTAGTCTAGTACTATCCTCTGTCATCTAGTCAGCAAACAAAAGGGTCACCTTCATGATTGTGGTGCTTCTGACCAAGCAGATGAAGGTAACTGGAAATTCCCCTTCTTCTAGAGTGGTCAACTCCTGGCACAGTTGAGGGAGTCCATTCTTTCAGGGCAGGGGGAGGCTTTCTCTCTTTCTCTGTCAGACACTGGCTCTCACAAAGTTAGACAAGTGGTAGACGAAAATTTTGTGCATAGACAGTCCCACAAAAGGCATGACTTGGTGCTGGATAACATCACCAACTTAAATCATGTGATTATTGGACCCCCTAATTAGCTTGTTATCGTGCTGAGTTACTATTAACATCATTAGCAGCAAATTTTATTAGAGGGAAAAATGCCACCACTATTTTTTGTGATGCTATGGTGCAGGCTACTGTGAAAGTTTGCATTTTTACAGGAATTAAACTACTTGTGATTTTAACACATGGAAAACCAAGATTTGTTGGTCTGTATAGTTGGGAGGTTTTTAAAATCATGTTTTATGTTTCCTTCCAAATGCAGATATAAAATACTTCTAATTTATGTCCATTTTTGTAGGAGGACTTTAATTTTTCAGCACATAGTAATTTTGTTTGTTAATAACTTTATTATAGTAGAAGGGTTATAATATAATGTTACAAAGCTATGCAGTGCCTACAGAATGCATGCAAGGCATTTTCTTTAACCAACCACGTTGCTACAGGAGGAAACAAAAATGTTATGCCAATTTCCATCTTCTCCCACTACAAGGAGAATATGATTTGTTTGTGTAGCTTTAAAACAAATCTGGATAATAGTAGTTTATTGCTTTCTTAACGACACACAGTTAACTAGTAGTGAGCTACACATTCAAGTTTATACCCTCCATGTTTTGAAAGTAGTTCCCCAACTACTGTTGAATCTGGCTGGTAGTTGTCATCCTTTTTATTGTGATCCTTTGGGAACAAACTCCTTCTTGGACAGATTTTTCTCAGGTCCACACACACTGCAAGCTCTCACATTTCTTTCTTAACAGATGTGGTCCAGGCTGCTTGCCAAGGGTGAACCATGAGAGCTGCCCAACACCTCACTTGTGTTATGAACTTCAGTGATTTCCACCTTTTGGTGCTGTACAGCATGATTAATACTCTGACCTGAAAATACCTTTTAATGATCAAATATCCTGATAGGTATATAAAACCTTGAAGCAAGAAGGAAGGAAGACAAGGTAGAACGACTACGGAAGAGATGAGATCCCATAAAGTAACTGTCTTGGTGGGACCAAAAGCAATGAGCTCAGCAATGAGATTGCACAGGTACAGCAAGATCAACCAATTGTTATTTTATTGCTGATGTGCAAGAGATGTTGAAGGTGAAGCAGAAAGGAATGGAAAGATCCACAAGGGTGAACAGGTGGATTTCAAAAGCATGATGAGGAGAAACTCTCATGGAAATTTATCAGCTGAAAGCCTCTAATTAGTTAAATGATTAAATTATTATCCTGCTAACTCTAGATGAAAAAATGTGACCTTATGCAGATGGCAAGAAAAATAAAGATGTATTAGCCATTGATGTCTTGCATTAGAGGAGTTGAGATTTATATTCTTTTTTAGGGATAGGTATAAAGCAGCTGAGCTATGAAAACCTCAATGTCTTTGACAGAAATATTTTACCACATTTTTCATCTTTTTTAGTGGAATTTATTTTGTCTTCAGAGACAGCAAGTGGCAATGCCTTGCTGAGATGTAATATGCTTTTTAGCTACACTAGGTCTATTAGCTTTTTCCATCCCTCCAATCCAAGCAGCAACATTTTCATTCCTTCCATCAGTACAGGGTACAAAACTTATAGAATTGTTTTCAAGCTAAACACACTGTGATCAACTACTCATAAACTTCATAAATGTGCAAAATCAAAATAAGATTTACAAAAAAATATTGCTACCTTGGATACCTACAATATTTGTCTTTTGAAAGGAAGACAAATATGTTAGGTATCCAAGGTCTTTTTTGGATCATTCTTTCTGAATGATATAAAAAAAATTGTCCTGACTGTAAAATATTACTTTTAATTGAAAAATTTTGTGAATAATAATACAGGTTTTTGTTTGAACTTGCAATGTCCATTTCAGTAATAGTGTATAATATTTTTAGACATATTTTCATAATGTGAGAAAGATAAAATTCTTTTCTGTTGCAGTGATACCATCTCAAAAAGTGATTTTGAGAAAATATTTTAAGAAATAACTATCTATCACTGATTTAGTTTTAAATAGCTGGTTTAATAGGTCAATTCACTTAGAAAGTTACGCTTAGCAGTAAAGAAACAGACCTACTCAGGAAGAGCAATGTCTTCCCTGATATTTTATGAGAGCTTGTGGGAAATAAATATGAAATGTATGGGAAAATGCTGTAGATCTTTAAGTTTCAAAAATCTGTACCTTAGTCCATATAAACCAGCTTCCTTATTTGTGTTTCTACATTGCAATTCTCAAGTCTCCTCCTAGTGCCTTTGACTTCACAAATCTTCGTGTAAAAACAGTAAGAAAGAAGAGCCCATGGCCTTTCTTTCTTCTTCTCCAGGTCCATCCGCAACTCACTGGGTAGCACCATGAGGAAATTGCTGAGGTCACCTTCCTGTTTACTAGCTGAGACCCTGGGGGCAGTTTGTTCCATTACTTCAGGAAGCTGACGTGCAAAGCCCTGTGCCAGTGTGCTGTACTGTTTCCAGAGCACACCCTCAAATTGCTGAGGAGTGAGTTTGCCATGTCTGTCTGTCACTGTCCTCTCCTAGGTCCTGCACATGCTGCAGGAGGCTGACGCTAGCAGCAAAACAACCTCCTGTGGAGCATCCCCACATTTTGCTTGAAGAAGCGGCTTCCACTCAGCACAAATGACAGCAGGTCCAGACAGCTCAGGGCAGTCAGGCTCAAAAAAACCTCGTTGTAGCTTTCTAACTGGTCAAAATCACTCACATACTGTATGTAGTAGGCCCTGAACAGGTGATAGGGAAGGAACCAAATTATGATGATCCAGATGAAAATCAAGTTTTTCACCTGGGCCCAGAATTCTTGGTGGGAACAGAGGGAGGTGGAAAATTTTCTCGCCACTTTTACCAGGATAAAAATCTGCAAGCTCAAGAGGACACAAGAAATGAGGGCAACAGCTACAATTAGGGTGTAGTTCAGGGCTTTCACACTCTCGTGCTGTAGCTCTTTCTGGAACTTGAAGCATGTTGCATTATTGTAGAAGCCTGAGCGTCCATACTCGAAGTAGAAGAGCGGCACCCCAAAGACCATGACGAAGAGCCACACGGCAGCACTCGCCCCAATGGCGTGCAGCTTCCTGTAAAACTCCACCTTGTCCTTCCACTGAAAGAAGACGAGCCACCGGATCACCAGCGTGATCACATAGAATATGAAGGTCAGGTACATATGGATGTGCACCATGGCACTCACCATCTTGCAAAATGGCATATCAAAGACCCACTTCTTTTTGACATAGTAGTGCAGGCGGAAGGGCACTGTGAAGAGAAGGAGGCTGTGCACAACCACCAGGTTGATGATGGCAGTCGTGGTCACAGACAGAGTGTTCATCTTGAGCAGCACAAAGGACATTGTGATGGCCCCAATTCCACCTCCAGCCAAGGCAACCGAGTAGACAGTGACCAGTATGGCACTCATGGTGCTGGTGTGAACGAAGGCAGAGGAGGAGTCGCTGCTGTTCCTGGTCCCCTCAGTCACGTTCCTGAAATCTTCCTGGAACATATTCTGGAAATGGAAGAATACAGAAAGACCAAGATAAGGTGGGAATGAGATGGCCTACCTAAAAAGGCAGAAGGACTTCCCACCTGTCTCTTGCTCAAGGAATTAATCCTGAAATCTCACAGATGACATCAGTATCTGTAACATGTACTTTTATCCAAACATGCTCCAGTCTGAGGAAAAATGGATGAGAAGGTTGGGCAGAGATCTGCTCTAGTCCTTATGACATTGCCAGCCATACTCCTAAAAACAAGCATGAATCAATAATATATGGGGAGAAATGATCCTTAGAGAAACTACATAATTGTGTTGATTTTCTGCTGTGTTAATTTTTCTTCTCTCTTCTGAGTATCTGCATGCTTTTACAGTAAAGGTCAGAGATATTGTTTTAATTCTGCTACTCATTCATCAATTTGTTTACTTGCAACACAAATCTGTCCTTCCCAGGACCAGATAACAACCATATGTTTTTCTATCTAAGATATAAATTCTGTTTGTTACTGAGAGCTGAGTTTTGAACACATTACAGTCAACTTCTTCTCCATGGACAGTTTCTCTGAGCAAGGGATTATGGATATCTGGATATATACATCATGGATATCCAGACTCCATGGAAATCCTGCTTAGATCCTGCCAGGCCAAGAAATGTGGGCAGTACTGTCCTGATTCTCAGGGCCATTTCAAATCTTGCATGTAGTAACTGTGTGTTACAAAATGGGCTGCTAGAAAATATTAGGAAAGGACATCCTGGGTGAGTGTAAATCATCCTGTCTGACCAAAGCAGAAGCTAGATGCAAGTTAATAGTAAGTTTAAAAAGTGTGCTATATATTTTAAATATATTACTGTCTAAAAAAACCTTAGAAATAATTCTTTTAAATCTAAATGCAGCCCCTGTTTGGGTTTTAAGTACTACAAGATCATATAGGAGGAGAAGAGTTCAGGTAGGATGTTATCCTGAAGCATATTTGCATCTGTAAAAATGTCCAGAGGGTAATCACATTACAGTTACAGAAAAGAAGCAGGGAAAACTAAACAGTGTTGGGCTCCATACTATCCCAGTTATACTGCTACTGCTGCCTAAACTGTAATTTAAAACTAACTCTGGTAAGTCATCCATTTTATCAGTGAATCCCACACAAGAAGGAGTTGTCCCCTGAGTTTTTGTGATTTTTCATTTAATACTCAAATGCTTTTCACTTCAGAAAGTAATTCCTTAATCTCTTTGTATGAGTGATGTTTCAGCTTTATTTTAATTTTTTAGGTAGCACAAACTGTCAAAAGTTAGGAGGGGAAAAATTTTTTTAGCAGTCCACTCATTTTATGGAAAAGAGGAAATGTCTATAGCAGTTTTATAAACTGTTTTTGTTCATAGTGGGGAATGAATATCTGTTATGCACCTCAGGTGCTTTGTGTTTCTTGGCAATATTTCTAAGCACATACCCTCACAGTAATCAAGGTCTCTTCATACATTGAAAAGTTATTGTCTAGCTCTCTCAATGCACCTAAGACTCCAGATATCTTATTATAATCAGTATAAGTGCCATATCTCAAACTGATGTGTTGATTGCTGGCATTACTGACCTTTGTGTTTGCTCTTGCATTTCAGAGTTATGTGGACAACTAATTCCAGTACATTAAGAGAATTACAATGGGTTGTTTGTTTTACCAAAGTCACTGCAGATTGGCACACTGCAGCTCTTGCATCAGAAATGGTGCAAGTTCCTTCCAGTTCTGTTCTTGTTTCTGAGTCACTTAATTTCATCCTCGCAACCATGCAAGTCAGAAGGGATTAGCAAGAGCTCTTCATCAGTTTCTCCAAGTTGTTAAACTTCAGTTTGAAAAGATGTCTCCAAAAAGAGGCATTATCCCACTGTTTTGATTTAAAACTCATATTTCAAGTTTAAAACATTTAAAAGTGTCACAGAGGGAAAGGCAACACACTCGAAATGTGGCTTGGTACGAACAGACCCAGCTGCAAGGCTGCACTTGGAGAGGCAGAACCTCTTGTTGACACCCTTCAGAGGTCAGCAGTGAAACTTGAACTGAAGGCAGTACGAATAGATAGGCAGAAGTCAGATAGCTGATATTTTGCTCAGACATTCCAGTGCAGTGGGCAGCAAGAGGCCTATTTCTGTCTGCAAATAGGCAACGGAGTCACTGAAATGCAGGTTTCTGCAGAATTCTGCAGTCATTGTTAAATCTCTGCACAGTAAGAATCTGCAGGAGATGTAATTTTCATTAATCTTCAAAAAAAAAAAGCTACTAGCAGCTGTGATAGGAGATTATCAGCTCCCTAGTAGCACAGGCACCCCACTGAAATATCATTGCGTGATGAATACTGAGTGTAACATAACACAGGGTATATTTCACAGAGGAAATGCTGTTTTCTGGTGAAGTGAGGTTTCCTATCATACAAAGCTATAACCTACTGACCTGAAATGCAACTTACAAGTCCTTCTGCCAGAATTTAGCAGGAGGCACATGGAAAAAGAATTAATGTGGACCTCCCATGACACAGCTGTTCTTGTTTCTGTGCCTTCCCACCCCCTCTAGCAACTGCCAGTTCAGTGATATTGCTCAAGTCTTGGAGCCAGGTTTGGTCTTCCTCTGTGTTAAGCCTCTGATGATGTGGCTGAATTTCTGCTGGACATGAGCCTTGAGCAGCCACAAGGCAAAAGTGGGCACCATTTCATTTGGATGCCACAGCATCTGCTGGTGCCAAGGTCTGGGGGACAATTGCAAGAATAGCTGGTTTAGTCTGACAAAGAAAGTAGGTTGCCAACAGGTCAGAGGCTAGTTTCTTCCAGAAATATGATCAGCAAAAAGATTCTTGTGCATTCAAGACTTGTCAGTTGTCAGTGTGGATAATGCCATGACACTCATTTCATGTGACTGTCTGTGCTGCACAGTCTGTGAGATTTCCATGGACTGCTCTCTTCAAGACAGGACAAGCCATAGTGCTCAGTCCCTGTCTGTATTCAAGGCCAGCTTGGACGAGGATTTGAGCAACCTGGTCTAGTGGAACATGTCCCTTCCCAAGCAGGTCTGTTGGAACTAGGTGATCTTGAAGGCTTTTTTCATCCCAAATCATTGTGTGATTCTATGATTTCTGAAAACAATTTGATCTCTGTCAGAATTTTTCCAGGTAAGAAATATTCATTCCAACCTTCAGGATCTTGTTTCTCTTTTATCTTAGTGTTATCTATCTTACTATTTAAAAACAAAGAAGTAAAAAAAAAAAGAAAAAAAAAAGATTAGGCATACTATACTTCTGGACAGAATTTGTGCAGCCCCAGCTTCCAGGCAATTTATATGCTTCTGCCTCTGTCTTCAGATTTAGAAACCTTTTGTCTAATTTTGCCTTCCCCTGTAGATACCTGATATGAGACAGAAGAGGCTTATTCTCCCTTGATCCCAGCCATACCTGTGGCTCCTCAGTGAACTGGCATTACACTTGTACTTGGTTCTTAGATGAACAACTTAGCATTTGGCAGGGGTAAAATGCTTATTCTAGTTGGTGCCTGTTTTAGCCATCCAGATCAGCCTGTCACTGGCTTCTTCCCTTCATTACATGCTATTTTCCCAACCAAGTCCATGAGTCACCATTATGTTACATCAACATTATATCAACTTATTAAAAAAAACCACTCATTTGTCAGAAATGATGACACTCTTACAATCTCTGTCAAACAGTGAGCTCTACTCTGTATAACAAGTGTTTGCAAAATTTATCCCCCCATACACGTCTGCTGAGAGACTGGCAGGCTTCACACAGATTTTCATGTGTTCTGACAGTTGGGTTCTGCAGAAGAAGCATTTGCTGTCTGCATGCACCCAACTGAGAAGTTTCATTTGAATTTGAAGGAGAAACAAGTTCAACTCATATGAAAGATTTCTATTTTCGACAGGTTTAATAAATTGAAAAATGAGTGTTTGTCAGAACTGACATTCCTGCACTGAACTAGACTAGGTTGGAGGAAATGCAAAATACAAATGATTTTTAACAAAAGTCTGTTTAAAATCTGCAGATTTTAAAATCAAAGATTCTGTTCCACAGAATCCTTATTTAGTCTCAAAGATGTTTTCTGTTGAGGGCATTGTAATTGGATTTCAATTTGTTCTAATTCCATGCTGTGTTATGGTAACGTAGGCCATGCTACTAGAATAATTCCACAATTTCTTTAATTTCAAAATAACCACACACACCTAAAGTCTGAAGTATAAAAACCTGCTTAATAGAAAACACTAACAAAAAATAATATTAAATATCAGGTACATTTTTACATTTAGACATCAACTTTTTTCAAACAACTTTTCATGGCTCCCCTAACTCATTTGGTATCTCAACAGCTCATGTCTTGCAGGCTGTGTCAACATTATGCCGATATCTTGTGGTTTCAATTCAGTCCATTGAAGAACAAATGGGATGGAAAAACACGTTAAGTTAGTCCTCTTTCACTTGAGATTGTCACTATTTTACACCAAAAAATTGGAAACCATGAAGTGTTCCTAAAAAGGATTATTTATCTCCTTAACTGTATCTTAACAGAGAGAACAAACCTTTTATGTCCTTACAGACACTGGGTGATATCAAACACACACACAAAAGATGGATGAACACAAAATGCACTGCCTCCCAGTTTTAGGAGACAGTGTAAAACTACAGGGTAGCAACATGGAAAGGAATGAAGCAATGCTGTCCCATGCTAGGAAATTACCAAACACAATGAGAAAACATTTGTGCAGAAAATGGGTTCAAAATAAATCAAACAGATCACTGAATGCTTCTCCTCCCTCCTAAACTTGCAAGCATTCTTTTAAACACTTTGCAAACCAAGGCTTTTTTTTTTTTCATTATGTGTATACTTACAGATTAGAATTTCTCTCCACTCTTCAAGTGTTGTTTACTTGGATCTTCATTCTATGTAAGCTCTAAGAACAAAAAGCAAAAGACCTGATACTTTAAAGAGTCATTGCCTTGCTTCCTTTTTTGAGCTTATGGCAAAACAATAACCTTGAGGCTACGCTGTGTGAGGGTAGGGCTGCCCATGGCACACAGCCTTGGGAAGATTTTTAGTTGCATCACAGCATCCTTTACCTTTCAGCTACTTCTTAGCCATTAGAGATCTTCAAAGCCTCCCATTTCTGAACAGGGCTTTATACTACTGCCCAAAATGATAAATTATACACACAGAAGTGAGCCTCACAAAGACACATGTTTGGAAGGGTTGTTCCCCAGAGTGGAGGGGATGATTTGAAAGTGTGCTTTGAGAAAACAGGGCAGCAGGACAAGAGCAAAATATGATCTAGATTGTAACTAAGTGTGGGTTTGGATGTGGTCAGAGATACCTAAGTGTAAGGGATGAAACAAAGCTTAGTCTACAGCCCTGCACCATTTCTCAGCTCTGCTTTCTGCCAAGGTTTTAGCTCAGTGTCTGGATCTCAGGACATGGTGCCATTGCTCCAGCTGCACAGTGCCAGCAGAGGGAAACTAGGAGATTTAATCTAAAAAGTGATTAGCCATGCCAATGTCAAAGGCTCATTGAGCAATGATGGTTGGTGTGAGGTGTATGTGTGGTAAAAGATGTGTCACTGCAGGACTGAGTCTCTGTAATGAGTCTGTGCAAGGTCAGTTTTGCCCTCCTGCTGCCTTAACACCTTTCTGTCAGAACACAGGGTTACATTGCAGTGTGCAGTTTTGAAAGCAGCAGCACAGACATACAATTTTTAAATGTAACCTCACAGGAGAACATTTTAACTGACTGCATCCTGTTGCTTCACATTTGGTTAAAAATCACAAGGGAAGTCCTGCTCTGTGCTACTTCACAACAGACTGCTATGTGATGGAAATTGTCTTTTTGCATTTTGCAATTTTAACGGTGGCTGACAGCTAAAGAACTGTTTAGAATGTATTAAAAGAAGCTGGTCTCAAAGCTCTGTTGAAAGGCATACAGATAAAAAGCGAAAAACTCCATGGCAAAGCCAGAACTAAAGCTAAGATATCCTTGAATCAAGAGTTATGCCTTTTCAAATTAGTAATTTTGTTTTAGCTTATTCTAGGTCTTTTTTAGAGTGAATACACATCCCAGTGGAAAGAAAGCTAAGGTATTTTAAAACTTTCAGGCAGCTTGTGTATGTGGGTTTTTAAATTATACAATTATTGTAATTATACAATATTTTTGATATATAATTAAGTTACGCATAGTTAAACATAAGTTAAAACATAAGTAATCTTATATTGATATATATTTTTGATGCAATATAATAATTACATAACATACAAGTTATATAATTTTGTTGATAAGTAACAATGTTGTTTCCTCAAGCAGTCAAAACAAAAAAGAGCTTTTCAGGTTGAATTCTTTCCACATGTTTGTAGTTGGCAAATCTTCAATCCTTTAATCCAGGATTAAACCAAATAGTGAAATACCAGAGTATGATCTGGAACAGACACCCTCATTGCCTTTGTTGGTCTCTAATTTGTAGTTAGCATCAAGATCTAGATAGGTATAGAATGCTTAACATACATAATTGCAATTTATTTTCCCTGCTAAATTGATGCAATTTTGTCCAGGATTTACCAACAGCATGTATAGTGGATTCCAGACTTGTATGTTTTGATTTTCAGCTGTAGTGCACTGAGCTGGTGGCAGATTGTGATTATTTTAGAGCATCACCGGTTTTAAATACTGATACTAGAAATGCATGCATTTTACAAGTTTTGAGTAATTGCTGGTAGTTTTAGCAATAACATAAAAATCTAGAAGTGTGATAGTGTGTTTTCATAGTACTGCTGTAACATGTGGATTCAACCATCACCCAGTTTGAGTTTGCATTACAGCAACAGTTTCAGGGGCCAAAGTTGTTTAATAATAGATGAGAGGCTAGGCCAGATTTCAAGGACTGCTTGTCCTGAACCTGATTAGCATTAAGATACCTCTGCTCTGGATTTTGAGAGGTCCTTGAGGAAAGAGAACCGTGTCCTTTATGCTCAGGAAGAATAGATTCTGTTAGTGATTTTTCAGCTGTTCCAAACTTAAAGTTGTACACAGAATTACCATGGTAACACAGGTGTTTTGTTTGTCTACATTTATTTTGCCAGGACTCAAGGATTTGGAGGGCTAGTTCAGAAATGGACTACACAGGGTGTCAGGATCTATGTAAGCATGGTTGTTGGGTCTTCTAGAAAAATATTCTTCTCCTTCACTTATTTATAAGTGGCAGAAAGCAAAAATAAGATTCACCTGGATACCTTAAATTGACTGTGGGTAACCTGGCTCTTAATTGTGGGTAAAGGTTGAGTGATGGTCCTGACAACACTGAACTGATGTGGATTACACAGAATCAGGGAGGGCATAATTAATAATGATTTATACTCCTTACAAAAACCCCACTTTTTGATCTACTCAGTGTCCTTTCCAGCGCCAGCTGTGGGCCTGGGGCTAGTAGATAACACTGGCTGATCAGTTATTAAGTTGCATTTGTGACAGGTTATTTGCAGTTTATTATTAAGTAAAAGATCAGCTGCTAATATGAAGAACTAAAATGCAGTATGTAATTACAGTAACTTATAGCTGTCACCAACAAAATCCTATTTTTGACTCGTATTTCTATTATGCTTTACTATTTCAAGCACCTGAATAGAAAGATATTAATTACCTACAAAGGAAAAACCATTCAGTATCAGCCAAAAACATTTTATAGATAATAGGTTTCTTAAAATGTCTCTCTCTGGGTTCTGGAGCAGTTGTGATTTGTGGCTGTCACCCAGGCAGTGCAAGGTGTCCTTGAGTGAGAAATATTGCCTGTGACACATCTGAAAGAACATTTTGGAAAAGTATAGGGAGTAAATGTGACTTGAAATTCCTTGTTTCATACACCTTTGCATAGCAGAGCCATAAATTCAAGCTGCTCTGAAAAGTGGAAATGCACCTGGTGGCCTTCTCCTAGTTTTTAAACTGATTTAAGGAAAAAAATACGCACTTTGCAAATTATTATACCTGGACATTATTACTCAAATTTGCTTAAATGTACCTGAGGAAAAGTGGCATGGAGAAAATCTGTTTCCCTTTCAGCCTAACTCACTACCTTTTCCTCCTACAAAAATGCCAAAATTGCACCATGTTGAAGTATAGCATATCAATAAAACCTCCTTAAATTTCTGTTCATGTCTTACCAGAATCCAGATCTTTCAGAAAAGTACTGAACACAAACCAAGACTTAAGTTTACATCAAAATCTGCAGTATTTCTTCTTTGATAGTGTGGGAGGGATCTCAGATCTAGAAACCAACTGTTCTAATACTAATAACACTAGCAATTTGCCCAACTTTTGCCATACCTTCTATTTTCTATTGGACTCTGCTTTGGCCTCAGTGTTTGTCACCAAGTGCAGGAGGAGGAACAAGAACTGCATACAAAAGGTATAAAGGTCTCTGTTCAGTCTCCAGTCTAAATGGACATTTTGAGGCATCTTATTTATATTAAACAACAGCACACTACTAACAGTCTATCATGAACTATAATATTACTTTTTCTTTTTGAAGGATTTTACTTGTTCATATCTGTTGCAAGCCAGTAAGTTTTTCAGGGGATGTGCCTTTCATCAGGAATCCAGCTTGTGCAATTCACTCATTATGGGAGCTTGTTCTTACCAGGGTGAAAAAAAAGTGGAAGGAGGGCTGATTGACAAGGAGATGTATTACTCCTACCACAAAGATGACATTAGACTGCAGCGAAAGAATTCATATATGCAGCACCATGCCAATTCTATAAGCATATATGCCTCTCTGAGAAGAAAAAACATCCTTCTCTTCATCTTGAAAACACAGTGCTCATCCTAAAATATTTTTGAACTTGGTACTAACCTCACTAACTGCTTGCTGGGTTAGGCAGCATGCTGTAAGGAAGAATATATTTTTTAAAAGGATTTCATCACAAGTCTATTGCTACTCATCCTCAAAATGTGTACTGCAACTACTAATACTGTTTTATCCCCAGATTGCTTATCTCATCTGATTTCTGACTGTAGAGGTAACACCAGCTCTATCATCAGGTGCATGGAAAAAATAATTTTACCAAAGATCACTTTCATGTTGAATGTACACAAACAGATATTTATGAAATTTAATATGCTAAAATGTGTTGTCTGAAGAACAAACCTCCCTGCATTGATCTAAGCTCCTACTGCCTAGGAGCAGCACAGAAAGCAAAGCTTGCTGCCAACACTGATTGATAATGATTTCCTACCTTAGCATAAACACAATTAAATACATGATGTTTCTGTTACAGTTGGGTTAGAGAGGAATTCAGGTTCCTCCTGTTATTTCAGAAAGGAGGAATTTACTGCAAAGGAATTTTTCCATGCTGCATTCTCAAAGTATGCTGGTTTGCAAGAGCCTCTCCTTGATTGGCACAGCTACAGTCTGCATAGTAGAGTGAGGTGCTGTGTGCATGCAAGTCTCTGTTGCATCAAATTGTTTGGGCCGAAATGGTTCATTTTGCTGTTAAATCTGGGGGTTTCCATTCTGAGCTAATGATAAGCAATGATAACTTTATGATATAAACGATAACTTTAACTACATTAAAGTAAGATCTTCAGTGCATATGCCAAAGTGTGAAGTCAATTGTGCTGTCAATAAGCTCATTACTGATGCATTTTTAAGAAACTTTTGCCTATTTGAAGTTCAGTTGAAGTATTTAAGAAGCCAGCTAGACAGCTCAGCCATAGGTGTAGAAACACTTATGGTAAGAGCTGCTGTTCTGGGCTATGGGAGAATACCTATGCCTGCCCTTTGTCCCACTGTCCTCCTAATATATTTTTCCCTTTCTATCTTCCTTCTTTTAGTTTCATCCAGGCTATTTAATGTTCTGTACATCTTCTTTATCACTGGAAAGCATAAGAGCCCAATATCTTATGCAATTATTCACTGTAGCTCTAATGAGGCAGTAGCTGAAGATGGACTGATGGGACATTCCTTTATGATACTATGAGGCCTACAGGATAGATGAGAAGGTGAAATAAAACTAGTCCACATGTAGCCAGTGAAGCATGGTGGAGAGAAGACCCAAATAGCAGCAACATAAGCAGTACAAAATGACTTATGTAGGATGCGTACAAACCCTGATTTATTGGGTTTGCATGGGCAGGTCTTGGTAGCTGAGGAGGCTGCAGGGGTGACTTCTGTGAGAAGGTGCCAGAAGCTTCCTCTGTCAGAGCCAATGCCAGCCAGCTCTAAGATGGATGTGCCACTGGCCAAGTCCGGGCCGGTTGGAAATGAGCATGAAGCCTCTGTGATAACATGAAGAGAAGATGAAGATTAAGAAAATGAAGAAGACGAAGAAGACAGAGAAGATGGAGAAGGAGATGGAGCCAGAAAAGAGTGGGGTGGGAACATGTGAGAAGAGAAGCTCTGCAGACACCAAGGTCAGTGGAGAAGGAGGGGGAGGAGGTGCTTCAGGCACCGGAGCTGAGATTCCTCTGCAGCCTGTGGTGAAGTCCATGGTGAAGCAGCTGTGCCACTGCAGCCCATGGAGGATCACAGGGGTGCAGAGAACCATCTGTAGCCCTTGGAGAAGACCCATGCTGGAGCAGTTCAATGACCAAAAGAGGTTGTGAAACAGAGGGAGGCCTATGCTGGAACAGGTTCCTGGCAGGGATCTGTGGACCCGTGGAGAGAGGAGCCTACATTGGAGCAGGTTTCCTTCTAGGACTTGTGGCTGCATGGGGAAACCACACTGGAGCAGGCTGTCCGTGAAGGACTGCACCCAGGGAAGAATGACTGTGTTGCAGTAGTTTGTGAAGAACTGTTGCCTATGGGATGGTCTCACACTGGAGAAATTCATGGAGTACCATCTCCCAGGAAAGAGACCCCACATCGGAGCAGGGAAAGAAACAATGTGTGATGAACTGACCATACCACCATGCCCTATCTCCCTCTGCCACTGGACTGGAGGAGGAAGTAGAGCTGAGAAGCAGTGTGTTTTTAAGGTCTGCTTTTACTTCTCATTATCCTGCTGATTTTGTTAGTAATAAATTCAGTTAATATCTCCAAGCTGAGTCTGTTCTGCTCATATTTGGTGAGTCATCTCTCCTGGTCCTTATCCCAATCCATGAACCCTTTTTTATATTTTCTCTCCCCTGTTCAGTTGCAGAGGGGAGTGATAGAGGGGCTTTGGTGGGTGCCTGGCACAGTGGGCATGGGTGCAGATATGAGCTCTGGTCCCAAAGCAAAACAGCCACAGGTGGGCAGTGACCTGACCTTTATCTTCTCAACAGGACAGGTTAGACTGGCCACAGCACCATGTCTCTTCAGCCCCAGTGCTTCTGGCTCTCAAGTTAGCACATTAAGCACTTATTCAAGTACATCTTTAAAGAAAAGCTTTCCCCAAACTAGCTTTCCTGTTGATATTGGCAATGGTAAGAATTTGGAGAGTTTAAGAAAATAAAGCAGGCAGTTAATGTGCTTAATTCTACAACTGAGATGAAAATGAGAAACATCAGCTCACTGAGTAGCAGTTTCCGTTGCTGTTTTTTCTCTCCGTACCATCAAATCAGCATCATCAATGAAAGTGATTCAATGATTTCTACAGCCCTCATGGTGAGAGAGTTCACCATTTACTAATAAATATCTCTTGCACAGTAAGTGCAGATAAAACAAGGCCTTTTTTGTATCCACTCCAGGTTTTCCTTATGTCTTTTATTTTGGCTAAAACTCTTTCCCCCTTATTTTACCTTAAGAGGAAATATTTCACTCTGTTCAGTGAGATTACAATAAGATAATGAATTCTGTATCAAAAGCTATCTCCACTTAACTTTCAGATTTTTTTCCCCTATCCATGTTAGTGGGTGTCTGACCTCCTTCCATGCCCACACCTAAGATTGTCCTCACATGAACTTAATTTTAGCTCTGAAAGAGAGATCAATTCTAAGCTAGCAAGAAGTTCATTAAATTTGTGAGAGAGTCTAGCACTATGTTATACTTTTTCTGAAGTATTTTTCCCCTGAACATTTTTTGTTTCAGATTCAGAAGCAGCCTGTACATGGGTTTTTTTAGGGTAAAACAGTAGAATTCATGGAATCTTTCTGTACAGCATTGGATATAGAAGATATGCATGTTGCCATGTGAGCCTGAGGTGTGTGTGCAATTCAGAACACAATGCTGTGTAGAAGTACCTAAGCCAGCTTTAAATAGGTAGTTGGTGATAAATCTGTGTTGGAATGACACTCCCTCATCAAATTTATCCCTGTTTTCCAGGCTTAGAGGCTTCAGCACTTCAATTAGCTCCCCCAGAGCCAGTTTTGGTACCACTGCATGACTTTGCAGAAGGTAACAGTCTTATCCCAGTCTGTGTGGATTGTGACTGTTGAATCTTAAAAACATCCAGGCTGGCAGGCACCTCAAGAGATTTTACTGTCAAAACTCCTGTTGAAAACAGGGCTATAGACTGAGGTATCGAGGGTCCCATCAAACTGAGCTTTGAATATTTCCAGCAGGGGAAATTATGTTACTCTGAATTTTTCAGTGTCTGTCTTGGACAAGGAAGACAGAATTTGGACACCACATCCCAGGTGTGGCCTAACAGGTAGTATATGGAATGGAATAATCACATTCTTGATTTGGCAGCTGTAGTCCCTGACCTGCTGGCTGGGTTCTTGCTGCTGTGGCCCATGATGAGGCTTCATTTCATTGCTGAGCTGTGTGAGTGCCTGAGAGCATTAGGGGTGGTGTCTAAAAGTGCCAAAGTGAAGTCAGATCTGGCAATCTTTTATGAGGGTGACTTGAGATGATCAGCATCTGAGCTGATTCTGAAAAATCTGCTCATAATGAAAAGTATCGGAGCCAATGAGGAACCAATGTAATCATTAGGGAAATTTCCTTCTTACTTTTTGTTCAAAGATTAATGGGCAAAACCAATAACACTTTCTTCTTTTCATTTAATAATTTTCAGAAAGGATTATGAAAGTGTGGATGCTCTTGTAAAAGGAGACCAGCTGCCCTTTCTGCAATAATATTCCCAAAATACACTTTTAAATACCACCTTACTTCCACTGATTTAATAAAATATGACATTCACAACTGCTGCAGTGGACTAAGAACACAATGTATTTTAACTTCTCTCCTGTCATGTTTCCCCCCAGCTCTGCTGTAATCTTACCTCCCACTAGGAACCATTAAGCTCCATCCAGATCTGCATCCTTCTCATTTGAGTTTAGTACTAATTCCCTCCTCCTGGTCTGCCTCCAGTACCTCAGTACCTCTGCTGAAGATTTTTGCAGCACTTACCCAGCCACTCTCCAGCAGCATAGCAGGACACTCTCCTCACTCCATGTGACTCCTGGGCTTTGCAGAGAAGCACTGCTGAGGAACTGCTACTGCAACCCAGCTCTGCTTCCTCAAGTGCCACCCATTGCTCTCAACCACAAACAGCTGACAGACAGGATTAGACCAGTTGTTACCATCTCACTCATCAAGTTCATTGATGAAGATGTGCTTTGTTATGTTCAATACATAATAAATATTTTCAGTTATTGCAAAATGCATTTTCCTGTAAGTGGCTACAGGTGAAAGGAAGAGGACTAATTGTAATGAAAATGAAGATAACACGTGAGTATGTTTGTGGGTATATACATAGACATAAGTATCTCTCTCCAGTGGTATGAAGGCCACTCAGCCTCTCTACAGGATTTTCTCAGTTGCTCAGATAATACCCAAGAGGAGATCTAACAGCCCTTGAAGGAACTTTCCTCAGGATACAGTGATAAAATATCTGTAGCAACACTGAAGCTGGGCATCCTGAAAAGCTGAAAATGTTCTGGTACTCCTGAAATGCTTCTATCTCTTCAACAAAGAGTGGTCTTCCAGAGAGATGTAAGCATTCACTCTGCATATGCTTTTTGTATACTGCAGTTGTTTTATAACTGAAAAGTACTGACTCAAACTTTTTATAAATAAAGAGAATGAAGCCTGTGAAAAGAAAAAGGATGTGGGGTGAGTTTGCTATGAGATATCATGATCATCTTTATAGTACCCTGTTGGCTCTATTCTTAATTGCAGCCATTTCATACATCTGCTGACAGAAATCTGTCAGAGAAGCACAGGTACCTGCAAAGCTGCAATTATTCCTTGACCCCATTTAATTTCAAGAAGTCATTTTCTATCAGTGATATCGTAGAATAGCTACAAAACCTGGCCATGCAACAAGTAGCAGGGTAGGACAAACTCATATTTCAAAATCTTGATGTTGCATTCCCAGGAGTTCAGTATGAATAATAAAAGTGTTCAGAATAAGGATGTTCTCTTTCTTCCAAATTAAGGGCATATGCTTGGGGATTTTAAATCCAAAAGCTCATTAAATGCTCTGCCCTATCCCTGTGTTAAGATTCCACAAGATGAAAAGCAATAGCTGTTGAAAATGCAATATTTCTCTAACAATGGTTTACCGTTCTTTTCAAGGTTTAATAAAGAAACTGTTCTTCTAATACCCAGTTAAGCATAGAAATACTTTTAGTGATCTGCCATTTAAAAATTACACCCAATTTAATGTTAAAAATATATAGTAATACCTTTTCTCAAATAAAAAGTACAGCAATATTTTCCATGTGCAAATGCAAAAATTAAAAAACAGTGTTGAATTTGCCTCATCTGTGTGATAGACTGCTAGTCCTATATTACATGCTATGAAAGGCATGAAAGACTTCAGACATTTTCTTCAAACTTACTTAACAAGTCTGCTACTGAGTCAGAATTAGACTACTTCTCACCTAATGTGTCTCGTGCTTTAACCTGCAAGCTATATTTTGCTTTTCAATATGTGGAAAGAAGGTTTCCAGAAAAAAAAATAAATCTCACATTGACTTGTAAAACCCAATAACTCTTGTCTCAAACAAAAAGCAGCTGTGGATTTTTAAGAAGCTGCTCATCATCAGCAGTTATATGGAGCATTAAATATTCCTGAAAATTTGATTTTTGAGAAGAAAAGTTTGCACTTTCGATGAGAATGTATCTTCATCTTTTTTTTTCCCCAGGACTGATCTATTTGCATAGTCCTAGGATATAGGATATGGATTTCTGGAGGTCATCTCTGTTAACTAGGCAGTCAAAGCATGGCTGGCTTATGTCATGTTGCTCTGTGCCTGGACCAGCAGTATTTGAATAGCTCAAAAAATGAAGGTCACATCATCTGCAGGCTTTAGTCTTTAAGTTTGACTGCTCTCATACAGTAGATTTTTTTCCCTAACATCCAACTGGAATTTCCCATGCTGCATCTTATATCCATTGTGCCATATCTAGTCACTTCTTGTACCATATCTAGTCACCTCTGGGAACCATACATGTCCTTATTTTTCTGCTGCCTCTCATGAAGTGTGTTCAGAGAGATAAGATCTGCCTGTGCTTTTCGTACTGCAGACCAGGATGTGGTTGACCTTTTTTTTGTTTTGGGTTTTTTTCTTGTTTTAATGTCCATTTTTGACACAGACAGAGAGGTCCAGCATATGCTCAAAAAATTCACAGGTGACACCAAGTTGAGTGGTGTGGATGACACACCTGAAGGATGGGATGCCATCCTGAGCTACCTGGACAGGCTGGAGAAGTGGGTTCATGAGAATTTCATGAGGTTTAACAGGACCAAGTGCAAGGTGCTCCAACCCCTGGTATCAGCACAGGCTGGGGGATGAACTGATGTTGAACAGCCCTGGGGAGAAGGATTTGGGGGTGCTCATGGATGAGAGGCTGGACATGACCCAGCATTGTGCATCTGCAGCCCAGAAAGCCAAACACGTCCTGGGCTGCATCCAGAGCAGCGTGGCCAGCAGGGCAAGGGAAGGGATTCTGTCCCTCTGCTCTGCTCTGCTGAGACCCCACCTGCAGGGCTGCATCAGCTCTGGGGTCCCAGCACAGGAAGGACACAGATGGAGTGAATCCCAAGAGATGTAGCAACGCTCCTATGGAGGAAAGCTGAGAAAACTGGAAATGTTAAGCCTGCAGAGTTTCAGCACCTGAAGGGGGCCTACAAGAAAAATAAATAGGGACTTTTACAAGAGCAAGTAGTGACAGGAGAAGTGCCAATGGCTTTTAATGGAAAGAGGGAGGGTATAGATTAGATATTAGGAAGAAATTGATTACTGTGAGAGTGGTGAGGGACTGGAACAAGTTTCCCAGGGAAGTTATGAATGTCCCAACTCTGGCAGTGTTTAAGGCCATTTTGGATGGAGCTCTGAGCAAACTGGTCTAGTGAAACCTGTCCCTGTCCATGGAAGGCAGGTTGGAACTAGATGATCCTTAAGGCTGGTCTCCAGTTCAGGCCATTCTATGATCATCATTCTGTGATTCTATGATTCTGTGATTCTATGGTTCTATGCTTCCTGGCTCCAGATGGGCCCTGGTGAGAAGGTATAAAAGGCTGTTGTTGGGCATGGAACCTCACTGCCAAGTCCACTCTTTGCATCACAAAAGCTGGCAGCCCTGCTGCAACATGTCCCAAGGCTGCATGCCTGTAGGCGCAGACATGTCCATACTTCCTCCAAAGTAAAACATCCATCAGGTAGGCAGTAAAAGATACAGGAGTTAATTCAACAGCTGTTGCTCATCTGTGTGATTTTGAGAGTAGTTTTCTACCATGCCACAGTCACATGTGCCAATAAGTCACACTAGAAACCAGCCTTCAACTGCCTTCTCAATCTTTGCAAGGAAAACTGCCTGATTCATGCTGTCACTTCCAGAGAAAAGCACCAGAATTGTACAAAGTTTCCCACTAACTACAGATCCATGAAGAGAGAGAAAAAAGTTTGAGCAAATATTCAACCACTATAACATCTAAATTTCATGGCATATCTAGTTGGTGTCCAGTTCTTTCATTTTGTGTTCAAATAGAGTCTTACAGCACAGGAGGATAAGGATTAAGAATAAAGTATAGCAATGGAGCAAATTGGGACAGAAAAGGGGTATGGGGTTCAGGTGTGAAGACAAAGTCATTGTCGCCAGAAGAACAGACCTGCAATTCCTGATCTATCAGTCTTTCCCTCTCTTTCTTGTTCTTTCCTTCTCTTTCTTGTTCTTTCCCAGTCTTATTCTTTTAGACAAGAAACATTTGATTATTTTTCAGCTCAAAAGCAGCAACACTTGAAGAGTTAAAAGCATATGAACTTGATAAGGCATTCTTTTACCTCCTAGCTGATTGTAGAAAGTTTTTATAAACAGAACAACATCAGAGCTTAGAATTTGCCAATTGAGTTATCATGGTCTTTCTCTAGCACCCAGAAACTGCACATTAACAGACCAGAAGTTCAACCCAATATCTGTTGGATGTGCTATCCCACAGGTTGCAAACTCTTGCAATTTATCTCTGTCTCACTGTGAATAACAAAGTATGAGCAGCACCAAAGTGCTTGAGCCAGTCAGTCTTCAGCTAGGTGTTGTTTCCTGCTCTGTGCAGCAACACTTGCTTGTGAGGACTATGCCTGCCTCTGGTGAAAATAGGAGTTGTAAACATATATCCATGGTGTTTTGCTGAAAGCAGATCAGAGGACCTGAGAATCTATTCAAGCAATGAAGAGGAGGAGAATCAATAAGGCTTTAATGGACAGAAACAGCCATGGCCCTTTGTGGACTTTATCAATCCAGGAATGTTTTGTGAATGAGAAATACAGAACAGTCTAGATTGAGGAAAGCTGCAAGGAGACTGAAGAGTTGCAGTATCAAGATGTCAACCCAATTTACAAGAGAGATGTTTTCAGTAATTTGTACAAATTTTCTCCCTGTTCACAGACATTACCAGATATGTTCAGTACAGTCAAGCTTGTCTGCATTGTCTTTTTACTATTTTTCAAAGTTTCTCCCTCAGAATCAAAGTTAAGTGGATTGTGTGCAGATTATTTGAACACTGAAAAGATTATTGAACTTCTAGAAAACAGCCAATGAATTGCCTTCTTAGAGGAAAAAAAGGTTATTGATTCCTGTTAGAATAGGGCACAGTTGATTTTAGCTGACCTTTACTAGCAAGAGGAGGTATGGATTTGTTTTAAAAATATTTCTTGTATCTTCCACAAGACAAAAGAGTAACATGCAGTGGTCAAAACAGTTGCTCAAGCCTTGAGTTATCCACTGTGGCAATGAGCTCTCTGGAGGGTTAATCATAGACATCATAGAAAGATTTGGGTTGGAGGGGACCCTAAATATCAGGAAGGGACTTTTCCCATAGCACAGGATGGCACTTTTTTTTGCTCCAGGGTCTGAAGGACAAAATTTCTTTGCTGTGCTGGGAGTGAAATAGAAACCAACTTTTACTTCTGCTATTGCAGCAGCCAGGTTTGGGAGTGAGTTCGTTTATGGGTGGAGAGCTGGTTTTGAGGCAAGAACAATCTAATTTTGGCATTTGGGTTTTCCAGTGCTGCTAATCAGCAAAACCTGATCAAAGTCTTTGGTCAGTGAGAAAAGGGAAGCAGCTTAGACACAAGAAAGATAGATTAGATACTAGAAGCAGTGGTATCACTGAAAGCAAGAGATATATTCTGAAATTTTACAGCATGTCAGCTCCTTTCCTGGAGAAGTGTGTGGCTTAGTTTTGCAAAGAAAACTGCAAATGCAAAGAACTCCAAAGCTTTATCTGTTAGCATTATCTTTTGTCTGTCTCCTTGCCTGGAGCAAGCACAGAGGTCTTGTTCGGCCGAGAGGGTTACCAGTCTTAAGCATTGGAACATGCACCTGGGAACTCATTGAGTTGAAAAGATAATCCAAGAAAGGCATAAAAATATCCCTCCCTTTTTATTCCAGTTCAGATGTTAGCATGTGGTTTTCATGGTTGCCAAATCTAGTCTAAAAAACAGCAAAAAGCAAAGAAAAAAAGAAGCCCGAAAGGAAAATCAAGTCTTTCCAACAGCATGGAAGAGAAGTACTTTAAGAACTCTGTCTACTAAAAACAAAATGCAGGCATCAAAATTTCTGAGCATTCATGGCAGACAACCTTTTCTGAGCAGAGCAGGACACAGCACAGATTTTTTTAAAAATACAATTGAATAAACAATGAAATTGAATTTTGAGAGATCATGATGGAGAGCAGTGATGAACTCAGATTTGAAGGGTTTTTTACCCATACACTAATGAGAAATCTCTGTATAAATGAAATTAAAATGACCATTCAGCTGCACAAATGGGATGGATATCAGCACCACAGAACAGTTGAAACCCTTGCTTTTTTCAAGTGAGGCCCTCTGCATGTGGTAACCACAAGATTTTACCTTCCTCCAGAGGATGGGAGGGCTGTCCTGTGTGGGATTGCAAGCGGCAGCTCAGTACTTTCACAGAGTGAAAGTGTGTGGTCTGTAAAGAGACAGAGTTGTCTCAAAGAAGGAAGACAGCCATAACGTGTAAAGGAGCACAAGCAGAAAAAGGAATTAGAAGTAAAGGCATGAAGTCAGGAATATGACTCCACTGAGACTGCAAAATCAAGCAGACAAATTCAGGGAATGGGGAAAATTGAGCTCTGCAAAGCCAGAACTTGTCTGTCTTGTCTAGTTTTTTTCTTAGAGCTATGTTCCTCCATTTGGGAGACAGCATTTCTAATTCTCTAAATGCTGAGAGAATGGACAGAGAGGGAGAGTGCTGGCACTACAGCTGCCTGCAAGCTGTTGGGGTTAGCCATATCTGTCTGGGACGCTGAAGGAGCCTGAAGACTCTGCCTCCTTTATTTGCATCAGTCATGATGTTTTGGTGATTT
Organism: Setophaga petechia; assembly: GCA_024362935.1. Classification (NCBI taxonomy): domain Eukaryota; kingdom Metazoa; phylum Chordata; class Aves; order Passeriformes; family Parulidae; genus Setophaga; species Setophaga petechia. The sequence goes on along the minus strand of JANCRA010000026.1, from coordinate 11,246,367 downwards.
CTTCAGGAGAGCCAATGAATGGGATCACCCAGCTGATACATTCCATCGAGTCAGCTGAGCACTAAACCTAAACATATTTCACCCGAGCTTCAGCTGCTAAAACTGCAGTCATTGTGGATGTGTGTGGGGACTGGGGTTCAGCAGGAGAGCCCCATAGCACTGATGGTGTTTCGTGCACTGCTGAGTTGATCACTGCCTGACAGAGCTGGCAGTCTAAGGTGGCAATTAAGACAACCCTTTACAAGGAAATATCTGTTGCTGTTTTAAATTGAGGCAAGTCAACGTCCTCCTAATTATCTAGGCCTCTTTTCTTACACCATTACTGCTTCAGCCACTACACCTCTGTACCACCTTGCTTATGGGAAAAAGTCTTAAGGCTTCACTCCCACTCTCTCTCTAGTTAAATCATGGCTTCTTCCTGAAAGCCTGGATGCCATTCCCATCTCTAGGGCTTCTTAGAAGTGGATACAAAGTCAAAAGTATCTTATCTTGGGCAGCTATATTTTGTTGTCTCCCTAGTCTTTTACATGCATTGTATTCACGTACATACACAAGCACAGCAATATCCTCATTTGACAGACTTGTTTCATAGTCCATAGCTGAACATCGTTGAATACAGGTTTCAGATGTCTGAACTAAAAATGACTGCTCCCTACTAACACATCACACACTTACACAACAAGAAATGTGTGGAAATTGGCATGAGAGCCAGCTCTCTGGTTCCCATTTTGCAGTCACGGCAGTGGACTTCAAAAGAAGTCTTCAGTGCCCTACACTAGCGCATCCCTCGGAGCTGATGCAGACTCAGAATGTCTCTTAAATGCAAACAGCCACCAAAACTAACTTAGAATGATTTTAAAACATCATCAGTAGCAACAGCAAAATCATTCTTCCATTTAAAATTAAACCGAGAAATTAATTTGGGGGCTAGTGGAAATAATGCCAGCTCCAGCTGGTCAGACATGGATTGCAGCAATAATTTGATCCAGGTTATTGAATCTCGCACATTAGCATGTAGCACCACATCTAACTTTAGCATCTGTAGCTCCTCAGAGACTGTCTCTGAAAAGTGACAGCCTAGCTGAGCTGCTCAAAACAGACCTCAGCAACAGCATGGCAAATGAAGCTGTCATGAGACAGCAGCTTGGTGCATCAACCACTTCAAACACAGATGGATCACAGGTTTTGTCCATCACACAGGTTTTGTTGAAGAAGTTGAAAATTTTGACATTGTCTTCATCTCCTATAGAAATACGTGGTTTAATTAATAAATTCTTTTCTTTATTTAGTTTAGGATGTTTCTGTGCCTAATTTAATAGAGTTGTACAGCATAAGATATCATCTGCTGGTCAGCAAGATCTCTGAGGTGGTTAGTTGCATGATCCTGCTTGTGGACTATGCCCCTGTAAAAATATATCTGCCTTCACAAAGATACATCACTTCTAATCACTCCCTTCAGCTTTATGTGCATAATGTTGCAGATATCATTCTGTCTTTCTTGCTGTTCCATGCACAGTTAATCCTTCTGTCACTCAGATTACTTTTTGGTGGACCTACTGTGATGCATAATAGAAATCTGAGGACTTGCAATGTCAAAAAATACTTTGTTTTCAGTTTCCACTGAGGCTGTATCAAGGAAGGAGAAAAAAGACCTCATTAGCTTTTAATATATAGTCCATTTGCTCATTAAAGCCCTTGACAGACTCTCCTGAAGTACTGGGACACTGAATTTTCTGCTTGGTAAAAGTTAGCAAGGAGTAAGCCAACGTTATTTTAAGTCTCTGCTGTGTTACTATTGAATGTTGATAGCTTTTTCAAGACCCTGTCTGCATGTTTCCCCTTTTGAGTAAAGGAAGTCCACAGTATGTATTTGATAGCAGGAGCTTGTAATTGAGTAGATTAATTATTTGGTTAGCATGATATAAGGTCCGATTTTAAAAGCACACAATTAACTTTAAGCACTATTATTCCCATTCAAGCTGGTCATTATTCCTTTGCCTAAGTGCTTTCTTGAACTGGGTCCTGAATATGAAGCAGTCCTCTGTTACAAAATTGATTGCTCCAGCTCCAGCAATTTCTGCTCCAGCAGCCTAGCTGCTTTGCTGACAAAACCAAAGAAGGAAATTATATACATCTTTCACAGCAAGAATTAATAGTGCCAATGATGGGACGGGCACCTGAGAGAATGACCATTAAGAGAAAGAAATTTCAAAGCAAAGCTGAAAAATAACAAGCCAAAATCAACAAGTTTTACACCTTGCTGGAGTGCATGGAGGGTTTGGGATCTGTGAGGTACCAAAGGATGAGCAAAACCTTGCAGGTGAGGCAGTGGGGATGGGAGCTGTGGTGAGATTGAGGTGGCAGTGTGAGGAGCAGCCCAGCCTGCCCTGCTCAACCCACACTTCACAGCACTTACCCTTCTGCCATCTCCATGGGGGAAATACCCTCCATCAAGGACACTGGGAATTTAACCTTCTTGCACCAAACCCACAAGTGCAAAAGCCACGCGGGGGGCTCTGTCATTGCAGGGGTGGTGGCAGGGATTTTTTAGCTGGGAACAAAACTGATTCTTCTTGGAGGAATACAAAGACAAGGTGCTGAGTAGTGTCTGTTAATTAAGGAGCTATTATTTTGCACCACCTCACCCCTTGTACCCAAGGGCTTGGGGGGTTGGATGTCATCCCCAACATTACTGGAACCATATTTGGAAAAGAATTCACCAGGGGTAAGGCTGACTGGCCTCTAGTTCTAACTGTTGCTTTTTACTCCATGCTTTTCTTAATTCTTAATTTGCTATGGGTTTTTTCCTGTTTTCAGTGCAGGGTCTGGCTTTTTGGGCAATGTGTAAGTACGTCTGGCTGGCAGAATGTTGTGCAAGAAAAGGCTTTTGGAATTTTTTTAATGTGTATTTGCTGCATTTGTTGCTCTTCTTGCTTGTCTCATAGGGGTGAATTTTGGTGAAAGGTGGTGTAGGGTACAAGCATGTCTCAAGGCCCTTGGACCTTCACTTCCTCCCCTCCATAGTGTAAATATTTACTGGGTAGTACAGAAAACAAACTTGTACAAATCTAAATGCCTGCATGGCCAAATTGGGAAGATCCAAGGTTCATAAAGCACTTTAAATCAAGCAATTTTTAGAGCAGAAATCACTAAGATTAAAGTATGAGTGTCTAGATTAGCTGGGATTATCCTGCATTCTAGAGGTGCTGTGTGAAACCTCCTTTATCTTTGTTCTCATCTTGTTCTGACGCTCAGTAAAAATTTCATTTATATCAGAGATCCCACACTGCTGGACTGAGGTACTCACATTTCCTCTGCACCCTGTGTACACCCACATCTTTTACCTCTCACCATGTAAATACATTTGTTAATTTGGAGTGAGGTGGGGGGGGGAGGATTTTGGTCCTGTGCCCAGCTGTGCAGCCCCCAGTCCTGCCCACAGACCCTTGCAGGGCTGCAGGCTGCACCCACAGCAGCAGTCATGCAGCTGCAGCACTCAGAAGGGCAAATCTCTGTCCCAAATTTCTCCTGCAGTTTATATCTGTCATCCTTGCTGTGAATGCCAGAGGAAGAGTTCAATCCCTTTGCTGTCTAAATAGGGTGGCTGAGCTATACGTGGGAAATACCTCCAAAAGCTCCTTTCCTTCAGATTGCTTTGTCCTTGAAACACTTGCAGAATTTCAGGAGAGCTTTTTGTGCTTGGGATCAAGAGGGAAAAAAAAAATTGTTTCACATCCTCCCCCAGTACTTCCCTCTGCTGAGTAGGGGCTGAGTAAACTGCTGCAGCCGCCTCCCTTGCAGCATCCCTTATGGCCTGGGATGTAGTCCTGGGCCTGTGGCAACCTCCTAGCCAAAGCCTGAATGGGGACTGTTCTTCCTGGAAGAATCCCCTATATTCTGTATGATGGCCTCAAGCGTATTTATGCCCAAACGTCCTGGTAAAAAAATGGAAATAGGGATAAATTCAACAGTTTCAGTACCAAAAGGAAAACTAGACTTACTGTGGCTTAAAAACAAGAAAAAGAGCCAAGAGGTTTTGTGTTTGCATTTTCCAGTTTTATGGCAGTCAGCACTATGAAATAAATTGTATTGCTCTATTAGAGCTTGGTATGAGATTGGTTTTGTACCAGCCTGTCTCAACATCTGAAAAAATCTGGTATTACAAATATATGAGACAACCCACTGGGAAGTCTGTCAGACATGAAAAATTTGGGAGAGCAAATTGTATAGTCCACCTGAGCATCTCATTCCAGCTCTGCAGGAGGTGGGACATGACATACTGTTCTGTGTGAAACAACAGATTTTTCTGTGCAATTTTTTTGTAGGAAGATACTGCTTTCAGATGTGACCTCATCCACAGAGTGCAAAGACAGATCTCAGCAAGATGGGTTCCCAAGTTCTTGATGAAAACAAGCAGCCTCTCAGTGAAGACCGACATTTCAAGAGGTGAGTGCAACCTGAGCAAATTCCCTCATTATTCTGTCTTCTAGAGCATGCAGGAAGCAAATAACACTAAACTGGGAAGATCTGTTGACTCCCTTGAGGGCAGACAGGTCTTGCAGAGAGACCTCAATAAATAAGAGAGATGGAAAATTACCAACCATATGAAGTTTAGCAAGGGTGAGTGCTGGATTCTGCACCTGGGGTGGGGCAACCCTGGTTGTGTGCACAGACTGGGAAATGAAATGCTGGAAAGCAGTGCCATGGAAAGGCACCTGGGGCTCCTGGGTGATGGCAAGCTGAACATGAGCCAGCAGTGCCCTGGCAGCCAGGAGGGCAACCATGTCCTGGAGGGCATCAGGGATAGCATCATCAGCTGGGCAAGGGAGGGGATTGTCCCGCTCTGCTCTGCACAGGAGGCAGTTTGGGGTGCCACAATATACAAAAAAACCCAAAAACATTAAGGTGTCCAAAGGAGGTCCACAAGGGTGGTGAAGGGTCTGGAGGGGAAACCATATGAAGAGTGGCTGAGGTCACTTGGTGAGGAGAGGAGAGGAGAGGAGAGGAGAGGAGAGGAGAGGAGAGGAGAGGAGAGGAGAGGAGAGGAGAGGAGAGGAGAGGAGAGGAGAGGAGAGGAGAGGAGAGGAGAGGAGAGGGTCCTCATTGCAGTCTACAACATCCTCGTGAGGAGAAGAGGAGGGACAGGTACTGGTGACCAGTGACAGGACCTGAGGGAATGGCCTGAAGCCATAGAGGGTGGTTTGGCACAGGGCCCCCAGGGAAAAATCACAGAACCAGCCTGACAGAGTTTAAGATGTACTTGGACAGTGCTCTCAGGCACATGGTGTCACTCTTGGGGTGACCTGTGCAGGGTCAGGGGTTGGATACAATGGTCCCAATGAGTCTCTTCCAACTCAGCATTTTCTATGATTCTGTGATTCTAAGATTCTATGAAATGGCTTCAGAGTACTTAGCATAATAAGGTTGTGAGACAGACATTTTTCTGTGCAAGGTAGGCCTGAGCAGAAGTACAGGCAACTCCCAGACCACTCAAATCTCACCAGGAAAACACAATTTCTTTCTGAGCATTTTTCAGCTTCCTTATTCTTGTTCAGCTAAAATAAATGTGAGATAAGGTTGTTCCTTGTATATTTGGTGCACCTATTTCTTGGCCGAGTCAAACAGTGAAAAAGTGCAGAAAAATGTGAATGCAATAAAATGTTTTGGAAAGTTCACCACACCATTAGTTGGTCAAAAATAGGATTAAGGTGGTGTTATATTAGAAGGCTGGATTAAGTTATTTTATCATCATCTTGTGTAACTATAAAAAGCATGGTGGATCAGGAATGAAATGCAAATAGTATGGTAAAATTTGGATTTCTGTTTCAATGCTCTTGCTTCTGCCTTGCCTGTTTTCATCCAAACACAACAGTGGCCCGAGCTGTAACCCTTCACCCAACACTCTAATTCTGTAGTTTTCAGGAATCACCTGTGTCCCCAAAGACCAAGATGGGACAGGAAGATGTTGCAGGCTTCATTTCTCCAGAAGGCGAGAAAGAATTGGACAGGCAGACGAAAGAGGTAGGATGGAGACTTCAAATGGGTCTTTGGCCAAGGACCCCAAACCATCTTGTAATAACTTCAGCTGATTCATGGTGAAAATCTGAGCAAGTCATTTATACTGCCTTGGTCTCACTGAAGTTGGCAGAATTTTTCCAGTTGATTAGAAGTACCTTGCACCCTCTGTTTCATGTGCTTTCAGGCAGAGAAGGGGCAGAGCATGCATACAATCACACACAAATATATTTACCGACAGCAACGTGTCAAAAGAAAACTTGCGAGATCAGGCAATATTCTACTTTAGATAATTGCAAAAAAAGGAATGTATGTGCATTATGGACTTCCCAAATGCTGTGAATTTCCTGACAAAGACCACTGGAAAATAATGGCAAATACGTTTTGAAGTGTTTAAGGAGTTACCTTGAGAACAGCCTTCTTCTTTCCAGTGTTCTTAAGTGACACCTATTGTTATCTTAATGTTTCAGGCATGTTTTGAAAATCATGTCCTTGATGGTAAGCATAACTAAAATGGCTGTTCCTGCAAAGACAATTAGAAATTTTAACATTTTTGTGCAAGTTGATCTCATGACTATGCTTCACAAGGGAACTTTCTGTCACTTCTCCTCAACAAAATGCACAGGTCTAAAGAATCAAGAATGCTTGTATAAAGACAATGGAGGGAAAACCCTACTCTTCACTGCCTTTTTTTTTTTAATAATGTATATTTTTAAAATTTGCTCATGACATATATTTGATTTAATTTTTTTAGATTGCTGAACTCCCTGAAGACAAATTTATCAAGCATCAACAGGTTCTGTGTTCAGAGGACATAAAAATATTACAGGCAAGTGGTCAAATTATAGCTTGTCCTGCTATTAATGATTTGACAAATTCTGTAGCACACACATTTTGCACATTTTTGCTTCGTGCCCAGAAATGTCCCAACACCCTTTTATCTTTAGTGTTGGTTAATTTGAACAAGGGCATTTTTCTGGGGAAGAATATGGGTGGAAGACACTGGCTGGTAGTAAAACCAGAACTAACCTGTGGTATGCAGGGTCCTCAACCAGGGATAGCATTTGGTACACCAGGTGTTTCACATGCATGAGGAAAAATCCAGTTCCTCATTTGTAATCTTTCCAGTTTAGACACAAGCACAAGAACACCAGAGACCAGAGTTGCTGCTATTGGTAAAAACAAGCAGGAGGATGCTTTTTCTTGTTCAGCTGGCTCTTGCACTGGTTTCTATGTATAACTGCAGTAAGGAATGGGTTGTAGGCTGAATTCATGAACATACACATACATGCACACATTTCCTCCATCTTCTTTGTAAAACAAACCCAAATAGCTGGCATAGGAAGGGTTTGATTTGTTGTTTGGGGGTTTTTTTGGTGTGGTTTTGCTTGGGTTTTTTTCTGAAAGGAATAAAAACAAATAGCATAATTGATGCTTAGAATATCTATGGTTAGGTATTGAGACATGCAAAATTTACATTGAGGATTGTGTCTGGTCTCCCATCTCAGTAACCCTGTGATTGCCTTGTGTCTCATTCTGTCCACCCTCACCCTCTGCTAACCCATTTTCTTCATAGATGTGTTTGCAGGAGCCATTGAAAATATTGGAAGAAAGGAATGAGAAACTTATAAAGGTATGAAAATGGTCTTGTGAAAAAAGAAATAGGTATGATATGAGATGAAAGAGTGTGAGAGTCAACCATAAAATTATTAAAAATAGATTGTAAGTTTGGACTTGCCCTGGAGCAATGAAGGTCATGTCAGGGCAACTCTGCAATGTGCAACTCTGTCCAGATAATGGCACAGCAAAGATTTTTCTGTTTATCATTGGCATCACAAAACTCTCCCATCGGTGCTGTCTCTCTGTGCAAGGATGTCTTGAGAACAGACTTTTGGATGAGTCACAGCAGATTCAAGTTTGTGGCTTACTGAGTCTTTGGGGATTCTTCTAATGCTGATCCAAGGTAGATCCCAAATTATTTGGTCCCAAGGCATACAGTTATCCACAAAGAGATTGACACAGTCAGTCCACCTTTCTTTCACAAATATCATCTGGTAACAGAACAGTTTTCAAATGTACATTTTCCTAATCTCCTATTATGTGGGACACAACCATGACTTCCTGACAAAAGGCATTCTTCTTGTGTTTTACCATAGGAACAAATACAAGCATGAGGGTATAGCTGGCACCTTGGTTTCTCCCTCCAGTGGAAGGTGTCTTGGGTTTCTAAACACACAGCTGGGATTTAAATTAGCCTCCTAGAACTAAAATCTTCCATATTCCTTCAACCATCATAAGATTTTGAAAAAGTGCAGTGCTACGCAGAACAGAGGGTTTTGACATACAAATCAATTTTCCTGCTCCCCCCCCGCCCTTGACTGCCTTCTTGTTTCTTTTTGTGTAGTAGGAACAGTTGATCTTTTCCCCAACAAAACAATTAAATGCAAACACTTGTCAGAACAAGATCTACAACAAAGTTTTGAAATGGTGCATATGTCTGTGATTTCATGCAAAGCTACACAAAAGCAACACTTTTATATAGGAAAGGCCTCCATAAACCAAGCCATCTTGATTTATGAGTCAGAAGAGTCATTAGATCACAGAATATTTCAGGTGGGAAAGGACTGGGGGTGGGTGGTGTGTTTGGTCCCACATAAAGCTCAGAGAATGGCATCCAATGCTGTGTCCAGCTGGGCTATATAAACCCCAGGGACAGAGCCTTTCCATCTTTCTGGACACTCTGTGGCCTTACCAGAGCTCACTGACATCCATCAGGTACCATGGGGAATGTGGCATCCACACATGGTCTAAAAGTGGCAAGGGGAGGAAGAGAACCCTTCCCCCGGGCTGTGCTTCTGCACACAGGGGTGGGAGCTGCTGCTCTTCTTCTCTGCCAGGGCACCCTGAGGGCTCACACTCACTCAGCTCCTGTCCTACCAAACTCCAGGCCTTTCCCACACTCCCCAACTCCTGAGGATGTTTTTCTGCTCAGGGTGTTCTGTGTCCCACAAGTTACTGAGCCCTGTGCAGTGTTTGTGGTGACAGAAGAGCCAGGAGCTTGGTTGATGTGTGGCATCTTGTCCAAGTTCACAACTGCACGGGCATTTGTCCCTCCTGCCACCATCCCCTCAGCATCAGCTGACACAGGCAGGGCTGAGCAGGGCTGCAGGTGACTGTGCAGCACTGCTGGTCCCCAGTGAGCTGCCTGTCACACCAGTCTGGCACGTAGCTTGGGCACTGCAGAGCACTAGTTCCTGCTGATAATGAAAAAATGCCTTCCCAGTGGTCACAAGCAGCTTGCCTCTGTAGATCCTCTGGGTCTGATAAAAGTTATAAAAGCATTTATCTCAGCATGGACACCAGCTTCAGCTTCTGCCTTCTATCTTGCTGCCTATTTTTACCAAACAGATAGGAATTTTATTTCTGTAAGATTTTCCTTCACTACTGAGACTAACTAGAGTTTCTGGGGCTAGAAAGACTGTCAAACACACAGCGTGATCACATAATCCTCACTTCTGATAAATATCTGAGGGATATAAAATGCTGGTTTGTAGCTTTTTAGTAGTGTCTTTACATTGAAAATGTAACCAAGAGTCACTTTAATATTAAAGATTTTCCCTTAACAAGTTATATTTCTTACTGGTTTTTAGGAAAAAACCAGAATATTGGAAGGAAGAGAATTAATCAAAAAACAGGAAAAAATCTTAAAGGTATGACATCTTATTGCATATAACAGTATTTGCTCTTTCTTCCTTTAGACCATCACCATTCTAGAATATTTTTTATAGAGGTAAGTACAAGAGCATCAGATTGAGATGTAATAGAGTCAAATCCAGCACAGGCAAGAGTGTGGAGAGTAGGCTGGCCATTAGTCTCCAGGATACAAAAATAATGCGACACTGAGAAGTTTTGGGTCTAGAAGTTTTTCAGACCATAGTCTGCAAACCAGCAAGAGTGTTTCTAAAACAACTAACCTTGTATTATTGGGAACATAAGTCATCCAGAAAGTTACTGCAATATAAAACTAATACCAGGAGGGTAGATTCCTGTAGATTTCTATCAGACCAAATCTGAGAGAGCAGGATATAATATCTGCAAGGGCAGCACTGGTGCTGATCTCATGCTAATAAGCCCTGACTTGACTTTTATTGCACAGCAGAATGATGGACTAATACTAAGATTGTTTGCTTTTCCTTTGAACTTTTAAGGACATGCAGATAAAAATAAATCACTTGCACAAGCAGCTCAAGCGCCCTGAACTAATTGAGTTGTAAGTATTAGCAATGCCCTCTATTCTGTGTTTCTTTTTGACAGTATCCACAATGTTTCCATATCTTCCATATGTGAAGCACATGCTATTGATTCTCAGTTAATATGGTTTATGCAACATCAAACAAGCACCTCATATTTATGTAGAATAGCTTCTTTTTTCTGTCACATAATCACCCAACCACAGAAATATAAATGACATTTAGATTTGGAAAGTCCCATCTCATTTTTCAGCAGATTCCAGGAGTAGCTTATCTTTTACTCAGTAGACTAAAGTTGTAGGGCATATCCCAGATATTAATTTCAATTATCTTTCCTAATAACCTGTAAGGGGTTCATAGCATTACTTCGCAGAGTAAGAAGCAAAAGCAGCAGCCTGAGCAACAGCAGCAAAGCCTGCAGCTACATGCTTATTTTCAGAGCAAGTGCTCTCTCTTCATGGCCAGAGCTCAAGTGACACTTAAACCATGCTCCCCCTTCACCTCACCACTAGACTGTCGTTTCCTTGAAGTAACAAGGTTATGCAGGATTTCTGAATTTCAAAACACCACATCTATGTCCAGAGCCCAGCAGTAGGCTTCTCACTCTGACTCTCCCCTTTCCCAACTGCACTGCAATGCAGAAATCCTCCAACTCCACAGAGCAGGAGTGGTTAAGTATTCCTTCTAGCAATCATGCCCAAATTAAGCTCCAAGTAAAATGTGCCAGCAGGAACTATGAGACCAGTTTAAAAGCTCCCCTTTCAGTTCTCTAAAGTGGTTTGAGATTAAATTTTGTTCTCTGTGTTTTGCAGAGAAGAGCTGTGCAATGATTTTATGTATGCACTGCATTAACTGTAAGAACAGAGGCTGAATTATAATACAAAGTTTAAAACAGCAAGCATTTTGAAGTAAATCTACTGCTTGCAATAGTACAGCTATCCCCACACCTAAAGGGCACGACAGATCTATTTTAATTACTGTGGTGCTTCCAGCAGGCTAAGTCATCAGAGAAGACAATACCAGACCTTCCCACCACAGTAGCACATTTGCTGGGGGACATCCAGTAATACTAATGCTTCCCAGCAATAAAACAATCTAAATAATGTTAGCTCTATGCTGTTGATATTCTCTTACCACTGTGTAGCAACTTCAGGATTGCTTAGTTTTGCCTGATATTCAAGATGGATGAACCCATGAATTCAGTTGTTCCATGCAGTAATTCCTATGAAAGTGGACCAAGTAAAAAGGGTACCCAAATTAGGTGCTTACCAACACACGAGAAGGTACAATACCCCACCACAAGAAGTTTGAGGCTCTCTGTAGATGGTTGGGTAATGTGCAGCAGAGGGATGTATAACATAGCTGCCCTGAAATGATTGTGATGGAAACCCTTCTCTTTATTTTTGCTAGAGGAAAAAACTCAAGGGAATTGCAGATTCCAATAAAAGCCTTGGGAACAGGAAACAGGTAAAAGGAGGAGAAGATGAAAAAGAATGCACAAGATAAAGGCATATGCTTTCGTGGAAGAGGGAGTTTGAGCAGCCTGGCAGTAAAAGCTGGCAAGAAACAAAATCCTGATCTTGTTAAGACAGTCAAGTGATAATCAGTGCTTGGTCACAAAATTCAGTGTGTACCTCTCATTGCCCTTGCTGTTGCTCCTGACGGCTGACTGCATTTTGGGATCCTTATTTGTTCTCCAGTGCCTAGGGAGCTGCTGGAGACAGATGCTTTTTGAAAGCTGCTCTTGAGGTCCTTGCTCCTGCCCAGTCAAAGCAAAATAGAGGTTCAACACAAAACATAGCAACATGTACTTTTAGAGAGAAGAAACCAAAGCATGTTCAGTCTAGTAAGATCCGATTTAAGATTAAGGGAATTGGGAAGGAGGGAGAAATTAAATATTTCTTACAAAGTTCTCAAAGGAACTGCTTGGCTTTGCCATCAATCTAGTCTTTACCTTTTATGCTGCTGCTGTGAGATACTTTTTTAATGTGATTGCCTTTTAATGGGAAGCAGCAAGAAACTCTTCTCCACAACCAAGGCATCTGTCAGGTCGCAGCTCCTCCTCATGATGTAGTTTTATCTTTTTTGTTAATGAGCACTGGCAATGAACTGAGTTAGATGCATTCTCTGTTGATGGTTTTTTTTTTTTTTCCACAGTCAAAAAAGAGAGAAGGTCTACAACTGCCCCAGCTCTCCCACCCAGAAGACAGCTATGGTGAAACGGGTAAAAGAAAACTTCATTTCTCTTCTTACACTTGCGCTTGCAGGGCACACTCCACCTCTCTGTTTCAAGCAGGAAACCTCTTTGTTTCATTAGATTAATTCTTGAGTTTTTCAGCCCCAGTGGTTCCTTGCATCACTCAATTCCTGTGTCTCAGGGTTCTCCACTTCTTGCTCAGTTTTGTTAGTGTGCAAACTCTTATAAATTGTTCAATATTTGTTGTCCTAGAAGTCAGAAAACTGATTTTCAAAGTGATTAATGTCTTTTCTTTCCCTTTCTAGACCCAGAAATCCGGCCACCAAAAAAATTTCTGCGTTTCTCTTGGGTAGGTAGAATGTTCTCTTTGCATGCACACTAAGTTAATTACATGTGGAGCACCATGGAGATAAGATCATTCTGACTAGTGCTGGAACATCACGGGAGAAAAAGTGCAAGCAAAAAAGAGAAATGTGCTGCAAGTGTAGAGTGGTGTGTATGCAATCTTAGGGAATCAGCAGGTTGAAGTAATCTGGGTGCAAACACTGTTCTGGCCTCAGGTACATTTCCTTATGAATCTGCTCACCTGTCACCTCTGAGAAAGCAGCAATTTTGTGCACGCTGGCAAATGTGTCCTTCTTCCCTTCTCCTGAAGAAGAAAGGGAGGAAGGCTGAAAGTTTAACCTCCTGTTTTGCTACCCCTGGGTGCTCCAGTATCAGCCCCTCATCAAACCACTTCTCTGCCATACTCCCCTCACCTGAAGTATACTGTTGGTTGCTGTTGGACTTTCACCTGCCTGGACCAAAGTAATGTGGACTTCTTGAGCCCCAGAGGAAGTGATGGCATTTCTTTTATCCTCTAATTTTGGCTGAAGGTTTGAGGAAAAAAAGATATTTATGAGTGAATTCTTCAGTTAGCCACTATTTGGTGATGGAACAGCTGTTTCTGAAGTTATTGACAGATTATCTGGTGAAGGCTGATGGTGTGAGAGTCATCAACTGTTGCTCATTTTCTTCGTCCCTATCCACTAGCACTGGCCAGAGTGTCTCCCAAGACATGTTGTCCTTTCTACTACTTGCAGTGCCTTTGTAAAGGCAAAGTAACCTTCAGTTTCCTTCCATATGGGAGGAAGCTGGAAGATGGATCTTCCAGACAGATGTTTTCCATAAAATGGATCAATTGGTTTTTTCCTTCCTGAGGAGAGAGAAGTCTTTTTTCACTGTTGCACAGTCAAGCACAATTAGCGAGTTTTTATGGCTTTTTTAAAATTTGTGGAGCTTCATTTCCATTTAAATTCGAGCATTTTCACATCAGGAAGATGTTCCTGCCAACATGGAGCATTCACCTGTGGGAATAGTATTCCAAAAGGAGCACATAAAAGCACTGCAGGGTTTGTCAGAACAGAACAATGGAGAAGTGGTGTGGACCAAGAGCACTGACAGGACTAACAATGATCTCAGGCAAATTCCTTCCCTTCAGGGTTCAGATGCCCACCTGTAAAGTGATGATAGTATTCAATTTCTCTGGTTCTGTGTCCTTATGTGTTTACACCACAAAACCTTTGGTGGCAAGAGCCATTGTTGAGTGTTCAACTCTTGCCAAGGATGGACAACAAGAAGCACGAAGGAGGGATTCTGCTTTGACCAGGGAAAAAAATTACAAGATTATATGCTCTGATACTTTCTAATATTAATAGAGCTTTTTTACAGTGTCTGTAATTTTTTATTTTTTGCATTTATCTTTCTCTCTTGTTGCAGGAACTCTGTGTGGCTGTTTGTCAGGTACTTACTGTGCTATGCCTGCTTGTACTTAACGCTACTCTTGGTTTATAAACACCTACCTGATCGTATCTGGGCATACCAGCTGGACATACCAGACATTTTCTATCCTCAGCCATGGATACACTGAGTCTAGAACATTTTAGACTCCAGGCTGGATTTCTGTAGGGTTGCTGTTTTGCTTCTGGGAAGACCAGCACTTTAAAATAAAGCATCCATAAATGCTAAAAACACATGATAATACTTCTGTGAGAAATTAATTAGCTCCTCCTCAGAAGAAACTAAAGCCCATGTATCTCAGCAAGAATGAGCATGCTCAAGAGCATTTAGCTGTTTGCTGTAAGAGGTGGGTCTGAGATGCAAAATTTGCTTCAACATCCACATTCCGATCTACGCCCCAAATCCCTGAATGTCCCGTCCCCATCACCCCAGGGATGAGTGTAGCAAATCTGTAATTAAATCTAAATAGGATCTTCTGCTAGTGCAACTGGAAATGACCCCATTATCAGTAGGGCAGTGATAACTTAAAGGAGTTGAAACTTTGTCTTAAAAAATGCCTGGTGGCCAACTCAGGCCCAGTCAGTTCTGTGGGTCTGCATGTCAGTCAGCCACCTTGCTGCCTAATGACAGGAGCTCTGCAAATAGCCTCTCTTGTGCACACAGAGCAATCCTGATGCACACCCACAGCGAGCCCCTCATGAAGAATGTGAAGTTTACCTTTTGATCACAACACAGGGATTACCTGCAGGCTCTGTCAAGCCCAGTTTTACCTTGGAGGAACCTATCATGCACAGATCACTAGTCTGACAGGGTGTAGATTTCAGACATCCTGCATAGGCAGAGGTCATCAATATGTCTTCTGTGTGCTTTACTGAGCAGTCAAGTCTTCCCCACTCACCTCAGCACACAAGAAACCCTGACTGAGCTCTCACTGGCCCCACAGAACAGCTCTTTGTGGATGCCTAAGAAGGCTTCAGTGCAACCTGCCTTCTGGGCTTGGCTGTCCTGAGAGCCCTCCATGTCCTCATTTTCTACCTTCCACAAGGGCACTGTGCTCCCTTTGTCTGAACAATTTTTGGAAGTAGACTGTCTGTGATCATGATGGAAAACATGCTACCTCACAATGTCACACACAAGTGTTAAAGGACACCTAGATTCCTTGCCCCAGTTGCAAATTTCTGTGCCTCATCTCCGAAAGGAGACCAGGATGGTTTCCATACAGAGTCCATGTCTACTCCTGAGCTTAAAAAATGTATCCCAGTGCTTCACCAACTATAATCTGTTATCTGCATTTCTAAGTCTTGCAGACATTATATTTTTTCCTGGGTTTTTCAAATTCACTGCCCATTGGCCCTGCCTGGTTTTTGCTGATCATGCTACAATGAATTAGAGCTGTAGAAAAGCAAAATAACCCAGACAATTGTTCTAACTTCCTTCTCTTGTTATCTTCTGCTCTGGATATTTTTGCTCTTTTTCAAAGCCTAGGAAGAGCTTTAAAACTATTATCTTACGACACAGTACCTCACAAGGGTGTCTTGTCACATACCCAGTTGTTTTCCATGGTAAAGGACAGGCAATGCATGAATGCATCACCTGATGGAGACAGTAGCCTAAACAATCAAAGCTGGGAGAGCAAACCCACATGAAACATCTATGACTGAAGGAAAGTGTGCTGAGATCAAAATGTCCTGTTTCTATGTAGAAAATGAGGTTTTCAAATTAGAAAAATAAAATTCATTAAAACCATGAAGAGGGGATGGCACAGTTGAAGGATGTCCTCCTTATGAGACAGAACATTTGTAGGTATTAATAGAAAAACTCTTGGCATATTACAAACAACTGTGCAAACCTGCAAAAGTATCATCCAAGTGATGTGAGATGTTACATGGTACAGCTCCAGCTGCTGCCTGCTTCCCTGCATCCAGCTCAGGGCACACTTCTCACACTGGCACTCCACATCCAACTCCCCACACTGCTTGTGAGACTGGGCTCATGTAGCCCAGGGGAAAATTTGGAAGTGTGCTCCAAGATGAACATCTCTGCTTACTGCTCTGTCTCCATTAAAAAAAAAAAAAAAGAAAAGGGAAAAAAAAGAAAAATCCTAAGCCATCTCCATTATTCCTTGTAATTACCACAACATACAGGTTGTGATCCTTGTGACAGGAGACTTTTTAGCAGAAAAAAGTGTATTGGGGAGTGATTTTAGTACTGTTGGTCAGCTCTGTAAGTGTAAATTTTTGTGAACATCTTGACCATTGAGATGAAGCAGTGTGCCACTTGATGGTGGCACAAAAGAAAAAAACCTGATTGGACAGCCCAGTTTACAGCCATGCCTGGTGGAGTGGGTGGGGAGCTGCTCTAGGAAGGCATGTGAGGGCAACAGGAGGTGTTATGGAGAGACCAGCATCTGTTTGCTGCATAAAGGCAAAGCAATTTCCCTGTCTTGTCAGCTGACAGCTCCTCCTCTTCCCCCTCACTCTAGGCAGGAGGAAGGGCACTTTCAGCCCCCTGGTGATGTGCAAGAGAGAGCCTTGCAGGGAGCTGCAGTGGAAATGACAGCAAAGGTGCTGCTGGGAGCAGCCTGCAGTCTGTCAAACCCCAGCATCCAGACGTGGATGCATTGCCAAACACATACTGTGCAAGACTTAAAAAGGGAGACAATATCACTGCTTATCTGCTTGCTTCTTTTGCACATCCTAAATTTTGCTATTTTTTAGTTGCTATTCAGTTTATATGCCCCAGGCAGACTGTGTTCAGTGAAGTTTGATTGTGGAATTGTGATTGTGGAATTGTGATGTGAGAAATCTGAATTGCTACAGATTTCAGTGTCTCATTTTTCCCAGTTGGGTTTATCTGACCAGTACCCTCTCCTCTTATGGGACTGGATTAAATCATTACATATGAAAAAGAATTTAATTAACTTCCATGTCAGCTCTTCACTCCTCTCTCCCATAATTTCAGGAGGGAAACTGTCCAAGTTTTGATTGTATGCAATAGTTTTCTCATGCAGCTTTTCATATTTTGAGCTGATGAAAGGTGTTGTTTTGGCTGTAGCTGAGTCCCTCCTCATCCTCCACAGAGAAGAGGGAATCCTCAGGACAGGACAGTAGGTCCCTCCATCAGACCGATCAAGTTGGTGGCTTAGAGTGGTCTTGCTGCAGCTAATCCAAGTTTTCTTGCATCTGTCCTGATTTACTGGATCTTCCAGGAATGCCTAATTGTCTGCAGCATGGAGAGCTGTCATTTTATATATTATCACTTTAATGCTGGACAGGATTTTCAGTTGAGCTCCCTCTGGGGTAAGTCTGCTTCCCTTGGTGTCAGAAATAGCTTTGTTTCAAGGGCTCTGCAGTATCACCTGTGTCTCCAGCATGCTCTGGGGGTTTGGCATCACTGATGTTTCTATTTCCATTCTAAGGTTTTGTGTCCTCTCCACTTCTTCCCTGCTTAGGTGGAGAAAAGATGGTTGCTGAAATCTGACCGCAGTATCTTGAGGAACTGTGTGGACATTTTGGTTCTGACTGACTTGCTTGAGAAATCCTTCAAAAATTCTGTTTCTCTCTGAACCAGGAGAAGTTTTTTAAGGAGCGTGGGGGTTTATAACTCTGAAACACAATATTGCTGAATACTCACAGTCTGTCATGCTAGTGCCTGGAGGAGTGAAGAAAAGGTACCAGTCTAACTGGGCACACTGCAAAACAGGGATGCAGAGGTACATCTTACCATTTACATTCTCTGGGAGAACCTTTCTTCACTGTTGCAATCTCTGACTCTAAGGCAGCTTGCTGTTGCTCTAGACAGGTTTTAAAAACTTCTAATGCATTGAAATTCATCACCCTAGGCAAGTAAATGTGTAGCTCATATGCTTGCATAACCTGTTCCCTGGCACAACACTGCCTCACCAAATAACAGCCTTGATATTGTGCATCCCACAAAGGACTGAGTGAGCTGGATGCAAAAAGGTTTAGGTGGATGCACGTCTGAAAGCCTGAATAAGTAGTTGTAAGAGGAATCTCTTGAAGGTTACTAAATAGTCAAACTGCATTAGGCTCTGGAAATCCTCTGAATGTAAAATAGGTGAAGGTGGGAATAGCGCTCAGGAGATATGCCATATATATCTTTGTCCTTTTCCATATTTTCCCTGGATGTCTGACTGTGGACACCATTCTTACACATTCCTCATATTAGACATATTCATCAACCTGGTCCTGACAAAATTAAACACATTTCCTTTTGACCCCAAAAAATTCAGGTCCTAGAGAAAAAAATAAATAGCAGTGTATGTGTGGGAATGGGGGGAAATAGGACAAATCAAGAAAAATGAAAGCCTAGTACTCAAAATGAAAGTTGTTTGGGTCTGCCTAGCACTACTGGTCTGAAAGGGAAGAATAGGGTCTGACTGTGGTTTTATGTAGTGAGAACAGTCACAGGGGATGGATCACCAAACAGGAGTGTATAAGCTACCCTCTGGAAGAGAAAATAAATCCTCAGAATCAACAAAGGTCCGGAGCAGGGCCTGCAACAACTGCAATGATGCAGCAGCAGGACACTGCTCAGCCTTACTGGGAGGTGCTGCTTGTCAGCCCCAAGAGGGCTTTGGGAAGCCCTTTCCTGACCTCTGAGGGTGGCTCACACACACTGCCAGGGGTATCTGTGTAAGCAGTGGCAGCCTCACCAGAGCTCCTTTTGCTCTATCTTGGAGCATTAGCAATGGCAGACAAACCAAGGTGTCCATTGGGACAGAGGAGTAGTCAGCAAATGAGCCTGCTGACAGGTCATCTGCAGGTAAAGTGGCATTTCCATTTATTAGGGTGTGTCTAAGCAGTTATGCTGACGGCCTCTGGTTCAGACATTCACATCTGTTCTCTGTAGTGGTGCCTGTACACCAGTCCTTCCTGGGGGAATCCTGGGCAGCAGCGATTCAGCAGCCATTCACTGGGGTCTTGTACAGTCTTGTGCTGGTGGGCAGGCTCAGCTATCCAGAGAGAAGAGGGAGAGGATAGGTCTGGATGGAACACCCTTGATGGCAGTGGGTGACAGGTCTAGGCATTTGCAGGTATTATCTGAGTTACCGGCTAGAGGCTACAAGAGTTAATGCCAATGATTTCCATATCAAAGGGCTTTCTGAATGAGTACCGGAACAGACAATTCCCTCTTGAGTTTTGGGTGCTTTTCCCCCCCACCTTTTTTCTTTCCAAAAATCAGAAGGAGTAATAGCTTAATCTTTTAAAAGAAGCCTTGATAAGGCAAAAATCTGGCTCTGGAGTGAGGTTTATAACACATCCATAGACCGACAACCTTAAGAAAGCAAGAAACCTTAGCAACCTTTAGAAAGCAAGAAACATGTAGGTTCAGAAAAAGAAGAAGATTAAATAATTTCTGTCCTTTTCATGGAAAAAAGTGTCAAATGTCTGTGTATTAATGTATCGGTTAAAAGTCTATAGAGAAGAGAACTATACTTTAAAGTCTGAGCCACACCATCTGGTTGTCTCCCTGCTCAGTGCCCTAAGCATATGGCCAGAGAGAGCATATTTCCTCTTCCCTTCTCTCCTGTCTCCTTTTTTATTCTGCCTAGCCTCATTACCTTAGATTTCCTTACACTGAATTTATATGCATAAACCATTCTTTTGCCTCCTGTCTTAATATAGTGGCATGATTCTGAACATCATTTAGGCTGGACTGGCAACTCCACATTTTGCTTTGTCAGAAAAATTATTCACATTAATGCCTATTCATTTCCCTAAATCATGATATACAGGGAAGCAAATTGATCCTAAGGATGTTCTTTGTGTCACATTACTGCCTCTTTCTTGTCACCAAAGACTGTTTTCATGTCAATTCACTCTTCTGTTTTCAAACTCCCATGTTCAGAGAATTGCGGTGATAAGGTAAAGCTGTTATCTGCTGATAAAAATGTCTTTGAGTGTTTATGTGCTATAGATTTTTTTAACTAGGTGCCTCTTCACTTGAGTGAAACTCCTTGAATAAAACCTTTTTCATGCTAAATAACTTGAAAAGCACTCTGAAGAGCATATTTTTTGCTAAAACTTGGTTAGTTGTGTTGGCCTTCAGGTGCGGATCCCTAGTGGATGTATTTTCTCTGTCTTATGTATATAAATTAACTTTAGCAAGAAGAAGCTATGGCTTCACCCATCCTTGCCTCTGGGCAGTCTGACTGCAGTGGTGTTTTTCTGTCTGTGGAAAACACCTCAGGTTGCAAAGAAATGAAAGTCCAGCTCTCTGATTTTTGTGATGGTTGTAGTGACGAAAATATGGCCAGCACTGTACCATATGTACTTCTATTGAACTCCTGCCTGAACTTATATTCTGCAAATACCTCACCTAGCACCAGATTTGGTTAATATTTCTGCCTCCCTAGAGCCATTCCATCTAGGTTTGTGTCCAAATCTTGAGGCACCACAGCCTCAAGGTATTTTTCCAATGCAGGTCTGCTGGGCATTGCTCATGGCTGTTTCCACACACACTGCAGAATTAATGCCCACAGAGACGTATCAGTGCAGGGCTACTACCAGATTGTTCTGTTTCTGTGGAAAGCAGTCCATTTGCAAGGAGACAGCCAGGTCCTACATAACCATCCCTTCAGCAGAAATTGAACATTCTCAGTTCTCTTTCTAGATATGATGATGGTTCTTGAGGGAAACAAAAAGGGCTTTCTTTGTATAGCTCATTGTAGCCTTTAGTACCATGATTTGTCCAAAATCAGGGACAGAATCAAGATCATTGTTTTTGCTCCAAGGGAGTTGCTGTGGTGGTATCCCAGTTTTTAGTGTTAACCAACACAGCCCACAGAAATCAACAGTGCAGAGAAAGAGATGTGCCAATGTCCTTAACAGAACTTCTTAATAAAAGGATGTTTAACCTTGTTTGACTTATCGAGATGCAGCAAGGTTTCATAAAATAACAAATACATCAACATATGATAGGGACTTGATGTTTTCATTTGAGTTCCACTGGTGACAGAATCAGACAGTACCAATTTGGAAGAGAAATAAACCAACTTAGCTTGGAAAGAAACTAGAATACAACTGCTCAGTAGGAACTCTATGGAGACAGCCTACAACTTTCAGGGATAAGAGCAATTTTGCTGCCTTTCACCAGCAGAGTATGGAAAGCTGAATGCTACTGGGAAACTATGGACTCTAGTACATAATACATGTGGAGTGTTTTGCACCCAGTACAGAACAGCATGACCAACATATCAGCCAGGAATATTTTATCTCCCTAGTATGGGAAATGCTGCGTTAAATACAACTATTAAAATTGATTATTTGAAGGAAAGATGGTGTTTAGGTCTGGGCTTTGGCTTGACATTTGGAGTATGTTGAGAGTTTTTCCTAGCTCTGCCTAAGGCCATGGGGGAAGCATTTAGTATCTGACAGATTCAGCTTCATATCTATAAAATTCAGACCCTAATTATTTGCTCTGCTCTTTCTTTTGAAGTAGGCAGAATTATCCAAGCCCAGTATGCCCTGGTCCACAAAAGAATCACTGTGTATTTGAGGAGTGCCCAACATGACTGCACCCCAGCAGAGGGATGTCTGTCTGTAGAGAAGCAGAGTGACCTCTATAGGTCACTTAACTCCACCAGCTGCCCAGGGATGGCAAAATGCTTGCCAGAGGCGGTCCTCCCTCCCTGAGCATCCCAGTGAGCAAGTGAGGCTCCAACAAAAGACCAAAGTCACGAAAAACACAGCAGATGTGAAATGCCTTCACTTCAGTCGATTTTGTAAATTGCTTCTCCTTCAGTGGCCTGGGTAAATATCTTTCTTTTTATGTTGAAAAATTATTAACTGTGTTGTGAGTTGCCATGGATGCGGCACTTGGTTTATTGCGGACTGTGCCTCTTACTGTGCTGGACCTCATTCTGGGCACTCTCCTGGGCTTATAAATATTGGGTAAATTGGCCCACTTTTTCTTGAAAGGCACAGGCAAAATCACCACTAATTTAGAGGGATAGGCTCAGGCCCATTATATTTTCTTACTTTTTTTATAACATCGATCACCTCTGTTCTGACAGCCCCCTATTCTGCCTAGCAAGTCAGGTTTCCACTCAGGTGCAAATAAATCTGAAAAAACAATAAAAGAAAAAAACAAGCATTTTCCTCTATAAGCCAGGAGGTTGTTTATTCCAACCCTGGGAATGGTTTTGCTTGGGACTCCATGGCAAGTGTTCTCATGAGTACACAAAAAATTGTAGAAACTGTAGAGAACTGCCTCTGCATTGCAGCAAGGTATTTGAAGAAATCAAAGTGATCTGCATATAGTATGTTGTTTAGCTGCAGTAGTTTTCCAGTCGGCCACAGTGTCAGGGACTAAGTGGATGGTGCTGACAGATAAACGTTTGAGAATTGCTTGGACTGACTATAGCTGCAATTACTGTAATGAGATGAAATTTGTCTTTGGCCTTCTCAGAAGTTATTTCCAAAAAAATGGATAGTGATAGGGTCTAAATCTTCAAAGCCAGTCAGCAATATTGCAAAAAATACTATGGAAATTTCCTTGTACTCAGTTGTTTGTTCTTCCTCTGCTCTAAACCATTATCTTTCTTTTCAGAGGAAGGAATACTGCAGAGGCACAGACGTCAATATAAATAATTTTTTCTCTACAGTTAAATCTTTAGCATTTCTTCAGTGCTTATAAAAAAAACCCCAAAACTCAACAACAAACAAACAAGATTCTCAACATTTAAGGGCCACTTTTGAATTTGAATTTTCTGACCTCTGATGCTAACCATCAGATTTTAACCTTTCTCTTTATCCACCTGTTTAATTCAAGCCATGCAAGGGCATCCTGGATTGCCATGGAGCAGAGTCTCACCAGAGCAGGACCTACACTGCAAGATGCCCTACACTCAAAGAGCCTGGGGCAGCTTTCCTGCAGGCTTGCTCCTTTGTATTTTATAAGGTGGTGTGTGATACTTGCAGTGGTAAAAACTTCCCAGTAAATTTCCTTGTTTTCTGAAAATCTTTGAAGTTGTCTGCAGTTGTGCCCCTCCTCCCGTTTAAATGACTTGCATGTAAAATGAGATATCTAAAGCAGAGGACAGGGAAATATAGTGACTTGTCCAAAGTTACTTTAAATAGTATTCTTTTAAAAGCTATCCATCATTATTATTAGTTATACTATGCTGACAGCTTTCACTCATTTTAAACAAAGAGAAGAGAATATGAAATTTCAATCCTCCTCCCTTAGGACTTGTTGCATCCCCCTCACTCACCCTAATGTTGGTAACTCTGACTCAGGACAACATAAGTAAAGAGAGAATTAGATCCACAGCTACCTTCCCTGAATGGACAAACAACCCAGCTCCTAACTGGGCTGGTCAGAAGGAGAAACTCTTTGGTTTGCCAGGTTGATTAAACTGCTTTCCCTTTCCTCCCTGCTTGCTGTATTCATCTTACACCTCCAGCCCAGAGTGTACTTCTGTGTCCCAAGGCTCGGCCCCAGTCTCAGCTGGCACAAAGAAATAAGCAGGGATGTGACAAAAGTTGGCTGAGAGGACTTGAGATAAGAATACATTGTATGCAGGGCCAGCACATGATTCTCAAAGGACCTATAAAGGTTAGGGTTTTGGTTTGTCTTTTGTCTGCAGCCACCCAGGTTTGTGGCCTTGCTTCATAATATTGCCCTGCTAAAGTGGTCACTGTCCTGATACTGGGATATTTATATTTCATCTTAGTAAATGCCAACAAGTGCCTATGCCCTGTCCCATTCTGTGCCCTGCAGAGTGTCTCAGATCCAGCAGGATGCCCTTCACAAGAGTCAGGACAGGAGTACTGGCTTCATGGCTTCATGCAATTAGAGACTTAACCCTCCAGATCCCCTTAATTCTTTTTTTTCCCCCAGACATGATGCCCTTGCAAAGGCACATTTCCAACTGGAAGCCAGTTCTCTGGGACACAGAGAAATCGAGCGACTGGTACTCAGGTCTGCTCCTTGCTTCTTGGCCTGCTCATGCAAAAATAAATCATCTGCAAACTGAGGTCTTTTTATCCTCGACTGACTGAAATTTTTTTCAATAGTTGTAGAAAATAAGGGCAGAGGGGAAGCAAATTCTGGAAGAGAACAGCAACAGCACACAAAGGACGTTCTCAGTATTAGTGGACTGTACTGGACGCAAGGTGATTGGAAATAATGTAGGGCAAGTGCCACTTGATGAAAAATGGTATGGGTTTGACTTTAAATAAGATTTCATAAATCCTGGCTTTGAGAAGCAAGAGAAGAGGAGGAGAATGAATCATTCCAAGCAATTTCAGAGTAGTTTACATAGTCTGACACTTTATGTCAAGCCACCCAGCTCTCCTATTTTTAGTACAACTAGAGATGGGTCCGAAATGTGAGGATTAGAGGTAATACTTCTCAGCATTTGCAGTTCTTACGATAGAGATTTTTGGCTCAACTGTCAGCAAAGATTTGTAGAGATTGGAAGAAAAATTTTTTTCCAAGTTTCAGGTTGCATTGTGTTTCAAAGCTTTGGTTCAGGAATGTTTTGGCAAATCAAAACCAGAAGTATTTGAATGGTGAGAACAACAAAGGAAATAAAGATTTCAACCTGGTGAGAGGTTTGCTGTTATTAGTTAAAATGCTTTATCATGGTTGAGGCAAGCATATGAAGTCCAGGGTAAAGAAGCAACTAGCACTGTTATTCTTATTTCATAATTAACATATACAGCAGCTACAGTTAGTAACACTGAATTTTTGGAAGAATGGAAGAATTTTAATAAGTAATATCAGTTTGTAAGATACAATTTAATTTTAGTTTTTTAAAGATTCGGGTGCTCAAATTCTTATCACTTCTTCTTGCATTTACTTGTATTTGGAGGGGGATTTCAAATATATCAGGTAATATTTATTTTTTCATCAGTAAGCAAATATCATGTCTGATATCTATGACTGTTATATCTATGAGGGGAAAATATTTTACCTATAAAAATATTAAAAATACCTCTGTAAAAATACAGAGAACTCTGTATGCAAAGACTAATTTTAGGAGAAAGAAGTTTTGCTTCTTTCCCACAGACTGTACATGGGCTTGTTTTCCCATGGTTTGTTTGGCGTTTTGTAATGCTCTGATGGATGATTTTTGACAGCGTAAAATAAAGGCTGGTGTTCCTGACATTAAGGCAATTTGTGTCAGCCAAAGATTCTGCCTCATGGCATTCTCTGTTCCACTTGCTGTGCCAAGGTGGCACAGCACAAGCACTGTCCCAGGCACTTGCCTTGGGGCAGTGTAAAAGGTGCTCACCCTTTCAAGCTTTTCCCAAGCACCCATATTTATGTTAGCCATGGAAAGCCAGGCTGCTCTTGCACTCGCTGCAGGGAGCAGTACAAGCACAGGGCAGCAGCTGCCCTGGAGCCCATGAGCCCAAAGGACTGGCTTTCCTCTCCATGTTACACTAGAAAAGGTGACTTATGGGGCAAGATAATCTCGTGGTATTTCTTGAGAAAACCATCAAAAAATTGATTGTTTCCTGTAAGGCTTTCATTCAAATAATTCTGCAGCAATTTCAAGTAAAACCAAAGCCACTCTAATACTGACTTGATTAGATGATTTCACTTCAATGAAACTATACCATTACCAAGCCCATGTGTCAGAGCTTCTTAAGTTCATGCCCACAAAGTGAAGAAAAAGATCAAATTAATTTAAGTTAATGCATTACAAGTTGAACATATGCATGTGTGAAATAAGAGAGGAAAACAAAAGCAGGGGAAGCTACTTTAAATTCTAGTTTCTGGTTTTGTCTGAGAGTCACAGGATCTTGTACATTCATATATCTGAAAGAGCAGAGACCTCTTTTCCACGGTATTTTGGCTTTGGATGGTTAATAAAGGGAAGGGATTATTTTGTCTTGGGAGGAGGAATCTATTTTTTGGCATTCTGTGAGGCACAGGAGATTTTAACAAGAATTTTCCCATTAAAAATCAATAGACATGAGAATCTTTCTAGCACACAGAGGAAAGGTAGATGAAATAAACATATTCTTCACTCCTTATTCATCCATTTTTAGACAGTTGAGTTTCCCATTGAACAGGCAGTACTGGATTCATATGGGGTGTTGTACAGCACATTAAAAAAATCAAATATTTTAACAATATATATTTTTTCTTTTTTTAAAAAATTAACTTCTTCCAGGGCAGTTTTTCAGCAGAACACTGGAACTCTCAAATGCTTTTTCTGCCAAGCTGCTTTCCATCTGGGTGGCCCCTGGGATTCATGAGGAGATGGTATAAGTAGAAGGAGCTGCTTCCTTCTCTGACACCAAGCACAGGCACCAGTAACACCATCATCCACCTCTAGCAACTCTTCCCTTGACGTGCCACACTGTCCAACAACTCGCTCACCTCAATGTTTCACTTTGATTAGTCCCATTCAAAATTGAATGAGCTGTGCTGAGGATACATTTCCCTGGGGATGTCTCCTACAAGGCAGCATGGAAAAATTTGTGCTAAAATTGACTCTCTGCTTTTTTACACTGCCCCAAGGCTACCCCAGCAAACTTCTCACAGAGAAGCAATAGCTAACTTTAGTTTCACACTGTAAAATTCTCCCCTTTGGTAAGTGACAGCACAGCCCTCATATTCTTACAGATACTTCGACTGGTAGAGAACTCTAGAACCAAAACAATAATTATGCCTTAGGGATACAAGGGCATCATATGGGGCCCAGAGGAGTTTCATGGTCTCTGTCAAGTGGTAAATGATACACATGTGGACAGTGCTGCCTGCTCTGAGGGACACATCAGCTCCACCTGACCTGGAGGCCAGAACGTGTTTGCTGAAGCAATTGCAGTTAGCAAGGCAGCTTAAACAGTGGGAGACCACATTGCACGATAATAACAGTTGTTACTGTAATTATTAGTAGTTTTTCTCCAGCTGAGCAATGAGAATTGAAATTATTTCTGTCCTTCAGCATCTGCTCTGAGAGGTTTGGTACATTTGACAGCAAAAATCTATTCTTTATTTACCAGTCAAAAGATACTGAGAATGTCAATAGTTAAAACCAATCTTGTAAAACAACCATGAGAGGTCCAAACCTAAAGTAGAAGTATTTTATGCAGTGCTTGCAATCTGAATTCCTGAAACTGAATCTGCTGGCTGATTCTTTTGCTGCCCCACAGTATGGCTCTAATATAAGCATAAGGCTTGACCAATAAAAAGCAGCAGGACATATTCCTTGTCCCTATATATAGGAAAGCCCATGCACTAGCAATCCTGTGGCTGGGGCTTGGCATGCTGAAATAAGTCAGGATAATACAAGGCTATGGTTCCCTCAGTAACTATATTTCAGTCACATGTATACAATAAGACATAAAAGTTACCATGGCATACCAAGATACAAAATGTTATGCGTGCCCAAGGGCCTCTGAGTTATGATTTTTGCAGGAGTTAATTTGGTGCTGTTAGTGGAGTGATTCTTTTAAAGATGCAGTCAAGGTAACATTTTATGTTTAATTTCCCCATTGCCATTCTCTTTGGCCTTGTCAGCTGTAAGAAAAAATCAATGGTGCATAAATCTCTGCTCATGTAACTGGGTAGTAACACTGGGAGATGCACAGTAGGAAGGGCACAGACATGACTGTATCTACTTCCAGCTTCTTCAGGCTTGACAATGTGCTGTCTTAAGGATTTCTGTTTCCTTTCCAGATGCTTAACCACGACCAGTAGAAAGGAACCAATAGAGACTTATGTCTCAAATAGAGACACGTTTCTTATTCACCAGATCTGATCATGGTATTTTCTTTTGTTGCTTGACCATATCATCTTCAAACAGTTTCCTTCCAGAACTCTTCATTCTCTAGCTAAATATTTTCCATACACTAATACTGAAATCCTCTTCAGGTACTGTTATTCGTGATATGGCTTAACAAAGTGTTCCCTCTAGGGGTTTCTGTTGGGAAGAAGAAAACCTAACAATAAAGCAAGAGGAAAGTAATATAACAGGCATTATAGTCCCACATTTGGGATGCCACAGACTGGTTTCTCAGTAAGTGGCAGGACTCTTCTTATTATTCCCTCCCTCCATCCCACTTGACTGTAACTCCAAGTAAGCAGAATCAGGAAAACCAAGCATTGTTTGTGAGAATGTATATCAGTGGCCTTAGAAGTCTTTCTTAATTTAGCCCTTCCGATTAGCTATTTTATACACGACAGATGTACCCGCAGTAGTGACCCAGACATGAGCACATTTCTCAAAAAAGCAAGTTTCATTAGCAGAGACACAACAGATGTGCTGTGAAATTTAGATGCTGAAAAGCAACCCGGATTTGTTGGTAAAGCTCGTGTTTCCAAGTGATAGAAGGGGATAGCAAACCTCCTTTCTGCACCATACAATCCTTCATCTGTCGCTGACCCTGACGACTGGTGTTCTACATATTGCATTTCATGTGCTGAGCCAAACAGCAGTGGGTATGAGTGACTCACAGTACTCCCATGCAGTAGCTGAAACCCAGAGATCTCATAAAACTGAAGATGGAAGCCTGGCTTTTCGTGGACTTCACCTGGGAGAAAATATTGTGGCCTAGTTAAACAGCTGCAGCTATATTTTCCCATGTGATTGTAAAGAAGCATGAGGTTTTGTTTCCAAAAAGGAGCAAGTTCACAGAGATCTACTGGGAGCTGCAAGCACTTGATGTCTTTGGAAAGTAGGTCATTACTATGTTTGTGCCTAATTTGAGGTAGCCAAATCTCTAGCACTGCTCTGATTGCCACAGAAAATAGTGTGCAGCAGAGAGGTGAGATTTTTGAGAATACAAACTAGGTATCCAGACTTATTGTGCTTTCCACTGAATACTGATAGAAAGACTGAACTGCCTTTTATTTTTCTATGAATCTATTTATGCATTCCTCTTACAGAGGTGCCTAAGCATCGCTGCATCCATATTAGAGGAGATAATCTTTATTGTGTTTCTGCTTTGGACACTCTCACAGCCATAGAGAAGGGGAACATTTGTTTTTGTAATGAGAATTTTATTACTTCTTTGCTCTCCTCTGTGCCTCTCCTAGCAAATCATACTCTTGTTATATGAGGTGGCAGGCCATACATGATACAGCACTTTCTCCATGGCTTCACCCCCAGCTCTCCTTCTCAGAAGAAACATTCTTCTGAGAATGGTTCCTCCTCCAACCACATCCCTCCTCTGTCAGCTCCTGCCTGCTCAGCTTCAGGGATTCCTATTATGCAGGAAAATCAAGGCAGTGAAGGACAGAAAGTCCAGAAAGATCTCTCCATGTGGTGGTATAGCATTTCGGAACCAGAGCCTTCAAGTGAACAGGGGAGAAGGGTGAGGAAGATTGTGAATCTTCCAGGGATCCATACCCATCTGTGTGTGAGATGAAGAAATGCACCTTCCTTAACTCGCCACTTGCAGAATGTCTGCACTGGAGCCAGAGAACAAGGCAGACTTCTGGCAGCTCTGATGACCTTTCATCCATCCCAGGCCAGCAGAAATTCCTGCAATATGATGGGTGGGTCACTTCAAACAGCTCTATCCCAAATTACAGAAGCACATCGAACACTATAACAAAGTAAGGGCTTTTCTCAAGATAATGGAGGTACTTTCCCTATCATGGGTAAAGCATGATCACAGTATGAAGAAGCTGCTCCCCTGCCCACTGTGCTCAGTGGAAGCCCAGGTGAGGCATTCAATAGTCTGTGGGGCTAAAAGACTGTCAGTTATCTGCATCCAGAAAGATGAGCTCTGCAATCCAGCCTCACTAATACCCTCAACAGCAGGTGTGTGAACCCAATCAGAGAGTTTGTGCACCTCATTTGCTCATGAGCGATGATGGAAGAGAGGCTGGGAGGCAGCAGACCGAAGAGTTCACCTTTGCCATCGGTTTCTAATGCTGCACTGGCTGCTTGTGTTTGCTTTAAGCTGATGTAGCTGCCATACTGACTGGTAGAACTCTGTGTATTTGCACTATTTTGGATTAGGAAATTGTTTAGGAACAAATAAATCCAATGCCCTGTGGGACTTCATACAGTGATGTTTTTCCGTAGTAAATTATATTTTGCTCAGTGGAATCTGAGCCAAGAAAAAAATGGTTAGCACCAACTTCATTTATCACTGCATATACCCCCAAAAGCTAAAAGTAGCCAACCAACACAAGTTAAAAAATACTGTAAGATGCAAAATTGCCTATTTCATACAGGTTACTTGGTGGGAAGTGTTCCCTCTGGGTCCCTGGAGATGTGTAAAACTAGTGGGTGAGCATGAGGCAGTGTCAAATGAAGGATGGGGACCCACAGGAGAAACCCACAACCTGAGCAAAAAGACAATTGACAGGTGGTTGTCCAAGCAACCACAACCACATAAAACAGGAAGATGTTTGCTAGAAAATCCTGGCACAGTGTCAAATGCTCCTCCCATGTGACACTTTTCCCACTTGCCCATCCATCCATCAGTCTGTCTCCAGGCACGTTCCATGTAAAATTTCTATTTTGCCTGTAATTCACCCCTCCAACCCTCAGTGACCAGCCACCAGTGGCACTGACCTAAATGGGACAGATAGAAGAAGCTGATTTTGGAGGACCAAAGCAAATATTCATCCTGGAATTCAGAAACATTTTGGAAATGTATGTTGAAATGGGACTGGAAGCACTGTGGGTATCTCTGAACAGTAGCCAGTCACTTCTCCAGTAGCCTGCAGCAGGCAGAGTGCTGGCAGTCCTGAAGTGAGTTAGGTGAAAGAGTTGAGTGATCTCTGCTTCACAGTGTGGCTGAGAGAGGTGTGGGTATAAACCTTCAAGTCAGAGACATGGTTTGTGTCAGCCTTTCATCACATAAGAGGAAAGGAGTTCAAGGACATAGGAGACAAAATCAGTGAAAACAACATATTATTCAAGAGCTCACCGCAGCTAGAAGAAAACAGAGAAAGCTGTTTGCTGTCACCCCTCATTAAAATGCAAAGCAATGTCGTTGTGCACTTTGTAAACATGACTATTTCTTCTTTTCTGCTTGTGATCTTCAAACAGATATAAAGCACAGGTATATCAGCTTCCAGAGGGGATACAATCAATACAAAGAATTTTTCCCAAGAAACCACAAAAAAATATATCTTCAGCATAGGTCTTTATGTAGGGAAGTTGGGATGCAAAAAGGGGGGGAATTTAGCTCAAGCACTTATCCTGCACATTTCAGAGAGTACCATGGCTTAAAAATTGTCTGAGCACTCTGCAAAAGACCCCTAACAAGATTCCACATGACATTTATTCACCAGTAAACACACAGCAGCAGAGTCTTCAGGTAACTTTCCTGCTGTTTTATCCTTTCCTGAAAAGCCTTTTTTCCTTCAGTTAAGAAATGTTCCAGCAGAAAATGTTCCTCCAGGTACACTGCCCACTCTTACCACTCTGCCTTCAGCAAGTCTAACCTGCAGTTTGCAATGGGTGATGTCCACCCCTGTCACTGCAGGTTTAGTACAACACCCCTTTGGATCTGCTTATCTAATGATGCCCCATGCAGGGGCAAGAGGCTCTTCATTTCCTTTGGTCCCGCATCTTTTCTCATCTCCTGCTCTGGGTGCTGCTCTGCTGTGCTTTATCTTACTCATATCTTCCTCCAGGTGTCCAGCAGTTTTAATGAGAATGTCCTTTGTAAACTCTGAGAGCCATAGACACTCCCACCGCTCTTAAAAGGACAGCTGAAAGATTGAGCCAGCTTTGGAAAATGTAGTGTCACCTTCTACTTTCAGCATCAGTGACACCATTTAGGAACAGAGCATGACATGTATCCAACCAAGTGGAAGTGGGATGGAGCAAAAATGAGAAATTAATGTAACACATATGGCTTCATTTTCCCTGTAAATCATGTTCAATTTAGGCTATAATGATTTATTCTAAAAGCACATTTAACTCCAATTTGGTTCTATGTAACAGAACAGATGGGGGAAATCCACAAAGCTGTACTTTTCTGCATAAATAAGAATGATTGCATTCATATCCTGACATTTTTTTCCTTTTTCTCCTCTCTGTCCATCCTTGGGTATTTCATTTTTATACTCAAAATAAAATAAATCCACAAATAATTTATGGTCTGAATTTATGTGGTGTTATTTGGGGAAGAGGGGGAGTTTTCAAAATAGCAGGTAGCCATTGCTGTGCAAGGGCAACTTTTCAGCTGTCCCATCCTCTTCCTCTTGCCCTGTATTTATACAGGTTGGTATAGGGTCTACATTGTTTTGAGTTCTGCTTGTGGAGAACACGCGGATCAGTGGAGGGAGAGGGATTACGTGTATTCCCACAGCTGTGCTGGCATGAGTGGAGATGCTGGGGGATCAACATGGGAGCCACCAAAACAAAGGCAAACAAGGCTGTATTGTTTCAGTTCCGTTGAGGAAAACAAGAGAGCATGTTTTCTTTTCCATTTGTGAAGCAGGAGAAAACAGTATGACCGTGGTTTTGTTATATCCAGTAGGAGAAATCAGCAACTTAAGGAATTTATAGGAAAAGAAAAATCTCCTCTTGAAAAATTAGGACCACTCCAAATACTCTAAGGCTTCCTGTTGCTTTTATTCCTGTTTGTCAGGCTTGCTTCCCAGGTCCACAGCCTCCAGCCTAAGCAGGGCTGACAGCGATTGCCTTTGCCACCCTGGTCAGAGCTGAGGATGAATTGCCAGCCCAGCACTCTGAGCCAGCAGCCCACTCTGACTCTTTCCAGCAAATAATTTAACAGCCCTGGAAATGACTCTGGACTGGCAAATAATATTATTTTTATGGGCCATTGCCTGATTGCAGCACTTTGCTCCATCCACTTTAGCATAATATGTCCTTTTATGCACTATTTTACCACCCTGTTATCTCAGCTCCTTACAGAAGCATCCTGCCAAAACGCTGTCTCCTACCACGTGGACAGTATGACTTGAGAGCCCTGTGCATTAGCTTCTGCACTGCTCACCAGGACTCAGCAGGCCAAAGACCATCTTTGCCCGAGGCAGGGACTGTTCACTGGCCTCTCTCTGCAGGGGCTTTGCCTCCCCCATGTACATTTACACCCCTGCTCAGTAAACATCAGCACTACATTTTTGGTTAAAGCCTTGCACCATCTCTGGTGGTCCCCTCAGATTCTCCTTCCACCTAGGGCAGAATGAAGCCTTATTCTGAGAGGCTTCAGTTGGACTGGAAATGCTCACAATAGAAATGAAAGAGGGAGGATAGCTGGATTTGGTACAGCAGGCAGTGCTGCTGTCACCAGTAGGGCTCAGGGAGATGAACCGGAGCTTCCTCTTCTCTTCAGGAGGAGAATTCTGAAACCCAAGAGAAGCTTCCTTAATTAGCCTCTCATCTTTATAGAGACCTAAGTTCATGAGGCTTTCTTAATTTGTCTCTCTTCTTTGTAGAGACCTAAGTTTTTGAGACCATGAACAATATCATATAGCTGAAAACTGCCCAGCTCAGCAGGGACCCCCCACTTCTGGAGCTTAGACATCTCACATACATTTTATATATAACTGGCCCAGTCACACAGTTTAAAAATAAAATTCAGATATCTTAAGACCTATTTGAAAATTTGTCACCGAGAACAACAGGAACTCAGAGAAGAGGACAATTTATTTCTAAAATAGAGGGTCTACCTTTGCAAATTTCAGAAGGTGTAAAAATTAAACATCCCTCTGACACTCTCACTCCTGCTCTGGCCATAGATCTAAGACTGTAGGACAGGAACCTGCACTGGGAGCTGTTCATCAGCCACACTCCCAGAGCTATGCCAGGCCTTATCCTCCTGAAAAATGCATGGGTATATCTGGTAATTCTTTCCAAAAGTCCACAAGCAAATTAGAAACACAAAAGTTCTATTTTGGGAGACCAGGAATTTTTTTCCAGAAGTTTGTCTGTCAATGCCAAAGAATCAGCATTTCAGAAGTGTAAAGGTGAAAGACAATGTTGGATGTTTTTTAAACTAGGAAGATTAATACCTTTGAAACCAATAAAAAGTCCCCTGGATTTATTGATAGTCTAGCCATGGACAGAGAGTTCAGGAGATGAGAGCTCACTTCTGTACACTAATTGATCACTTGTTATAATGAGCCTTCTAATTATTCAGAGGTCTTTCTGCATGTTTTTACCTCATATTTTCAGACCAGGCCCTGCTGGCTTTTACCTCTATCTGCTTCCTCAGCATGACTTGATCTCTATTGCAATCTATTTCTCTTTGTTTTCTCTCTTATCCTCTTCAGCTTTCACTATTCTCCTCATAACTATACATCTTCACCTGATCTGCCCACTCTAATTTCCCAAAGAGCAGGATCTGACCTGTTCTTGGGCTGCCTCTGTTGCTGCCTGGCCATCTTGAGGCATGTCTTGCTTCCAGCTTCACAGGGTACCACAAGAGGATGTTTTCTATGCAGACAAAAAATGTCACTTCAGTTCATAAGCTCCAGGTTACAGAAGTTGGTAAATATTTCGTGGGTACAAACAGGTTTTAAAAAATGATCTGACAGGAAAAAAAAAACAAGGTGGCCATTCTGGCTAGAGGTTCTTTTGAAGAAAGCAAAGTTAGATTCTAGCACAGCAGATTCTGCTGTGCCTCATGGATGGCACTGACATACCAGGACAAGTCACTGAGAAACAAATGCCGTAGAGCATTTCCTTGTACCAGAAAACTTCTCATAGATTAGTTTTTTATATAAATATAAACGAAACTTACTTTTCTTTTTTTTTTTTTTGGTACAGCTGTGCAATGCACATATTTTTTAATAAAAGAAAGGTCAGTAAAGTGGAAGTAATAATGAGTTTTTGTTTTGTTGATTTCCACTAGTGTTTTTCTATTTGGCCCATAAGATACCCATTACAAACATTTGTGTTCCTGGCCCAACTTCCAGCCCCAGCAAATTGTCCCTTATGGGACAATATGGAAGTGGATGGCTCTGGAGCTGCTCACCTTGATCCATTGGTAAAACCAGAGAATATTCTAGAATTCTTCATGAATTAGGGAGCCCTGATGTATTTCTCTACCTGTCCTATTTTGTCTTACACAGGAAATCAGCACCATGGTTTGCCCTAATTCCCTCCTGGTTTGAGTAGATGAAGGAGAAGACATACAGGAAGTACTCAAGGCTAAGAGAACAAAACAAATCTGGCTGCAGAAGTCATCTTTTCAAACCATCAGAAACAAAGGGCTGGTCACCAAATGCTTTGCCTTGTGTAGCCCGTAGGCACCGATGTGCAGCTGTCCCCGGGCTGCCTCTATGCATATGTTTATGGCCAGATAAGACTGCCAGATAAGAACGGGGACTGTGCCCTGCTCACACAAACCAAGCCAGCTTACTATCCCCAGAGTTCCATTCTGATACTGTAACCTGGAAAATTAGGTGGCTACTTCCACTCCTCTGGGCCAGATGTAGCCCAGTAGAGATGGGAGGACATTACAACCTCATTCCTGTCAGCTGTGACTGGTAGCAGTCTCAGAGCTAAGCAAGGAATTTTTGAAGGGAACACCATACCTTCCTAAGAGGCTGATACTCAGAACATGTACAGCTAAAGGCTAGAAAGGCTTTATGTGAATTGAATGAAGTTCATTACCAGTTAGGAAAGGATTTTAGCTTTTTCTTTTTTTTTTGTTTGGTGGATTTTAGCTTTTTTTCTTTTTGCTCTTGGAAAAAGTAATGTGTGCAAACAATAAGGAAAGTATAGAGATTAATTCAGTATTCAAAGTCTTCTATTTGTGAAGTTTTTTTTTATAAGGAATTTGAAATATTAAATTCATTTATTAGTGGAAAAACTTAAAATAAAAAAGAAATTTATAAGTATCAATCTTGAGTACTAAGGAAATTGTCCTGTGTTTTTCTGTCCCTTGTGTATTCCATTTGCACCATTCATATTTGTTTACAAACTTCCTTAGCCATCAGAAATGAAAATTGTTAGGAATCCAAGACTCCCTTTGCTGTCAAACATCTGCATAGAGCTTTGTTCAGCTTCAAAGCTAAAGCCAACTGCGTTTAATATCTGAATTTGCCTCTGAAGCAGCAGCAACAGCAACTGACAGTAATAAAACCCTACCGGAAATAAACTTGGAGTAGAGCATATGTGAGCCAGGTCTTGGGTAGATCTATCTTAAAAGCCAGGATAAAAGGCAAAGCCAAGAGGACTTTGCATTAGCAGGTTAAAGCGTGGTTGCCAATTGCTTGTTGGAATTAAAGGATCTTAGAGAGCTGCTCTATTCATCCCCCTCACACAGTCACACAGAGACTGCTAGGCTTTAAGTCAGCCAAGGGTCTTATATTTCTAGCTATTTTGGTGCATTCTGAAATTGTTTCTATTCTTAATTCTCTGTAGTCATTAAATTACAACCAGCTGTGTCCTGTCACTGACTTTTTTTGCAAACTCTTTTTAAAATACAGTGCTTGCAGTTCATAGATGTTTGGTTATCTGAGACCTGAATAATAAAACAGCATATAACAGAGCAGAGGGCAACCCATGATCTAGTCCTGTAGCATTTTGCAGTTAATATGAAATGCAGTCAAAATGTAGAAGTGTCTGGATACTGAGGAAGACCGATCATGAAAGAGGTTTAAGGCATAAAGGAAATTAAAGCACAAACTGGCTTTGCTTAAGTGAACAGGAGAGATATTTTGACATGTCATTTAACATTTCCCATATGGCTTCAACTAGACTTTATTTGAAACCTTTCAAAACCTTTTCCTTGTGTGCAAAATGACCCTTTACAACAAAGGAGAAATAAAAAAAAAGCTCACCATAAACCATTTGGCCATTAAAGCCGTTTTAATTAAACAATTGAACTGGCCTGTGTGTCTCCCAGGTGGGCAAGTCTGGGATGCTGCTTTTAAAGAGCAGCAGCTGGCAGAGGTGTGTTTGCTGCAGGGAAGAGGTGAGATTAACCCCCCTGCTCAGACCTATCCTTGGGCTTCAGGGGAGCTCACTCAGCTCTGACCACATGAATCTGCTTTCTGGTATGTGGTACATGACCACATGAAGATAAAGATTTTTAAAAATAACATCTGATGCTGAGGCTGTCAAAGTGTTTGTGCACAGAGCTTGGGCTGCTATGCAGGAACATGATTTTCTAGCAGTTGGGAGCTCTGTGCTTTTTGAAGGTATGGGTCAGAAAGGGTATGGCATGCTCAACAATTAAAACCAAACAGCTGCCTTTAAAAGTCAGGAGCCCAAATATGTGAAGATCCTAAAGTCTGACTATTTCCTTTCTTTTTCAAGACCAAGTTTCCACCCAAAGTTCAGGCTGCAGAATATTGTTATTTGCTGTGTGTTACTGTATGCCCCCTGGGCAGTGGAAATCATAGTGGGAGCTGTGTACAGCCCAGATATTGGTTGGTACCTATCAGAAATAACCAAGAGTAGAAGGAAAAAAAAATTTAAAAAGGAGGGGGGCAATAAAACAAAACAAATTTTAAAACACAAGAAATCGGGGTGCTTCTCCAAATAAGTAACCAAAGAAAGAATTTCCTACAGAGATATTTGTAATGAGTAAACAAGTAGGTTGCCCTTTTTCCCAAGTGACCTTCATCTGCCTTGCAGGGGAATTGCAGCCTTAATTAGCCCTTGAAAAGCACCCAGCTTTGCTGAGGAGAGGTGTTCCCAAAGGGCAGGGGAATGTGAAGAGATGTCTTTTGCTGTAGGCTTGCCATGATCCATCAGTGCTGTGGGCTGGTGTTTCAAAGGTCTTTCCTTTCCATTGCTGTGTGCTTGAAGTCAGGGCTTTCTATTCAAGGAACAAAGACAGAGTTAAATCCACCACAGACAAAAACCCAAGGGGAGGGGGAGTGGTTTCTACCATTTTGCAAAGAAAATTGATTTTTTTTTAAGTATAGAGTGCAAAAGGAGGTCTCGGAGGACTGCTGCTACTTTGCTGTAAAAATACTGCTCCTATGTGGCTTTTGACAGACATTAATGTTTGCCTCCATACACGAGTCAGAGGCAGGTTGACATGCTCTTTCACAGTGGTCATTTCTGCAGCACTTTTTGGGATCCAAGTTGATTCAATTGCCCAGCACTGCTGAATAACACCTGGCAAAAAATAATTTAGTTTCCTCTTCCTTTTTTTTCTTTTTTTTTCCCCCATCAGTTTTTCCACGCAAAAATATATAGCCCACTGAAGAGCAGGAAATATTCTGAATCTCAGTGGGGTAGCAAACAGAACAGATAATTTAGTCTTCTACAAATTGTCTAAATTTTCAGCAACTGTTGCTGCCAAGCAGTTCAGCAAATAGACTGAGGCAGTATGAGTTGGAAAAAAAGGAAAGTGACTAAGATCCCCTGCATTCCTTGTTTTGAGCAGAAAAAAAATTAGTGTTCCTCTTCAAAAAACAGAAGCTGAGGGAGGAGAAGCAGTGGTTCTGTGGTTTTTTGTTTGGTTTTATTTAAAGATTTTTAAATGTGGATGGGTTGCAGTCAAGGTGATGATAGTTTCTTCAAGGCGCGCTATAGCTCATGTTATAAACACGCACTTAGCAGGAAGGAAAAACTGAAAAATCACAAGACCCTGAAACAAGCTGAATTGTAAGGGAGAAGGAAAATGCCCGCATTCAGTTCTAATCATGAAGCATCAGTTCACACAGGTTCTAATGAGTGGGTGAAACAGGAGCTATAAAACAACTGTATTGAGTGATAAATCAACTTGGCCGTGACCGAGTCCTTTCCAGTGTCAGAGGCTTCCCTAATATTGATATTCACTGAGTTTTTTCTTTTATGAGTCATGACTTGGCATGCTTTGCTCCTCACTCCTCCACAGGCGCAGCGGCAAGAGAAGCATGTCCCTGGCTGCCCAGGCTCAGGGTGGGCTCAGTGCCAGGGGCAAGCGTGGCTCCCTGGCCAGGCTGTGGTCAGAGGATCTCTGCCAGAGGGAATTTTATCAGCAGCAGGGGCTCAGTTGGCTGGCCCCAAAGAGCTGATGTCTCTCTCCCTTCTTTGCAGGCTTAGCCCAAACTCCCTTGCTTACAGTGGGGTACTGAAGCCACTACACCAGTGTCGGACTGGTTACAGGGTATCCCTAATGGGACTTCCGTGAGCCTTGCTCTGAATTATTTCATGGTGGAGCTGCGACATGGTTCTGAAAAGCATCCTCTCTAACAGAGATGGAAGTGCTTTCCTCTGCATAGTACATTCAGAGTTGTGGAGGTTGTGGACTGCTTTTGTAATTTTATTTGTTTTATGAATGCATTTCAGGACTTGTTCTATTGACATTGTATTGACTCATGTTTGGGTACTAAAGGATGGGTTTCTGCTTGGGAACAGGTAATAAGAGAACAAGTGTCTGAAACCCCATCAGCCTCAGACATGTTATTGGCAGTCACGAGGAATAAAGTGTCTAGGCTGAGTGCTGCCTGTTTAGGTGGGAACAGTGGTATGGGAATTAGGAGGTGAGAATTTTGGGGAGGAGCAAAAAAGGGAAGCTGCAGCCCCAGTCCAGTCATCGCATAGATGTCAGGCTGATTTGCTAGGCTTGAATCCATGGCATCTTGGCAATGTTCCAGGGTTAATGGTACCCTGTGAGGGTTACAACTTTGCACTTCGTGCTTGACTCCTGGTATTCACGCTTTCCTTATCCCTCTTAGCTCAGTAAAGTTGCAGTGGCACAAAGTAATACCTGAAAGAGTAGCAGGAGGAAAGGTGCTAGTGCCAGAGCTTTACAGTCAAGAGTTTTGACATAGGGGGCTGGCAAGTTACAGGATCCTCACCCCCAACTCATATAAGGCTGTTCTTGGACTTGCAGTGATGGGCAGAAATCCTTGTTGTTCTTCCCCTACACCCACCAATGCCCCAAGTCTGCTCCTGCCCTTCCTGATCCCACAGCAGGAGGAGATGGGCTGCAGGGCTTTGGTGGTGGGGGATGGCGCAGCTGGGAATTTGGTGCACCAGGCAGAGCTGTGTGTAGAACAGAGGAAAGGGGAACAAGATTATACCCTGAGATACCTTTGCATCACTGGGTGATTTTGTGCTTTGTATTTGGTTCCAGCTGACTGAGACTTGCTGACTTTGGGAAAGCTGAGTATATCAGCCATGGCTGCTTCTGTTATACTGCTCACCTGTTGGTACAGTCCTTGTGAGCAGCTGGGTCCTTTAGACCCTGGGACACACAATAAGAAGCAGAAAGTACTGAAAACAAAGATGGGCCTCCATCATTTGAAGAGTTTTCAGCTGCAATGGCTTTCTCAGGATTTTTAAAGGAGTGACACTTAAAGATGAGATTTATACAATGTCTAAGTCCATAAGAGTAACATCAAAAGAAGTAAAAATATTTCTTCTGGGGATGCTTCTTATAAATACAGGATAATCAAGTGTTGGAGGCAAGATACAGCCTATGGGTGAATGGGTCTGAGCCATTGATGGCAGTTCCTGTGTCCCTGCAAGACAGAATTATGTAACTGAGAGCCAGAGGAAGCTGAGCAGTGGGGACAATCAGCAAAGGCCTCTGGAATTTATTACTGCTTAGTTTACTGCAAAAAAATTGCCATCTTGCACAAATGCAAATAGGAGGCAGGCTGCTCAGCATAAGCTGTGGAAAGAATGGAAAGCAGGCAGGGTATTAAATATGAGATAGGTTGATAATTTATTATTATGGCTTTAAGAGAAATATACAAATTTTATGATGTGATTTTAATTAAAAGTCAGGAGAGAAAAGTAATTCTAAAGATATTGCTCAGAGATTTGTATTAGAAATCACTGAAATGCACCCACAAAAACAGCATGGAGCTACTAAGGATGTTTGTGTGGATATGGATAAACTATTTGGAGAGAACAGGCAAAGCTGAAAGTGCTGGCCCACTCCCATTACCCTTTGGGATCAGACACTTGGTCATCTGAGGATGATCTCCAGTGTGCTGGTTATGTACACCAGGTGAAACAAGATGTGAGATCCACTATGGTGTGGAAAGTGGAGGTCACATCACCTAATATTTGACAGGATTTACTCACAGCCTGCCCACATTTCCTGGTGCAGAGAAAGAGCTGAAGCCCTATATTCTCTGCCTATATCCCAACAACTGAGAACCTAAAGCAGACACAGGAACTTCGGAGACATCGCTTTCTAGATAGCTTCTTCCTTTGGTGTGATCCTTGCATTGCTCAGCTTGTTCTGCTGGGTTATCCATGTCAGGAGCAGCCCAAAGGAGCTTTACATCTCCTTTCAGTTCAGGTATTAAGGCTCTACGTCCCCCAAGGAGAAATGCTGTGTTCTGCTAAGGCTCCCACACCCCCCAGCACAGCTTTGATGCACTCACTGAGTCTCTGAAATCTGTCTGTCTCATTATGTGGCGTGGATATCCACCACCTGTGAGTTTCTCGGAGGGCAGAGAAGTAAACGACTTTTCTGATGGCTTCCACAGCCTGTGAAAAGCCAGAGACATCTACAGAATAGTATTTTTGCTACACCTTTTTTTTCAGCCTTCCCATCTCTGGCGCCTTTAGTGGGCAGAAGATCTGAGCATCTTGGACAAACGCCTACTTGATCATTCCTTTGTACATCCTCCTCATGCACTGGGCAGGAAGGACTGCTCACTTTTCTCCAAGGAACACTTCAGGACATCATACAGGCTGTGTTTGTTTCTCCTCAGGGTATTCTGACCTTTTAAAGAAAAGGAACTCAGAATGCAGCTGGATTGTAAGAATCACTCTGCTTCTCTTCACCACTTCTGTTTGCTAACAATGGGTTGCCTGTTTTTAGATAAACAATAATTTAAAATAATGGTGAACACAGAGATGTGTATTTTGTTCCAAAGCATGCATGTACAAGTGGCATACTGTTAACACTGGGACCACAGGCAGATAGTAGATGAATAGTAGTTAGGGAAACTAACAGCTGAAATGTGATCCTAGACCCATTCCCCTACTAACAGAAAAATTATAAGGTCTGTCATGATTCAGGATCTAGAGAGTAGGATTTGCTGTTGTGTTTTAGCCACGAGCAAAGGCAGATTTGTCTCATGGTGATTCCAACGTGCAAAGTGTTCCTGGAGGAATTTGTCCTGTTCTTCAAGGGCTGTTTTGCTCTGGAGAAGATTACAAGCTCAGCAGAGGGTGGTCTTCTATTTGCTTCCAGCATTTCATTGAACATAAAAGTGACTTTTCAAGAAAAGACCAAATCCTACTGATGACTTTCCCCTCACTAAAACGCCATGACAACTCATGTGTTGTTTCTGGACAGGCTTTGCCAGCTGTGTTTGGGTCTTGTATGAGACCTGGAGTTCCAGTCTCCCTTTCAGCTGCAGTACAATGTCAAGCAAGCAGAGGAGTTCTCTTGAGGGACTGCTGCATGCCAGACTGAAGCCATGGGAGTGAAGGATATCCTTTCAGTGCAGCTTCTGAGGAGCACAGTCCAACAGAGCCGCCTATCTCAAGCATTTGTAGTCAGATAAAAGCACGGGCTGAGCTCCCCTTTCCTGAGAGCTGTGTGCTCGACAGGTATCAGTGGGGTGAGTGCTCGTGCCGACAGCATGCCACTCAAACTGCAAACACACGCACTCCAAGGTCACCAAGTCACTCATAGGAAGTGAACCAGAATAAACAGCCTCTTTAACAGGCTTTATTTTCTAGCAGAATGCTCCAGCTTTGCTCTGCAAGGGAAGTTGCCTCTGGTGGGGTGCCTGGGGATTTATCTGGCTGTGGTTCAGCTGACTTACACGCTTGGTCTCCTCTCCCACATCTGCTTCCTCTTCCACCTCACACTTGGCACCCTCTCCTTCTGGCAGGCGAGCACAGGGGTTCTGAGACAGCCAGTTCCCTTCTCTCTGGGTTCAGGTAAAGACTGTACTGGTTATGTTATCCTAGACTGAATTTTCCCAGCATTTTCCTTCTGGGAAATTAACTTGTTAAGGTTGCTTGCACTTCCATGAAGTACTGGGAACTCCCTGCCAGGATCGTTGTATACAGTACGTCTCTGATTTAAACTGGGATTTTTTCCTTTGCAAAAGCTAGGTGTGCTGTGGTCCTGGGGTTGGCAGAGGGGAGTGGGACTTATATTTGCTGTTATATTTGCCCCTGCTCCACAGGTGATAACAGCATAGTGCTGCTGGGGCCAGCACTGAGAGCACAATGACTGGTCTCGTGCAGGGCCATCTGACAGGAAAGGAAACAGGCCTGTTTCTTACTTCCCACTCACTAAAACAAAGGATTGTTCACAAGGTCTCACACTTTTTCCCAAACTCTGTTTCTCCATGGACAACTGC
This sequence comes from Setophaga petechia, assembly GCA_024362935.1. Classification (NCBI taxonomy): domain Eukaryota; kingdom Metazoa; phylum Chordata; class Aves; order Passeriformes; family Parulidae; genus Setophaga; species Setophaga petechia. Next base: position 11,202,969 of record JANCRA010000026.1, on the reverse strand, counting down.
CACAGTCTAGCATGTACTGATAGCATCAAAGTTTTCCTTGGAAACCCTCCAAAGGATTGAGCTCAGTGGACCACACAATTATTCATACACTGTTTGGGAATTATCTGCCTGAATCAACTAGACTGTTTTTGTTTTTTTCCACTCTGTGACATTGACCTCACACTTCTCTCAACTACCAGAATGCAGTTAACATTTTTCATCTCTTTAGCAGCCAAATTTTATTCTTTGGGCTTGATTTGTGCATTGAATAGCTGAGACAGTTGGTGTTCAGCCTGGAGAAGAGAAGGCTCGGGGGTGGAGATTAGAGCAGCCTTCCAACACCTGAATGGGGTCTACAACAGAGCTGGAGAGGGACTTTTTCTAAAGGCATGTAGTGAGAGAACAAGGGGAGGTGGATGACTTTAAACTGATAGCAGGTTTAGATTGGACATTGGGAAGAAATTCATTACTGTGAGGGTTCTGACACACTGGGACAGGTTGCCCAGACAAGTTGTGGTTGACCCATCCCTGACAATGTTCCAGACCAAGCTGGATGAGGCTTTGAGCAGCCTCACTTTTTCTAGTGGAAAAGCCCCTTTGCATGGTGGGGCTCTTGGAAAGAGATGATTTAAAAATAAACTTAACAGTTAGATGTGCCTGAGCCAGAAGAGAACGTTTAGAGAGGTGAAATTCCAATCACTTCTTCAAGACTTACTGTAGGTCTGATCATCCAAACACAGAAAGATGGGACAGAAACCCTCGGTGGCTAAACTAATTACCTGAAAAATAGACTTTGAGACATCTTTGTTTCAAGTTGTAACAAACCTCTCCATGGTGTTTCCTTACCCTGAACCTTAGATCCATGAAAATCTGGGAGAAAAATTGCATGAATGTGGGATGGCTTGCTGGGTAAGCATCTTATCGTGATTTTCTGCAGAGATTATTATTTGAAACCTCCCTGAAGAACTAATCGTGATGTTGTGAGGCCCATAATGGGGATTTAACCTTTACAATATCCTGTTTTGGAGCATGTTTCTGGCCCTATCCCTCACCCCTTTCTGCATGTAATTCACAGGGCAGCACCAGCTGAAAAACAAGAACAAGAAGGAATTCTGCTTTTCTGGCTGCTCTCAGGCTTCATTGTCCAGTATACTGACAGCCTGTACTGTCACATGCTCCTGCTGCAACACAAATGTTTGTCTGATTTCTATTGCTGCATGACTTTATCTTGATGGGTGTGCTATTGGGAGAATGCATTTGTCTTGCAATATCTTTATTTGACACTTTGGATATTTACTTTTGCTGCTCTGCAAAACGGTTTGGATGCCTTATATTTGGCTAAGAGGTTCCAAAACTCCAGACTGAAACCTTTGCTTGATCACAGTCTGCCCACCAAATGCTAAGCAGCAGTGGCTGCTGGAGGGGACAGCCAGTGGGGACAGCATAGCACTGTGTAGTCATGCTGGGGCATGCTACTCTGAGAGGTGGGGAAGGCAATTCCACAGGGCTTTTTCTTAGGAAACTGCTGAAATACTATTTCTGTACATGGAAAGGGAAAAGAGCCTGGAAGTGGTGCTCCTTCCAAAGTTTTGAGTTTGTTCCTACCAAGCTTCACTCTACCTTTGTTTACACTGCATTAAAAATAACTCTATTTCCATTATGTTTAAAACCTCATGGCTAAATATGCTAAAACAAGTCTGATTGCAGTTAAAATCACAGCATGAAGAACTCAGAAAAGCTGCTTGTTGGGAAAGGGTTACGCTGTTATGGACAACTTGTATAATAAAGATGTCTCTTCAAGGAGTACCTGTAGCAGAAGGAAATCAAAAGCAGCACCTTGTGGGCCATATGTCCTTTGGTACTGTCTTAGATTGGAGCTTATAGAAGAACATCTTTACATTCATACAGTCTGAATACGTTGCAATTTAAGCTTGCCCTTGGATGTGAGTATAATTTTTTGTGTTTCTAAAAGTATTCATTAGCAAAATGAAGCACAAGCGTCAGACTCGAGCTGTGGGAGCTGCCATGCACTCTCTGCCACTGCCTTATTTTGTGGCCTTGGGCAAGTTCTGTAATTACACTGGGACTTTGTTTCCCAGCCCTGAAACTTGTACAATAAACATCCCCCCATTCACACTAGTTTTCTGTTACACTTAAAGCCAACCACTAACTCTGCCTGTCTCCTTTGTGCCTTCAGCATTAATTTTGGTGAAGCTGTTCATTGTGATAGAGGTTCCTGTGCATAAGGGCAGCAGTGAGGTCTGAAGTGACCAGCAAGCACTTGGAAATGTGTGAGGGAAAGACACTGTGCCATTAGCAAACAACTAATTACATTATTATTAAGTTATTGCTGTTTCCCACTGAAAGGATCAGTATTCAGAGCCTGATGCATTCTCACAAGAAATCAATGGGATATAGCATTTGCATTCATTTTTCTGAGAGCTCAGTAGATCCTCATCCAAGACAGTGAATGACTTTAAACAGTGTTTAAAACATAGTTCTCTGATTATAGAGGAATATACATGAAGTACAACTTGAAATTTTTTGGGAAATTTATCCTTTTTTTTTAATCTAAGGTATTATTTTTCTTAAATTAAGCAATAAAAGTGTATAGCTGTGCAGTAATTTTTGAATAGCTTAAATATTGTGCACTTTGCCCCTCTGTGAACTGAGCTGTGTCCATTTAAGGGTGCAATGAGCATTTGTCCCAATTATATTCTCACCCTTACTCTCCTTTCCCTCCTTCCTTTGACTCCTGTGGAAATAAGCTGTTTTAGATAACATCACAGTCTGCACGTATTTTGTCATTTCTGTATTAACTCGCAGGGATAGATACAGATTACCAGTTTGGTTATTCATCAAAGATTATTTCAGTATTGAATAGTCATTACTATTTCAGATATCCTGCAAAAGGAACATCAAGCTCTCAAATAAACTGAAGGAGCACTGCTGAATTTCACGCTAGCACTGGTACATGCCACTAGGTATTTCTTGCCCTTTCTATTTCAGTTCAATCATTCCCTCTAAGTATGCTCCATACCCCAGTGACTGCCACAGTATGCTGCCGAGCTAAGTCAGCAGTGCTTCATGGATGACAAACTCCAGGATTGTAAAAAGTTATTGACAAACTCCAGGATTGTAAAAAGTTATTACCAAACTAAGGTGACCAAGAGCTGGATTTTTGGAAGCACAGGATCAGTAGCAGGTATAATGAGGGGGAGTTACTTGCTGTGGTAAAGCACTGGTCCTTCCTCCAAAGCATTATGCAGTTTTCCCATTTTCTACTAAAGCATCTGTACTAGAGGGTGCTAAGGGGAAGATGCTGGTTAAGGGAGTGGTATCATCTGTTATAGCATCTCATTTTATGAAATATCAAAACTGAAAGTATCTCTCTGGTGCTCCAGCTATGCTAATGATTGTAATGTGACCACAAATTGGCAAACAGTACACATTTGGTAAACTAGCAGGGCTGGAGAAAACTGCACTGATGTGTTGCTGCTTTGCAGTTCATTCTCCCTGGGAAGAAAGTAAACAGACAAAATAGACTGATGCATTTTATTCATATTCCAGTCAGCTGTATTTTTCAAGGTTTCTCAGATCCTCATGAGCCATCCTGGAGATCATAACTGGCATAATATGAGACTTGGACAAGCAGCTGAAGTAGAAATTTATAACAGCACTTCTTTAGTTGGAACACAGGCAAATTATAATTGTTTTTTGTGGACTATTAGTGCTTTCATATAAGGGAAACCCTAAAAACACTGCAGACCAAAAGATACAGATAATCTTTAAGGCAGAACTGTGGATTAGTCTCCCCTAGCTTCTCAGCTCTTTGTGATATGAAATCTGCTATTTCTCCATTAATTTTTGTTTAGAGAAGAGATACCATACTAATCCTTCAGGATCAAATAAGCAATAGAGAATTTCAGACAATTTCCCCAAGACAAACCTGAAAATAGATGTTAGGAAGGTGCATTTCTTTCTGTTCCACTCCCAAAGATGATGGATGAGTAATGCCTGTTGGTGTTTTGTTAGTGCATATGCCTGTATTTGTTCATTTAAAGAAAACAAGACTTAAAATTTTAACGTAAAATAAGTTAAAAGGGGAAGAATGGAAAAGTAGATAGCCCTCTGGTTTGGTGCCCAGACCAAACCTCTAACTCATGTTGAAGAAAAACCTCCTGGTCAGCAGCCAGGAACTTATTATTCCAACAGGTTTATTATCATGTTTGTTCTACAGTGAAAGATGTTATAAAAACAAGAGTTGCCCAGGGACATTGTGTTTTGCTGGAACGAAGCAAGAACATTCTCAAGAGTGCTTCTTGTTGTGCAATCCAGCACTGTGCAGTTATCCAAGCATTATAAAGGAAGGATTTCCAGTACTCATAAATTTGTCACAGCTCATATGAGATGTGCAGTGACACCAGACCAAAATCTGCTCCTGTGTGAAGATGAGACATCCAGAAAAATACCCTTCTCTTCCAGTGGAGGAACTCTGGATTTACATGAGACCAAATCAGCACCAAATTCAGCTTATTGCAGTCTATCTTGTTATTGTTTTTAAGGCACAAAAGACAACTAACAGATCAGAACACTAAGTTCTGTCTGAACTGCAGCCCCCAAACAGGCCTGTCGTCGAAAGGGCTGCTCCACTCTCAGGACATATGATTGGCACTTTGCTAAAAATACTACAAGCAACTTTTAAAAATGCAGACCTTTAAAGTACATTACTGAATTCCTGTTGAGGCTAATAAATGAAAAGGCATTTTCATTAAGATGTAAATCCTGGCCCTGCTGAAGTCAATGACAAGATTTCTCCTGGATTGGTGGGAGCCTGGGTTCCTTCATCCATATTTTAATGGCATCACAGCTAATTCTCCAGGGGAAACAATGAACCTTCAGGGAAAGGTTATATTTTCCTTACATTTTACCTTTCTGAGTGATTCTGGCCACCTTCAGCTAGCAGAAAATCTGAGCACAGATCCCACTTGTAGCTAGCCTATGATCTTACCTAAGGAAGTAAATGCTAAAAAGAGCAGGGCAGAAATCTCTTCCTATAAATGCTAAAAAGAGTAGGGCAGAAATATCTTCCTATTGCTTAATAAGCAGTTTTGATTTCAGATCCAGCAAAGCCAGTAGTTTTAATTGAATGAGTAATGTTTTTCCACTATTCCTGATCTTCTGGAAATTAATTACTAACTGTTTTCAGCAGCTCCCATCTGTGACAAGTGTGATTAGGAGACTGAGTCAATTATGAGATCACCCCAAATTGATACCAAATGCAACAGGAGTGAGGGAGCAGCTGCTTCAAATATGAGATGAAAAGGTTTTGAAGCTACTTCATGTCCCCAGGTAAGCAGACATACAACCTGAATCCTTGTACTATGAATCACATTGTGCCTAACAATTGTTTTTTTGTGGTTTGCCTTGCAGAATAAATGAAGCTTGCTTAGGTTCCTTTGTCCCCAGTAACCTTGGTAAAACTATATAGCCACTTCTGGCCTTTATGCCGTCTTGTTTTCAGATCCTGATTATTTTTTTTCTCCTGCCTTTTCCAGAACTCCTCTCAAGGGTATTTCATTTAAGGTCTCCTTTCTATCTCACACAAAGAGATGACTAAACGTAACACCTCAAAAGAAGCTAGTTCTGAACTGCTCATCACCTAGGGAAAACATTCTAAAAGGTTCTTGAGAGCAAACTGTAGAGAGAAATTGGCGCTCTGTAGAGCTAATATAGCTACATGCTGTGAGGATACTGGGTTTGGAAAAATATACCGCTTTCAGAAATTCCAGAAATGAGTGCTGCAAAAAATGCGATGCTTTTATTACATATTGTATGGTTTAGGTCTAAAGCCCACTTTGTCATTTCTTTGATGTCGGAGCGCATGAAATGGAGGCCTCTCTGAGTCCCACAAAGAGAGAAAGGAATGCAGGGATTGAATTGAAACCTTTACAGAAACTGAAATATATTAAGCCCCACAGACTTAAAGTAGGAGTGTAAGTTTTAGTTTTAAGTAAGTAGAAATAAGTCTTAAGTGCCTTAAGAGACTGTGTTAACTAGAAAAAAGCCCTAAAGCCTAGCTTAAAGTTCAGTAGTGATATCTTTCACAAAATTAACTTAGCTCCAGACATAGAAAAAACTCAGCAGAACATTGCTTGCATTTCCAGGTAGAACAGATAGAACTATTTGCATGAATAGACAGAACTATATGTGTAGATTTTGTGTAAAAACTGACACTACTTCCGCACATTAGACTTAAGCCTAGATAGATGTAGGAAGATTGTTTTAGGATCGTGTTTTTAGCTGATTGGATGACTTATGAATAAAATCCCCCTGCATTGGGGTGCAAAAAAATGTGGCAGTAACTTCTGATATCTGCTACTGCTTCTGCTGCCTCTGCTCAGAACATCAGGACTCTATGCCAGAAACCTTTTAGCTTTAGTTTAGACTTTAGTTTAGTTCAGACTTTAATACTCTTTGCCTTCAAGGCTGATGTATTCATGCAATAAACAATTTTACAACGACCAATAACTGCTCCTGTCTCTTTGAAGACCCAAGATCCATGCATAACTCAACACTTTGATCCTTAGAAAAAGACCCCAGACATTGTTCAGTGTTGTTTGGGAATAATGAAGTTTCTCTGAGCCTGTGGAACTGTACTGGCATTCTGTTTCTCGTGTGTGTAACTGAACTACATTAAACCACAACAGTGTGTAGGACTCGGTGCCACGGTTTAGTTGAGGTGCTGGGGCATGGGTTGGACTCAATGATCTTGAAGGTCTCTTCCAACCTAGTCATTCTGTGAATTCTGTGGCATACCACATCAAACAGGTCTGTTTCAGACCCATGATTGCAGCAGGCAGCCAAGGACCAGACCCCCAGATGGAGAAAAACACTTGAGGCCTCTTGATTTTAATGGGTGGCTGCTGAGCCATGCCACTCCAGCATCCAGACTTCTCATCTTGGGAGGCAACTAATTACAGCAAATAATTAGGTTTCTTCATCCTCAGTAGATCCATTCACTGATCTTTTTTAGTACTCCTTCTACAATAGGCTTTCTGCACCCTCAGAAACTCTTCAGAAGCCCCTTCCTCCTAGTGATCCTAACAAGCAGTAGTTATTTTTATTTTCAGGCTCACCATTTGTCAAAAAAACAAAAAAACAAACAAACAAAAAAAAAACCAAAAAACCAAAAAAACAAAAAAAAACCAACCAAACAGCTATTTGGCTTCTTTGTAAACTCTTCTGAGGGGGTGAAAGTAGATCTTTGAACATCTTCATATTCAACAGAGACCCTTCAGGGTCTCTCTTTTTATTTATGAAAGTCTCTGTTGCAATGAGTAGAAAACTTGTAACAACGCATGCTAATAATGGTACATCACAAAAGAACAAATGTCTAGCAAGTGCTTGCTTAGTCCATCTCTAGGGAAAAAAAAAACAAACAAACCAAAAGCCCAGTGATTTCCAAGAATAAATGACCACCTTCTCTGTACCAGACTCTGTTAATTACAGCACAGCTGCTCTCATTCTGCAGCAAAAACTGCATCAAAGTGTGTGATACAAACCAAAATGAACACATTCTTCCCACCTTTTTTAGCTGCCTGTATTTTTAGCAGACATTGTTTTGATATTGTGATTATAGAAAGCAAGAAGAGCCAGAGCCATTCTCTGGAAAAACACTTTTAAAGTGCTTTAGCAACTTACTTGTTTCTACAGCTACAAGCTACAGCTTGTAATATGCTATATGGGGGAAAAAGGACAATTTTGAAGGCACTGAACTGAGGGAAAGTCTTTAGAATTGTCTGTTGATGCTGGGAAGCCTAGACATAGTCTTTTTTTGGTCTAAGCTTAAAAGACATACTGGGGAGTGAGGGGTTACAATCTTGTCCTGCTATACAAAAGTTTTTCTGCTTTCTCCTGTTCGTGTGTCTAGGGCCTTATTCTAAACTGTATGTGGGGCTGGTGCCAGTCAGGGAACTGTTTGGGTTTTCTGGAAAAAAAATCATAAAGTTTTGTTTATTCCCAGCTGAGAATGACAGGGAATGAGGGGATGAAGCTGTCTGTGTGTATGACACATATCTCCAGAGTAAGCTGCTCTTTTGGTTAGGGTTAGGGGTCTGCTCTTCTGTTTTGGTTAGAGCAGCTGATTCCCCCAGATCTGCCACAGGCAAGATGTCAAGGTGAGGCAGTGGGAGAAGATGATACCTGTGCTGCAGATGTGTTCCCTAACTGCCAGGAAGCAATGTTTGCAGGGCTTGATGGTGCAAAAAATGCCCTCTCAAAGCCATTATCTGCTTCATGTAGGCACTGCAGTCCTGTGAGTGCACAGGCTGGCCAGAAGAGCAAATAAACAATGATCTTTCATAAAGCACCAGGTGCCTGACTGGGGTGATTGGTTTGATCTCCTGTGGAAGAACTGTCCAGAGCACCAAATAAACAGACAACTGCCAGTGTATTCTCATATAAGAAAGAATTTTCTCTGCTGTACTCAGATGGCAGCCTGGAGAACTCATTAACACTGAGCAAAAAGCTCCTACCAATGTGTAGGATGAAGACAAAGATGCATTTTATCTAGTGTGTAAAAAGGACTCAGATGGATTTTGTGTTGTGATGCCCACATCTTGTTGTTTTATTGATGACTGTCAGTGTCAGAATCCGTGAGCCTATGTAGTGGGATGGTGTCAAGTCATGGGAAGGAAGAGCCTGTGAGAAAAAATCCAAAGAAATAAAAACTGCCTGGCTCTTGTCAAAACAACCCTTTGATGATGAGATGAGTGACAAAAAATGGGAAGGAAGGGGGCGACAGAGCTGCTGCCTTTCTGAGATAAAATAAGCCCCCTCACTCTATAATTCTAAAACGCAAAGTCTTGAACAAATGTGGTTCCCAAGGAAGAGAATAAAATGACCTGGTGGCTGCTAAAGCCACAAGATAAATGATTCAAATGAACATAAAGAACAGCATAGTGAGAGGAACAATATTTAGAGATGTGTACATGAACAAAAGGGAAAACTGCTGTGAGACAATTAAGAATAATTCTATCAAGACAGTGGGCCAATCTACTGCACAAGAATGAGGTTCAACATTTTTGGGGGACTCCCAAAGTGAACTTAATTTCATTAATTAAGAGACTGAAATGTTTCTTTGGAAATTGTTCTTTGCCCTTCTTCTCAGGCAGTGCCAAGAGAGAAAATGACAGCAGAGGAGAAATAAAAAAAAAAGAAAAAAAAGAGAGAGCAGAGAGGTTTTTAAATCATCTCAATGATGAAACAGATCTTAAAAATACCAGGAACCAGGACATTTAAGAAATAATTAGTGAGCACCAAATACTGTTCAAACGACCAACATTAAACAGGCTGACTGCACTCCATTCATCTCTTCCATTTGAGATTTCCAGGGATAAACAACGGAAAAGGAGGGAGTGGCAATTGAAGTGTTCACTGGAAGACAGTTAAATGTATGAATAGCAGGACACATCAAAAAAGTAGTGATAGAAAAGCCCAAGCAACATAGCTGGAGCACTGAGCGAAACATACAAAGAAAACTTTTGGACTGAGTATAGATGAACAAAGTCATGTAGTCCCTCAATTTGTCTTCTGCTTTTGTTTGATTTCTGTTATACTAAAGGAAATGCAGTTTATTTACATCCTCTGTGAAATGGCAAGTCTGCTTCAAAGATAACAGATTTTGCTTTAGTATCTCTTTCTAATGAAAAAAAAAGTTGCAATTACTGAAATATTTGACTAATGTACAGGACACAACATGAAGTCAGAGATAAGAGTAAGATGTAGATGATTCAACCAGCATCAGGACAAATAGGATATGGACAGAGACCTTATGTGATAGCTCGATTCTGGCTAACATCACAGCAGAGCAAATTAGTTTTCTTTTGATCAGCACTATTTTTTCCAAACAAATATTTGCCTGGCTCCTTACTTGGATCAATAGGGAAGCAGGTATGTTGCGGTGCGCCCCCGCAGTCTCCCTCTCCCCTTCTCGGTTTGGTTAAACTTTAATTTGTGGTATTGTATTATATTAGTTTCTATTGCCTAAGATGGCGCTTGCCGGGTTTCCCCTCCCCCTGTTTTTCCCTCTGCAGGGCTGTCAGTCAGTTAGTTACCTTGGTTACTCCCGCCTTTTTGTATCTTTTAATCTCCTCCCCAGTTTTTTGAGTTGCCAGCCTACCTGCCTGTCACTCTCTGCCCCTGCCTGTTTCTCCAGAACCTTCTCCCCAGGGCAGAGGGTGATTGGGCAGGAGAGGACTGTCCCACCCCTTATGTGATTCCATTTGCTGCCGCCCCCTGTCTATTATGTTGTGTATTAGGTTCATTGGCCAGGGGAAGGGATTAGCCTCCCCCTGGTCTCCCTATATAACTTCTGTTCACCCCGCCCCTCAGTGCAGTTCCCTGCAGCCTTCCCTCCTGTCACTACCCTTCGCTCCCCTTAATAAACTTCCCTGCTGCTGCTGAGAACTGTCGCCTCACGTCTGATCTTTCTCGTGCGACCGCTTCTGTTCCTCGGCCTGCTGGAGCTGCCTCCTCCACCACAGACGTGGAGGGAGCTCCAGAAAAGGGCATCGGATTTCCCCAGTCTGCTTCCGCTGGAAGGTCCTGGGACTTTGCAGCTGCCCGTGCCCACAACAAAAGGCTGTTGGCTGTGCATTCTGTGGAGCCAGCCGGGCTCGGATTCCGGCACCGCCACAGCTGCTGGCGCCCAACGTGGGGCCGCTGTGCATCGTTTTCCCATTGGATTACGTCGGACCCACGTTCCGAAGACGAACGTCTTCATTGGGCGCGGCAGTGCCCCCGTCGAGCGGGCTCCTGGGCACTAGGAGTTGCGCTCCGGGGGATAGGACCGTTGACCTCCGGCACCCCGGATCGGTCCTTGGAGGCGATTTCCCAGCACCCGGATCCTTACTCTACCCCCAGGTGTGGTGAGTACCCCCTCTGTTTTTTATCTGACCCCCCCCGGCCGTTTCGTCTGTCGGGAGGAGGTCGCTTCTTCTTTCGGGGCAGAGGGACTGGGGGAGAGAATTTTTCTTCGAATCCCCTTTTTCGGTTGTTTAGTTTCCCTTCTTTGGTTTACCGGGTGCTGGTTGAGGCTGCTCGGCCACTCTAACAACAACAGTCATGGGTGCTAGACTGTCGGCCGAGCAGCGTGAGGCAGTTTTAGTTGTTGTTGAAGTTTTGGTAGAAGCAAGAGTTCTCGTTCGTCAAAATGAAATTAGGAGCCTGATCCGGTGGGTCTCCTCTCAGTTTCAGGATTTCTCCTCCGATCAGTATAGGAGCCTCCAATTTTGGGAGGAGGTCTCCAGAAAATTATCCTATTTGGCCCGATCGGAGGAGATCGCTCTTACTAAGAAATTGAAATTGGCCAGGCACCTTAATTGGGTGACTCAGCTCCTGCAGGTGCTGAGGAGACAAGAGACGAAAAAACTGAGAGAACGCCCCAAGCTCCAAAGTTCCGTTTCTGTCCCCAGTTCTGTCTCTGTTGCTTCCACCCCTCAGCCCTGTTCCCCTTCGCCCCATCCTGTTAATTACCCTGAGCGTGTTCCTACCCCTCAGCCCTGTCCCCCTTCGCCCATAAGACCTGGGATCCTGAGGAGGGCAGCCCCTGTCCACAGCAGGCAGGAGTCTCTCCACCGCCCTGGCTCTCCTCAGGATTGCCAATCCCCCCGCGGTCGGAGTCCGGGCCCGTCTCCGGCCGGTTCTCCCTTTCCCCCATCTTCCCCAGCACCCTCTTTCCGAGTTGTCAAATCCCCTAAATTAACCTCCAAAGTTCGCTTCATGGTCCCGACACAAGATGGCTCCTGTGGAGCTCAAGATGGCGGGAACCATGAAGCATCTCAGCAGAAGCCTTTACCCCCACCTTATCCCTACCCGAACCCTTCTTGTTATCCATCGTCCAATCCTTTTCTCCCCAGTCTCAACCCCTTTCTTCCTCCCGATCCCGCCTTCCCTTTCTTCACTCCTCCCTCTCCCAGCGCTCCACCCTCCTCCTCCGTGGCTCCTCCTCCTCACGCTCCGCCTCCGCCTCAGGCCTTGCCTCCCTGCCCAACTCAGTGGGCGGGCTCTTTCCCATCGGTCCCTGCCCCGGGTTCCCACGGCACCCCTGACTCCGCCCCTTCCTGTCCACTCCCCCTGGGTTCCGGTTCCCACGGTCGGCCATCTTGGCCAGATTTTTCCCACGGGCCGGGGACCGGGATCGTGGGGGAGGAGGGCCCACCGGAGCTTGCTGAACCCATCATGGCAGCTCCGGTGACTTACCACCGGAACAGGGGCGGGGGAAATCCCCGCATTCAGTGGTCCCCAGTCCCCCGGTCCCTCATCAAAGAGCTTGTGAAGGCTCAGAAGGAGCTCGGGGGACAAAGCGAGTATTTCAGGGGACTGCTGGAAGCTTCCCTCTTGGAAACTGAACTCGTTCCTGCCGATTTACGGCAGATTTTTAGATGCTTGTTGAACGGAGTTCAGTTTCCAAGGTGGGAAGCCGCGTGGGAAAGAGGGGTTGCTGAAATTTTGCCCCAACTTTGGGACAACCCGGATGTGGGGGAGGATACCGATGGGGAAAAGCTCACGGTTGAACATCTGTGTGGGTTGGGCGATTGGGACAAGGCAGAGAAACAGGCCACAAAGATCCCCACCGAGGCGTTGAGCAGGAGCGCACAGGTGGCCTTGCGGGCCTTCCACCGGGTGTCCGCTGGGGTGCCTTCGGTCCCGGTTTCTCACATCTTTCAGGGGCCGACGGAATCCTTCGATGACTTTGTGTTGCGGCTCCAAGCGGCGGCTGAAGCTGAGCAGCCGGACGAGAAGGCGCGAGAGGCCCTGGTCACCCTCTTGGCATCTACCAACGCCAACGCGCCTTGCAGGGCCGCCATCCTCAGCCTGCCCCTGCATCCTCGTCCGGTGCTCCGGGACCTCCTGGAAGTGTGCGCCGTGAAGGTTCCAGTAGCGTCAAAGGCACCCGGCGAGAAGTCCACACCATCGACGCGCCGGGTGTCCTTCGCCGACCTTCCGGAGGCAGCCGCCGTAGCCGCAACAACCCCGCCGGCCCTTCACCCGGGACCCAGCACCCCCAGCAAAGGAAGATGCCACCTGTGCCACGCGGAGGACCACTGGATGCCTGACTGTCCGCTCCGCAAGGAGTTTTTCACTTTTCGGAAGGGGCGACAGTCAGGTGTCCAAGGAGGAGGAGCTTCAAAAAACTCGTAAAGGAGCGCAGCCCCCCCCTGCGCGTGGACAGAAGTTCGGGCGGGCCGTTGTCATCTTTAGCCAGGGGGAAGGGGTTTCCATCATATTTCCGCTCGCCGCCAGCTGAGCCCAGTCCAGCAGGGCTCCAAGACAATTTCATCATCGGACTTGACCACAAATCGGACTTGACTTCAGGCGTGGATGATCCTCGCCTTTGCCTTTCTAACCCGGGACCTTCATCAGAACCAGATCTAACCATCTCTCCTTCTGGTTTCTCTTTCAGGTTGGAGACAACGCGAGCCTTTTATTTTTCCAACTCCGATTTCCACGCGTTGCCCGTCTGCCCGAAGGCCCCAGGTAATTGGGAAACAGACCAGCAATTCATCATTGTGGGAGACACCGAGGTGACTCCACCTGACCTCCAAATTCTTCCAGCTTTGGTGTCCGCAGACCAGCGTTCATTCGTCGTCAGGTGCAGGTGTCTGTGTCCCCCCCTGTTCCTCCCTGCCGGAAAGGTGGTGGCCCAGGCCATTTCAATAAAGTCTTCCATTCCTTCGGTTGCCTGGGCCGAACACCTGGGGCGGGCTAAGCCCCGCCTCGATTGTCAGCTGTCCCGGGGGGAGGACACCATTTCCATCAGGGGGATGCTAGACACCGGAGCAGATGTGACGATCATTCCCACTCGGGAATGGCCGTCACACTGGGAGCTGCAAAACGTGGATGGGTGCATTCAAGGTGTTGGGGGGACCCAATTGGCACGTCAGTCAAAGAGCATCGTGCAAATTAAGGGACCGGATGGGCAATTGGCTAGTGTCCGCCCATTCGTTTTGGATTATGTTGAGCCTCTCTGGGGGAGAGATACCCTTGCCCAGTGGGGAGCCAAAATTGACTTGCCGGCTCCCCAGGTTTTTCGGGCAGCGGTCACTGAAGAGCGCCCTACCTGGAGACTGAATTGGAAGTCGGATAAACCAGTCCAGGTAGCTCAGTGGCCGCTCAACAAGCAGAAATTAAAGGCGCTCGTGGAGCTCGTTGAGGAGCAAGTCCGGAAGGGCAACCTGGTGGAGACCATGTCTGAATGGAACTCCCCAGTGTTTGTCATTCGCAAGTCATCTGGCAAGTGGCGGCTCCTCACCGACCTCCGCAAAGTGAACGAAATTATTGAAGATATGGGTACTCTCCAGCCAGGGATGCCGTCCCCAGCGATGCTCCCCCAAAATTGGAATTTGGCGATAATTGACATCAAAGATTGTTTCTTTCAAATTCCCCTTCACCCGGATGACGCGCCACGTTTTGCGTTTACGGTGCCCACCTTGAACCGTGAAGCTCCCGGGAAGCGCTACCACTGGCGAGTATTGCCTCAGGGCATGAAATGTAGTCCTATCATCTGCCAGTGGTATGTTGCTTCTCTGCTCCAACCTATCCGCACCGAATGTCCCAATGTAATCATCTATCATTACATGGACGACGTGCTGGTCTGCGCCCCCGATGATGACCTGCTGGTTCACGCGCTCTCCCGCGTAACCGATTGTTTAATTGCCGCAGGGTTCGAGCTCCAGAGCGAGAAAATTCAACGGATGCCGCCCTGGAAGTACTTAGGCCTGGAGATCACGAAGCGGACCATTGCTCCGCAAAAATTGGCCATTCACCACAAGGTGAGAACCTTAGCGGATGTTCACCAACTGTGTGGGGCGTTGAATTGGGTGAGGCCCTGGCTAGGCATTACCACCGAGGACCTAGCCCCCCTTTTCAATTTATTGAAAGGGGGAGAGGAGCTCAGTTCTCCTAGGGAACTCACCCCAGAGGCAAGCACTGCACTCGAAAAGATCAGACACCTAATCGAGGCAAGGCAGGCCCATCGTTGTCATCCGGGTCTGCCTTTCAAATTCATTATACTCGGGAATCTGCCACACCTCCATGGCATGATCTTTCAATGGGACGAGACTCGCAAGTCCCTGAAAACCACCGAGGGAAAGAGGACGGACCCAGGCTTGAGTGACCCCCTCTTGATTATAGAGTGGGTGTTCCTCAGCCATCACAGGTCCAAGAGAATCACAAGGCCACATGAGCTGGTGGCAGAACTGATCCGCAAGGCGAGATCGCGGATCAGGGAGCTGGCAGGTGTGGACTTCACATGCATTCATATCCCAATTGAATTAAAATCTGGCAAGTTACGATCTAAGGCTCTAAATCAGCTCCTCGAGGAAAGTGAAGTTTTACAATTTGCCCTGGCGGAATACACCGGAAAGATTGAGATCAGTCACCCTCAGCATGCTCCTTTTAATCAAGACATGCAATTCAAATTTTCACTCAAAAAAATTCAGAGTCGAGTCCCCCTCGATGCTCTGACTGTTTTTACAGACGCGTCCGGAGGCTCCCACAAGTCAGTGATGACTTGGAAGGACCCTCAAACTCAGCAGTGGGAGATGGATGTTGCCATCGTTGAGGGTTCCCCTCAAGTTGCTGAGTTGGACGCAGTCGTCAGGGCGTTCGAGAAATTTAAAGATAGGCCTTTCAATTTGGTCACGGACTCGGCTTATGTTGCCGGTGTAGTCGCCAGAGCTGAGAATGCTGTCCTCGAGGAGGTTTCCAATCCGGTCCTGTATAATTTGCTCTCGAAGCTGATTAAACTCATCTCCCACCGGGAGCAAAAATATTATGTAATGCATGTGAGAGCCCACACTGGTTTGCCCGGGTTCATTGCGCAGGGGAACCGACTGGCTGATAGCCTCGCTTCCCCGGCCGAGTGGGCACTTGCCCACGCGGTGCAATGGGCCCCGCTCCCAGATGTGTTCAAACAGGCTAAGATCAGCCACCAGCTCTTCCACCAGAATGCGCCTGGCCTGGTCCGCCAATTCCAGCTTACGTGCGATCAGGCCAAGGCCATTGTGGCCACATGTCCCCATTGCCAGCAGGATCAGCTCCCATCTCTGCCCGCTGGCGCAAACCCCAGGGGACTTGCGAGTTGTGAGGTGTGGCAGATGGATGTCACCAAGATCCCGCAATTCGGCCGCCTCAGGTACGTCCACGTCTCGGTGGACACTTTCTCGAGTGCCGTCTTTGCCTCTGCCCACACAGGGGAGAAAGCCAGGGATGTCATCAAACACCTGCTCCAGGCTTTCTCCGTGCTGGGCATCCCTAAGGTTTTGAAAACGGATAACGGGCCTTCGTACGCGTCCAGAGAGCTCAAGAGCTTCCTGCAGCAATGGGGAATAGAACACAAAACTGGCATCCCCTATTCCCCCACGGGACAAGCCGTGATTGAGAGGACCCACCAGAGCCTGAAAAAGGTTCTTTCCCATCTGTCCCCGGCAATGAAGGTGGAGCCCCCTCATTCCCAATTATCGCGGGCACTTTATACCATCAACTTTTTAAATTGTTCTTTTGAGAATCTCAATCCGCCCATTGTGCGGCATTTCGGGCAGCACGGCAGTCTCCGCCTGAAAGAGAAACCGCCGGTTCTGGTGAAGGACCCGGAGACCTGGCGCTTGGAGGGACCATTCGATCTTATCACCTGGGGCCGAGGGTATGCCTGTGTTTCTACCCCCACAGGTCCCAGGTGGGTCCCTTCACGCTGGGTTCGGCCCTTTGTGCCAAGAACGGCAAAGGCGACAACATCCACGCCTCAAGTGCAGGTCGCAAGCTGGCGGCGAAAACGGAAGGAGGAGGAAGAATCCCTCTTTTACCTAGACTTACTGTTCCTCCCTGAAACCTGAACCCTTCCTCCCCTGGCAAACCCTTTTATCATTAATAAGTTTTTCTTGATTTTAGTTTATTCCAGACCAGCCATGGCCCAAGGAAGGAGTGCTGCCTTTATCACCATCGCAGTCATTCTCCTTCAAGTAGCCCCCGGAGAGCCCGACCAGAAGTCCCTCACGGTGAACAACATGTGGACCTCCCTTGCCCGCTCTCTTGGCCAGGACCACATTTGCCTCCACGCCGATGCAGCCACAGACCCTCTGTCGTCCTGCCTGGTGGGGATCCCGGTCCCTCCCCGTGATTTTCCTTCCCCTCTTAATTTGCTAATCAATACCCGAGATCAAGACTATACAGAGGCTTGGAGGAAATCCATCAACCTTCTCCCCTTCTCCACCGAAGAGCCTCTGAAATTCGATCTGCTCGGTTCCGCCAAAGCTCCTTTTTGTGTTCGTTTTTCAGTCCCTTATAGTTTAATTAAATCAGTTCGTTCCAATGATCCTCAGTGGACCCTGGTTGAGGGGGAATCAGAACCCCAGTGGTGTGCTGAGACCCTCCCGGCCAGAGGTCCAACCACCCCTGACCTCAAACCTCGAGCTTTACCCCAGGGTTTTTATTTTATTTGCGGAAACCGAGCATGGAACGGCATCCCCTCTCATCTGTTAGGAGGCCCATGTGCGATCGGTCATGTGTCGCTGTTCACTCCCAGCACGCCTAAATTAGAAAATTGGCCTGCAAAAGTTCCTGAGAAAACAATTAGGCAGAAAAAGGACCTGACGGAATTCGGCCCAGACTGCAACTCCGAAATTTATCATTGGAATGAAGGCAAAAGGGTTGCAGTCTCGTTGTTTTTGCCGTGGGTTTCGGCCGGGAAGGCCATCGGCGAATTGGGCAGATTAGAGTGCTGGTCGGTGAAACAAGCCAACCTTACGTCCACAGCCATCGCGGGACTCCTGGCAGATGAGAAAATAACCAGGCAGGCGATGCTGCAAAATAGAGCAGCAATTGATTACCTATTACTCCTGCACCATCATCGCTGCGAGGAGTTCGAGGGTCTGTGCTGCTTCAATCTAACATCTAAAGCACCGAATGTGCAGAAGGCGTTGGAGGAAATGAAGGGCCTGGTCAGCGACATCAAAAGAGAGACGGAGGACTGGTTTGGGAATTTGCTCTCCGGGCTTGGGCTCTCGGGCTGGGCTGGATCCATTGTAAAGGATATTTTGTTTGGAGTTTTTATTGTTTTAGTTGTCGTCCTCGGATGCTCCATTGTGTTGGCAGTGGTCCGGAGAGTGGTCTCGAGACTCTTCGCCAGCAACGTGAATGTGGTCAGCTTCCCCGTCAACGAAGCTGACCCAGAAAATTCCGAGACCAGCTCCGGCCACCAAGAGATCATCCCATCGCCGGAGGAGCCCGAGGACGACCATGAAGTTTAAAATTTTGTGGACTTTTATGGACACTTTTCCGTTTTCTCAGACTTACCTTTGTTTTTCTTTTATTTTTGTGTAAAAAAGAGGGAGATGTTGCGGTGCGCCCCCGCAGTCTCCCTCTCCCCTTCTCGGTTTGGTTAAACTTTAATTTGTGGTATTGTATTATATTAGTTTCTATTGCCTAAGATGGCGCTTGCCGGGTTTCCCCTCCCCCTGTTTTTCCCTCTGCAGGGCTGTCAGTCAGTTAGTTACCTTGGTTACTCCCGCCTTTTTGTATCTTTTAATCTCCTCCCCAGTTTTTTGAGTTGCCAGCCTACCTGCCTGTCACTCTCTGCCCCTGCCTGTTTCTCCAGAACCTTCTCCCCAGGGCAGAGGGTGATTGGGCAGGAGAGGACTGTCCCACCCCTTATGTGATTCCATTTGCTGCCGCCCCCTGTCTATTATGTTGTGTATTAGGTTCATTGGCCAGGGGAAGGGATTAGCCTCCCCCTGGTCTCCCTATATAACTTCTGTTCACCCCGCCCCTCAGTGCAGTTCCCTGCAGCCTTCCCTCCTGTCACTACCCTTCGCTCCCCTTAATAAACTTCCCTGCTGCTGCTGAGAACTGTCGCCTCACGTCTGATCTTTCGCCTCCATCTCGTGCGACCGCTTCTGTTCCTCGGCCTGCTGGAGCTGCCTCCTCCACCACAGACGTGGAGGGAGCTCCAGAAAAGGGCATCGGATTTCCCCAGTCTGCTTCCGCTGGAAGGTCCTGGGACTTTGCAGCTGCCCGTGCCCACAACAAAAGGCTGTTGGCTGTGCATTCTGTGGAGCCAGCCGGGCTCGGATTCCGGCACCGCCACACAGGTAGGTGCAGAGAAAACTCCAACCACATTAAAATTCTAAGTCCATTTCAGTAGTAGTAATTCTAAGTAGCATTTCAGGTTAAGGCTTGAGCACCCCATGCCTCTAGTGTGACTTGATATTGAAGTGTGGGAGCTGTCATCTGAGAAGCTCCTTTTTGAGGCATGGCAGATCCTACAAGCTGCAGAGGAAGCAGCTTGAGCATTCATCAGAAAGAAACACAGAGGTTGGAAGAGTCCAGCTTCCTGCTGAAAAAAAAAAGCAGGGAGCCTCCACAGCAGCATTGAGAGTTAATGTTCTTCAAACTTGGTGGCTCAACATTGTAGAGTTGCTGACTTCATGCTTCTTGCAGAAAGCTTCTTATCCTTACTCTGCTGAACTCTTCACCAGACCTGTAGGCCCCATTTTCCCATGGAAAAGAAATAAAAAACAGACTTAAGTTCACACATCAGATCAGCTGCCATCCTCCAAATGCCAGGGAATGTGTCCAACTTAACGATATAGCAATGACTGGGAGCTGTTATCAACATGGATGTACCTAACATGCATATATATTAAGACAAAAACTGTGGGGAAGAAGGGAAAAAAGCCAAACCAAAACCTAAATCATCTCTAGCCTGATCAAGCTTTTTAGAATTTTGCTGGCTAGAAAATCTGGGAGGGGGAAAATTGCACAGGAAACAGCCCCATTGAAAATATGTTTGTGGCAAAATGGTCAGTTATTTATGAGTCTTTTTTAAAAAAAAACCCCATCATTTCCTTTAGAAGGTTTATATTACTCTTTACCAATGAGTGTACTGTACTGATATCTGTAGGGGAAACCTGGACTCTACAATATGGTCCCTTGGAAAGGGCTGCTGTTCTGAGCAGTTCTAGTGGGCAGGCTTGATATGGTTAGCAAGGTGAAGGGAATGAATCCCTCATTCCCTGCAAAATCCTTCCTGCATTTTTTGTGTTCTCTCCCTCTGGATTCTTCCATAAAGCCACACTGTACATAAGCATGAGGCTATGGCTTATCAATTCTGTGCCATTCCTTAGAAAACAATCAGGAAAACCTTGCGAGCTGTCTTCTTGCTGTTTTTACACCACAGCAGTTTTTGCAGCAGAGGATTGCAGTGCTGATTTTAGCATAAATCATTAGTCATTATTTCTTTCAGCAAAGGCTTTGACAGCTTGCTGTAGTGTAGTGTAGTGGAATATTCCACAGGATGACAAAGCAAACATATGCTCAAGGATCTGTGCAAGATGCTAATTGCAACAGGGCATGAGGACAGGTGTGGGAACATGGTGTAGTACACTACTTTCAGTGACACACAGACCATTCCATTCTCCAGAGGTCTTGCACTTCATTTATTTTTGGGAAGATATTCTGTAAAACTATCACAGATGGGAAAGAGAAGAGACAAGCAGAATTGGCAGCATTTTATGATATTTTACACTACTGCAAGACAGTAGGGAACTCTGGTTCATAAAGTAAATCAATATTTAAGGTTCTTCTTTCTGAATGCTCACAGCCAGAACAGAGGTTTTGGGCATCCTGTTCCCCCATCTGTACACCAGTTCAAAACGAATCATCTGCACTAGTGGACAGTGAAGAGAGAAAGGGCTTCCACAAAACAGCTTTTTTAAAGAAAACCTTTAAAATTAAAGCATAGCCATCTGTCATGGTAAAGCTTAGATACACTTTTCACCTTCAGAGATCTTTACAAGCATTGACTAATTAGTCCTTGGGACCTAAAAGGACACATTTTTCCCCTCAATTTAGATTGAGAAGACAGCAGGGGCATCTTGTATCCTGGGGCAGGAATTTAGGCTCCCTGCAAGGCAGGAGAATTGCAATCCTTTTGTAGTAGTCAATGCTTTCTGGCAGGGGGGTGTAAATTTAAGCACTTCTACCACCACTTATGCACTTGTGACAAATTAAAGACTTGATTTCCCCACCCCCCCAACTGCTGCACAATCAGATGATTCTATTGGCTTATGAATACTAAATGTCCAACTTGAGTAGGAGCTGCAGATGTTCAGTCCTTTTACTGTTAAGCCATTAAGAAGGGTGTGAGTGAGACATTCACAGTAAGGAGTCCATCGATTTGTTAGTTGAACTGGAAAATATTTCCCATGCTATGGGTTTTTTTGAGTTGATTTGAAAAATATTTTATCTTAAATTAAATTTAAATATATTTATCTTTATAAATATATTTGTGTAAGTATTTTAATTTTTTAAAACTTTGTTGTGGTACCAAAATGATCTTCTGGTACCACATTTTATTTTATTTCATACTGAATAAAATATTTCATTTTCTGCATTGTTTTAAAGAATAGGACTTTTAGATAGCTTATGTCTTGAAAGGTCACAAGCTTTGCCATGCTTTTTCATTTAGAAGTGCCAGCCTAAAAATTTTCTCTTTTTAAAAAAATAGTATTTTAACCCAAAGTATCCATCAAGTTTGATAGGAATACATGAAGAGTTGTTGTTGACTTAAAACCACACTTCAGCAAATAGATAATTCTCCTGTCTCTGACCTCAGCCTTGGAAACTGAACCTGTGACATTCACAGGGTGATGGTAACTCTCCAGATGAAAACCTTGGATTCAAACTCTGCTGGTTCAGGCCAGGGCATTTGAGGGACTGCAGCCTTCAGTCATCTGCCTTGCCCTTTGCCAGAGATTACGAGCTCCACAGCAAAGAAAATTTGCCACATAGCTACAGCAGCTCATAAATAATTGTAAATGCCCATTTGCAGTTCATCTTTAAGTGCCACGCTGTGGACCAAGGCTGCTGCTTCCCTGTCTGTACCAGTCTGACTGACCAAGCCCTACCCCACCCTTGTCCTCCTCTCCACCCTTATCACTGTCATCTGGGAAGGAAACCTGCCCCAAAGTCTTGCCAAAGGATGGCCTTGCTCAGATCAGGTGAAACAGGCAGGAAAGCGACATGGAAAAATGTTGAGAGGCACGGGAAAATGTTAAATAGAAAAGATGTAATGCAGTGACCACAATGTATTAGCAATGAAAAATATTGAAGGCTCTAAACTTCAAGGCCTTGACAATAAAAGCAGACAGTTCTTTGAGCTACTGAATAAAAGGAGGACAAAAAAGGGAAAAAAAGCCAACAGGAGGGATGGAAGATGTAAGTACTTAGGAGAACCATATTAAAACATGAGGGAGTAAGACTAGAGAATCACCTCCATCAGTTCATAACAGGACACAGTGCTACCTACAAGACCTTTGCCTGGGCTTTTCAGAGTTCCTCTAATTTAGTATAGTCCAACAATGATGTGAATAATACATAACACTTAGAGTCTTTCCACTTCTCTATAGAACTGCATGCACTGAAGTGAGTTGTTTGGAAAATTGCCGCCCAGTTTTTGTATATGTTTATTTTAAATGGACATTATGTAGGATACGGTGCTATCTAAGGGATGTGTGCTCAAAGGTTAGGATGCTTTAAAAAGTTCTTTTTACCCAGCTCTGAAGCATCATGAATTTTTTTGGCAGGGACAGGCATTTTCAGCCATGAGCATTACACTTCTCAAGAAATATGCAAAATAAAATGTGACAGCAGGGCAAAATATTTTATAGGCAAAGTGACTTTCCGTAATAATGGAATAATAAATGCAGAAGGGAGAAAGGCCAAGTGCGAATGCTGAAAGGCATTCACAAGTGCATTTGTGGTGCTTCTGCTGCTGGTGCTGGAGTGCCACTTGTTTGTGTGGGTTCATTCAGTGAAGCAGCTGGAGTTAATCACCTCATTAGGGAAGTGGGCATCCAGCACACCTTGGAGCAGTGAGTTTGTGCTCTCCATCTATTGCTGCTCTGCTGCCAGCAGTTGCTGCTCATCGATTAACATTATGAAGGAATTAGAATGGATGATAGACAGAACAGTCTGTTATTTCCAGCAAGACAAGTGAAAAATCTGTCAAAAGACTTGTGAGTAAGTCCTAGCGAAGGTTTGCTTGTGCAGCCCTATTTGTCATGCTGTGACCTGGGACAGGAGAATCTGAGCTTGATTAGGAATGATTTGTGCTGTGTCATTGCTGGAGAAAGACCTTGCACTACTTCTCTGATTTTGTCTGTACCTGCTTGTTTTCCCTACATGTTAAACTCTGCATTTTGGGGAACGGGTGGCATTTATCATGAGTTTGGGTAGTGTTTATCTTTCTTGCTTGTTAACGTCCTTTTTGCCTATTGAGCACAGCTGCTCCACAGAAAGAATGGAACATTTTATAAGGGCATGTAGTGATAGAACAAAGGGGTTTGGTAGATTTAGATCAGATTTTAGGAAGAAATGCTGTCCTGTGAGAGTGGTGAGGTACTGGAGCAGGTTTCTTGAGCAGCTGTGGATGCCTCATCCCTGGAAGTGCTCAAGGCAGGTTGGGGGGGGCTTTGAGCACCTGGTGGAAGGTGTCCCTGCCCATGGGACACCCAAGGGCAGATGATCTTTGAGGCCTCCTACAACCCAAACTGTTCTATAGGTTTATGATTCTATGAACATGTCTTTAATATTAAAGACCTGTAGTAGTACGTGGCATGGCTTAGTACTCATTAAACCTCAACTGCACATACAGCACAGCTGCTAAATTGATAAAAACAGGCCACTTTTATAAAATATTAATCTGTATAGAAGACAAGGTGACCAGAAAATGGGTGAATATCAAAGAAGGTTTTCAGCCTGTTGAAAGACTGAGCAGTCTATAAGTTTTGGAGCTTTTCTTGTCTAAGTTTTCTCTAGGCTTTGTACTGGCTAGTACAAAATACTATTATCTACAAGGATAGCAGAGGGGGAAAGAAATCTCAATTAAAATGTAGTGAGTGTCTTCACAAAGCTAGCTTAGTTGATAATAACTGTGCTGCACTTGCAACAGGAGACCCCAAATGAAATTGGAGTTGAAATATATTGGTTATCTACACTGAGAAAAAAAATCTGTCTTGGAGAACTTAGAGCTTAAACTCTGACAAATTTAAAAAATAAACAAATAAATAAACAATAAACCCTCAACAACAGAATAAAAGGAAAGTAAAGAAAGAGACAGGGGAGAAAATAAATTCTTAAAACTCACACAGTTCACCCACAATCCTGTGGTGGATTAAAGGCTTACACTTGAGTCAAAACCCAGGAGTACCCATTCCCTGGCTGCCCAGCTCTATCCTTTCCAGTTGAGGGAATAACAGGAAGATTAAAACAAGTAGAAAAATATTGGTACTAAAATGTTGTTGAAACACGTAGGAGGCTTTATCATAAAATGTCACAGACATTAGGAAAATGACTGTGTGGTAGAGAAGAAAACATGGCATGCAGCAAACAAACTCTGTTATCACTTGGAAAGGTGATCCAAATTCCTTCAGTGCCTTCTCTGAGGACTTTTGATAAACAGCTGGTGTTACACAGAGTGAGGGGGCAGGATTGCCAGCAGCCATACAACCAGCAGCTGGCCAGGGCTGGGAGCCTGCCTGGTTGCTTTCTTTTGTCAATGTGCACAACTAGATGTCATGGTCTAAGATGACTGATAATCAGCATCCCATTCCCTAGGCCAAGCATTAAACACTTTTTTCATCATTTGAGGATGATCAGAAGCTGTTTCTACCCCTCTGTTCTGGTGAGACTCCACCTGGAGAGCTGCATTCAGCTCTGGGGTCCCAGCACAGCAAGGGCACTGACCAGAAGCCACCAAGATGGTCAGATGGATGGAGGAGCTCTCATACGAGGAAAGGCTGAGAGAATTGGATTTGTTCAGCCTGGAAAAGAGAAGGCTTCATGGTGACATAATTGTGACTCTTCAATACTTAAAGCGGGCTTATAAAAATGATGGAGAAGAACTTTTTATATGGGCATGTAATGACAGGACAAGAGGCTTCAAACTGAAAGAGAGTGGGAAATGAGGAGGAAATGGAGGAAATTCTTTGCTGTGAGGGCTGTGAGGCACTGGAACAGGTTGCTCAGAGAAGCTATGGATGTCCCATCCTTGTTCAAGACCAGGCTGCATGAACGTCTGAGCAATCAGGTCTGGTGGAAGGTATCCCTGACCATGACAGGAGGGGTGGAACTAGATATCTTTAAAGTCCCTTCCAACCAAAAAAATTCTATGAATCTATGTTTCTAACCCCTGAAGACATTCTTAAAGGTAAACTAAAATACAGAAGACCAGTAAGTGGCAGCAAAAAACAATTTGCAGAGGCATGCTTTTCTTCATAGAAATACATTAGGTTAATGGCCATTCTTGACCTCTTCATTTTCCTGCTTGGCAATGCTTGGATTTCACAACTAGTGTGGTGATCATAAGTATTATAATTACAGAGTCTTAACTTCCAATAATTATCTTATTGTAGATATTTAAACAGATGAGATGGAAATAAGTCCACAAACAGACCCAAACTACTTTTTAGAATGAGACTTTGTAGATTAATTAAAACCATTCTCATGTGAGATTTATTTCGTTCTTCATTAAGCTGGCCATACTGCAAAGGTCATCCCTTTCTCAACATACGTTAAATGCAAATGAATATACAAAAGCAGATTTTGAAAGTCTGAATAGGTACACTAAAACTGAGTTATAACAACCCTTTCATCATCCTGACCTTGTAAAATTTTCCTGCACCAAATGTAGGCATGTAAGTATGTACATATGAATATAAAATCATACATATAAACAGCAAACCAGTAACTATAATTTAGGGACTATAGTATGGATATCTGCAAGAATACTGCACTTTAGAAAAATGCAGAAACTTGAAGCTTCTGCTAACAGACCATTTTTATTTATGTCATTTTTAATGAATTTTCGTCAGATCTTCATGACCTATTAAAAATATCTACTAGTCTATACATGCACTGTTTAGATACTCAGTGTTTTTCATGTTCACTCTTTAATCTGTTGCAGAATAATTTACCAGAGAGGAAAGTTCATCACAGCATTATCACCAGTAGAAAGAAATGGCCCAATAAACATGTTTTTAATATTTTGTTCCCAGGGGTTAATTCACCTCTCACAGAAATGAACATGTGCATAGACAAAATACTCTCATTCAAACACAATAGATAGTATTGTTAAAAAAAGGAGACATTTATCTGTGGATTTCAAAAAGTAAAAATGTAATAATGATTCTTTTTCTTGTTTCTATATCAGAGATAGCATTGTGGTATGCTTTAATGGTTATGAACAAGGTTCTGTAGGTAATTACTTATATACCATTAAAATACTGGTATTCATAAAGCCTATAAGCACACTTAAATCCAACCATCTTTCCTATTGGGTGTAAAAAAGGCAATTTTGGATAATTTTTGCATCAGGAAAGTTTTGGCCAGAAGTACTATAACAAAACTTCTTCAAAAATTGTCAGGAACTCTTTTATCTCAGGATCTAAGGTGTTCACTGTCAGAAGTGACTAATGGCTTTGATGATTTCTGTACGTTTGGGGTCAGTCAAGGGGAGATTTCAACAGGCCAGGTTTCTACAGGTTATTAGCACCCACTGGGCTATCCTGAAATATCTTTGTTGTCAGCAGAGCCATGCAGGAGTAGTTCTTGCTGGAAATCCTTCTATCTATCTATCTATCTATCTATCTATCTATCTATCTATCTATCTATCTATCTATCTATCCATCCATCCATCCATCCATCCATCCATCCATCTATCCGTTTACATCTCTTTTAGGTTGTAGCTGAAATAGGCACACAAATTAAAATGCTTCATTCTTGGTGTTTTCTGTTCCTGCACTCCCTCTTCTGGCTTTCTAGAATTATCTGGCAAACATCTTATGCCCATGTCTTATAATCCACTCTGATTTTGGCTGTAAACACATCAGCTGTAAAGTTAAGATAGATTTTCGTAACAGACATCAGAAAAGGGACTATTACTAAATAAATCAGGAAATTACCATAGCAGCCCAGTGCTTCTATATATATCTATCCTGAGTAGAGGTTCCCTGGACTTTTGAAGACCAAAAGTAATCCCAGTCTTAGTGCAATGGCTGCCATACTATGAATATTAGATTGGAATAGGAATAAAGAGAAGGTTTCATTGGAGTGTGCTCTCCAGTTTTCTAGCTTGTTCTCTTCAACTGTGCAGTAGAATTTTGTATTGAATTTTTTTCCAGAAGCTAGTAGAATTTTTTTTTCACAAGTTTTCTTTTAAACTGTGTTACAATAGCACTGGTAAATTACCATTCTCCTGCACTGTTCAAAATCCAACTATTATGGTAATATACAGCTGAAATCAATTTAAATGATTTTCGTTGTTGAGCATGAGAGAAAATTGAAACATGAAGAATGAAATTTTGCATTTTGAATTTTGCTCACTCTTAATATTGTTCCAAACATCTTTCCGAACACTGTATGTTTACCTCCCTTGTGACCATCCTGGAAAACTGACCTGAGCCAATATTGGAAAATGAAATAAACATCATTCTCCTGCCCACCTTGTATTGTATTTACTACGCCCTTTTCTAAGTTGCAAACACTCTGGTTTCCATGTAACAAATGTAGGGGAAGAGTCTCAGGATTATGGAAACTGTTCAAATGCAAACTTAATCACCCTTTACTTGCTGTGAATATTATCCCTCTTCCAATAAAACTTTTGCATCTGTGAGATGGTTTGATAAGTGTCTTCAGTGTATTTAATATGAAATATATTACATATGGACCTCATGTTTTCAGTATTGGAGTTCTACCTTAATAAAACAACATGAAAATGTGATTAAAAATGTATATTTAACACAGGAACCAGTGTATTCATTTCAGTATGTGAAGTCCAGCTTCTCCATGAATTTCAGTGCTCAAGGAGGTCCTAAAACTCAATGGCTTCGGAGAAACGTTCCTTGATTGAAGGGAATGCTGCCATGGTGAAGTTTTAAGATGCAGACTGGTGATGTTTCCGGTCCAGCTCCCCCAGTGTTGGTTGCTGTCACCTGTGCCACACACCTGCCTGAAAGCTGCCAGAGGAGGGGGAACCAGGCAGGCAGTTTCTACATGCACAAAAAGGAGCTTCCACAGTTTTGGGGTCTACTCTTAGCCCCTGTCACTTAGTGAAATCTCTGCTCTAGTGCTATAAAAACAGTCATCTGTGACTCAGGTGAGTCATGCCATTTATTGCCTCACACCGGCATATTTGCTCAGATCTAACACAAAGTGTTTGCTTAGATCTGGTGTATTGCTGTCATGGTGCATTACAGTCTAAGGAGGGAAAGAAGTCTCTTTCCTCTTCTGGAAAGCCCACAGCAATTCTGCTGGGTATAAAACCCTAGTAAGCAGCTGTGGGACTTTCAGAGCAATGAGCCTCTTAAATATCAGCTGATGCATAACAGCGTTATTGTGGTTTGAGGACTTGGGTGTTGCAGAAGAGTGGTTTTATGGGAAATCACTGGGAATTATTACCCTGCATAAAGATCCTCTTGTACATAATTTTATGCAAGATTAGAATCAGTAATTCTGCAGGTTTTGGTCTTCATGTATGATGGGATAGTTCACAATAAATAAATTTTGTTACACCACACAATAAAATAAAAGTTGCTGTACCACAACCAGGTTTCGTGGCTATCAGTTCTTATCAAAGTGAAATGTATAGGACTTCAGACAAAAAAAAAAAAAAAAAAAAAGGAAAACACCACCCTCACTATCTGGTATTAGAAGATATAATTTGATGGTTTGCAGGGTCACATACCCTGTGTAGTTCACACAGCAACTGTGGGTTAAGACATTAAAAAAAATAAACCCAAGCTTATTGATCACTTTTCCTTCAGGGGGACGGAGAGCAAAATCAGAGCTCTGATATTTGACTTTCCAGCGAGCAAAACCCACGAGTTGGGCGCTCGTCACTCGCCGGCTCTGGCGGGCCGCGGGGATGCTGAAGCGCCGGGGCCTGGGCAGCCGCCGGTACCCAGCGGGAGCCGGGCAGGGGTGCGGAGCGGGGCTGCGGCCGCCCCCTCCCGGCGGGTCCCGGCCCGGAGCGGCCCGGCTGGGCTGGGCTGGGCTCCCGCGGCGGCTCGCTCGCTTCGGGGGCGAACAGACGTGCGCCGCAGCGTGCCCGCTGCAGGGCTGCTCGGCGCCGGCGGCTCTCCGGGAAGGGAAGCGGCATCAAAACACAAACAGCTATTCCAAAGGCAAGGAGATAGCCCCAGATCCTTCATTTAGGAGCTGCAGGAGGAGGGACGACAGCCGCACCCCCGCGCGGGGGAACCGGAGCGGCAGCGGGCGGGGGCGGGAGCGGGTGTCGCCCCCCGCCCGCAGGTGCTGCCGATCCGCGGGACCCCTCGGCGGCAGCCGGCCCGGGGCTGCACATCACGGCCCGGCCAGCAGGAGGAAGGAAGAGGAAGTGAGAGCGGCGGGTGCCTGTGCGAGCCCCGGGATGGGATAGTGCCGGGGGCAGCCCAGCGCACCGCACCGAGGCGGCGGCGGCACGGCGCGCAGCGTGGCTCCCGCGGTGGGGGCGGCCGAGCGGCCCCGCTGTGCTCGGGGCGGGGGACGCTGCCCACGCCAGAGGTAGGAGAGCCTCGGTCCGGAGCGGGGACGCGGCAGCGGCGCTGGCCGGGCGGTGCGGGGGAGCGCGGAGAGGCGCGCAGGGCAGCCGGGGAGGAGGAACGGGACGGGGCCGGCGGCCGGCGAGCCCCGCACCTGCCCGGGAGAGCCCGCAGCCGGTCCCCGCGGCGGGAGGTGAGGGCGGGGGGCGGCCGCCGTGGCTGCGAGAAAGAGGAAGCGCAGCGCTGTGCTTGTCAGTGCGGCGGGGCCTCGGACGGCGGCTGCTGGCGGGGGGGCGGCCCGGCCCGACCCGCCTCGCCTCGCACAGCGGCTCCTCCCGCCGCCCTGCCCTCTCCGCCGGCCCCCGGCCGCTGTCGGCACAGCCTCCCGGTTCTCCCCGCCGCGACTTCGCCGGCGCCTCCGCCTCCTCCTCCGCCACCACCTCCTCCCGCTCCGTCCCCTCCTCTGCCCCTCCCGTGCCCTGGGCAGCCCTGCCCGCCACCGGCTGCTCCTGGTGGCCGGAGGCCGCTGGCGAGGGGAGCGGACGGGAGCCGCGCACCTCCGGGCGCGGGGGGTGAGTGGTGGCGGGGCCTCCCCCGAGTCGGCGGGACCGGGGGCGGGGGGCGGCGTGCGGGGCAGCGGCCGCGGCCGGACCCGCGGGGGTTAATGCGCGGGGTCGGGCCCGGGCGGAGGCTGCGGCCGCAGCAAGTGTCCGCACCGCCGCGGGCGCCGCTAGGGAGGAGAAGGCTCAACTTTGAAGCAAGTGCATCCCCGCAGGCAGCCAGCCCCGAGCTCGGCGTTGGTACCCAGCCGCCGCCTCCGAGGGCATGCCTCCCCCTCGACCCAGCAGTCGAGAGCTTCTTAGGGGTTCGAGTGCTCCTTTTGCTAAGTTTATGCTCACACAAGTGATCAAACCGCTGATGAATTTCAGATGAAATGATTGTTCTGAAATGTGGGTGGTGATTATGCAAAGCCACAGTGTGCAGCCTTGTAGAGCAAGTGGGTGCTGGGTCTAAAAAGTTACATTTGTAAAGTTTTTTTGGCTCAAAGCCTTTGCAAAGTTTATTTTGAATATCTTTTCCTTACAGAACTAATGCAACTGTTCAGCTCTCCCCTGGGAATGGTGTAAAGTAAATATAGGAGTTCCTGAAAAATAACAGTGAGTACATTTCAAATCAGCAACGTTTTGTTTTTAACTTTATAAGAATATCTCTTAACCTGCCAAGGCTCTAAATGTGTAACAAACACAGAGAGAATGCCAATGATAATAACAGTGCAGGAAATGTACCGTGTGTTAATTGCTTTAGTATAAACATGGTTGTCTGTGAGCTGTGTTTCATGATACTGCAGTTATGGTGCAATTTCAACCAGGGATATTTTGAAGTGTATTCATTAGCAATTAGGTTTTCTTTTGCTTTTATCCCTTAGCTGCCTGATTGCCCTTGGTTAAAATATTTGTCTTTTGGGAAGAGAGGGAAACGGAGTAAGAACTGTACTGAGTCCTGTATCTGTGACGGGGGAGGTTGTTTCCTCCTCTTTCCCCTTGTCTGTTTCTCCTCCTTTCCCCCAAATGCATGCACACATGCATGCCATCTCATCCTCAGTTATATAATCTCATAGACATTTATGGATCATTCATTGTTCGCATTAGTCCCATTCTTTCCATGTCATTCCTGCTTGATTGAGTGGCTTAGGCAGAATATTACAGAGGAAAGAAAATACATTGAAATTTACATAAAGTTCTTCCAGTTTGAGCTACAAGTTTGCTTTCTTTGGAGGTTTTCTTTCCTTGATTCCCATTTTTTTTTCTTTTTTTTCTTTTTTTTTTTTTTTTTTTTCTTTTTCTTTTTTTAGCTGCCTAAGTAGGTGGTAGGGATCTAATCTGATGACCGGTAACTAGATAAGGAGGAGGAACAGCAGCGTTGACAGCTTGCTGGTAAAAGTCCCTCTTGTGTACTGTTAGCAGAATATCCATTAACACACGTCATAAAGCTGTTAAAAGTACTGCAGCAGCTTTTAAAACTCACTAGTGAGAGAAAAGAAAGATTAGTATGGTTAAAACAGGAACATGATGTGAAATGGGTATTAGTAAAAGATACTGTCAGTGCAGTCTGTGAATTGACTTGTCTAGGGGCAAACCTGAATCACGATTTATTCATACTGGGAAGGTTGCACAGGGGTAGATGACTTTCTTTCCCTCTCTCTTTGTAATCTCTTTAAAACTCGCTGTGCACTGCAGTACACCTGCCTTCTCTGTAATTTGCAACTTTGCTTTGAGTATCATTGTCTGATGATTTGTTCTAATGAACAATTTGCTGATGGGGGTCGGGGGTTTAGAGGAAAGAAAACTGGTTAATATACTTACTATTTTAATATTTTTCCTTATATTCTCCATATGCCAGGAAAAAATTACTAGGTGAAGAGTTCAGACAGATTTTGCTGAGGGGAGGGAAAAAACTCTTACCTGCTTACTTTGTAGCAGTCTTGGTACCCAAAAGTATCTGCAGTTCTGCAGTTGTCATTATATAACCTGACTAGTGGCGCTCTTAAAAGCCAGTACTCTGTTTTCTTGCTGTTTGGGTGCAACATACTGTGTTGTCCTACAAAGTTATTATTAATGCCCTTTCACCCCGGTTCTCATGAAACACAGATTATTATGGTATGTAAAAGTGTAACTGTTGCTGAAACACTGCTGTGTGCATTGTGCTTCCTGACAGCAATGCTGCGAGGTAGCGAATTACAGATCAAGAGTAACGTGGCGCTCCACCCTTCCTTCCGCTCTTTGTTTTTGTCTACCTAGTCGAAGTCTCTTTGATTTTAAGGTTTGGGCTCGTAGACATGGGTTCTCACAGTGTCCAGCCTACAAAGTGGTGCTGGAATATGATCTCATGTTTTCCATGTTGATACACAGGGAGCAGAGCTCCCATGCTTACACATAAGACTTGTTGCTTTCTTCTTTTGATACTCTAGATGGCTTCAGTGTGTGCTGGAGTGAGTGGCTAATGCCTATAGATTTAAGTGTTACTAGGAAAAGGTTTCCCCAGATCTCTGCCAGTGCACCTGCACACTAACATGCAGTGTTCTCCTATTCCAATAACAAGCTTTTGTTGTTGTTGTTTTATTTAGATATATTGCCAGCCACAGTGTTTCTAATTCTGTGATTGTCAAATAAGGATTTGCTTGGGACTTAAATGAGGCCATGAAGTACAGTTTTCCTCTCGAGCTGAGATTTTGCTGTCACTTGATAGTCAGTTTCCTTGAAATAAACAATCCCTTTAAAATTTACGAGCTCTCTTTGTCATGCTGTGCTGTGAATGTTCAGCATGTCCTTGGATTAAAAGAACTCTCCACATTTGTAGAAGGTGACGGGATTTTGGGAACCCTGGGAGCTAGGAAACATCGTGTACCATTGAATCAAGCAAAAGTACTGTTGTGTCTTCTGGTCTATTTTTCTGCACAGTTATACCTGGGTCTAGTAGACTTCCTCCTCTGCTGTGTCTCTGCACTGCCTGGAATGTACAATTTGAGTGAGAATGGGTTGGTCAGACTTGACTCTCCATTCAATCATCATTCTATTCAAAAGAAGATTTAAAAAAAAAAATAAAAAGTCTTTACAGTTATGTTGTCTTTGTTGTTGTTTGCACACTTGAATCTACAAATGGCTTTGTAACAGGTATCAGACCACTGTTCAGCAAGGTATGTGCTGTATCTTTAAAAGATTTCCCTGCTTTGAGTGAGCTTTTTTTTTAAAAGTTTCTTGTATTCGTGGCAAGAGGAATGTGCCAAGTACACGTTGTTAAACTTGTGTCAATTTAACAGAGCAACCGTTTAAAGGATTTAGAATAATTTTTCTTCTACTCAAGTCAGTCACATTTTTTTTTTTTTCTTTTTTTTTCTCTCTTCTTTCTTCAAATATAGTGCTGGAAAAGGAAAGAGAAACTAAAAGCAATTGGCAGAAGTCAGAATGTTGCCAAGCATTTGATAGTACTGATCTAAGATGTGATAATATGTATGTGACACTTAAATAAACTTCATGAATATGGTTTTAGAGAGACTAATGGAAGAAGAGTCACAAACTTGCAGAGCTGTCTTTTGCTCAGCATTTTTGCATCAAGCTGTTTGCAAGAATTTGGTTCTGTGGTGTGATCTTTCATTATTGCAAGTGTGAGACACAAAAGAGAGATTGAGGATAATGTCATAACCTTCCTGCTAGCTTTCTCTGTTTTCTGATCACTGTTAACAGTGAAGAGGAATATTAATGAGAAGTCTATGCTCCAGGGGATAGCTATCATGCTTCCTCTTCTCTCCATTTCACATCTGACAGAGGAAAACTTTTGTGTTCTGGGCAGGCTGGCAGTGGCTGATGCTACACGTGTGGTGCCCATCAGTGAGTAAGGTACTGATTTCTCAGGCTGCTGAGCAGATGGCTTTGTAAAGCACATGCCTGCACTCAAGAGCAAGGTGAACAGGGATTCACATGGTGCTTGTTTGCAAACCCTTGGAAGTGCATTGATTTATTTTCCCTAATGGCAGGTTTCCAGTGTATTTGATTTGTCTGCAGCAGGCTTGTTGTCAATGGCTGCCAGGAGAGGAAAGTTAATTGTGAGAAGTTAGGGGACAAGGTGTTTTTTTGTTCTGCAATAAATCACGCTGCAATGAAGACTTGTAGATACTGCTGGTAGGGATCCCCTATAGAAAAGTGTTTTAGTTTATGTATAAATGAACTCACGCTGGTGCATTTTTAGGGAGTAGGCAATGGAATTCTTTAGAAAGCTGAGTATACTACCTGGAGGTGTTACGCAAATATGATAAAGGACCTGTTCTTACCACCTTTGGGGACCTAAGTCTTCTTACTACTGTTTCTGCTGTGTTCCATTTACAGTCAAATAGCACTGCAAAACTCCACAAAAGCTAGCACTAGCAGAAGGGAGGCAGTGGGAGCTACAACTCAATGCTTAGGGGAAAGACTTCCCTTTTCAGATGGAATTAAGTTGATTTAAAATATTTGTGAGACATCATCTTGAGTCAAGAGGCTGGAGATGGTGGGGGGAGGTGTAAGAGGGTGGAAAATAGGAAAACAAATTTTTCCCTATAGGTTTATTACAAAACTATATCTGTGTCCTGGCTGTGTGCGTTTTCTCTTTTGCTTCTGCTTTCCTTCTGATTTTTATTTCTTTGAGTTAAACTTTTCTTGTAACTTCTTCCTCCATGTTTGCCACTTCTACTTTGGTACCTCATTCTTTGGTATCTATCTATCTCTATCTCAGCTCTCATGATTTCAAGGTCTTTGCCCAGTCCTTAAGTTCTTTATCCTGGGAACCCTTAGGTTATTATTCACATAAACAATTCTGTTTAAGATTTCCAAAAAAAGCTGTGGCCTGAAGTGTATATCATCTCCTATATTCTTAAAATCTCTAGCTCAAAGGCTTTATTGTACATACCTAATTTGTGGCTGGCATAGGGAAAGTAAATCTGTCTCTGAAATCTGTCATCTGTCTATGACATCTCTGTGTCATCAGAGATGGTATAATTTCTTTATCAGCTACATGGATGCACACATAATAACCTGGCTCTTTTTTTTTGTTGAGCTTGCTTCAACTGAAAGGGAGGACAGGTCACTGCTTCTAGGAGAACTTCAGATTTTGGAGATGTGATGGCATTAAACTCTCATTCTTTAATACACAGAGGAAGATTATCTAATTTGCCAGAGATTTTTTGGAATCCGAGTGTGCATGAGCCTGGACAGAATTCTCCCTGTGAACCTTATTTTTCTTAATGAAAATGTATGAAGTTGACAACCCATATCAAATACATCCAACATTTTGAAGTTATTCAAGAGGAGGGATAAGCAGGGTTTGACAACAGGCTCAAATAATGCTGTCAGCACTTCAACCTACCTCCTTCAGGTGAAATTTTTATGTGTGTTGTCTGAGATTAGATGACTGGTGCTATTCAGGGGTGGTTTACTTCTAGCTCATTGTCAGCCTCACGGTAAAAATGGGAAGAGTCGGGTCTCCTGATGTAGTCTGTTGGAAGCTTCCATACAATTCAGTATGTAGTTGTCCTTTCCTGTGGCCATGCATATGCTGTAAGTACTTTGTGCATTTGTTTGTGGACTTGAAACCCATCTGTAATCCTGATGGTGACTTGATCTTTGTTTAGATTTGTTTTAACTAACTATTTACATACCCTCAGTACATGCATGTATTCTGCTGCTTGAATCTGTAGCTGAAGTGAAACTTTCTTGCCCATTTTTCATTCTCTTCAGCCAACATACATTTATCACATAGTCCAGCAGAAGTTTGAGGGATACGTGGGTTTTGGCAAAGATATCTCATGTGAGCAGTTCAGGCTTTCTGACTGGCTAGACTGGCAATTTGCAGTATTCTTCATTGAATCTTGTTGACGGCAGCATAGCAGGGGTTACTCTTTAAATTCCTGCTTCATATGTTAGGACAGGCAGTAATCCACTGAGGTTGGGTGATGAGGAATTTATAACTATTCATATAATATCCTCTGGCCAAACAATAAATTTGATTTGCACATTTTTTCTCTAGTAATGAGAAGAGAAAAATGTCTATGACACAGGTTGATATAATTCAATTTTTTCTCTTGGTGCCAGTGAATGTACTTGTTACATACCAGTGCAGTCTTTTCCATTGCTTTGCTTTCTGGTACAATTGCCACATT
Source organism: Setophaga petechia (assembly GCA_024362935.1). Classification (NCBI taxonomy): domain Eukaryota; kingdom Metazoa; phylum Chordata; class Aves; order Passeriformes; family Parulidae; genus Setophaga; species Setophaga petechia. The sequence goes on along the minus strand of JANCRA010000026.1, from coordinate 11,166,702 downwards.
AATTTTCATAGCAGCAGTTGTGGCTTCAGTTGGAAATTGAAACCTAATAAATGTTGGCTCGGCACATGGACTTTTGGACAAACTTTTTCAGTAGCACTGAGCCAAACCAAGTGAAAAGAAAAATTCCTAAACGTAAGTACTTGTCCTTGGATTCTGGAAAAGATATCTGGTATACCCTAGGCTGTTAAAATGTCGGAATATTGGTGCTTGTCTTCTTTTTTTTTCCCCTCCCAAGTTTTTTTTCTCCTCCCTTCAAGCACCAGCAGTCTCATCTGTTGAAGCGCTACCCCCTGTGGTTCAAGTACATTCCTCCTATCAACCTTTTCACCCCACCTCCCACTGTCCCTCTTCACACATGCACCCGAAATCTCTTCTGGTCATCAAACTCACAAAATTCAGGCCTAGATCTGGAGTCTAATTCTGAGCTCTACTTTATGTAGGTCTAAAATCTCTTCTATAGATATGCATAACTCCTCTTGTTGTGCTTAATCTTCTTTTTCCAAAAAAAAAAAAAAGGGTAGAAATTCTGAACAAGTTAGAAGTTCCATTGGAGACCAAAAGACACATTTACTGTGGTGGTTGTAACTACTCAGAAAAAGGGAGAAAGGGGGAAAAAAAGGAGCCAGTCAACCAAAACGTCTACAAAGCAAAATGAGAAGGTCTTTTTCATTTTGGACCGCTTAATACAATTTTTACCATATTTATGGCAAATAAAGATTTGACAGCTAGTGCCAGTTCCAGAAAAGGAAGGAAAGAACATAAAAAAAAAATCAGACCTTGGGGAAGAAAAAAAAAAAAAGGGTTGTTTGGTTATTTTTTGGTTGGTTTTTTCCTTTAATTGTAAGTAATGTTAGAAGTAGGTAAGTTTATGTGATATCTTTTGAAAGGACTGATTTTCATATTTTGGAGCTAAATTTGAAACTTTTCTAAAAGCGCAAATGTGGAAAGCAATTTTGAAAGAGAAAAATAATCTCACTGCCCTATGTTGCTCTGAGCCTTTCTCTGTCCTGGCTTTTTTTTTTTTTTTTTTTGCTGATATATTTGGACAAACTGTGGAAACTTGGGCATCTGTTCTGCCCTCTGTATAAAATCGTGATTTCAGTCTGTGTTTCTTGGGTTAGCCTTAAGATGTAACCATGTACAGCATCTTTCATAAACTTTTAAAATATCCAGTAGTCTGGGCTTTTATTTCTTGACCTGCTAAAAATAGCCTTTTTTCCTTCAGCAACCTTAGTAATTTAGCTTGTTGAAAGTGTCTGGGTGTGTGTTGGGGTAACAAGAGTTGGTTGTGTCAGCTCTGTTAGGATGATTTTCTGGAAAGTAGAGGTTGCAAAGACTTCATCCCCTGCAGCTGTAAGTGACTCAGAAGACACATTATGATAAAGGAGAAATGGCTGCTGAGAGAGAAGGGAAAAAAATAATCTGCATAATTTTAAATCCAAGTTGGAATTCGAGTTCTATTTTGATACAAATGTATAAATAAAATGTTCTTGGGCTGTTTACACTAGGATTTTACATTGGTCTCCCAGTTTATAGGCCAGAGGGATCAAAACACCCACAATTCAGTGGTGTGTGGATTGAAATTAAACCAGTAGGTTTTAAGATTTTTTTTTTTGTATGTTCCAAATTGCTTAAATTTTGTAAAACTATTAATTTCATTCTAGAGATGGAGAGGCTTTTAGCTTTGAATTAATTCTGTATAATTAATATACAAAGGTTGAAAAAACCAACTGTAGCCTATAGGCTATGTTTTCTAATTAAAGGAATGATGGCATAAAGGAAAAAGCAGTTGGACTTCCCTCCCCTAAATCAGTACATAGTCCACCAAGCTAGACTAGAAAATCAAACTTAAGTCAACCTATAGGTCCTTTGTTTCCAACTAATTGTTCTTGCTGTGTTCATTGGTCTTCATAAGCTTGGCTAAGGGGATAAGCCTTGCTTTCCTGTCTTGAGGCTTTTTTCTCTTGATCTATTGAAATTCAGAGCTGAGGGCCCCCTTTAGATAATGTCCTGTGGGTAGCTGTCTCCTCTGTAACAAAGAAGCCTGAGCTGTGGATGTGGATTGAACGGAGAGGTAGCCTCTCAGGCTAGCAATTTGGAGTAATTTAGGAGAACCAGTAGTTTTAATTTAATTTGGGAATGATAAGCCTGAGTCAGTTTTCATACTGCTGATGTCTTGCTTTTGAATTCAAACAGTACCTGGGAGGTCCAGTGTTTCCTGCTGCAGGTTGTCTATCAGATATGTAATGTAGTGGAATGGCATTTTGCAATGATGTAGTTTTATGAATGTATAAATGCAGTTTTATGATGAAAGAGACACTGTAAATCACTGGTTTGATATTGGAAGAATGTAGTTTTGGGTTTTGCCTCAGCATCCTCAGGATGGCTGCCCTCCAGTGTTTCAATGCAAGCAGTGTTCCAACAGGAAAGACGGGGAGGGGAATTCAGGTGTGCCACACAGTGCAGATTCTGGTATGAAGTGCATAACACCAGTTGACAGGGCTCATAAAATATCTTCTACATCTTCTAGCTTCTTCATCCCAGTCTGTTTCCAGCAGCCTCCTCTGTGTCAAGATAGACAAGTGTTAGTTATGGATGTGTAATTACAACTATACACGTAATTAACTGTGCTATCAGTAGTAGTCAAGGGGAAAGAGAGTTGTGGTGTATGTGTGTTGTATGGTGGTCCATGTCTGTTGTCATTTCATATGCACACTACATGGGACAAGAGACATGACTTAGAGAAGACTTGGGAGAAAAATATCTTTGTTAAAAATTAATCTCGGTCACAGAACACTTTGGGTTGAAAGGGATCTTTAAAGATCATCTAGTCTGAACTCCAGGACCTATTTTTTTTTTTTTTCAAAAGTAATACTACTGGAGAAAAGAGTTAATCAGTCAAATGCTAGCTTGTGAGAGCTGCAGCAATATCCCTTAATTTACTGTATTTATGAAAAGAGAAAGATGAGTCTAGTCAGTGTGGTCACTTCATCTTTACTTGTTCTATGGGAGAAGTTACAAGTGGGAGTAAGGCAAGATTGTGTTCTGTATTGATGAAGATAACCTGAAGTGGTTAGGAAACTTGGAGGTTGTTTTTAGCATCTTCTCAGCATTAATTAAAAAATATAGGAGTAGACAGTTGGCCTAATGTAGACACAAAGAGATATATTTGCAAGCTATTTTCTGAATAAAAGCTGGGAATTGCCTTCCCAAGGGGACAGCATGGACAATATGTGCCAGATTGTAATATGAAGTTCCTGCTGTATTTGTAGTGCTTTGGTGAGATGATTTACCCAAACAGGGCAGAAAAGATCTGCAATCAGTTTTTTTCAGATACAGGCAGAACTGAACTGCTCTATCTATTGAATTATATAGTGGAATTTCCACCAGATACTGGGAAAAGCTCAGGGCAGCTCTATTTAGGTTTAACTGTCCAGTATTTTTATTGAATAAACCTATATATCAACTGTAGGTAGAAATTCTCAAACTCTTAGTATATGCTAAAGGCAAAAAAAGTGTTTAAAAGTGTTAAATTCAGTTTGAGAAATCTGATTTTCTTTTCATTTTTTACTCTGATGGTGGCACAAAGCCTAGTGAAGATAAAGTCAAAGAAAAAGGAATGGTTTAGAAGGCACTTAGTCAATGGAAATGAACATAGGTGGTTTTAAAATATTACTGGACAACTGGCATGAGTTCTTAAAGGACTGTACATAAAGACTCTCTGGAAATATCTAGATTTCATGAGTGAAGGACAATCTCTCTTTCCTCTCTGAATTAGAGCAGATTGTTCTGTAATAAAGGTTGTCCATAGGTAAAAGACCATGAACAATATGATTTCCTGAAAAATACTAACCCTTGACATTCCTGTAATTTTTTGTTTTGTATTTGTACTGATTTCATGTTGAAATATCTACACTTGAAACTGAAAAAAAACCTATGAATGTTTGGGTTTTTATGTGTTTGGATTGGGGTTTGTTTGTTTGTTTTGTTTATTTCAAAGGAAAAACTTAATCTGTAGCTTTTTGTTATCTTAATGGAGGAAGCTGTGCAAGGGTTTTATTGATCTTGTACAATAAAATCTGGTAATAACTTGCTATAATACTTTCACTAAAAATGTTAACCAAATAATCCTGAACAGCTGGCATAACTCACTTTCTCTTGCTAAAATAAAGTCACTCAGTACAGAGGTGCTAAACCTCTGGAGTTTGGCCTTTAGAAGTAGAAGAGAGAGAATTATCTCAGTTACACAGTGCTGTAAACATTGCTTCTTCAGTTGTGAGCAGTGTGTAACACTGAGCAGAGAATTCGTCCACATAGTCACAGTTCAGTGCTCAAAGTCTTGAACGAAAAATTAAGGTCAAAGAAAGGAAGGCACCTTCCTTGAACTGTGTAAGAAATTGATGCAGACTTAAAATATGCAGAGTTACTTTTTCCTTTCTAAGGTCTAAAACTGGTCTTCAGCTACTTCTGGTCCCACTGAGGAACTCAGGAAATCAGTGAAAGCTGGGTGTGATACGTGTGATAATTGCAAAGGCTTTTGCTATTTGCAGAACAATCTGGATACCTCAAGGGAAGAAGTTATCTGCTGCTTTCCCACTGGTGTGCTGCTAAAGCAGAGCAAGTATTTAGGAAGAGAAGGAGCTTCTCTCATTTTCTGTTAGTAGAGCAACTTTGTCGGAGGACCAGCCGTTTCCCTTTTGTTACCCTTGCAGACAAAAAGGTTGGATTGCTGACACACTGGCATAAAATAATGTGTCTTTCTGCAGTAGTTATTTTCAAGTATTTCTGACAAAAAATAGTGTCATTCTGCAGTTGTCAATGGCTCGCCTTGCACAATTGTTAGAAGAAGAGCAAAAATTTGTAGCATCTGGCGTCACTATTTGCTTCTGCAGAAATGGACTACAAATAGTGGAATGTTATTTACATCTGTGGGCATATGAATCTCCAAGGTAATGTGTTTTACTTCTATTCTGCTGCGCATTTTATGTAGGTAGGAGGAGCAGGTATTCATTGCTGGTAAAAAGCGTTGTACATTACCTGCCCCTTTGGAAGGGAAATTTTATGTGTTTATATTTAAAAACTGCCAATGCCAGAGGCATATTTTTTATTATTATTATTATTCTTATTTTAAAAACCATGTCTTGGACTTCCTTATCCCTAGAGATTGTTCAGTTTCAGACTCTTTGTTGCAACTGTACTGCCAGGAGCCTTCCTGGCCTCTGGCACTATCAACAGAAAATGCAGCTCTTAAAAGAATGGATTATAGTTTTGGAAGGGCCACTGGAGGGGGGAGAGGATACCAAGACTGGCAGTGAAAGGCAGAACTTGGCATTGCAAAGAAATGGCAGCAAAAAACATTCAGGCTCCTTGAAGCTTTTGATGATGGTAGAATAAGGTTGAATGAAGGAAGAGAAAAGAGAAATAAAACAAGTAGAAGGGGAAAGCATTAGCAGACCCCAAAAGGGGAGGGGAAGGTATTGTCAAGTTTATTTAGGTCCTGTCTTTCTTGCAAGATAAGCCTGAAAAGGGAGTTTGTGATCTCCAGTGTTTCAGTTTAGTAATTTAAATCCATGTGATATATTACTTTGGGGGGTTCCCCCACACAAAGTCACATGAGCTTAGTCTGTCAGGCATATGGAAACTGAAGTTGAATATCTGCGCCATTATGTAACTTCTAACTGACTGAAGAGTTAGAAGAGCAGAACACAATGGCACATTCATTAGGTAAGTATTCCTCAGTCCTCCACAGCTCTAACACGTGCTCATTTTTATATAACATATTGCCCAGCTGGATGCAGGATCAGTAGCTGGTGGCAGGACAGGACTGTAACAAGTTTTCAAACAACTTTTGCATCCTCTGGGTAGAATAGTGAAGCCAAGTGACACCTTGGATTGTCCTGCAGGTCAGGGACATACAAACTGGCTGCTGTGCTTCAGAATGGCCACTGGCCTTTCTCATTCCTTTTTCTTTTTACTTCTTCCCTCTCCATCCTTTCTGTCTGCTGTTGCAGATCCCATTTGAGTCCTTGGCAGACAGCATTATGGATTGTCTACCATAAGGCTGCAGTGGGAGTAAGGAAGCTCCTGAGCTTTTAAGGCCAATCCTAGATTATTCTGGGTCCTTTAAGGTGGATGGGTGGGCGTGAAGACAGGAAAGATTCCTATTAAATTACAATTAAATGTGAACTTAACTTTTACTCCTGTCAATTCAGCACAAACCAAGACAGATATGGGTCATATTCTGTTTTGCACTACAGGTATGGGTAACGATGGAGAAAATAAATGCACAGGTCAGATCAGTGGGGTGGGAAGCACCCATCTTGTGCAGCTGCAGCTATGCCTCTGACCCTTGCTACTTTCTGAACAGCTTGGAAAGCCTTCCTATGAAGACTTTCTCTATTTAAACAACAAGAGATTGCAATCTGCACTCAGGAAGCATTCTTTTAATCAAAATATTTGGCTTTTATATCCATGCACACACATGCATGTGTGCAAACCTGCAGTATAACAGCACAGTGGGGTCTATGCTTATTATTTCAGTGGTAGTAAATGTTAAGAAATTAGCTACTAAACCAGATGAAAAACTGAGTTGCTGCAAATTTAATTGGAACTGTGGTTGGATAAAGGCACAGACATATGGCTGTGTTCTTGATCAAAAGGATCTGAAATCTGCTGGCTTAATGGTTTTCATCTCATTTCACTGGCCTTTGACCCTGAGAATTTTGTATAGCTAACAAATTCAGCCACTAGTGAATTATTTGCTATTCATTTCAGAAACTCACTATGCTACAAAAATTGTGATGTCTGCCTAGTAGTGAGGATGAACATTATGCTGGAGCAGTTGAGTGTCTCGGGTGTGTAGTGAGGCACAGAGTCAAAGCCAGGCTGTTCTTTGCTGCTGTAAACACATCTCTGGCTTGTTGTTGGAGCATGATTGCTTGGATTATACTGCTGCTCTTAGAAAATGCTGAGGTTTTTTTCCTAAGTATCTGTTGGAGGGTCACCTTTTAAGCATTGAACATCATTTGTAATTAAGGGATTTTCTTAAAAGCTGAAAGGAAATTAAATTAAACAGTCCTCCATGCAGTTCTTAGTAAAGGATACCAGATATTGGGGTAATAGGCAACACATTTGAAAATTTTCTCTAAAGGTTGTTGCAAGGCCTGTGGAAATGAGTGGATCTCCAGAGTGCTAAAAGAGAATAAAGTTTTATTGCTTGCTGTAAAGCTCCTGGTGGAGGGAGTACTTACACTAAAGCAAGGCAAAGTTTAAACTTAAACAAAACTGTCTGTTCTACTCTATATAGGTAGATCCATGTAGGTATACATCTTCTGAATAAGCACCTTTTAGAAGGTCTTGGAGAGGAAATGCAGTGAGTTAATGTTTAGATTTGTTTATTGTGGATAAACTTAGATTCTCTCCTTACACTTCTGAAGAGGAGCCACACTGTCTTAAGCATGTAGCATTTTACTTTAACTGCAAATTTTGTCATGCAGGCAGGCAAAATGAGGGGAAGGAATGAGTGTTTGCAGATTTAACTTCTTGTCCTGCCTCTTTGGTAGGTCTAAATATCAGGAGCATGTGGAGAGTTACTGGCAGGCTTACAGGTAATGTGGAGCTCCAGCAGCGTGGCTGCCAGTGAAGCCAGCACTTACTAATAACTGACTAATTGTTTCTGTCACACCTGCACAAGCCTTTCTATCTCTCTGAAACATACTAGCATTCATGAGAAGTTACTGAACCATGATGAATCACAATATTTTAAGTAATTCTTTTGTGATTTTCCTTGGGCCAAGTAAGCCTTTTCTAAACAAGACCTTGTTTTTCTACCTCATGAAATATTGTATTTCATTTAATTGACAGTCAAAGAAATTAAACCCTCTCTGTGTATTTAGGCTAACCTTGTCATGGGGACTTCATATTCTTGCTTCTGACTTTTTACCTCTGAGCTTCATCGTGTGGTTAGAGACAAAAACCCTGATCTGTGCTGCTTTTATTAATGCAGTAATAAGGCTAGATCACATATGGTGACACATTAGTTGTGAAGCTTTGGGTGCCAGTTCTGCCACCTCTCTCCCTGGGTGTTCACCCCGTTAGCAGCCGGTTTCCACACAGGGCTGTGTCCGTCTCAGTGTTGCTCATTGAGTCAGATGATGGTTACTTGAACTGCATGGGAACTCCACAAGCCTTTTCCATATGAGAGTGCCTGTGCTATTCCAGGATCTTGCTGTGATCTCACCAGTGCATGCCTGCCAAGTGCTTAGTTTGATTTACTGTTCTCATTTTCAATGTAGACTTAGACAGTCATGAAAGGAATGATTAAATCAGAGTGGGAATGACTATGCAAATAACTGATGGAAGTGTAAGAGTGAATAGCAACAGCTATAGAGTTCTTTAGCTTCAGTTATTTATTTGAAATGTTATTTAAAGATAAGATTGATCAAAAATGCTATGTTTTACTAGGGCTGAAAGGAGATCTTGTGCAATGAAATGGAAGTATTAGCTGAGATCACATATAAAAGAAAACCTTTGGTATAACTGGTGTTTCCAGCATACTAAGCCAAAACTCCAGGATGGATTTCTGCTGGCAAGGTGTTGTTTTAGGTATGGAGAACAAGCAGATCTGCTGCTTGAAAGAGTTGGCTCATTCCTGCCACCCTCTGAAGTTTTAGCTTGATACCCCAAGAAACAGCAACAGATTATGTTGCTTCTTTCTATGGGATCTGTGTCTCTTTTCTCCTTTTCTACTCTACTTTTAAACTGTCAGCTCAATCAAACCAAATCCATAGAGCAAGAGAGGTCCTGAAGATGCAAAGTTAGGCAGGTTTTTGAAAGTAGAAAACTGGGCAGAGCAGAAATTGTAAAGGAAAAGTTCAGGCATGAACCTTATTAAACAGCTAGAAACCTGCTCCAGTAATTCAGATGGCTTTGCCTTAACCCTGCTGCTGACATGGAAGCTCTTTGCTCTCTTTGGTTTGACAAATGTATGAGAAAATAATATTTTGCTTTTTTAAGTAAAAATGAAGTGAAAGTCCTGAAAGCCAAAACTTGTACCAAAATTAGATTGTCGTCTCTTAACTTACCTGACTTCTACTCTGAAACTTGCAGGGTGTGACTTTACACAAAGCCTCATTGTCAGAGTAGTTGTAGAAACCTCTAGATGAGTGAGATTCAGGTGGCCCTAGCAATTTCATCAAAGTGTTTAAATAAAAATAGTGGCAAGCACTCACTTTAAACTTTAAAAACTTCAAAATTCCAATGAAGCACTATATCTTAGACACTTTTAGGCAGTCCTGTTCTGCTCATGAAAGAGTATTGCTAATGAAGGAGACCTAACAAAACCAAAAAAAAGGTACAGTGTGTCCATATGGAAGAGTGCTGTGCAGATGGTAGACAAACACACAGGAACAGTTATAAAATCCTGCAGTAATGAAGAGCTCAACTAAAAAGAAATTTACACTGCCCAGTAAGGATGGATTACAAATTAATTTTGTGTTTGATAGGCAGTTGTTTGGAGCTTTAAAACATCCTAAAGCACAAACTCATGTTGCTAAGTTTTACTGTAACAGTAAAGTTCACAGGTTGGTTTTTGTCTTTTTAGAAACACTTAAAATTCTACAGGGATGCAGAAGGGAAGAAAATGGTGGTTAATGGAAATGGGATGTTAATTGTTTCCAAATGCTGGTTTGCTCACGAGGTAGAATTTATTTCCAATTGGAGGAACTATGTAAATTCAGATGGTCAGGGGCTATCAAGGCACCAGATGGGGTCTTAGAGCTGGTCTGATGGCAGCTTCTGCTACAACCTTCCTCAGGCCTCAGCTGGTGGCTTAGCTCTGCTTTTTGACCTGCAGCTAACCAAGGGCCTGACCAAGATGACTTTTCTAGCTGGTGCTGGGGGAAAGAACTTGGGGGTCTTGTTTTTCCTCCTGGCTAATAGTGCCATGACTTTCTTGTGGTACCTGCTCACAGATGAAATGAGTAGGTGCTGTAAGTTAGTATCTCTCAAATTTTTAAAATAATTACTTCCCCTCCCCATGTTTAGCATGAATTTCCTCTTTATTTTGAGCATACCATGCTCCCTTGAGTTTTTGTCTCCCCATCCTAACACTTTAGCTTAATTAAGGACCTTTTTTTGGTGATACTCTTCTACTCTAAGCCCTTCTAGTATCAAGATTTGTGGACTGTCGTAATGCACATTGACCAATTGAAATATAGCTGTCACTCTTGGCTGTGTTTTAGTCCACTCCAGTCTCAACTGCCTTTCTTGCTTTAGTCTCTGAGGTTTTGTCTTTTCTGCCCAAATGTTTAAATTCTCACATGTCCATCTCACTTAGAGATCTTAAAATTAGATTTAATTTAAGTCATTTTTGAGAAGGAATGTGTGGGAATATGTGTATTAACCATAAAAAATGTCAGTCCTTTGGGAACCACATAATTTTACAGTTTGTGTTTCTACCTACTGATATTTTTAACTAGGCCGTGCTTTCCTTTCTTTCCTTCCCCCCCACCTAAGGGAACACTATTTGAGGTGAACTTTCTTCCTTTAGGATTTCGAATCCCAGTTAGAGCAGGATTGTTCATCTTTTACAGACATTAATTCTGGGTTACCTCTTCTGTAGCTGTCCTGAATATTATATGCCTCTTCTGGGTTTGTGGGTTAATGTTAATTTAATGCAATTATTTTCAGCTGCTGTCTACTCCCTTTAAATCCTGTACTCTGCTATGCTAAGCTAATGAAACACAGCTATTGTGGTGTACTCTGCTTCTCTGCTTGCTAAAGGCTGTTGTAATGTGGAACGCACACTAACTGATAGAGACTTTCCTGTCTGCAGCACATGGAAGTTTGTAAAGGGCTGCAAGACATTTTTTGCCCTTCTAAATAAGTTTTTTTTACTCAGTCTTTTCCCACTTCCTTACATTTGGAATCTGCCTATATCTTATGTATCTTGGTTTTACGGAAAAAAACCCAAAGTGTTAAAGTCATTTGGTGATGGTATGGAAGGATGGAGGTTAAAAGTCTCTGGTCTGCTGGTTCACCTCTCACTCCAGTGCAGATGCATCCTGAGCATCTCTTACATGTTTTAAGAACCATATGTTCAGGATGGAGGAAGTTATGCTGGTTCTTATGCACAGAGCATCTGGAGTACGTATTTCAGGATATTTGTCAAGCTCTTGGTAGCTCATTGCAGTGAGAATTCCAGCCCTGGCATCCCCCAGGGCTGGCCTGCTTTCCAGATAAGCTAAAAATGCCCACCTACTTGAAGAGGGTGCAGGATTCAACTTGAAGTCAGCAAGATGACTTCACTGCTGTATCATGTAGGAGGAGAGGATTCACTGCAAGGGAGGCAACATATGTTTAAACTTAAATATCATATAATTAGCCAAACTGGCAAAGGAAACTGTGAACAACATAAGGAATATGTATTAAGTCCATTTTATGATGTTTAAAGATTTCCCCAATGTAAGAACCCCCACTCCAGTATTAATATTTCAAAAATGTCCTTATCCTACTAATATATCCGTTTGACTTTGTCAGCAGTAGTTATGTCAGCAAGAGTTAAAGCTTGGTTTGCTCAGTTTCTTCCCCAGGTGTGTTGATACACCTGATGTGGTGGGGAATAAGCTCAGTCTGGGAACTCATCCAGGTTAAAAATAAATTTTTTCGTTTTATTCAGCTTAGTTTTTGCTTGCTGGAGGCTTGGATCCGTTCCCCATGTCACACCACAAATGCTTTGCCTAATGTGACTGAAAGGCTCTGCTAGAGGGAGGGGATAAAGCAGGAGAGAAGGGGGAAGAAAGGACATGAATGGATAACTTGGCCCCTGGGAGAAATGCCTCTGTAAATAGACATATAGGGGAGATTGTAGGCGTCAGTAAAGATGTAGCAAACTTGTGAATGAGAGCAACATGCCACTCTTCCAGATGTACATATTTTTAAATAATATTAACAGGTTTAACTGTGTGGGTATTCTTCATTATTTAAGTGAAAAGATGATTTTATTCTTGTCATGGCAGATTCTAGTAAAATCAGCAAATCAGCCCTCTTTCTTTTTTCATTTTTTTTTAAACCAACATATTATTCAAGCCTATAGGCTGTTTTTCACCAAAATTAACAAGCGCCAGTCACTGCCTTGAAGATATTGACCTAATTGGACAAGATCATACAGAATAAGGTCATACAGCATCTGGAGAGGAGCAGTGGCACCAAAAAGCAGTTTGGCCAAGTTCTGTAAGTGGGTCAGAAGCTGAGTCAGTCACCAAGGCCGGTCTCCCATGTCCGTAAGATTTCCTATTCCCAGCCCTGTCACACTGCCAGTCTCTGGCTTTCTGCAGTAATCCCCTTCATCCCCCAGAGCTGGACCTGAAACCACCAGCACGGGAGAGAGAAGGGGGAAGCAATAAGGGGTTTGTTTATAAGCTTTTCTGTGTGGTGTGTGGAGTTTTGACGTTTGCTTGCTCTGGATGTGACACCCCTTTGTCACCAATGTTTGTTCTGGTTGGTGGTGCCAGCAGCAGCTCCTCGCTCCAAGTGCACGGGTGCGAGGTCTTGGGATGAAAATCCTTAAGTGGTGTGATCTGTTACACACACTGACTGAGGGCGCTTCTGCTGCCTGCCTTAAACCCCTTGCTGCACTGGTGCTTGAAGCAGGGCAGCTATCAAATCCTTCTGTCCTCAGTGCAAACTGTTCCACGGGAGTGCGTGCTACCGACCTTTTGTACCGCAGCCAGACTTAGGAGGAAACAGTGGTTTGTACATTCTATAGTAACAGTGTTGCTACCATAACAGAGTTTTGTGCTTGCTTGCATCTTTCTGCATTTTTGGGGGTTTTTAAGGCAAAAAGAAAAACCTGAAAACTGAACTTTTCTGAAACTTTTCAAACTCTGTTTTTCATGTGGTTTCAGTGGAACGTTGCGATACCTCTTTGTGTATGAGGTACTGTGAAGGGATGGTTCTGTTCAACTTAGCTTCATGCTGTACCTTTATGCTTGATTATAAGAGGGTTTCTTCTGTGCCTAGAAGAGTTTATAGCTACTGTTAAGTGCTGAAGAACTGGAAAAAGCTTTGTGAAAGTCTGGGAAGCAATTATCATTTCAAGGCTCATGTATAATTAAGAGTTGGACTCAGTGATCCTTGTGGGTCCCTTCCAACTGGGTGTTCTGTGAATCTGTGTAGTGATGACCTCTTTGGTCGTCATTTACCATCTTATTCTTTGGAGTTATGACATTGCGTATGAATCACACTTTCATATGGGTCTAATTTGTTTATTAACTCCGCTATGCTGTCATCTGTCAGAAAAGGCATATTATTTCTGAGGTTATTCAGAAAGCTGGCACAGTGAAGTGTTTTATGGAAAAACAAACAAACAAAAATATAAAAGCCACCCTGTACAGTTGCCAAGAGTGTATCTGCTGTCCTTTTCACTTGGAGTACCACCAAACTGGAGAAAAACTAGTCTCCTATCAAGAAAAGAAAACAAACAAACAATGTCTTATTCTTTCTTATGTTTGTAAGTAAGATGAGAAAGGAATAAAGCTGGTATAGGTGAAGGATTTCAGAGCTGGGGGGAAAAACTCATTTGTTAATAAAACAAAACCCCAATTGTATGAAGTCCATCTGTGACAGCACTGCTTTTACACTGCCAAAGGAAATCTTGGCTACTTTTCTCACAAACTTTGTAAAGAAATGTGACATGTTGGACCTCTAGTAATGAACATACTCCCAAGACTGAGAGGTTTGCCATAAAAATGATTGATTTTTGTTTTCCTAACTGCATAACTATTTGCATTACACTAAGCAACTGATACCAAATTTCTTCATCATCAGATGAGTCTCCCGAATAGCTATGTTGGTTGTTCTAAAAGTTTTGCAAAGCAGGGTTGTTCTGGTCTACCTTTCTGCTATTACAGCAGCTTCAGCTGAGATTTCTTGCAGTAGTTCTGTCTGAAATTTATATTCTAAGTATCGGGTTCCTTCAGTTTTCTATCCTCATCATACACTTTTTTCAGACTACTTAAGGCATCCTTCATGCTTTTTGTCACTGTACTAATAGTGATTCCAAGCTTGTTGGGTTTTGTTTCATCTTGACTTTGGCTTTCTCTGTGCTGCTTCTACTTCTCTGTGCTGCCTTACCAAATTCTGTTCCACCACACTTGCCTGCTTATCAGCAAATCTGTAGCAAGAACTCTAGCTCAGAGGTGCTGACAGGAAGCAATCAAATCCAAAACACAAGCAAAATATTCTTCATTCATTACTGGCTTCTTGCTGCATCTTATCTATTCCCTTTTGTCATTTAGATTGTCAGTTTCTTAAAGCAAAAGATAATTTTCTTTGTAATTTGACTAGCACTGAGCACTTTACAGGTACTTAATAAATACCAAACCAAATAATTTATATCCACATAATAGCCTGTTTTTACACAAACCTCATAGACGTGTCTTTTATATTTCCTGTACCTATTTTTTATCCATCTTGCAAAGCAGCAGGGTGGATAAAAAATAGACTGCACAGTGCAGTCTAGCACTGGAAAACAATGCTTTGAATTAGATCTATTACAAGTAGATTTTCTTCTGTTTCAATGGGGGTTTTTTAGTCATGCTAGTGTTGGGAAGGGTCTTTTGGTTGGGGTTTTGGTTTTGTTGTTTTTTTTTTTTTTTCCTAATTGCTTGTGCCACTGAGGTTCAAGATATGTTTCCATTACAATGGTGCCTGGATGGCACCTTATATTATGAAGCTCACTATAGCTGTGAAACCACCTGGGTCATGGAGGATAAACCTTGCCCCTTCAAGATAGTTGTTGTTGGGGAACTGATTCATCTCCTTACCCTTATCTTCTATAAACCTCTGGATCTAGGCATTACTAAGCATTTCTGATGCTTTCTAATTAATTTGCTCTTGCTGGTTACGCTTTTTTGCTTCTGCTGGAGCCTGTGTTTGCAAAATTACTGTAAAAAGACTGTGTGGATTAACATTAATCCACACTGGACTGGGAATTTACCAGGGCACTAAAACTACACTCAAGCTGTGTGGCAGATGTATAGCATGGTCATCTTGGCTGGCCTGTGGGAGGGCTGACCCCATCTGTCCTCCAGATGTCCAGGAGTTTCCTTCTACTGGTGTAGCCTCCAAAGGTGATAGCATTATTGCACAGATTAAAGGTGAAATCACAGTGTGACTTGGGCTTAGAACTATCTTTAGGTGACGATCCAGCCAAAGGCTTTCAGAGACATCTGTGCCTTGTCAGGCCACCTGTGCTAAGTGCCACTTCATTCCATGTGAACTTTCTGTGTTTCCTCACACCATTTTAACTCTGGAGGAGGCTGTTTCATATGCCATCTCTTTTGGTCAGGGAGTTAATATTCTCCAAGCTTAATCGTACTCAAAGAAGTCACATCAGGAAGAAGAGACTAGTTTGCTGTTGCAATGGCAATGTAATTCATCTTACACCTCTTGGTGTGACACAAGTATTTGCAAATACTTTGTATTTTGCACAGTGAACAGTCCTAGTTGCATCTGCTCCATGTTATGCTATATACACCCCATGAGCTCTGTGAGTTATCCATCTGTGTTTCACCACAGTTTTAGTAGTTATTCCAGGCATACGATGGAATGAAATAATCCATTTCTCCGGGTTATCATCTTGCACATATTCAGTTAAGTTGCATATGCTTATCCTTGTTTCATGCCTGATTTTGTTCTCAGGTACATTTAATAGGCACAGGATGAATGCTTTTCATGTCACATTTGTATTCCTTGTGCATTTGGTGAGAAGTTGTATCTTTTTGACCTTTTCAACCCAAATTAATTCTCACAAAAACAGCTGAGGTTTGGGATCATGTCAGGAGAAGATCCTGAGTTTTGTTTCTTGCTCCCAAAGTTGAGTAATTTTAAATTATCATGGATCAATTTCAGTGCTGATTTTGCTCCTGTATTCTCTTCTTTTTGTATTCTTCTAAAGCTAGTGATTGCCTACCACTTCTTTATTGATTTAGTAGGTGATGGTGTCTAGTATTGCTGTCTGAGAGAGGTACTGTGAGGACAAATGCACAAAAAGTAGTCAAGCATTTAGTTCTGTAATAATGACCCACATAAGAATTTAGAAGCAAAGAGACTATTTGCACATATGCAGCTAAAATTATTCAGGAATTCTGTGCCTTTGCAAACAGTATAGAGTATTCAGTTAATGGAGCTGCAGCAAAAAAAAAGCAACTACATAGCTACGGAATGTTTTACTGGTATTAAGAATAAATTTATAATTTCTAATACATGATTTGACTGAATACTGTAAATCTGCGATTACACATTTTTGTCTCTAGAAATGCGTATACTAATGTTGGGTCAATGTAGTGTGAAATAGCACATAAACAACAAAGCATTGATGAAGTGTTTAGAATGCCTTTAAGTTAATGAGAGAGACTTATTTAAATTAGATGATACTTCAGAGAATACTGCTCTGTTCTAGATTACAAATATCTGCTATTTAAATATTTTTCTCTGGGGGTTGGTGATAGGAGTGGGAGGAGATGCATTTCTAGTTTCATCTGTATCCTTGAATTAACTATGAAAAGGGGTGGGTTCTTAATTTAACTAACTGAAGCTAAAATCTTAGTGGAAACATGCTTTATTGTCTTCTGAACAAGCTTCCACAACTTATTTTAATAAGTGTTTTACTTTCATTAGTTGACCATATTGGGAATGTGGGTTTCTCACAACAGGACCAAGACCTCAAGTAGCAGCTTGCTGTGCATTAGTTCATGCCACGTTTCATAGCTGAGCCTTCTTGCCTTCATCTCCACCTTTGACCACTGACCCATTTTTCCCCTTGGACAGAGCAAATTGTCTTGGCGAAGGGTTGTAGATATGACTCTTATATACAAGAGGAAGCTTTGCCTACAGAAGAGACAGTCCATTTGTGCCCTCCAAAAACCTTCTGCAAGGTTGACATCATTGAACCTCGAATTTGGTGAGGGAGGGATATTTTATTTGTGTGAAGTTAAGAAATCTACATGAAATTAAATTTAACAAGATTTATCATCCCATCTGTGTGCAAATATCAATCAGTCTTGACAGTAGTAAATAAAAGATCAGATGTCAATAGGAAATCTTTTCTTTGGATTTAAGGGACAGTATTCTGGGAGATCTGGTCAAGATTTTGAATCTGTTTTTTGCTACAAGCGCTCAAAAAAAATTTGATTTCCAGTAGAGAGGAAACATTGATATTCAGTTTATCTGAATTCTTTTACTTAAGTGTATGTAAGTGGGGTATTGGTGGGTTATAAGGGAATTCATAGGTCATCAGCAACTCATCAGTAATCTCAGTCTTTTATGCTAAGTATAAGATAGTTTATCTTCTTTGAGAAACCATTTAGCATATGCTGAGGGCTTGTCTACATAGGAACACTTGGAAGAATTAATCCAGACTAAGATATGCTTTGAAAGTGGATTAAATTACATAGTACTCCTATACAAGGACATTAAGCAGAATTTAAGTGGCTTTAGTTTTAATTTCTTTACTTCCTTAGTTAAGTACATTAAATCAAATTAAAGGCATTTAAATTTTACTCAAATGACTGTTGAAGTTTAATGCAATCTTATTACCCTGCTTTTAGTAGTGTTTATCTGTATTTACTTTCATTTTTTTCTTGTAAGCAAATTGGAGGAATGTTGAAACAAGCAGAAGTCAATATTAGCCATTTCAGTGTGCATTCATAGTTTTTATATCTTGTGTACTAACTGTCTCTCCACTTACTGATTCTACCCTTCTTCTAATTCTCACATGCCTCATTTGCAAATTGTCAGTAATGATTTTTATATCCTCAAAGAGCTCTCTATATGAGAAATGCTGAGCAATGGCTGTGGTGGTATTTGATTAACATCCAGATGGAAATCTGAAGTTTGCCTTTATTCATTGCTGTAAAGGTGAGGGTTGAGTTGGGGAAAATGAATGATTTACAGGAACTTTACCAATGAGTATAGTTATTTTTTCTGTGAAGTTAGGTCAGACACAAACAAAGTGTTGTTTTAATGTTTCACAGAGTTCAGGCATCTACATCTGCTTTTGGTGCACCTGGCTTAGTATCTTTGTGTGAGATAAAATGTTGCTCTGTCTTTTGTAGAGCCTAAGATGAGGGGTGTATGCACACATTAATCAACAGATGTTAAATATGGGGTTTGTATCCTTTGCAGAAGTAGAGACAAAATGTCAGGAAAATGTTGCTCTGGCTGACCAGTAGCTAACGTTGTAGAAGTTGATTTGCAAAATGGCAGCAGCAGCTTTGGACCTTTTTTTAAATACACTGCTTTTTTTTTTTTTTTTTTTTTTTTTTTTTTAACATTGTTTGAGGCTGGATATAAGTCCAGTAATATGGGGCACTTGAGAATAGTAAATATTGTTATGCACAAATATGAATGAGTGGCTTGAAAGTTTAATGACTAATTATTCATGTTGGCATTGCAGTGTGAGGGCTGTATAATGCTGCTGTCTGAGGAGACAGACAGTGATTGTAAGTGTTCCTTCTGAATATGCAGAATGGTGATCTCTGGTATGTGTTTGTCTTGTGTGTGGCAGCATCTAGCAGTGGACAGTTGTAACATCTGATGATTTAAATTGCCAAATGATGCCTTTACACTCAAATCTATAAGAAACCAACCTTTTCCTCTCCCACCCACAGCCCCATTGAGAAGTAAAAAGTACTGAGATGCAAAAAGTATGTCAAATATGCATTTAAATGCCTTGCTTCTCTGACGTTTCATTTGATATGTGCTACATGTGACTTTGAAGCATAATAGCACATTGTCCTAAACTGATGGAGTTAGTCAGTGTTTGATCTCTTCAACTGAACAAAGGGATTGTTTTAATGCTTTTTAATGACCTTTTAAAGAGGAGAATTGATTTTGTACATTTTTAAAGGGAAACCAGGACATAGCTGAGTCTTCTTTTCCATTAGGGTTTGAGCAAAGTAATTACAGAATATTATAAGTTGAAAGGGACCCACAAGGATCACTGAGTTCAGAAGTTATCAACAGCTTTGGAAATTAAGATTCTTAAAATACACACATTCTAGTGATAGAATTGGAGGAGTTGGGACTCTGTTTACCTGCTGATGTTCACAAGACTTCTAGATGGTGCACCTTAAAGGCCAAAGCTTATAGCTTTCCTTATTAAAGTCACATTCCTGTGAATGTAGCACAGGTGAGCGAGAAGGAAGGAATACAAAAAGCATACTTAGCAAATCGTGGTTTGTGCTAATAGCCTTTCTTGTCACCTTGTGGCAGCAGTTTTGAAGTACCAGGTTTTAAACCGGGCGGCATCAGGTATGGGTATAGGTAAGTCAAATGATGGCAGGTTTGAATATAAGTCGATCAAACATGCTCTGTACTTAGCCAGCATTTTTAAAATATTGCTAAAATTAGCTATGTAGATATCTGCAGCTGATGTGAAGTGGAGGTTAGCTTTGTTGGATAGGTCTAAATAAAAATCTTGCCCTAAGATTGTTTTTAAAATTAGCCTTGCTTTTGCTTCCTGCTCTCCCACCCACATTTTTGAAATAATGCTACATCTTGAGATAACAATTTGGCTATTATCCCTTGTGTATGGTTCTTGATTCTACAGTTAGGTAAGAGTATGAGCAAAATGTAAATTCTTTGGTAACTTGGTAGAAGATACTATTTCATTACAATTGCTATTTAATTTTTGCAAAAGAACCTCCCACGCTGAATGTTCTTTTGAGTTATTTGAGGTTGATTTTTCATGAATAAAATTCTTAGTCATCTCCAGAATCTATGCAATATTTTAAAGAAATAAAGATTTTGCACATTTCAGTAGTTCATTGGTCTCCTTTTGCACCTATCTTGCCTCCTTGCTTTGTATTTAAGAAGCTGCTCTTCTGGTGGTAGCACTAGCCTTGAGACTGGGAGTTAAGTGGTGAAATCCTTCCCTCATTGAAACCAACAGCAAAGAAATTTGCATTCATTTTCTACTTTAAGCCCTGACATTGACTTTCTGTGTGACCTTGGTGTGAAGGTCTTATCAGCAGAATTTATGCAGATAATCTGCACCTTGTTCTACAGAACAGGAACATATCATGGGCTGACACGTGGTAAAGTCACGTACAAGTGAATGATACGTTTGGCAGTTCATGTTTGCCTCCTCCTGTGTGGCAGAACTGATGAGGATGTGTGAGGTCCTTCACGTTTTGTCAAAATATAGACAGCCTATCAAAGCAGGATGCATCTTCACAATGGCTGTAGTTTTGTCTTGAACCTCTGCTCCACAGCTGCACATTTTACATCAGTTTATGTTGTGTATGATCTTGGATGAATAATTTTGTGGAGGGGAGTGGAGTACTAGAATGCTGTGCAAATTGGCCCTTACTGCGATGAGTAGAAGTCCATAAACATATCACAATAGTTTTTTGTACCTGGGTAATGATACATATTTGCACATCTAATAGTAAATGCCAATAACAAGTAAACTAGAATGTTTCAGGACATCCTTATGAAAGATTTTGGGGTCACTAAAAGTTGTAAGTGAAACAGCTCCTGTGATATTATTGCAAATATCCACTCTTGATGCTATTTTAAAAGCCTGAGCTCATGAGTCATAGAATAGTTTGGGCTGGAAAGGACCTTAAAGCCCATCAAGTTCCAATCCCCCTGCCAAGGGTAGGTACACCTGAGACTAGACCAGGCTGCTCAAGGCACTGGCCATGAACACTGCTAAGCTGGGGCATCCACAGCATCTCTGGGACACCTATTTCAGTGCCTCCCCACTCAAAGATATTTTTCCTAATGTCTAACCTAGACATTATTTCTTACCCTCTTTCAGTTTAAAGCCATTACTCCTTGTCTATCACAATATACCTTCCTCATCTCTCTTGTTGGCCCTCTTTAGGTACTGGAAGGCTGCTCTAAGGTTTTCAGAGCCATCTCTTTTCCAGTTGATCAGACCCAACTCTCTAAGCCTGTTACCAGGAGAGGTGCTTCATCCCTCTGATCATCTTTGTGGCCCTCCTCTGGACCTGCTCCAACAGGTCTTAAGGGCCCTGCCCTTGGGAAAAAAGGGAAGTAAGAAAGACCTTGGGAAGTACCAACCAGTAAGTCTCACCTTTGTGCCTGTCAAGACCATGGGGCAGATCCTCCTGGGAATTGTGCTAAGGCACATGGAAAGTAAGGAACTGATTGATGAGAGCCAACATGGCTTCACTAAGGGCAATTTGTGCCTGACAAATTTGGTGACCCTCTACAAAGGCATTGTGGCATTGGTGGATAAGGGAAGAGCAAATGTCATCAAATCTATCTGGACTTGTGCAGACACTTGACACTGCTCAGCACAGTATCCTTGTCTCTAGCTGGAGAGACATGGATTTGACTGATGGACTAACTTGTGGATAAAGAATTGTGTGCAAAGTCACAGTCTGAGAGCTGTGGTCAACAGCTTAATGCCCAAGTGGAGAGCAGTGATGAGTGGCATTCCTCAGGGGTCTTTAATAGGATCAGCATTGTTGAACACCTTTGTCAATGAAATGGACAATGAGATGGAGTGTATGCAGCAAGGCTGCTGATGACACCAAGCTGTGTAGTGAGCTTGACGGGCTGGATGGAAGGGATGGCATCCAGAAGGATGTGGACAAGTTGAGAGATATGTCTGTTGGTCTTGGTCTTCTTAAACCTCCTGTTGTTGGATTTGGCCCATCTATCCAGTCTTTCCAGATTTCTCTGCAGAGAGCTCCTACCCTCCAGCAGATTGACACTCTCCCCACCCCCAGCTCGGTGTCATCTGCAAATTTGCTAATGGTAGACTCGATCCCCTCATCCAGGTCATCAATGATGATATTAAACTGGTCTGGGCCCAACACAGATCCTTGGGAGACATCACTGGTCACCAACTGTTTGCAGCACCATTCCCCACTACTCTCTGGCCTGGCCATCCAGACAGCTCTTAGCCCACCAAAGAGTGCACTGGTCCAAGCTGTGAGCTGACAGCTTTTCCGGAAGTATTCTGTTGGAGACGGTTGAGTTTCCCCTACCCCAGCAGCTTTAGTTTAAAGCCCTCCTCACCAGCTTGTCAAGCCTGTCAGGCTAAATGACTGCATTAAAAAAAAAATTGTTTGGGAGGGTAGTAACTCTCATTAGTCTAATTGCTGTAGCTGAAGAAGGTAAACAATTTAAGTTGCAAAAAAGTGTTTTCTGTCATGAAGTGCAAGCAGCAGACTTGAAAGCTAAATTGAAGTTAGAGAGCACATGCTTTGAACTTGCTCAGGTGTGTATCAGTCTGACAGAAAAGCCTAGCTGATAGCTGTGGAGTAAAGAGCACGATGGAAAAGTAAAAGGAAGAAGGAGTAAGTCAATAACATAGGTCTTGTAAAACATGAAGACATTTTATAACGTGCAATAAAATTATTGTCTCTCAATCTCATCTTTTGTTATGCATTAAAGCTATGATCTAAGACTTGTTTCTGGAAGGCTGGGGGTGGGGTTTTTTGTGAGGGATTTTTTTGGTGTTTTTTATTTCTTTTTTTTGATGTCTCCAATGATAAATGTTTTTTTCTTGTTACCCATGTGAGTTTGCGCTGGTGCAACTGTGTGCATTTAGCAATAGTTAATTTAAAATTACCATGTAAAACTAATTAATGAAACAATGCCTATCTCTTTTTTAAACAGCAAGAATTGGTAGTCACCTTGGTAGTGAAGACAACAAATATCAGCTGAGAAAAGTGGTTCTTGATTTATATTTAGATTCTGGGGGAGCAAACTTTAGGGCTAAGTGCCTTTAGAACCTGTTACAGAAGGCAGCAGTTGACTTGAAACAGGCATTTAGGAAAACTTAAAATTACAATTTTGAAGGTTGCTGCAGCTACATTTACTGTTTGGTTGAGACTCAGAAAAACTCGTAAAGGTCTAGCTAATTGGAATGGCATGCCTTAATGCTTTGCAGTGCAGCGTGTCTGTTATGAGGGGATGTGTGCCATGTTTGGGCTCTTTCCTATGCCACAGCTTGTATTCCGAGGTCACTCTCAAGTCATGGAGCTTCTTGAGGCGTATAGCTGTGCCACATGCACAGGATATTTAATTACTTTATGAAATGCAGTTTTATTTTGGAAGTGGTGTGTTTTTTCTTAGACTCCCAACTGATTTGCTAGTCTTATTGCTGAGGGGATTATCAAAGTGATTTTACCCTATGCTCCAGCAGGGAACGTGAGAGCTATACTTGATAATATGAGCTATACTTGCTTCCAAAAGGGTACAACAGAGCTGTGTAAACTTAGTAAATAAAAGTTCAAGTAAAATCACAGTGGCTTTAATTTGAACTTTCTTTTTGATTAAAAACTTCCCCATTTCAAGTCTAAAATCATCTTCACTTTGAAGTGAGGTCTGTGTTTATGATACAACAAGGAAATGTTATTCCATCTGATGCATATTATTTTGCTGTTAGAGTTTTCCTTGCAAATGAAAGGAAGAAAACCTTTTTTCTTGATATGAAAAGCCAATTACTGTGTTATCCAGAAAGGGCTTTAATGACCCTAGCTTACCTAATGATAACATTATCAAAATAAACCCCCACTCACAGATTTATAGGATGATGGTTTTTTTTATTTTGAATTGCCTTTGAAACTGTCATTTAATCTCAAATTATTTGTAGTGCAGTAGTTGCTGGGTGGAGATTTGCTTGGATTTTTTATTTGTTTCTATTGTTTGTTTGTTTTTCAGGCCAATATGAAGACATTTCAGCATGTTTTGTTTTTGTTTTGATGAGGCAAGATTTTTTTTTTGCCAAGTAAAAAGTTTAGCTAATGTTGTAGTTCAGGTGCTAATGTGAAGTTACTATGCCAGATTTATAAGTAACCTTTAAAAGTAAGCGCATGAATAAAAAATTTCTGACAAAAGTCCAATTTCTTGAATGCTGAAGTTGCAGGGAAATGATAGAGAGGTTAGGTAGGGCTGGGACTGAATTAGTTTTATTTTCAGATTGTGGTATGTTGCAGTTTTATTTTAGTGGCAGAGGCTGGAAGAGGCAAATTAATTGCTGTTGTGGTGTAGAGGCATGTCGATGTTTGACGAATTATGAAGTTTGTGTTGTACTGAATTGGAGTGATGAAGTACAGATAACAGGCCACAGCTGTAGCCACAAATTAGGCCTCAATTTGATGGTGAAAGTATTGCATTAGAATTGCTTTTCTAGGATTACCATGTGGAAAGTCTGATGAATAAAAGCAGATCTGAAATACGGACGCTAAAAATCCATGCTGCTTCTGCTGCTTCTGCAAAAAGCTTTTTGGGGCTTCATTGATGTAAACAAAATGGACAACTTTACTAAAGCAAGAGCAGCGCTGAGAAGCTTACGCAAAACCCAAATGCTGCTGGTTTTTGAATCTTAGCAGTTGCTTAAAGAACTAGAGTTCTCTGTGATTCCTTCATCTTACAGCCAGCGTGGCTGGAGGGAGGATGAGAGCTGTGATCAATCCCATGGGCTCACAGCACCTGTTTTTACACAGATTCCAGCAGAGTTGGGAGCATGAGGTTTATCTGGGGGTGTTTCTGGAAGTTGCATAAACTTTGATCCAACTGAAGTACTCTGCAGAGTCCTTCCTATTTGGAAAGATCCAGTGAGGAGGTAGAGCATTAGCTATGAGCTCCTATGGGCACAGGAAACTTCAGCATTTAGGTTTTGCTCTTGCAGTCTATGTAGCTACCCTGTTGCTGTGGGAATATTAATGCTCCAGGTATTCCCAGGCACAGGATAGTTGGAATGTAGTAACAGATCAGATATAACTTACAAGAATGATACTGAGCAGTGATAGTTTTATTAGCAGGAATGTTAAAAACAACCCCAAATTTATAGGCCCGTCCTGTGTTCAGGTTGGCTGTCAGACATGCTCATGATAGGTTCACAGATGGTCCAAGAGCATGAACTGAGGGGGACTAGCTGAAGCTGTCACAGCTGTTTTGTGGTTGTGTGTCCTATAAAATTGTCTGGGGCACTGAATTCTTATAAAAACAAGAGAAAGCTCTGGCCAGGCGAGATCTGCATGCAAGCTTTGCTTATCCCCCCAAACCAAATCCTGTATAGGGCTGGAACCAAGAAGATGGTGAGTAATGAAAGACTCTGCAAAGTGTCCCCCTCCCCTTCCTCAAATGTTCTCATTCAGTGAGTGTAGCTCTAGCCTGACCTGCAACATCCTGTTCATTGTTTTTGTGCTAGGAGTTTCCTGAATGCCCCATGGAAAATGTGACACACTTTAAAATTTAGAGCAAATATCTTCTGCAATGGGGCACAACCAAAAGGGAAAAAACCCTCATTCTGCATTGTGACTTTACTGCAGATTTGCATTCTAGTGAAGAACTGTCGTCCATAAAGTGGCTGGAACATAAGATACTGAGATGTAAAGCCACACAGATTTTACTTGGATTTGAGTATTTATTTATGCACAACTTGGAGTTGATAAATCTCTGGCCTTTTCAAAGAACTCTTCATTTTTTCTTGCTGATATTTTAATATTTTTCAAATGCCTGTGACATTTTAGTTGGTTGACAGATGACCAACTGATGTTTATGCACAGTAGTTGAAGCTATGTTACATTTGGGATGTAGTATTTTATTGTATGCTTCAGCCTACTTTTGTGACTTTCAAACTGGAACTCCCATCAAGTCCTTCAAATCTATAAATCCACATTTTTGAAAAAAGGAAGTAAGATAGATGGCAATTCTAGCATTTGGTGTTTAAGGGTTTTGTGATGGATTGTTTTCTTCTAACTCCTCTGTTCATACTTACTTTCATAATCTTGAAAAGCAGAAACATTTATAAATCAAAGTGGGTTAAAGATCAGACACGTGGTTTTATTTTAATAAGGGATAAAGCTGAAACCTTACTGAGTGGACATTGTTCAACACTTGTTCTCTGGGGCATATGAATCAGTCCCTTCATTACTGGTCTGGAAGCATTTCCTTTTGTGGTTGCCATGTATTTTGATTAGAAAAACCAATGCAAGATAATGCTTGGTGCATTCCTTTTGGTGCTTATGCTCATGTGCAAAGTTAATATTAAAAAAAAAAAAAGCCTTTTGTGAAGTTTTGATTTCACAGAGTGAGTTTACTTGCTTGATGTACATCTGTCAGCAGGAAGGGGATTTTGAAAGAAGGCATAGTGAGCCTGCAAGCTTGAGAAAGAGGTATAATTTGCATGGTTACATCTTGTGTGTCTGGGACATGTCTTTCCAAATGCTGCAGGGTGAAGTGTGCTTTGGGGACTATTTGCTCTGTGAGTGTTGAGGAAGAGAGCAGGAAATGTGTGTTTCTTGTAACTTTTTCTCTTTGCTGGTTGTTAATATTTGGGACAGTGTCCCCTGAAGAGGGTAAGGTCAAAGAGAGAGAGAGTCATAAATAAGAGAATTAAAGAATTTTAGACCTGTCCTATCGTCCCCCTTGCTGCCATACCTACACAACAGCTCTCCCTTCAGTGTCTCTTTATCAGTATTGTTGAAAGAGGCTGCTAAATGAAGAAACCAGCTTTCTTTTTTGAACTTTTAACCTTCACAAAAGCTACTGCAATTCTGCAGAGCATAGGTTGTTTTGATCTGACATTTAAAAAAAATATATAGGAAGAATGAAATATCAATGTGCACTTCTGGATTTCCCAAATTGGCAGTTGAAGGTCTTGCTTCCCCGTGTTTTAAAAGCCTGAAAAGTGCAGAGAGATATTGGTGAGGGTTGAAATGTGTCTGTTGCATCTCAGTTGGGATGTACTTTGGCTGAGATGAAAGTTCAGCAGTTGGTACAAAATCTCCACCTGGAAAAAATAGTTGGTGTATGTGTGAATTGTAATCTCTTTGAGGAAGTGGAAGATGGCTTAAAGAATGGGTCATGTAGAGGGAAATAAAACACTGTCAGAAAAGAAAAGGAGAAAAAAAGGTCAGAGGTGAGAGAGAGGAATTGTTCAGCCTAGGCTAAATGTATTATGCTTAGATTTCTTCTATGAACAAATGTCCTGTTTAAAAATAAACAAACAAATATTTCCCCTCTTCATCCTTGTTAAAAAGGACATGGTAAAACTCCTGACAGTGGCTATTCTTTTTAAGAGTCAATCATTTGAAAATTTTATGAATTAAAAGCAAGGAAAGCACATTAAAGTCTAATCCATTCTTATTCTAGTGGGTCTTAAAACTGTCATCACTTTAAAGTCATGCAAAAGCAAAAATAGGATCTTAAATACAAATGCTTTTTCTCCAGTGACTTTTAATGCACATAAGTCAATAATTAAAAAATCTAAAAGCAGATCAAGGTCAAATCACGCCTTAGATAACATTTACTCTAAAAGCACTTGAAAACACCTTTCAAGGATATCATTACTATCTTTGTCATCTATATAGAAATGTAATATATTCTTGGAAATTTGAAAATTTAGGGGGCCACAGTTTGGTGGCAGGGACCTGTAGCCTTTCCTTCTCAGACACAGCCCAATAGCTGTGCTGAATACATCATAACATGTGTTGTGCCAGCTCAAAAGGAAAACGTGCTCAACAAGGCTTTTTACTTCTTAGCTCCTAGAGGATACTGCCAACCTTTGGCATAGTTAAGTTTCTCCTAACAGAAAGCAGCAATAAAAACTATAGAGGTAACTTGGCTGGTGGCATGCAAAGCTACCTTGCTGCCTTCCTTTTAAGATAGGATTCTTCTTTCTTGAATAAGGTTGGTTAATGAACCAGGGGAAATAGTAACACATTTAGGAAAGGAACTGTTAAAACAGGCACCTCCTCAATTTACTGGCAATAGTTCAGTTTGATCTTGTTAGAGATGAAACAGTTCCTGAGAAAATTGGCATCCTTCGTAGCTGTAGGATTTTTCATCTTGCTGTCACGTTGCACATCTTCAAAGCAAGAGGCGAGCGTTTTCTGTCATGCACCTGTCTCTTTTAACATCTGTACTTCCACTTCAGCAATGAAATTATTAAAAGCAAAGGCAGGAGAGTAGGGTAGCCAGCAGCCATGCATTAATCCCATTGTGTAAAACTACAGAGATTATTTGGGTCCAGAAAGAGGTAACTGTGACAGGACAGGGGTGTCTTCCTGTCATGGGTGTGCTGAAAGCAAGGCAGTTGCCAGGAATGGCTGAACCAGTGAAACAGATGACAGATTATTTCTGAGCAGAGAACAGCTTAAACTTTCAGTGCTCTAAAACCAAAGCACATGGTGTTTGGCAAAGTCTCTTGTATTAAATGATGAAAGCCTGAGTAAAAGGAAGAATGTGATAAAGAGACAAGCAGCAGTTCCTTCCTTGGCTGTTTCACAGTATTTGCACTTTGATTGGCTCCACAGACATTTGTGTGTGCCTTGGGGATGCTTAATGTAAGGAAAAACAACTTTATAGGTAAAGAAAATGGCAATGAGGTTTCAGGCTTGGTCCTTACAGCATGCTCTGTGTGCTCTTTCAGTCTTGGCTTAAATGAAAATAATGGTGAGGCTTTTGTTTTGCCTGGGAAAATAGTTTCCTTTGCTGACTTGGTTTAAAGCATGTAGTCACCTAGAAGTATATTTGTCATTTTGTCTTGGAAATGAATCTTTTAATTTGGCAGAGTAAGATAATTAAAGCATATTGGAAAATAAATATAGCCAAAAAAGAATTTGCTCTCTTCTGTCCCATCCAAGAGTGCATGTCTGGCATCCTTGTGAGAAGCCCTGTCTGATGGATAATTGCTCTGAAATGCTCAAAAAGAGCACAGACCATTTTCAGCAGACCCCAAAGCTGCATCTTCACTTCTATATCTGGTTTTAATGGAAAGTGTTGTATTCAGTCTAAGGATGGTAGCAAGAAATAGGTAAGCCAGTCTCTAATTTCAGGGCCTTGAGGACTGGGAAGGGTGAAAAACAGGAATATCTGTGGGAGTAGTCTGTCCAATCACATGAATAAATAAGGCAGCTGCCCCATCTGGGTAATCTGTCAGCATGATTTAGATACAATCTCCTGCAGCTTCTAAATGCCTCTCAACTGCTGTGAGGAAGTGTGGTGCTGCATTTTATACTTGGTGGTTGGAGGCACAGAGAAGCAAAGGGCAAGTACATGGCCACACACCAAGCCTTTGAATAAAAGAAAATTAAACACAAGTGTTCTTGCTTCCAAGTTTAGCATCTTTGTCTTTGAAGCAGAGCTCTCTGTTCATTTAAACAGTGTGATTGCTACATGTGGTAGAGAGTCCTCTTTAATTAGTGCTTTGGGGAACAAACTTGGAAGATATAGGGTCTGTTTTCAGGTGGGATTTTTTAATTTTGTTTTTTGTGGTCTTTCTCTTATCCTAGCTGCTAATGATTACATTTTCTGAAGGACACCAAGGTCAAATGAGAATGCAGGGCTCTTGTGTCTCAAGAGGTTTGTTTTGCAAATGCTAGAATACATTTTTCTGACTTGTTTATATGGGAGAATTAGACTTCGTCCTGGACACTGATGCAGCATATTTACCTATGGACATTTCTGCTTCAGAATTTTCCTCAAGTGCCTTAATTAGAGTTAGTGTAATCTTTCCTTCCCCAGTCTTAGTCAAAATTGTTGGAACAGTGGGTGAGATCAACAAGGTAAGATGTGGCTGAAAAAAATTGAATTCTTTATCACACTGACAAAAGAGCTTGTGAAGATGGTGTGGCCCATAGGAATCTGCTCCAGAGTTTGGAGAATGATACAGATGAAAAGGAAACGTCAAAAGAATATTTTCCTTCATTCCTTGTGTTAAGAGGTTGTGTATGCCCAGATCAAGAAGAAGCAGTGGGGAGCTGCATATTGTGGAGAACATGTCATTGTGAGCCCCACATTTATCTTCCAGGCAAGATAGAAGGAAGTTAGATCCAGTTCTTACAGAACAGCCAAATCCCTTGTTAGAAGGGAGGGGAAAATGGAAGAGGTGGGGAGTCCACTTACTTGTTACAGGTCAGGTTTGTCTGTCAGCTTTGGAAATGGGACATCTCTTTCCTGATCACACTTGTTACTCCAGATTAACATCTTCTGATGGGCTCTGTTGGTGATTTTGAGACTGCAGCTTGAGGACTGCATCAATGAGAAGAAAATGAAGTATTCTTTCAGTAGAAATGTGCATTGTAGCTTTTTGGAAATCTTGTACTTTCAGTACAGCCTGTGAATACTTTAATTAATTTTGGGTAAAATTGAGAGTGGATAAGGCTCTGTGCTTGCTGTTGTCACCATGCTGACAAACCAGAAAAGATGTACTTTAGTCTTCACAGCAGAGTAGAAATGCTTGACTGAAGAGGAAAAAGAGGACTTCATTATCTTTTAAAGTGATTGATACCTAAATCACCCTTACTGCTTGAACAGCAGAGATCTAATGATGTTAAATTACTGCTGAATTACAAACTAAAGGCGCCACAGAGTTATGTGTTTGGCTTTGTTTCCGTGCTGCTGTTTGCACACAAAGGACTTTCCAGCCAGGTGTTAGCCCTCCAGGAAGTTCAAAATGGTCAACTTCAGTTGACAGCTTTATTTGGAAACAGTTCTAACATGTCAAACTGAAGCAGACAGTTACCTGAACAGATTTGCCACCCCTCACCCCCAAGTGCAATGGGAAAATTTAATTTGGGAGCACTGAAATCTGAAAGCAAGAAGGATAAACAATGGTTTCTCTCACAGGGTACTTGGTGAAGGGGTGTTACTCTGTATTTCTGAAGATACAGACACTGGCAATCATCAGAGCACTGAAAATGTACTTGGATTAAATCCAAATACTTTAATCTTTTAATGTCTGTTACAATTATAAAGCAGCTCATTGAATTAATGAGACATACTGTAATGAACTTAGTAATTGCATACTTTTACATCATTCTTCTCTATGGAATTAAATCTCAGCTGTATGCCTTGAGCTTTCCACAGGTGAAAAAGTTTAAAATGAGCAAGATATATTCCCATTTTCCTCTTTGGCCTTATATATTGCTTGCTGTGGTCTTGAAGCTTGGGTGAGTGAGTGGTGAATGCATTCAAGGGGCTAATCTGCCTAAAAATCTGTCTTTGTTTTTGTTTTGTGAGTTACTTTTTAGATGCTTCATCTCTCTGAACTGGTATCGTGGACAAGTGCCAGTGCTGGCACTGGGGAGAGGGAGGCAAAGCTGTGACACTGGGGAAGCAGACCTCAGCTCTGCTGTGGAACTCGACTTTGCCATTCAGAGAACTTTTTGGAGCAGAAAAATTTTATTTTACTAGACAACATAAGGATAGTGGCTCAGGATGATGTATATGTTTTACAAGATTTTTGACATTAAAGAGTTATGAGGATCCATTTTTTTGGCTACATTATTATTCAGTAAAAGCATAGTGTCCTTTTGCCTTTTGCTGCCAGCATCTCCCTGTTCTGCAGTTAGCAATTTTAAGTTCTTAGCAGGTAAAATTCTGGGCAATAACTCCTCCATGGAACCAAGTTGGTTGGTTCCACATAGGAGTTATTTGAGGCACGCTTATTTGTTTATAGGATAATAGAGCAAAGCATCACACAGCAAGTGCTGGTTCATTTTGAATGGGTGTTTTGATAGAAGTTTGATTGAGTTGCAGCATCGTCAGTGACAACTGATGTTCTGGCTCCTGGGAAGAAAACTGCCACGAGTCGTCTTGCTGAATAATGTGGCTGGCACAGTTCAGTCCTCAGTGCTTGTTGCTTGTCTGCATGTATTGTGGGGAGGTTAAGCTCTCAGTCTGTTGATTAGCCAATTTGGAAACAGTGAGTGTGTTGCTCATTCTTGGCATAACTCTGTGTGTTCCCAGCGAGGCTGGAGCAGGAGCTTCAACCGGAGCGTGGCAATGGGGAACACAGCTGTGCTGTCAGCAACTTCTGACAGAGTATTAGCTCTAGTCATCTCAGGAGTCTTAGAGAACCTTTGAAATTATAGTTCTTATGAAATAGAAGGGACTTGGAGAAACACATCATATGTACTACTAAGAAGGCGGTTTTTTAATTGATAGTGTCTTTTTACCATAACAATGAAGTGAACATATTTACTAGACAAGCTGGTATTTTCCGTAAGTCAAGTTTCTTCAACTGCAGTGGCTGAAGTGATGGCTATCCTCTCCCCCTTCCATCCCCCCCTTTTTTTTAATAGCCCAGCATGATAGCATAAATTAGATTCAATGGGGGTTTAAGTTCACATGTGGGTTGTAATTTCTGAATGAACTCATTACCTGCCTTGCTGTCCCTGCTAAAAGGGAGAGACAGTAAACGTTTCAACTGTTGTCTGCTGCTTAAACTGCATGGCTCCCTAGAGCTTATGACTCAAACCAATAAAGGACAATGTTTGCATCATTCTTTCCTCTTTCCCTGGGCCATGCAGATTTTAATGTTGAACAAAGAGTGCAGTAAAATCATGGGGTGACCACAAATTGTACCCAGTGCTTGAATGTCATGTATTAGTCTGTAACACAAACACATTTTATGACAGTTTTCTTGTCAGAAGTAAAGTTCCACCTTGATCTTTAAAATTTTAGTTCAAGTTATGAAAGTTTGGGATATTCTTTGAATGACTGCTCTTGGATGCAAGATGGGAAGAGTCATGGAGATTGTTGTTCCTAAGCTGTACAGCTGGTTTTAGTCTGTTGTAAGAATCTTATTTTGGCATAGAAGCCAACCTGCTACAAAAGAAAGTCTTTTTGCTCATGGTGTGCCCACTTAAGTACAGAAAAGGTACAGTATTGGAACACAGATGGGCAGGTTATGACTTCAAGAGTGCTTAGAGACAACACATCAGTGTACTTAGAGAATCACAGAATGGTTGAGGCTGGAGGGGACTCCTGGAAGTCACCTGGCCAACTGCCCTGCTCTAACAGGGTCATCCCCTGCTCACAGTTTTGCAGTACAGAGAGGAGTAAGGGATAGTCTAATGCTAGAATACCTGGATCTCCTATTAATAAGTGTCAGATTTAATGCAGTTTACCAAGCTTTATGCAGAACAAATCTCCCCTGGAAATGGGCTGAGTGAACAGTGTTGGCACTGCTAATATCCGGCAGTCAGACTTGTTCCAAAAGGTTTCTCAGACCCCCTCAAAAACACAGTCTGTGTCCTGGCTGTGTGAACCTGGAGTTTGCCCTGTTCTTGTGTTCTTTGCTATCTTTTTGCTTTTATCTTACCTTACAGTGATCTTATGGTTAACCTGACTGTATACCTGAAATGATTGTTCAGGTATGCAAGCTCCTCTTGATCTAGAATTATAAACAATGGCCCCAAGGTATGTGTCAGTATTGAAAAGGAGGGTGATATTCCTTGGGATGTCCCCAGAACAGGATTCCAGGCCTGCAGGTAAACCAGCTGAGCAAAGCAGGGTGGCACCAGTGCTCAGGATGGGCATATGCACAGTCATTTTTCTGGGATGTGACTGTGTCTATGTTTGTTTCTTCACTATTTCCAAAGTGAGTTTCATGATGTTCATTAAAACTCCAGCTTAGTTCTGACATTCTATTTAATGCAGAATAGCTCAAGGTATTCCACAAATGTTAGCTATAGGCAAAGTCTCTAATATTAACTGTGCCACGCATTTTTTTCCTGAGTGGCCATCACTGTTTTTTCCATATGCTGTCTAGTTTTGCTGAATTTCCTTCAGAGAGCCAGAACTGGGAAGTCCACAAGTGTTAAGAACAAATTAATTTTTGTGACTATAAGAGTGAACTGACAGAGAACTAGAAGGCTGCAGGGGTGGATTCAGAGGCTGTATAGTGCCAGAAAGTCAGAAAAACATGGGGCATTTTGACTGTTAGATGTTTTGATGCACGGATTGAAGTATTTCTGCTGCAAGATTACTGGAGATTGTTGTTCCTAAGCTGTACAGCTGGTTTTAGTCTGTTGTAAGAATCTTATTTTGGCATAGAAGCCAACCTGCTACAAAAGAAAGTCTTTTAAACAAATAGGTGTTTGATAGGTGTTTTTTTTTCCTTGTTTTTTGTATCTTTTACTGTATCATAGAAGGCTCTGAGTTGGAAGGGACCCATGGGGATCCCTGAGTCCAACTCCTAGCCCACATGGACACCCCAAGAGTCACACCATGTACCCAGGAGCGTTGCTCAAACACTTCTTTAACTCAGACAGAGTTTTGTGCTGTGACCAGTTCCCTTGGGAGAGTGCCCCAGTGCCCAATCACCCTCTGGGTGAATAACCTTTTCCTAATATCCAACCTAACCCTCCCCTGACTCAGCTTCATGCCATTCTCTTGAGTCCTCTCACTGGTCTCCAGAGGAAAGAAATCAGTGCCTGCCTTTCCGCCTTCCTTCATGAGGAAGCTGTTGACTGCAGTGAGGTCTCCTACAGGCTGAGCAAGCCAAGTGACCTCAGCTGCTCCTCATATGAATTCCCCTCTAGATCCCTCACCTTTTCACAGCCCTCCTTTGGATGGCTTCTAGTAGCTTTATGATTCGTACATTGTGGCACTCAAAATTGCACACCTCTGAAGAGCAGTGTCAGTGCCTGACAAAAGGCTGGTGTCTTCAAAATTTTTGTGCCCTTCCCAGACTCACAAAAGGAATCCACCCTTTCTTTTCCTGTTTTTCTTGCTTATGATGAGCATTATGCTTATGCACCATGGAATATGAGTATTACTCTTTTCTGTAGGATTTCTCTATGCAAAATGATTATATTAGGAAATAATGCTGTTTGTTTCAACCTTCAACGTCCCGTCTGTGCTGTCAGTTACTTTGGTTGTTTCCTTTAGCATTCACACATCTCTTGCCCTTTCTTCCTCCATTTGACTGCTAACTTCCTAGCAGTTCCATTCGCTCCTCCAGATGTATAATAAACATTGATATGGTAACAAATTCTCTTTGTTTTTTATGCTGCTGCTTCATCTTCCTTTCCATCAGGAAGTTTAGGGATTTCCCCAACTTTGAGCTTATCTTCTTGTATCTGTTATCTCCTTTATAAGACTGGGATATAGTCAGTTATCCTTGTTTTGATTCAGTTTCTGCTGTATTATCATCTTGACTCAAGGTGCTTTTTTGTGTCCTTTCTAGGCCCATGATTTATCCAAATGCCAGGAAAGTATGAGGTACCATAGACAGATCATGCTAGTAGTAGAAAAGAGGACTGTGATATTTTTTTTTTTACCCTTAATTGAGTTTATTCAGCATTCACAGCACTTCTGATAAACTTTCTCTGTTTCTTTTAAGCTTGTTTTCAACCAGCCTGTAATAAAGTTATTCAGTTCTCAGTTTCATGTGACTCCTTTGGAATGGGCTTAGTTTAAACATGAAAAAGCACTACCCCTTTACCTTCTCCCCCTCCCAAACAAAAAAAAAGAAATTGCGTCCATCCATTTGAGCTGTAATGTTTTGCATTGCTTTATTTTGTTGTTTCACAGTGTCAGTGTCTTGCTGAAATTGAGGTTTCACGTTTTCCCCATTACTTCCTTTCTACCTGGCAGGTTATTTATATGAGGCTACCCCGAAAGGTGGCAAAAGAAAACTATATTTAACTGGATTTTAAGGGATATTTTTTTGCTACTTGCTTCAGTTTAGAAACATCTGGAGTCAAGCCAAATGATGAGAAACAATCCCAAATGAAGTGGGCAAGATCTGACAAACTGTGAAAAGTTTAAGTAGATTAAGTTATAGTTTGTACTCAGAGTAGCATTTTGGTTTCTTTCTATACTAGATACCTGCCATGGGCTTTAAATTTCATATGTTAGGCAAGTACTGAGCATGGTTGAAAAATCATGCTTTTTTTTGTGAAGCCTTAGATCTTTGACTGGTGGATTGCTATTGGTATGGGCTTGTGGTGGTGCATTTTGGTTTCATCTAGGTTTTTTTATGAATTTTTAAAAAATATTATTTTATTTATTTATTTATTGGAATTAAATTTATTTATTTATTGGTCTTTTGAGTACTTGAGTTTGATACTTTCCTGGTCTCTAGTTTGAAGAGCTCAGATATTAACGTCTTTAGTGAACAAATATCTTTATCTGACTAAATGTTATATGTGAATTAATGAAATTGCCACAAAGCTTGAAATAGAAACTTGAGTAATCAAAACGAAGTTTTTTGTCCTCCTATGAATTAAAGACATGTAACTAGGAGTTCCTTCGTAAAAGGAGAATGATCTTCCAAGAAGTGGGGGAGTTGATGTTAAAGAAGTACCTAAATTTTTCTGATATTAAAAGCAAAGTGCTTTAAAAGCAAAACCAGATAGCTTTCTTGATTATATTCTGAGTACACCCAGTCTATTTTGTTTTCTTCCACCTTTTCTTTTGAAGCACTCTTTAAAGCCTTTTTTGCTCTCTAGGAGTTTTGAAGAGTGCTCTTTGAAACTGGTCTGGCCTGTCAAACATAGTGAAACCTCAACCGTATAAAATGCTTCCCAGGAAGAGGAACAAGATGTCTGTGGACAGAGAAAATACTTGGAATGAGATTGTGAAGAAAGGTTATGGGTATGCTGGGAATGAGATAGGTGACAACCAGACGACTATTAGTTGTCTTTCATGGGCAGCTTTACCAGTGACAGGAATTGTCCCCTTCTGTACATTTGACACCCATAATCCTAAAATCTCCTCAAATTCTAGGTCTCCACATATTTTGGAGAGGAAGGGTGGTGTATTTAAACCACCCTTCCTCGCCAAAATATTGTGTATTAAAGGATCCAAAGCTCATTTTTACTTAATATTAAAGATTTCACTCCTGGTCTAATGATGCTTTACGGATCAGCAGACTTAGGGTTCAGCATCAAAGAAATGTTCCTGTTTGGCAGCTGATGGACTGCTCTGAACTATGCTTCTGTACAGCTTTATCTTTCATTTGTGTCAAAACATCCACAGATTTTATTGACATGGGTTTGCTGGGCCTTTGACTCCTGTCTGGTTCAGGGGTGAATAGCACTGAATGCCTAAGAAGGAAAAAGGCAACATGAAAGCCTTTTTATGTACACAAAGTGTACATCCAGCCCCTGGCTTCTCTGCCCTGTTTTCATTTCTTGTAGAGATGGTAGAGCATGTTTACAGCTCCTTAGACTCAGCTGTTCAGTCATGCAGTTTAACTCCAAAAATAACTCTCTTGGGGGATATTAATCCAGCGTTGGATTATCTTTCTAAAATCGTTAATCAGACTTGGTCCCCGAGGGACCTTCCAGCTGAACTTGCCACTTAGTTTCTGTTTGCTGGGGCGGCAGGAGCGGAGCGGAGGAAGCTGATGAGCTTTGACAAGAAGTGGTTCCTTACATAAGGTGCCGAGCAGAGGGAGCTGTGCCTCTCCTCCTGCTGCGCGCCCGGCCAGGGCTCAGCTCCCTGCCAGCACCCACCACATCCTGCTTGGCCCTGCTGCCTTCACTGCCCTGCTTTCCCATCACCTTCAAGAAATGCCATGCAAAAACCTGCCTGTGTCAAGGAGTGGCAGGATCTCTGCCAGCTCCAGGTGCTGTATATGCTGCCTTTTGTCCAGGCTGGAGAAACATGTGCTTTATTTTATTAAATTATCAATGCATGTGGCATTCCTTCAGTCACTTTCTAATCATTAATTTTCTTACTCGAGTTGCTTGTGAAATGAGCTGACCTGCTCTTTGAGTATTACCTCTCCTCTGTAAAAGAACAATTTAGCTGTGCTAGACTGCTGTTTACATTTGCGAGTAGAGCTGCAAGTCATACAGCTCCTATTAGCCTTGCATTTTTCTTCTGTCTGTGGAGGAAGAATAGAATTTATTTCTTGAGAGATGTGCTCTGATAACTTTTAAGTTATTTAAATTACTTTGAGGTGTCTGTATGGAAAGTGCCAATGAAATTGCACAACATGTTTGGAAAAAAAAAGATTTCCACTAGGAACTAATTTCATACACAAATAAAATCCTGTTTTCCAATGCAGTGCATAGGTAGAAGGGGGAAATTCAATATATATTTTACTGACATTTGTGCTGAATGCATCCATCAGAGCCAGGAAGGTAAATCAAGAGCTTGCATATCTGTGCTGATGCATTTTTACATTAAATTTAACATACTTTGATTTCCAGCTTGGATGTTTATTACTCTGACTTAGTAGACCACAGGAATTCCTTCATAGTATGGTTGAAATGCGTAAATGTACTGCATGTGGTAATAATAATAAATTGCAAAATTGACACTTTAATGGGATGATCTGTCATAGTTATGCAAAATCATGTTGATGGAAGAAAGTATGTTCAAGTGGTAGACATGCTTTGGTAGTGGTTTTTTCTCCCCTCAAAGTATAAAATAGTGTGCTGTGGAGCATGTAAGTTGCTTAAACATTCTCCAGGTTATATCTCCTTGCATGTATTAGGGAAAACAATGGGAATTTGCCTTCCTTTTCCTCTGACTCCCTTCTTCCCTTCATACACTCATGCCTGCACATGCGTCCTGCTTGCCTTCAGATTCTGCCTTGAAAATAAAGGTTGTTGAAATGAGTTGGAAAGTTGCTCTTACATGTCAGTGCTTCTCAGATCCCACTGGGAGAGAAAAAGGAATTGTACTTGAGAAAACTCCGTAACTAGACCCTTCAGTGACACCCCTATCCTTTTCACTGTTTGACTGCTGCTGGCATAACAAAAAGCAGCTGAAAACAGTTCTAGTTCTTCATGCACATAATGAAAATTGCTTACTAAATTAGAACCATTTCAAACCAGGATTTGTGCCTTCCTTATTTTGCTGGGCAGTGTCTATCACACTATGTACCATGTGAATAAATAGTAAGTAATTTTGAACTGTCAGCACTGTAGGTTGTAGCATTTTCTTTACAGTCCTACTTTTGGGATGACAACTGAACATCAATTTTGGCCTTAAAAAAAAACCCAAAAAGAGTATTTGTTTCTGATATTGTCACATAGGTAGAATGAAATTAAATTATCTTTTGTATGTTGTACAAATTATCTTTTGTATGTTATAAGAATATAAATTGGGAAAGAAGAAGTCGGCACATTGACTAGGATGGCCACTGAGAAACAAAGTGATGACTTTATATGCTTTTCAGCATTCAGACCACATTGTCATCTTTGAGTTGGTCTTCTGGTGGGAGAAGTGGGACTACATCCATTTGTATTAGTTAAAGATCTGTCACTTTGCTTTGTGTTTTATGACTGTATAAGCATATGTATAGTAATAATTATAATTATGTAGGAGATCTGCTAGCCTACATTAAAACTAGTCACAATGAAATTGTCTGCTGAATGCTGTGGCAGACTTCTCTTGCACCTTGCTTTGGAATGTGAGTGCTTATTTTCCATAGCTGAATTTGATTAACTTACCATCAGCTTTCTTTGACTCTGCTTTCTTAAACCTTTCTTCCTGTGTGAGTCAAGATAGCCCACAACTTGCCACAGCAAAATTGGGGTTAATGCCCTCATGTGCATGGGAAAATGGAAGTTTTCTGCAAATTTATTGCTGTGTAATGTTGTTTTACTTTTGTGCTTACAGCCAATGGTCATGAATCAGTGTTTTTTCTCCAGCATTTATTGTGAGCTTTGGAGGGAAGGTATTGGGCCACAAGTTACTTCTTCTCAGTTGAATGAAAATGTGTTTGCCCATGCAATAGGTGGATTCTATGGTTTTCATAGGTCTCCCTTTCTATCTCTTTAGATATGTGGTCTACAGATGATTTTCTTCATTAAAAGTGTAGAGGAAATGTGATGGGGGAAAATAAAACTTTTGAAAACAAAGGCTTATTTAACTGAAGCTATCCTCAGTCAAGTTTGTCCGGCAGGAGCTGAGCTGATGCTCTTTTTGTGTTGTGGCCAGCAAATTCAGGCTCTGGCTGAGGCTTCCAGCATCCCTCCTGCCAGGCATGGGGTGCCAAGGCAGGGGGTGCAGGGAGTAGCCTGTCGGTCAGGCACCGGGTGAGTCAGCCCCACTTAAGCACTGCTGACAGCTTAATACCAAAACACCGGCAGGCTGAGAGTACCAAGGACTGCGCTGCTGAGGAGGTGGGAAACACCCTCACTGTGAGTGTGGGAGCAGAAGGTGCCAAGGTCTCAGTTTCAATTGACTGTCGAGGTGGATTAACAGCTCATTGCTGCCAAGAAACCTTGCTTCTCCTCCCCTCTCCCGTGTTGTATCACCTCTGAGTAGCTGTTTGACTCAAACATGGTAAAAAGCAGATGACCAAAAATACTTTTTCATTTTTTGGGGTTTTTTTTTGCTGATTGATTGAGCCAGTGCGCTGCACAGCAAGGGGACCACTGGATGGAGATGCAAATGATGGGCTTTTGATATTTCAGGAAGAAATTGTGGGAACTTGGCATCTGCTAAGGCTCTGCAGGGTAGAAGACAGCCTAAAGTAAATGTCTGATTTTCTCAATGACCAGCAAGTCAGCTGCATGCTTTAATTGTGTTTATTCCCTGTTCCTGTAACATCTACCAAATGTAGACAATATCACAGTGTTTCTTAATCACATTGTTTAGTCTTTCAAGGCACTTCCTGCAATCCAGTTTTATTTATAGACCGTCCATTGTCTCATTTACTGCCTTGTGCTTTGCTTTGTGGTGATGTGCGATCCTGTCGGCGTCAGAACTGCCATTGTTGGAAATAAATTGCTGGAGTGTTAAAGTTCATAAATTGCTTTTATATTATG
The DNA here is from genome assembly GCA_024362935.1 of Setophaga petechia. Classification (NCBI taxonomy): domain Eukaryota; kingdom Metazoa; phylum Chordata; class Aves; order Passeriformes; family Parulidae; genus Setophaga; species Setophaga petechia. The sequence goes on along the minus strand of JANCRA010000026.1, from coordinate 11,126,182 downwards.
TGTTGAGAGCCTTATGTAGAATGTAGCAGGGCTTACAGAGTCAGAGGACTGAACTTTTTCAGAGCAGACCAGTGGCACACCAGAAAGAAGGAAAAGCAGAGACATCCACAAGGCTGGGTGAACTCCCACTTATAAAAGTAGTCTGAGACTAAGGTACAACGTTTCCCAATAAAGGGATGATTTCACAATTTTGTTCAGACCAACTTGAGCTCTAGCTTCTGCTGCATTTGAAGAAAGGTCATTAGCCCAGCTTAGTTGAAGCAGCAACTGAAGGTGGTCAAAGCCTGTTTTAACCTTTACCTGTTTGTGTCTTTGGATGTCTGGTATACTCAGCCAGCTCCTGTCTTGCCTTAACTCTTTGAGAGGGTGTATGTGCAAACATGTCTCCATGCTTTCACCACTTCCTTCTCTTTTCCTGTAAGAAGAAGTGGGACTGCACCGCTGGGGATTTCTACAGCTTCTCTTGTTCCGTGGTACATGATGGCGCTTTGCTGGGTCTCAGCAGAGCATGCAGGAAACACCATGGTTGTTGTGGAGGGCTTGGCAAAGCCAGCAGGAACCTCCCCATCTGCAGACGGGTGCACAGGCAGCTGTGTCTGGGAACTGCAGAGCTTTGCTACTAGAGAGGGTATCCTGCCACCACCGAGCTGAGAGAAGTGTGCAGAAGCTTTGTTTGCAAGCCCAGAGAGGCACTACACGCTCTTGATAAACATTTGTTGTTGTTGTTGTAAGGTTATAAAGTTTGATGAGTCAAAAGAGACAGAACTTCAATTCTGCAGAACCTGAGGGTTTGGTTCTTCTCCTTTCCTCTTTCCCTGAAATTCACAGTTCACACTATTTGACATGAGGTCCTGTTGATATTCATATTCTTGCAGAATTATGACGTGTTATGTAGCTGATTATGTCACTGTGAATGTATACTATATCCTTGTGTATTCACGTGTCTGAATGTACCATGGAGAAGTATTTATATGTGGGTATCTCTGGATCCATGAGGTGAGGATGTGTGTGTGCGTGTGTGTGTATATGTGGAAACTGCTGTGTGTTCTGCCTTCTTCCTGACATACTGGTTGCTATAGTGCAGTGATCTATTTGTGAACACCCAGAAGATCATTGCTATAGTTAAAAGAAACCGTGTTTCCTGGCCATAACTTCCTGGGCAATCTCTTCTCCTGAAGCGCCAGCATTAACCGAACTGGTCACGTTCCCTGGGACTCCAGGAGTGACACTGTAACAGAAGCTTTCTTTAGTTTGTCGCTTTTTCCCCACCAGCATATTTAATAATATTTAAAAATAGTTTTTCTATTTAAATCTAATGCATGCCTATTATTCACCGTACATTTCAGTGCTTCAGCCATCTTTCTAACAGGCTGTCGAGCTGTGCAGTGTGTCGTGGCGTTGTGTCCTGTGCTTGCTCCTGTAATGCGTGCCATTCTCCTGCCCCTGCACATAGGCACATACACATTTCCATCCATCTGCCCAGCCAGGGGAAATGTAGGAGACTGAAGCGGCAGTGCTGGAGTCCTGCCTGAACTGCTGTAATATTCTTCTTTCTATTTTTTTTTCTCTCCCTGCAGGTGTGAATGAGAGAGGCTCTCTGCAGTGTTTAGTGTCCAGTTGTGCTGGCTCCGAGGAACAGCAGCGTCGCAATGCCCCCTCCTGCTGATATAGTGAAGGTGGCGATTGAATGGCCAGGTGCCTTCCCCAAGTTAATGGAAATAGATCAAGTAAGTGCCTGTGTACCTGTGCTCAGCTGGCCCTGTTCATGAATAAGTTCTTCTCTGCATGTTTTACTCCGCATTTATATTTACTTCAATGCATGTGCATTTTTCTATGAATGTATGTGGGGTAGAAGGTGTTTTTTATAAGGGGTGTAACCCTCTTCCTCTTTTACTGCTTAAGGTTTTTGGTGTGTTTAGCTGACTTCTTCATTTGATTTTTCTTTCTGAACAGCTGCTTGAATAAGGCATTTACTGCTTGTGTGACCCACTTAACACTTTTGTGCCTTAGTTTCTTCAATTGTTAAATTGTGGTAGTGTTTTACCTCTGGGTGGAAAGTCTTCAAGTTTCTAGTCAGTACTTTGCATTTGGAGTAGAATCATACTGAATGGCTGCAGCAAGTGCAGATTTTGGAACTTCAGCAGTGGTGCACTGTGAGCAGGAGCACCTTTGTTGTTTTGTTCAGGAATAAGGGGTTGTTCTGTTTGTCTGGTTAGGTCTAAAGCAATGGCCCCGGAGACAAATTGGAGGCAGTGTACAGAAGTTAACAAATTCAAAATTATGAATTAAAAACTCTTTTTAGGGAATTGTGATGGGGAAAAACAAACAAAAACAAGTTATACAAGGGCCATGTTTTATATTCTGGACTTCTCTGAGATTGTTTTTGTGGCCCATGTATTAATATTAAAAGCAGCCTCTTTAATATTTAACAGCTTACCCTTAACATTTTGAAATCCTGCCGCATGTTACCTGGTTAGAATTATTATTATTTCTGTAAATAGTATTCAGAGTGAAGAAAAGCATTTTATAATGTGCTTTAGACCCTGGTGTGTCTGGGGACTCAGTACATTATAAAGGTCTATTGGAGAGAAGAGCATTTGAATTCACACTGAAAATGTATTACTGAAATGAGTTAGTAATTTCTTCATGCAGTGCAATGAGTTTCACTTGTAGTTAACCCTTTTGTGGCACATGCTTGGGAAATTCCTGTGTGAAATTTGAAGAAACATGGTACTAGAGGGTGGCTGGAATCACAGCAGTATGATTTTTAAGCATTCTGAAAGCCCCCTTAGAGGGAAAGGGAGTTCCCAAGTGAAACCAAACTTTGTAGGTTGATTTCTTTGACCTGCCACGCTTTTCCATTTTCATTTGCTGAAATTTTTCAATAAGCATAGAAATCTTCTGCCTTCTGGGGTGAAGAATGTTTTACTTTTTTCTCCTTATATAACAAATGGTAGACACTGCACACTGTTTTCAGGGAAAGATGCATGTTAGTCATGATGAACCAAGTACTGTGGGGACAAAACTGAAAAAGTATTATCAAGTCCTCTTTCAAACAGCAGCAGAATAATATGAAAATTATTTAGTTTTATTTACAAAAAGCTTAAAGTAACTCTCAAAAAACCCTCATACCTTATCTGTAAGATTAGCTTACTTTCCTAGTACCTTGTTTTTAGTTTTATGCTGTAAGATTCGAAAGAGACAAGAAAGATCAATGCTGAACTACATTGGGTAAAACTCCTCAAACACAGCCTGCCAAGTTATCTGCAAGCTTCCTCAAACCACTTTATGGGTAGGAGGAGGAAGGAGAGGGAAAGTAAGGCCAAAATGGAGAAGACTTTAACAGGCTGGTGCCTGGCGCATTCTCTCGAGGCAGAGAGAAATGGAAAATGAGGGAATGAAGTTTGAGAGTCTCATCCCGCTCCTTTCTGACATGGAAAGATGGGAAAGAAATATCCCTTCCTTCTACTCATGCACACAAACAGGTGTATTTACCTTTCTCAAGGTTGGGAGCAATGCAGGAATGAACCTTGAAAATATCTAGGGTGATACATACTTCAGAACACACAGCTCTGCCTTGGATTCACTTAGTGCTAACTTTTCCTCAATCTGTTTTCTTTAGAGCATCTATTCAGTGGAAGAGCTGTAGTGGAGGAGATGATTCATCCCTTAGATAGCTAGCTGTTGGAGATGATAAAGGGGAGGAAGACAGAAAAGAGAAACGACTTACCCACTGACCAGACACTGCAGCCAGTGCCTGTGTCCCAGGTGGCATCTGCTCATTCAGTCACCATTTGACATATATTCAGAAAATCCAAAAAACTTTCCCATAGTGGTTTCTTCTCTCTCTTTCTTACCATCAAGAAAAACAGAATTTAAATGAACAGCACTATAATATTATTTTAAAAAACCCCAACAGAACCCCATCACTGTAGTGTGACACAAATGTTTTATCTTTCAGGGTACTGAGGCTGTTCCAAAAACTGAAGTACAAATACCATATAAGAAATCAAAGGAAAATCTGGGAGGTTTTTTAAGGTTGCTCATTGCATATACTTGGAAGCACTTATTTATATTCAGTTGCACATTATCCTAATTTACTTGCTGCGTGTATGCATGTTTTGCTTAGCAATGGAGAGAGTAAAATATTTTTCAAGTGAAGAAATGTCACTGTGGAACCAGAACCATTGATGGTGGTGTACTGGCAGGCGTTGGCCTTAAAAGAGCTCATGATTATTTTTTCTACCAAATGTTATTAAACTTTATGCTCCCCTGTATGACTTCTGACAGCTTGGACTTCAGGAGGCACAGAGCCTTTTCAAGTTGAGGCTTCCCACTGCATTTCTATAGGTTTGTTAACCTGGGTTCACCAATGGTGGTTTAAAATTTAATCATGCAAAATTAGTCTCACTCAGTTGGAGAGATTCTGTGCCAGAAAAATTGATATATAACTAAGTGCCTTTTGGAATTAGCCTCTGTGCCTGGTTCCAATGAATGTAAAGAAAATTTTCTGCTCATTCATTGACATTGAAAGACTTTCACAAGTGCTTTTTTCTTGGAAAGTTACTTTAAACAAGGGAGGCAAAACTGTCTCTTATTTACTGCCCTCTCTCTCTTACCAGGTGGGAACTAATTAAGTTGCAGTAAACCTCACAGGTGGCTGATGCCTGTATGGATTAGAACTGATTTTAAATCATGTTCTTCTTGAGAGACGGACTTGACTGAATTCAGTTACTCTCTTCCAGAATACTTGGGGTTTATTTGGGTCTCTCCCCCCCAATTCCATCATTTTCCTCAATCATAAATAAGAAAAATAGCATCCAGTCTCTTCCCTCCTCCATAAATCTGTACTGTCAATATTAAAACTCTGCCCAAAATTAATTTTTAATATGAAGATTTGATTGTGGCTTCAGAACTGTGTATAGTGTTGATCTTTCATGCTTTTAGTCTTTCTGTCATGTAAAGGGAGGAATGGAAATGAGTTGGTGTCTGAATTTGCATTGGGATCTTTTTGTGGGTTTTTTAGCAATGCAGTCTGGGGAAGAAATGAATGGTAGATGCTGACTGTCTGTTATCTTTTTCTTCAATCTTCTGGCTGATTATTCTAGAAGATGTTAATAATAGGACTACGCAGGGTCTCTACAGGTGAACCAGGATGCTGGCTAGTCTATCCTGTCTTCTCTGATTGTCCCAGAAATAGCTATTTCATAAGAGGGTGTTATTTCTTGTGTTCAGTGAAAGCCTGCGTGCTTTAATTTGTGCCCATTATGTATAATTCTTAGCTGTTGGGGTTTTTTTACAGCACAAATTATTTTAGGTAAGCCAATGCTCGTTTTAGGTTACCTGGATACTTTGTGGATTTACAGTCACACTGTTCCTGCTGCAGGAGAAGCAGCTTCCAGGAGAGGCACAAGATGGAGATTTGGGGACAACATCTATTTTGGCTTATCCCATTCAAATCCACTCGTGTGTCTTAACACAAGTTGTACTAAAATCAGGTTTCTCTAAGCTTGGGGATGAACTTCCTCAGCCTTGGAGGTAAACAAGGCTTTCCTGTAGAAAGGAACAGTTTATAATTAAACTTGGCCATACAGTCTCTTCCTCCAGGCTTGCTTTTACCTATGAGATCATTAAACATGGATTAATTTAGCAGATGTGAATCTTTACATTAGCAAAAAGAAATGGGGGGCGGGGGGGGGGGGAGGAGGAGAACCATGTTTTCTTTTCAAAGCACAAATCTCATATGGTGAACAAAATTTACGGGAGCATTTTCATATGACAATTTCATGTTAATAGAAATGCAGCCATGGATAGAGCCATGGCCTGCTTTACATTTATGTTCTCTCTAAAGTTTAGATTTACTCAGCAAGTTTATGTTTTAAGAGTCTCTTTCAAGTTGTCTCTTCTCTTCTGCCAGTGTCATTTTAATTGTGGTTCTTTTTTGTCTTCTTCATAGAAGTCATTGTACTTCACTGCATATTAAAAGGTCACCAGTAAGATTTTGGTTTTTTTTAAAGGAGCTTTCAAACCTAAATCTAGTTTCAGACCTAAATACGGACCCTTGGGGATTGTTAATTGATTCAGTGTAGTGTTTCTCAAACTGGGGGAAAAATGAAGTTCAAAAGGGATTGTGAAACACTTAATTAGAGAAAAGAAAGTTGCGCATCGCTTCTGCCATGTGTGTAGACTAAGAATAGATATAGTTTCTGCAAGTACTGTCACTAGTAATAGCAGTATACCAAGACAATCCTGGCATCACGAGTCTAAATGTATGCAATATTAGTGAGCACCAGCATTGTTCAAGCAGTGATCAAGAAAGGGATATTGATGTCTCACTGTACTGTGAAGTGTCATTCTCTGTGCTTCATTCTGGCTCCAGACTCTGACTTGAGGCGTTTATTTCCTAAGGGAATGAAGGAAAAGAGAGACTCTTGCCTCCTTCCAACAAACCTGCAAATTTATATGAACTCTTACCCAGAAAATATAATGGTACTGCAGTAGCTGGAACTAGGGAAGATTTTCGGTATGAATATTGCTAGGATTTCCAATGTTATTGCACATCCTGAGTTTATAGTAAAGGGAAATGTCAGTGCCTTTAACAGCTGACAAGATTGCAGTTTCTTGAAGATAGAGGGCTACAAAGCAGATCATGAGGAGAGGAAAAAAAAAACCCAAAAAAAACCCCCCACTGACTTATAAAACCATTCCCTTCCTGGATTTGCAGCAGGGAAGGAGCAGCAGCTCCTTTCTGTCAGACAGGAGAAGGAGCCAGTGCTCAGGGCTGGCTGCTGCAGCTGTATCTCACCCATTCTGAAGGAGGACCTCAGCTGCTGCTGATGGAAGACTTGCCCAAAGATGGATGAACCAAAAAGTGGCTACCTTTTCAAAAAGAATTGAAAAACATTTTGTTGTCTTAAGCCAGTTTGTTAAAGGTAGGGCTTGCTTAAAATCAGTGTTTAGGTTCCAAACAGATGCTTTTGGAGTTTTATTGTTTCTTGTTGTACCTGTCATATTTCAGCTTCACAAAATTGAATATGAAGCTGTTGATAAAGCAGGTGCTGACTGGCATATAAGCATAGTGAAAATATTATTAATAGAGCTGGTAAAGAAATACTATCTGTTATTTTTATGTGATTCTTTTCCCATTTCCTTTGTTGGACTAATGAAAGATCTCAATTTTTTACTTCTATTTATTTTAAAAGCTGTTCAGCAGCAAGAATAACCTTGGAAAAAAAAATGCAAATTATTTTAGTGCACTGGATATAATTCAATGCACTGACACACTTGTATACGTAGACAATACTTTGTTAACATAATGAACCAATTGTTAGCTACAATGGAGTTTGAAAAATATGATTCTTTTTCTTACAGAACTGCAGCATTGGAGTAGTCATCATTAGAGCCTCAGTTCTCTGATGTGGTGGCAGCCAGCCAGCAGGGATAAAACAGGCAATGTTATTGTCACATGTTATATTTTATTAGTCTGGCTTGTCCAAAGCCACATTCCCACTGGTTGGCTGGATTCTTTCAAAGCTGCAAACTTACGTCCTGTGGTGTGTGTGGCTGGGACCTCATCACTGACAAATACATAAAAACTCTGTCTTACTGCTTCTGTTTAATACAGAGGTAGCAGCAAGGCCTAGTAAATGGAAGAGGTAATAGCTGTGCAGAAGGTTTAGGCATTGTAAAAGAAAGGGAGGTGGAGAATAAATAGAAATGTTTAGTGAACTGCAGTCTAGTGGATGCAATTTATGCTTTCAACTCGGTGCTATTTTCTAGGTGAAGAACCATAAGTTCAATGCAGTAGACAGGGTTCTGTTGGTTGGTTGGCTGGTTGTTTTTTTGTTAAATAGAAGTGCAAGTAGACCCAGTAGAACCAGAATACACTTGAGGTCTCTGCAGAACTTATATCCTAGTGTTCCTGATCTCCAGCAGAAAGGATGTTCAGAGAATAATATTTTAACAAAGAGATAAAGCACTATTTTTTATTCTCCCCTTGATTTTTGTGGGTTTGTGGGATTTTTTCTTTGGTGGATTTGGTTTGACTTTTTTTCATGTCTGATTTTACTAGCTCAATAATTCATGCCAGAACCTGCCTGTTGGAGCCTGAATTTTGCTGCCTGCAGGTGATGGCATTTTCAAGATGAAGGCTAAACATGACTTTAAGGTTGTTGCATCCATAAAATTTTTAAAGTATCAACAGGAGTCCCATCTCTTAAGTTAATTCTGCTCTTATTAAAGGGAAATGTGTAACAATGAGATTTCTGAAGTTATGGACTGATGAATTAATTCACATTCTGGCCAGCTGGAATATCCAGACACACTTTATGACTCAATTATGTTCTAGTTATAGACATACAGACATTACATTTTGTAATACAAAAGAGAGTAATACCAAAAATCCCACAGTATAAATTTTCTTGCTTTCATGGAGAAACTTCTGCCCTTGTAAGCCAGAAATTTGTCAGTCATGAGCTGGGGGTTTGGGGTTTCTTCACTCTGTCTGGAAAGGCATGCTCTCCTAATAGGTTGTGTGAGGAGCCACATCTTAAACTTTGCTTTGTATTTAAAAGTGTGTTTTGGCTGTATTTTAAATGTACATGGCAAGAATGCTGCATGCAAACATGGTGAAATTCACTACTATGGGTCTCTAGGTGTTTTTTAACTTTTCAGTACTCTTGATGGAGAGTTTTTAGTATTCCGACTTACACTTGAGAAAACAGGGAGTGTTATGGCTTGTTAGGGACGCTAGAGATGGAGTAAAAAGTCTCTGCAAAATTCTGTTTATGGTTTTCTTTTTTTGATTGAGGTTTTTTGTTAACATTATATTTTGCTGCTTCCCTTGTTGTACAGTCACTGTAACATCCTAAACACATGATCTGTGGGTCAGTGCTTAGATCAAGTGAAATGCAGACTCACGAGTGAGGATCTCTTTGGGAGTAGGAAGGGAGTAACTGAGGAAACTGCAGCTGAGAGTGAAGGGAGAGAGGACACAAATACCTGGGTTTCCCTAAGTCTTGTGCACCCTGTGGAGCTCCTAGTCCTAAATTTATACCAAGGTGTTGCCACTGACATGTTAAAACTGTCACCTTAAGAGCTGTGAACCGAGCTGATAAAAGCTCTCCCCATCAGCAGCAGCTGCACTCGTTGAGGGTTTTGCCTGTTGGCTCTGAGGTGTGAATGTTTCCAGCTCTGGGCTGTGTTGCTGCACAGGACAACTGTGTGGTGTTGGCCTAGCCTTGGTGGGTTTTATGGTTTCTTTTAGTGTAGGCTGTGGTGTCCCTGTTCTTCAGACATTCACTCTCTGGGGTGTTCCCCTGGGTTAGAGAAATCCTCCCTTTCATCTTTTACAGATGCCCTTTTATAATAAGTTAACAAGTCTGGTCTCACCAGTATTCCGTTGTATGGAATGGTGTTGATTCCCAGAGTGGTTCAGAGCAGGTTGAGAAGGCTGAAGTCCAAAGCACTCCAGCGTCTCCCCCTTTCAAAAGACCTTGTCTCTTACACCCCAGGAAGCCAGTGTTGAATTAGCAAGCCCATGGATCCAGGAGTCCTTGCATCTGGTGTTTGCCACCAGTCCACTGTGGACACTGGTGCATGACAGTAACAGGTAAAGCCTCCACTGATTGTGAAAGAGATGTTTTTCTACTTTTAAATAGCCATAAAAATTACTTTAAGCACTGAAAGATTTGTTAGTATCATAATAGCATTAATTATAAGACAGAATGTTGTTTTTAGTGACTAGAAGTTCTGGTTTTTACAGGTGAACAGGTCAGCAACTGAATTTTTTCCTTAATGCTGTTTCACACTAACAGATGTGCTGCATCTGCTGGTTTTTTCTGTGATAGGGTTAAACACAACAGAGTTAAGGGTTTTCTTGTTACTTCTGCAGTTAAAAGGTGTCAGACAGGAAGAGGGATATCCCAATCATTGTCCCAGAAAAAAACCCCAAAAAGCAGAACCTAACAAACCAACCTAAGCAAAAAGAAAAAGCAATAAATCTCTATCAGTCATGTGGAAAGGAAAGATATTCAGACTTGACCTAGAACAAACCTGTCTACAATTTCCTGTTTTTGTGCAAAGTATATCAGAACTGCACATGTAACACAGATTTTTACCTGGAATTAGGCTTCTGTCCTCCTTACAGTTCACACATGCACACTCACACACTTGCTGTTTGATTTGGAAGTGCTTTAAACCCAAATTGGAGTACTAGTGGTGGTTTGAACAGGATCTAGAGCTTGGTCAGCATTGATAAATTGACATTCTCTACTTGCTTTTGCTCATGCCATGATTTCTCTGGAACAAAACAGTGGTCTGGACTAACCTGCCTTGCAGTCTTTCATGCCTGTCCTTAGTTCTTCCTGGTGACTGGTTCCCTGTGAGTTCTCCACAAGGGTAGGCATGAAAGGATGAAACTGGTGAGGAAATTGGAGTGGGAAATCTCAGTCTGTGCTCTGCAAGTTACTTTGGAAGCACTACCAAATACTGCACGAGTAGTAAGGGGAGGTACTCCACAAGGGTAGGCATGAAAGGATGAAACTGGTGAGGAAATTGGAGTGGGAAATCTCAGTCTGTGCTCTGCAAGTTACTTTGGAAGTGCTACCAAATACTGCACGAGTAGTAAGGGGAGGTACTCAAGAAGAGAGAGTTCAGGATCTGTGTGCATCCCAGCACACAGAACCCAGAGACACAGCTGAGATATGTGCAGGTGAGCTCAGAACTGGTGACCTTCATGGTGGATGTCATTAGGGCCATGCCTGAATCTTGGACATCTGTGCTAACCAGTCAATGCAGATAGAGCTTTACCAGGTGTGTAAATTCATGTTGGCTGTAGTGCTCTGTTCTCTGTGTCATTGTCAGGATTCTCCCCTTGTGTGCAGATCTGATAGTCATGAGGCTGAAATGCCCCAGTGTCACCTAACTTCAGCTGTCAATTTAATACCTGCCCTAGGAAAATACTTTTATTCTAACCAATGTGTTCAGTGCAGATACTGTGATAAGTTAGCTGAAGGTGTTATCTCCTGTAGGGAGCACAAAGTTTACTTTGATCTCTGTTATTTTGTACATTAAAGCAACAGCCTGATCATCTTAGAGCTTTAAATGAGCATCTCAGCATGTGTAAAAGCTCAATTCATTTTTACAAGTCTAGGAGGAGACATAGCGACAAAAAAAAAAAAAGGCGCTAGCACAAAATACTCATTTCTATGAAGGAAAAACTTCAAAATAATATTGGATGGATTGTAATAAATTCTTTGAAATAAGGTAAATTTGACTTTTTGGAACTGTAAATGTAGCAAAGCTAAGTAAATTTCCATAAACAGAATTTTATTAAGATTAAGGTAACAAAAACTTCAAATCTATGCTCTTTGACATTTGGCAGATATTTAGAGCCAGGGGCACAAAAAAAAGAGACTTTGAATGGCCTGCCAAGTGGAATTACTCTGCAGAGAATGGAAATAGACTTTTATCTCATTTTCCATGGTTAAAAAATGAAAAAAAAAAAAAATAGCTCCCTTTTCTTTGTTTCCTAGTGGTGCTGTGGTCCTATCCATGCAGTCATGTCCTGACACTGGTACCCAAACACATTTCCGTGTCTCGCAGGCTGCGGCAGATTCTGGGGATGGCTGTAAGCCAGCTGGGAAGTGCAGTGGGAACTGGGCACTCACCCACCTGCCTGTCACTCCCAGGGTTCTGCTGGCAAGGGCACCTGGCTGTGCAGGCAGGGTGGCAGGGCTGCTGCTGCCAGCTCTGTGTGCTGCGTGCCAGGGTCCCTGCAGCAGCCTCCTGCCAACCAGCCTCCGCCTGGGAGAGGGCACACAGGGAGTCATGGCAGCCCTTGCCTGCTTGTAGGGACACCCCTCTTGTGAACAATGTGCTGGTGGCAATTTATCTCGCAGCTAGGGAAGGGGAAGGAATTTTTTCTGGAGACTTACATGTAGGGGGACTGCAGCCCAAGGGATTATTAGGAGCAGCAGCTTATTGCTAGTACTTATTATTACTTATTGCTGTGGTGGTATTTATTTTAAATTTATCAATTTGTAAAGTGTTATCAAATTGCTAATTGCAAACTCTGTGTCCCAGAGGAGTTCTACATTTTTTTCATCTTGTTGCTTCTTTCATCATGGGCTGTGCTTATTCACATCTGTGCTGTAGCAGCAGTGCCACAGGAGGACGAAGCTGTACTATGAGAGGCTGGCTGTGTAAATAATTTTTATTATTGAGGATCCATTTGCTTTTTCTTTTAGCTATACTTTACAGGTTCTAATTGATTTGTTGCAGGGCTTTTTCTGTTTTTTTTTTTTTTTTTTTTTGTCCAAGTTTTTAGTTTCAGATTTTGTTATATAACAATGCAAAGGTGGTGTAGATTAGGCAAAGGGGGTAGGAGGTGAATGGGATTGACAAAGGACATAAAATTTAACGGTATAGAGAACTTAAAAGTATCAAAATATTGATTGTAAAAGTAATTTCATACAGCCTTTGGAGTATTTATATTATTCCTATTTAGGTTGTTAAATTGGTTTTTTTGTCACTTTCTAATGGGAAACTATAGATCCTATGGGAAATAATGAGAAGGAAAAGCAGTACTCTCTTTGTCCTCCATGATATTGAATCTGCTAGCTGGTTTCTGTTTACTTTGTAAAGGGAATTAATAACCCAGATAAAATTTTGTCAAAATATGGAAATATCAGAACAGGATCTACAGCAGCATCCTGAGGGGTGAAGGGGATGCAGCATGCAGAGCTGTGCACTCTGCTTGGCAGCAGTTGGCCTACAGGCTGGCCCATGAGCGCTGAAAGGCAAACTGAACTTATCTAGCTCCAGACAAAATTGTGCTCCTCCCTCTGTCCCTCCACAATTTTTTTTTTTTTTTTTTTTTTTTTTTTTTTTTTTTGGTGGTTGTTGTTTCTTAAAAGGTTTCTTAAAAAGGAAAGAAAGCAGTTGGAAGCTGGGATTGCTCTTACAGGATTGCAGAAGCTGAAAAAACCCTCAGAGGGGAGGACAGCAGGTCAAAGTAGCTGTACACAAGTGACACAGTAATCCAGACTGAGGAATTGATCAGTCCCAAAAAACTGGCAGAAAACCCCACTTTTTCTACCTGGTATGATCTGCCTGTTCTGCTCCACAGCCTGGCTGCAGCTATGCAAAAAAACTAAGGCAGTACAACAGAGAAGCTGCTGTGGAGAAGGAACCTGTTCCTGCTGCAGAATGGAGCAGTTTCCCTCTTCTGCCTTTTCTCCCATGTGCTGGTGTTTGCTACTCGTTTAGGTACATAGCCAGGCAGATGAGGAAATCAGTCCTGGGGAAAACTATTTCCCCCCCTTCCCCACCTCTCCTGGGCCAGCTTTTAGTTTGATTAACTTCCCTGGTGTGGATCATCTTGGGTGGTCATGTGAAAACAGAAATGATCGTGAAAGAAGGAAGGAAACCAAGGACTGAGACAATATGGTAAGCATGAACAGAATCCTTTCAGCAGGTGCTTTCATTCCTGTCTGATTAAAATGGTCTTGTGTAATGTTTCTGCCTGTTTATTAACTGGCTTAGTTGACTGGACTGTTGAAATAAAAAATTCTTCTCTGATCCTCACCTGACAAAGGAGTCCTGTCAGTGGTGAAGCACAGAAAACAAATTCAAGGGAAAAATATTTTTTCCTTCACATAACGTGCCCTGATACTGAGTTAATTTTTCCAGTAATCATTTTCTACAAAAGTTAAAGGTAAAAAGCTTATTTTGACAATAGTGTTGAACTAATTGGGTGGGTTTATGGTGAGTTTTATGTATTTGTTTGTTTCCTTTTTAGTAATTCAGTGAACTGTTAATAATGGAAGTAACTAGAGAGGAGGATCCTATGATGTTTAGGTGATCTTGGAAGTTTTTGTGAAGCAACAGATATATGTGACATTGAGTGGTCACCCAGTATTGGGGGAAAAAGGCTCAGTAGTCATTTATCTGGTAAAATTTGCCATGTTTTTTTCTGACATGCAATTTCATCTATGGTTTAGGACATAAAAGGGCATTTGCTCTTAGCTAGAAGTCTTCTAAAAACACTTTTGTGTGCACCCTGTGTTTATAACCATGTTCAAAGCATTGCAACATCAACAGGCTAGACTGTTTTCTTATTTTCTATTTTTGGACCCAAAGTAGGGGAACTGTTTTGAGTCAGTCCAAATGCTCCTGTGCTCACAGATGTAGAGAATAAAGCAGAACTGAGACATCTGGGATTCTAACACCTTCCAGGTGGTGTTTTATCAGAGGGGAACCTGCATGTGTGCACTTTAGAAAGAGGATTACTGTCATCATATGACCATCTCTGAAAGGAACAAAAGAAGGTTTAAAACTATTGAGTGACTTCTGGTTTCAGATGTCATTCCTGGAAAATGCTGGTGTTGATATCTAAATCTTCTGTTTCTGTTGGGTAATGAGATACCATGTACACAAAAGACCCTTTTGATTTCTCAGTTGAAAAACTGAGTCTATGTTATATGGGCTAAGGTTGGCAAAAATGATAAATAATGTCATAATGCAAATGTCTAGAATTGCTATCTTTATACCTTTACGAGACCAAAACAGCAGAAAATTTTGGGATCCTTTCACACTTGACATTAAATAAATAATGAAATGCTGCTAGTTTTGTTTTTTGCATTTACTGGCTTTGGAATCACATTCTAAGAACTCAGAGTTATTCTAATTTGATGATTTTTCTTTTTCTTTCTTTTTTCATTTACCAGAAAAAGCCACTGTCCTCGATAATAAAAGAAGTCTGTGATGGGTAAGTTCTGCTATATAGTACATACTAGATACAGTGCTTTTTGAAGTATTAAATCAACTAGGAGATGGTTTTTTCCAAAGAAAATCTAGATATCCTGTATAACTAGTAATTAGTTTTTAAAATATTTTTGTGTGAGTTTCAAATTCTGAATTTGCAGTGCATTTTGGATCAATTGCTTGCAAGATGAGGCTCCTAGCAAAGCAGCTCCATCATGAGGGTGACTCATTTTGACTGCTTCCTTCCTTTCTGCACAGAGATGCATTTTGCATTTTTGCAGTTTGGCTTGTGGTCCCTGCTGTTCATTGGTTAAGGGACTAAAGCACTGTCTCTGGATCTGAATTTTGAGCACTAGGTCCAGTGGGTGCTGTAAGCTGGTCCAGTTGATGTGACTGTTTATATGAAACTGAAATGTTAATTGCAAATTCTGTATTATAGACTAATAATTGGCTAAGACAAATACCTTGATTTAAGTTTAATGGATTAATCAAAAAAACTGTTTCAAGCAAGTGCTACCACACAGGAGAAACTAGCTATATTCATCAAATTGCTGCTGAGCTAAGAAGGTGGTATTTTATGCCTAATGTATTATATCAACTTGATACTATATCCACTGTGTATTGTATAAGCTAGCATAAACTTCTGGTACTGTACTTTTTTTTTTGGTCAATTTTAATGACTTAGTGGTCTTGCTTACTGCAAAAAAAGATCACTAGGGTGTATTTGTACTGAGGTTTTCCCTTTGTAAGCATGCTTTTAGCTTAAACTTTGGAACTCATCATTGAAAGCTGTGGAAAACGATGAGAAGTATGAGAAATACATGGGAATGACAGACAGTTGTTTGGTCATGCTAAAATTATGTAAAGGGTACTTATTGAATTATTAAGGTTTCATTTTGTGATTAATTTATTTTCATATTTCTAAGGTGGTCTCTTGCAAATCATGACCAATTTGCACTGCAGCATGCTGATAGTTCTAATTTCTACATCACCGAGAAGGTGGGTAAATTGTTCAATGCAATTTTTGCATAGCCTATAAAATATTTGCCACAGTCATTTATTTTAAATTAAAATATATGAAAATATATTTTCCATAATGCAATGCCACTGAGAGGGTAGGTACTGCAAGACCTGATTTAATGACTTTTTAACTGATTTCTTCTGTTAGGAAAAGCAAATAAAAGTCCAAATGTGCAAAGTTCTTCATGTCAGTAGAATTTGAGATTTGAGCACTGAGCCCTTCAACTTTGGTATTCTTGTGTGTTTAGTATTCTGCTAACAATGGTGTACAGGAAACTGAAATATTTAAAACATGAAGGGCTCTTTGAAGTGTGAGGAGACCTTCAGTGCATGTCACTTTCCTTTTTGGCTGAGCAGGTAGAAATAAGTTTCAGTGACTGTGTAATATTTCCTACTCACTCCTGCCTGCTGTCTTGTCCTTACCCAGTTCTGTAAGTTCTGTTGGCTTACTTTTTCTTGTCCCCATTTAGTGTGGCAATAGGTGATTCATCAAGTGATGCAATGATTTCAGCACAGAGTAATGAAAAGGCTATAGCTGTAATAAAAATGGAATGTCTAGTATAAATATGTGGGACATGCTTAAGTGAATGGGACCAAGTAGAACATTCATTCCTAGCATTACTGGTAAAATTGCTCAAATTACAAAATAAAGATTATTTGGAAGAGTACACATGTAGTACTGCAGAGGTACAATTTCTAAGCAGTGGCACAAGGACACTGTTTAAAACCTGCTGAAGTCCACATGCAAATTCCCTAATCTCAGTGGATTCTGAGCTTAAAAGACCTGAATTTAACTGCATATAGATGCCTCTTGCTCACCTTGTTATCAGTTTAGTTTGGCTTGCTCTGAAGTGGAGACATGTCTTGGTTCTGTTCTGCATTTTACAGTTCTTTAGGGTTTGCTAATATGACTGAGACATGAACTAAGTTTTCTCTTGCTGTAATTCATACCCACACCCAAGAAATAAAGGAAACTTAGGCACTTAGTTAAGCATTTGGGAAGACTAAATTTAACAAAACAGCTAGAACAGTTGCTCATAAGATAGTGCTGGGGGTTTTTTGTTCTTTTTTTTCCTGGGCCGTTTTGTTTAGTTTTACTTTTGTTTGTTAATTTTGCTTGTTTTTTAACAGACCAGTTCCAGTTTTTCATTTAACTATTTGCCACCCTGGACAACCTTTTTAATATGTCTCTTTTGGTTTTTTGGGTTTTCCACTTTTTTTGCTCCTATGTTGTTTTGGGGTGTTTTTCCTCTCCTTTCTTTTCAAGTTTTAGTTGACAGACACTTCAAAGTCCACAACAAGGAAACCTGTTGAAGTAATTACTGACTTCTGTGTTTTGCCTCCACCAAATCAAATAGTGAGATTGTTCTGCTAATTGCCCTCAATGGTGACACAGTGTTTACCAATGAAGCAGTCACAATTGAATTTGCCTGTTGGCATTTAAACTCTGTGCAGTGAGTATTTCCAAGAAGTAGGGATTGAGGTTATACTTCAGCTTTTTCAAGGTCTTTGTCCTGATGCAATTGGATGGATATTTCAGGCTTTATCTCCACCTTTGGTGGATAGAATTCTGCAGCTTTGGAGAAATCTTTTCTGTTCCACATAAAAGAGAGTCTGATGGTTTTTGGCTGCCTTTAACTTGCAATAAGGATGGAAAATTATGGTCTTCTAGGACATTTTGGATTGTACTGCAGAGAGGACTTTGAGTTTGTTTATTCCCTACTGGAAATATGCAGAGTGTCTGACTCTGAGTCACATAAATAAGAGAGAAGAGCTCTAAATGCCACTAGAATTACTCAGATGTCTGTGACTTTCATTAGATATTGTTCACTGTTTATAGCTGGTTGTTGGATAGTGGCTGTGAAGAAAGGCTTATATAGGCCATCACCCCTTCCACATAGTTTCCCTCATTTGTGTTCAGTAGGATATTGTTCTGTCTAAATTAAAACATGAAAATCACCAGGCATGAGGAAAAACACATGCACTTCAAGGAAGCTACAACACTTAATTGTTAAAATCCACATTGCTTTAATCTTAGTTTTACTAATGGATATGAGCAGAGAATTTTTTGTGGAAGTGACAGCTTCTCATAAGAATTATTTTTCACAGCTCTTAAAGATGAATTGTGTGACTGTATGTATGCAGATAACATTATCTATAGGTCATGTTTCTGCAGAGACTGCCTTCCAGGTAGAGGTGCCTCTTTAAGATATCACTATGTTTAAAGTTACCAGAAAGAAAAGCAATTAGTGAATTCTTGAATACAGTACCAAGAAGCTTTGAAGTGAAAATGTCCAAATGTTAAATCGCTTACAACTGTAGTTCTGTTTTTGGTGGCAAACAGCCCATCTGTGTTTTGGCTGTCATATACAGAACTCTTTATCTTTTGTAGCTGGACCTATATCTCCCAATTATAGAATGCATAAATAAAAACAACACCCAAGCAGTTCTGTCTCTTAAATTATTTATGTTTTGGCTGTATTATTTGGAAAAATGCCTCTACAGATACAGCAATAACTCCTTCAGGCAGCATAAGTGAGGTCTTTTAACAAATTTTGATTCAGCCAGGGTTCCTACTAGAGATAAGGCTTATCACACACAGCAGGTCCAGTTTTGTCTGCTGCCTCTGGGGTCATGATATGGCTATATCTGTGCCCCTGAAACTGCAGTGAAAATTATTAGTTATGTCTTTTAGCTTTTTTTCCTAAAAATGAGAGAACTAAAATAAGAGGGTATGTAGGCAAGAAAACCAAGTGCTCATAGTGCCTAGGCTAAAATCTGTCTGATGTACTCATCTCAAAATGTTTGATTTTTAATTAATTTTTAATGTTAATAGGTGTGTGTATGTGTGTGTGTGTTTTTTTAAGGCTTTGCTTATCATGAAGGAGCATTTCTGGGTAGATCAAATGTCTAGAAGCCTGACTTCTGAGTCGGGATCTTATCATGCTTGATACTACAAGATAAGAATAAATAAGTCACCTTTGCTTCAGTCTATCCAGACTGTGCCTGAATTGGATGCTTGCGTACATCAGGTGCAATGACTCAGGAACACTGTAGTCTGGGGGAGCTCAGGTTTAGAAGAGAAAATGCTATATGAGGAGTAGAAAATGGCTGTATAATTTGTGTGCTATATGTCCTCCCTGGCTGAAAACCACAGCTCAGATAATTGTTAGCTGTGTTCCTCTGCTGGCAGTATGAGCAGGGCAGGGACAGACATTTGAGTGGCTGATGCTGCACCTTGGTGGGTTTGGCTGGTCCCTTGTCACTGCTCACCCTTGGCCTTGCAGACCATGGCCAGCTCTGGATCCATTTGTAGATCCTGTGTTTGCCTGGGGAAGGGTGGTGTTCAAGCTGGTTTCACTGCTGGAGGCAGAATGTTGTCACTCTTAACCCTCCACCTGAGCAAATCTCAGAAATGAAGGGTTGGCTGCTGGTGCTGAGGGGTTTGTAAGCCAGCACTGAACACGCAGAGGTGACAACGGTGACATTCTTTTGTTATCTTTAAATAAAAGGACGTTTCATTCATCTTTATATTGAATGCAACCCATTTTTATTGTCACAATTTTATTGTGTTTGTTCTTTTTAACATCTGATGCATCAGAAGACTTCCCATGGGTTTTTTCCCCTTCTTTCCTATCTCCTACATTTCTTTCATTCTTATGGCTTGAAGTGGAGGGGAGCAGACACTGAGTTCACTCCATTAGTTTTGGGAGACTTTTAATTCTGTTTTGCAAGATCTGTTTCACCTTCCTTTGGTTGTAATTATTCATCTCTGTGCTGTGTTTGAAGATGGGACATCTTTCTAACCCCCGTCTTCTCAGGGCTGGGAACCTGAGTGAAGTCCCTGTTGTTTGTTCTTCTTCAAAGGTGATTTTGCTCATGACCTATTTTTTCCTGAACACAACCTGTAATTGTATATTCATGTGAAATTCCTCCGTGCCTTTACAGGCTCCCTGTGTGGGAGTGTATGCAAATAACAGGACAAGAAATGAGCCATTTGTAGAGTTGGGACTTTTTGAGTTTTTACGTTTTTCACATTTGTCTGTTTTCACTGATTCATTGAATTTCAGTGAGTTGTAAGAAAACATTCTTAAAAATGAAGGTTTCTGATTCTTGAAGGACCTGGTGCTTCTTAAGCAACTAAGAGTGAAAGGTAGCATGAGAAATGGGAACTGGAGAAATGTATTAAGAGAGCTGTTTCATTTTCCATTTTGCACCACTCCTGATAATACTTTTATTAATTGTACTACATAAATGGTAGATGGTAGGTTTGGTCTGGATCTGACCATGCCTGGTTTTCACTTTTCTCTGCCACTTACAAGGCATGGTATTTCCCACATCTTTGCTGATTTCTTACTGTTTTGGGGCATCTGCACAGCCCTGCAGAAATTCCCTACAGTAAGGGCAGCATGTGGCATCTGAGTGTCCATGCTCCTGCCTGCTTGATGGATGCTGGTAACACTGCCCTGTAGACTCCAGTAAAATCTTAGAGAGCACTGGTATATTTTTCAAGTGAACAGAAGTAAAACTTCAGTATCCATATACTAAATCACTTTCAGTCCTCCTTCATTCAGGCTGATTTCAAGAACAGTGGTAATGGTTATCCTTCTTTGAGTTCTCTTAGGTCTCATTTTGTACAATTTTTGGTCTATATTAAATTTTCTAAAGAAAAGAATTATGCCCTGTCCACTTATACTTTCTGGCCTCAGCATAAACAGCTTAATTCTTCTGCTTGCTTCCTATTAAAATATTTGTTATGGCAATCTTTTGTTTAGCTCCTTAGTTCCATATCAAGGCTGATGAGATGGATCAAGTGGGGTGTTTTTAAAAAAAAAAAAATATTTTCCTGAATTAAGTTTGTAATTTTGCCTCACAATTAATCACTAGAGACAAAAAGCTCTAAAAACGTTCAGCTTTCAGTTAGAGCAATTGAAGATAGGTATGGCATACCAGGGACACAGTACAACTATTTGGATTCAACTGATGGCAAACAGTTCTGTGTAAGATTTGGTCCTTAAGAAAAATATTCTTTAATTCATCTTTATGCTTAGAGAACAACCTATTTGGATGAGTAGTTTTGCTAAGTGCAATGAACAGACATAACAGGTCAGCACTGAAAGAGGATGGTTCTGATTTCTTCCCCCCTTCCCCAGAAGATCCTGACACTTAATTTTTTGTGGTTTTTTGTGGTTTTTTTTCTTTGACAATTTTTGAAGGTGGTGGCAAGGAGGGGATCATTTTGTTCCACTTTAATTCATTAAATTTGCTTAGTGAAAAGGCTGCTTGATCTGATGCAGGGATGAGGCAGGACTTGAATCATGTCCAGGAATAGCCTGGACACAAGAAAAGAAATAAAGGAAAGGTAGGAAGAAGAATGGAACTTTGCTTTTTTTAACAGCTGTGAGCTGTCCCTCAATTGTTTCTGGAACTGGCTTAAGCTGATGTGGAACAAAATTTTGTCAAGCTCCAAGTGCAGTCAAAAATGGAAAAGGGATGTTTTGTGTGCAGTCCTCCCGTGAGTGAGAGGAAGGGCACAGGAAGGGTGCAGGGGAGGGGTGTATGTCCTGGAGAAGCACCAACACCTGCAGGCTTTCCCTTAAACAAGTCTTGGTGTTGTGCCTCCAAATCTGGTGCTTGCAAAATGAGCTGGCCCACTTTTTCTGATTATACTACACTGCTTATTCCTGTCTTCTACTGTGCAAACCTGGCAAACCCCAAAATGATAAAATTTTCATCTGCTTTAGTTCCCTTGTTGACCGATACAACTGTCTATGCCACATATAACAGTAGCAGGGATGAGCAAGATGTTGAAAAGCAAAACTCTAAGATAGCAAACTGGGCAACTGTGCTTTGATTTGGCAAAAGTGAGCCATGCTGTGAGCCACAGCCTGGGCTTCAGTATTCATTTATTCTCTAAGCATCTGCTTAACGAGCCACTGCTGCTGTGCTGACCCTCAGTGGTACTGTGAGTGAATATGGTGGGTAACCTGTGCTGAAAAGCTGACTTCAGTATGATAATCCTTACTTGGGTTTGGTGTGTTTTTGTTCTTGCTTTTTTTTTTTTTTTATCCATACTAGCCATATTCTGATTTCTCCACATCATCTTACTAATAATAGTATGAGCACAGCTAAGTCAGTCATTTCCTGATGTTTATTTTTCAGGGTGCAGCTCTTCTGTTGGAGTTTATCAGAGGATGATAGGGCTGCTTGTCTTGGGCCCACCCCTTCCCTGTGGCTGGTACAACTGTGCTGTGTGTCTGTGTGGTTGCTTGAATTGGGGAACTGATCCAAGTTAAAAATAACTTGTGTGTAACTTCTTTCAATGTGTCAGAAGGATGTCTGCCCAAAGTGTAATACCACTGCTGCTCTGCAGAACAAGTGGTGCCTGGTAATGCTGTCCTTGTAGATCACTCCACTTGCAGATGTGTAAATCATGCAAAGTTTCGCCTTTTTGTTAGGATGTGGTTTAAGTGGCAGTCAAATTGGGATTTCTGTGGGTTGCTGGAGAAATAGGTAGTTGAACATTCTTTTTCTATTCTGTTTCTTCTTTCTCTTTGCCTCACTAACATCTTAGCAACTGCTGCTAGGTGGTGAGTTTGTTCAAGTCACGCATCTGACAAAAGAAAACTCTGGACTCTGGAATACTTTCTATTTTCCTCCTTTTTGTGAATGAAGGGGAGAGGAAGTGTTAACTTTTTAAGGTCAGGTGGTGACTGTGCTGCTGTGTGGTGGTAGATCTGATGTAAGGGAAGTGTTGGGGGCCCAGGCACTGGAGAATGTGCAGAATTGTGACTCTTGTAGCTTGTAGAATTGCACTGGCTAACGTACATCCCGAAACTGCACCACTTGGTCCAACTTGGTTTATTTACCAGCTTCTGTAATCCTTGAATAGAGACAGATAAACAGCATGCAGAAAACATTATCTTTTTAGAAACTTTAGACAAATTACTTCTTTTTTTAAGGAAAATGTTATCATCAAATCATAACATGAAAATCCAGTAGACATTGTCCCTTCTTTTCAATAGCTTCCCAGAAAAGAAATTTTATCACAAGCTTAATTGCATCAGTATTTCTTCTAAAACAATACAGTTCTGTCATGCCAAGTAGTACAATGTAGGTAATTACCTGTATCACTTAGCTTACATCTTATTAAATATTTTGGTGACTAAAAATAAACTTAAGAAATCCCTTACCAAGTCAGCCAAATGAAATCCCATCTCATAGTCTTCCAGCTCTAGCAGTAGCAAATGCTGTTCAGGGTAGTGATCTGATGATGACTTTTAGTCTCTTTATGCCTCCTCAGTATTCACATTTGTGGTACTACAGGTGTTGGAGGCTACACCTACACTTAGTCTATTTAATATCCTGCCTAAAAGTGAAGCCACTCCCTCATCTCTTCTGGAACCTCTGACAGTGAGCTTGAGGAGTTTACTGCCTTCTAAATGAAGAGGTGTATTTTCTATCTGCTTTAAACTGACCCTCTATTGATTACATCACGTGCCCCTAAGTTCTCATACTTCAGGGTTTTATAAAAACAGTTCTGCATTCTGGTTGTCCACTACATTCTTTCCTGTGTCCTTTGTCCCTCCAAACTGAGGAGACCCTGCCTTTTGAGGCAGCTGCTGAAGCCCATTGGACACTTGCCTTTCTCTGCATTTTCTCAGAAACTGCTGTGCCTCTCCTAAGAAGTGAAGATCAAAGCTGCACTCGGTGCCCTGTATGGGAGTACCTGGAGTTCCTGTGCTGTGGCAGAGTGATGCCCTCTGTCCTGTTCCTGGTGCCACCTCTGGTGACACCCAGTGTTTACTTCATCCTTTAGCACGCTGAATCCGTGCTTCAAGGGAGATCTGCCAGCAAGAACTTTTCCTCTCTTTCCTGAGCTGTTAACTCAGTAATGAACTCTATAACTCTAATATTCTGGGTCATTTTGTCCTCATTTACAACTTGCACAAACTCATCCTTGTGGAAATGTAATGGAGTCATAAACTTAAAGTGTATTTCACAGCTCTAATTTTCTGTTGTTGTGTCCATTTGGAGGAAGGTGCAACAAAATAACAGCAGTAATGGAAATAAGGATGAATCTATTACTAAAGGTGATAAACGCAAGAAGAATTTTAGATTTTTTGGCTGTTATTGTCTGGGGTGATTAGAGAAGTCAGTGAGCTATAACCATGGGAACCAATGCTTCTGTGTCTTCCTCAAGTATGTTAAGAAAATATTCCATTCCAACCAGTTCGAGTGAGCTGAACCTTGAGGCATTTTGCTGGGTATAACAGATCATTAAAATGATAAGACAAATGTGTAGCAAAATAACCTATTTTACCTGATGAATTTTCCAGTGTCACTGCAGCAAAGCTCTGAATGAACAGCTTCACTCTTTTGATAGGATTTTTTTTTAAAGTAAATTTTCTTGCCTTCATCCCTCTGCATGGTTTGGTGGACTCTGGTAATTGCTTGAGGTCTGCTTTCTAGATGCAAGTCTCCTGCATGTGTTTTGGGCAAAGTAGTGGCACAGAAAAGCAGAGTTTTTGAGAATCTGCAGAATCTGCTGGCAGATAGTCACAGAAACGGAATTGTTTAGGTTGGAAAGACCTTCTAAGATAATCAAGTCCAACTATTAACCCAGCACTGCCAAGTCCGCCATGAAAGTGTGTCCCCAAGTGCCACATCTTTTAAATGCTTCCAGGGACAGTGACTCAACTACTTCCCTGATCAGACTGTTCCAGTGCTTGGCAACCTTTTCTGTGAAGAATTTTTTCTTTCTACTAAATCTAAAACACCCCTGGTTCAACCTGAGGCCATTTCCTCTTATCTCTATTGATTGTTACTTAAAAGAGACTAATCTTCACCTTGCTGAACTCTGGGGACCACCACTGGTGACCAGATATAACCAGCTGGATGTAACTCCACTCGTCACCACCCTTTGGGACTGGCAATCAAACCAGTTTTTTACCCAGCAATGCACCTGTCCAAGCCATGAGCAGCCAATTTCTCCAGGAGAATGCTGTGGGAGACAGTGTCAAAGGCCTTACTAAAGTCCAGGTGAACAACATCCACAGCATTTCCCTCCTCCACTGACCAGTTCAACTTTGCATAGGAGATGAGGTTGGTCAAGCAGGACTTGCCTTTCCTAAACCCCTTCTGGCTGGGTCTGATCATCTGGTTGTCCTGCATGTGCCCCATGATATCACTGAAAGTGATCTGTTCTGTGACTTTCCCTGGCACTGAGGTCAGACTGACAGTCCTGTAGTTCCCCAGATTAAGTTCTAGTTGAGCTTTGGTCCTTCTAATTTTCTCACTGCACAACCTCACAGCATCCCAGTAGCCCTCCAGAGTGTCCTGCCCCATCTTCCAAAGCTTGTGATCTCTCTTCTTTTTCCTTAGTTCCAGCCAAAGGTTTGTGCTCAGCCAGGCTGGTGGTTCCCAATTCTTCTTTTGCCTTGACTTGCTTTTGTGCTTTTAACATTTCCTTCATGCAGGATGCCCAGCCTTCGTCAACTCCTTTGACCCTCAGGACTGCCTCCCAATGGATTATGGATTCTGTCAACCAGGCTCCCAAACAGGCACAAATCTCCCCTCCAGAATTCCAGGATAGTAGTTCTGCTGAGCTCCCTCCTTAGCTCTCTGAGAATAGAAAACTCTCTGACATGCAGGGCTACCCCACTGCCTCTCCTTCCGTGCTTCTCCTGCCTTCTGAGGCATTTATGGTCGTTTAGGTTCATGTTGCTCCAGCTGGTGAAGTTAGAAGTCAGAGGGTCCTAAAATCTGAATGCAAGATGAACTTTCCAGGTGTCCCTTCCTTCCTACTGTGTTATGGTCTTTGTGTGTCTTCATGAAAGTATTTAGTCTGATTGAAATCTCATCTTGGGAATATTGCCTAGTCCATTAGAAAAAAATCATCGTGTGATATAATATATCTTGCTAGATAAAATATTGCAGAAGGAGCTTATTTGTCTTTGATATAACTACTGTCTTTGTCCTGGATAACATTTATAACAGATCTATTTTCCTGTTATGGAGTTTTTTAGGGACATTTTGGATAGTAACATTTCACTAGTTCCTTCACTGCTCAGGATTAAGCTTTTCTAATACAGATCAACACTATAAACAACATCTATCAACTTCCTGTCCACTTGAGAAACAGGTCAGGAATATCTTGGAAGAGGGTTTTTTTTTTTGTTTTTCCCTGTTCTTGTATTTTTTTTTTATTTGTCTACCATAGGTGGGGGTGAGTTCTGTCCTGAATAGCAAGGATGCCTTTAAGTATGACTGCCAAAGCTGGGCTGCTGTAATGATGTTCTGTTATCCTGGAAAAGAAATCCACAGGATGCTGTCCTTAATACTAAGAGGATTAACTATGTGTAAATGTTGCAATTAAAATTAACTGGCATGCTGACTACTGCATCACGCAGTTAATGTAGGAAAGCCTCTTGGTTTAATTGTACTCTTACATGCTGTTTCCTGCTATGTGATTAAGCCAATATTTAGAATGGGTAAACAAAATAATATTTTTTTAATTCGGTAACTGCTAACCTTTTTCAAATTTTGGTTAGCTTGCTGTGGTAGGGACTTTATGCGTTGAATACTTTCAGAGATAAGACATGGGCAGTTTTTCTTAAGCTTTTTTCTAAACCAGGAGTTGAAGATGATCTCTCTCTCTTTTGTGATTGAATTTATAGCATAGGACACCTAGCTCTTAGCCAGACATGATGAAAGGTCCATGGGCTTGTGTGCTGTGGGTTCTGACAAGCATTACACTTTTGAGTCTGAAAGCTTTGGTGTTTTGCATTCATCTTCATGATTAAACAGAAAGACTCCAAAGAAAATATCCAGGGATGCTTTTAATTACTCTGTGTGTTCCTCTGTGTTTCCTCTGTTCCTTCTCTTGTCTCTGGACATCACCATGCTTGTGCTATGCCCAGTACCTCTTTTTTTCAGTGTTTGCTGAGATGCATATTGAGGCCCAGGTGAAGTGACTTAACTTGTCACAAACCACAAACTCATTTGCACTTCTGATTTGGTAGTTCATATTAATTGCAGCAGGAAGCATGAGAAACTAAGCCTAAATTTTTGCTGCCTAAAAAAATAAGCCTCTCTGTGTGCTCTTATCTATGTTTAAGAAGAGTCTACTTACAAGCTCCAGTGTTTTTATAAATATGTCAGTGAACTTCTGAATGTGATTAGTACATTTCAAGTTGTTTAAATCTTATTGATTTCCTGGTTTTCATGTTGTTGCATGCTGGGATTTGCTACCTTCCAAGTAAAACTGATGGCACCTTGTGTATGTGTACATGTAAAAACTCTGGCTTAAAGCAGCTGAAGCCCAGTAGCTTAATCTAAGCTGCTGATGGAGGTAGATATAGCCTATGCTAATTGTCTGTCCCAAAGCAATTACTTTTATTCAGCTCCACAAATCCAAGAGGTGGTAACAGTTTTAGCAACCACAACTGTTTGTGAAGTGAGTTTGTTTCAGCACTGATTGAGATTAAACCACACAAATGCACTATGGCCACTTCACAGAGATTCCTTAGACATGATGAAATGTGGCTGGGTCTGGTGCTGTTCCACTACAAGTGGAGAAAATCTGGCACTTTGCTAGTGCTGTGGGAAGTCACCCAGTGTTTAGCTGCTCGCCCTTCTTTGCCCCTCTTTGGAGTGTAGCCTGGCTGGTCTCCCTGAGGCTGTTCTGGCAGGAGGAGCCTGCTGAGGCCTGAGAAGAGTGGCTGCATATGCAGGCAAAGATGCTGTAAGAAAGCTTTTTTCTTGTAGCCCCTGTGTTGTCTGGCACTTCATTTATTTCAGTTAGAGTGGAGAAGTCTTTGTGGGTGGAGAGTGATCTTTGAGGTAGCTATAACCAATCCCACAGATGACTTGGATACCAAGAATGAGACAATGTACTGGAGTTTTATTTTGGGACTACTTGACCTGGTTTCAGGCAAGATTGATCTGGTTTTTAGCATTTTGGATTTGAGATGTATCAGAATGGGAACAAGAAAGGTGAAATAAATTTGGGAAAAACTGACAGAGGAGAAATACACCTTCATATTTTTTCTTGGCTAAACACCAGTCTGCAGAAAGTCTGCAACGTGGTCTTCAGTACAAAATTAGCTCTTCTCTCTCAAACTGTTAGGGATTCCTCCAATTCCTCTGACAGATTAGAGTGTCAGCTCATGAACAACTACTGAACCATGACTGGCATTGTGACTGTGTGTTGTGCTGCACAGAGTCAGTGCCTGTCAGCATGTTCATTGCTGTAGGTACTTTATTCTCCTACCCTGTGGTGAATAGGAGGTAGTTGTTGAAAGAGGGGAAGCTTTGCACATGGGCTTTGACCACAAGGTTGTAAGGGTACTGTAAGTGTACACCATAGCTTATGCCATGGCTGTGTGAGTGTAACCAAAAGAAAATGTTAAATGCCCTCTCTTTCTGACAGCTGGGCAAGGAGAAGGACTTAAGGCATGTTTGAACTTTACTCTGCTAGCAGCGATGCTTTTTTCACTTTGAGGGAGAATGCAAAGTCGTGGTGGCAGAGCTCAGTGGGCAGGTTCCAGTGGTTTAAGTCAGCATGTTCTTGTTATAGAAAATAAAGAGCCAGTGGGATGAATTCTAAATCCTGCAGATGCTTAATGACAGGTTTCAGCAAACTTACGAACTCCTCAAGTATGTACAATACCAGAGCCAGACACCATGGACAGCATATTTCAAAAAAAATATTTAGAAGTTGCCAGTGGAAGCTAAACTTTGAAAAACATGAAGTCATTCTTGAAAGAGTTCAGGCTGGTTAGGTGTCATGTGAATTCAACCTATTTGTTGAAACTAATATTACATGCCTCAATGAGGAAAATAGATGCTAGCTTACATCTAAAAGGGAGAAGCTTTTGCATGCAGACAGGGAAAAGCACTGTTGCAAGTTTAGCATGACAGTCTGCTCAATGCATGTTTCATCTTTTTATGTGAGTAAGTCTTAAGTAAAACCTTTGGTTTTTTCTTTTTCAGAACCGTAATGAAATAAAAAATGGAGCCATCCTTCGATTAACAACATCTCCGGTGAGTCAGTGTCCTTTTCTTCTCTTCTTTCAAAGTGAAAATTCAGTTAGTAAATTCTTGTGAACTAATGTATGTACTTTTAAGCTTTATCCAAATGTATCCCACAATCCTCCAGGAGCAAATGTTATGAGTTATAGAGGCAGGAATAATAACTCTGAGTGACATTTGGTGATACTGTTGGCAGAATTGGGTGAGTTTTTGTGTCTGACTTCCACTGGGGACAGTTTTCACATACATGATATCTCTGCTTCCCTGCTGATATTGCAGCCTCCCTCAAGTTGCTCTTTTTCTGCCTCAGAACTCAAAACCAGGAAGCCAGGAGGAAGGTCAGGGATTTGAATCATGGACAGCTCTGCTGGGTGGCACAGGTCAGAGCTTTCCTGATCTCTGGTTTTGTGTTGAGTGAGTAGCAGCTGTAATGTTGAGATTATACTGGGGTTTCTTTGTTGTTGGCTTTTTTTCCCCCTACACCATCTCTTTGCCAGCTCCTAAAAAGCACAGCAGAGTTGCTGGTTGCCCTGTAATGGCTTGTTTTCCTGCTGAGTTGAGCAGTGCTGCTGCCACATGCTGAAAGCCACTATTAGTCCTGGAAGATGTATGTCTAAGGCAGCAGCAATCCAATTTCCTTGCTGACAAATGTAGTTAGTGTGCCATTAAAATGGTTTACCTCTTCACGATGGTGTTCTAGCCTCTGCAGATTTGAAGCATTCTAATGCTCAAACTCTGCCACCCAGTAGCTTCTCAACAGAAAGCACTTATCAACAGCCAACAGGGCAAAGACAAGAGGCTTCCATTAGCCTTCATCATGTTCTTCAATGGTCATTATATTCAGAGCTTTATAGACATTAAAAAAAAAAAAGAATAAACAGCAGTTTAAGACCATAGCTCTGTCAGGATCTTTGTGATTCCAGAGTCTCCTGGCATATATCACCAAAACAGCCTTGTGCATGGGGAAACCATTTCTTGCTGAATAAACCCCATTTGATGGAAATTCCTCAGAAACAGGCAGCCCCAGCATCAGCTCCTTCTAACCTTTCTGACTTCTTAATAACAAATATCCCCTCCAGTACTGCCCAGACTTGGGATCTCTTGAAATCAAAACAGCAGCTGTGGTTCATCAAGAACCAGTGTAGTCCAAATGTAGTGTGTCATGCTTTGGTGTAACCACAACATGGAATAGCAACACAGGACAACTCATGGAATTCTCCTATCTCAAAATCCACAACCAGTTGCACTGTGAAACCTCACTGAAGAGAGGCTGTGCTGTGACTGATCTATAGAGATGGCTGGCTGGCTTTATGGTCACTTGTGCAATTGGAAATGGGACCTACAAACACAAAAGACAAATCTTGGATGTGCAACACTATCTCCTACTACCAGTGGTCCGGAAGGTGGGACTTTGCACCCACCTGTCATTCTAGGACTATTATCTGCTTGTTCTGTTTCTTTGGGGATTCGCCTCAGGGTCAGTTAATCAATTCAGGAGTCCTTAGGATGTTGAGATATTGCCAGTTACCTAACAAATTATGGGCTGCTCTAGCACTTGCCTGCAGTTATGAGTGACTCAGCTATCCTGTTTTAAGATAGAAGGCTGATCTACTCTCTATTCTCCAGTAGTGATGTTTATGTCTGAACTAGTGCTTATTTTCATGCTTCCTGATGTTTTAAAATTTTGCGTTAACTTTTCCCAGAAAAGAGAGGTATCAGAGAGGTGTCTTGGAAGGAGGAGCAGATTGGTTTTTGTCAGATTAGCAAATATTTGTATTTTTTCAATAGGTAAAAATTGAAGTTCTGCATGTCCTTACTCTACAGTAGTCTCTTTGCTTTTTAAGGTACTGTCAAAGTGGTCATCATAGCAGTACCTAAAATAGTTAAAGGCCTCCAAGCTGTGGTTCTTAAACTGGTGACATTTGGTTCTTAATGGTTCTTAAATGGTTGTCATTTACCCTGAAAAGATAACAGGCAATCTGTTTCCATATTTCCTCTGAAATTCTGTATGAGAGCAACAGTAGTTGGAAGATATAATGTGAAGAACAGGCTGCATGATGCACTCCTACAAAATGGGAAAGATGCTTTCCTAGCTGTTAGTGCTGGGTGAGAAATGTTTTTCTCATCATGTGAAAACATCAAGATTCTGAATTCCCCCCACCCCTTCTGTTTTTTCTATCCTACAATAGGATAAAGCTGAAGCTATCTTTCCTCTTGTCCCAAAAAACCAAAATCATACTCACAAAAAAACCCAAACAACTTTGTGAAAAGGTAGATGATTTAGGAAAGGAGAGAAAGATTGAGAGAAATGATGAGAAGCCACATATGGATTATGCAGTTTCTGGGATGTGTCCCTGTATTTTCAGAGAGATCTGAGCTGCCTACTTCCTGGCTGTTATGGGGTGAAAAAAAATTGTCCTGAACTTTACAAACCTTTTGAGGAAACTTTTTTCCGTGAAGAGTTGAGAGGAGTTTTGTTGACCCGTTCTGAAGGCTGCATGAGCTTAAAATGCTTTTCTAGTCCTTAATTTTTATGCAGCTTATAACCATGACAGCCAGTAGTCTGACTGTACCCTTTAGGGTTGCATGGCCCAAGTCATAGAAAATTGGGTGAGAAGGATGAGATGCAATCTTTTTGAGTTCTGTTGTCATTAGCCTCAAATTATTTATTGCTCACATACCCGCAGTCGGTACTATTAAAGATTAAAAAGAGAGAGGAAAGAAAGGTAGTTTTATCTAGAAATAGTAAACCAGCATTATTGGGCTGACTTTTTAAAATGAGGATTTGAAATTTAACTCCATGAATATAAGCGTTAAATACTTTCTCTTTTTTAATCTTGAATTTAGATTATTTTGTGTGCCTATGCAGGGACCTTTATCTGAAAACCATTGTTAATACTGCAAAGGCAGAACTGCAGTTATGGTGTGCTGCTAAATCCATTATAAATGCTTGCCTTGAGAGATTTACAATGTGCCTATTTTAAATTTCTTTGAGTTAAAAGTTTGCAAACGCCAGTTGTTAGGCCTGGTGGGAATTTGAACTGCTTCTTTGTTTCCATAGGTCTGTTTGCTAAGTTTGTGAGATTGTCTGAAAGACTGTTTTTTTTCCTAAACAATGCTATTTTTTTCCTCTATAAACTGCTCACCACACAGACACTCTGTTTCCTAGGTAACTTGAGTGCAGATTGAATTTCTCCCATATTATCTTTGTTCCTATATCATCTTTCTTATTTATTTTAACCTCTCCTATCATCTTTCTTACCAATTCTTTGTGCTATTGTGTGTTTTTGCAGTTTTCCATGACCTGTTTTCCCCCTTTGTCTGTCT
Source organism: Setophaga petechia (assembly GCA_024362935.1). Taxonomy (NCBI): domain Eukaryota; kingdom Metazoa; phylum Chordata; class Aves; order Passeriformes; family Parulidae; genus Setophaga; species Setophaga petechia. The sequence goes on along the minus strand of JANCRA010000026.1, from coordinate 11,094,034 downwards.
GCATTTCTGAAGGGACGTATGAAAAGTTTCTTATGCAACATTTCTTTGTATTTGAACGTATGTGACAATTGAGATGCTGTATTACTGCTGTCTCTTTTGTGATAACCATATTCCAGTGCAGGGTGGGTAGGTGTATAAGTGAGCTGTAATTGCTCCCGAGTGTGAGGCTGATGCAAAAGGACTTTTGTGTCCTGCAATGCAGCAAGCAAAGTCCAACCTTTTAGTGTGTGAAACTGCAGGATTCCTTCAATCAGATCCTGCAAATCCTTTTTCAAATGACTAATCACTTTTAAAAGATGCTAAAATACTGGGAAAATTAAATTGAAGGAACTAGTGTAGTTTATTCAATTTAATGGTTTTCAAACAGAATTGATTACTTGAGCACTTACTGTTTATTAAAAGCAGCTTCTTGACCACTTACAAAAATGCCTTGCTCTTGAGGTATATACTTTAAAACCTGTGTAAAAGGGGTTTTTCTGATGTGGTATTTGTGGGACCTGGTAATTTGCTTTTGTCTTTTTTTTTTCTTGATCCCCAGGCCAGGGATCAGTTGAGTTCTCAAACCTGTCATTTGTTTTTAGGCAGAGTATTAGCATGTGTACAGCGAGCAATCATGTAAATAAAGGTGTTCAAAGATAGTCATCATAGTATTTTCTATGAATGCTTCTACAGATGTGAAGAACGTGTTCTTTATATGTGATCTAAACAGGCTATGAAGTATAAAGAGTTTTTTTTAACCTAGTTCTGCTTATGCATCTGAATCCTCAAAGTAAAATTTTGAGGATCTAGTTTAGAGTTTTTGATCTACAATTGCTTGAACATGTATTTGAAGTTCTGTAAATGCATGAATTTTTGCAGTTCTAACCTGTAATTGTGGTTATGTTTATAGTGTAATGGTAAATTAGTTGCTCAATAAACCATATACCAGAAGCACTGACCATGGGAGTCAATTACCCACTTTTATATTTTTCTGCTCTTAGTAGATTAGATTTGAGAAGTGGAGCTGGGATTTGTCTTTTCATAGAGAAAGGTTTAATCTGATGTTTTCAGGTTTCAAAAGGCATGTTTTGAACAGTAAGTGGAAGAGATTGTTTCAAATGCAGGTAGAAGAAAAAAATGCTTATAAAGCATTGAGAAGTGACTAGTGATTACATATGCCTTATTTTAAGTCATATTTGTTTAATACATTTGGCTATGCATCTGTAATGCTTTTGTCATTGATTTAGTGCAAGACCCTAGAGATAACCATTTCCCTGTTTCTGCCTCCTTAATTGCCTGTAATGATTCCACAGGACCTCTCTGTATATCACATCTGTACAGGGCTTCAGATGTACAAACTGTGCTTCTGAGCTCATGCAGAAAATGTTAACCGTTAATGTATGTATTGATTAAAATAGATTCTCATTGCTTACCTGGCATCAGATGCTAGTTAACCTTGGTGGGTCTGCTGAATGTGTATTGTAAAATGATGGTTTTGTAATGTATCCACTCCTCCATTGCTCTCTGACATGTATGCAGTTGTAAGTGACATGGCAATAACAATCCAGGAAAAGGCACTTTAAGCCACCTTGGTGTTCCAACGCTGGATGACTTAAATTAAACAACAGAAATGCATGTGTTTGGTAAGGACAAAGCTGGATTGGGTAGTTACTGATGGTCTCTGTGCTCTTTTTCTAGCAACATATGGACTGATGTGACTTAATCTACAGGATAGATAACGATACTCTTATTTTATTTGCTTTTTGAAAAGGATAAAGAGGATGACTGAATACATAATGTAAACCCAGCAATTTAAATCAATGGTCCAACTTTTTCCATGGCACATTCATGTTTGATAGTGGTTGCATTTGGATCTGTGTCCTCCCTCTTGTCCTTACTCACTGTATTTTGTACAGAAGTCCTGTGTATGTCTGGTTAATAAGTTGCTTTCAAAGTTTTTGCACAAAGTATTCTGTGGCAGAGAAATGATAGTTTGATCAGTAGAATCCCTTGTTAGGATGATCTTGGGATTCTTAACCTCCAAATGGCTATTTGAGTCTCTAAGAAAGTCACATCCTGGATTTAGGTCATTAGTTCTCTCTTTAAGCTGCCAATCTCATCAAGCTGCTCCTTTTAAGCAGTGCTGTTCCCTAAGGGCAACCTTTCTGGATGTCCTTGGAGCAAGTAATTTAAGACTAGACATGTGACTTATACCACTTGACAGCCTTTTGAAATGTTGGGACTTCAACAGCACGTTTTACAAGCTTCCCATCTTCCTTCCTTCCTTCCTAAAGAGGACAGCAGTTAATTCTGCCTTTCATTTCCTTGAGCAGCCGTATTTCTGTTAATTCTCTCTGATGATTCTCAGTTGCAAAGGTTTATATATTTACTCCTACCTGAATGATATTTCAATAAGAATGCAGACATGGCAGCCAGCTCTGCTATTGCTTTAATGAGCTGTGCTTTCTGTCCATCCACTGATGGCTTGCAAATCATTAAAATAGCTCCCTGGTAAGCACTCAGAGCATATTTCATCCGGGTTTCATTTTTTAATGCAGTCATAAATGAGCTGTACATTGCATTAGCATGTACGAGTGCTATGGCAACAAGAATTAGAAGGCCTGGGAGAACTGCATGGTGTTAACCAAGGCAATATTTTCATACATCAGGCATTTGGGATGACAACAGACAATATGACTTTTGTCCATGTTGCCAGTGAGGCATGTGCCAGCACTCTTGCTGAGACAAATATATGTTTACCTCTTCAGTCAAGATCTCCTCTGCCATTTGTCTGTTCTTTTCTCATCTGAGAGTAGAAGGAGCAAGGTTTATGGGATGCAGTGTCTTGCAAAACTTGTTTAATGTAGGAAAACTGCAACTGTGAGTAAACTTTGCTGATGGAACCTTGGCATAGTCAGACAAAGCCTATGATGTTAGTAAGCACTCTTTTATGTGCTTAAAGAATGTCTGAACCACTTCTGTAGTGTGGAATTTTGTGCTCTGTAGAGGGTTCCAAGCTGTCTCTTATCTAAGATTATATTTTGGTTTTATTATGGTGAATTTCAAAGCTCTCGCTGACTGCAGAGGAAAGAGGACTAACATATCTCAGTTGATAGGTTGGTCCTGCTCATGCTGGTGTTGTGCAGTGTTGGTGAGCTGCTAATGCACATCTGTGTCCTGGTGTTCTCGGGTTTGGTGAGAGGGAGGGTTGGCTCTTTCCATGCTTGGTGTGGATACATGTGCAGTGGCAGTCTGACTGGCTGACAGCAGCAGTTCACCAGCCCCAGGTGTTCCTGCTGGGGCAGGACTCTCTCCTCAAGAGGAATGCTGAACTTCACCATAAATAATCTGTTGTGAATAAGTATGAAGACTAAGCGTTGTTTACACAGCGCAATGTGTTGTGAAGGGGTTTGGAGGAGGATGTTCTCCTGGCTCTGCTCACATGTTTTTCTTGCTTGCTATTGTGATACACAGGCAATTACAGTCTCCATCTGTTTGGCCACAGTTCTGCTGCCCAAGGTTTGCCCACTCAGACTTATTGATAGAGCAGCTCAGGAGAGAACCAGTTGTTTTGTTCACCTTTGTTCCATTTTCACTGAATCCAGGAGCTTTTAGAGGACTGGGTTCCCATGGAAAGCTGGAAGAACTTCCAGTTCAGTAGAACATCCTTCAGTGGGCAGATAGTGGGAGTGGTAACTTTCAAGAAGTATGGCAGGTTGGAAAAAGCCACGTGCACAGATTTAATAGGTTTAAGGTTAAATCTGAGAAATCATTTCCAAAGTTCGGGGAATGCAGCTGCCATGGCAGTACTGAAGTTTTTGCAGAGTGTTTCTTTCCTGAGATGGGCAAGAATTCAGGCATTGCATGTAGTCAGTGAAACAGTAATGATTTGAAGATATTTTGCACCTCTGAGTCTTCCTTATAGTGGGGAGTTTAGTGTTAGGAATGGCTCCATAAAGGACATGCATTGATAAGGTAGGAGTTGGCTGTTGAACTTCTTGTTCAGGTAGTAATTGTGGTGAATTTTTGTAGCTGATTATAAAAGAGTACTTTAGCAAAGCTTTTTTCACCCCCACTAATGAAAGGAAAGGGCCAGAGGAAGTATTTGGTAGTTATCCTGGAAGTTTAAAGTAAGTGGTATCTATTTTTACCTCTTCCATGGGCTTCAGCAAATTATTTACCTTATCACCTGCTGAAGCTTACTGTAGTCTTTTAGTTTCCAGTTGGACAGCCATTGCCATTACAGAGAGACTGTATAAACCATTGTTTCCCCATTAGAGGCATTGATAGAGTAGGTAACCTTCCGTGGCAGAAGGATCTTTTGGATGACAGGATTCTGCCTTTTTATAGGTAATGGAACTGCTATGGCTGCACCACCCTATACTTAAGGCACAAAAAAAGCTCAGGACTAAAGATATTGCATTTCTTTTCAATGCTATGTTAACCACAGTCACTCTAACTAGAAGTCATTTCTACTAAATAAACGCTTCTTACTGCATTTTTTTCTGGTCAAATGCTGACTGGAGACTATGGATTTACCACCACCATTGTAAAAACAAGAAGTAACCAATCTTGCTGATATTGGAGGAGGTTGGGGCATTTAATTTATTCATAATTTTGTAGCAATCAAAGTTATGTAGCTAGGCAGCTGAATCTGTAACAACACTATGCTGGTTATTTTTCTGGGCTCCTTGTTTAAATGACCACTTGCGCTAAAAATGACTGCTTTCTCAGAATCTTTATCTTCAGAGATGACCATCTCTGTGAAGAGAACATTCGTTACTTGAACAGAAAAGGAATTGTCTGTCAGCAGAGCCCTTTCTTCTCTATTTCTTCTCCAGCTGAGAAAGAGTAAACATCATCTCAGAGAGAAATAACTCTCAACAGAATTTATGTTTAATTTGTTTCCCTAATGACACATAATCTCTCATTCACCTTTCCTTGGGTGCAGGTAAGAAATGAATCCTAGGAAACAGAATTTTGCAAATATCTCTATATGTAGGGAGGAGGATTATTTTTCTATGAAAAGTAGGACCTAGCTAGCTATTAACTGAACATTTTGGGTATTCTGTTCAGGTAAGTGAAAGTATCAAATTGAAAACATGAGATGTATTTTAAAGTATTTGTATGGCTAAAGAGAGAGGAAATTTAGTATACATTATTTAAGTATTTCTTTACCTTTTTGTCATCAGTGTTTATTTTGAATTTCACTAAGTCATCCTCTATTTGAAACATTAATGACCAGAATAGCATAGCACGAGGATATTGAACATGCAAAAAGATGTATGGGAGATAATGTCATAGTGTTACGTGGGAAGTAATTATTCTGCACTCCTTGTTAAAAGGATATCTGAGTGTTTGAAGTGACTGTGAACAAAAGAAGAGGGGGAGGAAGGAGCAGAAGGTCCGAACTCGGTCCCTCTTGATGTAACATGGTTAGGACAATATGTGGTCTTTGCTGCTAAAGGTGATGAGAAGTGTGTACCCTGAGTAAGCATTGACAGGAAAAGAAGTGCCACTGTTATTTTACTGAGATTGTCTGATGCAGTTTGTTTTATTTTCATTTCTTCTTTATTGATGTGACACATAAGTTCTTCAAGCCAAAGGCTGTTATTTGTAATGCTCACATTTTGCCTGAGACAATGGGACATCTACCCATTGCTCAGCTAACAATTCTGCAAAATCCAAACAATTATAGGTAATAATGGAGTAATACACAAGTAATACAGTTTTACAAAAGTAATTTGTATTTGAGCTACTTAATCTTTTCTGAGCATGGAAGTTAAATATCATTAATATTAAACATGGCTATTTTTCCTGCTTACACTGACATTTTACTCATGATTTTTATTGTAACAAAAGCTGTTTTGTTGATTTTGTTTTGTGTGTTTTGTTTCTCTCATAGGCTCAAAATGCACAGCAGCTCCATGAGCGGATTCAGTCTTCTAGTATGGATGCAAAGTTAGAAGCACTGAAAGACTTAGCCAACTACTCACGAGATGTTACATTTGCCCAAGAATTTATAAACCTGGATGGCATTTCCCTCCTAACACAAATGGTTGAAAGTGGCACAGAGTGAGTATTCTGCTTAAAATCTGGCATTCCTTCCATGTGGGGTGATTTCACGCTCTCTGAGTTGATAAATTAAATATCTCAAGAGGTCTAGACTTCTAGGATAGTATATTAATTATAAATGAGATACTGTTTTTTTTAATTTCCCCTAACAATGGGCCGGTCAGGACTGGGGATGAGCCAAGTAGGAAGTCACAAGTGTTGCCTATGTGCTATAAAGTTTGGGGAGACTGAGGTCCTAGTTTCTTCTGTATTCACTGGAATTTCAGTAAGCCATTGAAAGTGTATTTAAAGGCTGATATTTGAGTGATATCTCTTAAAAACTGTGTTTTAAAGAAAAACTGTGTTATCTCTTAAAACTGTGTTTCATGTTACTGAGAATACGTGTGGTAAAAGCCAAATGTAAAAAATTCTTTATTTCCATTTTTTATTGCTTTGATTTTGAATGGGATTTTTCTAATACCAGTCAGGTTTTTGACATAAAAATGAAAGCTGACCTCTAAAAATACACTCATTCTTTACCAGAATGCCTTACCAAATTTCATCATTGGTGAAATTCAGCACCAATGAGTGTCTGTTGGCTTAATCTGGAGTGTCCAGCAGAAAAGTATCAACAGGATTGTTGCACTATTAAATGATGCTCTAACGGCAAGCATTTGATTTCAAGTAAGAGGTTTGCACTCAGTGTCAAGCTCTACTACCCAGGAAGAAGTCAACAATACCCATACCATCTCCTGAGAGAAAGAAAACTGAAATCAGTTCAAATCCCCTTACAAAGGTGCTCATGTTCCCTTGGCCTCAAGGAGGGAAATAGTATTAGGAAGTAAAGCAAAAGTAGTAACTGGTCTTTGAATTGGAACACAAATGGTCTCTGAGGGTCTTGTACAAGATATACTGTGTATTTTCCACAGAAAAATTAACTACTTTATAGAATCCAGTAGTCCATAGACTGAGCAGCATAAAAACAATCTCTCCTGGATTTCTGCCCATTGTGTGGTTAATGGCTTATGGAACTCTGAATCCTTATTGTCTAACTACAGCTATATACTAGATTTCCAAGAGCTTGTGGTTTAATCTTCAGCATTTTGTGGTTATAGTCTTTATTTTTTACAGTGATTTGATCTGTGGCACACATCACATGTTACCAAATTTTTCAGCTTGTATTTTATTCGTGTGGTATTTGTTGTTTATGGACCAAATTAAGTTTTAAGGCAAAGACAAGTTTAAGTTAATATAAACCCATGTATGCAGTTGCTGTATTAATGAAAGCTATTCTAAATGGACAGGCTCACATATGCCTGTGAAGATCAGAACACAGGAAAATTAACAGTCACTACCCTTGTGGTTTATTTTGTTGTGACATTATTTAGATCTAATGATTTAACTTACTCCACTGCAATAGGTATGTAAATGAAAGCATTTTATTTTCTGTTGAAACAGACAGGGAACATTCACATTTTTTATAATATTTCCTTTTAGCTGCACTAAGACTAAAACAAGTTCTCTCCTCATCCTTCAGATGTGTTTATACTGCTGTTTTTTAGCTGTGAGATGACCCAAACTGTAGCAGACTGGTCTGGATTAAAAATAACTGTTTGGGAGGGAAACTACTAAAGGCAACACTGCTGTTGAAAGAACTGTCTAGCAAATTATACCCTAAGTCCTGACCGAACGGCATAAGTTTTCAAACCACACAGCAGGCTTGTAAATTGGACATATGAGCCGAGTTTACTGCCTTTTTCTTTTTTATTATATTTTATTTTATTTTTCTAAGTGTCTACATTTTGAGGGATTTAATTTTTTTCTTTTTAGCTGATGTAATGTGTCATCAAACATGCATTTATCGATCTACCTGTGTAATGTATTTATCGATATTTCTGTCTCTGGGGAGAAACACTCTTGAGTTTGGGTATTGCACAAAGACTCAGCCTGTAAGAGTTTCCAGCAGCTTCACGTGTTGATGAGCTCTTAGTCAACTCACTGCAGTCTTTCATGTTAGCAGCCTGGACATTCTTCAGCTCCTGAGGGTGGAAGCAGGTCAGATTTTTCCAAGTCTGGTTTTGCAAAGGGAGTGGTAAAGCAGGGACATCTGTGCTATGCTGTACATTCCCTTCTGCTTTTATACTGTACATCACTGGCTGATGAGTGCATATTTAACAGAACTAGGGATTTGATGAAAGGAGCAAACACACAGAGGCACAGCAGCCTAAGCCTACCATGGTGCTTCTGCTTTCTTTTCTCATCTCACTTCAAGCTTCTAAATCTGTTCCCTCACATCAGGGTCTGTCACTCGCTGCTGTGTCAGCACGCTAAGCAAACAGACAAACTACTTCCTCAAAAGAAAGACAAGAAACTTTTTTTTTTTCATTCAGCACCCTAGGCTGTCAAAGAAAGGCATCTGGGATCAGTCAGTTGTCCTCTTATGGTCTGTTCTTGTTTTTGCTTGGACTCTGCACTACTGTTAGTAAGAGGTCTCACACAAGATGCTCACTGAACAGATAAATCAAATTGAAGGCCTCCTTGCCATTGCTCCCAACCTGAGCTCAGCACCCTCAGCAATATTGCCTTGTGGGCTGTGAGGCTGACAAGGTCACCAAAATGCTTCAGAACATAAAACTTTTCTCTGTGTCCATAGATGAACCTATGCTGCTCTCTCAGTGTCTATAGGTGAATCTACACAAATGATTACACTGGCATTATAAAGGGCAGGGGGCAGGTATTAGAGGAGGAATGAGGCGCCAGAAATTTTGGGGTGGGGCAGAAACTTCTTTCATAGCCCAGTTTCAAAGACAACTTATTTTATAAAGATGAATTTAAGGTATATCTTCACTATGGAGTTATCTTACCCACTTTGGTGCAGCTCCTGTACAGCCAGCCTTGTTATAACGGGCTATGAGTCACCCATACAGCTGAGACAATTCTAATGTCTTGGTGCTGCTAAAAGATGGTCCAGCTCCCTGCCTTCTTCTCCCATTTCTTGTGTGTTAACCCCTGTTTTTCAGCCCAGTCCTACTTTTTCCCAGGAGCTGGTTCCAGTGTCTGTGTGCCTCACAAAGCCAATCCAACTTGTTAACTTTTTGCAAAGTACATGATTCTGTTAGAAAACTAACTCTCTAAAATTAGTTTTCTGCTCAGTTAGGGACTTGAAGAAACAAGAGAGGAACTTGTCCTGAGTGGATGCAGAAGAGGCCCTTTTTTGTGGCAATAGACTCTAGGTGTGTCACTGAACCACGACCTGAGAGCAGACATACAGTGAAACTGTGAGGATGGTGGCTGTCTCTGCTCTTGTATTTCACCCTGGGGACTGACACTGAGATTCTGGGAGAGCAGGAATGGGACATACCCTATGGGTGGCTGCTGGTGTTCTGCAGGGATCCCCTCTGTGAGCTGTGCCAGCTGCCCTGGGCTGATGCAGCTGGGAACAGCCCTGCATCTGTAAGGCCAGGCTGAGTGGCGCCTCTGTTCACGGTGTGCTGCAGCTGGGCTAGAAATCGATGAATTTTGTTAATTTGAGCTTTATTCTCTATTTTCCCCAAGGGGCCAGGCAGTGCTCATTAGAAGTGCCATCGTGCTCCATGCAAAGTTGCTCTGAGGTTTTCTTTGCACATGGATTTCATGTTGGAGGCAACTCTTAAGTTATAACTTGAGTGTGTAATTAAGTTTAACTGGATAGCCTCTGGAAAACAAGACTTTATCTTTTTATATAATTTTCACGGAGGAAGAGGCCTATATTTTATTTATAGTTGGCTTTGTTTATTGTGCTACTTAGTCATTATTTTTCAGTGAAGCTGATGACTATTAAAGTACAGTGACCAGAGTAAGAGAATGTAAATCCCTGGACTTCTAGTTACTTCTGTTTCATTTCTGAGGTGATGAAAAGAAGTGGTAATATGAAAAGTCGACAAGAAATAGCAGTGTTTCCTAGTTAGTTTTCCATATTTTATATTCTTGAATATTGAAGAAAATTAGAATGTGTTAGAGAATAGAGAACTGTGGGCATGGTGTGTGCAAGCACAAAGTTGTAGGGGTTGGTGGTAGTGTGCATGGGCCCTAGTGAACCTGAGAGTGCATCTTGTCAATATGAATATCTTTATATCAGCAGAGATGCAATGTCTTAGAAACTGTCTGTGTGTATCTTGATCTTGTTGATTGAGATGGCTTATCTTGTTTTTCCTTCAGGCTCATTCTTGCTTCCACAGCACTGCTATGAGTCTTATTAACTGAAAAAGGGGGAAAAAGGTAGTTTTATGTTTGTTTTTATGGGTTGGGTGACCTATAAATTATAGGAAAGACTTCAAGACAAGTCATGAAGAACAAGAAATGCTGATTCAATTCTATTGTGTTCAAGCATTTCTCAGATGTGCGTTTGTATCACCCAAGAGTGGGGTGGATGTTTGCAGGCAGCTATTTTTCTCTCCTGAGACTTTTCAGAAAGTGATTTCCACAGCACTCCTAATGCTAAACTTTTTGTTCAGAAGCCAGTCCATGCCTAGTTAAGAGGGCTGACTGTGCAGTCCATCTGCTTGGATGTACAGACAGTCTAAAGGGGAAGTGCATGGGTGTGCTGCTTCCATTCCCCCTCAGAATGCAGTGCCCTGAAATGGGGCAGAAAACGAGCGATGCTGCTGAGTCCTTGGTATCCTAAGGACTGATAAAAAATATGTTCAGGAACCAAGGTGGAAGGAGGAGTCATGTCTTCTTGCTACCCCAGCTGTGATAACACAGTTTGGTCATTCAGAGCTGTATTCTGTAGTTGAGCCTGGAACTTGTGTTTCAGAAAATCATGTCCGTACAGACAGCCCTTCTGACGTAGCAGAAGACTGTTAAAGTCCTGGGGTTTTTTTACTTGATGTATCAGAATAGTTGTGTGACTGAAACAAACTCTCAGCCTTCCTTAGAAGGAAAAAAAATCCTCATAATGCCTTATAAAGCAAGGAAAAGAAAACCTAATTCATACACGTAAATATTGAAAGACCAAAGAGTTTATAAAAGGAATCTATATTTATTTTTATTATTGCTAGTAATAATAATAAGGCTGATCTCATGGGAGGGAAAGGATGAAGGTCTATGCAGAATTTTCAGCGTTTTTAAAATTGGCATTATCCTGATCTCTATCATTTGCCATTTGGCTGAAATAACACACAGTTTCTACGAAAAAGACAAAAAAACCCCACTATGCTAAGCCTAGCTGTCTTGACAGTAACCAGAACAGAATTGTTTATGCTGCTGTTGAGGAGATTGTTCTCCAGACATTTGCTTCATTGCTGAGCAGCTTTATTGTCATACAGCCATGGCAAAGGAACATGCTAGTTGATGCTTCTAAGACAAGGTAATAGATAGCCTGCTTAGCAGATAGTTTTAATTTTAAGAGAGTTGTAACTGCTTAATATGCAGATAGGAGAAAAACCACCTTGATTTAATTTTAGTTGTTAAATTCTGCCATCTTCCTATTGGAAACAATAAATGCAGCTAGATCAAGTTCATGTAAGCTTCTAAATAAACGTATATTTGTATGGGTTTTGTGTCTTGACTAAGAGGAGCCTTCTATTGAGCACATGCAGTTGCAGGGTTGGCTGCTATACAGCTGGAAGTCTCTGAGAGATCAATTGTGCATGCTTTAAGTACAAATTGCATTGTTCAGTGAAATTCTAGCTCTTGGCTTGTCTTACAGAGATAATACTGTATACCAGCCCAGTGGAAAACTGAAGACAGATTGGTCTGGAGTTATTCTGACTTTAGCACACTTTTTGGGACAGTTGCTCAAATACCTGCTGGTGGTTTTTTCCATCCCAGTCTGATGAGAATTTCAGCAGTGCTGTCAAAACGTTTAAGCTGTCCTTGGTCACAGTAACTTGTTCCTGTCCTGCTTCATCTGGAGAGTTATACCACTACTGTTTCTAGCAAGCTGGACTGGAAAACTGGTGTAGGTTATGAAAAGTGACAGTAGAAGCTACTTTTAATATAATATTCCTTAACCCAGTTAAGTTCCCTGATTGAGCACACAGCATTGCCCCAGAAAACAGTTGTGAAAGCCCAACTTGCTAGATAAATGGAAAATGAATTTTCAGAAAATACGAACAATAATAAGCTAGTAGGTTTTTGCCACTATATAAAGTAGTCCTTTTCCACCCTTCTTGTCTGTGGAGTACCTGCTCCCTCTCTTGTTCAGCTCCAATGCTTATTTGACTCCTCAGTGATGCAATTCAATTTGCTAAATGTCGAAAACTCAGTCAGCCAATGGAGGGAGGAAATTAATTTGTATTTTTGACAGCACAGGGTTTTAAACAGACTCAACTATTCCTGTGAAGCTTCACCTGGAAGCATAGATTACTTAATCTGACATTGCTGCCAAAATCAATTCTTATCCAACAGGGGCTTTACGTAATCTTCATTTCTTAGTGCTTCTGTAATGTCAGGAGAGGGTGACTATTGTCTATGAGGCAGAAATCCAAAAGAGTGTATGAAATCAGGTAATCCTACTATACCACTGTGGAGATGGTAATGGCAGGAAAATGAGAAAGGGCTGCAGCTCTATCTTTCAGTGCAGTTTCCATAAAGAAAGAAGGTGGAGTAGGATTTTTTTCTGGAGTGGCTTTTTTTGTTGGTTTAATTTTCTCCTGCTTTTTCTATTTTGGGTTTGTTTCCCCATCAGTCTTCAGGCTTGGATTACACCCTCCTCACAGCACACACAAGTACAATTTTTCATATCTTTTACATATGCAAAGCACACACTGTGGGCTTTAGATAAAATCACAGAATTGTCTCACTTGGAAGGGACCCAGAAGGATCATCGAGTCCAACTCTTAAATGAATGGCCCTACAGGGATTGAACCCACAGCCTCTGTGATACTAACACAGTGCTTTAACCAACTGAGCCAATCTCAAGGTCATCTGAAGGTGGAACTGTCAAAGATCACATTTTGGAGGGAAGAGAGGGAGAGTTGCTGGTCCCCTTATCCTAAGTGCTATTTCTCCAGGCTTGATTTTTTTTCCCTTTGCCTGTATTTGGGAATATTATAATTTAAATGACCCGTTTTAAATGATGATATCAACACCCTGTTGGCAGGAAGACGGATGAGGAGACAGTTTTACTGGGTCTTTTTTGGTAACCTCTTTTGTAAAATGTTTAGATTAATTCCAGCAGTAGATTTATATTTCCAAATATTCTCCAGAGTATGAAGGTAGGCAAAACTAATTTTTTTATTTTTTGTTGACTCCAGACAAAACTGTAGTATTTGAAAAACCAAGAAAAATAAGGGGAAAAGCTTAAAATCTCCACTTCTGCAACTTTCCAGGATGCTTTTGTCTGTTGGAGTGTGTATAGCTGTAGGACGTTGTGACTATGATGAGTCTGAAGGCTGCTGTGTAACTTAATAGTAATAATAATTTTGTAGATTATTCCAGGTCAATGTGTTCCCAGATGTCATATACTTGTGATAGCCACACTTGTTACAAAGAGAAGCCAAAAATTTGTACTCTTGGTACTCTTGGATTTTTCTTTACCCTGCTTATTATCTAGAATGTGCATTATCCTTGTGTTTGCCTGAAAAGCAATAGCCAAATGGTGCTTTAATGTGGTTGGCAGGTCATTCATCCATCATCCCATCAGTGTTTCTGTAGAGGAGGAAGTTTTTGTGAACATCTTCCACCTTTGGTAGCAGTGGCTCACTCTGGGGTCATACTGCATTAAAAACTTTTATCTTCAGTGGTACTCTTACACAATTCTGCTCATGTTCAAGCAGGGCAGGCTTAGAAACAATTGCTGTGCTGAAGTGGTGTGACTGCTTTGTCTTGGTATCATTAGCTAAAGTGGCTCCACACTGGCTTCCATAATGGGATGTTTTAGTTTTTCACCCAGTTCAAACAAGCCCTTCCTGTGCACTGTGTGTTGCTCCAGCTGGGGTTTAGATTTGGGGTATCTTTAGTCTTTGTACAGCAGTTTTGGCACATGAACAGATAGGTGTTAATCTAGTCAGGTCCCTGCTAAGCTGGTCTCTGCTGGAAGCTGTTCAAGATGTAACCTGCAGTATTTGAGCAGGCAGTAAGTCTGTGTGCTTGAGAAAGTCCTAAGAGAACTCACTGCTGCTCCTTGGGATTCATTTGGAAGTGCATTACAAAGTTCCTTTGCGGCCAGACAGGAAATATATTATGGTAGATTAATGTCTAACCTGGTAACTTGTCATTCATGTTATTTTGCATTAGGTTGACATCTATTTTGAATTTCCTGCCTGCGTAAAAATCGCTGGGTTTGTCTTTCACCACTATAGAATCCCAGCCTTTCACAATTGCTTTTTAATTTGCCCTTATAACATTTGCTTTTTAGCTGTGGTTTTGTTCCATCTGTGCAAGTGCAATTGAGGGATACTTTCTTTAGGAAACAAAAAAGAAAAAACAAAGAAAAAAAAGATAAATATAAGTATTTAGCTAATTACAGTGTCTAGATCAGTAAGGCTTTCAGCAGTTTTGACCCTACCTTGATAACTCACCAAGAAGGGCTCTACAGAGTTGCTTGGTTGCTACCACAGAGTCAGCCCTCTGGAGAAAAAAGTTATGTATATAAAGAAAGAGGAAAGCTGATGGAGGTGGCAGACTGTACTTAGTTTCTTTCCAGGCTGACTTGCTGGGAGAGTCAGCTTGGCTTCTGCTCGGTGACTTTTGCATTGTCTGTGGGTAAATATGAGAGGAACTCCTGCTCATGCTATTTCTTTCTCTGTTATGTTTTGGTTTGATGATGGATGAAAACAACATGTGTTGCTTTAAAGAACAGCTTCCATCCACATCTTCAGTGGTAAAAGTCAATCTATAATCATGTGTTGCTGCAACATTTTATGTCCTAGATTGATTGCTGCTCTCGTCACATCAAAGCAAGAAAAATCAGTGGAAATTGTTTGGTTTAATACAATGGCTATCTTTCCTCTGAAGTCAAAATTTTGTCTTTGTATTGCTTCACCAGAAGTGTCTTATATAATTCAATTATTTCTGCACATTTTCCTAAATTTATATTTTCCTTTACTTTGCATACTTTTTGACCTCAGGTTAACTGATTGCTGATTAAGTCAGGATGGGTAAGAGTTCTGCAAATGCTAAGAGACTCTAAATGTTTTGTTTTAGGACTCAGATGTTTGTTTTGTAATCCCTGTCTCAGTCATGGAGAAAATGCCATGATTAGAGCCTGTTGTGAGAAATCTCTGGCAAAACAGAATCTGTCCTTTGAAGTGCTACCAGTTTGTAAACACCACACTTGTTTCTCTATCAGAAAAACACAGCCCTAATTTCAAGTTTGTTTGCTGCTTAGCTGGAGTCAGCACCTGGAGGAAAGCAGCTATTTTAAAAACTGGCCTGGGAAGAGTGGTATGAAGTTTGGCTGACACGCTGCAGAAAGTTGCAAGGATCCATGCACATTTGGGAGATGACAAAACCCATTTGTTGTGGCAATTGTTCTTGGTGGTTTAGCAGAATCTGCCACAGCATGGAAGCACTTAGTTTGCAGAAGCGCAGGAGTGACATTCTGCTGAAGCCTGGATCTCCTGCTATGGAAACTGTTTTGAATTTTACTGCTCATAAAAGCATGTTGAGGGTATTTTCCCCCACTTGTTAAGGCTGTGTGATCATCAGGATGTGTTTTGTTTACTCATTATTACTGGCTACACAGGTAGATGTTGTAGCATAAAAGAACCAAGGGCATGAAATCCAAGGAGAAAATCTTGTCACTTCTCTGATTTGAGTTAGACTGTAGCCCAGTCTGTGTTTGGATACAGGGTAAACTGTGGCAGTACTATCTTCAGGCATGAGTATTGCAGCTCACAGCTGGCAGAGGATTTCAAACCACTGTTCCTGTGGTTTCTGCACTGACATTCACACAAGCCAGCCCAAAAGCTGCCCTCCTTGAGACTGGTTCCTCTTGAAAAGCTGGGAGGAATAACTGCTTTACCAAAAGGGAAAAAACTCCACAAAACTGTAGCTGCATTCTGGGAGAGAATTAGATAATTGAATCAGTGATTGGAGAGCTTGTAGTCCTAGAGCTCTTCTGAGCTGAATGACACTGCTGTGCAGCTTGCTGTGAGGGAAAGTGCAAAAGGGGAGACCTGGGGAGAAGGTGCAGAAAGGAAAGAGGAACCTCTTTTTTGTCCTTTTTGACACTAGTCTGCTCAGTGTGGAACTGCAGTCAAGCCTCAGAAATAAAACTGTGAAATAGATTTAGGAGGCACAAGAAATGGTTAAGTAAGGAATGGATTGGGTTTTTTTTTTTTAATTTCTTTCTAGCTCTGTTATTTTTTATATGTTTAAGTGGTGTTTTAAAAAAAGGGTATCTATCTTTGTGGCATTTTTATCATTTACTATCCTAGCTACACACCTTTCAACTATGCTGACTCTGACATCAGTATTAGTGGTGGAGACTACAAGTAAATAAAAGAGTTCTTGAGGCAATGGGTAACATGTTGTTAAAACAGTACAGAAGATGCTTAATATGTAAACCTTTATTGTTTTGTATCAAAGGCTTTTTAGACAAATGTTTTATGAAATTAGAATGTTTAGGTATGGTTTTTTCCCCTAACAGAAGTTAACACAAGTATTCTGAACAAATATTTGAAATTTATTTGGAGTGTTCATTACCAGTTACTGAACTGCTTCTGTTCACAGCAAATTGTTAGCAATTTACTGCCTCTTACTGTATGCCTGTCTGTGAATTTTATGGCTCAGGTTTGGGGGGTTGTATGCAATAAATAGAGTACAGATGCTTTAAAGTGTGTTTCCTCACCTGCAAGTTTTAATTTTGCAGACGATATCAGAAATTGCAGAAGATAATGAAGCCCTGGTAAGAACTTGATTAGATCATCACCTTGCATACTACCTCTTCTTTTGCATGACTGAGTTCAGGCCCCTGTGCTAATCTTTATATGTAAATACAATTGTGCATATGCATCAGCAACTCTTCAATCTTCTCTGTTTTCTGCTCTTTGATGCCTGTTAAAATTTTCTGATGAAGCGTTTTTTTTGCTTTGCCTATGGAATGAGTGCTTTATTTCTGTGACTTCAGCAGGGGCTTTAACTATTTCTGAAGTAAAGCTTTTGTTTTCTTTTCTTTTCTAATCTCAGCAAAAAAATAATTTCCCCAACTTTCCCAATTCCCTTCTTGAATTTCATTGGCTTATGTGATTGATAGTTGGCAATTTTAATGGTCAATGTTAGTGAGATGAAAAGTAAGGTCATTGTCCCAGACAATGGGACAATGACATTGTCTTTATTTGCTGGTCCCAGGTAATGCTAGTTGTTGCAGATAGCTGTATAAAAGAAAGCTGTAAAATAGTAAATGGCCTCATATCAGAATTTCCCTGCCTGTTTCCCTGATGATTTTGAACAGAAAGCTTCTGTTTGCTCTGAGTTAAGCACAGGCTTTGATAAATTTGAATCCTAAGAGATGTTGTAATATCTTGACTGGCTTGCAAATTTGACATGTCAAGTATAGCTAAAACTCAAGAAAACAAGAGAATAATCAATTAAGCATATGTCTGTCATTCTGAGAGCTTGATGTGATTTATTATGCAAGAAATGCAGCTCCCCATCCAAACCTGTGCTAAATCATACCTTCACAAATCTGCTGTAAACCAAGTTCTGAAACATTGATTTTTAAATCATTGCCTAATAAATAAATTATATGGTAAGAATAAATTTGGCAGGAAATTTAAATCCTTCTGCTAAGTTCAGTTTCTTAACCTAATACAAAGTAACTTGTTTCATAATAGAAAAGTTCAGATTTTGAGGAAAATTGTTAAAGTGCCATGAAGCTTATGGAATTCTTGACAGCATGACTTGAAGGCTCTGCTGCCATTCAGTAGGATTGTGAAAGGTTGGGCAACTGGGTAGAGAGAAATCTAATGAGGTTCAAGTAGGTGAAGTGTATGATCCTGTACCTGGGGAGGAGTAACTGCAAGCACCAGTACATGTTGGGGACTGACCAAGTAGAGAGTGGCTCTGGAGAGAAGGATCTGGGAGTCCTGGAGGATGACAACTTGACCATGAGCTGGCAGTGCCCTTGGAGCCAGGAGGACCAATGATATCCTGAGAAGACTGAGGCCAGCAGGTCGAGGGAGGTGGTCCTCCCCCTCTGCTCTAGTAAAGTCACATCTGCAGTGCTGTGTTCAGGTCTGGCCTCCTCAGTACCAGAAATGTATGGAGCTCCTGGGACAGGTCCACTGGAGGGCTGAGAAGATAATTAGGGCTCTGGAACATCTCTCTTAAGAGGAGAGACTGCAGGAGCTGGGCCTGTTTAGTGTGGAGAAGACTGAGAGGGGATCGCATTAATGCAGATAAATATCTCACAGGCAGGTGCCAAGAGGATGGTGCCAGACTCTTTCCCATGGTTCCCAGCAACAGGACAAGTAGCAATGGTTGTGAGCTAAAACACAAGAAGGTCACCTCAACACAATAAGTAACTTCTTTACATTGAGGTCAGCAGAACACTGAACAGCTGCCCTGGGAATTCATGGAGTCTCCTCTGGAGACATTCCAACCCCACCCAGATGTGTTCCTGAGTAACCTGCTCCAGGTGACCCTGCCTTGGCAGGTTGGACCAGATGATTTTCAGAAATACCTTCCAACCCTAAAAATTCTCTGATCACCCTTGCTGAGACAAGGTATCTCCTGTCCTTTTAGATGGCATTTCCTCACTGCTGTGAAAATAGTTCTTTGTGGAAGAATAGTTATAATCTTTCAGCTTCTCTGTTTCCAAATTCTATTACACTGCAGACTTCTGTGGATTAAGTTTGTTCTCAGGACAGTACTGAAATACTGACTTAGAGTTGCATTGCACCTTTGTTTTAGGGCCTGATTTGACTGATGACCTGAATTATTTTTTTTACACAAGTTATCTTTATTTACTCATGAGAACAAGGTTTTACCCACTTCATCCTTATTAAGATACTTATTAAGAGGATCCTTATTGGTCAATGTAGAAATTTCACATCACTGAATACAGTAGTAAAGAATGTGTCTGTGACTAAAGTTTATTCTAACTTTGGGAGTTAAATCCTACCAATAGAAACTTCAGTTTGCATGGAGGTACTCAGATATTAATATTTTGATTTCCTCAAGATTAATATTTTGATTTCCAGCAATAGTATGTAAGATAATACAATTAAGTTACACAAATTACTGAATTTGGGACTTGCACTGAAAAAGATACCAGAGCCATTGTTGAGGATGTGGAACCAATAGTTCTGGAAGCTGGCTTGCTCATATGTTTTGAAGGTAAAGTGTTTACAGTAGTGTTCTATGAGTGTAGTTATCCAACATCCTGACTATTTTTCCCCCATGTATTCATGGGAAAAGATCTACTGAAATGAGAACAATAAAATATCCCACAGAGCTTAATATCATGAACTAAACTAAAACACTTCTCAGCATCAACTTCCCATCTTCTTAACTAAACATACTTAAAGGATCCAAATGCTAATTAAAAAAAAAAAAAGTTACTTTGGATGTACAGGATGACATAATAAATTTTTAAAAATCCCATGAAACAGCTCTATTAATTGACTTCTGCATTGCAGTGCTAAATTGTAGTCAAACCAAACTGATTGGAGAGGGGTGTTTTTCCAGCATAGTGATGCCTGGGATTTTAGGAAATGTCATCTGTTTGAGGAAATTGCCATGAAATGAACAAAACCCAGAATTTAAAAAATGGGGAATAAGGAAAAAAAGGTAATTCTCATCACGTCTTCAGTGTGTAATAGTTCCTCTGGGCTAGTTTCCCATGCCTAATGTACCTTTAATTGGATTTAGTCATACTCCATAGTAAGAGTATCTACACTTGGATTTATTCAAGAACATTAACAGTTAGTTTAAAATTTACACCTTGTTTTTCTTTAATGAAAATTAATTTTCAGACATAGTGAAACCCTGATACTAGGGTTACAAAGCTATTTCTTGTTCTTGGAATGCAAGGGATTTGAAATCAGTAAGGCTGACCCCTTTTAATGATGCAGCGAAACTTTACCACCAAGAAATATTTCGGTAGTGCTTAGCCAGCACAATGAAAAAGAAAAAATCTGTGTCAATTGCTGTGTAGCAGTTGAGCGTATTTTCTGTAATCATCTAGAAAAATTGGGGCAGCTACTACACAGATTGTTTCATCATTTTCATCTGTAATAAGTACCAAGTAGGTGTGAATTGCTCCTGCTTTGATTTTGCAGTTTTACCCTTGGAAAGGTTGCTTGAAGAAACAGGGCAGTGTAGAAGCAGTGAAGAGGAGCCATAGCAATATAAAGTTCACACTGTGCTGGCAAAGCATCCTGCTACATCATCAGTCTTCGTTTTAGACTTTGATTCTGGCCCCCATGGCTTTTCCAGAGCTCTTGTCTTCTGATGATTAGATATATTCTGTTTCCCTGTTTAAATTTATTCATGGTCATTTATCCTTGACAGCTTCAATTTAAAAAGCTGTTCTTACTCTTTGATGTTGACCTCAGTGATGTCAGGCCTTTCAGCTGCCCAGTATTGGGCTGTGAGCCCAGATAAGGGACTTAGTTAACCACTCCTGCATTTAGTAGTAGGCTGCTACTCTCCTGTTACCTCCTGTCCAATTAAATTGTTTCTTTGCTGCTTTCCCTTGCAAAATTAGAGCTTTGGTTCTATTTTGCCCGTGAAAGTGGTTTGTGTAAAGGTGTGCATTCTTTGGCTTCTAGTCCCAGTGGGCTGGTGGCTCTATTGCTCGTTGCAACAGAGAAGCAGCAATTAATTTCCAGATTCCACTACACAAAGGTATTTTTCATATAAAACATGAGCTTGGTAAAAGCTTGTATTCCTTTGTTTGTTACCTGATGACCGTTGAGCCTGACTAATTATTTTGATTTACATAATCATTTGAGCAGCCAGGTATTTTTCCCTCCATAACAGTGATAAAATGTCCATTTTGTTATGTGTGTTAAACATGGACTGAGATTTTTTAAATTAATTTTTTAAAAACATCTAGAGGATTTAGGTGGTAAATTGCCATTAATTTATTTTGATGATCCAAGTTGCTCTAGGCATCTTTCAAAATAAGCACACAGGATAAAAAGATGGTTTAGCCTGTAGAAATGATACTAGGAAGGCGTGTGAGAGACAGGTGTGGTAATCAGGATCACAGGCACATTCCTATCATTTTTATTTTCAGGAAAGAAAAACTAGTATCAGAATGTGTGGAATGGTTTGGGTTTAGTTTTTTTCCTTCACAGTTTCCTAAGGTAAGAATACAGAGAATTCTTAGGAATTTAAATTAACAGGTTTGACCTGGCATTTCTCCAAAGCCTAGAGATGCAGAAAGCAGCTGTTGCCTTGATCTTCAGGCAGGTTTTCCAGAGAGACTGTGGACCCACAGGCTGTATTAGAGCATGGCCATCCACTGAAATGGCTCATGCTAGGACTGCTGATGGCATTGCAAACCTCAGCTTTCTGCTCCCTAGCAGGCTTTTGCCAGGACCTGCTGTGGGTGAGGACATGCTTCATGTCCAGCTCTCAAAGTGGGGGTTAGAAGAGGAGAGTCAGCACAGAACAGTGAAATTTCATCCGTTGTCCCAATGTAAGGCATCCAAGAGCCAGAGCAGCATTCAGGAGGGCTTGTAGAAGTAGCTTGCCTGAGAGCAAAGGTTATTAAGATGTCAGCGTTAATGAGATATGAAATTGCAATTACACAGTGCATCTTTCTGATCATTTTTCCCCTCTTGCTGCATTAAAAAGCATCTTCATTAGGAATTGTCCTCAAACTATTAAGGAATTTAGCCAGAGCAGCAAGAGTTTGATAGTTACACAACTGTTGTGCCTTAGTTATGGATTATTCTAAAATTATTTTGTGAAGAAAGAGGCCCCTTTATTTTTTGGACTTTTTGTATGATCAAAACCCTTACAGAGGCCTTGAGTTAAACAGCTCCTACCTTTTTTTTTTTAAAGATTGCTAATTTTATAAACCAGCTTTGATTACCTTGAAATTTATAGCCTCTATCTGCAACTCTTAATAGTGTGAATGTGTCTGTGTGTGTGTGTTTGGAAGCAAATTACTTGAAAGTCTATTTCTACCTATCCGCTTGTGTTTAACCACTTAACAATGAATCAACACCCTTTCCCACCCCCTGCAGATGCTTTAATCCTTATCTTACCCTAGTTACCCTGCAGATTGCTTTCATCTTTAGCTGTGCTGTTCCTAATGCTTATCCCTTAAGCCTGGCTTTTGACTTTTGCAATGGCACTTGGTGTATCCGTGCGTGGGCAGGTGCATGTGTACAGCCATATATTTTACAAGGACACAGTGTCTATGTGTGGTGCTGCATAATAATAGAGCTGGAGTATTTCTTGCTGCTTGATTAGTCCCAGTGTTGCACTTCTTCAGTCATTAATTATTTGAAGCAGAGTCACCAGAGTGACATCCGATGAGGTGTCTGAACATCTTAAGTTGAAAAGTGCTTTCACCTTCTGGATCCCAAATGGTAGTATCACTGTCAGATCTACTAAAACTGAGTTTGTACATTCAAACCAAAATTGTCAGCTCCATTAGCCCAGTTTATCCCCCAGAGCTGTGGAAGAGCATGGATTAATCAGTATTAATCTGGTAGGATTGATCAATAGTTTTGATGAAAAGACTTAGTGGGACTGATGAATCCAGGTTAGTTTGATCCCTTTACATTACAGCTGCTGCTGTTCTGAAGATGAATATCCATGCACAAGTTAAATACAGTTTAAGTAAGCCCTCTAAACTTTACCTTTTGGTGATGGGGATTAGTTTCCATGTACAATTTGTTTATTGAAGAGTATTTATATACTAAATACAGGTTAACTGACAAAATTTTAAAACAATAGATAAGAAAATTTATCTCTGCCAGATTATGTGCTTAGTTTAACACTGGAAGAGATTTTTATCTACTTTTCAACCTATGTGACCTACCTTTTAAATTAAATATTTGAAACTTACTTAGTTTTAATTAATAATAATATTAATATTTATAATATTAATATTCCTTGTATTTGTAGAAGTATTCTGTCATGAAAATGCATTAGGATTTGCTACAAGCTTTTAGAAGAAAGCCTTTCCTGGGGTTGCTGTTTTATTTGTGGGTTCATAAATAACTATATTATGCAAAAGGAATTAATTGGGGAATATGACAGGGCAAGAGCTGATTAAATTTCCTTCAGAGTCTTATTGTCATCTTAATATGAAATCCTTGGTTATTTGGAATGCTAATGGTGACATTTTAAATCTAATGTACTTCTTAAATGATTTGCAATATTAAAGAAACCCCAAACAAACAAACCAGCCACAACAAGAAAAAAAGGCAACAGGACATCCTCTGCCCCTCAAAACAAAACCCATAACTTCTAGACCATTCTTTTGCTGAAGAAAGTATTCCCTGCCAAGTTACAGTGGATTTTTAGAGACATAATTTTTCTTGTTTGCTCTTTGGTGTAGGTTTTTTTTACATTTTGTTGTAAGTAGTCAGAGCAGCTGTGCATACCTGAAATTACTGAAGGGAAAGGTGTTTTGGTGTTTTTTGTGTTTTACTCACAAAATGTCAGGAATGGCAGGGGTATTTTTGGTGGAGGGAATCTCAAGAGTTTTGGCAAAATGTCCTTTCTTAAATGAAGAGGCCCTTAAAGGTTGCATCTTGCCATCAGATATCCCTAAATGACCGATTAAACCAAATCCAGCTACAGGAATTGCTGCATTGAAGCTGATTTGTCTGCCTTAGTCCTCTGTACTGC
This sequence comes from Setophaga petechia, assembly GCA_024362935.1. Taxonomy (NCBI): domain Eukaryota; kingdom Metazoa; phylum Chordata; class Aves; order Passeriformes; family Parulidae; genus Setophaga; species Setophaga petechia. Next base: position 11,070,253 of record JANCRA010000026.1, on the reverse strand, counting down.
TGTAAATGTCTTCCATCTGAGTGGATGTTCAATTTTTTTGTGTTGGGTTAATGCAGGACAGTAGGATAAACCACAGATCAAAGAACACCAATTATTACATTGATTAACTATGACTCTACTATTGGACTCAGGTTTTCAACTTGCTAAGTTTTGCAGTTCCAGTCTGACAGAGGGGACTTTTTTATTCTTTTTATTAGGTGCAACCTACTGTATTAAAATCACTGGGACTTTTGATGCTGTTTGATTGTATAATTTTGCTTTTTAATGGTTTACTGGCAGAGTACCTTGCAGGCAGTTTGACATGCCCTGGAAGGTAATTCCCTTCAAGATCTCTGCATTGCTGTTTGTTTGTACTGAGTAGTTACTTCATGGAGGGGCTTCACTGAAATCCTTGTGGCTGCTGACTGTTTGGTGCCCTCAGTATGTATAGAAATGAAGCTAATCTTCAAATGTTGTGGTTTAGCATGAAAAGTTCTCGTGCATCTAGTCATATTATACCTGATAAATTTAAAGTTATTTTGAATTTACTTGAGTTCATTCAAAGATGTATTGAATTTCAAATTTACAGGTGTAAAATGCAGGGTAGTGGCCTGCAAAAACTAAAAGATTTGAACTGCATGCTTTGCAATTTGGTTGCTCATGGTTAAAGAGATGCATCTCCAGGCTTAAAGAAAGAAATCAAGGCATTAACTGTTAGAAAGCTGCTACTCAAGATATATAATCTCCTCTGGTGCATTTTTAGAATGTATTTGCTTCATTGTAAGAGAAGGAATAAACAATGCTATAACTTCCCACCAATTTGCTTGATGCAGAGGTACCAAAATGTGGTACCTCTACATGGCCTTCAATTAGGAGGATTTCATAAATGCTAAGGAAAAAGTTCACTTCTTCCCTCTGTTAGATCTAAATCTCTGAATTTATGAGAGAAGTTTAATTTACACTGACTGTTTTTTTTGGGGTTTTTTTTAGCATTGCATGCAGTGTTCTCCTAGAGATTACTTCTCTTACAACTGCTTTCCTCCAGTAGACTATTCTTGTTATCCATCCTAAATTGTGTAGGAGACTACCTATAGCACGGCCTCTCTTGCTCTTCTGCTACCTCTTAGTCCTTAATTGGCTTCATTTTCCTGCCTTTCTGAAAGCTTCCTGCTGCTTTATTCCCTTGGTCATTGCCCTGCTGCATTACTGGTAAATGTGTCATGACTCCTGTCTCTTGCAGCTTTGGAGATATGTTGTCCTTTACACTGACTGCATTTGTTGAGCTGATGGATCATGGGATTGTATCGTGGGATACATTCTCTGTGGCATTCATTAAAAAGGTAAATTTGGAATCAATGCTATCTGTTCTATATCAGTTTAAATATTTAAGGTGAGTTGTGATTTGGGTTTCTTTCTTTTTTTTCCTTCTTTGTTTTTTTCCCAGGTACATTATTTAGGTTGTTGGTCAAAAAAAAAGGTACATGAAAATGGGATTAAAGTGCTGTTTCAAACTATAAATGTACTGCAGAATCTGGTTCAACTTCTGTGGAAATCAGTTGGAATGAATTGGAATCAACACAGTATTAGGCTTGTTAAATGAGAACTTGCTTATTCAATTACATTGTGACCTCCCTGTGCGGATAAAATACAGTTAAAGCAGAAAATTATTATTCCGATACAATGTAAACTAAAATAAGTAATGCCATATTTCTAGGAAAAAGGCCCAGCACTGAAATGTTTCCTCTGGGGCATTGGAAGAAGAGAAATGAGTTAGTTTACAATTCGAAATTAGGATGATATCTGAGTTAATCAAGCTGAACTTTGCCCCTCTGAATCTTGCGGTTGTGGTATGTGGTTTTGAAAAATACCTGTTCACGATTTGCAGCATACCCTTCTTTACTTACATGTCAGACATGCACAAAAGCAGCAGAAACATGGTAGTACTCTTTAGGTACAGACATTTACAAGACTTCAGAAAAAGATTTTGTTACTGACTCAACACTTTCCATTTACTGGGGAAGAAAAACCCCAAACCCACATAATTCTTCTTTACAAAGAATTTTCAAACTTGATTGAATTTATCATAACTTAAAGTGTATTTGAACAGGTTCAAAAGATATCAGTAACTTCACTAAAATAATATCAGAAGCAGTAATTAAATGAATATAACCTGTGGCAAAGAAACCTTCATTTTAGCGGAGTATGTCAGAAGAAGGGATTAAATTTTGTTAGAAAGTTGCTACCATAAAAGGAAAGCAGAAATTTACTTTTGTTGCCAAAAGTGAAAGAAGGATCAACTAGGAAAGAAAGCATTAGATACTTTAGATACTAAACCTTAGTTTTGGTCGTAAGAAAACAATAGTGTAACTGATCTGAGTTTTGGTCTGGTTTTTTGAATTTCTTTTCCAATTTCACAGTCCAGGTAGGTTGTGATGGCAATCGTTGTTACCTTCTATGGTAATGGTAAAGAAAATTCTACAACTGCTTTTAATTGACTGCAGGAGACACAAAGTCCAGAATGCCTTGCTTTCTAGGGGAGCCTACTGTGGAGCATATGAAGAACCTTGCTAAAGTTAGTTTAGAGCATTTACTTTGTTATTCACTCAAAACAAATGTCTTTGTCCAACTTTTGCCCTGCGGACTGTATTGTAACAATAGAAGAAATTGTTGTGCTCCCCTTGTTAATGGCTCATCTCTTCTGCCAAGCACTTCTATAAGTTTCCCTGGATAATGACCCAATTAAAAAAAATTAAAAAAAAAAAAAAAACCACAGCAAAAACAGAACAACCAAAAGACATAAACAAAAGCATTTTCCCAAAGTACCTATATAAACCAAAACTGGCAGGTAAAACCAGAAGTGAAACTGTTGAGCAAGAAAAGGACCAAGGAGAATGATGGGGGAATGTGGTGGGTCTAATGCAGGCCAAATGCCAGTGCAGGTACTAGAATTTTTTACTCATTTTCTGCTGTGAGATAAATTAGGAGGAGAGCAAAGCAGGCTCGAAGCTTTAAAGGGCATAAAGAAAACTTTATGAACAGAACTAAAAGAAAGAATAATAAGAATCAGAATAAAACCTTTAGAACACCCTCTCCTCTTTCCCACTGACAACGTAAAGAGACAAATTCTGGGACTTTGTCAGTTTACCACCTCTAGAATAGTCTTCCTTCAGTTCTGTTAGGGAGGGGAGTCTCTCTTGCTGTGCTGTGGAGACATCTCCACAAGAAAAGTTCTCTTGTGGCTTCAGTGTCACTGTGAATCAGCCACCTGGGAAAGGGAAATCTGTTTGCAGTGTGAAAGTCCTTCCCATGCTTTACAGCTTTCCCACAGCTGCTTTCATGGCCATGGCAACTTATGGGGTGCTGTTTTAAGGATGAGCTGTTCTAGCATGAAAGCAAAAGTTCTCTTAATCCATCTCTGGGAAACAGAGGTTTTCTTCTTCTCTTCCTGGGGCAAAGTTTCTCATCTCTCTCATTTCTCTCTGTTTAAACTTCTCATTAGATCACAGAGAGTTAGAAGAGAAACAGAGGGACAGAGAAGGACAGAGGCTGAGGAAAGAGGCTCAGGAGTGTTCTGATCTGCATGCAGTTGGAGACCAGAAAGGCAGAGCCCTCAGTGGTGCAGTGTGGGTGCGGGGCAAACCTAGCAGAGCACCTTTGGACCATGTCTCATCTCTGTGGCAGCAATCTGCAACTTCATCCTCACTAGCTTCTCTGATGTTGGCTTTTGACAGGCCACTTGAGGTCCTTGATGGGCTTGCTCAATGACTGACAGGATGGATAAGGGAGTTGATAAGTTTCTGCTGAGGGGAAACTTACAATCAAGTGCTTCTGCCTTTTGAAGCTGTTCTTCATGTTAAATGAAAACTAAACTTGAATGGGGTCGAATTAGTCAAAATTTTTGTTGGAGTAGTTTTTAAACTTAAAAGTATAGAAGCTGAAGGGTACCCCAAAGGGAACCCCTGACTGCTTCTAACGAATAAGTGCTTGGTGTTGGATGTTGACTCTCTCCCATCATTTAGGTACCTAAAGACTGCTATTCCAAGAGCAGCAAGTAAGATTGTTGCTTTCAAGGAGTACTTTGTTTCCTACTTTAAGGGAAAATAGCATCATTTGGAAAAGCTTCCCTATGATATGCAAAGTTCTCTTAAGGCCTTTTTCTTGCATTTTCTAAGAACTAATTTCCAGATTCCATGGCTGCCTAAAGGTTTTGGATTCCCAGTTCTTAGAAAAAGTCACGATGATTGGTTATCAAAATTGTCCTGGTTCTGGCCAGGACAGGGTTAAATTTTGCAGTATTCAGGAGTGGGTATGGCTAGGACCCAGATGTTATTCTATACCACCTCACATCGTTTTCTGGGGACAGGGGAAGGGGCTCCTTCTGGGTCAGGGTAGTGTGGCAGTGGTTCAGGTATGCTCGGTTTCCATGTTGCAAGCATTCACCGATGAAGTGTTCATCTCTCTCATGCCCTCTGTTATTGGTAGTATTGTTGTTACTGTTCTTTTTGTTCCTTCATTGCTGTTTTCAATAAATTGTACTTATCTCAACCCATGCTGTTTACCTTCAGTGCCTCCAATTCTTCTCAGGCCTGCCACAGGAAGTACAGGGCAGTGAGCGAGTGACGCATTGTTTGGGGTGTTCAGTGGGGGCATTAAACAGGGAAATAACATTCCTAAACCATGACAAAAATGCACTACAAAAATTTGGTACTTCCAAAGAGTACCAAGAGGACTAATAAAGGACTAATAAAGTTTGTAGTATTGTTTAAAATATTTTTAAAAATTTTTAAACATTACTTATATAATTGCTGATTTGTAAGTGTATGATGCAGAGCCTTAGTGTTGACAAATTGTTTACTCTACCTTCTAAAATATATTGTGCAAAAAACAGGGTGGCAGCCAGAGAAGTATTTCTGTATGGCACAACTGTCAGTTGTTTTTTCTGTAGTCAAGTGCAGCTCTAGTTCCTTACTTAAAAATCATATGCACCCTTTAAAATTTTACTATGCACTAAATCTTAACAGAGATCACAACTTGGGCAGATTTTTCTGTACATTTCTGACAACAGGATAGTGCAGGAAAATAACTAATGAACATGCATAATGAAAATCATATCTGTTTCTTTCACTTTTTTTCCCCTATGTGTTATTTTTCTGGTGCAACTTTCAAATAATAGTAATAATAATAGTAAGTAGTAGTAGTATATAACAACTTTTTGTTTAACTTTTGAATTCTCTCTTTTGCCTTAAGTGATTCTGAACCAGGAAGAGAACTCAGATGATGTCGTTCAGTTTGCTATAGGTTTTTCATCTACTCTCAGTTTACATATTTAGCTCCTATTTCAAAGGAGCAAGAGTGTGTAAATGCACGGTCTGATTCCCAATTTCCCTTGAAATTGAAAGGAAATTAAGCACCCAGACTCTGCTTTTGTATGTGGCTATATATGCAGATTTTAAGGTTACAGGTATTTTGCTGAAGAAATAATTTTATCCTTAATGAGGCACACCCATGTGACAGGTTTTCACGTGGAAGTGCAAAGCTATCAAGTTGCTTCTGTCTGAAAAAAATGTAGTATTTTGCTGAGCTTGCATTATTTAAATAATCAAATTTTTTTATAAATTAGTGGAGGATTACTTTTGGATGCTGAAAGCCCTCTCTGTGTGTGGTGCTTAATAAACAGAAAACAGCAAATGGCACAAATTTGAACTCCTGTTGATTCCTGTTTCTTCTCAAGATGACCTTCTTTTTTTTTTTTCCACATCCAGAACTTCAAGCGTGGGAATAGAATTTTGTTTTAATGCAGTTTTGTTCTCCCTGGAACTTACATGACTTATTTTTCAAGGTAGACAAGCCTATTATTTCTGGCCAGACTTCATGCTTTAGCAAGGTGGTTATGAATACACACAGCTTGACATGCAAGTTCCCCAGCAGATGTTTTGCATCTATATTCAGTGTGATACATCTTTTTAAACACACAAGACAACTTTATACCTTGTGTTTGTGTTGATGATTAAAAGATGTTATGGTCCAAGGTCAGGAGAATAAATGAGGCTAAGGCAGCCTTTCCTAGATGAAGATTCCAGTTATCTATACTGTTACATTTCTGCAGGTCTCTGGTATGAAAATGTTATATCCCAGTGAAGCATTAACTGCCACCCGAAGGAGCTGCTGCACCAAGAATAATTCATAAATGTCAGGGCTCCTAAAGAGGTGACAGAAATCTGGCAGCTTGGGACACAGTCTGGACACATGGTTTTCCTCCTGCACAAGTAATCCATGGATGCCTGAAAACTGAGGCATCCAGGGGCACTTGGTTTAATGTGTGAGCAGTGCAGAGTTGCTGTGCACATAGACTACCCCTGTCGTGGACCGTGTGGAGACCTGGCAGCTCTGGCTGCAATGCATAAAAACACGTCTGGATTACCATTGATGGAGGTGGGGCAGCACAGTGCTTTGGACACACAGATTGCTGCTCTAAAAAGCACACTGTGCTTTGTATACTATTGTAAATATTATTTGGCTCAGGACTTGCTGAGAGAAGATACCAAGAGTCCAAAATAGAAAAAGGCTAATCGAGTTCCTCTCTCCTCCTGTTTTCTATGCATTCGTGGCTTGGTTATTTACAGAAAGTAAAGTAAATGTATATTCTCTGAATGGAGTTTCATTTGATGTAGGATGTTCCTGCTGTGGTAATGAAAACCAAGTAGGAGAGCAAACAGCAAAAGCAAAAGTGCTGTAACAGATTAGAAAAAGAAAAATCTGTCCCTCTTTCTTTCTTGTCTCCAGCCAAAGTTGGGTGTTTTGCTCCTTCAGTACTACTTAAGATGTCGCAAGTGCAAAACAATACCATTGTCCATGTGTCAAAATTTTAATGTGAGTTTTACAGGCAACTGGACAGCTTTTCTAAGCATAGGGCAGGCCTTTCTTCCTCCTAAAAGGAAACAATTCTTAGGTCTCAGCAAGCATCCAGAATTTGAAACAATAGTTATGATTATAGTAGTGGCTTATAGCAGGAATACTGAAGAGATGTGTGAAATTTTCTGGAAGGAACATATCAGACTTGAGACAGGGCCACTGTAATCTGTTACTTGGCTGTAGAGAGCAAGTAACTGTGGTCACAGTACACTTCAGTCTGTACTTTCTCAGGTGCCTTTCATTTTGACTGTGCTGGTGTTGGAGTACTTGAGGAAAACCCCTGCAGTTCTTGCTTTCTGCATCAGCAGAAGGCAGGCTTCTTCCTGGGAAACTGGGCACATGGGCTGGGCAGCGTGCTGGAGAACGTGTGTTGCCACATCTTACTGCACAGCTGTGTTGACTCTGCAGATGAGTGTGCAGCTTGTCATTGCCACACTGCAAAATAGCAGAGGTCAAACTTGGTTTTAATTAATGTGCCATTAGCTTGTGGCAGCTTGTAGTAAAAGGGAAGGTTTTTAATGAAAAGCTGGACTCTAGAGCTAGTTATGGAACCAGTTGTCCTGATCATCAACAGAGTTTTAATTGGTAACCTGGAAAGGGTTTTCAGCATTATTGGTAACACCAAGCAGAAGAAAAAGGCATGTTTTTTCTAGATTTTGTTTTGCCAGGAAGCTAGATTAAAAGTTTCTCTTTTGAAACATTTGCCTTAAGCCTAGATATTTTTAGCCTGTACAATTTTTTTCTGGAGAAAATGAGAACTGGTTTCCTTGTTTTTTCCCAAGGTTTTCTACACAAAAAAATAGAATTGTTGAATTTTTTAGCACTGATTTATCATGTTTGCAACGTAATGATTAAGCATACATTTCAGTCATGTGAATATTGACAATAACCTTTGGTGACTTGTGCCAGCTGTAGACCCTGTGCCACTGTGTTCTTTCATGGTATATGCTGTGCCTGGTTGACCATTTTCAGGTATTCACTGATAACTGGCATGTGGACAAGACTGCCTTTTATCTAATGTCTTTCTGAACCACGCTGACAGGTTTTTTTCTTACCTTTCCCTGTTTTCATGACAAGATGCAAATTCTCTGAATGGATTGTGTTTGCAGATAGCAAGCTACGTGAACAAATTTGCCTCGGACATCTCTATCTTGCAACGGTCGCTGGCAATCCTGGAATCGATGGTGCTCAATAGCCATGACCTCTACCAGAAGGTAGCACAGGAAATCACAATTGGGCAGCTGATTCCACATCTGCAGGGGTGAGTGACTTTGACTACCACTTGATACAGTGAATATTTTTTCCCCCTTAAAACAGCACAACATTTGGAGAAAAACCAGTACTACAAAGACCAGCGAACTCCTTTATGGTTCCTGCCTCCACTACAAGTGACTGCATAACTGGTAACAATATTTCTGGAGTTGCCTGGTCATTAGGTTTTAGGGCTTTTTTGATTTTGTTTTGTTTGTTTTTCCATAAGCTACCTATGTAGTTGGAAGTGGGGAATGACGAGAAGAGCACCCTGTGGTAATGAAATGCTTAATTAGCATACAGATGGGGTTGTTTTATTTGCCAGACTCTGGGAAGTGTGTAAGACAAAAATTGCTCAACTTTTACTGAATGTATATTTGAAAAGGGAAGGGCTTTTTCTTAAATAGTAATGTGAAGTGCTTAAATGGTTGGAAGCTGCCTCTTGTAGCATGGAGTAACCTACTGTGCATAGTTATGCTTGTCTCCCACCTGGGACATTTTCAATGCACCTGAAAAGCTTTAATATCAGCAGGTTCATTTCTAAAAGCCTTTAGGGAAGATTCCTCTTCCTATCTCCAGCTGTTGTGCACTTGACAGAAACTGGTTATGAGACTCTTGCTATGATCAGTAGAGGGTCAATGGCAGTTCAAGGAGTTGTTCATTCCACCTTTTTTGATTTCTGAGTCTCCCTTCAGGACGTCATCTCTCTCTCAATAATAAAGAAAGCCAGGTCATGACCAACCTCGGTCTCCTAACTTACATGGTTAACATGAAGTGCAAACAGCTTCTCCACTTCTATCTGCTGAAATGCAGCTTGAAGATCAATTTCTACAGCTCATATGCATTTGTATTCTTCTCTCACATCTACAACATTGTTCCAAACAGGACAGATCAAGAAATCCAGACGTACACCATTGCAGTAATAAATGCACTCTTTCTTAAAGCACCGGATGACAAGAGGCAGGTAAGTTGATGGGGGTTGTGTACCTATGCATCTTTGGGAGAAAAAGTGCTTCATATATTCATACCTGCAGTTGTCCCATCTCACTTTTCCTGCGCTTAATCCAAACTGAAGCTTGTTCTGTTTATTCATGCTGGGATATAATTCGTTTTTATGGAACTACCTCCATCTTGCACCAGTGTTAGGAGGGATTAAGCATTCCTCCATGCTTTTGTAGTTCCCTGTGACCTCATATGAACCATATTGACTGTGGCTGACTGTAGTATTTATTGTACTGAGCTCTTTGCCAGAACAGCTTGTAAACCCAGGCTGTTTTTTTGGTAGAATGTTTTCCCCCAGATTTTTTATTAAGAAGTATGTTTCTTTTGAAAACAAAAATATCTTGCCATGTAAGCATTTCATGACTTTTATAGTGTGCTATTTTAGTGCCAGATATCAGAAAATATTTCAAGATTGCTACTTGATGTTAAATGGGGATGGAATGTGAAGTGTTATGAAATAGAGAAGTTTTATCCATGTTTATGAAGTTACTAGCCTGTGTCAAAACAGATTTAGGCATTTATTTATTTAACATTTCTGTCACCAGGAACAGTGATGATAATTCTTGTGATGACGTCCTGTTACTGTCCAGAACCAGTTCACTGAGAGTTGCTGATCAGTTCTGATAAGGGCTTTCCTTAGATTTATTTACATTTTTAAATGCTGGTGACTGTTTAAACAAACATCAAAGCCCTAATGAGGGTTTTTCAGGGGGATTTGGTTGGTATTTTTGTGTTTCGTTTCTTGTTCTTAAAAATATTTTTAATATTGCAAACAGAGACATGGTTTAATTAGGGAAAAAAGGCTCTTCCACCCCTCACCCCCTCTTTTTTCCTTCTTCCTCCAATACCATCTTCTATAACTAAGCCAAGAAGGTACCTAATAACCAAAAGTTAGAAGAAAAACTACTCTTTCAATTTTGGCATAAATTTATAATAAATCCTTGTAAGGAACCCAAATATTTTGCTTTTTTGCATTTGTGAATAGTTGCCGCTGCGTTTCTGTGAGTATGCCTTGTCATATTTGAAGTGGAGGAACAGTGTCAGATGTAGATAAGATTTTAGTATTAATCAGTGGGCATGTGTTCCTGGAATGACAGTAACACAGTGTATTGCCAGCAAGCAAAACTGTATCTTGCCGACAGTTCAACCACCTAGTGGGGCTGGCAGTGAGCCAGACAGACTTCACCTGTAGTACCTGCTGCTGTGACACAAAACTGTTAGTCGTGGAGTTTATGATCATCAGGAGACAATGATCTGCTTTGGCTTTGAAGGATAATAGCTCTGACACTTGCAGAAATTTTTCCTCAGCCTTTAATAACCCAGAATGTGCAGTCAGAATGTGTTCGGTTTCTCTTTATGTCTGTCTTGTGGTTAATTAGTAAACCATACAATAGGGAAGGTAGGTGTCCATTGCCTTCGAAATAGCATTAACAGATGGCACCTACTGAACTCTGTCTTTCTAAGAGAATGAACTGAGGTGATGAAATCTCGTGCAATTATCTGATGATGGGCACTCAAAAGTTAATGTTCAGCACTCACTACTTAATATTGTTAGAAATGAGAAGCTGCACCAAAACTCATATGACTCTGGGAACTTTGGCACCCTCTCTGCTGCTGACTTACAGGCATGATGTGGATGGCTGCTCTGCAATTAAGGAAGGGATTTAAATTGGCACTGCTGTCTGAATTCTTTCCCCTCACTTTTTTTTTCCTGTCTCTCTGTTTCTGTAATGTAAAACTCAAGAAGTCCAAGATTTTTCTTTTTAATGAGGACTCCCTGGTTGCTTTGCTTCTTCTGCCCCTGTCAAGGACCAAATCATCTAGAGAAACCTAGGTTATTAATAAAAAAAAGAAAATAAAAAAGTCTATTGGGAAAGAGCTGAGAGTTTGAGCATTGAAATGATACTATGAATGTTTGAAACACTTCTTTGGCATTTGTCTGCATTTTTTGCAGAGATGTTGCTGTGGGAAATGAGATGGCAAATTTGGTCAGATAATTCTTGTTCTCATCAGCTAGGACAGCACTTATATTAGAAGAGGCAGCTTATTAGCTGCTAATATAGCCTTTTTGGAGATGAAGTTAATTTTTATGCAATAATTGGTTTTTTGAATGCTTGTTGCTTCAATCAATTTTAGTCCAGTGACAAAAAACCTGTTATCTCAATAACTGCTTTTTAAATGATAGCTATAAGAAAGAAGTAACAATTTGATAATCTTCTAAAAAGTAATTAGAAGAGTTTCCTTTTTATTATTTTCTTTGCATTGAATGCAGAAATACCATTTTATATTCTGTACCTGTTAATCTTTTGGCAGTGGGTACATAGTTTGACAAAATTCCAGCCAGTCTGTTCCAAGCAACATTGAAGTGTATCGTGTGCCTGGCACTCCCCCTACCGCTCAGTTCCACATTTCTGGAAGAGATTGAACCATCTATATCATCCATTCCTTTGCTCCTTAGCTGTTATGTGCAATTGAAACTTGAGCAGCCAGAAAAGGCTCAAAACCTGAAGCTGGATTTCTCTTGTGTTTGATCCCTTGCTCCTTCTTTATCACTGCTATGTTCTATTGCAGCACCCTTTACCTGGTACGAGGAAAAGAGTTCAACATCTCCAACTGCCTCCCATCTCACAATAAGAATTATTTTCTTTTTCTGAGCAAGTTCTTGCCTAACATTTGTTATATATATACACTGTTTCTGCAGGTGTGTTTTAGTCATCCATCCTTCATTTGTTTAATGTTATAGTCTCAGTTTTTCTGTTTTCTAGGGGATTTTTTTAATATATAAAAGTGACTAGTATTTATTCTACGTTAGTCTTGAGCTCTCACAAAGTTCAGCAGGAATGCACTGCGTGTGCAAGCACACACACACATATACACACATTTCTATACTGATGGAAAAGCTCATGGAACTTAAAAATAGGGGATACTCTTGTAGGTATGGTTAAGATTAGATTCTTATACTTGGTAAGTGTAAAATATTCCCTGCTATGCATTGTAGGACAGTTTGCAGCAGGGACAGCTGGGATCAGCTGCTTAAGTGTTAAAGGAAAATCATATTCACCTCGACAGTGATTTCAGACAAGCCTAGAAAGACAAATTAATTTAAAACTAAAGAGTGGAGCAATGTGAACATTGCTACTAAAATACAGGGGAGAATGATCATTTGTTATAATGAAACAGTACTGAGTTGTAGCCTGATTTATTGAATGGAAGTTAGAGCACTTGATTTTAAAACAACTGAAATACCAAAGTAAATAAACATTTTATTTGATATCTTGTTTTAAAGTTCTGGCTGGCTTCCAGTCCGTGCTTCCTTCTGTATTGTTTATGGGGGAAGGTTGTGCTTGAACAAGCATGTAAATACTCTTTTGAACCCACAGAGGTCTCTTCTGAAGTCTTTCACTGTGGGTTTTGGATCACCAAAGCCCTCAGCTTGTGATGTACTTTTAACTATCTTTGGTCTCTTTTCTCATGGAATTTTGACTTTGTGAACCCCAAACAACACATACAGTTCTAGTGCTGATATGCTACTTCCTTTCATTTATAAGTAACAATGCAGAAATGTAAGACCTTTTGAGCCAGTGTGTTTTTCTAGCTATGACATTAAAATACCTGCTTCTGGCTATTTTTAATTTTTTTTTTTTTTTTCACTAAATCAGGAAATGGCAAACATTTTGGCACAAAAGCAGCTTCGTTCCATCATCTTAAGTGTAAGTATATGGTTGCCAAAGTTACTGTTGAGTAGGAGAGAGAAAAGGTGACTCCATTTTTGGTGTCCATAGGTCTTAATACATTTTAATTGACTTTGTATTTTGATATGTTTTTAAGCCTTGTAATATATAATATAAGGTTTGAGTGGGTTCAAAACTACTTTTTGGAAAGGTTATTTTTTATTTTCCTAGTCAGAAATTGTGGTTTCTTCATGAAAATACAGTATTAAATACCCGCTGTGTTTTTTGGTTCTTTTGATTATTCTGTCTTGATTGACACAATTCATCATGGCTTTTACACAAGAAGCATGAATTAAAGCTAATGAAATAGTTAATGAATATAATGAATATAATAAGACCTGCATCTGCTATCATGGAATATCAGGGATTCTACCTTTGATGTTTGAGTAGGTTGTTTCTTCAATGGAATGAGGGAAAATCTTTCTCTGTAGTGAATGTAAAATGAACCAAACAACAAACTCCTCCTCACACTTTCTCTTTTGCTATCCTAATTTCACTGATGCATATAAACCCCCAGATTTATTTCAGAAGGCCTGCTTTTGCACTAGTTGAGTTCTTTAAAAATTTGGAACAATCATAAGGATAATTATTGTTTATTTATTGTCATAAAATGCTCCAGTGCCTTTTGGCAGACAGATTCTTTTATTCTCTGGAACTGTACAACCTCTGTTGACGTATCCAGCTCCCACTTGATGACTTTTTCCTTATGTCCTTTGCTGTGTTTAGAGGTCCAGGTCTGTTTTCTGTTTCCCATATAAAACTACTTGGTGTTTTTGGCACACCAGGGATTTTTAAATTGTCCATCAGTTTTGTGTTTGCTTTTTGAATGGGATAATTCTGCATGTATAGGGCATCTTATACTAATGTATTTCTAAGCAGTCTTCTTCATACAGATTGGAGTTGTCTAGTAGAGGCAGGATTGTGGTGTGATGCTGACTCCCTGTTGAACCCTGCTATTCTGTTCACTGTATTCTCTGGCTGTGTTTGCAGCCTGAATATTTTTCTGGTCAGACAGCTATTCTTTTAAATATTTCTTAATATAATCTCTTGGAAAAAAAATAAATAAATTACAGAGCTCTAAAGCTATTGGGATGGAATTATTTTTTCTTTGAAGTGACTACTCAGCACTGTTTTTTTTTAATGCTACTTCTCAGTATATGCACAGACCCTATAAAGTGTAAAGTCCTGTCTCCTTAAGTTATTTAAACAGTACCTGAATCAGTAGTGCTAGTACTGATTTGATTTTCAGAGGTGGGGGTGGGTTTGTGTTTGAGGTTTTCTTGGCTGTTTGGGTTTGGTTTTTTTCATTTCTGAAGTATAGATACACTATTGCATAGCAAGCACATACTTAGGAATAGAAACCCCTGACTGCACGCACTGCAGTTTTCTGATTCACCCAAGGCTGTCTCTCTTTCTTTGCAGCATGTTATCAGGGCACAGAGGGCCATCAATAATGAAATGGCACACCAGCTATATGTCCTGCAAGTACTTACTTTTAATCTTCTGGAAGACAGAATGATGACAAAAATGGATCCACAAGATCAAGTAAGCGTCTGGCATGATCTGATCTTAGCAGGAAGACAGCAGCTCCTCATTGATGTACCTAAAGCTCTTCATGGAGGAAAAAACCACTTGCTAGGAACATTTACATATGTTATTCTTTTTCTCTGTGAAGTTGGGTTATGTTTTTTGGTTGTAAGAAGATGCATTAGGTATTTCATTCCTTTTGCAAAAGTACAAAATGGCCAGGCAGTTCTCCTTATCATGTAGTTCCATGAACTGAATTTTCTGTCTTCCTGAGCAGAAACTCTGAGCAGCTGTCCAGCATTTGCTTCCTTTGTGCCTTTCTCCGAAGCACTAGAGTGCTACATGGTCCTTCCTAGAAGTACTTCTGTAGAGCTAAATTAAATGTTTGCATGAGAGCTGTCTGGTGTGCTAGAGTTGAAATTAAATTGTGTAACAATAGACCCTGGTTTTGTTACTGGGAATCTATAAAGTACTTCATTTATTGCTCACTGTGGGCAGACATTGATATTGTTCATTGTGCAAAATGTGACGTTCCCCTAAGATATTCAAGATATTTAAATATAGGGTCAATGAGCCATAGGGATTATGTGTTTTGTTTCTTTAATCTTTTTGTGGCCTTCATTTAGGCCCTATACAAGGAGGAACCTGATTTCATTTTTAAGCTAAAGTTATCTTAAGACTTGCTAATAGTTTGGAGAAGAGAAGGTGGGAGAGTGAGACAGTTGTAAACATAAGTAACATCATGCTGTAGGTTTTTATGCTTCCTAAGTTTGAGATGGAAAAGTTTGACTCTTGGGAATGTACATGCAGTAAATTAGTGTATCTCTTCATAGAGAGTGACTAACACAGTGTTGTTAATATTGCTGGAAGGGTGATTATCCCTGTCTTGAGACATTTCCAGCTGCAGTAATTCCTCTCCTGCCTATTTCTGCAGTAGCAAAAATGGATAGTTACCAAAATGAATGCAGAGTGCTGAGTCATTTTGTGTTCATCCAGCAAGGTGCTTACATACCAGCTTAATTTGAAATTAAGTGTGTGATCTCTTGGCTTCTGTGGTTAAAATTGTGTAGTCAGAGGCCTTGCTAACGTGGGTCCTGCTTCTGGAAGTCAACACTTAAGTACCCACGTGTGAATCTCATAAATGTGAGGACTTTTGAAAGTGGGAACCACGAGGTCATTCTTGCTGACTCTCTCTCCAAGTATGAAGTAGGGAAATTAGACAAAAAAAACTTTGGGCAGTGGGCAGGAATACCGTGTTTTGAAACACCTTTTGTGGTATTGTTTAATTAAGTGAGAGATGAGTTATTTTAACCAGTTTTTTAACCTTGTTTTGATGTAGGCTCAGCGGGATATCATATTTGAACTCAGAAGAATTGCATTTGATGCCGAATCTGAACCTAACAACAGCAGTGGCAGCATGGAGAAACGGAAATCTATGTACACTCGAGACTATAAAAAACTTGGATTTATTGTGAGTATTTTTGTGTGATAGTCCACTAAAAGTGGGTGCATGCATCCATTATAGTACATCTTTTCATTAGTCTCTTCTCTTACTTGCTCTTCTGTCTATTTCATAAAATGGAATAACTTTCCACCCCTTCCCCAGAAACCCTGCTAACTCCAAGTGACAACTTTAGCAGAAGCCATGGTTCTGGAATGGAGGCTATAAATTCTTTACACAGGATAGGCAAGGAAGTAGAGGTAGTGGAGTAGCCCTGTATGTTAGGGAGTGTTTTGACTGCCCTGAGCTTGGTAATGATGACAATAGGATTGAGTCTTTATGGGTAAGGACCAGGAAGAAGGTCAGTGAGGCAGATTTCATGGTGGGAATCTGTTAAAGGCCGTCCAACCAGGATAAAGAAGCAGGCAAAATATTCCACAAGCATCTGGGACAAGTCTCAAGATCTCTAACCCTTGTTCTCATGGGGTACTTAGGACCTAGCAGCTGTCAGCTGGAAATATGATAGAGGAGAGAGAAAACATTCTAGGAGATTCCTGGAGTGTATGCAGGATAATTGAGGCCAACTGTATGAGGTAAGTAAAAGTGTTGGGTCCTGCAACCCCATGCAGTGATCCATACCTGGGGAAGTGTGTCTGTAAGACTGCTCAGAGGAAAAAAACCTGGGGTTGTTGGTCAACAGCAGCTGAACATGAGCCAGCCTGTGCCCAGATGGCCAAGAAGGCCAATGGCATCCTGGCCTGTATCAGCAATAGTGTGGCCAGCAGGAGCAGGACAGTGATTGTCACCCTGTACTTGGCACTTGTGAGGGCACACCTTGAGTACTGTGTTCAGTAAGAAAGAGACTGAGGTGCTGGAATTTGTTCAGAGAAGGGTAACAAAACAGGTGTGAAGGGTCTGGAGCACAAGGCTGGTGAGGAGCAGTTGAGGTAGCTGGGGGTGTTTAGCCTGGAGAAAAGCAGGCTCAAGAGAGACCTCATTGCTCCCTACAGCTCCATGGAAGGAGCGTAGTAGCCCTGTGGGGGTCGGTCTCTTCTGCCAAGTAACAATTTACAGGACAAGATAGTTTTAGATTGGATATTCCATAAAATTTCTTCATGGAAAGGGTTGTCAAGCATTGGAGCAGGCTGTCCAAGGAAGTGATTGAGTCATGGACCATGGAGGTGTTTGAAAGATGCGTGGATGTGGCTCTTAGGGACATAGATTAGTGGTGATCATAGCACAGTTGGAATCAATTACTTCAGAGGTCTTTTCCAACCTAAACAATTCCATGATTCTAGCTGGAAGAAAGAAGTGCCTGAAGTTTAAGCATGTAGTTTTGCAGACATGCCAGCATTAGAATCTGACTTCTAATGATATCTGCGATGAACAGGCATTGCCTAATGGATCTCTGACAGCCCTGCAAAGTCACTGTAGTTTATCAGCAATAATATGGACTTATGAACACAATAAATCTGAGGTATGACTCTATGGACTCACTTACAGGACCTTGTGTTTTGTTTGCTTAGTCCTTCAGTGTGTGAGTAGGGGATGCAGAATCTCTTGTACCCTGACTTAAAGCAGGTGGAGTTCTGGGCTTGCCTTAAACCCTGTTGGGAAGAAGAGCAGGATCTGGCTAAACTGTTGTACACCTCTATAGTAACTAATAATGTGTATTTTTCCCCCTCTGGAAACAAAGTGTGCACATGTACAGTGAATTAATATCTTGATTTATTTCTTACTCTAGGTTAGTATGCAGTTTTCTTTCTCCTTAGGTAAAATGGTATGCTTCAAATCTTCTGTGATCCATTACTGTCCTGTTGGCCTAGCAGATAATACACTGAATATTGTACAGTAGCCACAGTTACAGACAGAGAGGTTTTCAGCACTCTTGGTGCAAACTGGAGCTTGCTGTGCAGTTTGAGTGCTCTGCCCAGCTCTGTGGCATAGGGCTCAATTCTCCCAAAACCACAAAGGAACTGGGTAGAGCTTTTCTGTGTTCTGATAGCTGTTTTCATTACTGATGAATGAGGAAAAAATTACCACTGGATCAGTGCTGTTGTATCTGTAAGGAGTAATCAAGTAAATAGATGGGAATGGAGGAACTTGGCATTTTGGGGTTGCAAGCATCATAGCAAAACCAGTGCTTTGAAGGAGCCTTTGAAGCTCAGTGTGAGGTTGTTTTTTTTTTTTTTTTTTTTTTTGTTGACTCATCCCTCAGCTTCATTACTCCCATTTGAGCTGTTCATTGGGAAGCCTACTGAAAACACTCTGGCAGTTGTCAAGGGTAACTGCAGCACTGTTTACAATTTGATTATGATAGCCTTTCAGAAGGGGATGGGGAGCAGTGTTTAAGAGGAAATGGGAACTGGGATTAAAGCAGTGAAGAAAATGTAGGGAAGCATAGTGGGAGATAAGAAGCAGCATGTGAAAGTAAGCTGTGAAAGAAGCACCATAGCAAGAGCCCTAACGGGAGGCAGGTTATTGTATTAGCATTATGGTGAGGCAAAGTACAAATAATAAAAATGTCAACAGTGAGCTGTGAGTAGAGTTATTCTACTTTTGTGCAGAAGCTTTACTTTGAGCTAAGAGTCCAGGTGACACTGCAGGTACACCTTTTTTTAACAGCTGAAAAGGAGTATGACCTTCCTCACAGGGCTGGGAAAGGGAGCAGGACCCCTTGTGAAACCTGGCTGCTCATCCTCAGCCTCATACATGGGCAGTGTTCTGACTCCCAGCTGCCTTTACCCCATCAGCTTCTTTTCAATAAAATACCTTCAGTGCTTTCATCTGCTGCAGGTAGAGAGTTGCATTAGCAAACTGATCATGATCTGAACAGCGTGAGGTTTGTCTCCTCTCTGCTTCAGCTGTGAGGCACAAGAAACCTGCCAAAGAAGAGTCTGACTTGGAATGCTGTCATCATTCCACTGTTGCTGATGGTCAGGAAGCCAATTTCTTGAGCTGATTAAATATTCATTTCAAGGGAGAGAGTAAAACCATGTCTGGCTTTTAAGTTGTTCCTGGACTGCTTGTTCTCCTTCTGTATGGGAAATGCAAGAATTCTGTTTATTTTTCTCAGCCACATCAAAAAGCCTTGCCCCACTACAAATGTAATGTGAAAAAGAGACCAAGTCGAGACATGGTTTCAGAAGCTTACAATGTAATTTGTAAAACTGCATAGTTAGAAACCTACATTCAGCTAAAGCAACCACAGGACCTCACCAGATGGTTGTGATGACCAAGTAAAGAGATGAGACAGTTGTGAGATTTATTAAAATGCTGATGAATGCAACAAAAATGACCCAATTAGGAAGTCTGGGATGCACTCCACCCTATTGAATTATTTATTATTTTCTGAGTCAATTGCACATTAAATAGCCTCAATACTCCCCCTTGTATTTAAGTAAGCTTAATTCCTATAATTGAGGTGGAAAATAGTTACAAGAAACCTCATAATCCTGTGTATTTTCATCATGATTCTTTAAACAGCATTACTGTAATTGACATGTTGAAATGAATGTTTGTTTATAGGCAGCTCTAAACAAATGATAAGAAACTTAACATATTGGAAAAAACAACTCCAATAATCTCATCCTAGAATGGTTTTTCTCAAGTTTTCAGTGTGTAGAACTTCTCAGGATTTTTTCTTTCTTCAATTAAATATAAATGGTTTGTATGAATGAAAAAAGCCAACATGTAAAGCGAGTGATTTCATAATTTTGCTGTGCTCTACTGGAATTTGCTAGTGTAGCAAAATTAAATGTGGTAATGAAGAATATGAAATCAATAAGGAACTGTCTGGTAGAAGGTGACAATTTAAAGGGAAGTTGAGAATAGTGGGATGTTCTTTGAAAGTCAGGCATGGGCTTGACTTTCAGGATATTTGTGGTGGTGGCCTAAAGAAAGTTAACATATGCTGAAGAAATCTGATGAAACAAATATGTGAAGCAGTGATGGAAGAATCACCATGTCATTCACAAATTAGATGACCTTTTGGATTACAGAAACAGAAATAATGTCATTTTATGCAGTCATACAAAGAGCAATGGCGTTCTTTTAGGACCCCTGGCAAGAATTTCATCTGCAGGCAAGTATCTTGTCTGTGGGAAAAGATAAGAGAGACTGTGTAATGTAGACACAAAAAAAGTTGAATGTTTAGCTAGGATTTATCTTGAATGATATTTTCAGAACATATGAACTGTTGGGCCATTTTTTGTATTTCTTAAACATCATATAGAACATTATATTATTTCAGTAAACTCTGCAGTGGCTTGTAGACTGACTGAATGCAGGTTGTGTGCAGAGAGTGAGGCTCCTGCAGTGATGAGGGAGATGTCTTACAAGAGTTGACTTTAAAAAATTGCCTTTTTAGCCAATTAGCCTAAATGCTGTGGAAATCTCAAGTGTGTGTGCCAATGCTGAGAGGGAGGAGGCCATGTGTAAGGTAAAAGGCAGTGATGGCAATTCCTTTACAGGAATAATTTTTAATTGGAATGATGGGGACAAAATTTACCACAACTTTAAAGATGGAGATCAATTCATTTTGAAAATGTTTATCTATTTCACAATGGTGGGTCCAGGAAACAAAACATGTGAGGACTGTGTGAAAGAAAAAAAACACGAACAACCAAGGTTGCTTAGAGCAGTCTGAAGTAAGGCATGAATAATTAGATGGATGACTTAAATGGCTGCATAGTTGCTTTGTTAGACATTGCAAAAATTTTCTAATATGAGTAGAAGCAGCACCAGCAGTGCTGATTTGGAGGATTTGTCCAAAAAGTTTTGGAAAGAAGCTTCAAAAACATTTGAGAATTAGCCTTAGGCAAAATATAGGCCTGAGGAGCTTCTAAGATTTCTTTCAGACTTGTGTTTTTTTCTCTTCTTCATGTCTCAGATGAGCAGCTACTTAGTTTTATTTTAAGCTACTTATCTTTAATCTACTTTATCTTAGGTCTTTTATCTTTATCTTTTTCAAAAATCCCTTGTTGCACAGCACAGTACCCAAGTAGCACTTTGAAGATAAGAACTAAGAGTTTTCTCATAGGTTCTTCTGTGGTGCTTCTCATTGTCTCAGAGTAGTTCATTAGCTGGCTGTCCACAGTAACCTCCTTGACATCCTGATATATTCCCCAGACGGAGTCCCTTGACTCTGCAGAAAGGAGGTTATTGGGAAAATAATTTGGAATAATGTAATTAATACCTTGTAATAATTACCTGCAAGAGGCACAAACTCAAATGTCTCCAGCCTTTAATTGCTGTCCTCTTCAACCTACCTAGTAGAGCTCTGGTGTGTGTAATTTCCTTGTGCTTGCTTGGGAGCTTCTTTTCCCCCTCTGTCATTTTCATGGCATTCTCTATGCCGTGCCCCAGGATTTGAGAGTGAAGGATTAAGTTTAAGCTTTGGGGAAACATGGGGGAAAGGCGTTGTTTTAGTGTTTGTTTTCACTTTTCAAATCTGTTTTGATTGGCAGCAAATTGAATTGACTTTACAAAAGTCAAGTCTGTTTCGCCCATGATGGAAAAGTCTCCATCCTTATCTTGCCCAGTGAGCTTTTCCATCCTTTTCCCACCCTTGCTCTGTTGAAGAGGGGAGTAGGCGAGCAGTTGGGTGTGTGCATGGCTGCTGGCCAAGGCTGACACACCACACCTCCTTTCTGTGTTTTGCTAACTCTGTCTTTTTAGGCTGTTTCTGGGTTTATTCACTGAGCTTTGGTAGTTTGGAGGTTCCCTGTGCTGTACTATCATGCCTTGCTTTCCAACTTCTTAGCTTCTCTGGCCTTTCTCTCTCAATTTCTTTCCTTAGTCTTTGATTTTGAGTTCCCAGTCCCCTTGGGCTCTTTGTTCAATTTTGATATCTAGCTGGATCTCTCTCCTTCCAGCATGTCTGATCACTCATCGTCATTCATTCATTCATTCATTCATTCATTCATTCATTCATTCATTCATTCATTCATTCTCCCTGAATTTCCTTTTTTACATCCTCACTACCTCCTTGTGAGGTGGCTCTCCTCTGGATTTTCCCTAGCGTCCCTCACTCAACCTCCTCCTCTCACCCTGTTTGCTCCTCCATCAATATGAAGCCTGCTCAGCCATTTCCAACTTTTGCACTGAAGGTTGTCAGGACTTTCTAAAGACAGACACAAATTGCATTTTTCCTGTGTTTTATTTTCAGAAATGGATGGACTAGGTTTAAGCACATGGACCAAATATTCATCTTTGTCTCAGTGTGAAAATCTCACTTGCCTAATAAATGCTGTCCAAGACGTTAAAAACTAGGAACAGTACCTAGAAATAGGAAGTGTTGACCATTGGAATAATAGCACAATGAGCCCTACCTCTTACCACCTCTTAACTGATCTATAGGCCCTCTTAACTGATCTATAGGCAAAATGCTTTTTTTTTTTTTTTTTTTGGTTGCCATTAGGTGTGGGGTTCTGACTTGAATAGTTCAACCACAGTTTGATTATTTTTTTCTAAAGATAGGGTGCTACCCTTTGCTTGTCATTCTAGGCTGTGAAATAGTTGCAACCTAGTTTGGAACAATTTAACTTCAACTGTTGATATACTGAAACCTACTATTCATGATAAATTGACTGAAGATTTGAGTCACAGGTTTACTGGTGATGATGTGTGCATATTCAAAAAAAGTTCAGATTTGCAGTGATAGAAAATGAGTAGATAAAGAATTAGGTTGTTGTGTGTCGGTCATTCACCCTTTATTTGTGACAGGCAGAAAATAAAGAGTCAAAGTGAAGTCATGCAGTGAGATGGCAGTGCACAATTCTAGGTAATTTGCATGGTGTGGATGAGTGGTAGTCTAAAATTGACTACCACTCATCCACAGTTGAGTTGGGCTCTAAAAGGTTGACAGAGGGCAACACTGGGGTGGAGTTGGGATGCCAAACCCTGCAGGAGTATGACTAGTCCTTAAATTCTGTGGAGTTACTAATGACAGCTGGATCTCTGAAGCCCCCTTTTTCCATCTGGTCATCTGGATTAATGGTACCAGTTTGCCTGGCTAGGGAGGATAAAATTTTCCTAGAAGAGTGGGTGAGAGGGAGATGGACAGAAGCAAACACCATGTGATGCATTTACTTAGCTATTCTTGTTGAAGACCTGAATATGGTCATCCTTTTTCTTCCTAAAAAAAGGAAGGCCTGAATATTTGAAGTCTTACAATGTTATGAGTTGTAGGACCATGAAAGCCCTGAACAGGAAGCTGAGATTTTGTGATTTGAGACTGAAATCTGGAACTGGTCTAAAATGCTGAAAAACTCATCTCAAAGACTGTGAGCTGTTGTCTGCAGCTATTTAGTTCTCATCTCCCTGTTATTTCTTTTGGTAGATGATA
Source organism: Setophaga petechia (assembly GCA_024362935.1). Classification (NCBI taxonomy): domain Eukaryota; kingdom Metazoa; phylum Chordata; class Aves; order Passeriformes; family Parulidae; genus Setophaga; species Setophaga petechia. The sequence continues at coordinate 11,047,062 of JANCRA010000026.1, read as the reverse complement.
CTCTGCAGTGATTGTAGGTTTTTATCCTTTGGGAAAGCTTTTCTACTATAATAAAAGCAATGAATCCTTACTTTTAGATTTTCCTGTTGGCTTTGGCAGTGGCAGAGAAACATTTTTAGAACAATGCTGCATATGTGTCAAACTAGATCTGATCCTTTTAAAATTTAGACCTGATCCTTTTGAAATTTTAGATTGATAAGATTTAATCACTGGCTTAACAGCAGAACAGCATAGATGACAGATTGTCTGTACTACTGAAAGCTATTAGTAGTTTTCCATCCACCTCCACTCTTCCTACTCCTACAGCCCTCTTTTTCTCCATCTACTATTTCAAAACTTGTGAAATCACTTGTTGCTGTGGAAAAAACCCACGTCTGAACAGATTTTGTTTTGCCAGACCTTCAGGTCAGTTGGCATATTTCTTTATGTAAATATGGCTCCTCCTAAAGTAAAACCCTTTGTCATTTAGTAGTGGCAGCTAATAATTAAGCATCTTTCAGCACAGCAAAATCCATGTCTTACAGCACTCTGCCAGAAAGGTGGTTCTTCTTCTCCTCTCCTTTCATTGTAATACATAGCTTTCATAAGACTTGAATATCCTTTTATTTATCAGAGTTAAATTTGCAGATGGTACATCCAGGTAAAAAAAACCCCACGTTCTGTCCTTTGGCACTGAAATTCCCCTAATGTTGGACCAGTGGGATAAGACAGGACTGTACATAGGATTTCTTCTTTTGTTTTTATCTTTATGACCACCAGAGGTTGCTCTTCTCCACTCTTTGTGAGCTTCATTCTTCTGTCGTTTTATTTTGAAACTAAAATCTTTCAGTAGCTATCTTATAAATAAGCCATTACAAATTTATTCTTCCAGGTAAGTTTTGTAAGATGAAGACTCATCATGCATATTTATTTCTTGGTGTTAAGAAAGAATGTAGTTGTAATAGTGACTGTCATTGTTAGTATTTGATAATCTTTTAAGTAAAGAGACAGAGTTGAAGTTTCCTATGAATGTATTTACATTCATAAACACTTACTTGGAAGTGTTTGAGACAAAATAAATCTTGAGGATGAGTTCTGTAATTTCTATTTTCACAGAGTAACATGTACCTGTGTAATCCTCTTGCTGTGTACAGGAGTATCACAAGAACATGATGTAATCATTGGGAATAACAGCTCAGGACCTCAAGTAATACTTACCTTAAAACAGTGAAAATATCTAAGTTGATGTGAATGTTTGAAATGCTTGTGAATTTTATTAATATTGTGTGCACCATCTTGCTTTCTGCCCTAGCACTCCTGCACTTCTTTTAAGCCTTTTCACTCACAAATTCCTGACTTTGACACTCACCTCTCACTATTCTCTGTACCTACTTACCCTCTCTTTCCACTCCACTCCTGGCTTGCTTTTTTTTCTCTAAGCCTGGAAGGTGGGGCCAGGGAATGCTCAGGAGAGGCAACATCTTCAGAAAAAGTGTTCCAAAGAGATTTGTTAAATTCAGTTAATCCTAAGCATTTCTAATACAGCCAAATGCAGCCCATGTTCAAAAGGAATTTCAAGAGCAAGTCTTAGAAGTTTTCCTTGCATAAAATGAGTGGGCTTGGATTCTGACAAACAATTACATAAAAATTGATTTTGTTAGAGCAATGCAGTGCTTAATAAAACGTTCCTAAAAATGGTAAAATAATTGCTAAAACTTGCTAAGGCTTTTGCACAGAAAGAAAATGCTAGGTATTCTGTTCTGACACTTTAAATTATTTTAAAATATCTGAAATTAAAGTTTAAAAATGGAAAGTGACAGACAAGTTGTGCAGGTGGCACAATGAGATTTACCAGTAATTTAGATATTTTTTTCAAGTTTCCCTTTGCTTCTGACATCTTACTTTACTGATGTTTCTGTGAACATTGCTGCTTGATAGATCTCAGGCAGAGCAACCACAACAAAGGTGCTGAAGGCTGTCTGAGAAAGGTGAACAAAATACATGAAGTACAAGAAAAGAAAAAAAGAATGGAAGAGTAAGGATATATAAATGAACTGATGATGATACTAAAGAAGTTACTAATGATTTTGTTAGTCTATACTGACATTTAGAGGATTTGCAATCTGCTAGCCAGTTGTTAATTCTACAGTTAATTTTCCTGAATCTATATGGAGATAATTCAGTCTGAAAATTGACTTTTTAATTATTTTTTATAAATTAACTTGAAAACGAAAACCAAACCCACAAAGGCTCCATTTCACTACTTGAAGTCTTCAGTTTGCTTGTTGAAAAACAAAGGATTGTTTTAATTTATTAGATGAATCTTTTAGATTGTTTTACAATATGGAGCTCAATGTAGAAATCCCACAGAATGTTTTCTAACAGAGTACTTAGATCTTCTCTTTACAGTAATACTGAATGTCTGTCAGGATTGCTTTTCTTTATAATTCACCTACAGATAGAAATACTTGGTTTCCCTGCTGTATATGTCTTGATATTATTTGGAGTACATTGGAATCTCATTTTAAAGAAAGCTGGTAACTGAGGTGTAATATTTGGCAGCAGAGGGCACCAGTATCACACGAGGTGTCAGTTGCTCACCAAAGTTTTTCAACACCTCACTTTCATGGACACAATTTTTTCATCCTTAGAAACAGTAGAAATAACTGCTCTGGCTGTAAATTCCCATTTCTCAGTTGAATGCCAGCAGATTTTTGATGCTTAGGCTAAATGATACCTCTGTGGGTTACTTAATTTGGCTTGCATGCTATGGTTTGTTATACAGTGCACTGTAAATGTTTTCCTTTCTGACACTTACTGGTGAGATATTTTATCCTCCCCAAAATAACAGTTTGTTCCTCTGTTCAGCTTTGTGTAGGTTCTGTGGCAGGGACGCTTTCCTGCAGTCTGGGACTTTTAGTTTTGGTAGGGGTTTTCTGGTTTTGTTTTGTTTGTTTGTTTGTGTTTTATGTTTGTTTGGTTTTTAATCTGCCAGGAGTTTCTACAAATCTGTAAAAGACAGGATTTTGTAAATGTAGTTCTAGATCTAATCAGAAAAACTTACATTTGATGCCAGCTCAGACTATATTCTGCAAATGTGAGCATTGGCAGAAAAGCCTCAATCTCTTTTCAAACCTAAAAAGAGAGGCAGAAATCCCTCAAGTACACTCTCATACCTGGGACTGTTAGGAGCTCATTGATGTGTGACCTATTGTGATATTTCTCATAAGCAGACTTTTGTAGTTCTAAGCTACTCTTTGCTATAAGCAAAGCATTCCATGGTTCCATGCCATGGCATGTGTTAGGTGCAAGGCAGTGGAAACACAGGGCTGTGCTGAAAAGAGGATTCCTGCAGGTAGAATGGAGCACTCCCAACCTCCCAGGTTTGCAACTCAGTGAAGTTGCAGTCCTTACGCTGACACTTTGATATGCTGAGATGTTCAAGTCAGTGTGTGGTGGTGGGAGACATCTCCTCTGGTATAACTCGGAGCAGGCTAGGCCCCAGGGTTAGTGGTTGAACCACAAATCTCTTCATTGAGCCCCTGGACCACTCTGAGCAGTGCAAGGATGTGTGGGGAGATGCCTGCAAGGCACAAGCAGGGGAGCAGCTTGGTTGCCTGTAGCAGCTTGGGGTTTAGATGGTGGATGCTGTTAGCTATTTCCCAATAAGCATCTCCTGTAGAAAAGCCACTTGGGTCCAAGTATTCAGGCAAAGCAGTCAAGCCCTCACACCACACTTGCCATGGCTTGCCCAGCAAAGAGAGGCAGAAGGGCCTTTTGTATGATAAATTCCAGTGAAGGTTTATTCCAGCAAGCCAAAGGGAAATCAGGGACAAAACCTCAAACCATGTGCTGTGCACAGGGTTAAGTAGGGGTCAGTGGCCAGTGATCTGAGGGCACAAGGGCAGGGCAAAGGGCATTGACCCACTGGGAAGACAGGGCCAGCCAGCAGGGATACCACAACCAATGAGGAAACAGGGAAAGGAGAATTTGGGACATATGGGGAAAGGAACTGGGGTGGATGCAAGGCTCCATGGGGGAAGTCTCCTCTTTCAGCCTAGATGGGGACTCTGTGCTGTATTCTTCCAAGGCAAGGCCCTGGGGATTTCCCTGAAGGGTTCAAAGGATTCCACAGTTGCCCTATATGTGAGTGAGGGTGCAAACCCCACCCAGAGAGAGGGGTGATCTCCTCTGGCCACAGGGGCAGATGCTTTTGGGGAAATCACATCTCCTCAACCAAGTGTGATTGCAGTGTGGAATAAATATGCAAGAATGACAAAAAACCCTGAGAACTATCTGTAAATTCCAAAGACAGTGCAATTTTTCTTCATTGTCAGTCTGCTGTCTGTGGTTCCAGGGTGCTAACAGATGAATGCAAGAGAATTACTGCTGTTTGGAAGCATGAGGTTTTAAATGACTTGGAGAAAACTTGAGCAACTTTTTCTTCTTGAGGAAAATGGGTTATGTTGTAACCAGGAAAGGCAGACCTGATGACATCTGTGCAGTAGAGAATTACTAATTTTATATAAACTTGGTGCTGTTCGTCTGAGCAGATACTCACAGGATGAGGTCCCTGGGTCAGATGCATCTTTATAGTGACCAGTAAGACACACCACAAAATTCATATGTTAAAGCTGCTATTGTTGTTTACCATGCAGCTGCATGTGATTTCCCAGGACCACTTGTCCAGATCTATGGGCATATAGAAACTTGAACATTGGTAAAATTAATAAACCAGCCTTTTACCATGTGCAGCTGAATTCCTCTTAGCTTTACTCATTCCAAAAGAGAACAGATTTAAAAGAAAGGGAAAAACAGTCTTGGTGGGCCACTGAGCTTCTCTGACCTTTCAGTATCACTTCAACAACAAAGTTAAAACTAACCAGAAAGAAATATCTGTGATTGTGTGGCTATGTGTCTGTGTGGCTCTGTGTAACATAATTCCATTTGCGTTTTGATATTTTAATTATTTATTTCATGATTTTGTGCCTATTATAAGTATTAGTTGAAGGAATTATCCTTTAAATCAGTTTCATAATGAAGGTAGTTGTTTCGAGAAGGGGGAACAAAAGGCTGGTATTTTAGTATTTATACCTTTTCCAGTATTTTCAATTGTGAGCTTGTAAAATAAAAATATTAAACTCTTTGTGATTGGAAATAGCATGCTTCTCTTGAAGAAAATCCACTAACAAATGTAAATGTACTAATTTAAAGTTAGTCACCATGGAGTACTAAATTTCTGGGCTTTTTTCTTTTATATATATATTATTTATATAGTTTCACTGAATAGTTTTCTTTGCCATGTGCATCCCAGTTGTGAACTCGTGGGGGCAGGCAAGCTCCATGGATTTGAATGTAATTGGGCTGAATAGTTTATTTCTTAACAGAAGAATTATTTTCTGACTCCTTCACTGGGAGATGGATGGACCTTGCATGTCTTTCTCTGAATATTATGTACCACATGTCTCAGAATTTGCACACACAAAAAAAAGGAGAACCATCCCCCACAAAACTGGTCAGATATAATGACATCTCAATGCTTTTGTTGTGTTGGCTTTGTCTGTTTCACAAGACTTGGCTTAGATAGATGATTCTCGACAAACCCTTGCTCAGTATTAAATGATGTTAGTTGTATGAAACTGTGTAAATTCAATTTAATGTTAATTACAGCAAATATTTTATTTAGGTTTATGAAGTTTTTCAGTGTATGCATGCATGCAAACATATGTGTGTTACTTACATGTGCATGTTGCTTTTTTCCTCCTTGTCTCATTCCTCATGGGGTTTTTTGCATGCTGTAATATTTAAAGGATGGTAAATAGCAAAGCACACAAAATATTTTGATTTTCTTCAGTTACAAAGAGTTACAAACATTCTTTTTCAACATGAGATTTCATTAACTGAGGCCTGAGAATAAATTCAAAGAAAAGGGTAGAAAGGCACCTTATTTTTAAATAACCCATTTGTTTCCCCAAATTAAAAACACCTTCATATCTGAATTCTGAATATTTTGGTAGTTAAATGTAGTCCACTTGTTACACAGCCCCCGCATAAAAATTTAGAATAGTAGAGATATGTCTTCTTTTAAAAATTCCTTATATTTAAAAAAAAATCTCCCTACATTTTGGTTCAGCTGCATGCTCTTTGTGATATTAGTCTGGAGGAGAATGAAGGCAGAACAGAACAGTACCCAGACACGCAACACATATCAGCATTTTGCAGAGCCCAACTCTAGTCAGAAGAGCTTCACATTCCTGGAGAGGGAGGCAAACTGAAATGGAACTGTAGTTCAAGGGAAGTTAAATTCTCTAGTGAATTGATCCAGTGGGTTTTTAATCTTTGTGGTTTATTTTGGGGATTTTTTTTTTTTGTTATATATATATTTTTTTATTACATGGCTATTGAGTGTCACCATCATACTTTCTGAAAAACCCAGGATTTCTTCTCCTGGGAAGCTGAGAAGTCTCAGAGAAAAATGAAAACAATAATTATCTGATTGCTTCTCCTGTGTTTTGCTGCTTTGGGATGTGGTTGGAGATTGTTTATCCAACATGAACATTGTTTTTACTTAATGACCAATCACAGGACTCTGGAGAGTCATGGGTTTTTCATTAGTATCTTGCTAAGCCTTCTGTAAGTATCCTTTCTCTATTGTCTAGTATAGTTTTAGTATAGTATTCTTTAAAATATAATACAATATAATATAATAAATATAATATAATATAATATATTATAAATTAGCCTTCTATGAACATGGAGTCATATTCATCATTCCTCCCCACAGTGGGGGACCCTGAAAATAGCACAATTGAGGACAGATGAGGGTATTCTACAGGATGGGCATAGGTTATTGCTGGTTTAAGTCAGAATATGGACTCAAAGGTTTTAGGAGAGATTGGTCTTGTATTCCAAACCTGTCCCTGACACCTACAGAGCCTGGCTGCTTTCCTCCAGCAGGGGAAATATTTGACTGTAGAGCTGGTAATTTCATACTTGGGAATGTCCATCCAAAGGTAGCTAAAATATCACATATGTTGACAGCTCCTTTGCTGTAGATTAGTTTTCATCTTATCCTCTGCAATTATTAGAAGCTTGACCTGGTCACAAGTAATAGAAGTGTCAGTGGGTGAACCAGAGAGCTCCTAAATGGTAGCTGGCTTTGTCACCCAGTTCTGCAGGTCCGTATGCCCGGCTGCAAATGCCATTCCAGTTCTGTTTTCCAGAGCTCTGGGACAGAAATTTCCATTTTAAATTTGGACAGCTGTTGTATCTGGCTGACAAGCAGCCAGTAGATTCACAGGGATGATTCATTTTGAACTGGGATTTTCTCAGACGTAGGACTGACTTCTCTCCACTGTATTTGAACTCAACACAGCCTGGGCCTTTCCTTTTGCACATGACAGAGGTTTGAACCAGCTTGTTTGAAAAGGAAAATCACAAAACCTTTCTACAGAAATACCTAAAGGGAGAGCAGGACCTATCCCAGCTTGCCTTGTGATGCTTGGCATTGATTTTAGGTTTCTTTCCAATCTCACTGTTCTCAAAGCAGCATGGATTGTAGAGATGCAGGGATGTCCCCAGCCACCATGCCATTGGTGGTCATGAAATTCCAAAGGAACTATAATTCACTGCTCAAACTGAGTGGCAATCTTCTTGTTCTGTGATTGTGCCTACCATAGTACACAAGCATCATATCTTTTACTGGAGATGATAGTTGCTGCAGCAGGAAGGAATTCAGAATTTCACTGTTCAGTGATGACATAGGAAAGAGACCACTGCAGCAATAAACTGGCTGCTTCATGTGTGGCCTCCCTCTAGATGTGCATCCTCAGGAAATAATCTTCCTCTAATGATTATTTTTACTTGACTGACTTTGATTTTACTTTATTGCTTATAATTTAAGTATTTTTTCTTTAAAAGGGAATATAACTGAAAGTTGTTTTGCACCTTAAATTTCAGAAGCAAATGTTATGTAAAAGTTTAGATAAAACTGCCCAGAGTGTAACTAAAACAATCAAATATATGCTCTCGTGGTAGTCTAAGGCTTAGAAAATTCCAATTCAAGCAGCCCAAGATTTGGCACAATTTGGTTTTGAACTTTTCATTTTCCTTAATAAAAAGGTATAGAGATTCTTATTTTTTCCTTATTGATAGGCAATGTAACTCATTTGTTTGGGGCTTATGCTAAAATATATATGTACACTCATTAACTTTTTTGAATCTCTTCCTTAAGTTTTCTAAAAAATGTTTGTTGAAGAGCTCTGAATTTCTCCTGAATTATGGAGCTTAAATAATTATTTAAGCTTATGCTTAAATCGTGAGTGGATGTGACAGTCTACCTTACCTAACAGGCATTAAAATTTCCCAAACTCAAAAAAAGCTTTTCATGACAAAATTTGACTTAGGAACACTAGGTCTAACTTATTGACATATATAATAGGAGTCACAGAGATAAAATTGCTGAGGTAGATTTTGGGTCTTGTGGGTATGACTTCTGTCTAGTCACAAACATTTAATCCGTCTACATTTGCAGTATTCAAGTGTAGATGGATTAATTTCTTTGGCTTGCTGTTCCCGCTAGCACTGTTCACGCTGTTTTCTCACATAACTCTCTTCTTGCTAGCTTGATATTTCTCCTGCTGGGCAGGATGAGAATTCATGCCTTAGTTTCTATCTGTATAGAGATGGAAAACTGCTTTAATGACATTGGTAAAATTAAAGCAATCATCTCCCAGTACATTCCAAAGTCATAAAAAAGCCCATATTTATAACAGTAGTTCTTTTGAGGTTGGGGGTACTGTGTGCCAGCTCTTCCCAGTGTACTTCATGAGTGTTGTGGTTCAAAAAATACAAAAGTGGCTTGGGGGCCAGGACGTGGGTAGTATATTCCATTGTGATTTTGTAAGAGCTGGAGCTTTCTGAAAAGCTGTAGCTCTTGGTTGCTCTCCAGCAGCCCTGGCTGGAGGGACACCTGCTTCACACTCCTGCAGCTGAGCCTCTAGAAGGTCTCATGGGAAGGGCCCCTAATTCCCTGCAGTGAAAGCCATCTGGATTAGCTTACATCTCATCCAGCAGCCGTTTAATCTAAAGTGGATTGACTTTGCCCAAAAAGTCAGGGTAGACAGGAAACCTGGCAGGGTCTGGCTGTAAAATGACCTTGTAATCTCGGTAAATAAACTCGTATGGCTTTTAGTTTTTTGACCCGTCCCAACTATATCTGCAACTGGATGTTTGACTGCTTATTCCATTTTTCTGTAAACTTAGTGGATGTGGTGAGATATCTGAAAGTAATTTTCCATGCTGAAAAAATTTAATTGAAATGACCCATTGATTCATTCTCTATATCCCTGAAAGAGTACATGACGTGTTACTACTTGATAACTACATTTGCCCAGTAAACATTACTTCAGTTGTAAGAAGTTGATAATCTGTGAAAGTGCTAAATATGCAGCTAACTTTAAAATCTGTCCTTAGTAACTGAAATAAAACCTAAAAGGTGCCTCACAGTTTTTATGCATCGGACAAAATGTGATCATCTGAGTTAAAGCAGTCATTTTCGATTCTTTTAGGCTTTCAAATTATTGGCAGACTGTAGGGTTTAAGATTTTGGAATCAGAACCATTAGCTCCACATAATATAGGCATGTGTAAAATACAAAGAATTATGCAAAAGCTTTTTGTCATGCTTTATAATGTATAATTTATTCATGATTGAAATATGTAGTGCTTTTGACATGCCTGTTATGGTCTATTTAGTGATTTTTAGGTGATTAATTGCACCTCCTTATCATTCAGATTTTTACAAGTTTTACCACTATAGCATCTTTACACAACTGGGACAGATTTCTGGTGGTGACATACATTGAACTCTATTGTTGTTTACATTAGTTTACATATTAGCTCATTATGAGTTAAGGATATACAGTAGTCAAATTACTGCTTTTTTATCTTTTGTAGGGCAAATGATGTGCAGATTGTACTTAAAATTTCTTTGCTATTGAAAGGGTTGGATTTATATTGGTGAGGTCAAACTTGATCCAGGAGGTCTGTTGATTAACACATTACCTAGATAGGAACATGTTTCATTCTTGGAGGATAACATTTGTAGTCTACTAATATGTATCCCAAAGCTGTCACACCAATAACAACAAAAAAAGAAAAACAAACCTCAAAATTTCTACCTGCTAGTAGAAATGGACTAATATTTGCCAAAACACAAAGCTAAAAAGATCTAGAAATGAGTTTAAGGAAAAATCACCATCACTGTATGCAGATATAATTTTCAATTCTTCATGAATATTATATCCAGTAGAAATATATTGGAGTTCTTTATATGTGGTGGAATAATGGGAATCTGATTTAAATGACTTGCACTGAAAGTATCTTAAATTATTTTCTTCATATTCTTTCAAATATATAGCAGTTAATGAGCTTTGGATACTCCTTACTTGCATTAGGGTGTGGGGTTTTTATGGTTTTGCTTGTAGGTTTGTTTTTTTAAATTCAAGAATCCTTCCGATAACTTTCATTCTAGTGCTGAGCTCTGCTGTAAATTAAAAAAAATAGGCTTTGGAAGAAAAAAAAAATCACATTTGCATATTTAAGTAGTTATCAAGAGAAAAAGAAATCTACTAGTTCTTGCTTCCATTGATTATACCGAGGCTGAAAATTCCCAAGTCACTGTTATATCTCATTAAGTGCGATGATGGAAGTGGTGTGCAACATCATAATCTCTTTGAATACAGTGCTGTTAAATAAAAAGACAAAATATTTCCTCATTAAGAATTTTAGCTGACTACCTCTTCACAAATGTTGTTTTAATATAGTATTTTTCCTTATTTGTAAGTCTCGTGTAAATGAACAGATGGGAACATTTTGCCTGTAAAACTTAAGGATTATTTAGGGAAGGGGTAAATGGTGAGTGTCTGTGCTCGTTGATACTTTTAGCATAGGTTTGTCAATTTATAATTCACCTTAAATCTCACTTTAAAAGTTCCCACTCTTCTTGTCCTGAGTTCTGAGGAACAAACATCCACATATTTACTACTACGATTTCCCAGTTTGATCTGGGGAAGGTTTTGCAGAGGTGCTGTAGAATCAGGTAGGTAATTGCTTTCCTTCCCAGCCCACAGAACGGTGAGTTAGATTTAAAAGGATGAAGAAAATGAGTAAGCGAGTAATTGAAGATGGAAGAGAGAAATTGCTGTCCCCGGTGTTACCTTGGTAGACAGATTGTTCCTTTTACTGTTAAAAAAAAAAAAAAAAAAAAGAAATATGACCAGTTTTGAGAGGGTTCATTTTAGAAAGACACCATTAAAATTGGATTCTTGTGACATTTAGAAGTTGTTCTATCATCTGTTCTTTTACAGTCCTGACTCTTCCCTGAAAACTTCTGATGTATTTCTGTTATGCCCCTTACTGAAGTGAGGCATGCAGAATAGGGATTCACCTGAGCTGCTTTGGGATTAGGAAAACTATTACTGGGTGTGGCACCTACCCCGTACTGCTTTCAGGACAGACTAGCATGATTTGGCAACTGATTTACATGGTTGCTGTGCACAGCACTGGCGCAAAATCTGTGATAAACTGTCGATACCTGTCAAGACAGAAATAAATTTGTATGTTAATCACCTAGAAATGCAGGGAAATAAATAGTTCCTGTGCTTCAGCGTGTTCATGTGGAAAATACTGTTGTGAGGTATAACGTAAGGAGTAAATGGTCCTTATTCCATTAGCAGTTACAGACAGTACACCCTTGCTGTGAACAGGCACCTCGGTGTGAGGACATGTACCTAGCAGTGAAATCCATACATCCCTCAGAGATTGTTGCCAGGAGTAAGACAGTGAAGCCATTCAGGGTACAGAAGAAAGCTTTACACAGCCAGAACTGCATTAGAATGCTAGGTTGTCTGTAATTACTGCACTGGGATTTAGCCAGAATAGCTATCATATTGTGAAACATGCCATGTGATATTTTTCTATTTTTTTTTAATAGCATAAGCAGATGTGATTTGGAGTTTTCATCTTATCAAAAGCAATGAACTTTTGTTCCCATAGTATCCTATTGAGTTGGCTAAGAAATTGAATGTTCTGGTATGTTAACATGTGTGGCATAAGAGCATAAGCTGTTAAATACCACATAGATGCTGAAGCTGAAAAATGCAAAGATATTACTCAGCCTAGTGGAAAAAAACCTAAAAATTATCTGAAAAATTGGAAGTAACAAATCTGTTTCATTTGTATTTCTTACTCCTAGTTTTTCGAAAAGCAAAAAATACCATAGATTTTGTACTAAATGGATGCAATAAATATGCCTGAAGTGCTGTGTTTCATATATTTAATAAATTATATTGTAGGTGGGGTGTTTGCCTACTTCTGAATTATTCACTACAGCATTTCAGATAATGTAGCTTTGTATCTCATTTCTAAACCCACTCTCAATAACTTAATATTTCAACCACAAATATTCATCATGTTAAGAAAAGGATGATTTTAGGGGGAGGGAGAAAGAAGGAAGGGAACAAAGTGTCTGACATTCCTTTTGAATTTCAAGAATAATTGAAGGTAATGTATTGTCTCACACATGCCAGAACTGTCTTGTGGATCCTCAGCTATTATCTGCTTCTGTATTTCTAGTTATTTAAATCAACAGAGCTGAAGATCAAACCCTAGTTATACTGGGATCCTGTGAGACAGAAACTTTTGAAAAACAGAAACAAATTGAAAATAGCTGAAAATAGCTGGGCTTATAGGCTTGACTTGGAGATAAAATAAAAGTGATGGAGAGATTGTTTTTCTGATTGAGCATAGAACTAGTAGTGATGGTAAGAGACAAAATGAGTCATCCTTACTAAATGTCATAAGATTCCTCGTGTCCTTTCTGTTTGTTTGTTGATTTAGAATGGGATGAAGCAAAAAACTATTCAAGCAACTGTAGGTCAGGCTTTTTATTTGTGTCCTGCATTTATTTTACCATTGTAAATGCCAGTGAAATTAGTAGTAGTATTTTAATAGCTGGAGAAATGTAGCTGGGTCTTGACATTCTATGTGTTTTTCAGGTATTTATCCAAGTGTACCCTGCCTGTGCTATAGCATGGGAGAGAAGAGTGCATGTTCAGCCCTCTGCTGTAGTTCTACTTCCATAAGTTTTTGTAAAACTGGTGCTGTAGGGCTCTCTGCTGACTGGTGTTCCTGTGGTTCCCAGTAGCTTTCCCAAGGAAATGGACCTTATGGACCTCATGACACAGTAAAGTGCCAAGAGGTGTTCCTAAGGACTTGTACTTTGTGGCCAAATTGGAGGTAGTTTCAAATGCAGAGAAGGATCTGTAAGATATTCATGCTGGTTTGGGGAGGCCATTTGGGTGTCTGTGAGACTCAGCCTCTCTTAAAATGCCCTTTTTGAAACGCTTGAAAATTGTAGTAGGGGAAGTTTTCTCTTCCCAGAAACTGAAGTCTGTGGGGCTTATGATGTGAAGCAGCTTAGTACTGATTTTAAATGTTCTGAATGATAAATGCATCAATGTGGAAAATGAAAGGTTGTGTTGGGTAAATAGTCATGAAAGGCTATTGTCTGTCATTCAGATGAGCAGACGAAAGTGAAAAAAAAATATTTAAAGGGGAGTTTTTGAAACTTACAACTCAGTAAAACATTGTTTTCCCTTCCTAAACTACAAGTACCCTTCTTAAATACTTATTACATAGATCTTTCTGTATAAAATCCAGGGTTCCAGGCATCCTCTTGATTTCCTAATTAGCCTGTGATTGTTTTGCTTTTATAGCAATAGCCCTAATCTGGAAATGTACAACCAACAGGTTCTGCATGCCATCTTCAGAATAATATATTTCTCTACTTTTGAAGTTGCAGCCGGCACCTTAATGTATAAATTTTGCTTTCTACTATTTTTAATCTTTTATGTGACTGTGAATTATTGACTGGCTAAAACCGACATATAGTACGTCTGAAGCTAAAATGGGCAAAAAAGTGGAATCACTCGCTTCTACCACCTTATGGCCTGACAGACTCAACAGAAGGAAAAGTAGTAAAACCCATGCTTTTATCAGTGAAGGGGGTGGATCAGACCCTGAGCACACTGCAGAAACGGAGTAATGGTAGAAACCTGTGCTGAGCTTTGCCAGATTTCTGGTAGTAAATGCACTTTTAAAGTGCCTGTCAGCTGGGTCTCACAGAATAGAAATGCCATTGCAAAGGAGTTAGGGGTATCTTCCTATGTCAGAATGATGAGTAGAGAAGGAGAGATTGCAAAGGTGATAAAAAGAGCTTAGCAGAAGGGAGGCATTTTTTGATAGGGACATATTATTGGGACTTCTGAGCAGCTTCTTTGGTGTAGCCAGGCAAATTTTCATGTTTAAACCATGAACTAAATGGAGCTTATTCAAATGTACATTTCTTTTCATCCAATCAAAAAATCAGCTGAGTTAGTAAATATTTTGGGCACCTGTAGTTTTCCATGTAGTGTGTGAAACTGAACATCTGCAATATGTATGTGCATGTGGAAACTAATGAGTTCTAGTTATATATGGTATGTTTATTCATTAGTTCCATAGATGAAACTAATAGGTTCAGAATGTAAAAAAAAATGTACCTGAATTCCACAAGATGAATCTGTTTATTTTCATATAAAATTTTTCTGAGTCCTTTTGTGATCAGGGGTCCACAAGATCCAATAGACTTAATACAGCTATTTGGTCTGGTAGGGTTTTTTTCTCTTTTTTGTGGTTTATTTGAAATAGTTCCATAACAGTTGTATAAATAGGTGTTTTGGTGTTTGTTGGCTCAATTATCTGTATTTTCATGCACTTTTAGTCTGTAGTACCACCAAGGAGTCTATCTCCATGAACAACATGGGTGTCTCTGCTTCTAAAGGATTCAGCCTTTGGGAAACTCCATTTCACAGCTGCAGAAGTGAATTACTGACATGCCAACCTCATAGTGGCTGCATTTAATTGTAGAGTTTTTCCAGGCATGGACAATTTCCTTATTAAGAGTTTTCTGCTCAGCAAAAAGAGCTCTGTTGCTGAACATTTTTTGACACAGCACGCTAACACGGTGCTCACCACACTGGGGAACTGATAGCTTTTTTAAAGGTGCTCATTGAGTGATCTTGCTCTTTTTTTTCAGAATCATGTAAACCCCGCAATGGATTTCACGCAGACCCCTCCTGGAATGCTGGCCCTTGACAACATGCTGTACTTCGCCAAACATCACCAGGATGCTTATATTCGGGTAAGGCTTCCTCTTGTCATGGAGATCTTTGCAGTTCCCTGTTCACAGTAATTATGTCCTGTTTGCAGTTGATTTTGGAGGGGAGGTTCAAAATCCTGGTATCATTAACAGCAAACTCTAGGAAGACAAACCACATGACACTAAAACATTACGTAAGTCTGTAAAAGGTCTGGGAGAAAGCTGTGTCTGTCATGGCTGAGTCAAATATTCTATTCTATTCTATTGCTGAGTCAAATATTCAGATACTACTTTTTGCAAGTACTCCTTTTTGCTTAGGCCTGCAAAGAGAAGAGAAATGAGCCTGTGCTTTTGTCAGATGCACAATGGATGACCATAAACTCAGGAAGGAGTAATTATGCAGAAATCTCTGACCTGCTCCAAGTCTACCAAAAACTGAAAGTATTTTTTTGTGGAAAGGAGGATTTGAAGATCAAATCCTTTGAGAGGTGACCGAGTTGGCAGGATACTGAGAGTGAAGATGCTTCCACTAAAACTACTGCTGTAGGAGAGGTCATGCGTGGAGTAAAATATGTACAAAGCGTTATAATTTACTTGTGTAACCCATTCCTGCCCCCTGCCCACTCCACTTCCTACATTATTTCAAGGTTATTTCAGAGGTAATTAGAGGAGGTTATGTGTTGCATCCCTACAAGAAGAGGCATACAGCTGAATAATACCTGTCTCTGAAGAGAGTAACTTTTCTTGAACTTTATTGATATCAAGTGCTTGCCAAGCATAAACCAAGCAAGCACATATAGGGAGGGAGGATAGTCACGAAAGTCAGTGTCTGGAGTTCATAGAGATGATTTAATTCCCCAAGAAAAATGCTTATGCAAACCTGCTTAAAGAAGATCGTGTATAGCAAGAAAACAGCAGAAACACCAATCATTTCCGCTAAAAGTCAAGAATTATCTTTTAATATATGTCATCATCTGTTTTCTGTTTGAAGTAAATTGGTGCCAAAGCTCTAATAGGTTTGCAAAGGGCCTGTTGATATGTATGGTTATAATACCATATGATGGGATTGTGGGATCTGCTCTTTAAATGGATATTTCTCCTTTGTCTGAATCTAACACTAACTCTTTAAAAAGACACTGTGGTAGTATGCAATACTATTTATTAATCCCTATAAATCCCTGAAATCAAGGACTATCTCGGGTAATGAATAAAGAGCATGTTTTCTGGAGAAACTATGCTGAATGGCGTTTTTGTTTATAAAAAGAAGATTGCTTACTGTTTCTCATTAAAATTCGATAAGATCTGGACTGTGCAACTTCATGCATATGAAAATTCTGTTTAGAGAGTTAGAGGTAGCCAGTGCTTCCAAATAGGTCTGACATGTTTTAAAGAAGTCTGAAATATTTGAAAGAGGACAAAAATTCTGTTGAAATAGAGCTTTCTCAAGTTGACATCTCTCAAGTTTTTCTTATTTTTTCATGTTCATGTTGCAAATGCTGTCTTAAAAATTGGATTCAGTGAAGCATGTAATTAGCCACTTTTTGGAAAGGATTTTGCTGCCGGCTCAGCCCTGTTTCTATAATGCAGTATTTTGCTGCTGCATTACTGAGAATTTTTGTTGTTTTGAGCTGCCTGTTTTTATTCCTGCATGGTTCCTGTTAGGAGAGTGCCTGACTGCCTCATGTATTTCCCTCCCGAGAAAGAGTACACATCCACTAGAAGTGCCTTGCAGAGGCACTCTCAGATTCAATTGCTTGCCTAAAGCTGCTTTGGGGACTGTAAATGTGCTTTGGGAGTATGTTAGTCTATCCACCACTCTGAGGAGTTCTACTTAGTGTTTATACAGCATTGCTGGCACAGTAGGAAACCCTCTGAGATGATGGTGTTGTGCAACTCCTACAGCGTTGATAGTTTGATTGCAAAAGACGCCTACTTTCTCTCTCTTCATCTCCTCGACTTGCTACCTGCTGTACAGTAGTTTCCTGTGGGCCCTAACATGCCTGTTCCTTTTTCTCTTCCCTTATTTCACATCTAACATTACCTTTCCTTCATGGCCTTTGGCTCCCAAACCTCCCATAACACCAATTTGCTCTACTTGTACAGCCTGTTGACCTTGCTTATTTTTTCAGATGTATTTCTACTCCTGTACCCTAATAAAATTCCTCCTGTGGTCAAGCTGAAGTTTCCACAAGAAATTGTTAGCTATACAGTCAGCTATTCACTTGCATCCTGAAAAACTTGTTTGACAGGAACTCCTCTCTTTTCATTGCTGACACTAGGAAATAGTTTGGTTCCTAGGAGGAGAGATCATTTTCAACTTGTCTCTTTGCAGTTCAATTGATTCCTGTGCCATGGGTTAATTTCTAAGCCCCAGATACTATCTCTGCTATGCAGTAATTAGAAATTGAGGCTGCAAATCAGAGCTGGTTTGAAACAAACTGGGAATATCTGAAGTTTTCCCTGATAGAATGTGATGTATTAAGCAGAGACACTATCAGGAAGTCATAATGGTTTCAGTGAGCGTATTGGCAGTGCTGCATTTTAATGGGCAGCACAATTCCCTCCAGTCTGACCTGTGACTCTTAGGATGCCCCTGCTCCATGACCCTTAGTTCTTGTAGTAATGAAAATAATGGATAAGCAGAAGTTGGAAGAGAATACAGTCAATAAGTAATCTGTTCCCTTTTCAGTCCTTGTTCTGCCTCTCATAAGAGATTCTGCTTAGGAGTAATTTGCATAATAAATAGATTAGTTAGGTAGGAAGGATGTCTGAAACTGAAGTGCCCTCTTGGAGGCTGGCAGTGGGGCTTCCAAGGCCAGTAGAAAACTAACATACTTTAGCACACTAAAGTAGGAAGAGTAAATACAATTGCAATTTGTTAAAGAACATGGGTATGAAGGCACTGCAGCAGATGGGTAACTGTGTCTTGAAAGCAAAAGGCATTTGAGGGGGAAAATATGGGTGTCACACAGTGAAGGAGGAAACAAAAATAACCACACTTTTCCCCTTCTTTTATTCTTTTTTAACTACTTCCCCACAATCCACTTCTTTCATTCACCTTTTCCCCGTTGTATACTTTGTCCTGATATTGCGGTAATATGTTTTCTTTACTTGCTGTCTTCTTACAGATAAACACAGTGTTTATACCAACTTTGAGTTAACAGATTTTGAACCTCAGGGTTTTGTTTGCCATACAAGATGACTGGAGCCTCCAGTAGAAAGATTGTTTAGTGAATGGGAAAAAACCAAATATGTTCTCTTTGACTGTGTGGTGTCATTAGCTATCATTTGTTTTTTTTAAAAAGTGTCCTATTGAATTGGTTTCCTGTTGAGTTATCTTTTCTTTCTATTTAATTAATTGTCTGGTGCTATCAGTGACTGATATGCACTGGATATTTTTCATGTTGCACTTAAATAATCAATCACTATAGAGGTTTGGCTTTTAAAAGGTGATGACATAGTATATGGAATGCATTGATGGAAGTAATGTTGAATTTCTGCAAGAAATTTTAAAATTTTCCACAGGAAATAATTGGCAGCTTCCCAAGATCCATAATTATAGGACGGCTAGAGTGTATAATTAAATTTACCAGAGAAGAAAATGATTGGAATAAAGCTTTCTGACAGATAATTTTTTTGTTCTTTTGTAGCAGACAAGTCATGTGTTCCCCTACTTTCAATTTATTCCTTTCCAAAACTACTTCAGCTTCACATTCTACTAATTTTAAAAATAAAATTATAAGTTACCATTCAAGGCAGACTTTATTCAATACAGACATATTGAAATTTTTCTTACTGGTAACTTGTAGCAGTGTGCCTTTTAATTTTTCTGAGTTTAAAGAGTCTGTGGAAAAAACCTTTCTCATTCTAATGAATTTGATGACTGACAAATTGGCGGCTTGTCTGTATTTTTCTTCTGTGTTTCTGACCCACTATATTCTAGCAGGACTCACTGCTGCTTTGGGGTCAGATTCTGCCTTGAGAGGACACATACTGTGTCTCATAATTTTGTTTCAGCACAAGGGATTGATGCTTCAGGCAGAAAATACAAATAAAATTAGCAGCTTGGGTCTGAACATTGGCTGGTCACCTATTTTGGGTTCTGTCCAGGTGGCTGCCCAAGTTTATGTCCAGTTCTTTGCCCTTTATTAGATTAGTAGGCTCTTCATCTGTAGGAAAAATATCTTTTTACTCTAGCCCAAAATTCAAGTTTCATCTGCAGAAGAAAAAGTTTTTAACTTTTCCTACTGATTTTATCTATTTTGTTCAAATATTTGTTTGATATTGCAAGTAAGATCTTCCATATAAAAGATTATTGCTGGGGTTGGGAAGGCAGTGTTGAAATCCATACTGAAAATTGGATCCATTTTATAATGGATCCAACACTTATAAATTTTTGTGAGTGATGTGTAAGATACTTAGTGGTATGCTCTTTAGATTTTCTGTTCTTGCATTTAAAATAAATTTTAAAAGTTATTACAGTGTTCTAAGTAAAAAAGCCCAACACATGGACTTTGGTTGCACCAATAATTACTTTGATTACCTGGAAATTAGAAGCTGACTTAGTTTATGGTCAGTACTAGAAAATCCCCCTTCCCCTGAGTTTGCTGAGCTGGTAATTTGGTTACTCACACAGTTGTAATGCAGGGACACTTCTTCCCAGCAGCTACATTTGGGGAGGCTGAGGAGGGAGCTCTTTTGCATTTGAAGCTTTCAGAAATCAGAGAGGAGGAGCAGGTGCTGTTTGCAAGTGCCAGTGATGCAGGCAGGAAGATTGCTGGCATCCTGTAGGGACCTTTCAGAACCCAAATGGGTTGAGTCACAGTCAGACTGTCTGCCGTATACTTTCTAGCCCATGCAGTTGTTGTATAGGAGGCTGCCTACACATCCTTCCGTCAATTCACAAAGTCTCCTCGTGCCTACTCACTCTCTCCTGAGCAGATATGAGGAGTCCAACATATAACTTCAGCATTTTCTGAAATAAAATTGAGCTTGATTTCTGCCATGCTTTCCTCCCCTCCCAGAAATGGTAGGAAAAGATATAACCTTTTTTTTTTTGTAGAAGATAGAGAGAAAAATGAGGTTTTTAACATGAGTCTTCCTGGTGAGTCTTGTGTATGAATGCAAAGAGACCTAATTGCCTAAGCCAGGTTCCCAGATTATTAATGTGTTCTTGTCTTTTCTCAGCCAAGCTTTCCATTCCACTCACATATCAAAGTGTCTTTGTTTCTTCCCAAACATCACATAATGTTTCTCCTTTGCATGACAACCCTGAGGGCCTCTATCACTGAGGGGGATTGAGATGGGTCCCTCTGCAGTTAAAGATGCAAAATCCTGGAGTGGCTGATTGCAGCATAGACACAACATTAGCACTGAGGAAGGGAATTGTACAGGAGTCGTGGCACTCTCTGCACAGCCCTGTGTGGAATGTGCAATGGGATACATATGGCATGAGTTCAGATCACTTTCCACCATTCATAGCACTCCTAAACGTTCCCAGGTTTATGGCAGCTGTTGTCTAAATTACATTCTGATCCAAAGGGCCCAGAAATTGTTGCAAGCCTAGAAACTGTCCTCAAAAGGTTTTGAATCACACCAAGGTTGCAGCAGTAGCATACAAAGATTGGGCTAGTTTTTGTGCAGCCACAGTCCCTCCACCTGCAAAGCTGAGATGCCTATGTGTGAGGAAAGAAAACTAGCTTTTGACTGTCATGGGTTTTTCCATTTACTCCATGTCCAGAGCATTTGTGATGTAACTCTGGCTGCCAGGCTCATTGATGTACTATAAAGGTTGATGTTTTTCTCAGATATAGCCATACCACAATAACATTAGGCCACCCATAGGGCATGTTTTACATTATGAAAGAAAGAAAAAATCAAAAACTATGTCTGCTATATTCTGCAGATACTGCAGGTTTCTGCCTTCCGCCTCTGCCGTTAGTGAACCAGGGGAGAATTTCAGGAAGAACATTGCCTTCTTACATTTTTGGGGGGCATTGAGGGAGAGGAACACCTGACTGGTAGCTTCCAAACTGGACCAGTTCAAAGCCCTCTCACATACCTGTGACTTGCAAAGTGAAGAACACATTCTGGCACTGCTTCTGAGGATGGCAGGGCAATGGAGCCTTCTCATCTCGGGCCTTACCACCAGGCTTTATGATTATTTGGTTGGTTCTTCTATAAAGAAAGGAGGAAGATACGAGACAAACCACTGCATATTTATCTTTAGATGGAAAATAAAAATTGCAGTCATGCTTCATAAGCTAAGGTGTTTGTGTGAGAATGAAAATTTATTGCTAGCTGAGCGCCTGCAGAACCATGCATATTTAGCTTGAGATTGTTTGGCACTACATTTGTTTGAAAAGTATAACTCCATCATAATTTTCCAGATAAAAACCAACTTTTGGAAGTGTTAGGCCATCCCATGTCAGTGGCTCCTTTCTTGTTTTTCAATATCTGTAGAAGGTCTCAAGTTTTCTTCCAGATCTTTGTTTAAATTGCAATTCTAGTATCTCCCAGAGGCAGACAGAAATAACTGTTGCTTTATTTTAGCTTTGCCATGACAAATTTCTATAATGACTCAGGAATGTCAAGGAAGATAAGAGAGAGGGTAAGCACTAGAAATTAAAAACACAGTGTCAGAGGGGACAGGGCAGAGTGAAGGATGTTGGAAGAAGACTGATGCTGAAGCTGAAGCAAATGACAAGCTACCTTAGGAAGAAAGCAAAGTTGGTGATGAGGGTGAATGGAAACTGAGTCTGTCTGCAGTAGTCTCTTACCCTTCTCAGGAAGCATATCTTAAAGATTTGCTTCTTATACTTACCTAAAGCACCTAAATGAAGAGGGAATGGTGAAGCCTACCATATGTGATAAGGAGGCTTAGGGAAAAAAAAAAAAAGCAGTGTCAAGAAAAGGAAGAGAATCCCTGCAGTTTCTGGATATTTAAATGCTGCTTGACCTTTCATTTTGGGTCTAAGGAGGTTTTTATGATCTCTACTAAATAGCTCTCTGAACCTCTTCATATTAACCTGCAGCAGACTGCTAAATAGCTTGTTCTCTATCAGACAGGATCATTTTACAAAATTGGTCTGTAGAAATGCTGCTTTTTAATAGTGCAGCTATATTCGTTGAATTGCCTGCTCTGGGACTTATTAGAAGTATTAATGCAGCTACAGTGGATCTTGCCTTTGTTTCAGTTCTGTATTTATTTCCTAATCACAATGCATCTCTATTTCATTGCCAAGCTCTGATTTTGGCTTGGGAATCTGAGAATTACATCTGCAGTTGCCATGGGCAATATGCTTTGAGACAATTTCATCTTTAATGGGAAGGATTAAGGGACTGGCTAAGCCGATATTTCTTCTCAGTGAAGGAGAAATGTTTCTGTCTGGTGGTTTCAACCTCCTGGATTTTGATGAGGAAGCTTTTGAAGATACCTGTCTTCAAAATTTTGCCTTTTGTCAGTCATTAACTCTTAGATATAAGGTATAAGCTTCACTACTGAAGCTGATGCAGACTTTAAAACCCATAGTAGTCAAGTGTGGAAAATCCTTCACGTAGTCCACTGCCTTCTGAGGGTCTATTTTGGGATCCTGAGGTAGTGACAGACTCAATGAATAATTCAATGGAAAATCATAAAGGCACACTGCCATAAATTTAGAAAATCTTTTTGATTTTGAGGTTGGTGTCTTTTAAGGAGTTTTTTTGCTACTGGGAAATTTGCATTATTTCCCTGTGATCTTGGCATGATACTTAAATTTATTTTATTTTAAATATAAAAATAACTTTTAATGTTTTTATTTATTAATTTTGCATATTTATACTTTACATATTTTTTATTATAAGTTTGGGGTTTTTTAAATTAGATTTAAGAACAAATTTTTATTTTATGGCCAGGACACTGGTAGGTATCTTGTTAAACGTCAGACAGTTTTCCTCATCCCATCCATCCAGTCTGTCAAGATTCTTCTTCTTACCCTCCAGTAGATCAGCACTCCCATCCACCTTGGCATCATCTGTGAACTGACTGAAGGGGCACTTCGTCCCCTCACCCAAATCATTGACAGAGGTGTAAAACAGGACTAGGCTCAATACTGATCCCTGGGGTGCACCACTTGTGACTGGACACCAGCTGGACTGAGTTCCATAGATAGATGGAACTGTACAGTAGATAATTTAAAATAATAATAACTGTACAGAACTGTATTCTACTACTAATACTGTCAAATTCTCATGCCTTAACAGGCTACAGACTTGCATTTGTAGAACTGTCAAGAATATGGATAACACTGATTTCCTAAAAATTACACCTCCTTACATTTTTAAAAATCATTTTTCAACCTCTTCCTCTGTCCTCTCTGCTGGTCAATTAATCTCATTCACTTTCTTCTCATGCTATGATTTTCTCACTCAGTTTTTCTTTTTTTCCCTTCCATTTTCTGAGCTGCTATTGTTTTGTTCTTGTTTATTTTTACAAAGAACATCACTAAGATATTTCCTGTCTGCCCTCTCTTGGCAATTTTCTTTTGTTTTTCTATTGAGATTTTTGTCTGGACTTTTTTGCTCTTCCCTAAAGAAAAAAATATACATTGTTGTTGAATACTACACATTATGGTGGATTTTTTTTTCTGCCTCATAGTAATGGGCAGTATTGATTGATCAAAGACACAAGAGGAAGAGAAGAGGATCTGCAGAATTTAATAC
The DNA here is from genome assembly GCA_024362935.1 of Setophaga petechia. Lineage (NCBI taxonomy): Eukaryota > Metazoa > Chordata > Aves > Passeriformes > Parulidae > Setophaga > Setophaga petechia. The sequence continues at coordinate 11,023,179 of JANCRA010000026.1, read as the reverse complement.
TCCTGTACTGTGAGCTTATTTTGGTTTTTAATTGTAGAACGTCTAGTGTATTATAAGCTGCATTTCCATGCTTGACCTACCCAATTCTGTGACTTCACAAGGACTGAAGACAGGAAAAACTGGCAGAAATAGATTTGTAGTATCAGAATAAAGGGAAGCCAAACAGATTTGTAGTATTGCAATAAAGGGCAAACCAGTGTCATGATAGTACTGAAGTAAGATGGGATGTGAGCCAGCAGTGTTCCCACATGGCCAAAAAGGCCAATGAAATCCTGGCTTAGATCAGCAGTACTGTGGCCGGGACAGTGATTATCCCTGTGCACTCAGCACTGGTGAGGCCACACCTTGAATCCTGTGTTCAGTTTTGAGCCCTTCACTGCAAGGAGGACATTGAGGTGCTGGAGTTTGTGAAGACAAGGGCGATGGAGCTGGGGAAGGGTCTGGAGCACAATGAGGAGCAGCTGAGGGAGCTGGGGGTGTTTAACCTGGAGAAAAGGAGGCTCAGGGGAGACCTTATTACTCTCTTCAACTCCCTGAAAGGAGGTTGTAGTGAGGTAGGAGTTGTTCTCTCCCAAGGAAGAAACAGCTGGACAAGAGGAAATGGCCTTAAGTTGTGCTAGTGGAGGTTTAGGTTGGATACCTAAATTCTTCATGGGAAAGGTTGTCAATGACTGGAACAGCCTGCTCTGGGAAGTGGGGAGTGGCTGAGTCCCATCCCTGGTGGTATTTAAAGGACATGTAGATGTAGGCACTTGGAGAATATGGCTTAGTTAGTGCTGGACTCAGCAGTGTTGAGTTAATGGTTGGACTGGATGATCTTAAATATCTTTTCCAACCTAAATGATTCTGCGATTCTGTGGTGCCAGGAATTCTACTGCAATGTCCATGGTCTCTGCTTTTGAATATTTGTTTTCCCCAAGCAAAATTTAACCACTGTGGCTGCTGATTGTGAATGTCTGATGGATCTGCAGCTCACTGTGGATTTTTGATGGGGAGGTGGAGGAAGATAATAGGGTGAAGCACTTAATGAGCATTAATGATAGACCTCCATTTAAAGGAAGGTTGTGTGGGCTTGCAGCTTCCTCACTACTTTCCTTCCAGTGGTAAAATAACTGTTGTGATAAAAACGTGACTCAAGCCAGGAGTATGCTCTATAGATAGAACCAAGTGTTTTTCTGTCTTGAGCTGTGTGTTATATTTCTTTCCCTGGTATTGTTTTCACCACTTTATGAAGGGAACGCGTCCATTCCTTGCTTATTTCTCCTCTGTAACCACAGTGATAAAGGAAATAACATTAAAACCACGTCCTTATCAGCTCTATTTATAGCATTTTACTTTGGAACAGGATATGAGTCGTGAAGTCGTGAAAAGAGTATTACAAATATAATAATGAATGTTGTAAATCTGTTGCCAAGACTAGGAATGATTTCTCTTTGGATATTTATAAGAACCTATTTTTTTCTTTCCCTTTTTACTGTTGCTGTTTCCTGCAGAAGATCCATATCTGTCAAATTTGCCTACAGATATTTAGATGCAGTAAAGGGCCGTCCATCTTACTTCCTTAAAGAAATGTGACATGGCAGCACTGCTTTATTTTGTACAGCAAATGCTAAAAAAACTGATGCTTGTAGAGAGTGTTTCTGAGGATCATTTTAAGACTGCTTTACATATTGATTACTCAGATTGCCATTTAATTTGCTGTATAGCAATACACAGTGCTTTAACTATTTCTCTGGCATTCTTATTGATTGCTGTAATTCTGTCTTACATTATATGCATATATGGTGTCACCATTAAATATTTATGTGGTCATGAAATGTTAATATGTCGGGTTAATGTGAGACTCAACAAAATGCATTTGCCAGAAGCGAGGAGAAATACATCCCCATTCTTCCCTCTCCCTCCCCCTTGCCCTTTCAATTTGCCTCTCCATTGATTTTATTACCAGTGTTTCTCTGCTGTATCTAAATCTGTATCGAAGCAACCCCCTGCTCCAGTATGCAGATTTTATGTTTTATTATGTGAGAGATAAAACAGGGTAATAAAAAGAATGAGGGAAGTGATCTTAGGGAGATATTGAGACACACATCTTTCCATTGTGCTGGTGTTACTCTATCATTGCTTCTGCTTTTGGGTGTAGAACTGTAGCTCTATCCTCCATGAGAGAGAGTGAAGCAGGATGACTCATCCAAAATATAAAGTCATATTCACATGTTTCTTGAACAGCGGCTGCAGCAACGTAAAACAAAAATAGCAGGGGTGTTTCTCTGATTTACTGTTACCCAGAGATGACATGGAGCAACTGCCTGGCCTTTAAACCAAAACTTCTTGAAGGAAAATTCCTCTTGGCAGACTCTGGAACATGACATAGTACTATTGGAAAAGGCCAGTAAAAATTTGTGGTGATAAAGTATATATCATATCCCTAATGACTTTAAGCTTCTGTGGGAAGTGTAAGCAATCAAAGGAAATATCAGCAGCCCTGGAAAACAAACCCGAGAGATCACGTTTTCTCGTAACACAGAGAGCATCCATCCTTTCACATCCCTGGGTGATGGGTTGGGAGCAGCTAGAAGCTGCCTTTGGACTGTAGGACTAAAATAGATGCATTTTGAAGAGACCTTGGCATGCTGTGTGAAGCACATAACTTTCCTACTTTCTGTAGGGTTTTCATTCTTTTCCCATGTGTAACTGCTTCACAGGAAGGAAGGACTAGAAGCAGGTCGCCATCTAAACCTAAACAGTCAAAACCAAGATCTGACAAGTGAGGGAAAGTTTTTTAGTGCCATCCAGCATTGAACTGCTCCTTCCCTCCACATTTCCTTCTGGTTTTGGGTGGAATTCCAGGCTTGAAGCCCTTTGCAAACCTTTCTTTGCTGTGAAAAAAGCAAAAGATGAAAAGATTTAAAACAAACAAGTAAAAAACCACAAACAACACAAAAAACCAAAGAAACAAAAACCATGATGGAGATGGGGGCTAACAAGACAGGAGGAATGCGAGGCAGAGAGCAATGTCTAAACACCTGTTTGTGAGGAAAAATGTGAGTTTTTCTGGGATTCTCTGCTGCTTGGCAAAATATCTTACCTTTGAAATTCATTTTCTTCTTCTGTCCCCCATCCCTAGGCTATGCAGCAGCTGCTTAGGATGAGGTTTTTCTTTTTGTAAAGTGCAAAGTTTGTTCTGCAAAGACAATTTTTTACTTCAAATTTGTTTTGACAATTTCATTTTTTTCTCCCAGACCCTATTCTGCTCTTTCTTTTCAGGCTTGCTGCTTCAGTGAAATCTATAGTATTTTTATAACTTTTCATTTCTTATTTAGTTGTAGTGCCAAGGCAAACTTTATCTCCACTGTATCAGATATGGCAGAACTTAATGGGTATATAAATGTAGAAGGAGTTATTTTCTTCCATTTATTTTACAGTGTTGCTCAATAGAGAATGCAAAGACTCTCCTTCAGTCATTTTTGCACCATTCATGGGCTTGATACAAGAGTGGTAGTTCTCTGAAATGTTTTCCACAGAAGCAAAAATTCTTTTCATAATAGAGAGAATGCAGACATTTTCTTCCTTTGTGTGCTGGTTGATTTTATCACTTGAGACTACTTTGAAGACTGAATACAATGATGAAAATTCTGTCCCAATTTGGTTTTATAGATCCTTCTAGGTGTGTTCATGCCTGTCAATAATTTACCTAATTTCCTTTATCCACCACATTTAAAATGAAACTATTTCTTTCTCTTTGGTTTCTACTTCAGTTTCTCCAAGTCAGGGTGGTGCAGAACAGCAGCATTGCATAACAATGGCAAAACTTCCCAGTTGGTCATGGACCAGCCTTGTTTATATGTTGCTTACTGCCTCAGACATAGAATCATAGAATGGTTTGGAAAGGACCTCAGAAATCATCTAGTTCCAACCAGAGAGCAGGGAAGCCTCCCACTTGACCATGTTATTACACAAAACCCCATTTAACCTGGGGCGCTTCAACAGTTCTAGGGATGGGGCATCCACAGCTCTTCTAAGCAACCTGTTCCAGTGCCTCACCACCCTCACAGTAAAGAATTTCTTCCTAATATCTCATCTAAACCTACTCTCTTTCAGTTTGAAGCCATGGCATAAATGGCATAGGTCATTTAGCTGTGGGGAAGACTAAGGTTTATGAAAATACATTTTCCTGAATTCCCCTACAGTTTCCTAGACTAAGTCTGATATTTCCTGTAAATGTTGGATGTGGAGAACAGTGTCGCAGCTCATGGGTTCTTCAAACTGATCGTTTTCCATTTTGATTCCACCTTCAGATTGTCCTGGAGAACAGCAGTCGAGAAGACAAGCATGAGTGCCCATTTGGCCGAAGCAGCATTGAGCTGACAAAGATGCTGTGTGAAATTCTGAAAGTAGGAGAGCTACGTAAGTTGATCTTTGACCCCTATGAACTCTGGAGTGAGTTCAGTGATATATGAGTTTTTTCAATGCAAGGATTTTCTTCCAAGAAGCATTTTTTGGTATAGTTCCACGTAGAACTCTGGCACTCAGAATGACTAAATCTGTTTTCTTTCTCTTACTGGTTTGTGGCATCACAGGGATGAGGGTGGAATAGGGGAAATGGGCACCTGTTCTTTGGCTCTCTTCTATAAGAAGCAGAAAAGTTGCATAATTTCTAGAGGAGTCAGTTAATTTCCATCGGGTGATTTGGTGTAGGAAACTTCGTGGTTGTTACATTCCACAACCTTGTCCATCAGTTGGTTTTATATAAGTATCATGGTCATTCTTTGTTGGATTGCTAATCTAAACTGACACATCCCATTTTCTCTTAGATACCCGAAGCTCTATCTAAATACCAGATGATAGACATAAAATTTACTCTGAAAGTGTGATATTAAATACTTTATTTTAATAAAGAGTAAACAAGTTGTCTTTGGCTTCAATTACAGTCCCTTGACAAATTGTTAGATACTATCAAACAGAAGAGCATGTCTGTATCTTCATTAGTATAGAGTGTTGGTGTTTATTGATACGTATAAATTTCAGTTACCCATCAATAATATTTTGGATCCAGCTGCAGTCTGTTTTGGCAAACTCTACCAACAAGTTTAATTTTCTCCTTGCAGAAGCAGGGGGCAAAACTGAGATACTTTGCCTCCCTCAGAGACATCTTCCTTTTGAATTTTTTTCCCTACTAAAGATCTTTTTCTTTTTTCTTTACACCTGTGTCCATGTAATGTAATGAGAGAAAAGCAATGTGAAAGGCAGCAAGAAAGCCCATAGGTATCATCGTTCCTACTAGCCCTGATGCCAACAGGCATCAAAAGTTGTTTTAAAAGTATAATTTGGCTGATACACTTGAAGTTTTTAAATGTAATGTCTTGAGAGAATTTATTGACCAAAAAAGCCCCAGAACTGTGCAATGGACCAGGATAAAACCTGTGCATTTCTTGCAGCTTCCAAACTGATATTCGTGTTTGACAGACCCAGACAAATGAGACAGTATTGGCTTTTGAATACCATCCTAAGTAAACCAGAGTTATTAAGGGCCACATTCACTATGTCTATAAATAAATAAAGAGTTTAGCAACTATTTTAGATGTTTGGCAATGATAGTGTGTTGTATAAGGTTCAGACTGTAGCAGACACGACTCTTTAAAATAACCTTACTGCTGCAGTTGAGGTGTCTAATGCCAAATCATGCATGACAGATCTGCTTGATTTTTTTCTGCTGGTAAATGTAGGAGGGACATATGATCTCAATAAAGCTGTAAGCCTACTTGAAATAAGTGCTAAAGATCAATTTTATTTTTACAAATGCACAGAAGAATATCTAAAATCCAAAGAATAGCTTTGTACATTGTGTTTTAATGCATGTCCCATCACTTCATGGGACTTTGACTGGAATTTGTTGCTTAAAAAGATGATTGATCTTGAGGTTAGCCAGGTGTCTCAGATTTCCTCCTTGCAGTGTGATAAGTCATTTGATAAACTTTTTTTTTTTTTTTCCATAGACAGGTTTGGCATCTATATATGCGGGGGGCTGTATGTTGATGATTTGCTTTTTATGATACTGTTTGTCCTGATTGCTTCTAACTTCTGCAGATAGATCCTTTCATGTTTTAATTTCTTCCTTATCTTTTTTTTTTTTTCCTTAAGTGGGGACTGTGAATAAGCTAAGAGGAATTGGGGCAGGAGCTCAGTTACCATATCTAGAAAATACCTTTGTTTTAAAAACAAAAGGAATTTTGATATTTTAAAATATGGTTTTTGTTTTAATTGTAGGTTGGTTGTTTGTTTTTTGTTGTTTTGGACAGCGGGTGTTTGTGGGTTTTGGGTTGGTTGTTTTGGGGTTTTTTTTTGGTTTGAGTAGTTCTGTGGTTTGGAGGTGTGGAGTTAAAAAGAAAACTAAAAGGTTCCCTGAGGATAGCTCTGGCTAAGGGATGTTACCTGCTAATGTTCTGAAGGCACTTGTTTCAGTGTTGCTGAGGCTGCAAGTCTCTGGATGCTTGGTGTGCTGAAGTGCAGCAGGCTCCCGTGGTGGTCATTTATAGGTGTGGGATGCTGTAAATGTTATGGTGCTAAGGGGAAGCATACCGGTGCTTCTGTTGATAGAAACCAGATGTAGCATGACTGACTCCTGTAAAGTCATGCTGATCTACACCCACAGAACATCTGTCTCTGGATGCAGCAGTAGGTCTGTGTCGTGGCCTTATATTCACAGAGGACAGAGTTAAGGTTACTTCTAACTCATCTTGACAATTCACCTGTTCACCAGTGTGCTTCCTTAATGGTTTTGTTTATCTGGAACTCTAATTGTCATTTGAAAGGGCTGTGATAAAATACACCTTTAAAATAATGTGGAGAAAATAATTTTCCTGAAAATGGCTGTCACAGCTGCACATCTAAATGACCTGTGATCAGCAGTATATTTTGATAAGAAATGCAAGCTAGAACTGACAGCTCAGGAGAATGTCTGTTAAGGTTTATGCTTCACTTGATATTAAATATTGTATTGCTAAATAGGATTGGACATCTTAAAAAGCAGTAGTTATAGTTCAGGGCAAAGATGTCCCCATGAGTTTGTATGTGGTAAGTTTCAAAATATGTATTTAAGGTGGTATTCTCAAAACTCACTATTATTGCATTGCAACGTAGAACTTTCTTCCCTAACAGTTTCTGAATTGTATAATTTAAAAGCCACAATAAATGACCTTTTGCTCGTTAAATATTCAGCAGTAGAAACTTTATTTTAAAGTGCAGAGTAGATAAAAGCTGCTAGATTGTCCATTATTTATGAAGAGCACTTTAATGCTGATTATATTCCCCTTGCTCCACCATATAAAATACCTTTGGGCAACAAGAAGACATCTTGCTGTTTCTTTTTGGTCCTCTCAAGCACACATTCATCCTAGAAAGGACTCACAAGTCAATGTTAAAGGCATGCTATTCTACTTTAGTATATCCACAAATCCAGGTTCTGGACTTCTTAATTCTTTGACTTTGATTCCCAAATGCCCATGACTCGAAAATTCATCTCTTTTTCGGCGAAGCATTTAAGTGTATGTTTAGATCCTGTGTAAATAGAGAAAGCTCAAGAGCAAGCTGTGAGTTGAGCATATGGTAACTGCTTTACAGAGGTGGACTTGCGGAGTAGAGGAGGTAAAACTTAAGAGGAAGGTTGGTGTAGTGTTTTGGTAACATGGAAGCTAGAATGCAACATATCCATAAGCCTCTTCACTAAAACTTCTGATTCAGGAAAGAGTGGGATATTTAACCATAAATCTTTTAATCTTGTGCTACGGTTGCTGTTAAAAAGGCATTGAACAGAATGTCTTTAATGAGTGCTTGCCCAGGCACTCATCTTAGCAAACACTGTAGTAAGTCTGATTTCTGCAGTAATAGCTTCCTTTGTTGGTCTTGTTGAACAAGAGGATTTTCTTTCTTTCTTCTGTGTCTTGGAGATGACATCAGACAGGAACACTGTGACCCAGTGGTCAATCTTCCTCTTCCTGTACAGTTAGGTACTTAGACAATCCTTATTCCTAGTACACTGACAGCTTTACAAAGAGGAGAAAAGAGGAGGACATTTGTAGCTCCTCCTAAGTAGCTGTGAAAGCTGAGGTAACCTCCACCTTCCCTCTTATTCAAGTTTTAGTGTGTGTCATATATGCTCAGAGGAGAAGGAATACCCATGAACAGACTTCCAGCTTTGCAGGGAGAGGGTAACATTGCAGATGAATGTAAAAGTTAACAATGAGATCCAGAAAACCTTTGACATTACAGAACTGGAGTTAGTATATTTAATGGGAGATTAGGAGTTCATTTGTCATGAGTGAGAAGCTCACCATTTTGCTTAAGGAACCCCAATGCTCTCTGATCTGAGCCTACAGTGTCCAGCTCTCTGCACCTCTGCTCAGCATGTGACACTGTTTCTACCCTCAGCATCCCTTGAAACTCTCATTCCTGGTGGGAAATGGTATTGGAACATGTTACCTGATTTATGCAGAACTAGTAAAACTTCTTGGACTTGTTACCTTCTTTCCATACAGGTTCAAATCAAAATTGTTTAACATTGAAGCAGGTGAAGAGGCTTGCAGCTGGCAGAGGAATGATAAATTAATACTGTATGCACTGAGGAAAGACAGTGCTGCCAGCAGAGCAGTAGTCTAAAGATGTTCATAACATTATGATGTTTATTAACATTTATCATCATAACATTATGATGATTTTATATGTTCATTATCACTGCATAACTGAAGTTCTTCTGTAGTTAAGGCATGTCAGATTTCTTGTATTTTTCAGTGCATTTTTGAGCAGGACATAGATGTTCAACTGCCAGTGCTCCTATTTGATTGTTTTGATGGGGGGTGCTTTTTGGGGCTTTTGCAAAAATCTGTACTTAAGTTTTAGGACAGACCACAGGGGTCTATGCTACATGTCAGATATCTATGTGTGGATTGTCGTAAAGCTTCTATCAGATAAATATCTTCACTGGGGCTTTTGGTTTTGGGTTTGAGATTTTTTGCTTTTCTTGGATGGGGAATTTATTTGTCATGGGATTTGTTAGAGTGAAATTAACTTACAGTATTTTTTCCCTTCAAAAGAGAAGATCTAAATGCAATTGTATTTTTGTGTGCTTGATGCTGTTGTGCATGTTTTTGCTGTAGATTTCTTACTGCAGTTACTTCCCAGGTCCCAAAATCAAAATGCTCTAGAAATTCTTACACTGGTGTCCCTTTCTCAGCTAGAATGTACTGGGCATTAGAAGGTATACAGTGATATTCATGGTTGTGCCCACTGAGATGAAGGTAATCAAATCTCATGCTTCAAGGAATAGGCTGATTGCTGCAAGGGTCAGGAAGCACTTTTTCTCTTTGCACAATTTTTCCTCTGCATTGCACAATCCATAGTGTGCAGTGGAGATTATTTCTATTGGCCTTTCCCTGGAAGCACATTGGTCATTTCAGGATCAGCATTCCAGACCTGAGGGCTCATGTGGTTTGATTTTCCTTTTGCTACAGCAAATGCAATATTGTTATGACTGAATGTCATTTTTGAAATTATTTTCTCCTTGCTTTAAAGCTAATTGCCTTTTTATGCTCTTCTTCCATCTCCTTAAGTTTAAATAGAATAAAGCCCTAAAAATAGTAAATAGAAGAAGAGGTTTTCTTTTACTGGCACTGTTCTGGCATTTCTTCTAATTCCATTTTCTGGAGAGTGAAGAATTTCATGAGTCAAGAAATGTTTGTTAGGAAGTTGAAAAACTTTTCTGGTCAAAGAGTTATTTAGTGAAAGGTAACAATTTTCTATTTCATCATAAGCTTTCATTGTGAATGCAATAAAAGAATTTAAAAGTTATTCTAACCTCCTTTGTTGTAGCTTTTTCCTGCATCCATTCTTACCTATCTTACCTATTTTTGTCATTTTGCCCAAACCATCACCACAACAGATATAACCCCTGTTCACAGCAGAAATTAAACACATTGTGACTGAAGGCTAGAAGAAAAGCAACGTTGGAAAACTGGTTTGTAGCAGGGAAGAGGGGGGGGGGAATATTTCCTTTGGAAACATTGCTTGCAAATTAGCCATTCCTGACTTTATGGATATTAAATATGCTTGTCCTTCTTGATGCAAAACTAATAACTTGCTGAGTAGTCTAAATTGTACTTTTCTTTTGTATGAAACCAGAATCTTATTTTATTGAATAGTCCTCTCTGTTTGCTAGCACAATCCTACAGCAGAGACAAAATTAAGCTTTCTTCTTCTAGGGAGGTAATAATTTCTATGCAATTAACCTCTTCTTACTCTAAAAAGACTCAGTCTCTTCATGGTTATAGCAAAGTGTGAAGTCTTTAGAAAATTTCTACTGTAATCTGTGAGAATATGAGCAACAGAGCTGCAGACACCTTCGGAGCAAGATGCTTGACTTTTACCACTGAGTGACAGTGAGACAGATTTAGGAATGTTATTTTCTGCACATGGTACTATTGGCTTCAAAGCTGGCACAGCGTTGACTGCTGGGTGAGTTAGCTGGAAATGCTGGCATGCCCACTATCCTCTAGTGTTTTTACCTGCTATCTGCCCTCTGTCTGGCCTTTGATCTCTTTGGAGCAGGGATCATATCTTGTTTTATAGGTGTGAAGTGCTTCATCTTATTGAGGTTTTGGTGCAGGATTCTTTAGCTTCTTTTAAATTGCATTTGCTCAGTTTTAAATATTATTATTAATACTAAAGAGCATGGTGCAGGGAGAGCAACTCAGGAAAACACTTAGGGGCAAGAAAGGGATGTGAGCGGGTTTTTTTGGGTTTTTTTTAGAAACTGATAATTGTATCCAAAAGACAACAACGCTAGTTTGACTAGTTTGATTAAGACTGAAGAACTCTTTCATCTGGTGTTGAAATGGGTAGCAGGAATCAAGACCTGAGAGTTAAAAACTAATCAATTCAAACTGGGAGAAAAGTGTAGGCATTAGCTGTAAGGGTGCTGAGCTAGGGAGCTAGTGGAACAAAAGGCTGAAAAATTGTGAGAGGAGAAGAAAGAAGTCATGATGGTGATTTCCTGCAGTTACTGGAAGTTGTAGCTTGGGAAAATTTGATAGCATGGTAGAATAACAGCTGTAATTTGTTTCAATGTCATTATTGGAACCCAATTCCAGGATTTTTAACTTAAAAAGAGTCTATAGTGCATAAAGTAGCTGCTTAAAAGTCTGGGCAGATGTGACAATAAACAAGAAATCTTAAAGTAATTTGGGTAATTGCCACAGGAATAAGTTCCCATAGGTTAAACCTTGACTGTCCAGGAAGTGGTTGAGTCACCATTTCTGGAGGTATTTAAAAGATGGGTAGGTATGGCACTTTGGGACATGGTTTAATTATGGATTTAGCAGTGTTAGATTTACAGCTGGACTTGATTATCTGAGAGGTGTTTGTGGCCTAAATGATTCTGTGATTCTAATCATATTTTGAAGAAGGAAGAATTAGACAAAACCTTGTAATAAAATTCAGAGGTTTAAAGTTCACTTGAAATGCAGAGGAAAGGAGCTTCAGAGGGCTGAGATGTTCGCTGCTTTCCTGGGGCAATTTCAGTATGTTTTAAGGGCTACTCATTGTTCAGAGATGTTTTAATTCTGAGTGGATTGAAGTTAAGAGAAAAATAATCTTTGAATCCATTTTTTTACCTTCTAATTGCTTTCTATGGTAATATTTTGTAAATATAGATTTACTAAAAATATCCATAATCTTTTGTATTTTGTAGCAAGCTATGCTTCAAATCTGAAGTTAGCCCTTATGGTTTCACAGCACTGCTGTGCATAAGACTGGAAATTTTGCAGCTGCTCCTTTTTGAAGGGTAAAGTTGCTTAATGAATTTTACACAGAATTGAGCAATGTATAAAACCCTTTTTTTTTTTAATGGCATTTTTTAGTGAATATTTATGTTGTTTTTTATATTCCAGAAATGTTTGTGTTGGCAAAGGTAAAGGGTTTTCAGGGTGACAGATAAGACGTGTTGCAGGTGAAAAGGTGCACCTCTTCCAAAGAAAAGTGGAATGATTTTGGGGTGTTGAGAACAGTTGCATTAGCAGGATCACTGATGAAAGGAGCATTAACTACTGTTTCTTTTAATTCCCAAGACAAAGCTGGACTTGGAAAGGCCAGTAAATGTGTAGTATTTTGGGAAGTGCACAAAGCCTTGCAAGGAATACTCCCTTCTCTGAGCAGCTGAATATCCTTTAACAATCCTTTACTAGAGTGGCTTTGAGGTGGCCAATGTACCATTAATTGTCTCTGGTTATATCCCTGCACATGAAGTTTCATGGATGCTTGCAAGGCACTGGAGGCACTTCTGGGTAGGACTTGACTGTACAGTCAGGTCCTCACTCAGAAAGCTTTACTCTCTTAGACTTATAGACTTTATTTATGCTAAGAAAAATAGATACCTTTTCAAACTCTGAATTGGCAAGGGGAGCTGCAAAGCTCTTCAAGTATTTCAAATTCAAATTGCCAGGCATCTGAGAGAGAAACCTGGACAGAATGCCTTAGTGCAGCACTCACTGGGGTAAGGAGGCACTGAGTACAGCTTAGGCACATTTGTCTGAAGCTTTTCTCTGGTTAACACATGCTACTTCTGGAGCCAGGCATTGTGCACTTTAAACAAACTGCTTATGTTTACTTGGGCTGACAAAAAAACCTTGGTTCTGTTGCTTGGTGGACCAAACAGGTGAATGCAAGTGTTCTCAGACAAAAAAAAAAAAAACCAAACATTAAACCAGAGACTAATTAGGTTTTGTCATGTAATTGTGCTTATGTTTTGACACCGCACAATACTGTGGAATGCTACTTTAAACTTATTGATCATATACCCACTTGAAACTGGTGATAGAATTGTTTTCATGGAAAGGTTACACCTAGCCATCAATCATTCCTAATCTCTTAAAAAGGGCATGTGCCTGGGTTTTTTTCTTTGCAAGAGTGTTTTCTCAGAGGTAATCAAAACAATGAAAACAAAGTAATTAGAACCTGAAATCATAATATATTTTCTGTAAATTATTTACCGTACACTATAAATCTTTAATTCTGTCAAACTGCCCTTAATGTATTTTGTTGTAAATCTCTTACAGTCTTCTTTGCAAGTAAAAATAACAGTAATGGTGAGTAACCTGAATGACTGGAGCTATGCTGTGAAGGTGACACAGGTTTTTAACATTGGGTTACTGACGTTATGTATGTGTTGAAATACCATCTGCCACCTTTGTTTCTGTTGAAATGCTTCCTAATGAAAAGCTTAAGAAAATTAGCTTCTTACAGCTAAACTTCATTTGCCCTTCTGGAAGAAGCATAGATTGGCTGGAGCTGGGGCAGGAGGAAGCTACAGACCCTCAGGCCTCTCACAGGCCTTAGAGATGTTCACATTCAGCAACAGCTTTAAGCAGTGCCGGCTAAGTCAAATGAAAACAGGAGTTTGTGGAGTTGTATTTTGCTCTGTTCCATGAGGGGAGATTTAAAAAGAGAGTGCATCCACTCTTGAAACTGCCCTTTCAGCTCTGCTTCTTTACTCCACAATTTCTATCCCATATTCCTTGATTGGCAGAAACTTTGTATAAATGTTTAAATGTCATGAATGAATTTTCATGTAACTTTTCTTTATATGTGGGAAGGAATTTAATTTCTTGTTTCATAACATTTCTGGGTTCTTTGTGCTGAAGTTATGTCATGGCTATCTTTTATAAAATGAAAAATAGCTTCCATATAATTTTTAAATATAAACCTGAAAGAAGTGGAGAGGGAAGAATGATTTTGGGAGAGGAATTCCACATAGCCAAAAAAATGGCTAATGGCATTATAAAAAATGTAATTGTGATGGAGTGTGGAGTAGAGACAGGAGGTGAAGCCATGACCTGCTGGAAAACTTTGGATAAGGATTCCATCACTCCTGTAGGGCACAGGAAATGTAAGTAATGGCACAACTGGCACATTTTCAGCTAATGTAGCTGCACTTTCTGTTTTGTTATTTCCTGAGAGTTTTGAAAAACAATGGTCCTAGTTCTTCTCGAGGGCTTACAGTTCCTCTCACATTTTCTTTCCTTAGGAGAAAAGGAAATGTTTGTCCAGAGGTCCATAGAGGCTCTCAGGACACCTCTCAGAAATAGCAGTCTCCTGTAATTCCAGCAGGTTTTGGACAACTTGGAGCTGCATTCTTCGTACACATTAGTTGTGTGCCTATATGTGCTGATAAGTCATTAGAGGAATATAATTTCATGCTTACTCCAGGATCTTATTACAATGTATGCTTTGTTAATAGGGAGACACAAGTGCAAGCACCCATGCAGATGCTTGCTCTTTGTCTTTGAAGCCAGGTTGTCAAACTAATCTAGGCTCCTGTGATTTTGTATTTCCTCTGTTGGGGATGTTGTACCAAAATTGAGCTCTCTTTGAAGAATTATTAGATATGTAAATGCTTTCTGACAGAAAAGCTGTTAGCTGCCACTGAACACCTTTTAATGTACTGTGTATGTCCTGGTGGCACAGAGTGCTGAGACTCTCTTCTGGATCTTTCCAAGTACTTTATAAAGGAAAAAATTGAGTCTCCAGTTAGATATATCCTATTTTTCCCTTATGCTTTATTTGCTATTGAAGTTTGTACACACAGTTTATTCTTTCTCTTGCAGTTTCAAATGCTGTGCATTAACAGACCTAGGGCCTCCAGCACTTCTAGGTTCCCACTCTTCAGTACTAAGCACTCTGCTTATTTTTCCTGAGCATTTGTGTTTTATATGTGCACAGCTTGCTAATAATTCCCCAAACTGGCTGGTGGCTCTATTTTCTCCCCTAATTACCACTACAGAGCATCAGTTAAATTATTCTATCAAGCCTTTAAGAAAGGGCTTAAAACATCCATCAGCTCTATCCAGATTTGTTGTCTCTTCACATCAAAGACCCACTTGCTGACAGACACTTAAAAAAACACAGCATAATGATGTTAGCTAGAGGCATGTATGAAGTGGCTGATAAGGAGATAGGGAAAAGTGTGGGACTCTTTGTTCATCTGAAGCAGGTTATCAAGACAGAAAATCATTGCTTGTTTGTGTACACTTGAACAGGAAAGAGGTTGTTGGTGTAACACTGACTCTCTCAAGCTTTTTGCAATAAATTTTCTTCTGGTGGATACTAAGTCCTGTTTGATTGTGCTTTGACTGGCTGTGCTTCATTTTTTATGTTTGTAGCTTTTTAGCACAAATATTTGCATAGTAAAAATCTGAGGGAAAATCTCTGATAGTTAAGTCCTTGGGCCATTCCAAGCTCTGAATGACGATTAGGCACCAAACTTATCAAAACAGAAAGCACAGAAAATGGTTTTATAACCACAAGTTTCACTTGTGTTCAGCTTGATATTGATAATATATTTTTCCTTCA
The DNA here is from genome assembly GCA_024362935.1 of Setophaga petechia. Taxonomy (NCBI): domain Eukaryota; kingdom Metazoa; phylum Chordata; class Aves; order Passeriformes; family Parulidae; genus Setophaga; species Setophaga petechia. The sequence continues at coordinate 11,007,786 of JANCRA010000026.1, read as the reverse complement.
TGTGTTTAGGTCTCCATAGTTTTCGGCATGGAATACAATATGTTCATCCCAATCAGTAACAGGACATTGTTTAGCTGTACAAAATGGAACTGAACACTACAGAATTCATGTTTGTCACAGGGTGCAGCAGAGCTTGTAGAACTGAAATTCTCATTTTACAGGTAGTCTGCACAGTATCTCAGTGAATAGCTCAGTTGTTAATCATTTGAGGTTTTTAGAGTGCTAGCAAGCGTTACCTGAGAGTTTAAAGACACTTCAGGAGATAAACCTAAGCAGGAAAAGTTACCCGAAGTCTTAAATAGGCAAAAAACTGATTGAGCCATAACACAGGAGTGTCATTGCTAGTTTTGCTTAAGGCAGATGCTGTTATCAAAACAAATGGAAACATTTTTTTAGAGGAAAAAGTCATCAGAGCAGGTGCCAATTAAAAGATACTGTGAGGAAGTGAATGGTTTTCCACAGAAAACAATTTTTGAGTATGTCTGTCTAGGATCCATATTTATTAGTTAATCAGGATGCAATTGCTTTTAAATTAGGCTTTGATTTTTATGCTTTGCAATATAAAAATAAGATTCTTAGCTTGGAAAAAAAAAATCAACCAACAAACAAGAAATGTCCCCTTTTTGGATTCTTAAGAAATCTCTGGTGAGACCTAATAGGTAAAAATGGAAAATGTCCAATCTCTTTCCCATTTTTTTTTAAACATTAAGCCTTGTGATTTCAGAGGTAACAGTTTTGCAGGTATCAAAGACACTCTGTGTGGAGCCACAGTGCAAGCTGACCATTTCCATGAAAAACAGTGAATCATCTATTATAAAAAGTTTTCAGACTGTAAGGACAGCTGCCCCCTCTTTTTTACTTTTATTGCCAGCTTTTCTTATATCACTTTTTTCCAAGTATGTTACGTGAGGGACTTGTGGTAAGACTAGAGCAATTCCTACCATGACCAGCTGCAAGGTGCTGTTGGAATTCATGGCCCTGATAGCAGCTAAGTGCTTAGATGTTGGTAGTCTTTGCCTAAATTAATGTCCCAGAGTCCAATGTATTTCCAGTTGGGAAAGTTTGCTGCATTTTCATACAGTAATTCATTATCAGGCTTGTTATAAGGATGTTATCTGGAAAGTCCAGAGGACCACTGATCTGCAAGAGTATTTTGATCATGTGCTATATTTAAAGGCATTAAAAGTCTTGAGGATTACTGAAGTCTTGAAGTATTCTTGAGCTTTACAGGCACGTGCTTGGAAACTGGTCCTGGAATTCTTCTCTTCCTTCAGCTTCCAACAGTGGAGCCATGATCTACCCCTTTCTTTTCCTACCTCTTCTAAATAGTGACAGGCAGCTGTAATATTTTCTAACAATTATTTCCTTGTGTTTCAAAATGATACATTTTTGGTTTCATGAATATGTAGGACAGCTACAGGATTTTCAGTGCAGGTGGTCTAGAGTTCAGTCTCTTGTGTTCTCTGGCTGTGCTTTGTTTGTGCAATGGTGAGATTCCATTTGATTCACCCCCACCCCCATTGTTAAATAGCATATCTTCATGTTTTAGCAACATTTGGGTTTTCAATCTTTTTTAAAATATTTGCATATTAATATAAGTCATTGAAAAACATTATGTAAATTTCATATCATGATGAATTTATTATCTAATAAAATGGCCTTTAAGGGTAACTGTAGAAAGCTACTACCAGCTAGGGAGGTTAAATTTACTTATAGTTAACTTTTCTGTTTTCCATATAGGAATTTCAGAAATGCCACTGAAATGGTGGAGAGGAGGCATACCTTCTTGGGCTTTTGGAGGAGTTGCTTTGGTTGGGTTGTTTGTTTTGTTTGGTGGTTTGTTTGCTCGGTTTTCTTGTTTTGATGTAGGATTTCTTTGTTTGATGTTGTCTGGTATTTTTGGTTTTTGGTGGGAGGGGTTTCTGTTGGTTTGGTATTTCTGCTGGATTAGCTCTCTGGTTTGGAATTGTGAGGTTAGAAATAAAATAAAAAAATTCCCCGAGGATAGCTCTGGCTAAGTAATGTTACCTGTTAATGTTCTGAAGCCACTTCCTTTGGTGTTATTAAAGCTGCAAGTCACTGGCATGCTGTGTGTGCTGGTTTGCAGCAGGCTCCTGTGGTGGTCATTCATAGATAGGCATGTGGAGTAGCACAGAGAATAGCTGACACCTTGATGGTCTGTTTTGTTTGCTCGAGTGAGGAGATAAAGCTGTTCCTATCTCTGCATCCATAAAAATTTTGTGTTATGTAGAAAGCGTTCTCTTTACCAGGCAATTGAGAGCAAGAAGAGGTGGTGTCTTTCCATTTTTAAATTAGGAATGGACATCCCAAGACTGATTTAAAAATCTCAAGATCTCTCTTATTTGACCCTTTTTGAGGGTCAAAATCTGACATTGTCTGCATTTATCAAAGTGAGCTGAGGAAAAAAGCTGTAAAATGCAATTTTTTCTGATCGCAGTACCTGGAGTTTCAAGATGATGCTAAATATGGTGCAACATTAGAAAAATTCCATTGTTGGAACTTCTGCATTAGGTAGGTGGAGCCTTGGGTAATAATGGATGTGTTAAGCTGGAATTTTCAGGGAGCTTCATGACAGTTGGAATTTAAAATCTCATGGATTTTATATCCTTTTAACTTTCCAGTTAACTGTGGTAGCAGCAGCATCTTGCACTACTGAGTTTTGAAAAAGATAAGCTGACCCTCAGACAGAAAAAATTGCACTGGAAGAGCTATTTCTGTCCCTGCTCACTGACAATGAACAAATAACAGCATTTCCATCATCAACAGTTCCTTTCCTTCTCTTTTCCACCCTCAGATTCCAGGGGTGGGTGGTGACAGCTTGAAGTGATTAGATATATTTTCAGATATCTATTCATTTAGAATTATGTAAAAAAAAAAATGTTTTTCCCTGCCACTACTAAATTATGAATTTTTAAAATGTTTCTGCAGATGCTAAAACTGCCACGGTTATTTATTTCTATTATTCACTCCAGTTTAAAACTTCTTCTGCAGTGTGTGTGCGTTTCTTTTGTTTTCTCATTAAATGAACTTCTGCAAGGTCCAGATTACTGTACAAGTATTAATGGAAAACAAATCTTCCCATGCATGGACAGCCACACCAAAGTGGTGGGTTTTATTGGAGATTGGATTTCACTTAGTACAGCAGGGGACAGTATTCACAAAGAGCCTTGCCAGAGCATTGGCAGGGAGGCAGCTGTTGAGGCTGGAGCGAGGATCAGGTGTCACCCCTTGTAGCACACACACATACACCTAATTCTCACTTCCCTATAAAATTCAAAGTTGCAGTAATCTTCCCCAGGATTTTTTCCTGATTTATGGAGCTCCTGTATATCCATTCACAAAGGAAATGCAGTGCTGTATGAGTTGAACAAGGAATTGAATTGAATTGCAGCATGCATTTCTTGAAGAATTTCTGAACCCAAAATAGTTAAGCAAAACCTATGTATTATTTTTGACAAAAGAGAAAACATAAGCAAAAATAAAGGGCATCTTGTCCCCATGAGAAATCAGGGGAAAAAAATTACCATTCCAGCTCATTCTCATTAGGCTAAGCTGCCCCAGTGGAGGAAACATTTACATTTCATATGATGAATTTATGTACCATTATTGTTCTGGGATACAAGGGAATGTAGGCTAGAGTCTGTTTCTATACCCTTTGTGTCCAAGTTTTCTTGACCTCACACAGCACAGAAAGCTTTTTACAGGTGTAGCTATAATATTGTCAGGTTTTGTAGTTAAATGAAAGTTTGTACCTTAATTCTATTCATTTTAATAATTTGCTATAGATAGTGACCAACTGTGAAGACTTGCTGTCCTGAATGCCTTTGCAGTATCAGTTCCACAGGAAAGACCATGGGTCAGCAAACTGGTTAAAAGTGAGATGATGAAACTGCTTTTCTTCCAGCTGAACTAAAGATTAAGCCTTTAGTCTTTAATTTTACTCTTTAATCTTTGCTTAAAGATTACGCAAAGACAACATAAGCAGTGAGGTTTAAAACACAGATGCTACCTGAGAAGAGATATGTTCCTAATACATTTTTGAGGATTTGTCTTTCAACTTTACTGAGCTGAGATGTGATCTGAGGTCTTTTCCAAGCTCTCAGTATGAGTCTGTGTTCCCTATATCACCCTCTAGGTCTGATTCATAGAATTCTGTGAGCATTATGTGCTTTTCAAGAGCCCCAAAATGCCTCAGAAGGCAGAAGAGGCCAAAACTGCATCCCACTGACAGTTTCAGGGAACTCTATGACTTACCATGTCTAAGACAGCTAATCTTTTTTAAAAAATTTAAAAATAAAAAATCCTCCTGGTATAGTTGTACTGGGGGAAAAAATAGTGTGTAAAGCAAGCTTGGTTTATTTCCTTTTTATCAAGCACTCATTTTGAAGGGTAAGTCATCTCATTAGTGGGAGCCCATCTGCTCCCATTTCTTGCAAGGTAGTCTGATTTGTGTGTGTTGTGTATATGCACAAAGGATTTCAGTTTCAATCTTGTGTTAATTCCTGTTAGACTTAGGCAGAAGGAAAAATGTAATGCTTCAGGAAGAGAAAAGTAAGTTGCATGCACACAAAAACTTGTCTGGAATGGTCTAACTTCTTCCCCTCACAGAGCAGCTATCAATGAATAATTAGAAATTTGCTCATTTAGGTTGCAGTAATGATGGCTTGTATTGATTGCACCTGAGCCCTGATGCAAAGCAAAGCAAAGCAAGATTTGTTTGTCATGTGGTTATATATTACAGTTTTTCATCCTATTTTAGGTTGTGCCCTGTTTAGTATGGAGTGGCACCCTCCATACAGTGTTTCAGAGAGCTATTTGTTCTGTTGTCTTGAGTCTTGCAGTATTTTCATCCAGAAAAGTCTTATTAGAGGACCTGTAGCAGCAGTGTCTGTTTTATTGCAGTGGAAAGGTCCTTCTGAGATCTGACAGAGGACGTGTTCATTTCTCATTCTTCCCACTTCTTTCTGAGAAACAGAAAGAATGATACAGCAATAGGACTTCTGTTTTCTGACTTCTGTTTTATTACTTAGACATTTCAGAGCTGATGTGAGCTATGATTTGAGAATTCCCAGGAGCACGACTGCAGCTTTTTCCCCTTTACCACTTGCATTTCTCAAAGTGCCACAGACTTTTATTACAGCCCTATTGGAAATCTCAGGAGTGCCATTCACTCAGAACAGATTGATAGTGTTTTCAATCCTGTGGTCTTAAGAAAGTATAACTGGTCTCATTTTGGTACATATTATAAAAAGCTGATCATGTTATTAAGATGCAAATGAATCTATTTAATGACAAGCCTTTAATAATGATAAACAGCCTACTCCCATTTCTCACAGATGTGTTATCTTTTTTATTAAAACCCCTTTGCTCTCTCATACATTAAACTTTGAATTTCTAAGGTCAGATCAAGGATGTTCATTGATATTACTGTGCTTGGAAGAGGAAGAAAAAAGTATGAGATGCATGGGACCTACTTCTATAAAAAATGAAGATCTCTTCTGTGTCTCCTTTGTGTCTGAAATGAAAATGAGGGCTGTCAGTTCTGTTCTACCTAATACATGTTCATATTGTGTAATCCTGTTTCCAGCAGCTCTGCAGTGAGTTACAGTCAACTTTCTTGAGAAGATTTTATCTGCAGTCGCGTGTGCTGGAAGCTATAATTATTTTTTTTTAAATAGAAGCTGTAAAATTTATGTTTAGGGGATGTCTTTTAAGTGCAGTAGACATGGATACATCACAGTAAAAATAGCTAGGAATTAGGCAGTGGCTGAAGTTTTGTCCAGCAGTGACTAGTAGCTTTGAATGCTTCAGTTCTGGAGGACCTTGGGCCCTAAGTCCAGGGGCTCAATTTTCAGAGTGTTGAATTACCTTGTCAGAAAACAGGGCCTTTGCTACTCTTTACCACATAGGTAGAGCACCAGAAATTAACTTTTAAAAAACAAGATTAATGCACTCAGTAGAGATTTGGTAGAGATTTTTTCTGCTCTGGAGAGATTGGCAGTCTCTTTGAAACACATTAGATTTGAGTACAATTTTTTCCTCTAGGAAAAATGTAACAGTGGCAGTATTACATATGATGAAGTCATTACTTATGGAGATGAAATTTCACTATTGTACCAAATTGAAATCTTTGTGCTGAGATCCCCTTCAAGGAAAATGCACGAGCCTATCAGTATCTCATTTCACCTTGATTAGGGGGAAGTACAACCTCCACAGATGGGAGAGATGGGAAAATCTCAAGGAACTGTAGGAATGCAGTGTTATAAGGAAGATTACAAGGAGAGCAGAAACAGAAGGAGGTGTTAAGCGTATGATGCAAATGGATGCTGACTGCTTTAACAATAAAAAGAAGTTAGTTTTCCATTAAATTTTAAGGGTTTTTTGGTCTTTCCTTCCTGCCTACTTTTAAAGTCGTTCTGTTTCATGGTGTGCATTGATCATGGTGTGCATTGATCATTCTGACAAACCAGTTTAACTTTTGTGTTAAATGAAAATAAATTCCAGTAGATACATGATATGGCTAGAAAAGGAAAGAAATTATGGATTTTGTGATGGTAGGAGCAGAAATCAAATTGATCTGGGCCTCTCAGAAGAACAGAGAGGAGCAGGTGTGACAGTGGCACAGCTGGATCAGTAACTGATACAAATGTGGCTGAGATGGCAAAGGGGAAGAGCTATTTTGTGTAAAAATGTGTTGAGTCTTCCTAATGTTGAATGCTAGGCTCATGCTGATTTATTAAATGATGTAGATTTGCCAGCTTGAGCTCACAACTTCACTTCCACTAATGAAATTTAATTCTTCGGTGTATGACTTCTAATTGGCAGGTTTATAGCCTGCATGGTATTGGTACTCAGGGCAGAAGCCAGATGTTGCTGAGGCAGGTGTCACAAAAGATTCTCTAAATCAAATCCTAGTAGTTAGGGACCTGTTTCTAGTCCAGCTTTCACTGAATTGAGGCACATTTATGTGAGGTGCAATGAAGGTTATGGTTGCCTAAATATTCTTGTAATGACTCCTAACATTTCTGCCCTCTTGGAAACCTTTAATGTTTGTTATGAAACATTTTAGGTTATTTCAGTGAGGGTTTTGTCTTTTTTTCTTGGGGCTTTTAGTAAGACCTACCTTAATACCATAACCCAGCTACTCCAGAGTAACTCAGGGCCAGGGCAGTAATTCTCCCAGTATTTTGTGAATTGTTAGTGCCAGGGGAGATGAGGCCAGGTGTGAGTACAAAGCTGGCCAGAATCACTTAAACAAAGCTTAGCAGCCCCTGAAATGGGGTGCTGAGTGGGGTATCTGTGGAAGTGCCTTGACTGTTCCAGGCAACTTTTGTCAGGCTCTGAAGAAACTGGATCAGGGTGTAATGGCACAACTGGGCTGGGGAAGTAGAAGAACACTCGTGTAGAGAGTGGACATGGTGTCGAGCAGAGGAAATGTCTCTTTGGTGGCTAGAGTTAGATCTCAGTACATGGAGCTGCCTGGGGAGCCAAGGCATTCTCCTCTGAGAATGGAGGCTCTGTGCAAAAGATTACAGGGATCTCTTGGGAATCTTGTGTTGGATTTTTGCCTTGAATTGCATGTGGCTTCTTTCTCTTCCCTCCCTCTTCCTTCAATAACAAAAGACAAAAAGGCAAATAAGCATGCAAGTAAACAATTTGGGGAAAGCACTAAGCAAAAACCTACAAGATGGAGTTAAATAAGTAATTATTTTAAGATAGGGTCATTTAGTGAGACTAAACAATTGTGTGAATGAGCTATGGCACAGGTTATTGAAAGATCATAAGAATCTTAAGCTAGATTTAGAATTTTGCTTTCTTTTAGGGCCCAGCACAATTCACAGCTGTGAGGAAGGACTGATGAAGCTTAAAGGGGCATATTCTGCTTATGGTTGGTTTTTTTCCCCCTTCCCTTGGGCTAATCAAGTTCAGAGGTAAAATAAAAGGAGGATTTGGAAATAAACCTGTGAATTGTTATGGAAATTATTTGTTTTCCTGCACTCTGCAATTATGTTTGCAATACTTTTTTTTTTGAAACATCTTGCTAGGAAAAGATCTGAGTACTGACTTACACTTTTTGTCTGGTGATACTACCCTGAATATTCACTTGAGTCTGCAGCTAAAATGAGATTAAACAACTGCAAATGCACTGCATTTTTTAATCCTGTATATTTAGCTGGTTCATGGTTAATTTCATCCTTTTTTTAATAGTGATTGTTTTTTGTGATGCAACAACTATCCTAACTAGATAGAGAAGGAAAATTCCCTGAAACTGCTCTGTTTGCTTCCTAGTATGAATGTGAAAAACATCTCTTTTAATTTACTATGCCAGTAAAAAAGTTTAGAATACTTATTCAGCAAAGGCAGTTTACCTCATTGTCTAACTGTATCTTAAGAAAAAGCAGGCTTGGAGTCCATTTTACCTAATTCAAAGCTACCTGAAAAGTCAGAATGTACTGCTAACATACATTGTGAAAGCTGTAGGGGTTGTAACACAGTTATCTGTAGCATGCCAAATTTAGGTACTTGCTTGACACCTTAACCTTATACACCTTCCAATTGCTCCATTAACCTGAATGAAGCATTTATAATCTAAATAGTTCACACAAGTTCTTAGAGTTTTTGAAAGGCCTCCTGGGAGAACCTTTACCTCAGGCTCTTAGCTGAGCACACACACACGGCCCTTCAGGAAACAAAAACATTACTTCCCTTTATTTTAAACATAGCAGAAACAGACACAATTATTTTAGAAGAATATAAATCTGATTAACTTTTGTGAAGTTGAGCAATGCTGACAGTTTGGCATGGGCAAAATTGTCCATGAATTCATAATCAGGGGGAAAATGGTTACAAATCTAGTGGCTCTCCAGATGATTTATAAAATATAGACACTAACCCTCAGTTCCAATGAAATCACAGTCCACTTGAGATTGCTCTCACATCTTCTTATTAGGAGTACTTCTAAGAGGGAGCATTACATCAGTGATAATTGCTTGTCATTGTTCAGGAAATGCTAAGCTGCAGCAACAGACCATGAACTCGTGAGTATTCTGTACTCAGAACTCTTGTAAGATAGTCCCATGGGTCACATTTTTAAATTTGACTTCAGTTATTATTTAACTTAATCTTACATTTTGTAGGAGCTTGACAAAGCATAATAATGAGAACAACAAAAATAATTTATTATTTTTAGTCCTATGTCTGCCTATTACTCTTCAGTGTATTTTGTATCAGGTTCATATATTACACATAGCATTTAATCACCTGTTTTGCTACTATTAATTTAGTACAAACATCAAGATAACTCAAGTGAAACTGGCTGGTTTGCTTTGATCTTTACTGCTCACCATTGCCAGCAATAAATGCCCTTCCATTGTATTATGTTAAATCTTATATTTTGAGGGAACAAAAGGAAGTGAACAAAAAGAAACTGTCTTAAACCAAAAGTCAGTATAAATCAATACAGGGCAGGTTCTTTCACTTGTTACCTGGCAACTGATGCACAGCAGACCCAATGGGTGCTATCTTTCTCATGGTCTACATTTAGTAGTGACATGGACAGAAAAGGATGCTCATTTTTATACTAAATGGCAAAAGAATCAATGCAGCATGCAGGTCATGTGATAAAGGTGATACAGAGCTTAAGACTGTCCTGTACAGCCTCTTCCCAAAGGCAAAGTCAGGAGCACTGCTCTCTGGCCACCGCAGGGAAACACATGTTGGGTCTGCAGTGCTGCTCTGTAGAGCAGCAACAGATCAGCTCTGGGAGTCAGTGCTTCTCCAGCAGCCAGAATGGCACTGGGGTGCCCCAAAGGCAGACTTAGAAGAAAACTGGGGTCCAAAGGAACATGGTTTTTTTAAATACATATGGGCATTTGAATATAAGCCTTTTTTGCTCCACCGTATACCTTGGAGCTATCGAAATTCAGCATTTTCCCCACAGAATGAGTATGTTCTCTCTATAAAATTCATAATGTCCTGTGTCAGAGACTATCATCATTTGCACACAAACAGAAGTGAAGGGAAAGGTGTGTGAATGTAGACACAATGTGAAGGCACAGCCTGTGTTTCCTACAGCTGCTGAGGGACTTTCATTGGGTGAGTAATGCAGAACCTGGATGCCAGGCTCTGACTACTGTATACAAAGAAGATTTGAAATAGCAACAGACATTAACATAATCACTGTACTAGACAGGCATATTAGTTCACTGAACTGCTATCTTCATTAAATTTGTATTTCATTACTTACACTTCTGACAAGGAAGTGTGGATGTATGCAGCCTACTTTTGCTAAGTGTTTTTGTGTATTAATTTTTGCCAAATAACTACTACTATTTTAAAATATTTATTTAAAAGTACATCATGTCTTCTTCAGGCTTATTCAAATGAGTCAGCTCAGATGTTTTATATCTGCTCCCACATAATTTCAATTGTCCACTTATGAGTAGTTAAAAGTAAGCCAGAAATCGAATTGCTGAAATTTTTAGGGAGTACAAATATAGAAGGCTTGAACAGGGTGTTAGTAATTTATTTTAATTTCTGTGCAATTTCTGTTTGTTTTAATGAATTTAACCTTTTCTCTTTTGATATAAGGGTCTGAGAAAATCAAAGACCAAACGTGTGAATAATGATTTTATAGCACATAGCAATAAAATGAGATTCAAGCTACATCCCAAGATTTTGGGAAAATAAAATGAATACTTTAAAAGCAACTTGGCTGAATATTATAGCATATGAGCTGTCTTTTAAAACAATTGTATATGAAATGTGCCTTGGGGTCTGTTTTGTGTTGTTCCTTATATTACAGGAGGAAAACAAATGTTGTAGAAAGTGCTGGGATTTATTTTGCAGGACTGATACAAGAGGTACTATGCTGAATTTCAGCTGTTGCAGTCCTGGAAAACTCAAGGACTGTCTTTATGGTTTAGGGTTTCATTTAGTGTTTGTCTCTGAGATGTCGAGGATAGAGTATATGAATTGTGCATAAGACAACCCAATTTAATACTATAAAATGCAGTTTCCCCATTTAAATTTCTTCATGAAGTTCTTCTGTTGTCTCAATGGAGACTGCAGTCTGATTGTGCTTATGTTTCTGGATGCGCCTGATGTCAGAAGGAGAAACAAGAAATACTCTTCTTTCCTGTTTATCTAAACTATGGCCTGCTGAAAAAAAAATCAAGGAAGAGCCTGCAATACATTGTGTTGCTTTCTTCCACTAGTCTCTTAAGAATCTTACTTACAAACCAATATAAGGTTTGAAAGAGTTTTTATCTCATGTTATAATACCTTGGCTTTACTTATGAAACTTAAAAATAATTTGGGTAGTCTGGGCATCCCTAATATTCAGGGTGTATTTTACCAGCTCATTGAGGGTATCTATCAAATCATCTCTGGTTTTACCTCTCAGACTGGTGGCTTTCTCTGCCATCTCCAAATGAAAAAAAACAAACAACCTTTTCAGAAGAAAGAGACACAGCTTTACTAAAGATATAGGATGGGAGGTGGCAAGAACTGTGGGAGTATCAGCATGCAGAAGAGTAGGTCTCTTGTAGATAAAAAAAGCAACCACCATATGGGACAGTTGTTTTCTTCAGTGAAAATACGCTTCTACTGTTTTTCATTGTGAGAATTTGCTGGTGTTGCATTTACCAGCTTCTCTTTGACAACCCACAGAAACAGCTCCAAGATTGATGATTTTCATCATCTGAGTCTGTTTCATTGGCATATCATAATGAACTTCACTCCATGTGGTGCTGCTTTAGATATTTGACACAACACAAATTCAAGTCTCGTGCTACTTATGTTTGCTTTAAGATGTGAGGTTGTTTTAACACCATGACTCTTGAAAATAATTCTTTATCTTGTCATTAGGGTTTGCTTTTTCTTTAGATTTTTTCCCTTTGCATATTTCAGCTTTTTGACTTCATATTTTTAGTTTTATTCCACACTTTGAAAGGCAAAGTTTTTTTTATCCTGTTTTATCAAAAGAAGGAACCAAATGTTACCTATTGTCTATCTGAGCCTGTCCTTCCTAATATTTTGGGTACATTAGTCAATTTCAACCCAAAATAACAAAGAGAAGTGTGAAGTTATAAAAATATAGAGAAAATAGCTTTCTAAAAACAGTAGATTTTTTTTCTTCAGTGTGAGGAACATCTTTGTAGTTATCTGACTCTTAGACACCAACAGATTCTTGTGGGATCTTGGGGATTTAAATCCCCAAGGTCTAAATCAACAAGAAGATAATTCTCATCGATCCTTCTGGAAACCAAAATAAAATCTTCCATAATGTTTATTTCCACTATGTTACTGATTTTTTTTTTTTTTTTTGTTTTGGGCTTCAGGTGAAAGTTTCATGTGGCTGCCATCACAGACCAAAAATCACTGCTGACATTTATATTGTAAATATTGATAGTAGGTGACACAAATGACTCCACAGTAGATAGAAAGTGCACATGAAGGCTGGAAAGTCCATTGATGTCCCAGTGGAATTCCTGGCATTTACCATGCACCACATCTATTAGGTCAGTTTCATGAACCTCCAGGTCTGATGGGTGTAAGTTTTCAGCAAAAGAGAAGATGAATAGGAAATTGCATGAGACACAAATGTGACTACAAATCCTTTGTGTGGGAAGTGAAGGAGTTGAGAGACATCCTGAAGTGGTGGCTGTCAAGAGAGGTAAGGTCAGCACAGTGAGGATTAAAGGGGAATACCAAAGTTATTAAATGCTGACATAGGATAATGGTCTCCCACTGGCATATCAATGTGGAGTTATTTGTGGGTAATTAATGTCAAAGCCAGGCAGAGATGTTTGTGTTTGAAGGAGATATTGATCCTCTGGCACAGTACCAGCATATAATGACTCTATTTCCCTTACACCAATTGATTGGGGCACCATCAATTATTTTATCTGATGGATGTTGGTGCAGTAGAGGGACAGTTGCTATAACATTATTGAGTTGCTTGATATAACACTGATCACTTCAGTTGGTTTATGTTTCCTCTAGATCATAGCCAACCATGAAGTGCCATGGACAAAATATGCAATTTTTATTTTTTGAAGATTAAAGTAATAATTATAAGGAAAAAGAATATGTATCTGAACACCTGATGACAGGAAACACTTGTGCCTCTAGAACTTCCTCATATTGGCTTCTGTTTCTCTGCAGAGGGATGAAAAGATGAAATTTTACCCTTGCATTTGGTGCAATGCAGAGGAAAGTGTGGATTCCCTTAGGAAAAGCAGAGTCCAGCCTAAGTTGAATCCATAGAAAAATTTTTACAGAGGGTCATGGGAGTCCAACATGTAAATCTAAACTGCCAAAATGATTGATGAGAACTCTTGCAAATACAACATTAAGCCTGAGCAAGATTGGATAAAGTCTGGAAGAACTGACCTGTCAGCCACTCTCCTTGGAAAGTGAGGTACAAGTTGAACACTATTTAGATTTCAAAGATGTGCCCTCCTGAGTTCATCAGGAGATGGATGGGCTTTTTAGGAGAAGTGCAGTTCATCAGTCCTTTTTCTGTGAGAACATCTTCTGGAAATGAGAACTAGAGAGCGGGTTTCTCACTTAGATGTTTATGACAGATCCTGAATATACAGAGATTTGGGGCAGGGAGGAACATTGTGGGGTTTCTTTTGTTGGTTTTTTTGCTTAGTATGCAGGGGCAGGGGATTGTTTGTTTTTTTATTATATGGTAGGGATATTTTAGGAAAGCTTCTAGGCCAAATCAGCCTGTAACAAAAAAGATCTTCATGCATCTCAATCTTACTGGCAGATTGCTTTCATCAGCTTTTGTGTTGTTATCCTTTTCTCAGACACAGGCTAGGCCAGTCACTCACAGTGGTTAAGAGACTCTTCCATCCTTTCTTCCATCACTGAGCCTGTTGGGCTCTATCTAATGCTCCTCCCTCCTGTGTTGTTAAAAAACCCCAACACTACCAAAAAGAAAAACCTGAAGAAAAACAGACAACAAGCAAAACCCCCAGTTTAGCAACACTAACATGAGTAGTCTAAAGCCTATCATATCTATGGATCAATGGGTCAATAAAAAGTGTGAAGTGATTTATGCTCAGGGAAGCCTGCTTCACTTCCTCCCGCCTGCAAAATGATCCAAAAAGTGTTGAGAAGATTTGAGAAAAGAAAAATTAGATCTATATTATTTTATATAAAATAGAAAAAAAAATAACGGAAAATAACCAGTTTTACTGAGATCACAGGCTGGGATGCTCTCAGAAGTTATTCTTTATCCTTCTTTCATGTGTTAACTAAGATACTACTTATTGACTTGGTATATAATTTCATCCTTTTCCTGCAGACCAGATCAAGGAACTTCCCATATATCACTTTTAGCAAAAGTTTTTCCTCCATATGAATAACTGAATCCAAGCCTGCATAATTTTACTTGGATTGCTACCAATTAGTCCTACACATTTAAGAAAGACCTCCAAAAGTACTATAATAAATGCAGGGCTCAAAATATATTCAACTGTTGTCTGTGCAAGAGCACTTCATCTTCTTTAGACTTTATAACAGACTTAATCAAAACTGAATATGCAGAGGGAAAAAAGCCAGCCCATAAAGCAATGTATTAATGCTGTTCTTCAAACAGTGTTGCCAAAGACTTCCTGACACTTGTCTGTTTCAATATATGTACAATAACAAAGTTTTTATGTGAATAGTCTCTTTGACTTTAGATACTTGCTCTTTGAATTAATTAGAAGATATTCCTATGGAAATGTCTGCAAGATATTCTCTGTCTTGAGATAGATTAATGCTAGTAAAACAGAAGTATGTCTCACATTCTCTTTTCCTTCTTCTATCATTAAAATGGTTTGTTTTGATGTTTCAGGTCCCTGATCACAAGTGCCATGTGGTGTTTCTCCTTTTTAACTGTGTCAAGCCACGCTCTACCTTTTTCTGTGAATAATTCTGTTGTGCCTGCTAGTAGAGCAGTATAATTTTTTTAAGTTATTTTTCAATCTCTTAGGCAGGAGGATTTGAGTCATAAGAATGGCTTGTATCCAGCAAATATACAAATAACTATTTTCTAAAGTGGAGGAAGAAAGTTTAAAAAGAAAAAGCAACCAAACACACACTCACACACACGTACCACCTCCCTCTAACTGCTTCCTTTATCCACCCCCACTGAATTCCCACCACAAAATCTGTGCTCAGGGCTCTCTGGGTTTCTTTTTGTTCCTGTTTAGTCTTGTGTTTATTAGTAGTGGGCTTAGCCCAAGTACTCTTTCACATGACTTAGACAGTACTTGGGCTACTTTATAAAAAAACCACCCCTCCTATGTGCCAGTGCTGCTGCACTTCTGAACCAGACCTACCCCTCCTCTGTGTGTGTGGAGGATCTGATGGAGTTTGACCTGCACATAACTGAGACTTTCTGTTTTGGGTGTGATAGCAGCTGACTGTCACAAACATTACCTGTTCCCACTGCTGCCTTCAGGGAACTAGCAAAATTGCTGCTACCAGTGCTCATGTGATTCAGGAGCCTGTGGGTTCTGCTGCTCTTGGCTTTAGATGATACTTGTGCTGAAATATAATTGTTTTAATCTCTTGGGAGAGGAAGAGATTCCAGCCCAAGCACTGAAGCTTGGCATCAGAGTCAGGAGCCCTGCCAGCAGGTTCCTCCTGTGGAAATAGGCACAGTGCAATGGAGATCCAGTGTCTCAAGGTACTGATGGTGAGGCCTGATCTGTTGTGAATTAGTCACTGCAAATTTTCATGGTTTTACTTATGTCCTTTGTATTATGAATAGATTAATACTGCTGTTCTAGAGGAGTAGAGATTATCATCACATTTTGCATTCCTTCTTCATTAAATTTCATTGAAAGGAAGCTGTCATTATCTGGCAGGAAGTTTGTGTTCTGTGGAGTCTCTGTAGTTTGTTTTAAATTGTGTGACCTGCATATCTTTTTTTGGGAGATTTCTTTCCACCTGTGAACTTTGTAAGTCCTTTGAGAGCTTAGTGTCCATTTCTAGACATCCCGATAGGATTACTAAAGTAAATATTTATCTTTGAACCTTTGAATATTTATCATCTATTTGAACAATATTTGGTAATGTGCTTTTATTTGAAAATAGGAAAAATGGAAGAAAGGTCATGCACAGCTATGTCTCCATCTCTCTCTGAAGGAATTCTAGGTCTTCCCAGTCAAGTTCAGGAAGGGCTCCAAGATAGTGCCAGCCATTTGCTTTTATAGTATTATGCACAGGTAAAATGGTATTTTTTTGTGCTATTCTGAAACAGGCAAAGTTTGTTAAGAGATTAGGCTAATGCATAAAAAAATTTTTACAAAATAATATGACGAGCTTTTAGCAGAAAGCTTGCTGCATTTTGCTGATTGTATCAGAAACAAAGCAAATGCTCCCAAGTGTGCAAGCTCTTCCTTAAGCCTTGAAGTTGGTTGCTTATCTTTGACAAACACCAGTTGGTCTAGTACAATTGTCCCATTGCTCTTCCTCTGTTTGCATGTCAGACATCTGACAGCTCTGTCACTGCAGGTTGGAAGATACCCCTTGGGGTGATCAATAATGAGAGAGAAAGGCACAAGCACACACCCACCTGCAGGGCTGCATCAGCTCTGGGGTCCCAGCACAGGAAGGACATGGACCTGTTGGAGAGACTCCAGGGCAGGCCACCAAGACAATTGGAGGGATGGAGCAGCTCTTGTATGAGGAAAGGCTGAGGGATTTTGGATTGTTCAGCATGGAAGCATGAAGGTTCCAGGATGACCTAATTGCAGCCTTCCAGCACCTGAAGGGAACCTGCAGGAGAGATGGAGAGGAGCTATTTACAAGGGGGAATGGATTCAAACTGAAGGAGAGAAGGTTTAGATTAGATATTAGGAAGAATTTCTTTACTGTGAAGGTGATGAGGCACTGGCACAGGTTGCCCAGAGAAGTTCTGGATGCCTCATCCCTGAAAGTGTTCAAGACCAAGTTTGATGTGGCTCAGAGATGCCTAGTCTAGTGAAATATATCCCTGCCTATGTCAGGGAGTTGGAACTATATGACTTTTAGATTCTCTTCCAAACCAAACCACACAGACTCACAGAATAATGAGGTTGGAAGAGATCTCTAAGATCATCGAGTCCAACCTATGCCCTCAACTAGACTATAGCACCAAGTGCCATGTCCAGTCTTTTTTTAAACACATCCAGAGATGGTGATACTACCACCTCCCTGGGAAGAGCATTTCAGTACTTTATTATTCTTTCAATGAAAAATTTTTTTATGAAACTTGAATCTTTAATGCCCAACTCATTATTATCAGCAGAGTTTACCAAATTGCAGGCAACTTCTCTGCCATGAGTCAGGCAAAATGGGAATCAAAACTATTCATAATTTAAAAAACAACAGCTTAGAAGATGCTTCAAAAAATAGACTTCTCTTGTGATATAAATAGACCTTTTTTGTCACTGATATACCTGTCACAGCTAAAATACTTCTCATGGAGATGCTGGTGTATAATAAAATAAGGAGATTTATGACATAAGCATGCATTGGACTAGTCTTCTTAGTTCTGTCATTGGATCAGAGTTTGCTTACCTCATGGCTCTTCTGGGACATGTTCATGTTAAGCAGGTGTTCTTTTGCACTTTGTTAAAAAGCAGGTTTTCTATTTAAGGTTTTTTTTTTGTTTTTTTTTTCCAAATATGAAATTTGAAGTAACTTCTAGCTTAGTTTGGTGAAAGTTTTAGTGCAGCTGGAGACCTTTAGTGACCTTCAGCAGCAATGTTGTTCAGCATAGGGAAAGTGAAGGTTTGTAGGCAGTGAACAATATATTCAAAGCACAATTAAAGAATCTTTTTTGTGTCAGATTCAGTACTAGATGTGGCAGCACCATCATTGTGGGGTGCATGACTGGCATTAACATTTCCCTGCATTTATGTAATTTAGAGATTTACTAAAAAATAATGCACCTCTCATTTAAACACCAGCTTTCAAATACTGGTGTTTAAAAGAGAGATGACTATTAAAACTCTCTGTGATGATTTATCAGAGAGATAATCTCTTTAATAGGAAAATGTCAGTAAACTATTCGGTAAGTAATCTATTTAATAAGAAGAACTATTGTGCCTCATTTCTATCTTCCTGTTCTTTTTTCTATCAGTGCGGGTCTAGGTTGGAGCTGACTTTTACACCATCTTTCTGGAGTGTTGGAGAACTGATCTGTTAGAATACCTGAGTGTTCTGCCTCCCATCAAGCCAAGACTGAATTGAATGATTAGTGCCCAAGACAAAATATTTTCTGGTAGATACTGGAAGAGATACCATGACAAGTGATATGTGTTAGACCATCTGAACAATCACTCTCAGAGGAAGAAAGGAAACATTAACCCTGTTCTATACTCAGAGAAATGGAGTTTTGGTGTTTGATTCTTATCCTAGAGAGAAAAAGTCAAATCATTTCAGTCCCAGTTGATATATTCTGGTCCACAGCTGATAAGCAAAACCTACTGTGGACAATCTGGTTTTGGTCCACTTCTACACTGCAGAGCTGGTGTGAGCTTTGTTGCCAAAGTTCAGAGGGTATTGTAGTGTTTACCTGAAATTCCAGCCACTTCAACTGAAAGCACAAAGTTAGAAAATCTTAACATACTGACACTTCCAAAGGTGGTCACCTTTGAAGTGAGAAAAGTAGTTGAACCTGGGAAAGGAGAAAAAGTAACAATGCAATATTTTTAATAGTTATAAAACTGTCAGAAACAGTGTGTGAGTGCAGGGCAGATTCCTTAGTTTATTTTCCATTTTTGTACATTTAATAGTGCACATAATTATTGCTCGTTAAGATGGCAATGTCATAATGATTGTTTAAATGTTCTGAATTGTCCCTGAGTTCCCTAATGCTTGCTGTGACTGATGATGTAACACCTTCACCAATGCACTTTAGTTTCAGTAAAGTATTACAAAGGTTTAAATATGGCACTGTGCAGGATGAGTAACTTCTTTTTCTTAAAACAGAAGTGTCTTTTGTGTATGCCTTTATGGTCACTGCATTTTCTTACTGTAGATTCAATAAATCAACATTAGTCAAATTAAGGTAGAGCAAATGAATGCAGCAGTTCCATGATACCCAAGCACTAAGGGGTAGCTGGTCTGGGTTTAATGATAAATGAAGAAAATAGCACTGCCACAGAAGTGAAAATGAAGGGTTAGAACTGGATCACTGCAGGTAGACACAACGTGTATTCCTATTCACAGATTTATTGAACTACATCCTTACACCAATCACTGCTGTTTTCATGCAGGAGAGGGTTCAAAACCTTTTCATTTCCAGTCTAAATATATTCAGAAATAGTTTAAATCTGTAAATCTTTGTGCCAGATTTGTTCTTTATTTAACAGGTTTCTGTTTCTCTCCCCTCCCCCATGTATTTGTATTATTTCATTTCAGCCTTCACTGTGCCAAAGTAAACCAACATAGACATTTCAGTCCATTTCAATACCATTCTCCACTTGCTGGCCATTTTAGGATCCCTTCCTTCTGTGTTCTTATTTAAGTCCCTATATCATGTGTATGGGTGCCCAGAATTGCAGGTGTTATTGCAGTTTGTGTATTACCAGTGCCCTGTATCACATTAGTTTTATACTTCACTACCTGGGCTAGAAATTTATCACTGATTGTGTTTTAGGATTGCAGCTGCTTTTGTCGTAATGATGGCTCTGTCTACAAATTGTCTTTTTTTCTACTATTTTTTTTTACAACTGATAAGTCTCAGATTAGAGCAGAAATCCTTTTTTTTATTCAAAATCTTTCCAGTGCCATACCATTCTGATTTGTCTAGGCCTCAAAGTCCATCCTCTATGATAGTCTGATCTTCTCCTATGATACCATCAGCAATGCCACCAGTTTTGGGCTCTATCAAATTTTGTAGGGTTACTCTTAGATTTTTGTGCCAAAGTGATTAACAAAAATCTGGAGTCTGAGACTGACTTTTGAGAAATTCTAGCAGTACTGCCCTTTTTTTGATACCTTTCCTTTTTGTCATTTCCGTACATGGTCTGCACCTCACCCACCACACTGATTCTTGTCTCAAATCCTATTTTGTCTAGATGAATTACTGATTTTCTTCCTGGCGCACAGAGTTATATCAAATTACTTTTCTTAAGTCAAATGCAGGAGAACTAAATCATCTGCTGTGCTGATAAAGCCCACCACATTTCACCCATGAGAAACAAGAGTTATTTTGCCAAAGATTAGATGAATCAGACTTGATCCCTTTCTGGTAAGCCTGTGCAATACTTATTCCAGTCTCTATTCACCTCAGTATGTTCTTACTTATTTTCAAAATTTGTTCTGAAGCTGTGCCTGCTATTGAGATCAGCCATGACAATAACTAATTTCACCTTTCCCTCGTCTCTTTGTTAAGTATAAGCCTTGTGTTTGCTTTTGTATTCCTCTTGCATGACAAAGTTATTAAAAATCTGCCTTGCTTGCAAGGCCTCCTGTAGGTCAGAGACAATGGACTTCATGAGAGAAAAGGTGTTTTATGGTGAAGGAAGTGTAAGGATTTTAAGAAAGAGGATGTTTCACATAAATCAGATTCTTTTGCAAATTATATGGCAGTAAGTTTGGCGCATAACTGGGGTACCTTCATGCTGGTAGCTGTGAAAACTGGAGTTTCTGTGAGACCTGAAGCCTTAATGAGGGCATTAAGAAACTGTGGCTATTTACAAGTGTGAACACCAGACTGGGGGACTGAAATCTCAGTGTGGTAGGAGCAAGGTCCTCTGCTGCCCATTCTCTGGGCCCAGGGGAGACCAGGCCAGGCACAACATCAGGGCTGTGGCACAGACATGTGGCACCCCGGGTGGCTTTATGTCCCTAACTGTGTGTCCAAGTTGCTCCTTTTTGGGAGGTGGCAGAAATCCCTCCTCTGCTGGCGTGGGCATTCACTGGAGCACAGCTTCAGCAGGAATGACACTTGTGCTGTCAAAACCTACTGATAACTTGGTTTTTCACATCTTAAAAACCTTTAGTGTGCTGATTTTACTTTCAAAGAAATTTCCCTCATGTCTTTCAGGAATGAGAAGAAAAAGAAGAGGGCTGTAAGTTTTAGCTTCCAGTTAAATCTATTAGGGAAAAGTGGAACCCCTTGCATCTCATTGTTTGAGGAGGTGTTGACCTCTGAAATATAAATGGGTAACAAGAAGAAATCAGTTGAGTCTGCTCTGCAATGGTCCCAGTTTAAGGTGGAACTCATCTGCTGTACTCTGGGAGTGGGATTGGTGCTAATGCTATGTTTGGGAAGCAAGATACTGGAAGGGAAAGGGAAAGGGAAAGGCTCTGACCCTGTGACAGCCAGATCCACACAGACACATGGAGCAGTTTGACTGCAAGTTTTCTCCAGCAGGAGCAGAAATATTTGCCATGAGCAGCTCATAGTTATCCAGGCTCAACAACTTGCAACTGGGGATAGAGTGTGTCTACTTTCAATTGAGCCATCCTGCTGAGCTGCCAAGAGCAATGAACTTCCTAAGTTTGTGCCAGTTCCTGCTCAGGAGATACTTCCAGATATTGAACTAGGTTGGGTTCCAGTTTAAAAATAATCCAAATACAATCCCTAAATCACAACCACAGAGCCTTAGAATTCAATTCAGTTCATACTCTTTGTAATTCCTTGTGGGGAAAAACTCCTGGCTGCTGAATTTTAATCTAACACAGGAAAAGTTTCTACTACTTTTTACAAGTTTAAATGGGAAGAAGTAGACACTTATTTTTCTAAAAGCATCAGGCTGGTCCTTCTTTTGCCTCAGTAATTTTGAAACCAACACATCCAACCTGTCCTATTTGCAGTGAAGAAATTTAGCTATTTCTTAAAAAAAAACATTTGAAATCTCAATTATTTCTTGATGATTGGTTTGGAAATGTTATTTCTCTAACTTCTCACAGTAGACTGGGAAACACTTTCCTTTTCCAGATGTATTCCTTCACAGCTTTTGAATTGATGCTAATAACCTGTGTATGATGTCACTGATGGTCAGATTCAGTCAAGAAAATTTGGAAAATGCTTTCTTAGGGCATGATGGTATTTTTTTCCAGATGAATATATATATATTGTTTAGCTTGTGTTATGAATGAGTTTATTTTAATAAAAGTGAGGATAGTTCACTTGCCTCATCTGCAATATCTCTTGAGACGTGAGTGGGATAATGCTTTGTAAAAAAACAGCCAAGCAGTAATCCTAAATTCTGAGAACTAATTTTAAATTGAAATGCAGAAACAAAGAGTGGTCCTATATATACAAGGTGACTTTCATGTTCCTGTCTGAAATTGCTAAGTGTCTACAGTGGGAGTAATAGGACAGAATTTCTAAGAAGGTTAACTTAGATCCTTTTTCAAGTACAGCCATAGTCCAACAGAGAAATTTCAGCTGAAGGGTTTTGCTTCCCTCTTTTTTGTTAGTTTGTTTGTTCTGAGAAATTATTATTTTAATCTTTCTATGTCTCTATTCTGTGGCTCTCATGCATACAGACTTATTTCTGGAGTGAGTGATAGTACACTTGATCAAATAAGATCGTCAAGGAGAAATTAGGCAATTACTCATGTTCAGGGTGGAATAAGTGATTGAAAAGATGTAAATGTATTCAGGAACCTCAAGGCATTATGAAAAAATTACTTTATTCAATTCTTGTATTCAACATGGGCAAAACAAATAATGGATTTACAACACAAAAGAGAAAATACAGATCAAGTAACAATGACAACAGTAAAACTAGAGACTACACAAGTAATGGGACAAGCTCCCAGGGAAAACTGTGCTGAAATTAATACCTGAGACATTATACTGTCGATTAAATTTCCTGTTGTCCTGATTCTGATATTTTACAAAGATGTGACCTCAGCAATGTGTTGTCTGGGCCTCTTTCCTTCCCCAGTCTCCCATGTATTCACTTGATTTATAGTCAAGGGCTTTTTATCTCCCAGCATCATGAGGAGACAACCTGCACTACTTCGCTTAACCTGAATAGGTGATTCTCTAAGCTTCTTCAGAAATGATAAAGTTTGGAGTTACAATGAATTGTATCTGTTAGTATACAATGCAAATACCATAGGCTATAGGGCGGGAATTAATTTAAAAATATTTGGACCCTTTAGAATACCTTTAAGCAATAGACCTGTTTTTTCCAGAATGCGATAACATACTGGTTTTTTATAGTGGTATGACTAAAATGCTGGTTTAATGTTTCAGCCTATAAAGAAGAGCAATAACATAAAGTAGGGCAATCTTACAGCCTAAATAAACATTTCTAAAACATAACTTTGATGGCAGTAGTTCTACCTATCCAAAACTATGCTCTATCAGCTGTAGGGTGATGCAGCTTGGTTCATATTGGTCCATGAAGTGAAAAACTCCAGTGGAGTAACTTATGAGCTGAATGTGCCACTTGGAAATGTATTATTTAACTAGCCTCTCTTGTTAAAACTGTGGCCTGATTAACTTGATTTTTCCCTTTGCCTTTCAAGAGGTCAAGCTTGACATTTGAGGGGTGAGTTTTAACTACTGTCCTAGTAGAGGCTGATTGATGTTCACAAAGCCATTTGAAGATGCTTGGCACTTAGTGTGTTATGGTGATGGTCTTGGATAAAAACACTCGCAAGCACTGAAGTTCAGTGTTTCCTGAGCAGCTTGCACCCTGCCACATCACTGTTTTCCTATTTTGTGAGTAGCAATTACTCAGTTTGGTCTGTGTTAAAAAGAGTATGCTTCAGCAGTTTTATTTTTGTTCTATCAGTCTGACTTTGGGACTCTAGCCCAGAGAGTTAAAAACATAATTTACAGATTAAGACTATTTGTAGGGGAAGAAAATAATGTAGGTGGTTGCAGTTAGATAAGTAAGGTGCAGTTTTCATCTGAGTTAATGACCTTTGCCTCAACAAGTCCATCTGGGCTTCAGGAAGGATTGGGAGTGGGAAGATTTGCCCACAGATTTCCCCACAGATCACCATGTTGTCACTGCCAAGCTTAGAGCTGCTGATTGCCCATGGCAGACCAAGAATGGAACAGAGAGTGGGCTGTAGACATGCCAAGGAGTGTTCCCAGCCTGGGGCTTATTGCACAGGATTTTGCCTGTGCAGAGTTGAATCTGCTGGTCAGTTTCTTCTTCCTCACATTTTATTTTTACAAAGAGGCAGGGAAAAGATGTTATTTGGCAATTTAGTGCATGCATGAATAAATATGCACGTTTTAAAGGAGGTACAGTTTGTAGAGATGCAGAAGAGGAGGGAGGAGAGGTGTTACTGCTCAGGTAGGTTGTCCTTTGTGGGGCTGTAGTAGTGGTGGCATCACACATATTTTCAAAGAAGTCAAGGGCAGATACTGGGTGTGCATCTCCTGATTCTTGAGCAAACAATGTCGTTTCAGCATAGCTCAGAAGAGATCTGGCATGAAAGATGAAGTACCATTGCTCTAGGATGTGTGATATAGTGAACTCCTTCACTTTAATCACAGAAATATTTTTTTTATTGATATTGATGTAATTTCCTCCTGTGTCTCAGTCTGTTACCTTGTTTGGTATTTTTAGTATATCTGGGATTGATTCAAAGCAAGTGGTTGAACTTAGAGTGCTTTTGTCCTGATCCATTTTCTGTGGTGGCAGACGAGCTGAGTTTAGCTCACTTTCTAGGTAACTGGACCTCTGTCCTCCCAGCTTTTACATTTTGGAAGCTGGCCTGACTGACTAGGCAGAGGTGACAGGCAGCCAGCTGTCTGATACCCCACCATGGGGGCACTGAAGGCAGTCTAACAGCCTGTCATAAAATGCAACAGAGCAGGCATCTCATGTACAGACACCTCTGATGGTGAGTACAGATGGTCTGAGCCAAGGTCTGCAAGAGTAATTCAGTTGTAACTTTTTTTTCTAATAGAGGAATGCCTTGGTACCAGCAAAAAATATTATCTTCCTTCCTGACTTGACTGTTGGTTTGTTGGCTTCTCCATTTTTTTGATTTGGTTTTTCTCCTTGTAGTTGTCCTGCTTTTGATGACTTGGAAGACCAAATACCATGTTCTTTACTCTAATTGTCTTGCACTAGGACTACATAGTTTCTTTGCAGAATGGTTTTAAAGATCTGATTTTAATGAGGAGGTCCATGTCCGGGAGCAAGGAATGGGAGCTGCTTAGGTAGTAAGAGGTAACCTAAAAATATTCATAGACTTCCCAGGTTATGGTTTGTTGTGTTTTTCATGCAGGTTTTCATAGGCTTCTTTAAGTTTTGCTTACAGATGGAGCCTTAGCCAGCCTACTTAAAGCAGAATTAATTTTCACTGACAGTTCCTCCTCTCTCGTGAATCAAAACAGCATGGTCTGTATTTCAAATGGCATCCAGAGTATATTCTGGATGAAGTATCTCACAGAAGGTCTTTGAAGAGGCAGGAGTTATAACCTGTAATACAATCTGTGTAACTTCCTAATAAAGACAATGAGTAATTAGAGGTAAGCGTTTGCTTTTTAGCAAGAATCCCTTCAGGAGGAGAAGCAATAAGCTGGTGCTCTCTAAACCAGTCAGAGTAAGACATGAAAAGTCAGCAATTCTGCCATGGAAGGCAGTTTCTCATTGCAGTGCCTCTGGGAGGTGACATGAAGGAGATGCACAAGCAGGGGCAGAGCAAATGTCTGCTTCTTCTGCACCCAGAAGTTTCTGACCCTCAGAGCTCTGTGTCTGAGGTGCTGCAAAAGTTATTAGAAAATGTGCCAAAATGTAGCATTTAGCAATAAATTTTGCAAATGGGTACTTTAGGGCTAAAAAGGATGGTTGCACAGAGTGATTACTTTTATGTTGCTCTTTATAAATGCTGCATATCTTCTCCCCCATTGCCACTGGCATTCTTCCTGATTTGTCTGAAGATGAGATTAAGTCTAGTGTCTTTGAGGGCTTTTGAGAAAAAGGGTGTAACAGGCAAAGGAGCAGGGTATCAACATGGAACAGATGTGAGAAGGTGCTTGCCTTCATAGGTCTGAGCTTAGCCGGCCTTCTGTCAGTGCCACTACCTGTGTCTGCTGGACTTCAAGTAAAAATTGTGAGAAATGCTTTTTTATATGGTGGTTTGATTGGTATTCTTAAGCTTTCTTAAGCCATCATTACCCTCTGTGCTTTGCAAGATGTCAGGAACCTGACAGAGAAGCAGTAAGAAAATTTTGTGTAATATGCTTATTTGGTAATAACATAACAACCTTCTACAGATTTTTCTTAATATGTCTACTTCCCTCTTTTTCTATATGTTTGCTAGAAGTGACCATAAAGACTTCATAGGCCCCAAGCAAATTTCTCACATTAATCAACTAGCATTCTGATATTCTTGAAGGTCTTTTCCAATGTGGATAATTCTATGATTCTATATTGTTGTTCAGGTATACTATAAATATGCCAGAGCATAATTAGAGATATGTGCATGTGGACCTATGTCCTTTTCTTCCCAAAGGAATAATTTTGGTTTTTTTGGTATGATGAATTTAAGCTCTTGTTTTTTTTTTCATGCAATTTCCTCTCTCAAGGAGTTTTCTCCTTGAAGTGCATGACTAATTCATATGAAGTGCTCCCTCACTTCTGAAAATGATACTCCAATTTATCCATCAAGTTTTAAAACTACATTTTCTTATTGTTATTGATTACTGCTTTTTTAGGACTGGAAGTACTGGAGAAATCAAGAGGGAAGCAGGGAACTTTCCTGTTGCCCAGCAGTGTACTGTGACAGATTGCAGAGGCAGTTCAGATTTAGTTATAATTGGCACCTGTTTTGTCACAAACAAAAATAGGCTGCTCTTGAACGAGATGGGGACCTCTTATCAGCATGATGATCTTTGTAATATATCTAATTTCCTAGTTGCATATAAGAGCCCTTTTTTAAAAAACACTCTTTGTACTTTGGCTTTCAGTTTGGAAATGCTGGCATTTCCAAACTACAGTGTTCAGCCTTCAGGTCTGCTCTAAGCAGGAGAGGTACAATGAAATCTCTGTTTACTGAGAGCTGCAAAGGGAGTTATCTTTACCAAGTCAGCTTGCCTGTGTGGACACCACTGTCTCCACTGGTTTCTTTCAGTTCACCATCTCCGCTGGATGGGGCAGAGTGAGTCTGATGCCTACTTATTGCCACCTCTGGGCTGCTGGACTTATTGGTAGTAATGAGTGCAGGGCTTTATTGAGTCGTGCAGCAGTAGTCAGGGTTCTTCTTTCATAATTTTTATTTGGGAATGGTGGAAGAGCTGGATTTTTAGAGTGGCTCCTTTATTTAATGATATACTGGGGAGAGGATATGCTTTTCTGACAAAGCTGCAGTCACCTTTAAAGCAAATATGGCGAAGTTACTGAAGAGCTTGGGGCTGCATATGCCATGAGCATCCTAGTCCTGAAGTTTCATGGAATCCTTGTCTTTCATTGCATATTAAAATTTATTCTCAGCCTTGAGAAACTTACAGTTGTAGGATACCTTTTCGGTGTTCTTTTATTTCCAGATTGCCTCCATAGGACCATTATGGATCTCACAGGTTCAGAGACTGGGTATTGTCTCATGTTCTCAGGAGTTTGAGTTGATGGGTTTTGCTGCATGCTTAGCGATTTCTTATAGTTCCTATTCTGACTGAATATGTGATCAGCTAAGGTAAAATGTTGAAGCTCTCTTGTAGCCCTGTGTTGCTAGGCAATTTTGGTGGCTTTTGTTCTAATACCAGTTGAGCCTTCTAAAAAGAACTGTTCCCTAGGAAAGAAAATTACATGATTGGCAGCAATATTACTATTTCATTACTGCACTGGCACTGCCAGTGGCCTTCCTTGCTTTAAATTACACTGTTTCCTTTTCATGTGCCAGAAGGGTAGCCAAAGTCAAATTACTGCTGGCAGACCACAGGGATCAGCAGTATAGAAAACCTGGAAATCACTATATTTCTGCAGTATTAGGTGCTCTTCTTCTTATATGTTCTTGTATTACTGAGAGAATTTTTGATTGTAGATATAAAAATGGTCATGGCAGTAGTTATTTTTACTGTACTGCATCTTCAGGAAGAAGCAGAAATTACAGTGCTTCTCCTCCTGAGAGCTAGTGAGAATTAGTTGCTCTTTGGTCCTTCTCTTACTGGCAAATAATAATCCCAGAGGAGGCCACGCCAAGTGGAGATGATATTTCCAAGGTCCGTATGGCACCCGCTTCGTTTGTGGCTCTTGCTGCACTTCTGAAAGTGTGATGGTTCTTTCCACCCACCTCCTCTCTGATGAGATGTTATCATCTCCATTTTGTGAAATTCGGGAAAACAACTGAAGGGATAAATGACTCACACTGAATTAAGCAGCAGCTCAGGAAGAGAAAGCACAGCTCTCTTTGAAGATTGAATCACATGACTCCGAGGTACCTTTAAGACAGGGAGATATGTTTGAACCCCTCTCTCCCTGGGACTTTGCAAACCTGCCCCTCAGCATTCTGCATCACTGCTGCCCTCACCTCAAAATTGTTCTGATGCAATTTCAGGATGCTTTTCTTGATGAGTTTCAGGGTGCAGAGGAGCTGTTAATACCACCCCTGGCACAGAGGCTGGCTCCTCACCACAGGTGTCTGCCTGTTCTCTGCATGACAGCATTTTTGCCCGGTGACCGTGTTTAGATGGCTGACTGAGTAATATGATTGATTTAAGCTGACTCCCTGCTTTTGAGATATTTGAGAATACACAGCAACCTTATCACTTTCATTTATTGTCTACTTAATCAGGTCTGTTGAAGTTCTATTTTGTAGAATGATTGTACATACCTGACATCCTTGAATGAAGTGTCTCATTTGTGATTGTCTTTCATATGCATTGCCAATTTCATGGATCCAAGCCTCAAATTTACAGAAAAACGACTGTTTAACTCACCTCATCTTGATCCCCCATAGCATCGTGAATGGATTTTGTAAATAATGGATCGGGTGGTTCCTAATTTCAACCATTCCCTTCATGATAGATATGACTTTCATACCAGTACAATCATCTCTTTTTCATTTCTTGAGTTCAAGAACTTCACAAGAGCGGTCAGAATGACCACATGCCATTTTAAAGACACAGTGGGGGATGAGTAGTAGTATCAACACAGCAGTTTAGCAGAGTCAGAGAGAAAGCAGAGTTTTCTCAAGATCAAGGGCAGTACCTTGCCTATGGAGGTGTATCACTGTATCTCTGCTTCCAGGGCACAATGATCTTATCTCTGTGTTACTCACTAGTGTTCCACAAAACAATCTAAGATAAGAAATTGTATTAATCTTTTCCTTCCCTTTCAAATGGAAACCACGTGTAGAAGATGTGTAGTAAACTTTTTAACATGAGGGGAAAATATAATGAGCCCTTACAGCAATCAGCCTTGTATTCATACTGTTTTGAACAGTGAGGTGATACTGCTGTCTGGTCTGGTACACTGGTCCTTTCCTGGAGTCTGTCTTGCATGGAGAAATCCCTGTTGTCCATATTCAGTTCCCCGCAGCAGCTTTGAAATTTAAATCTCTGTTGTACTTCAAGCAAAACACTTACTGAAATGCCATCATATAATCTGTGGCCTTTCAAGAGAGGCTTATGAAAATATGCAAATACCTAGATGTTCTTGACACAGCTAAAAGAAATTCAACCCTGATGATATTCTGTATCCCCTGTTTACAGATGGGGTACAAAATGCAGGTACAACTCTTTTCTTCTTTCTCACTTTTTTTCCCCCCTGTTGTTTTCTGCTAATCCACAGAGGAGCAACATAACGTCAAATCTGTTTACTCCTCTAACAGTCTGGGATGCTTGAATGTCTTTATTGTAGTTTAGGAAGCAACTGACAGACAAAAATGTGTTGGGTAGACACTAAAAATAGGCACTGTAGGAGCTACATAAACTCCCAGGTACAAATTAGTCCTTTTTTTTTTTTTTTTTTTTTTTTCCAGTGCAATTTGTAATGAGAAATGAACTAAGCTTCTATCTAAAAGTTCCAGCTATAGATCAGCTAGAAACTTGAGGGACTACTTTTATCCTGAGAGGTGGCATATTGATCTACAACTCCAAGAATTGTGCCAAGAATAGGAAATCAACAAGATCTTCACTGATTTATGTAGGCTAGACATCTGTGGCATGCCTTTTGAAGGTGATCTCTCAGAGGCGTAATTAAAACTTGATGGTGAATAATCATGATGATTTGTGTCTCCACATTGTAGCCCTGTGGCTGTTTTTATGTGGTTGTAAAGGTGGTTTGTCCCTGCTTGTGAAAAGGATGGTTAGAAAGCACTGGGCTTAAGAGCTAGAATTTTGCACACAGTTCTTATGCAGAAGGTCTCCACATTTTTCCAAGACTAGATCTCTGTTTCAGTTTAGTATTAGTCAAATTGCAAGTTAGTGAAAAAATAAATTCAAGAAGTTTTTAATCAGCAAAACTGAGCGGCCTCTAAATTTGCTCACTCTTCAGAGAGAGGCAGTGCTCTGATATTGGAGATGCAGACTTGGGGCTGTAGAGAGTGGGCAAAGACAGCAGTTTGTAAATTAGTCTTACTTTGGTCTCTACATATTAGCAACAACAGCATCATTTTTTCCTTCACCCTCAACTCACCTGTCAAAAGGAGAAGGAAAGTATTGGGACAAAGGTTATCCTTCAGCCTGAAGATTTTTCCATTGAATTCTTTGATTTTGTATTAGTGTGAATGGAATTTTCAAGGCACACAAAAGGCTACTGCTGAAGCAGACTGGATTCATTTCTTTTCTATCTGGATGATGGTTGGAATGTTGAAGAAGCTGTTCATCATTTGGTTTTAAATTATTCCTGGGGTTTGTTTGACCTTTAAGATACTCATCCTGCCTTCTAAAAGGCCCAGCTTTCTCAGTTTATATCAGTAAAAGTGATTTTTACTCTTTCATTTTGAAACTGAAAGGCATAAAACACCATCCGTTGTCTACTTATAAAATAAGGTGGGGAGAGGTGGCATCTCTAATTCTGCATGCAGAACAGTCAGCATAGTAGATACAGTTAGAGGCTGATTATCATAAGAGGTTGAGTTAGAACCAATGATCGATTTTGTGAGAATCCCTAGCCTTTCCATTAATTTTGATTTATTGATTTTTATGAGCAGGAGCAGTGAGAAGCTCAGGCTTTGAGGAGGATCAGAGAGGCCAGTGCGTGTCGAGGGTTATTGCCTTGTTTCGTGCTGTGATTTATACAGTGAAGGTACTGGCTGCATTCTTCTGCTTGGTGTTATTTTATTTCTACTCATCATTATAGTATTTCATGACTTAAAGACAAGGGCCCTCTGAGAATCTGTTCTGTTGTGTCTCTGACATTATTACAGGCTGAAGGTCTGATTATTGGAAGTGCTGAACCCTTGCAGCTCCAGTGGAATGAGTGAAAGCTGAAGGTGCTCTGAAAAGCATGCCTGAGGCATTTTGTTCTTCTGAAGGGATTGAGTTGTTCCTCATAAATATAGGTCCCTGCTTTGACTAATTCTCCCTTGGCTGCAAGTCCTTTGAAGTAAATGGAGTTTACTTGATTAGAATTAAACCTGTGCTCCAAATTTAACTCCCATCTTTGCCATGTAGCTAAAGAATTGATTAGATCTTAGTAAATCTGATGTTAAAATTAAGCTTCAGTTTTGCTTTCTAATTGGAATACTGCATGCTGGGAAAGATCAGAAACCTTTCTTTTTTTCTTTTTTTTTTTTTTTTTTTTGAGGGTTCAGGTGATTCTGCACACAATTCATGTTCCTACAGCAGAGTAACTGAACACACTGAAAGGGGAGTTTTGTGGCTAGAGGAAGTACCAAGACCAAGTGTCTGCAGCTGGTGCAGAGAGTCAGCCAGCCTGAGCCATTCACATCCTCCTGGACAGTCTTAATTCTAATTTGTCCAGTTACAGTGAGAGAAAGCGGATGTCAGACAGTGATTCAGCCCTGGGAAAATGTGATTTATCCCACTACTTGATAATTCTGCTGTTCTTGCAGAAGAAGGAGGAGGAGGAGGAGGTTCCTCTTACAGGAGGAAGTTTGCCTAAGTAGTGGCTATTTGACCCTGAAGTAAGGAAAGATGATGCTGTTTTAAGCATATGAGTGACTGCTGGAAAAGTTCAAAGGAGCACTCATGAAGGGGGGAAAGGGGAAGCTGAGACATTTGGGGACTAGGTATATGGAGAAAGTTTATTCAACTTTACTTTTTTATTCGCCTTTTTCAGAACATAGATATGCAACCTACTGAAGTGGCCCTGCAACCCATGGCAGAGTTTAAAGATTCTGTTCAGTCCTTGGCTAAAGGCCCTTCTCTACTCAGGGTGCTCAGATGTGTCCAGAGGTCAGCATTTCTTCAGTCCTTAGTTTTTGAAAATTCTTTTTTTTGCTCAAGGAGAATCACAGCACACTCCTGTTTTTCCATTTTGGGATCGTCACTACAGTGCTCCTTCATTTTTTTACTTCCTTAAAGCCAGTATTTGATTAAAAATAAGACTGTTTGGGGATTGTTTTTTGATTTTGTTTGTTTGGTTTTTATTAGGTTTGTCTCAGATAAGGGATAGGTTATAGAAGAGCCATTGCTTTTGATTCTGGTTATTTTCAAAGAACAAATTTAATCGGTTATATTCTCATCTCTATATCTGTCAACATTTTTCTTGTTACCTCTGTGCAATATGGTAGATCATCTGCTGTGTCAGCCGAGCTTCACATTTCAGTGTGTACATTGATCTAATCCTGTTTTGTGAGTGATGGGCCCTGGTGTTTGGTTCCAGCAGGCAAGATGGACCATGCTGCTATAGCAGTGGGGAAGGCTCTTCTTTTGATGAACTTTTTCCCTTTGGTGCTCTGTCCCAGAGTGAGGTACAAAACTTGGCAGAAATGACAAACATTGAGAGAATGTTCAGGCAAACAGGTAGTTGCTTCCTCTTCTTGCTGTCAGTCTCCCTAAGACGAGGGTCTATGTTGTGTTTTGTTGACTTTAATACTGTAGACCAGGGCTGGCTTTTCACAGAAGTGTTTTGACATCCTTTGCTCCAAGAACTGGGATTTCACTCAAATTCACTACTTTCTAAATTTCATGGTTGATTGTATTTTACATTTATTTTTTGAAGCTCCTGCCTGTACATGTTTTATTCCACCCCCCCTTGTTTTTCTGTTTTTAGCCAGTGAGACCTGCAACGATTTCCACCCCATGTTCTTCACCCATGACAGATCGTTTGAGGAGTTCTTCTGTATCTGCATTCAGCTTTTGAACAAGACATGGAAGGAAATGAGGGCAACTTCAGAGGACTTTAACAAGGCAAGAAAAAGGGCGGGGTGGGAATAACTGGGCAGAATGGTTAAACAACGCCATATATTCTTCCCTAGAGGCATAGGGATTTCCTAATTCCCATTCTGCTGAAAACCTAGAGATTTATCTCTTTGGATGCTTTGCACATTGGGATGCCAGCATTTAAAAAGTTATGGATAGAAGATGGGAGATGTAATGAGGTTCAAAGACCTTTTTCAGTCATGTTGCACTGCAGACTACGAGACTAAAATCCTGGCTTGAGGGGAAATTCTGCCTTTTTATGTTAGCAATATTATGCTGAAGTGCTGCAGCCTCCAAGGTTGTAAATAATGCAGAGAGAGTACTGCAGTGATAATTCTGTGCATCCCTTTCATTTCATGTGAGCACTAAAGTGATAAAATATTCAAGAGTGGACACAATCATGACAGAGTGCTGTGCAGTTTAGCCTGATAAAACAAAAAGAAAAACAAAAAAAAACCCCAAACCACAAAAAAACCCAACCACCAAGCCAGCCAATCCACAAAAATTAAAAAATAAAAAAACCACAAACAAACAAACAAACAAACCACAAAAAAACCAAACCAAACAAACAAAAAAACCCCTCAAAACCAGTGAAATAAAAATTCAACCAAAAAGCTCCCCAGTAAGAATTCTGGAAGCTTCAGCCAATCTTCTGATGCTCAGAAAAGCAGTAAAGAACACATTTGTCTCAGTGGTCCGTAGACATCCAATTTTTACCCAATTTACCATGAGGCTGAACAGTATCTCTGGCATTTTCTAAGAATGCCAAACTCATGCTTTTATGGCCAGTTGTCATGCTTATCTTTATTGGGATCCTCTAACTGGATCTTGGGCCTCTCCCTGGGAGATGTTGGTTTTAGAACTGTTGGTTGGGAATGAAAAAGTGAGACTAAAACATGCTCTGTCAGCACGTGCCTTACGAGTGCTCTGAAGTCACCAGACTCAAATGTTATGTTAGAGCCAGTAGGAATGATCATGCCTGACTTTTAATTGGAACTGTCTGTTATTGAAGTGGTCCCAATGTCCATTTTCTACTTCAGAGTGAAGGTGAATTTTTAGGTCACAGTGAGGAGTAACCTTAACTGTTGAGTTCTTTCAGGCAAGTTAGTTGGCAGCACTAGCAGAGCCCTGGCTAAAGAGAGAAAGGAAGTCCAATATCCACGCTGTTGTAGCCATATGACCTAGAGCTTTGTTCTTACATGGAATTTTTGACATGCTTC
Organism: Setophaga petechia; assembly: GCA_024362935.1. NCBI lineage: Eukaryota > Metazoa > Chordata > Aves > Passeriformes > Parulidae > Setophaga > Setophaga petechia. Next base: position 10,973,289 of record JANCRA010000026.1, on the reverse strand, counting down.
TCCTCCCTAATGATCCTGGAACACAGAAAGAGCAGTAGCAAGGTAATTCACTGGACCATATAGGGTTGCTAAAATATAGAGCTTAAAAAGCAACTTTATATCAAGACTAATTCATAATATGTGGTTGTTTTAAGTAAATGTATTAACAGCTGCCTATTACTTACAAGCCTTCTATCTCAGTAGAAGAAGGATTTGTCTACATTAATTTCCCACAACTTGGGTTGAAAAATTATTAGCAATCCTAGGGAATGAAGGTAAAGAATGGCTCCATTTTGGCCAGCCAGGTCACCCTAAAAGGAAAACAAAGAAATTTGCTTTGCAGTATTAGGCATTGTTGTGGAGGTTCATAGGAGATCAGGGAGTTTTTTCTCTGATATGACTAGTTTGCTACTTGTGTTTTCTGCTGCTGATAGTCCTGTGACTTCACCTATCAGTTCTGTCAGGGTCAGTAACATTGGCGCTGTGTCTTACTGCATGTGTCACTGAAGACATGGGCAATTCTTAACTCTGTGGGGCAAATTTGAAACATTTGCCATTGGGCTTACCAGGGTTTGTGTCTGGTGGTGGCACTGTGCTTCATGATCCTGAACCCAGGATCTCTGCCTGCAGAAATACCTCTTGATTTTGTAACTGTTTCTGTAAAGGGGAGGGAATGCTAAGCTCTTGAGTCTCTCATTTCTAACGCTTCTCTAATTATGTTTTTCTTATCTAAATCCTTTCTTAGAGTCATAAGGAAATTTTTGTGCTCTTATCCACTTCAAATGACATGTGGTGGTGATGTGAATTACTCAGCTGATAAACATCTGAAGGGATCTGTGAGTGCAGCAAACGGTGTTCTTGTGTGGGCTTATGAAGCACTGGAGGGCTTGTGGGGGCTGACACGTTATATGGTGGTACCCAAGGTTTACCCATCTGCTTGGTGGGTGACAGCAGCCAGTGCAGCCCATGGCTTTACCAAACTAAACAGCTCCATTTTTCATCCTTACCTGGCAAGAGGCTTTGGTGATCACAGCCTGTCTGCATCTTCCCTGCCTGCTAAGGGTACCCATTTCTGTGCAGTCACTTTTGAAAACTTAGCAGGCAAGGGCCACGTGGGCCTGGGGAGCATTCAGTCTGTCCTTTCAGAGGTGGGGAAGAGACCAGACCTCACAAGATGCAGTAATTTACTTGTGTGAAAAAAAAGATAAAATCTTCCATCTCCTCATTGTGTTACTATTTTTCAGTTTCAATAACTTGATTGTCATGGTAGTGTATGAAACACCACTTTGTTACGGTTTACTATCCCCCTGCCTGATGGGATCATTTGTTTTATTCCTTTCTCTGTCCCTTCCTTCCTTAAAACCTCCAAAACAAAATTAGACACTCTCAGTATATTGATTGGTAACTCTTGAGACCTGGATGTTCTGCTAAAAAATCTAGACTACTTGCTTTGATGTTTAATCATAATTGAAGAAAAGGAGCTTTTTAGTTTAATTTCAAACTTTTTAATAATCACAGTAACTTGCACGTTGAGGGTCTGTAGGAGGTCTGTGTGCACATACAGAGAATTATTTCCTCCTCTTTGAATTGGGGAATGACAGGCACTAAAATAGGCAAGGTGATTGAATTTCCCCTCAGGTTTTAGTGCCTGCTCTCAAGGGTTCTTTAAGGCACATATAAAGACTTCCTTTTGATGACAAAATGGCATACCGTGCCATCGTGGTTCTTCAATTTATGGTGTGGAGATTCCACATGGGTGAGTTCATTTTTAAAGTTTCAAAAATAATTAAAACAGCTTTTTGCTCACAGTTGGAAGAATTTTATGGTATTCTAGTGAGACATTTATGATCTCATGCTTTACCCAATTCTTATTCATTAAAAGACACAAGTTTTGTCAACTCTTGCATGAGAAAAAGTCCTTTGATGTCTATGGTGATATGACACTGTCAGACCTAAAACATTTTTTTCAGTCTCTCTATGCACTGGTAGACGTCTGAATAGAATAATTCAGACAGGCAGCTAAGCTTATATTATGCCTTTGTAACATCTTAAGACATGCATAATTCATGTTTTGTGAGTTTCCTAGAGAAATTAAGATGCAGTTGTATAGATAGACATGCAAGTGGCAACAATTCCATTTGAAACCTTTTTGTTTTTATTTGAGCCTACAGATGATCAAAGGACACTTAACAAGTTTCTCCAAAGTAATTTGTGAGCAGGCAGTGTGGTTTATGGCTTTGAAAATATAATCTCCAAGCTTTACATACTTCTACATGTTTTATTAAAGCAGAAGAAAGTGTTGTGTATTGATTTTTGGAGTCACTGCTGACTGTAAGAAAGCTGGCCTGAGTTTTCTCACTCCAGCATCTAGAAACCTTCAGCAGCAGCCTGCCCATTTAAATAGGTGCCCATCAGTCAGATTTCCATCTTATAGGGACCACCCTACACTCTGCCAGGGTAATCAGACTCTGCTGCCACACAGACTGAGAAATACTTAAACTGCTTTGAGGTTTATGGTTTCTTTTTAACACAGTGGTAGGGGGAATTCAAAGTACCTGCTGGACAGTAAAATTCCTCCCATGGGGCCAAATGAAAGCACACTCCCAAAGGAATAGTTTTTGGTGATCCCCACTAGATGTACTTTAGTAAATGCACCTGGATTGCCTGAATGTGGATTTACACTGTGATTGATATCTCTTTAGTGGTCTTCTTGTAAAGTACATATTGTTTCTTGGGATACACGGAGACAGCAAGTAGGACGTTGTATAGGACAAGACTCTTAACTCTTTTTTCCAGAGATTTCAGGCAGCTGCTTTTCGTAGGTTTGAAGTTCACATGCTAATAGGAGGAACGGTGAGCAAATGGATTATTTTAATTGCAGCCATAACTTGTCTTATTAAACCTCCAGAACAGAATAAGCAATTTGCTAATTCTGCGCCTTGTGTTGTACCATCTTTAAAAAAGCAGATTAATGGTAAAATAACTGCTTCCAGTCCCAGTGTGGAAGGAAAAAGGCAAATTTTTTTGACTTGGCTAGCAGGGTGTTGAAGCTGCATTACAGAGAATGGGCACAATGGGGCTGATTTTATTAGTATTAGTGTAGTTGTTGGGTTTTAGATGACCAAAAATGACTACTCATAACAAGATGCAGATTATCATTCCAGCGTGGCTAAAGTTATATTGGAGGAACCAAAACTGAAAAAAATTGTAAGTACTGTGATATAAGGTGCTTGAAAACCAAAAATCCACTGCATTCACTAAAATTACAGATTTGAGGAATAGGAAAGTGGAACAAGGTTTGCTAATGATGCTGCCAATGCATTTTTCTTGTTACTTAGAGATTTAGTTAATTTGCCCTCTGGACATGTGTTTGAGATCATCACAGTATAGAACATGAGCTTTTAAGTGTTTTGTGGAAATGTATTTTTTAGTAAGAATATGTAATACTATTGCATAATATAGAAGAAGAAAAAAATACTTTTTAATAAGAAAAATATTCTCAGAAACCTCAAAAAACTGGTTTCAGCATTCAGCTAGTATCCATTTCACAGTGGCAACCTGCTGAGGAGCTGCCCTTGTGGTATCTAGCTATTTCAGGGGCACACCAAGCTGCAGCACAGGATCCCCCTGCAACAGGAGGGTCTGCTCAGCAAGATGATAAAACATGTCACTGACAGGCATACACATAACAAACTGCCTTTGTGGAGATCAGAGGAGTAGACGTTGTTCACAGCGGCAACAGATGCAAACAATAAATGCCCTACGTGAGTCCTGTAATTAAATAGCAAAGCAAACACAGAGGCATTTGATAACCACAAAAGATGTTTATGGCTCATGCTCAGGCTCTGCAAACATTTTTCCTTGCTCACTGACAAGATAACAGAAAAGGTAACCAGGCATAACATAAAAATGAAAAATACCATTTCCTTCCTCGGTGGAGGTTTGGAAATGCCACGCCACAGGTTTCTCAGCTTCTCTGGTGTTGTCGTGTTTTTGGCAGCTGTAGGGATGAATAATTGGGGAAGGCTGGGTTCAAAATATGACTAAGTGTTCAAGGACAGGCTCTTAAGAAGCAAACTTGTGTGAGCGGTGGTTTGTGTGAAAATGTGGTGGGCCAAACCCACTGTCAGGTAGTGTGAGTTACCCACAAGGAAGCAAAGGCCTAGGGGTCATTTTGAAAGGGTCAGAGCAACAATGTGGCAGAGAAGTTGTCAGCAGCTTTGCTGGGTTCACTGCAATCTGGGGAGACTCGAGGAGCAGACTCTGCATAGCTCCTGCCCAAAATGCCCCCCCTGGCTGCCACCTTGTGGTCCTAATGCTGGTCCTTGCCGTGGCAGCTCTGTGCCTGACCTGGAAGTGGCTGGGCTTTGCCTCCCTCCTGTGGGAGCAGTGGGTCCCCAGCATGCTCGAGTGATCCCCTCTAGTGGCACTAACAACATTCTGCACTTTTCTGCCTCTTTGCCGGCTTGGCCAAGTCTTGATAAACCACACTTAACAGCAAGGAGGCAAAGGCACCCAGAGCTGAAGTGCCTTGGCAGTGAAGCAGCTGCAGGGTCAAAATCAGAACCAGGATGTCTGGCCACTTGCTCCAGCCCCCTCCATCACCTGCCACAGAGGCAGTAGCAGCTTCAGCCCCAAAGGGGTGCTTTCCTCTCTCTGTGCTTCTCTTTCCCCCCACCCAGCTGCACAGGGGGCTTGGAGAAGGATTGCAAATGGCAGCTTCAGAAAATGAAAGAAGCATTACCTCAAACAAGAGAAAAAGTAATTCAGACAAACTTGAAAGTAAAATGCTTTGGTCAGTCTTTAAACCTGTTTGTCGCCTCCTTTTCAATGCAATGAAAGAAGGAAGGAGAGGGATGGTAAATAGCTCTTCACAGATGCTCTCCAAAGCATTATTGTTTTCTTATGGGTCTGAAGCAGATGAATTTAACTTCTTTTGGGAGAAGCTTTGGAAGGCTGTTCTGTTTGGATTTTACTGTTGGGAAATGCCAGGCTAGTGGAATGATTGCACCTCTCTGTTAGCTTTATTGCACCTTCCCTTGAGATTGCTTTGTTTATATCACTCAGGGATATTGCAAATAAATTATTCTCACATAGAATGAATTCAGTATTCCCCGGCCTGGGGCAGATTAGCACAAATTAAATCCTACATTTTCACACCTGAGGCCAATAGCACTTTATTAACTTTTATTGGAAACAGATAATTGCTATAAATATATTGTATCAGTATTTGTGAAATGCATGAATTTTTTAAAAAATTGTGGCAATTAACATTTTGCAAGTCTGCAGCATAGATTACAGAGAAAATGAGACTTTTTAATTGAAGAAATTACTCCCTTCAAATATAATAGGAATCTTTTAGAAAGCATAATTTGGGTGCAGAAAAATTGTCCAGTCTATTCCATCAATAACCTCTTCCTTCAGAATGGACTTTTTTAAATAGTGCAATTAAATGTGATGCAGAGAAAGCCTGTTTAAGACCTTTCCCTAGCATTTGGTCAGTGTTCCCTCAGTTTTTTGTGGCCTAGATATTCCAAATGTATGCCTTCATCAGCTGCTCACTTAGGAATGGCTCTGGTTAGTCTTCTCCATCTCTGTGCATTTATCTCCACCTGTCAGATCTCCAAATGTGTCCCATAGCACTCATCTGCTGCTCCTGGCTGCAGGAACCTGAGAAGGGGTGCTTAAGATGCTGAAGAGGCATCTTTCTATTTACTGAGGCATCAGTCTGTAAAAATCAGATTTAAGTATTCATACCCCAAAAAATCAGGGCTGTCAAGCTCAAAAGAATTGAACAACAGTATCACATTTTTAAATCTAGATGGTTGCTTCCTTCTGAAAAATTTTCAGTCTGAACTAGCATTGTCAAGAATGCAAATACATTTAAAAAACTAATTTGTGAAAATTAAGTACTTAGACTGCATAATGAAGCAGTCTAACTTACCCTTTTTCTGCACTTTGTAGCTTATGAACTATTTTTCTAGTTCAAAGACATTTTTCATTTAAAACAGTGTCTTTATTATTTTTTCTCTTTGCCACAAGGCTTTGGAAGTCTTTAGTAGTAGGGTCATATCTAGTTACAGATGAACAGTCCTTCTCCAGTGACCACATATGTAATGATTTCAAGGGGGGCATAGCCTTAAAAGGAAAATAATTTTCAAGGTTGATTTCTGCCCATTTATATGCCTGGATGGGTGCAGCAACAAAGAGATGGATTCTTCAAGCCAAAAATCAAGGAAAGGGAAGGATGTCTCAACAAAACATCTGTAATTTAAAACAAGAAAAAAGTATTTTAGTGTAATCCATTCCTTGGCCAGCAGCTTGCTTTGTCCTTTCCTTAGTGATGAAACACTGTGTTGGTTTCAGCAGTGGAATCTCTTATTTGAGGAAAACCTAGCCATTGTTGGCAGAGGAGATTTTATCCCCCAGATTTCTAGTGAAGTCTGTGTGTTACTGTAGAATATGTGCAGGTCTGTGTAACACCCTGGAGATGCTAATTTTTGAAACTGCTGGTACTTCATACTTTCAAAGCACTCTTCATTTTCATCTCAGTGGGTGCTGATCAAACCAATAAACTTTCTCAGCCTTCAAAAAGATGACTGAGTGGAAAGCCCGATAACTGATAACCAGAGGAGAAACACTGAGTGTAGGTTATCTGTGCTAACAGCTCTCTTTCTACACCACAGAAACCTTTTGCACTGGGAAAAAAATACCTCAGTTGCATGTAGAGTGTGTTAGTGGTGAAGGGAAATGATATAACCTAACTGGAACTGTCACCAAAACAGCATATTTTGTGATATTGCCCCTGTCATTCCTGTCTAAAAGTATGGATAATAATCAGATCCCAGGAACCACTCTTGTGTCTGTATTTTTATTTATTCTTTCTAGGATGTGTTTTTGTAGTAGAGTTAAATCAGAGGTGCATGGCATATGGCTTTTTGCTGCATGAATTGCTACTGATGTGAATGTCAGTGGACATATAATACCAGATTTTCATTTTGTGAATCACAATGCATGGAATTCAGCCCAAGAGCTCCCCAGACTATAGACCTTATTATAGGCAAATAAAAAAGGGAAGGAAGGGGGGGAGAGGTGATATCTCGGATATTTTGTTTCAGTTGAAATGAGGTTATCGTGATGAATGATGCAGCTGACAATGAGATTTTTATAGCCTCTCTTGGAGTAGCAGAAGAGCTTGTATTATTGTTGGTTTGCTTTAAGTAATTGTAATCTAAATAGCACCGTGGTTGAAAAGAGCAGCAGAAATCTTTCATATGTGTCTCGTAAGCAAAGCCAGGGTGCTTATTTGTTTTTGTCTCGTCTGTCCTTATACAAATGTCCTTCATTGTTTGCATCTTACATCTCGGGTATTGTCTTGATTGAATATGTCAGTCACCATTAAAGAGGCGTTTGCCAGTCAGGGGCTGCTGCTGCCTGTCTCTATTTTTAGCACATGAGGTAACTGGCCAGCAGCTGACAAGCTGATCCTGCTACCCATGCACCAGTGTAAATTAAGGTTGGCTGTGATAGAGGCAGATGGGAGGGAGGGAGGGCTGCTGGAAGGCAGCGTGAGAGGGAGGGAGAGGATGGTGTGGGGGTGCAGATGGGCTCTCCTCTCCTTTACCCACATCAGCTGTCTCAATCCCCATCCACACCATGCACGCTGGGCCAACACAGGTACCTGCTGGCTCTCTGTGGGTTACCTTTATTAGGTGGTCACAGGTTAAACTGGGCCATGATGTGCTAATGTGAGCTGTCCTCAAGCTCCTAGACACTGCATGAGAGGGAAAATGGAGCAGGTGAGGGGTTTAGCACATCCTTTCTGAAGGTAGTGTTAGATTTTGCCCCACAGAGTATTTGGTCTTGAGACCACAGCAGAGGCAGTTTTTATTTGGGATGGTAGTGAAGCTTAGACATGTGAACTTGGGTTCTGCCACATTTCCACTGAGAGCTAAATAGCTTACTGGGGGATGAAAAGTGTTGTGTGTGCCTCTGAAAGTGGTAAGGCTCTTTTTTCTTTGCCCTTTCCCCTCTTCACTGTGGATTTAAATAGTATGCAAAAAATCTTGTAGATTTATTGATGATGAAAATGTAATTTATTGGGAGGTTCCATCCCAGTTCCTTAAGTTACCTTTATATGTTGGTCATGGTAAGCAGAGGAGCAAGGCCCTCAATAATACATATGAAAGCTGAGGAATATCACCTTAAAAGCTGAGCACAGGAATGGAGACAGATTAGATACCATGAAAGTATATAAACCCAAACAACGGGGAGAGGTGAAGGAACAAATATCAGAATCCTTGAAAAAGACATTTGTGTAGATGTTTAAAGATCTTGGCATGTCAGCTGAAGATATTTGTGCCATGGCCATGAAACTGAAATGCTCAAGAACCAATCCTTGCATCAAAAATGTCAAGTCTGCTTCTAAAAGACTTCTGTGAAAGTATCTGGAAAAAGAGCTTTCATGCATGCTTTGAATTTTATGGCATTTTTTTCTCTGAAGACTTTTCTTCAGATTTCAAGCATCAGTTTTCTCTCTCAGGGAAACTGATCAGAACCTTAGCAGTAAGAGCTTAAAAATTGCAGTTCTATCCATTTTACTTGACTAGTACATGCTGCCTAGAACTTTTGTTGTACTTAACCAAGAGCCCAAAGGAAACTACAGATCTCATCATATCATTGTTACATTGTCAGCCTCTTCAGAAGCAATTGACCAGCCCTTCATAGTGAAAATAACATCTCTAAAGTCACCAAGTGGAAAAATGAAACATCTTTGTTTTTGTAAAATCAGATGTGTGAGATAAAGAATGTAATCTCATAGCTGTCAAGATTCTTAGATTCCTTCCAAAAACTCATTTTAATGTAAGCTAGGGTTCTGGAAATTGTTAAGGACTGTTACCTTCCCTGGGGATCTGGAAGTTGTTAAAGGACTGTTTTCTTCCCAGTGATTTTCTTTTTTGATCTCATTGTCATATAACTGGTACTTCTTCTTCATTTAAAAACCTGATTTTTAAAATGTGATTTTTTTTTTGAAAGCTAGGACTGCATGTAGCAATCTTAATGAATTTCTCTCTCTGTTCCTTTAACTTTTCTCAGGGTTCAGTACTCCAACCTCCAACAGGATTTATTCCCCCAGACTTAGTTTCTGCCTGTCTTCTTTCCTTGGAACAATGGCATGCCTCATAGTACTTCCACCTGCCTTAAGGAGGGTGTTAATGGCTTTTCTCACTTTCTAGCTGGGGACACTCGACTACTTTGGGCAGCCACAGTTGTCAAGACATCAGAAAAGACCCTTTCAGGTCACAGAATATTGGAAGCCAGCTTTTGGAGCCAGGATGGGTGTTATTGGCAGCTATGTATTTTCAGCAGTGGTAGAAATCTGAAGGCCGCTGTTAAAACTGTAAAGTCAAAATTACATGTGCACATGAGTTTCTTCTTCCTAAAAATTGATCCATGTGGACAAAAAAGTCTTTCCTCAGAAGTATTGGTATAAATACAATATTTTAATAATGATGGCAGAGAACAAGATACTCTTTTATCTAGCCTAATTCTGCACACGGTGGACTTTACATTTTAATTTACTTAGAGAAAAGAACTGTCTCCACCAATGTGGGAAATGGACTTCAGGTAAAAGATATTTTATGTGTGCAGCTTGAAAATGGATTCAGTTATATACACGGCCTGAATGGCCCTTTGCTGTGTAAAATCTTTAAAGTACCAGGCAAAATTTTTAATCTGGTGGTTCTACTTCAGGAGAAAAGAAAGAAAATATCTCCATAAAACTTATTTACCTTTGCATGGGTTAAGGGTATTTTATTGCCTTGATGCTTTTAAGCTCCAGAGAACAGGATGTTTCATAGCTGCTCAATTTGCTTTAGTTATTATAATTTGAAAGAGTTTGATGGTTCTAATTTCCTTCTTTACACTTCTTGATTTTAGTACTAGAGTAACACTTCAGTATCTTGTATTGATTTTTATGGTGGCCAGGGTTTTGATATTAATTTCTGCGGATATTTTCTTTGATATTAAAAGCTGAGGATGGGTGACTGGCAAAGCAAATTGAGGACTCAGAAAGGCTAATTTCATGTAGGCGAATTTCATGTTTTACAAATATTGTTGTAGGTGCTTGGTCTCTGGGCTGATGAGTACCATGAATCACCAGTGCACCCTTGTGTGGTGTGGACTAACTGCACACTGGGTTGCATTAGCTAAAGCACAGCCAGCATGGCAGAGGAAGGGATTATTTCCCTCAGCTTGGCCTTTATGAGGCAGCAACTGGAAGACTGTGTTCAGTTTTCTCCCCTAGAAATGAAGAGAAACTGTGAAATAGAGCTAGTCCAGCAAAAGTCTACCAAGATGAGTAAGGAGGATGGAGCATGTGGTGTTCAAAGAGAATGTGAAGGAACCAGGTTTGTTCATCCTGGAAAAGACGTGATCCAGGGTGGATCCAGTTGTACCTTCTGCCTTTGTTAGAACAAGAAGGATGAGGAGAAGATGCACACCCTTCTTAGAAATATACTGAGAAAGAAGAGAAGTCGCAATGAAGAAAACTTAGGATGTAAGGATGAAAGGATGTTAGGATGTTAGGATGTAAGGATGAAACACTACTGATACTGGAGCAGCTCTTGAACCAGTTGCACAGAGAGATTAAAAAATCTTTATCCCTGGAGAAAAACAAAACTTGCCCAGAATTGCCCTGAGGAACCTGACTTAAGTATGAAATTAGCTTTGCTGTCTCTGCAGAACTCAATCCCTAGAACTGTCTAGCAACCTGAATTATTTTATAGTTTTATGGGTAAGAACTACTTTCTCATGCAGTAGGATATCTTATCCAAATAGGAAGAAGTGGTAATTCATGTCATTAATCATCATTGAAACAAATTCAGATGGAGCATCAGCCAAGCTCATAAATTTTTCCTAATGTTAAATAAAGCATAAAAGATCATTGTGATGTATGCTGTGGCCCCTTTAAGAAGTCAGGCTTTCCCCATTAACTGTGGTGATCCCTTTAAAGCAGTTTTAACTTGTCTTAGCTTTGACAGCTGAGCTGTTACTACTCAGGGGCATTCAAGCCCCTTCAGAAATGTGATGTTGAAAGCATTTCTTCAAAATTTTCTTGCCAACATTTACAAAAGTATATTTTACTAAGTGGTTACCACTGGCTATACTACAGCACAGCTGACATGGTAACTTCTCTAACCACAGTAACTCATTTGAACCCTAATTCTTAAAACAGGAAATGTGTTTAGAAGTTGCAGAGCCATGTTTGGCTGCTAGTGAATTGGTTTTGGGGATGCTTGCTGTTTGTGGCTGGCTGTTGGGGTTTTGTGTTGTTCTGTAAGCGCTTAATTTGTACCAAAACCATGCTTTTGCTAAAGCTCCATTCTTTACAGGTTCTAGCTTCAGGTGCAAGCTGTCATTTCACCATCCCAGGAAGTTTCAGGTATTTCTTTTAAGCACAGGTTTATGACCAAAAGGAGAACATCATTTGAATTGACAGAATATACAAAGGGTAAAAAAGGAGAGCAGAAAGGTGATGTTAAGTGATTTTTGTAGGATAACAAGGATGTATAAATTATGTCATCCTGCATGTTGCCTGAAAAGTTAGTGGTAGAGATGGGAACTTAGCCCAGACCTCACTTATCAGTGCTTTGGTGACAGGACAATTATATCTTGATTTCTTTTCTTGTATGATACACAATTCTGTTAGCAAGGAGAGGGGGGTTTTCCCTCTGTGGTGGAAGCATCTTCCACATTAAAGCAAAATATTTACTCTTTGTTTACATCCTTTAAAGGTTAAAGTACTTAAGTGGTTAGATGCAGAGTTTCCTGCACCTTTGGTGTCAATGGCTGAAATTAAATGTTTGGCAATTTGAGACAGTAACAAGAAGGATGAGGATAAACTGAAGAGATGGCATTCACACTGTCGTTTTGTGCACAATCTCTCATGCACGGTTAGAAGCAGTAAAAATTTGAGAGCATTATGAGAGAACCAGAGCTGCCAGAAATAGTTCTTTTCCCTCTCTGTCAAAATGACCAGAAAGAACACAGTCATAAATGACAAATTTAATAATCCACCATTATTTACCAGTATGTGCATACACGAGCACAGAGTTGGCAATGCTTGCTGGTTTTGTGGGGGTGGGCTTCTGTGGCTGCCACAGGTGTTAGAAGTGCTCTGTATTGGGCAGAAGGTAAGACAGGACCTTGAATATAGGAACCTGTATGTTCGTGGTGCCTGGCTCCAGCACAAAGCAGCAGTGCTCTTATCGCCAAGGAGAGACTATGCCTTGGCCTTTCTGGAAAAAGTTCCACGCTGTCCAGATGTGAAAATTAGTTTCTGGCTAACACAGAAATTGAGCACCACTTGAAAGGACAGCAGCTCAGGTGTGGAAGGCAGCCAGACCTCACTGCAGGTTGTGGCTCAGGTAGAAACGTTGTCCATAGTGGCAGTATTAAAAAAAGTTATAAAAAAGCTTCCAAAAGCATTGCATCCTACAAAGCAAAGCTATTTTGATTAAACTGATAATCTTAAAATAAAACGGCTGCAGAGAAACCAAGAAAACCAGCAAATCCCTCTCTCTGTTTTTCCAGATAGTACAAAGTGTTATTTAAAAAAAAAAAAAAAAAGGATGTTAAAAATCTATTTATAAATCAAAAAAAGAAAAGCAGGCAAAAAATTGTACAAGCAGCACTAAGCTGCAAAAATTTTCCTTGGACACATTGCAGTACCTTTTCAAAGCAGCATATGGGGTTTATTCTGGTGACTCTAATTTTAACATGAATGGGAGTCACGTGGAATACTCCTGGCATACGGCTTTGAAAATATATCCCTGCATGATTAAGGAAGACTGAAATATTTTTGAATATCTATTTTTTTTATAACCAATTCTGAAATGTTTTTAAAGGAAGGCATTAATGGATTGAAAGTGGTCCAACCATGAACAAAGCAGTAATGTAACAGGTAGAAATACTACTGGCTTAGCACTGTAGATATGTTTGTGTTTCAGAGGCTGGGTAAAGAAGAGCAAGGAAAACTTGGAGTTTGTACTCACTGTTGCAACTGCCCCTGCATTGCTTGACCTTTATGAATTTGTATCTTCTCTTGGAGGATGAAGTAATCATTCCACCTTCCACATGGAAAGAGCAGAGGGTTCAGCTAAGGCAGTACAAGGCAGGACTTGTCTCTGCAGTGGCAATTGCCATGTAGCAGTATTGACAGCATCTTTAGCTCGGGGATGATCGAGCCTGGAGAAATATGTACTCTGAAGATCAATTAGCGAGAGGCTCATTAGCGGGAAGGAAGTTCTGAGCAGATGCAGCAGCCCTGACAAAGTGAGCCAGAACGCTGATGGAGCTGGGCCTGGTGTGTGGGCTGAATGTGAAGCAGGGTTGCTGCAGGGAGGTTCAGAGAGTCCTTTCTGACAGCCGGTCCTTCCCACCCATCTTCAGAGAAAGCAGTCTTAACAGCTTCTTGAAATGTTTTGAAAAGGATAAGACAAAAAATGTCCATAAAAACCATATTGATGAATACAGACATGAGCATAGTGAGTGTGGACAGTCATCTGGTGTCCTTCTAAAGATGTCCAGAAAGAGGAAGAAGTTAATTTTTCCTTTTCTAATACTTTTTTTTTTCTCACTTTTTTTAAACAGAGAATGAAAGGTTAATTTTTATAACTTTAGTTTTGTGGGGGCTGCTGCTTCAGTGCTTGAGGATCTTCTCTGATTGTTTGCAATACCTTATTGCCCGTCTTACTAACATTTATCTATCTTGACATCAGAGACGTGAAAAAGGAAGTTGCCTGCCTTTTATTCTTTTCACAAAATCTTCACCAGTGATATCATGATGCTGAGCTCACCTGTCCTTTTTATCTGTTGACTTTGAGTGGAGTTTCTCTGGTCATTCCAACAGAGTTGCCACTTTCCAGACTTAAACATGAGATGAAACAGGCAGCATAAAGAAAGAGTATTTATGCCAGCTTGATTTAAGCAAGAGACTTCATTTAAGCAAGGCTATTTATATAGCAGGGTTATTTATACTACATTTGGCTGTGAATGGGCGTGTGTGGGCACACTTCTGTTGTGCATGCGACACGTGTTTGGGGTATGTATATGTGGCTGCACATTTCCATGTACAGGGATTGAAAAAGTGGCTGTTAGTGTCTCTGAGAAGGGGATGTTTGCAAAGCCCAGCTCAGGGAGTCGTTGAAATCCTCAGGAATAGATGCCTGCTGCCAGGTGCTGACACAGAATAGAAGCATCAGTAGCTCAATTTGTGTGCTCTGAATTACCTTATGAGGGTGTGATTGGGGGATATTGCCCTTTCTAGCTGAAGCTAAGTGCATGCTTGCAATAGCTCCATGGTAAACAGCCCTCACTGTTCATTCAGCTTATGTGAGCATTCATTTGACTTTCATTCCTGCATGAGGTGGAAGCAGACAGACACGTTCTTCTCAGGAAAATTTGTTGTGTGCTTGCTGGACCTGGAAACTGGACTCGTGTTTTCTGTTCTTCACATTAGCTGTAGTCTTGGCAATCCCTTCCTGCACCACCAGAGCCTTCTGACACTTACTCTTCCATACAAGCCTGGAATGCAAAAGCAGTGCTAAGGGGATGTGGAAAACATGGATTGGCTCTCATCAGCAGCTATTAAAATAATAGTCTGAAGATCCTTCAGCAGCAGCTGGGAAGGTGAACCAAGGCAAAGATAGCTCTGTAATTGAGTTGTTTTCAGTATACTCTTTCTAAACATCATCAACTAGCATTGTCAGTCTGGTCTTAAAGGTGCACAGTCACAGCAATGCAGTTCCCTCTTAAAGCTGCTGGGTGTCTGATTGTTACTCTTAAATAACACACAACAGAATCTTTTAAAATTAAAACACACACATAGAAAACTATTTTCAATAAAAATCTCATTTCTTTTTCCAGGATGCCTAGACAAGTAAATACTTGGTTTTTAGAAATCCAGAGATGTTTGCTAGCATCATCCATTGTGACAGTCTTAAGGGTCTGTTGGATAAAACCCAAAGCCCCTGCTTCAGGTCTCACACTACTAATCTCTTCTCCATTAGCAAGGGAGAGCATGAGTTTTGTGTGAACAGATTTAATCTTCCTGTGCAGCAGATGTGCTGACACATGGGTTTCTCTAGTCAATAGGGTAAATAATCTTCTGTTTAAGTAGTTCCTAAGTACCTATTTGTGTAATTAACATATTAAAAAACTCATGCATCATTATTTAAACAGTGAGCCATGACAGCATCAGACTGAGTTCAGATAACTGAGACAGATGACTTTTTCCTTTATTTTGTCCTTCCTATTGCACTTTGATTTTGTTAAAATCAGAAAAGCTGAAGAAATCATTCTATTGCCATTTCATATGATTGAGTAGAGATTTAACTACCATCTTCTAGAAGAAGAAAGCCACAGTGCACTAATGAATAAGATGGAGGGGGAGCATGCATGCCTGTAAGAGAGGCAAGACCGAGCACCTAAGGGGCATAATTTGTTTCAACAGTGTTAGTACAATGTACATTCCACAGTGCCCATCCTATGGAGAACCAAGCATTAAATGGAAATCTCAGGCTGTTTGAATTGAAGATAAACCTGGCTGCTGTTGCTTGTTTGGCAGGCTGTGCAAAGCAAGAACTGGAGAAGTGGCTAAAGATGGAAGGTAAAGTGCTGCAGTGATGTGAAATTGTTCTGTCTTGGCCATGTGTACTCCAGACAGAGTGATTGAATGAGAGAACTGAGATTACAATGACATGACTGAAAATGCTCTCAGTATGTTCCAAAGGGTTTTGATAAAAAATTTTGATCTGCATTTGAACAATGTGGGCAAAGGAGGGAGCAGGGAAAAGCCTAACCCCGACAGTGGATGAAGAATATGTGATAGATTTGGCAGATAGTGCTTATATGGTCTGAATGTACTGAAAATTGTAAAACTTACAAGGTGATTTCTGAGCCTCTTGCAGTTTTGTATTTAAGAGTGCTATGTGAGGAGTCCTGAAGCTGATGATGTGTACTGTGAAACCTTCTGCTGTCTACTGTCTGGATTTATTATAATTGATTTGAAATTTTTCAGTGCCCTCTCATGCTATATGACTGCAATGTGTGTTGGAAACGGCAAGACTTAAAGGTTGCAGACAGCTGCAGGGGCTTGTGTATTTTAAGGGTTTTTTTAATATGATAGCTATCCAAAGACAAACTATGATTGTATACGACACTGCCATCAAACCTAAACATCACTTGAGGTTGTTTGTCTGCTGTACCCATTGTCAAGGTTAGAAATAGTTTTCTTTTTTTTTCTTTGTGCATGTATCAAAAACTATGCAACTCAGAATTTGTTCGCTGTGACAGAATAGTCTTCCTCTAAGCAACCCAATTTCTCTTTCTTCCTTTTTCAGGCTAGGTTTCTTTCTATATGCAGTTGTGGTGCTTTTCTTCTTTTTGTTTAGTTGGTTCTTTGGGTTTTGTTTTTCTAAGATGTGGATATTTTGGATCTGTATCAAAGACAAGGCATTTCAGATCTTCTTGGAGTTAACACTGGAGGTGCAAATGGAGCCTACAGTCATGTTGTCTAGACTAGGAAGTCTCCTTTCACTACTCAGACTACGTGTAATCATTTAGCAATAGGAAAACTGAGAAATATTCATGTCTGTTCCTGTAGCCAATTTCAGGATTGTTTGTAGGCTGTCTTTGGCTTAGCTGAAGAGCTTCAGTTGTCAGGGAAGATAAAGAAGAATTGCAAATTCAACACCCCTAGATAGTCATCACCCAGACTACTGTTGTGTATGTCCAGGATTGTTGTATGAAATTCTATAAAGCTCTGATTTCATTTGTATGAGACAAGTGGAGATTTTATTTAATGCACATCTTTGAAGTCTTTTAACATGTGAATGCATCCTCAGAATGCAGACAACCTTCCTAGTGGTGCAGGAGGAGACTTGGATGCTCTCTGTGGTCAAAGCAGAGGGGAAGGTAATGAACACTGAACACACTCATTGGTGCTTGAATGGTGGAAATGCTTTGCAGAATGAAAGGTTCTGTGGTTCTGTAATTCACAGAGACCTTCTGGGTGCTATGGTGGCAGATCACCTCTGAAGGTCGTGTCTAATCTGATTTACAAAGATGTGTTACTGACTGTTTTCAGCAGCTTATATATCATTTGTGTGTTCCTAGTCAGATAAGCTTTGTGGTTAGTAGTCAAGCTGTCTTAAATGGCAGACAAGATAGATGTCTTTTATGCTCCCGCCCAGCATTTTCATTTTAATTTGTGTTTATATATTACTATGCAAAAACGTCTTTCTGACACAGTAGTAGTAGGTAAAAAACCAAACCAAACCCTCATAGCTGTTCATTTGAATTAAAGTGTAGGGGCCTCCTGATAAAAGAGTTATGAGGCTTTCTGATAGTAAGATTTGGGAAAAACCAAACTAAATGTGAAAAATGTACTTGGAAGTCTCTGAAATAGGTATTTGTATTATCTACAGATAGGTCCTAATTGATGCTTCAAGAATACAGATGTGAAAGGGAAATGTGTAGGTCTTCCTGGAATAAATCAATAGAACTAGCTGTGCCCAGTGCAAATCAGCTGCTTCTATGAATGGACTTTTGAAAGGGCTTGACAGTTCCCCAGAATTAATAGGTAATTTATGGCACTAGAAGCCAACCATCAAGCCTATGACTGGGGAAGTCTTAGCAGGTTTACCATCTTCCCCTTTAGGTATCTCGGCTAAAAAAAGAAAAACCCACGATCTGGATGGATGAGTAAGCATTATATCATCACTGATTGTTCCTCAGCTCCCACACACAAACAGGTCTTAGCCAATGACAGAATACTGGCAGAAGCTGCTGTCGGATTGACAAGTAGCAGCTTTGGTGTGAAGCCTTCCTGGAAATCTTTTTTCCTTTTAGTTGAACAGCATCATTTTATCCTGCTATCTTAGAAGATTTTTTCACAAATCTTATTTATTATGCTGCTTTGAAATGCCTGGATTTTTCTAGCCTTGAATTTTTGATCTTAAAAGCTTCCTTTGGTATCTGTGTCCTGTCCTGCTTTAGATTACAATGAAATTCTTAGTGAGTTTATTCTCACAGCACAACCTTGTGAGGAAAAGAAATGCAATTTGCAGGGGAGATTGCGAAGGAAATAAAGAGACAAAGGTGAGATTTCATAACCTTAAATCTAGTGGCTTGCTGTCATCAGAAGTAGAGATCTCTGTCACTTCTGCTCCTTTCCTGTGAAAGAAAAGACCTTAAAAATGGGTCTTTTGAGTTCTTGACTGGTTGCCCTAATCTGGGACACAGTCTTCTCCCTGTCAGCATGGGAAATGCAGATGGGAGTTTTGGAAACTGGGCCAAGGGAAAATTTCTCCAGATACATTAAAGTTGCACTGCTAATCATTTTTTTTTTATTGCAGTGGGGCTTTGTTTAACAAAGGACAGCCTATTGAAAGAGTTTTGAACTCTAGGTATCACATAGCAGGAAGGAACAATTTATTTCATTAGGAACCTCTTCAATTTAATATTGGCTTTTAAAAATACTAATTGCAGAGACCTCCTAGGAATGTGCCATTTGATTTTTGTTGTCCAGTAGAATTTAAACTTGTTGGTTTGCATGACTGTTTTAAGCTCTACATATTGACAATGCTTCCAGTCCATGACATGACAATAACAGCTAGCAAAAATAACCTTGGAACTGCTGAAGTGTTTCACCCTTCACAGACAAATGATAGAGCATGCTCCACACTCCCAGACCACCCTCTCCCCTGAGTGAGATTTGGGTGGGAGAGGCATGGAATGGGACAGACTGTTTTTTTCTGCAGCAAGTTCTGTCAGCGAATCTGGGCTTTTTAATTAGCCCTCATTCTCTTAAAATGCACACTGAATACCTTTCCACAGTTTAATACTTCAGAACTGAAAGAATGACCGCAAAAGCTGGCAAGCCCAGGGTAATCCTTATGGTGATGGTGCTGCTCCAAAGATAAATGAAAAGCTGCAAGTACAGCACTGCCAGAAGTGAACCCTTATGGCATTCTCAGCCATTACAAATACAGTTCTCTCAGAAGCCCTTTTCTATGTCAAGAATTGTAACTGAGTCACAGATGCCCTGGAAACCCAAATCTCTGGAGTAGCCTTCTCTTATGGTCTTGCTCTTGAGGTTTGGAAGACCTTCCCGGAAGCTGGATTAGACTCAGGTAGAAGATATTTAACAAGGAGTGGCATTTATTGTACAAGGAGATGAATCTACCTCTGTTTACCATGGCACATGAAGAGGAATGATGTTAATAGTGCAATATAGAAATATTGAGGGTTTTTTAAGAAGGGCTTTAATTTTTTTAACCTTCTTTTGGTCAAACAAATGCAGGTAAAGGTTCCTGAAAAAGGAATGTATCCTCATTTTTTTCCATCTAAAATTCTTAACACCATAATGATATTATGCCAGTGTCTCATGGCTTGTCTGAAGCTGTCTTTTAAATATAAATGCATGAACTTGATTTTTCTCCTCATTTTGCAGTTTCAGTAACAGAAACATGGAAAGGATGAATTGAATGAACCGTAACTGCCATACGGTTCCTTTGCTTACTGTATTGGTAGCTTAGGAATCTTTTCTTTCTCTCCAGTGTTGCTTCCTTCCTTCTAATGATCTCTCCTTCCTTATATTGTCAGAGGTCAGGACAGAGTTTTTGCCAACCCTTTGGGCATAAAGATTTCTTAGTGGTGTGTTTCATCAGGCCGTGAACAGGACAGGAAATACTCAGTGTAAAGTTAGTTGCATGAAGATTCAGGTCACTGTCTGTGGGTGCCAGATGCATTTTTGGAGGTTTCCTAAAAGCTGTCTCAGATTTTCACCTTGTTTTGGAGAGATAAAATATATGGAACTAGAAAGCAAAATACAGTGCTTTGGCAGTAGTCTTGTCTTCTGCTGATCAGTTACTTAAACTTGGAATGTGACTAAGGTGTACTATTTGTTGGAGCAAGTCCAAAAGAGGGAAGATTATCAGGAGGCTGGAGCACCAGCACCTCTCCTATGAAAACAAGCTTGAGAGAGTTGTGGCTGTTCAGCCGGAGAAGGGATGGCTCCAGGAAGACCTTAGAGCACTTTCCCTTAGCTGGAGAGGGACTTGTTACAAGGGCATAGGGTGACAGGACAAGGCATAATGTCCTTAAAGTGAAAGGGGATTCATTTAGATTAGATATTAGGAAGAAATTCTTTACCGTGAGAGTAATGAGGCTCTGGGACAGATGGATGCCCCATCTCTGGCCATGTTCAAGGCCAGGCTGGATGGAACTTCAAGCAACCAGCCCTCATAAAAGCTATCCCTGCCCATGGCAGGGGAGTTGGAACGAGGTGATGGATCTTTTAGTCTATGATTGTGTGATTTGGGCACACAGAGAGTGTACCTCCTTAGCATGCCTACAAGTGAGTACTCGTGGGCTGTGTGCACACACATACGTGTGTCCTGGTGTGTTTGCACATCAGGAGAAAGTCACCGTGTATACAGCTCTGTCTGCGGGTACTTTCCCAGCATGTATGAAAAGAGAGAGCAAACTCACAATCAAATAAGCAGCGCGAGCAGAGGGAGAAAAGATGAGATTGCGGTTGATTATGAGCCTGGCAGCAGATGTGCTACACAAATCCAGCCCGCTGCATCCAGCCTGTTTCCATGGCGATGGAGCGAGTAATTGTGGAGCTCCGGCGCGCTCCCCCGCGGCCCCCGCCAAGGTGGACGCGGATGCCGGGGTCCCCATCAGCGCTTCCTCCGGGTGAGCGCCGGGCTCTGAGGCAAAACGAGCGGGCGGCGCGGGGGGAGCCCCAGAGACGGGGATCTCTGCTCCGCTCATCCCCGCCGTGCGATGGCAGGATGCGAGGGAAGCGGCGCTCTTCCTCGTAAATACGCTCTCCCGAGATGCTAAATAAGCGGGCAGGAGTTTCCCTGCCGCGGGAGTGGGCTGCCATTGGCTGCCGCCGCCCGCCCGTGCCAATGGGAGCCCGCCGGGCGCCCGGCACATAAGCGGAGCTGGGCGCGGGCAGCGGAGCGCGGCCGCGGGGCAGCGCCGGTCCGTGCCTGCCCGCTGCCCATGGCCGCGCCCGGAGCGCGCCCCCGCCGCGGAGCGCCCGCCGCTGCCCGCCGTGCGCACGGAGCCGCCCGCCAAAGGCTGCATTAAGTCATTCGCTCGCTGCCGTGTGGGAGGTGAATTTGTCATCGGGAACGATGGAGCTACGAGATCTCTGTAAGTAAAGCCGTGTACTTTATCCTGTTTCAGGCTGGGCATGGAGCGATTGGTGGTGTCGAGGGAATGGCAAAAAGCGAATTAGTAGCGACTGTAGGTAGCCCGAGGGATTCCTCGGTTTTGTGTCTTGTGTAGTGAGATGCGTCCTTCCGAATGGTCTCGGGCACCGGACAAACTAATTAGCTGTTTGCATTGCCCTGGGTGGTTTTTTTTAGCCTAATTGAGGTTAGTCTGTGGAAGGATGCTGTGTTCTTCGGGGTATTTCAGATCACCCCAGTGTATGAAAAGGAAAGCAAACCACATGGAGCAGAATGTTGCAGGCGCAAAAGTCTGAGGTGCCCGCATGAAGTCACCAGTATTTCTGGTGTCAGTATAATAATAACAGGTATGTTATTACAGTGATTTGTCAAATGTCAGTTCAGACCCTGAGCCAAGAAAACACGAGTTGCTCATCATTCATCACTGTGTTCAGCATAAAAAAGTCATTGCTTTTCCTACCCATCCTGTACCTTTTTTTCTCAAATTGGTTTATTCTTTGAAAGCTTTTAAAACTACATTTAATTCAAAAGCTTTCCTATTTGTTTATGAAACCTGTGAGTACATGAAAAGTGTGAAGAGTTTCCTTTTTCACCATTGTGGGGCATGTGTTAGAAGTTGATTTCTTTGCCTCTTGGGACTCTGCTTTTGATTCTGTAAAGCAGAAACAGTATATTTAGAAAGAGGAGCGAAGTGTGTGTACAAATCTGTCCCTCTGCAGCCCTCTGGGGTTACTTACACCAGCCATGAATTCGGCTCAGCGTTGTTCATGTTTTATCATGACAGGGAGCTTTGCTGCATGGAGCTCATGGTTGTCTCTGCTTAACCCTCTCAGAGACTGTAGTCATCTTATCTGGTTTGTGAAAATACATAGGAGAAATGGCAGAAAATTGGAAAAAAAAAGATTTAGAAAAAAACTTTTCGTTTTTTTCACCCTGTTCCTGAGCTTGTCAAGTGTATCAGGTATTTTATAGTAACCAAACTAGGTGCAAACATTGTATGAAGCTGGCTGCATTTTAGGGATCCATTTTTGGTATCTTGTGTTCATTTTAGAACTTAACACACAGCTTCATTTCCCAGCATTAGGAACTGCTGAGGAGTCACATTGCTGCCTGGGAATCTCAGACTGAGGGTGTAAATTTCTTTAGATTTGGTTTAAGTGGTCAGCTTTGCTTTTGCCCTGCAAGTTGTGGCAGGAAGGTGTGTACATGGAGCTTATCCCTCCAGTTAAAGGACTCAGCATTGCCTCAGAGTTGATGCCAAAAAAAAAAAATATGTCAGTGTTTTGAAGAGCTGATGGATCAATATGTTTTTTTTTAAATACAGAGCATAGAATTCAGTGCATCAATACAGGGAGAGTGTCTGTTGGTGTGTGTAATACTACTCCTCTGTGTAGTTTTGAGTATTTAACCTGATGCATAACAAATTCAGGAGGAACCCCTTATTAAGCTTGACTTATTGCTTTTTCTGAAGACACAGATATAAGTCACTCTTCCCTGTATTTCCCAGGGGTGTTGGGGTCACCTTTTATTGAAATGATGGCCCCAGGCAACCTATGGCACTGGGCTTAGAAAAAAATGCATTTTTCTAAGGTATGCAAAAAAGAGATAACTGTTAGCTGTTATTGCAATTCTTATTTTTGTTCAGCAGCGATGAAAGTGCCAAGAATGAATAATTTTTTTTTTCAATGAGGAAGGTATTTTGTTGCTATGTCACCTTCCCCAGGGTCTTGTATCATTCATTTGTATTTACTTAGCAGTGGTGCTGCTGAAAATCCCATTGCATACGGCAGTCTAGGCAGAGATGTGCCCACTCCCCATCTTGAAGCTGGATGCTTTGATCTAGGCTAAGATATTCCATAAAAATCTGTGAGAAAGCTTGGACCCTTGCACACCTGGGCATGGGTTGTTCCTGGCTGATCATTTTGAACACCTTTGGGATGCATCAAAATGAAGCTTAATTGCACCTTTGAGGGTTTTTTGTTCCATGCCTACTGCCTTCTTCTTTATTTTATGATTGCTTATGTGAAAGCATAGGAGAACATTGTCTTTTAAGGTGACTGCAGCTCTTAAGATGATATTTTAATTCTTGTTAGCACTCCAGGGATATAGTTCAAACAACATAAACCTCTCAAGTTTAGTCACCAGTGTTAGGCAAACACTGGCTGTGATGGAGTTCCTCTCTCTCCCATAACCTTGTTTGAAGGGATTTTTTTGCATGTCTATCCCTGTGCATTAGCAGATAAAAGGAGGGGGCTGGGGAGGGAGGGAGGGAGGGAGGGAGAGACAGCCTATAACTGCTAAGCACTGGATCAGTCTGTCTGAGGGCTTCCAACCCCAGTGATGCCTGAGGTGGAAAAACTCGTGTTGCAGTCAAAGCCACGTTTGCATTGGATTTTTGACCTGATGGTGCAGAGAACTGTTGCTCATCGTTAGTGCTTGGGGATGATCTACGTGGGAGAGGCATTTCAGATTCCCAGGCTATAAGAGTTCCAGCAACAGAGGAGTGAGTAGGCTTCAGTGAGAGCTGTGGCATGCTGGCAGCAGTTGGGAGGATGCAGAAGCTGAAAAAAATGCTATCTTGGGGTAGCTTTAATTGGTTGCATTGGAAAACACTTGGTTTGATGGGCTCATATGTCTTCTAAAATGCTTGGTGCCAGACCAAATTGGCACAGCTCCATCGACTTACACGAGATGCCACCAGGCATTGATCTGATCTTCAGTCTTATGCTTACATTTTTCTTGGAAGAGTGAGATTTTCACAAAGGCAGCAGGTTTTTTTTTTCTTTCTATTTGCCTCAATGATGGTAAATTGAAAACTGAAATGGAATAGGCATTCCAGAGGTTTTGTTTTGTTTCTATGGGCTTTAGCTTAATGGATCATCTTTTATCTGCTTGTAGAGCTTTATACCCATATGTCAAACTATACTGGAAGCATAAAGCAGAAATTCTGATCTGAGCTTTGTATGTGTTGAGAGATATTAAATTTGAATATTTCATTATTTTCCTGGATCTTAACCCTCCTTCAATTACAAAAACCCTGGTGGTCATTCATGTTCTAGGTAAACAGATGCTAGAGCCACCAGTCTTCAGTTTTGCCTCAATTGTATATTGTATTATTTTCACCCCATTATTCAAGTGAGTTGGCACAAATTTTTACACACGGGTGTAAAAGAGGTGGCTTGATATGTTCACATCCAAATGAATAGAAGACACTTGTAACTCCAAGTAAGACTAACCACACAAATATAAACAGTTCCTTATTTTTGTGTCTGAAGGAAAAAAACATGTTTTAGGAGAAAAACCTTCTCCATGCTAAGCTTTTGTTTACATGGAACATCGTGCCATGGAAAACTCTCACTCCCTGTTCAGTGCATACACACTCACATCTCCAATGGCACGTGCACAAAACAAAGGAAGACCAAGCACAGAATAAAAATGGAACAGCAGTAAAACATAGACTTGTGAATTGTGAAAAGCCCATTGATTTGCTTGACACCCATTTTGTTCAACATTGTGCAGTGCTAATCTGAAAATTCCTGTGCGTCACGAAAACTTTTCAGAACAATAAGAACTGTCAATTCCAGCAGATTTTACAGACCTGTCATTATCCTTCTTGTCTTGAAGCACTAAGTGGCATATAGAGGGATTTTTGGCAGGAGTTCAGGACTACTCTCATGAAGAGGAGTCGTGTGCCACTACCTCATGGATATTATCATTTGAAGCTAGAGTTCAGCCCAGCACAGGCTCCTGGAAGCGTGTCTTTCCCATCCGAGTGTGCTGCTCTTATGGATCTCACTTATTTTGTTTCTTCAAAAACCAGCTAAAAACCACTGCTTTTTACTGTTCTCAGATGCAAAAATGTAAAAGAAAAAAATTGTACATTCTCTCTACATTTTGACTTATCTTCCAGAAAACTAGAACACTTTAATGAAATCATACCCCTCTCCTCCACCTGCTGCTTCTTCAGAAAAAAAAAGTGGGGACAGCAGCCCTGATGGCCACAAGCAGAAGTTTTTATTAACTCTCTTTTTCTTGAGATCATATTGCTGGCACTTCCTTCCCTTGGAGTATCTGTTAAGATAATGCTCACACACCCCACATTCCCCATCATTAGGAACCACAGTCCCCCTTAGACACATGCCTCTGTGAGGAGAAGCATAATGAAGGGAAGAAACATTGACTTTGTGTCAGAGAAATTAAATTTTAAGTTCTTTATCAGAGGCCATGTAACTTGAAAGTGTTTTGTCTTCCATACTTACACTTCCCGGTGTAGCATAATCTGCATACATACCTCACCCAAATTAAATAAAGTTTCGGCACAGTCAGGGTCATGACAGTCACTCTGAATATGAAAATATTCATTCAGTTATGCATCCTTGGTTTTGGTAACTTGCAGAATCCATTCATGTTGCAATAAGCCATCAGCATTTTTAGAAGTCTGAAGAGCACAGATCCATGTTTTGTGGACTTTACAAAATTCTAGCAGGTTTTGCTACCTAGGAATTAAGTGGTTTCAAAAAAGCAAGTGAAAATCAGACCTCAGAGGACATGCATGACCTTCATTTAAACTAGAACTTTGATTAGCTCTATCTTGGGTGTTTTAAATTCCTCTGTGATACACGAAAGCAATCTTGTAATGGGGTGAAAAAAGAGATCTTCTTACTAATGCTAGCCCACTGTCAAATTAATACATCAAATAATATGCTCTTATCCTGAATCACTGGACTACTTTTATCAGAGCTTTTGATGTGGCAAAGAAAGTGCTTGTTCCATAGTTACAAACCCAGCTCTCTTAGTTTTCCCTTCTCTTTGAACTTCAGTTTTCTTAAGACTTGGAGCATTGTGATACAGAGAGAAGCATTCAAAGCTAGGTATTTCAAGACTCACATCCAGAAGCCACACAAAGGGATTTTCTGTAAGTGTGGTTTTCAAATATAGGTAACCTTCTGGCTTGACCTCTGGATCCACTCCCAGTCTGCATTTCAAGAAAAAGAATCTACCCACATGCAGTTATCTCCAGTAAGATCAAAGCTGTCATTGTATTCTGACATCTGTGAGAAAGAAATGAAAATATTTTAAAAAGTGAGGGAAATTGTGAAAAGATTTGAATGAGTTCACATTTCTGAAAGACATGAACCCACGGATCTTGGAAGTGAAAGGAAGACTTTCAGGATAGCTGCAGAATGTTTCTTTATTTGTTAGCTTCACCAAGTTAATTAAACAGATTTGAAAACATAAACAAAAATAGATTTTCTAGATCTCTACAAATATAGCTCTGCAAGTGCTTTGCCATGAAAGTTAATAAGGTTCTAACTTTAGACTGGGGTTTCTGTCTGATGCCTAACAGAAGCCACTGTTGCATGGTGTTAGTCCATTCTACCTTTGCAGCCCCTTGTCATCCCAGGCCCCCAGCCTGGTAATAATTAGCATTGAATCCATGATTCTCAGCAGGCTGATCAATCACTTTATTAGTCTATACTCATTAAGAAGCTCATTGCCCTTACAGACAGTCACGATACAGGTGGACCCAGCTGGTCCTTCAATCCAAGCACCATCACCATTGGCCAATTAAGAAACCATCTTTTGGTAAACCACTCTACATAACAGATTCCATGTGTTCACAACAACAGGTGCAGCAAGTGAAGATAAGAAAGAATTGTTTATCATTCTTTTCTCTGATCTTCTCACAGCCTTTCCCAAAACAGTGCCTGGGAAAGTTGTGCCTGTTGCTCTCTGTGGCCAGAGAGCTGCTGCCACAGTCCCTCTTCCAGGTGTGGTGTGTTTCCCAGTTTCTGCTCTTTTTATGGCGAAGGTGTAAGTTGTCATAGATTTGTCCCAGCTCTGGTAGACTTCCTGAAGGACTGGTGAGAAGGTATCTGCATATTGAGAAATGCAGCTCTGTTTGTCTTCTTGTATTTCCTGCTGTTCTGCATGAAAGCACCAGAAAGGCTTTGCAGAGCTTGTCCTTCCTCCATGTGGATGGATCATCAGCAAAAGATGCGGCAGAGTCAAGGTGTGCCTTTTGCTGCACTGCTCCCTTGCCTCAGCACAACCAGCCTTAGCAGAGCCCTTGGCTTTCAGCCAGCTGGGATGTGCCAGAAGGTGCTGGAGTTAAAGCTTTGAGTGCCCTACAAGGGAAGTGTGTCCCTGTTTTTGGCAGCACCACAAGGTTATCACTTCCCCATCAGATAATTCAGCGTGGTGCTGAGGAATGTTGTGTGTGGAGGATCCTTGTCCTGCAAGGAAGCTAGTTCCTGTGCTCAGCACAAGGGGTTAGAATATATCTGTGGCCACAGGGAAGGGAAGGACTGTGGATCAAGCAGGCTTCTCTCCTGATCCCCACTGTGCCCTCACAAGGGGCCTTCTGCTCTCTCCCTCCCCAAACTCACCTTTGGATGCTGGAATTAAGCCACTTGGCCAACAGAAGCTCCTCTCAGCTTTCGGAAAGAGGAGCCTCCCCTATGTGAGACTCCTTGTTGTCTGTTCAAGCTCTCAGGGTCATGCTTAGGAGTAACTGCAAAGAGATACAGAATGTTTGTGAAACCTCTCACTTTTAAAGGACCAGAGTAGTAAATAAGCAAAGGCTTGAGTTAGGAACACCTCTAATGTTCTGTAACTGCGCTGAGGAGCTGGGTTATATTTATATGTTAATAGTTGGTCTTGAATTTTTCTGCCTTTAAATGCTACTATAACCCAGTTAAATATTTAATAGAAGAGTGGAAAGTCTATTCACAGCAGTTTCACAAGTAAATTCCTTTGTTCCCACTTCCCAACTTACCTTTTAAAATCCTCTATTCAAATTACCACCCTATCTCAAACAGCAACATGGTGTTTTGCCATTATGCTTAGAATGTCATAAGTTTTATTTTCAATGGCAAGTGAAATTATGCTCATTTTTGTTGGTACTGAAAAGGTACAAGTGAGTCTTAAAATAAGTTCTGGTTTTTCATGAATGAAATTATGTATCAGTTCACCTCTGCATGCAGGATTTCCATCATTGTACAGTCATGGGCATCTACTCCAGAATGAACTTTGCACCAATCACAATAACAATTTTTGTTGCTAAAGGTTCTAGCCCAGTGAATTTCAAGGCTTTGAATTTGTATTACAAATTTAAGGTATAAGCAAGAAACTTTGACTAAGAATGTCTCTGGTGGAGTAAATATCAAGCGTTTCAGGTATACAGTTCTGACCATAAATGTTTATCATTGACCTGGTAAGATAAACAATTGCTAGATTGTGTTCCTCTTTTTTTGGTTTTTAAAGGACTTTATGTCAGTTTTCAGCAAAGGATAAAAGAGATCTTCTTACTAATGCTAGCCCACTGTCCAATTAATACATCAAATAATATGCTCTTATCCTGAATCAATACCTTTCTAATTTTGTTAGATGTTATTGGGTACTAGTAACTGAATGAAATTTGAGTTTTTTCAGCTGGAGAGATGAATGACAGATTCGTGATGTGAAAAGTATAGGAAAGTCCCCCAGCTAATTCTATGACTTTCAACTTAAACACCAGAGCTCAGTTGCTGATTATCCCAGAAGTTTGCCTGAACTATGATTTAAAGATTGTATTGCACCAAAATCCCAGAGGTTATTGCAGTTTGCAGCAGATAATCACAGTGTGTGGTTCTTGTGATTGTGAAGAAATGTGCACATTTCATCATGCACAGGCAGACACCTGGGCCCAAATCCAGATCCTTTCAGATCATGCCCTCAGTCTGGTGTTCTCATCACTGCCTCTCATCATTGCTGCTGGCAAACCATTTAACCTAGCAAGGGTATTGTGCATCCCTGATGCCACAGCCTCTTTGTAGCACCTACATGTTGCCAGTGCCACAGAGTACCTGTAAAAAAGTGAACACAGCAGGTTGTGGGTCACTTTTGGGGCTGAGCACAGTGGTCCTGCCTCACAATTCCAGTCACCTCAGCATTATCCATCACTTACATGATCATGGTCAGGGTGCAAACTCAGGAGCTGCTTAAAAAGAGCACCAGTCCAGAAAGCAAAACCTTGGCTGTGTTGAAACAAGTGCTAGAACTTGCATCTTTTTTAGGCTAGTCCCCAGAATTAAGGAGTTGAATTCCTCCGGGGCTGAAGTGGTCAAATTGCACCATAAAGTCAGTCAAAAGGCATCTCCTCCTAACGAAAGTGAAAGATGTCAGAGAGCTCTGTGTGAGTCAGTCACAAAACAAGTAACAATTTTGATTGCTGATATACAAAAAATACTGTTCCACCAGGGATAACAGCTTGTTACTTGCTTTGCTCTCGGGATGCAAGGGAGAAAGGAAGCGAAAGTGCGTACTTGTAGCCAAGTTGGCTGCTACAGTCCAGCAGCACAGTCAATCAAATTGTTTCATCCTTCCAAGTCACTCTGTAATGTCACTGATTTATCTTGCTGCCATGCAATTGTGCCCTGTTGATAATTCCAGTTTTGTCAAGAGATGACAGAGATTTTGCAGAAAACCTGTAAGCTACTCTTACCAAACAGTAGGCAAACAGTAGGAGAGCAAAGTAAGATTTCCTCCTTTTCATTGATGCCTATAAATAGTCCATGCTAACCTTAACAGCCTTGGAAATGTAGGGAACCTTTTTTTAGAAAGAATCCATTATTTTTAAAACCACATTGACTCAGCAGAAGTAGATGTGTGTGTTTTGGATCATGATAAGTTGACAATCAAGCCCTGCTGTGAATGCTTAGCTCTTCAATTCTGGCTGTAATGTTTTACTTTTTTTTTTTAACTCTGCAGTGTATTGGCACAAGTCTTGATATTATGGCCAGAAAGGATACTGTTTAGTTACTCTATATATTTAAAAAGAAAGGTTTTGTTTACAGTTTTTACAATTCAGTTCTCTGTTTCTTTGATTTTTTTCCCTGTGTACATGAGAAAGAGGGGACATAATTAACCAAGGCACATTTAATTTATGTCTAAGAATGGATTGCTTAATAAGAAATTTTTGAGCTCTCTGTTATGCTGAGCAGAATTAGTCACAGGAGCCATTATATGGACTTCAGTTGTATTACTCCAATATGCAAGTGCTATCCAAGCATGATTTGAGCTACTTTGAATAGTTTAAGAGGTTTCTTAGGAAAGCTGAGTCCCTTGGTCTTGCAGACAGGAGGGTTTTCTGAATATGATATTAGTATGCATGCATCCAATTAGAAATTAATGGGAAATCCAGATTTACGTAGTAGGAGGAGATAACTAGGATGCTTACCATTACTGAGCAAAAAGAAAAGTGGTTGTTTCTGTGTGTATAGGTGTTATAAATAATCTGGGAATACATCACCTTTTAGTTAGCTCTGTAGTCCTACAAGACTTTTTACTAATACAACTCATAGGATCTTCTCTGGAAATGTACATTTCTGCAGAAGATGAAGATCTCTGTATTTCCAGGTTAATTTTAATTTTTCATGTGATTCTAGGCAGATTTAAAAGGCAAAAAAGAGTAATTTAATACGTATGCCATGCTGACAAATGTATAAGTGAAACAAGGCTGTAAAGCAATATAAAGATTATAGCTACTAATCAAGTTATTTTCCTGCTGTTATCAGTCTTGACAATTCTGAAAATACCATAGAGAAGTATGAGTTTGAAAATAAAGAAAAAGAGCAGATTTACACTATTTTATGCATATTTTTTGGTTTGATAGAAAGGAATATTAAACTTTGTGTGTTTGACAGCAGCATTTGATCAGCTGAGATTCTGTCTGCTCTGCTCTTAATCCTGTGGTATTTCAGAATCTTTAACCACCAATTTCTAAAGATGATAATCCAACCCCCTGCAGTCAGTTGTGTTCCTCTCATCAAGAGCCGCACTGGAGTTACTGGTCTTTCAATAGAAACTGGCTTAACCTAGCAGGTGGTTAGATTTTGTTGAATTTTCTTTTAAAAGAGTTTGGCTAGTCTATTAGTTGGTTTCAGTGTAATGCTTAGATGTCATTCTTTTATTTGGGTATTTTGAGGGTGGCCTTACTTCAGTGATGATGAAAGTCATCCCTGCTTAGAAACCTCACCTCTGGCAAAACTTCAGTTAGCATCATGAAAAAGAGCTTTCCTGTACAGGCTGTTCACTTTCTCTCACTGATCTGGCAGTCCACTGTCTCCCCCAGGGCTTTGCTTTAATATGGCTTTTCTTGCCCCAGGGTAAATAGGAGAGGACATCTCATGATAAGCACCAAAATTTCATGCAAATATCATCATGACTTGGTTACAGCACCTCCAGTGCAGATATCCTACTCGCAGTGTTCTAGATTGCTATCAGGAGAACAAGAAGGGGAGCCAATTCTCAGGCATGTTTCTCTGCAGCCTCTTCCTCATCCAGAAGCTGCTAATGAGCCTTCAGAATTAGGTGGCTGTCTTTTAAAACACTGAATCATAGCACCTTATATCCCTTTCTAGTTTATTTTAGAAAATCAGTCCTAAGATAAAGGACTTTAGAAGTAAAAGTACCAGGATGATGCTATAAAGCCTGTGGTCCTGTTTTCAGTAACACAAGTATCAGGAGTCAGGCTGAGATGTTTATAGATGACATCTAGTCCTTTTCCATTGACATCAGGAGATACTCAGATTTGCTTCAAGTTGCAGCTGGAGAGGCATAATAAGTTCTCTGTTGGCCAAATTGATCACTTAGAAGCTACACTCCAAGCAGGAGCAAGCTGCAGGCATACCTGACCCTAGAGGGCAAGTTTCCTATTCCATACAGGATAATTTGATACATCTCTTCTGGAAATCTGTGGTATACTTACTTAAAACTAGGAAAGCTGGTAAAAGGACTTGTCTCTAAAACTTGTCTCTAAAACTCTGGAAAAGTGAAGTCAAGTTGCTCTGAGTTTTACCAGAGCAGAATAACAGCCAGAAAATACTCAGCAAAATCCAAGGGAGGAAAGCAGGATGCAAATCCTTGCAGCCTTTGGGGGCAAAAAAGAGTGAAAATTGGGGAAAGGCAAAACAATAAACCAAGATTTGTTCAAGCTGGCAGTGTGTGTTGTGAAGGGAGGAGAGAACATTCATGCCATATCCAGAGTGGAAACACTAAGACCAACCTTGAGCAAGAAATTATTATTTGTATTTGGCAGGCATCCTATCTCTGAGAAGTAGGAAAGGAGAAAGCCCTGTCTCATGGTGTGGTTGATGACTACATCAAACTGACACAATCTGCTTCAGTCCTTCCATCCACCACAGATTTGGTGTACCCCCTTGAACCAAGGACAGGAACTTCCCTCTTGGTCCTTGGCTTTCTGCCTCTGTCACCCTTGAGCAGCAACACTGTCCTTACTTAATGGGATATTGCAGGTGTAAAGTGTACAAAGGATTCAATGCTGCACTTCAGAGCAGGCAAAAATAGGCTTGAGCCCTTAGGGTTAAGATTTCCCTGCAAACAAATTGCAATAACGTTTGTAGATGTAAACCTATTTTATTAGCCAAGGATGCTTTTGTAGTTAAAATACTGCAGTTCTAGTTTCTTGCAGGAGATGTGAATTTCCTATAACACAAGTGGTTTTGTAGAGAAGCAGGAGTAGCCAACACTATGTGCTAACCCTGAAATACTATGCGATAACCCTGAAATTGTTTCTTGTGTTCTGTCAACTTATTTCTGGCTCACTGCATCTAAATGGGGGCTGTCTTTCTTCAAAACTCAATTTTACCACTGTTAGAGCCAAATTTGGGTCTGAAAGGGCAACAATTTGGATAAGCATACCATATCACATGTGTGAAGATAAATGTCCATAGCTAGGCACCATCAAGGTTTAAACTAGACCAGTGATGTCCATTGTTTGTTGAGAGGTGTTGGATCAAATAAAAGTTGTGGGTCATGGGCTGCTTGGCTGTTACGGGATTGGAGTGTCCCCAATGTCTCCTCCTGCTGTGCACATCTCCTTTCTTGGAGCAAGATGCAGGCTACTGTGTGATGGGAAGAAGTGCAAATTGGCTTATTGTTGAGAATGGAATGAGAGAACCCTCAAGGAAAGGAGAGGGAGGGAAGAAGAGAGAACAGGCCATATTGGTTTGGACATCATAAGTAGGTCACCTTCAATTAGATATCTACTACAG
Source organism: Setophaga petechia (assembly GCA_024362935.1). NCBI lineage: Eukaryota > Metazoa > Chordata > Aves > Passeriformes > Parulidae > Setophaga > Setophaga petechia. The sequence continues at coordinate 10,939,982 of JANCRA010000026.1, read as the reverse complement.
AGGTGTTTTCCACCTTGTTTCTACAAGTGCTGGGATTGGAAAAAATAACTTCTGTATCATTTACATTTTCCAGTGCTTCCATTTACATTGGGATGCTTTAGTTCATCAAAACAGATAAAAAGACAATGTGGCATCTTCACCGGGCTGCCCAAAAACCAATCATCCTAAAGGAAGGGAAGTTCAGATATATAAATAACTACTAAAAATATGTCCCTGATCTTAAAAAATGCTGAGTCCTAGGATGTTTCTGCTCTTAATGCTTTGTCTTTCCACCCTTTTTTCTTTTTCTAGCATGGTAGTGGCAGCCCATGCAATTATGAGCTACTGCACAATTTTACACCTGAGGTACACAGTCACATTTAGAATCTGACAGTGTTCTCCTTCTGGAATAGGAACACTGCTTGCAGCCCACAGCTGAAACAATTAGCTTCATTAAGAAAAAAAAAAATGTTCTCTGGCTTACAGATACATTTTTAGAATTAGTTAAAATGAAGCAAAGGAAAAATTTCAAGTAGACAGGTGATCAAGCCTCAGTACTTCAGGCTTCTCTTAGGGTTTTCAGAATCTTAGGGTTTTGAGAATATAAATGATATAAATTAAAAGCTGTTGAGAATATATAAGAGAAGAAAGGGCTCTTACAACAGCAGATGGAGCAGAATAGAAATTGTGATGTTATTATATGTACCTGATTACACCTGATTCAGAATCTTAGGGTTTTGAGAATATAAATGATATAAATTAAAAGCTGTTGAGAATATATAAGAGAAGAAAGGGCTCTTACAACAGCAGATGGAGCAGAATAGAAATTGTGATGTTATTATATGTACCTGATTACACCAAAACAGCAGCTGTAAGGAGGAATTTGAACTAAATGCTATGAACATGTATTCTTATAGCTCTTATTAATAGGTTGTTCTGTTTCTCTCCCAGTTTCTCTTGACCCTTTTCTGAGGGTTAAATTAATCCCTGGTGCAGCTCAGCTGAGGATAATGAAGTTGTCCCAGGGTACAAATGTAGCCTTTGGGTTTGACCTACAGAAGGCTGAGCCTCTTTTCCTCACTATGTTTTCAGGCAGTTTTATTTATGTTGGATTAATTAAAACCACCCTCTCCATTCCCCAGGCTTATGTGCTCTCCTATGCAGAAAAAGGAAGTTCCAGTGTCTGGCCTCTCTCAGCCCATCCATGCTGATACAGAGACAGTATAAAACTGCTAATGAGGGGATCTTAATGACCCTGATCAAGTTTGTGGGCAGAAAGGCTCATGTTCTGATACAACTGGCATGGGCACGGTTTATGAGGTTTGGAACAGTTTGGATTCTTTTTGGAGTCATAGGCATGGCTCACGTTTGGTCAGTAAGGCAGAGCCTTTTTTGCTGTAGGTGAATGTGAGGCATTAAACCATATGGTCATCTGGAATTTGATACAGGGCAGGCAGACTGAAATGAAGGCCTGTTCTAGTTCCTATGTATTGTTTTTAAAAGGTCTCAAAACAGGTTATTTATCTTAACTATTTTAAATACATCAGTGTCCCCAGATAGTGCCAGTTTGGGGTCCAAAACCTGGCTTTTTAATCCAGTGTGAGAGACAGACTGAAATCTGGTCCAAACTCACCCCATTATTCTGAGAATCTGGACTGCAGTAAATTTCCTCTCCCTCTTTCTCTCTCCCTCTTTCTCTCTCTCTTTTTCTCTTTCTCTTCTCCCCTTCTTTCTAACATGCCACTGTACAGATAACACATAGTGACCAAGGGAGACTGGTACTTTGCTCTGAGGCATCAAAATAGACTTGAGGGAGAAAGAGAAATTGCCACCATAAGATCACAGCAAGGAAGTATCTGGTTTCTACCCACAGTGCCCTGAAAGCTAAGTGGAGCCAGCCAAATCCACCTCTCCCATCTTCTTTTTCTTATCTAGCCCTCTAAATTGTAAATAGCTGTTTAAGCTTGATTTGGAACAGTCCATGCATAGTAGTTGATACCTTCACAAATCAGGAGACTTGCACATCTGTCTTAGCATGAGCATTTCAGTTCAGTGTTCAGTAGAGCAGAGACAGAAAGGGTTTTTTGGTCATGGCTAACAGTGGATAGCTTCTGACAACTTGGAAATCTCTAGAGGTATAGGGAGCACCACTGCACTGAAATCTCAGAAATGTTAAGTTTTCCTTATGGTCATAACCAACCTGTGAACAGCAAAAGGGAATTTACAGGTGGTGTTTAACAGATGCCACTGACGTTTCTGATGGCCAGGATGTGTTGGGTGCTACATGTAAGTGTTTGATTACTTGGCTAAGATCTGTCAAGATGGTATTTTCAGACAAAAGAAGGAGTGGTGGCTAAGACTTCTTTCAAGGTCTGTAGTTGTGTTGGATTTGTTTTGCACTGATTCTAGAGAATACTGATTAATATATATCATCTTGCATTGCAACACTTGACCGAGGCCTGTAATCATGTCACTACTTCATCTGTGCCTGATTGAGAAGTCCCTAGATTAAGCAGACTACTTATGGTGAGAAGTCCCCTCTTTGCCAGCTGGGAGTTTGAAACCAGCTGCATTCTGAAATCTGAAAGAGAGAAAGAATCTTTTAACTGCTTTGTAAAATGGTCTCTTCCTCATTACTCTAATCACACAAGTATGCTGAGGGCTGAAATTAGGTTTTTTCCTTTTTTTCTTTTAAATCAGACTCAGAAGGGAAAGACTAATGACCACTGAACTGAAAAGGATCACTTGGGTCATCCTGGTGCCATTCCTGGGACTCAGTAATAGACATTGGAGCAGAGGACACCATTAAACTTCTATTCCATCTGCTTTGCTGCATGCTTCAGGACATAACATTTCCCAATGCCCTCTAAGCCACATGGATCCTCTTGGAGAACTGAGTGCCTGTATTATGGGCCACAGTAGAAATCAAAGGAATTGCTTATCTCAGGATTCCTTTTCTTAAATGAAATAGTATCTGAAAATTACATTTCTTAGATTAAGTTCTTAGGTAATTCAGGAGAAGGCAAAAGCACTCAAAATTTTCAGTTCCCTCCTGGATCTTGTAGCCCAAAGTGGCTGTGGTTCAAACCCTGAGTGGCAGGAACATATGCACAAGAGATACTAATACTACCTGTAGCATTCGTTTCCTATGTTTATTCTCTCAGATATGGTAGTTGCCAGTCTTCAGTGCTGGGGAGTAAGACAAAAGGAGAATGAACCCGTGGAAGGATTAAATTATGTGTCCAGGGTTATATAAAGGCATCTGTAGCAGTCAGCAATTAGATATATACTACCTAAATGTTAGTGCAGTGCATAAATTAAAGGGAAGGCCTTCTTTCAGTTTGGGATTTTTTGTTTAAAGTGAGAAATGAACCTTCAGACTGTGGTGCTTGTCAAGTTTTTAACTAACGTTTAGTCAAGTAGTGCAAATTGCTAATATTGTGCTATCTGTAGTTAATGAGAATTTCTGGGTATTCATGGACATTGTGAGCTCCAGTCTAGTACTTAGATTCAGCCACTGTTTTCCCATTACCCTTGAGGCTGCTCTTCTTTTGATGGAGAGCTCTTATTGCTGTGAGATCTGTCAGGGCTTAACAAAGGAAGCATGGCTTCACCAGCAAAGGCTTGGGATAGGGGCACTGTTTGCTTTCTAGCAGGATAGAGCAAACATTTATCTAATCAACATGGAGCAATAGCACAGTGGTTGCTAGACTACGTCTGGCAAAGCACAATAGAAGCATTGATATTACAAACATAAAACTTGGTTAATAATGAAGTGTAATGAAGAGTACCATGTTCTGGCTATGGATAAATCTGAGTGCAGGAGAACTCTGAACCCTGGAGGTTCCATACTATGCTTCAGATGCATATGTTAAGAAAAAGAATTATGCATTTGTGGATATGGTGCACATATGACAAGAATATTTGTCACCAGTAGATTTAATTTGTGAGGTCCTAAGCATTATCAGCTCTCAAAAAATTTAATGCCAATTACTAGTGCAGGAAACAAGACTAAAAAATTCTCACCCTCCCTTCCTCCCCCAAAAAAGACAAAAATCTAGAAGACTTTTGTTTTGGAGAAGAGTCTGTGCTAAAAATAGTACTTCTCGTAATTGGGTATCTGTGCCTTGTATGTAACATCCTTGCTCTGTACACCAGATAAAAGTAACATCTGTGGCTCCATTTGTCTAACAAGCAGTTTTTCTGCAGGCTCTCTAATACTTGCCCTGGGGGGAGTTCGTGGACCTTATCTGAGAGGAAGAATTACTTTGTTGTGGCTTTGACATGTTCTTTAAATAATATTCAAAAACCATCTGAAACCATATTATATAAAAGAGGAACCTTTTTGTGAGTCTCAGTGGAGAAAACAAGAATGAGAAATTTCCCTGTTCCATTTTCTGGCTCTATGCCGTTTCTTACCCAAAGGCTAGGAAACTGTTTGTCATAGGGCTCAGTAATTAATATTACAGCAAACAGAAGCAAATCGAAAAGATTTTCTGCTTCTCTTTAGTGTCCTTATTCACCTGTTCTCCATTTCTTTCAGATGGCTTCTAGCTTGGCATGTATTTAAGCACTGTCCTATTTCCACTGCTATTTGCTGTACAGATCACAAAATCCATTCCTCATCTGACAGAATAATTTAATCCTTAATTCTCTAAACCATTTCTTGAAGAATGCTTCTTAAGAATGGCCCTACTTTAAGCCCTGCTCTACTTTAAGTCCTGCCCTGCTTTCTCCAGCCCTGTCCTGCAAGGATGCACAGGTTGTTGGCCAGTGATGTGGCTGGGTGCTGACCCATTGGGTGATGGTATCTCACTTAGGGTTAAACTCCAGGTGCTCTCAAGAGCTGGCTTTGCACCCTGAGCCTCTCTGTGATTTACAGCAGCAGACACACTCTTTCAATGAAATGGAAAATGATAAAGATGTATGATGCTGGGTTTGACTGCCATTTTCAATAGGTCTTTGATTACAAAGAATCCTTTCTTTTTAGAAAACTGACAACTGAAAGCTCTGTGAGGCCAGTCCTAGTAAGTGATAGCCTTTAAAAAGCCACCCAAAGGGACTAGCAGAAGCCATCCTCAGTGCTTCACTCTGCCCTGGCACTGCAGTCCAGTCTCTGACCTGAAGAAACTGGGACAGAAACCAGAAGTCTGTTCTTCCTTCTCATCTCCTTCGGACATGCCTGTAGGTTGGTGATGTAAATGTCAGTCTGCAAGGAACCAGGATTGAGATCACCCATGCATTTCATTCTTGCTTTAGAATCTGAGTTCACTTTTAAAAGCAAATACACTGAAATTTCACGTTAAAACTTCTTGTCTGGTTGAAAATAATGGTTGTGGTTACAACAGAAACAGCAGCAGCCCAACATTCCAAAGAAAACCTTTTCAGTTTCAGAGTGGGAATGATTGTTTTTTTGTAACATTAAATCTCTGCTTGGCCTTGGCAGGGAAATGCCATGCTGCTGCTGCTGGAACAAGACAGAAAAATAGGCTCTTTAGGTTTGACATCCCTATAGTTTTCCTGCATTCTGGAGGATCCCCAAGGCCCTATGGAAACCAGATGCATTCCTGCTGCAACAATTAACGTAACCAATCCTTGCAGGAAGGGAACGTTTATAAGGGGGGAAACATTTACAGTATTTTCTTTTGGAAAATTCGACTATTGACGTGAAAAACAGCAGGGTAACAGCAAAGATGGATTGCAAATTTTGACAGCCCCGACAGGTAAATATTGGCTTTGTGCAAACAAGTTTCTATAAATAACCAGTCTGCTCCAGAAACTCCACAGATGGCAGCAGGGCTGCCGGGGTATTGATTTACCCACTGTGCTCAGTGCAGAAAAGCACAGCTGTCAGTTTTGCTGTTCTTCTCATTCTGAGTGTTGCTGCTGCTCCTGCTGAGAGCTGCGTGCCTTGTTCACCATTTTTCTTTGGCAAGTGGAGATGAAGATTAAGAGCCCAAAAGAAATGATTTGAAAGAAAAAACTGCCAAAACAACAAAAACTAAACAAGAGCAAAGAGCAGCAATAAAGAACGCTGTGTATATGTATTTGAAACACCAGCAAGAACCTGTCTTAGTCTGTATCGGGTAACTTAAGAGAGCTCACAGGAGTGGTTTATAGAGGGTGGTCACAGAAACCATAGTGGGATCTTGAAGGGCAGGAGAAGCTTATGAGGAGACAATACAGATTTTGTACATGCTGAGTAGTAACAGGCTGAGGTTAGAACTGAGGAGTAGAACTGGTGCTAGGAGTAGAACTGGCCTTACCTGCAAATGGTGGCTCTGCCAAAAATCCCCAGCAGCTGGAGGTGACTTATAAATAAATACCAGCCAAACAGGCAAACACTTAAAATTATTGTGATTAGGTTTTGGGTTTGTATGACCCATTTGAGTGCAGTCTAAATCTCAGGATTATGATTTTCAGGCAGTACAGTCAGACTGTGCAACCACTGTCTCATTAACAAAAATGTTGATTTACAGACATAATATCTAGAATTGCTTTTTAAAGGAACAGCTTAGAAAGACTTCATAGCCTCAGTTCCATAAAAATGTTTGCCTGTGGTGCAGGTTTGCTCCAAGGGCTCATAAGTGACAGAACTGTGCATCTCCTGGGGCATATCCAGCATACGCCATTTTAAGGGCATTTTTCTGCTGCTTTTCTGTATAATTCCTGTGTAGTTACACAATCAGCCCAGACAATGAAAGTGCCTCTGTGCTACATCTACATCAGGGATTTTGCACGGAATTACTGGGTGCAGCTTTTGGTTGTCATTTTGTCCCATTTGGTAGCTTTGGAGTTCTTTGTTTGATTTGTTTGATTTTGTGGTTGTTCAGGTTTGGGGGGGTTTTTTGTTTCGACTTTTTTGCATTTGCACAGAATCACAGATTAATTTTAGCAAGGGACCTTAAAGAGCATCTAATTACAACTACATAACTAAAATGGCAAAAAAAGTAATAAGCAGGTATCTAGACCAGTTGAAATAGATGGATAATCTTGGGAATTTTTAAATTATTTTTTGTTCATTTTGTAGACTTTGAGTGGTGCAGGCTGTGCTTCAGTTCCCATGAACTGGCTATGATGTCCAGAGTGAGAGAGCTGGCCCTTGATTTTCAGCAGAGTTCCTTCTTTCAGGGCCTTTGAGTGCTTACCTGGATGGAGGCCTAGCTCTGTTCATTAGTCCTGCTTCTGTCTGAGTTATAAATTATTATAGGAGAGGAAAGTTTGGTCAACAAAAATATAAATCAAGAGTTATATGCTTACATAAATTTCAGGCTTGACATGATTCTGTCTTGATTTTGGAAAAAAATTATAGTTGCCAAATGAGAGCGGATTTTTCCCAAGATAGATCAAGAATCTTTTATAGGAGAACATGAAAAAGCAGGGTTGTGCAACAGACCATAGAAATTTTTAGACAATTGGCATTACTTTAACTATTATACAAAGTACAAACAAGCAAACTCTACATAGACTGGGTAGTTTATAAGTAGCAGGGCACAAGAAATTGTCAAGAAGATACTTCTGTCAGAGTGACAGTGTTGCTGGGCTGAACGAGCTAGATTCCAGCCTTTCTATGCATTTCTTTGCATATCTATTGACTTTTGTAAAGCTTGTTTGAGTAAGGTATCTCACGTGTATCTTGTAGAAGAAGTAACATTGTTCCGTCCAAAGCTGTTCTTTCCCCATACTAAAATTCTGCCTTGATATGCTGAAATAACAGACAGAAAGAATTTTGATTTCTGACTTGTACGTCAATTAATTTACAAATACAAGTACAGATCAAGAAGTGTTTGGACAATGTTCTCAGGAGCATGGTGTGACCTTTGGGCCTGTCCTGTGCAAGGCCAGGAGCTGGACTCAGTGACATTTGAGGGTCCTTCTCAACTCAGGAGGTTCTATGATTCCAGGTCAACAAGCTTGCTTTGTCCCTCTGTTTGTGTGTGTGTGGCTGTTGCCCATTGTGGTTGCAGCTGAGCCCCACACAGCTCACACTGACAGTGAGGTACCCATATCCTACCCCCACCAGCTTCTCCAGAGCTTTGTGAGTTTAGATGCTGAATTCTTTATCTTTGGCAGCTTGATGCATGTGATGAGGGATGCAAACTACCAACTGAGCTGAATATGATGTGCTAAAGGTTCCAGTGCTGAATACATTTCAAGCTTTTTGTTAGATTTTTCTCTCTCCTTATATAAATATGTTGTTTTACTATAAATATCTAATTCCAAGCTGTCTCTGAAAACAGAGTCCGTTCCCTGTTTTGAAATACCATTTCTCTTGTCAGAGATTTGACAGAGGAATAAAATGCCTATATGTGTCTGCTTAGAGAAGGGATGGGGGGGAGGGGAGGAAGGGCATCCTGTAAGAGCATAATGCAAAGTGATGCCAGTTGTCTCTGCCTTACACTCATGACCTTGTACATTGGTGACCTGTGAGCTACCATTTCCTTGCTCTCTCTTTTGAAGTACAGTTTGTGACATTTCCACTGCGCTGTTATTGCTGTCTTTTTTCTTAAACTTCACCTGGGGGAAGAGAGGGAAGAGTTATGTGTTCAAAGAAAGCAACATCAAAGTATTCCCAGCAGCCAGTCAAAGCTTAATTTGGTACTAATTCTAATAACTCTGTGGCTGGTGATGTGGACTGTTTACATGGGTAACCACCTGCCTGATACTTGCAGCTTTCTCTGAGGTGTTTTTTGGTTTGTTGGTTTGGGTTTTTTTAGTAGATGAATTTGTGTTTTCTAATAGATCTCAGTTGACAATACATAGCCAACAGTATTTGATGCAATGTTATTGTAAGAGCTATAACAGAGATTGTTTGGAGTTGCAACACTAAGGTTGATAGGAGCCCCCCAAAACATTGGATAAAAACACTGAATAAAATTCAAAGGTAGAAGTGAACCTCTGTGCTCAATGTAGTTACCTAAAGAATTTTAAAAGCCTGTCCACAATATATATGTCTATGCTAGTGCAGAGAATTTATTAGATTTTAAATTAATTTCCTTTTTAGTCAGCATTATGTTCCTATTTCAAGTCACAAAAGTTGCTCCTAGCTTATGACTGTGAGATCAGAATAACTAAGAGAGAAAAGAAGGGATAATATTCATTGTGTATGATTTCTACTCAAACTCTCACAATTTAAGGGAATTTCTAAATTGCCAATTGAAAAATATGCAAGTATCATCCATTGTTAATTGAAGCAAACATATTGCATGAATTAATGCTTTGATTGCAGTGTGTACTGAGTCTACATGTATGTACAATATTGTACATGAATATACGTTAACCACAGACCTGTACATCCTCTCTAGTATTTTCTTGGGCCAATGAGTTTTCACCTCTCTGTCAAAACATGTCATGCATTACAGTAAACTAATGTTTTCCTAGGTTAATCACTAATCTGCCTATGTATTGGTAAATGTTGCCATGGGCACAGCAACAGCAGAGCAGAGAGATGAGCTTTCGCCTGGTTGGAGATGAAAAATGGCTATTTTTACTTTTTATACTCATTTGCTCAATCACAAATGAAAATAAGAGAATAAAGAAGGATGTTTCACTGCCTTCTTAAAATTTAATTACAGAAACATTTTTCATATGTACTTTGCAATATGCAGGTAATGTTTACTATATGTTGATTACTTCAACAAAGCTCTTCTTTTGTTGGGCTTCATATCCACCAGATTGTTTTACAGAGTGCAGTATCCTACATGTTATCAACAAGGAGAAGTTTTATCCATTTTTCATGCCAACATAAAAAACACCCATTTTGGATATTGCTCAGTCCCATTATTTAAAACTTAATTCCTTCCCTAAAGTACTTCATGCTGCCACAATGCTGCATAATAAGTTATTTAGTTGTGCAGATTAAAATCCCAGACTGACTCTTGTCCCTTATTTGTGGCATTTTTTTTCTGAAAGAAAGAAGATTAAACTATGTAAATGGAACATGATTATGGTTTATTTTGTTTGCATGTGCAGTGAGGAGCTTTTGACCTACATTTCTTGTGTGTAGTGTGCTCTTGCCCTAAATCTGGGTATTGAATGACAGAAACCCACATGATGTGGGTTGACCTCTTTTTTGTAATTTTTGGTCTTTTTTTATATATATAAGAAAAACACTGAGATACGAATCTTCAGTTGAATCCTAGCAAAATCCCAAAGCAAAAAAAACACGTATTTCAACAGGAAAAAAAAAAAAAGAGAGAAAGAAAATACTTAGACATAATGCCTAATACATCAAGTTATTTAGAAAGTACAAATACAGTGTCAAAGCAAAGGGCAAATATGATGGCTGCTGTTAAGTCTTCTGGGTATTTGATATAGATGCTCATGGACAAGATTATGCAACTAGAACTTGCATCCTACAGTCTCTTTCTGTTTCAAAAGGGTTTTTTTTCTATAAAATTTGGGCAGTTAACAAATCATGCTGGCTTTCTCTGGATGCTCCAGAAAGTCAAGCCAAGTCTTTATGCATGTATCTTCAGACTCTTGTGTTCTTCTAAGATTCTGACCTCCAAGAAATGCCTGCAAAAAAAAAGATTCCTTCATGATGGCCTTTCTTTCTGTCCCTGATAGCAGTGCTGTTTTGCTATATTGAGGGAAATGTACATGTGTGGCTTCTATTAATCCTCACGCTCTTTGCAGTTCCATAGGTGAGTATAAGCCTGTAGGACTCAGTGTGATAGTTTGTCTCTCTGAAAATTACTGCCAAGGTAAACAGGTTTTTGAGAAAGCTTATCTAAACTAAGACAAATGTCTTCTGCTTGTTTCAAAGTAGTTTGTTACACAGTTTGTCTAGGCACTTGTACTGGAAGCATAACATGAAAGAAATGAATTATTGAAGATATTTAATATTGAAACCAATATGAGAGTTTAATGTCATTATCTCTTAGAAAGTCTGATGTTGATAGTGATATATAATTAGGGAAAAAGTTAAAGGCAGTGCCTTTCTAGGGGAGAAACTAGTAATGTCTCCTTCTCCTTCACCAGTCTGCTTTCAAATGGCTGTCCAAGCAAGCTCTGAGATTTTAATATTTCTAGAAACACCTGCTGTGTATAGCTTACTTTAAATTGGCACATATATCAACAGCATGAAAAAAGTGTTCACAGCTCTGGGGAACTGAGCTAAAAGGTCACTTTTTCAACAAATTCATCAGCTGGGAAAAACAAACCTAGCTTTCCTTTGAATTTTTAATAACTTTCCTTTTTCTGTCTGAAGTCTGAGGGGCAGTATTCTGTAGTGTAAAGGCACCATCTGAACAATCCAGTGAGTGTTTCACACAGATTGGCATGCATTTGTTTGTCTGCTTAAGTTTAGGTTTGTTTAAATTTGCATGTCATGGATTTGATAGGTATGTTCAGCTGCTCTACTTATTTTTATCCTGGGTGCAGCATTTGAAGGCTTACAGGGAAGCATTTTTTTTCTACAAGAGCGACTTGAAGGCCTTAAATTAAAGACTGAAAACATTAGGAAAGACAGTGGGAAAAATTTATGAGGACAGCAATATGGGGCCTCAGGAAAGGTTATTAATAAAAAATTCAGGTTGAGAGGCATCTAATAGAAATTTTAGCATGGCTGGTAACCAATGTAAGTGATCACCAAGGTGCAGAAAACTTTTGTTCTTTTGTTCACAGGAAAATGTACAGCTCAGGGTTTTTTTTCCTTTCCATTCTAAGTATAATGATTGCAGAACTCCTCAAACAGTAAATTATATGGCTATACATAAGTCACAAAGGCTTTCTTCTGTGCTGCTGCATGGAGAGGTCAGCAGGTGACCAGGCATTTATTTCAGCTTTTCTTCTCCGCTTTGTTTAGAATGCAGATTTTTTCCAAAGCATTGAGGTGCTAGCACATGAATTTTTAGGACGTTCTGAAAAACCTGCTGTTTTCAATAACCTCTCCAGATGGATGACTGCAGTCAGTGTCCTCTGGTCTCACTTCATCTCTTGATGGTTTTCTTTCTGAGGCATGGGGGGTGGTCTATTAGACTTGTCTGGTGTCAGAAGCCAGGTCCTAACTTCTAGAGGGTTTTAACTACCAGAACAAGGATTTCAGATAGGTGAAGCTCTATTTAAATAATGATCTGAGACAATTCAGCTGATTCTTGTGTACCAGTTTCTATGAGAAGCCCAATGAATGGAGCTCAGCTTTAGCATTCAGTTCTTCCTGCTGTAGTCAGCAGACGTTATATCTTTGAGAATAGAGATCTTCCCCTTTCCCTTTTATTTTTCATACTACTTCTTTTTTAAGAATTAATTGGAAATGCAAAAATAATCCTCTTAATTTTCATGGTGGAACTTGGCATGCTTGAAATTTCAAGGCAAAGGGGTGTGGAATTTTCACAAGGACATAACTTACTTCTGTGTTCCCTGTAATTAGTTGAAGCCTGAGAGAAACCTGGGTGGTGGTAACTCTTCATAACACTTTTGAGAGAAAAAAAAAAATTTCGGCTTTACTCAGAGTTCAAATTGCAGTCACGAATAAAGCCCGCAGGCAGGTTAAATTAATGTATTTCAAACAATAATTCTAAGTACTGTTTTGAGTTCTGCTTCACCCAGTTAAATTACTTTTACCAAAGTTATCAGTTGTACTGATAAAACTATAGTGGAAAGGGGTTTATAATAGAAACAGTTGAAAGTATTCCATTTTAAATACAGTTCACAGTATGGTACTTCATATTCCTTTCCTAGATTGTCTAACTTCCTATTTACCATGGTATGTGTTTTTTGTTGTGGGTTTTTTGTGGGGTTTTGGGGGGTTTTTTTATTTGTTTGTTTAGAGATGAGTAAATAATATGATCAGAATTCTCATGGCAGGGGGCTTAAATATTCTCTCATTTCACACAAGTGTGACCACACATACAGATGTGCACATGCACACTTTGTTTTCTCTCTCCCTACCAAGTAATTGTGAGAGCATTTCAGTAGTACAATTTTAAAAGCAGCTGCTTTCAGGGTATTTCTAATCACATCTGGGTGAACCCCTGATTTTTCAGACATAACCTTTAAGTAAAATTTAATTAGATTTTAGAGATTTTAAAGAATTTAATCCCCACCCTATATTATGTCCTAAACTGCATAATCTAAGTATCATGAGCTGATTAAATTTTTATACAAATATACTATTAAAGATTGATCACCTTACTTTGGAAAATAATTATGAAAACCCAAATGCTGAGGTGATAATAGAACCTCAGCAGATGGAAACCCATCAGAATTTTAGTGGTAAAAATGTAGACTTGGTGGGTAGTCTATATATTCCTGTTTATTCCTGACTGGGGGAACAGATCTTTGGCATTTGACATCTGTTGCTTCTGACCTATTCCTGTGTGCTTTGAGTCACAATTTTTATTCATGGAAAGAAACAGGTGAATACAGAGCACAGTACTTTACAAAAACTGATTACAGCCAGGGATGGAGCCTGTACACACTTTTGAATAACTGATAGTTTAGTTGCTGTGATTTTTCTAGTGATTCAGTTAAATGGTTCCAGTTACTACTCTGAACTTTTAAATGTTATGTACTGATGCTACAATTTCTTGTTCCACGTGGGAAGGTATTAAGTTGCTGCCACAGATCCCTTTTATAACTGCATACCTTCCCCCTCACTCATTTAACCTACTTATTATACCTCCTCTTCTTCAGGAATATGGCAGCCAACCATCCAGTCTATGGGTTACCAGAGTAGATGATGAAATGTCTTTCCTATCACCTCAGAACAAGGAGGTGCTTTAAATATTATTCTGTCTGGTGGATATCAGGTATTTATCTCGTGGACAGATGAGTTCATTCAATAGTAAACTCAAGAGATAATAGATTGTTGTCTCCTATAGGTATTCATAGAGTAACCTGATGGCTGTCATATTCTTGAGGAAGAGGAACAAAAACTAAACTAACTGAATATCTGACAACTGATAGTTAACTGTAGGGAATCTGCCACTGGCAGGTTGTCCACAGCTAACATTAGAAGAAAATTTTCCTATAATTACTTGGAGCATGAGGAGCTTTTCCATCAAGAATTGGCATGGGAGACAGGTAACAGACTAAACAAACTCCCTGGTAACACACCTTGCTCTGTACCATGACTTCATGAGATGAGAAGTCGTTTTGAATTAGTACTGTTGTCTGCTATTTATAAGTTTGTTGTGATGATTACTGCCTGAGTCATTCTTGCAGTAATATATTTCTATGGGTTCTAGATCATGAATTCTTAACAGATTGCTCATACCCTTTAACAAAGCCTGGACCTCTGCTTTCACCTACAAAAACCAATAGCATTTGTATGGATCTCCAGGCTTGCAGATTAATTCTTGCTTGACTATTTCATCTTGCTGAGGAGGAGGAAATTCTGAAATATGTGAAAAGGGCATTTTCTGCAATATAGTGAGGATTTCTAGAAGCAATTGTTTCAGAATCTAAATGCTTTTGGGAGATTTGCTGAAGTGCAGCAGCCATCCACCACCTCTTTTCCAGTGCAGGAGGATAACAAGGAATGGATTTCCATGTTGTAGTGGAACAGTATGTACAAGTACTTGGAGAGTTGCTCATTCTGATAAGTGCTCATACCAACTAAGTGAAGAGGCCATTAAAGAAAAGATTTTAAAAGACCTCAAACAACAGAATGTGACAGCAATGAAAAAATGCACCACTACACTTAAACCCACCCATTCTGTTAGCCAAATATTTCATATATGCGCTTTTCCTAAAGCATCATGTAGTGGTTATAAAACTTCAGGGTTGTAGAACTTTGCTGTGATGTAGCACAACTGGTCTTAGCTGAATGTGTCCCTATTAAGTTGAATTTATGCTAATTCTGTCCCATTTAAACTGCAGACACTGTTATTGGCTGCACTATTGAATTGCTTTCCTAGGAGACATTCCATTAGATAAGTCATGCACCCAAAGTAGAATATAAAAAATTACATTTTTATTTAATCTGAATATGTTTTACATCTGTAATCGGGATAGAATTATGTCCACTGTGGATAACAGACGACTTTTTGAGTTCTCAGCGAGCATGGAACTTACTAACAAGTGATTTGTCCAGCTAACTTTTAAATAGCCTAGGCTATTTCTTCTATTTATATTGGAAGGTAATTCCAGAGCCTGACACTATTTTTCTAATATTTAGCTGAAATGTTACTTGGTCCTGTATTCATTTATATCTTCCCAATCCTTCTTCTCACAGGCTGTTTATGTGCCGAAAGCATTTAGGCGCCAATCCATTCCAATAAATGCCTTTAATTTTCTGGATAGTCTTACTCCTTTAATTTTCTTGGTCATCTTAAAAACAAGAATGGCTGAGTGAATTAGATTGCAAAATTTGCCCTTTTCCTCATTACAGACTATAGTTGCTTGTTCCAGGTCATATGTTCCCTCTGTTCTGTGTTCTATGACAGCTCTTTATGCTGGTTGCATCCAGGAGGAGCATAGTCCCCTACTCTTATTTTGGGTATGAGAGCACTCTCTGGGAGAAGAAAAAGAAAGCAGAAGGTGTTTTACCAAGGGCAAGGCTGCCCTTCAGCAGGATGTTCTTAGTGGTCAGTGACATTTAAAATAGATTAGCATTTCAACTAACCTGGAAAACACCCCACTTCCCAGCAGGCCAGTCTTGGTTATAATTCCTGTACTAACAGGGTGAGTTGTAATGACGATGCATTTAGGGACACAGGTTTAGTTTCCCCAAAGTTCTGTTGATGTGGTTTTGTTAGCTAACAGCTTGAAAATGTGTTTTCATGTTTGAGCTCAGGCTATGCAGCCATGGGAAGCTACACAAAGTCAGTACATGGGGCTTAGGGACCAGAAAGCTGCAAGACAGAGCTCCCAAAAATGGCAAATAAGGAGTGTTTGCTAATCTGCTTCATATGGAGCAGTATGGAGCACTACAGTGGGTATCAGGCTATGTAAAGGACTCTCAATAAAAGATTCACTGTCTGTGAGGAAAGGTAAAAGTTTTCAAGCCACTTGTACTCTAATCACTAAGAAAAAAACAACTATCAGCTACAGAACCAGCGCGTGCTTTCCATTCATGCTGTCTGGAGTCAAGCAATTATTCCCAGGGATCCTAGAACACAATAGAAAGCCACTGTATGCAATCCATGTCAATTGTAAGCTCAATCCACAAAATCTTTTCAAGAGTAGTGAGATGTTTAGTTGACTTCTGGAATGTGTCAGTAGGTATCTTCCCTAGTGAAACTGAACATAATGCAAGCTTAATAAGCAAGAATTCTTAAAGATAAAGAAATAAGAAAGATTTATTTGTATTTTGTCTTCTGCCCATACTGAATTTTAATGCTTCATTGCCATTTGGGAAGTTGACCATTTGAAAGGCTAGTTGTTGGCTTTGAGAGGTGATTAGTGAAGGCAAAACTGTATTCTGGTGACTGGTGGGTGACAGTGTGTGCTACACTGAATGTGAGCAAAAAAGAACAGTGGTTCAAGGGTTCTCCTCATGTATTTTCCCAAATGCAGAATTTTTAATAGCTGGTATTCTGTAGTTTCCATATTTTCATAAATTATTCTCTTTAATATTTGTAATGCGTTTATGGTCAGAACAAGCATAATTTCATGCAATTCAGCCTTCTGAGAGGTTCAACATTTGCTAGGCTCCACTTTCTCTACAAAAACCCAGCAGCTTCTAGAATACCCTGTATTTTGAGGAGATTCATATGAATGGATAAGTGAGGACCAAGAACTCTGTCTTAGGGGCTAAGAGAGCTGCTGCACAGCCGTGTGATTTCTCTATCCTCATGAGTGTGTTTCATTGTATTATTTGCCTGATCTAAACTACAAGTTCCTGCAGTGTGGAAGTATCTTGCTTGCTTACAAGGTGATCAGCACATGCATAAAAAAACAAGATGATGCCTTGGAGAATTCTATGTGGTTGGCAGAAACAGAACTGTGGGATGGTGGGGTAGGAAGAGAGGTTATGCACTCTTTTTCTGGAAAACTGGTGGAATAGACTTTGAAGTGTTAGATACAATATATGGGTTAAAATTTCAGGGAGTCAGTTACTTGGCAGTGCAGTACAGCATTCTTTTTAGGATTCCATCAGCTGCAGAAATGGTCTTGAAAACTCAGCTAAGAAAGAAGGGGTAAGATCATAGACAGTAGGTTTGATATGTGAAGAGTGAAATTCACATTGCAAAACTAGTATTAGAAGAAAAGACCAAAAGAAAGGCAGCTAGGGTGTGTATGACAAGGGTAGATGCAGAGATAGCCTATTTTAATGTGGTAGATTGGACATCATGCCTACATCAGGAAATATGTATGCACTTTTCATGTTTCTGGTCATTTTAAGCATTTGACAAGTTATGGCTGGGAATGTGCCAGAGCATTTGCTGTTTTGTTGTCTTGTTCTTGTCAGAGCACCACAGTTGAAGCACATCATTATGCCGTCAAGCTTAGGACCTAAATTCTTCCATGTGCAATTTCAAATGTGCTCTGCCACTCATGTTATTAATATTCTCTGTCTTGGCTTTCACCACCATTTAATGCATTTGCAGATGGGTAGAGAAAAATTGCAGCTAGCTCAGTTTTGGATTTTGAACTTCATTTTACAATCCTTCAAAACCCCAGTAACTAGCCAACCTGAGAAAACATACCTTCCCACTTTGGTGGCAAAAAGCAGGGAGAAGAGTGTTGCAGGGCAGGCTTGAAGCAGACATAAGAGGCATGTGTGAGCCTGCATTACTCTTTCCCAGCACCTTACATCCACGCAGACTGATCCAAGTGCTGGCAAAGAAGGATTTGCGTGGGAAGAAGGGCTGCCTAAAGCAGCATCTGCATCTTCAATATGTTCCCACAGTAATACCACGCTTTCAGCATGAATGCACTCCCACCTATGGCTAAGACTTAAAAGCCTCTAAATTGGGGCCTGTATATTATATGTGCATTTGTTTAGGTATGCAGTACTTCCTTTCTGATTATCATTTCTATAATTTATACTCTAGGTAAATATCTGGACATATTTCCTACATTTACAAAGAAAATTAATGACCTTCAGTAACCAACAGTACAGCCTATCATTTAATTGTCTTTTTTAAAAAAATGTCAGCACAATAATCACTTTTAAGTTGATTTCAGGTTAGTTATGGTCTTGTACATGGGAAGGTCATATTATAAATATGGTCTATTTGAAAAAATGTAACCACAAAATGATGCTGCTTTTCTCATAGAAGGTGAACTCTGTTCTTGCAGAGAGTTATAACTAGGAAGGAGGGGAACTCTTCAGAAAGTGCCTCATGGACATGGAGCCAGCTGTACCCTCAATAGCTGTTGTCTTGACCATGTTCAGTAGAAGATATATGTGTCCATTTGTAGATACATATGGGTGAGAGATGGATCTCAAACAGAGAAAGAGAGAAACTTTAAGAGCATTAGATGTCTTCCCAGTCCATTAGGAAGAATGTGAAGTTTTTTTCTATTCTGTTGTAATTTCCCCAATTTTCGTCCATCTTTGCCAATTTGTATCTGTTGAATACAGCTGCAGAAAGCCCATTATAGGTTGTTATGTGTTATTTCTAAAATCAAATTAATGGAGATATAAACACTGATAAAATAGTCTCCCTGACGCCTCTCAGTGTCTTCCTGTCTAAGATGGATGGCAGTCTGAGGTGGTTCAGACTAGGTGGTCTCATGGTTCTGTCTGAAGGGAAAGGCTCTGAACCTTGCATGTCAGATTACCAGGACTGAAAAAAAGTGAAATGAGCAGCTGCTACAATACATTGAGAAAAATGAAGTAAAAAGTTCTATTAGGCACTGCATTCTGTTATTTCTCAAGCTAGAGAGCAAAATTTGTACCCTGTCCTATAATAGATATGGCCTTTTGGCCACAGCAGTCTGCAATATTGGCCATAGCTGGACAGTAATAGTGGCTTCAAAAGGAGATGCTCACCTCATGCATCTGTCAGGAACAGTCTCAGTTCAGACAAGGACACGGAAAAAAGAACTCTTATAGCAAGCTATATTTGATGCAGCATTCCTGTTAAAAGCATAAAGATAAAACATTGTTTTGAGGCCTATTCCCTAGAGTTGTACTTCAGCATGGTTGCTCATAATGTAACAAAGCCTTTATAAAGTGGATCACATGTAACTTCCAGCTCATCCTAATATAAACTGGACGAAACTTTGTTGGAATAAATTAATGCTATTGTTTGTACTCAATGGAACTAAGGTTATTTACCCCAAAAGGGAGTTTTGTCAGATGTATTATAGCAGTTGCAGCAGAAAACATTAGCAAATAGGGCAGTCTTGATCTAAAATTTCATTGCATTATATTACCCAGTGAATATCTGTCTGTGCTGTTGGTACTTCTCACTAATATGATTTTCCTTTACTCTTTACTCCTGTTTCTGTGCCTATGGCTGGGAATAGTGCACAATTCTGGTTCATTTATAAAGTGTATAATTGCTAGTGAGCATCAGGTTTTGGAGCTTCTGGAGATTCTAGAACATGAAAGCAAGGGAAGCAACCAGAGTTAAGTGCCCCTAACCATGTCCACTGATGTGTTTGTTAATATGACTTTTACAACTACAGATATACAGACTTCTGTGTGCTCTGTCATATTTTAAAAGTCACATTCACAAGTTCTACATTGGGCCATCTTTGAATGGAAGCGCTATGCTACCGCCAGTATTTCTGGTGACCACAATAAAATGAGCATGGCTACCAAACACCTGAGATGTTAAATACTGTGATCACTGGGCAAAAATCCATGTGTGCTACTGGTTAAAGAAAGCGTAACAGAACCCTTCACGATGGTTGTTTGCTTTTCCCATTTTACCAAACTGCTGGGAACTACCAAAAATAACACAACATGCTATGCCTGAAATAGCATCATTTATTTCACTGCTCTGACACATTTGAGGTTGCACAGAAAGAACAGATCCATGCGTTCCTTTCCTTTCTGAGGAACTCTTAACAGCTTTCTCACAGTAAAAAATGCCTGTAACATCCTTTTCAAATTAGAGTGCTCTGGACACGTCTGAAAACTACCTCATTTTCATTTAAATTATCATTGTGTGGAAGATAATAGCAATTTAAGTATGCCCTCTTATAAAAAAACAAAGACAGAGGCACGGCAAAACAGCAGATGAGTATTGTAAAACCCCACAGGATGGGTTCTGTATTGACAGAAAATAGCATCTCTATTCCCATCAGCAGCTGTGAGCAGCTCTGTAGCAAGTTGTGA
This sequence comes from Setophaga petechia, assembly GCA_024362935.1. Classification (NCBI taxonomy): domain Eukaryota; kingdom Metazoa; phylum Chordata; class Aves; order Passeriformes; family Parulidae; genus Setophaga; species Setophaga petechia. The sequence continues at coordinate 10,919,818 of JANCRA010000026.1, read as the reverse complement.
ATCCTGATCAATCTCATCTTCCTCACTTCAAAGAGCAAAAAAGCATCAAAAACCTTTCCTTTCTGATCTGTGTGTGTACTGTGAACCTCTGCCCAGGCCCAGGTTCTTTCTGGGAGGATTTAAAGGGATACTTCTTTTTGCTAATACTTTCTTAACACCCAAGGAAGATCAAAAGAGTATTTAACAGCAAGTAACTACTTAGTCTTCAGCTAGAAGTCAAGCAGAATTCATAACCAGTCTGTCTGTGATAGTTTTGTGTACCAGCACCTTGCAGGGAGTATTCTGCAACCAAATTTGCCAGTTGTCACTCTCCAGGTTTCCTGCCAAAGAGTGTGGGGAAAAGCCTTTTAATTAGCTCTTCCCTGAGTAGGTCCTCCTTGCTTAATCTTATCTGAACATCATGTTTTAGAAAGAAAAAGCTGTTTAAAAAGGGGCAAGAGTATGCGTTAGGATTCATAACTGTCCATTGCATCCTTTTCAGTGGGAGTTTAGTTCACAAGAGGCCAGCGTGAACCCAGACGATGTAGCAGCAGCCAGGGTGAAGAAGGCATGGTGGGTGTCTTGATATTGATGAGGTTAATTTGTTATGTCCTATGGGACAAAAGGAGGGAAAAAAATCATGCTGACCTAGCTAAGACAGTACTTATATATATGTGTATTTGTGTGGCAAGGGACAGCAGTGGGAGGAAAGCTGAGGAGGAAGCAAGAATAAGTAAAGCAAGATGGATTTATCGGCTCTGAATTGTTCATCTGTATTCCGTTCTTCACTGTGGTGCAGAGGAGGAGAGCATCTCTAGCACCATGGTTGGGGAGCAGAGCAGGAGAGGGGGAGGAAGGTGATACCTATCACAGGCATCAAAAGTGTTTAATTTTCCAGAGGCTCTGATTAAACAAATGTTTCTGCTTCCTGGCAGCCCTTGCAGACATTTGTTGGGACAGAATAAATCAGGAGGTAATTTGTCGGCTGCAATGATCAGAGCTGGCTTGGTGGCACTGTCTTGATGGAGATTTTTTTCTGAGTTTCCTGCGAGCAGCCATATTTGCCAAGCACCCTAAGTAATGCCACCTGCTTTCCTAAGGATGGCACTTTAGTATTGATGTTCCTGTGTGGGTTAAACAATGCTCACAAATAATGATGTACGACCATGGTTAAGTTTATTATGGAACCCTGGTAACTTCAAGGGAGAAGGTCAAAAGGAGTGAATGACCCTTGGGACTGCTTTCCAGAAGAACTAAATGGCGCTGAAAGAGGTTAGGCTGCGGAATGAGTGGGGAAGTTATTTCATTGCTGGTGCTGCCATGTATAAACAGGACCAGAAGGCCAAAAGGGGCAAAGAAGATTAGGTTTAAGAATAGTGCATGGTGTGTGGGCATGAGCAAGGTGGGAACTGGGTAACCAGCACAGACATACCTGTACTTTATGTAGGTAAGGAAGTCTCTGTTTCACATGTTTGCCATCAGCACCTAAGTTAGCTCAACTCACTTCAGCCTTGTCCTTTCATCTCTTCTTCTCTCACATAGTCATTGTAAATGTACCTCCTACTCTTTGTGTGTTGTGGGTATAAAAGTGGCTGCATGAGGTTGCAATGGCCCCACTGTCCCAGAGAGATGAAGGCACAGTTTAATTATGCAGGCCACTCATGGGAGTGATTGTAAAATCTTAATACCACTCTGTGAAGGTCAGCAGTATTATAAAAATCTTATTTCTGCAGTGAATTAGGAAGTATAAAAATACTTTCCTGCAACTAAAACGCAGTCTGCCTGATTAACCTTTAGTCAAAAAATCCAGGGCTCATAGGGAAAGAAAGATTAATTCTAACTGATGTAAAACAGCTACAAGAATGATTTAACATTCCCATTGGTGAAAATGCTGTCATTTTAACATCTTTTGACTCTACATGACTTGAAGTAAGCACTGTCAGCCCTTAAAGGTAGGAATCTCACTCTTGCAGTGTCCTTGACCTCCTTGTTTCTAGGCCTGTGGAGCTAGGAGATGAGAGGGGACCTTAAAGCTCTCATCTTCTGTTGTCTGGGAAACCTGTTAGAAGCCTGAGACTGAGTCTTTGCCTCTCTTGAGATGGCTTGATGTCCAGCTTTGTTTTTTTGTGGGTTTCACTCCTTTGTAGTGGAAGTGAAATAAAACGCTGTTGTTTATTGTTTCAGTAAAGATATTGGGAATATTGCTTCCTTGTAGGATAAAGGAGGGTAAGATCCTTGTAAGGAGTTGCTTGCCGCAGTGCCTGTGGAGTTGCAATGGATGGATAAAGTCAGAGAGATCATTGAGTAGGGACAAGTGATACCATCAAAGCTGGTTCTTCTTGTGCCTCACACATAGGTGCCATCTTGGCTTCTGTGTGGCACAGCTGCAAATGCAGGGAGAAATGTGCTTCCTCAGAACAGATTTCCTCTCAACTGTACTCAGACACATTTGCATTGTACTCTAAAGTTTAAAGAAGTTGTCTCAGCTGGCCAAATTTTTAAGCATCACAGGCATGGAAAAGGTTTCTCTCTTTCTCACTTTTGATTAGACAGAAACTGGAAAGTTAACATCTGCTCTTTTCAATGAGTGAATTTAGTAAGTTTGAAGGACATGCCTTTTGATATGCAGGTTTATCAACTCTTTGAAATAGAGAGCTGTCTGTCCTGTCTAGCATACTATTTTCTGTCCAGTGGAGCCTAAAACTTGCTTTTCTCCATGTACAAAATGTAAAATTAAGAGGAAAATTCTGCAGCACACTCTGCTGAGCTCGTTTGGTAAGATAACACATTGGACAGTTCTTGGGAATTAAATTTTCACTGTATACCAAGGAAAACCTCCTTTTCAGACAGGGCTTCCCCAGCAGGGGAGTGTGTGCATCAGAGGTCTTAGTACTGAAGCCATATTTGTTCTGTGTAACTGATGTCAGCACCAAACACTGGGGTTTGCATTTGAAAATGTCATTTCCTGATGGTTTGGAAGGAAAAAAATTACACATCTTTCTCACACTGATTTATGCTACAGTCATTCAGAAACAGAGCTAGTCTCTTCTGATATTAAAGGAGAAAAGAACACCAGGAAAGAGAATTACAGGAGTGCCATTACGTATGTGTGGCATGCTCCAAGTGTGGCTCTTGCTCAAAGATAAGCAAACTATCTCTGGAAAGCATAGTGCCAGAGGCGGACAAGGCAAGTAAAAGGGCTCAGGGAACACACCTAGCTTTAGATAACAGCTCCTGTTTGTTTGGCCTTAGTAAGGGAGGGCTGCTTGTGGCAGCCCATAATTCAAAGGCTCTGCCTGGACCCAGTAGCAGAGGTTGACCCTCTGTGCCCCAAAAATCTGTTGCTCTGCAAGAAGCACTTGCATATCACAGACAGCAAGTGCTTCTTGCAGAGCAGCAGATTTTTGGAATGGAAAGCATGGGTGCTTTTCCATTCCTTTAAGCCAGAGCCCCCATTGCAATGGGAAACATGCATGGTCATTTTGCTCCAGCTGACATCCATTCCTTCCAACCTGCAAGTCTTCAGCATCCTTGTGAACAGTGGAGAATCCTTCTCCCTCTTTTCCCAGGCAGGGGAATGTGTTGGGGGATTTTTTTGGGCAGTTGCAGTAAGAACAGCAGCAGTCTGGGAAGAGCGGGGTTGTCAGAGGTGCTGGAGGTGCTTACTGTAATACCTCAAATCCTTGGGGTGGGAGGAGGAATTGGGACTGCAAGAGAAGCAGTGAGTAGTGGCAGTTTGATTGGTCAGGCTGAGAGCTGAGGCAAGAGGGGTCAATCCTAAGTTTTATCTCTGAGGGGGAGAGCTTGCCAGGTGCCCCCTAGGTATGCTGACAGTCACAGTACTGGGAAGAAATGTATGGAGGGCTCTTGGTGGCTCTGCTGCTGCCTGCTCTGTTTGGATGTAAAAGATTGAGGGGCTGGCAAGGCATGGCTGGGGATGCTACAGCTGTGACAGCCCAACCCTTGCAGATTGGCTTCCTGACCTGAAGAGACACCATGTCCTGATATTGCTGTTCCTCAGCAACGTCCTCAGAGCCTGCTCCAGTAATACTTACTACCCATCGTCAGGCTTCTTAAATCAGTCATGAAGGATGTAGAGGGAAAAGTATGCTAATTTACATCCTCTATGTTCCCCAGCACAGGCACATCACAATAGGGCTCCTGTTCCTTCTCGTCGCCTTCCTTTCCCCGAGCAGAGCGAGGTTCCTCCCACCTGCCCACAGCCCTTCAGCGAGCGCGAGCACAACTCCCACACCAGTCTCCTCGCCAGTTTCAGCTGCTGGTGCTGCTTCCATGTGCAGCCTGTTCTGCTTGCTGGGCTTGGGGAGCTGGTTTTTAAGCTGTCTGTTTTGAGATAGGATTTTTTTCCTCCTTTCGCTAAGTTGTATTTGGCTGTGATTTGTGCTGCCTGCTCAACACCCAAGTCCCAGTTTGGGGCAGCAAGTGATACCTAAACGCAGAGGGAAGCTGAAGACAGGAGCTTCTTAGTGGGTTGAGGGGTTTTCACATTCAGTGATTTCTGCCCCCTGTCCCATCAGGGCATCCCACATCCATTTTCCTGACAGATTGCCCTTGGGTGGTCATCCTATACTCCTCTAGTCGGAACAGACACCTAAATGCTTCCTGTTCCCTAAAATCTTTTAGGAGTTGAAGGGATTTTAACTTCACAGGTTTGTATATTGTGGATGTGTTTGGTTGGTATCACCCACCACTCTGGAGACATGTTCTACCATAGGAAGTCTCTTACCCACACACAGACTTTCGTGCTCAGCTTCACCTCTTTTAACTACTTGCTGTAATTAATAGCAAATTTGATATGCGTGGAAGTGTTGTCATTGGCAGCTCACTCCTGAATGGCATATAAAAACTCATTAGAAGCTGATTATTTGAATTATTAATTTTTTTGTAGGCCATCCGATATCTGATGGTCTTTTGCTGATTTGTTACTGATTCTCTAAGTAGCTCTAGTCTTAAAACGAGGAAATATTCCTGATGCCTTTTTACTGATGATTCCTGGTTTGTGGCTTCCCTTATTTTAAGAAGTCATTCTGGAGGCACAAGCAGGAAAAGAAAAAAGATAAAAATAATCAAATCTGCCAAAGAGATTAAAATGACAAATAATAGGTAGGCTGCAGTCTTCCAAAAATCCAAGAATAAATAAGGTTTCTTTTAAAGTGTTTTGAGGAGGAGGTTGATTATCATTTTATCATTATCTATATTTTTTCAGTGAAGAATCCAACTTCTTTAGATAAAGTGCCCTAAAAACTAACTTAGGATAGCAAAAGCACTTCAAAATAGATTTACTGGACTGTTTTTGTGGACAAGAATTTGAGATAATGAAAAAAACCATCCAAAGTAACTGAAGTATTGCAATAGTCATCTAGATTGAAGCCTGTTGTATACTAGAGTTATACATACATGTAGAAAGAGTTGTATACAACAGACTGCTGATTGATGGGGTTTTTGGCTACTGCCTGCTGTCTCTTCAAATGTGTTGACTTTTGAGCAAACCAGTCACCAGGTTCTTAAGTCCAGTGTTAGTGGGACTTCCCAGATGTTTCTGTCAGACATAAATATTTATTTTCTGTCCTTTGGTTTGTTTCTCTCTCCACGAGTTTTATATTACTTTGTGGAGGAAGCACAAAGAACATAAATCAAAAGGAACGTGCATGGTTTCCCAGTCATTATGTTGATTAAAGTAACTCCAAGGGTCAGTCTAGCCTGCTGATTTCTCCTTTCATCTCATTTTGATAGGCAACCATGGCAGTGGTAAGCACTGGAAACCTGTGTAAAGCAGGGATTTTTTGTTGTGAGCTTGTGCCCAGGTGAAGACTCTCCATATCCACAGGGAACTGCACTTCTCTTCTCTCTCGGAGAAGTTAGCCTTGCATTGCTGCCTGAGCAAAATCTGTTAGAGCAGCAGCACTTCCCTGGTCTTCACTCAAGCCCTCCTAAATTTTTCTTCTTTGCAGCCATTGGAGCCAATCATGCATGTTTAAAAAGACTGCACTGATTTTGGCAAGCTGCTCTCTGTACTGCCTTGGCCTCCCAGGGCCACCAACTCTGCTGCAGGTGCAGGGCACCCAGGGCCAGGATCCCTCCAACATCCAAGTGCCCAGGAGCTCTGGGGACCGTGTGCTATCAGGGAATTTGCTGGCTTGTTTTTCCCTCAGTACCTTCCTCAACAGAAAGCACTGTATCTTGGTTAATAGAGGTTGTAGCTCCACTCCATTGGTTGCATTTTTAACATTTTTGACTAATAGGAAGTGCTCGCATCTAAATGTGCTGTGTTATCTCTGGCAGTAATGTCAGCAGATAGTTGGGGGAGACATTTAGTTGCAGCTTGTGTTCTTTACAGGGGTATCAGAGACTGAGAATTGGTGAATTTTATAAGCAATGTTCTGCAGATGCATGAAGAGTATGGCTTCAGGGAGGGCAGGAGGCTGTCGCTGCCATGGGAAGGACCTTGGCATCGTACTCAGTAGCTCAAGGATCCCCCACCAATCACTCTTCTTACAGTGCAGGCCTGAACTTATATCTAGAGCAGCGTTTGCTGGGAACACTCTATAAGAAAAACAGAATTTTTGGTGAAATATTTACCTGTCTTGGATCCTGTCCTGCTGGTTGTGGAGGTGGCTGCTTCACATAGCAATTTTGAGGAGTTGGGTTTACGTATGTGGCAACAAGACATTTGCTGTTCTTAAAACTTTTGTGCTTTCACTTCAGAGCGCTCTTTTGTCTTAAAAAGGATGCTGTTTAGCTCAGATTTCTACTGGAATGGTTTACTGCCTTTCCAAAAAGCTCTAAGAGGAAGCATTTCCCCCCCAATATCCTTCTGACAAAAATAGGAACAAAGCTGGAATAGGGCTTTTAACATACCAAGTTCTTCTATCGAATGAACTTGTATGTGCATTATAGATGTTGGAAGGATCTTGTGGTCTTATCATGAACTAAATGCAGTAAATTCTTTTCTACCCGTTCTACAGCAGAGAAAACCTGACACAAGGCAGGTGCATGCTACTTTCACAAGAACAAATGGTTTATATGATGCAAGGGAATATTGTGAGGAGTCAGATTTACTATCACTTTAATTCAGTAATATTCCAACATGTAGAAAATACATGCCCCAGCTAAATGTTGATTCAAGGCTTGGATACAGTGATGCTGATCAGTACTGGATCAGCATTGAAGATTCTTATTTTTATCTCTATGAAAAACACTGGTAATTGGGAGAACCCTGCTGTGAATAGGCTGTCTCTCCAGTAGCCATCACTTTTGTTGCTTGGTGGGTAATGGCCTGTGAGTTACAACACCAGCTCTGCTAAGATGATGTTTAGTTTGGCAAAGAGTTGTGATGTGCAAACGACATTTACAGGGCCTTCATGCAGAACAGAGGGTGCCAAAAGCCACCAGTCAGTCAGCTTTGGGCTTGTGTTGCTTTGCTAGGTTATTTATTTATTTATTTAAAGCTCAGGCCTAGCAGTTTGTGTTCCTTTAAATCGCTGCAACCCACCAAACCAGGCACAGCACGATGTGCTCTGAGTCATGGTCCTCCCCCAGAGGAGACGAGACCGAGGAAGCAGAAGCTGTGAGCAGCTCTGAACCGAGCCCCCTGAAGCCGTGGGCGTCGATGGTAGGTGAAATCCAGCAGGTATAGCTCCTGCTCCTGCCAGCGGCCAGCGGCAGCATCGCCTCTCCTGCCTCCCTGCCTCGCTCCTCCATGGAAACCAGCCACCCTGCACTCCCTGCCCCTGGCCACAGGGCCCCTGGGCACTCTGCCTGCTTCACAGCTGCCGTGGGGAGCTGCTGTTTTCCTCTCTCCCACTATAATAGCATCCTTATGAGGCTTCCCCCAGCCCGTCTCCCTAATAGGAGGTTGCATGTTTCTGCGTGCGGCTGGCGCGGTGATATTTGGGTTCGTTTAGTATGCTCCTGGGAGTGCCTCTGAACTCAAAAAAGAGGAGAAAAAAAAAGGAAGGAAAAAAGCCAGGAAGGTCAGGGAAATCCTAGCCTGTAGCAGGCAGTTGAAGATAAAAACACAAAGTGGCTTTGTATAGGAATATTGCTCTTGCTGAACTGGCTGTGTGGCTGTGTAGGGCAATGACACTGTGGTCATTTGCCTTCTGCTGGGCAAACTTGGGATTGCTCAGAAAATAATGACCAATCCAATTTTTCAGTGGAAAGCCAACGATAAGGGTAGTCTGTTTAGAGAAAATGCCAGAGACGGCTGACTGTTCTCAACAGCTTTGGACTTGTGACAGAGGGTGTGGGAGTCTCCAAAAGAATCAGGTGTTTAAATATTAGGTTTTCTTGTTTTACAGAAAATACCCGTTTTGTGTTGATGCCAGCTTCATCCATACTTACATCCCTTATCCTAAAAATCAGGCAGAATTTTATTCCTGATGTGTTTCGCCCAGTTGTTTCCATGTTAGGCTGTCCCTCCCTGAATATTTCCTTCCTCTGATTTTACAGCCCCGATAACACCAGCCCTCTCCCACCTCATGTGCCTTGCCTTTACACAGTGGTTTCCTCTTCCCTCTAGCATATTGTCTCTGTGAACCATTCATGCGCAGAAACACAGATTCCATCATTCCCACCAATCTTTCCTTTACAGGAATTTCCTCCCCGCTCCTGCCTGACTTCCACTAGGATAAAATAGTAGCAAAGTTTTACAAAAACTTTTGTTGTTGTTGCCTCACATGCCGCTCTGCAATCTAGTTACTCCACAGAGGCAAAGAATCAGTAGGGGGATTAACCTTCTTATATCTGTAACCTCAGTTCTAGTCTCCTTGTCACCAGCAGGTGAAACAAATGTCTGGACACACTATCTCTGAGCCCCTGGACTAGCATGACATCTCCCATTTGTCTTCTTTCTGGACCTGAGCAAACTTACCAAAGGAAATCCTTTGTGTAGTGACATAGGCAGTAGGGCTGCAGGATGAGTGTGATGCCCCTTTTTCTTTTTTTTTTTTTTTTTTGGTGACTGCTGCAGTCTGGAGTACACAGAATCTGAATCTAACCTTTCAAGGGAAAACAAATATCTTGCACTTAATTATAAATTTATCTCCTGCCTAAAAACATAAAAGAAATAATTATAGAGATGTAGGAAAGAAGGAGTCTGCTGGCTGATTAGAAATGTGGTTTAATGACAATATGGAGAGAAGTGCAGTGATTTGTGACAGTGTGGAAAAAAAGTGCAGTGATAGCATTCAAGTTATCAGAGAAAGGATCTTTCATTACTGGAAGATTGTAAGCCTTTATTCACCCATAAGTCACTAGTTGGTTACTAGAAATAGCACTATTTTAAGACGTTATTAGGCCTCCTAGGCAGGATCGATGTGTTTCTGTGTATGTCATTGGTAGTTTCAAATCAATAGTGGGAAGTAAACTTGAAGCCAATCTTGTTTTAATCCTTTTGTGAGAAAAAAAATCCTTTGGCTCTGATTTAATATGAGTGAAAGGGAGAGAGGGGAAAAATAAACTGAGAATGTGGTATTGACATAGTATTCACTGAACGAGAAAAATGTGTGTTTTTTTCAGATGCTTCCTATGCATGTAGTGAAGGGGATGGAGCAATGGGACCAGTCCTGGTGGTTACTGATAAATGTCTTTACTTAAGATTTCAGATAAGTGTGGGTGCCTTTCCCTGTGCTTTTGGAAGTCTATCATATTCCCAAAGCATTGGGTAACCTAAGTAGTTTGTTCCATTCCCAACTTCCCTGGCTAGCAGATTGGTTTTGTAATCACAGGGAGGTGACTGAATGCTTTTGAATTGTTGGTGTTAGTATTAGGTGTCATATAAATCACTGCTCTCTGTCCTGGGGAGTAGTTTATTTTCCAGTACTGCATGTAGATCCCAAAAAAGCTTCCCTTTGATCTGTGGGGAGAAAAGATTGTTCCTTTGCAGCAATGAAAAATACTGATGGTTTCTGAAGCCATAAACCATTCCACTGCAGTTCTTAAAATGAGCTATGGCAAAACAAGTCATCTGTGCATTTTCTTCTTCTAAGAATAGTCTGGTTGAATTCCTTATATTCTTGGTTACCTGCCACAGCTCAGGAGGAAAAATAATATGTGTTGTTCTTATTTATATGACTAGCACCGTAATGATATAACTACCTGAGGCAGAAATCTCATTGGACTAGACTGCAAAAATTCAGAATTTAATGAAGGTACTAGTCAGTTATTTCACAACATTTTAAAATGGCAATGAAAACACTTTTATTCCTTTCTGTTGGACATACACATTTTGTGTATGTTTGGCAGTTCCAAGCAGATCTTGGTTTGTAATAGTCCTGACAGCACTTAGTATGATCTGTCAAGTCAGTAATTTGTGAGCAGCAAATTTACAGAATAGTGTCTCTAGCTAGCATCTCACAAGTTGCAATGTGTTTAACCTCTTCATTACTTTGTGTATTTCTGTGAATCACGCAGCTATTTCATGCAGCTATTTTTATTATTGTGGCACACACTGGAATCTCTGATAACAATGCAATTATCACTAGAAGCAGTTATTAATATGAGATGTGCTAAAAAATTGGTGTTCTGTAGGCACATTTGTCAGCTCACTTTTCTTCAAGGACACGAATATGAGAACAAGGCTTTACCTAAAAATGATTACAGCTTACTTTTGTTATAAATTATGATGTAAAATAACATGTAGGCTCATTCAGAGGCATGGTACATCTGAGCAACTGACTTTTTCATAATTCCTAGATGCTCAGCCTGATCATTTACCTTAACTGTAATGGGACTGAATGAAATAGTCTAACATGAGCATACCAAACATTGGGTTTATGCATTCATCAGAAAAGCCTAAATATGCAATTTAGCTTTCTAATTCAAAGAATTAGAAAACTAAATTAGAATCCAAAACCACATTTTCAGTCTTTCATGGTTTTGTTAGGTAGAAATTTTGGAAGTTTCACTTTTCTAATAAAATGCAATGCCCAAAAGCAAACAAACAATAAAGAAAATATGAAGGTAGCAATGAAATGGTGAAACTCACTTATGTCAGTACACAAAAGAAAATGAAAGCAAGCTAGTAGGAAAGGTGTTATAAATATGGGAAAGTGAGTTCCAGAAAAGGTCCTCACTGTTTTTTATATATCAGTTCCAGAAAACAAAAGCTGAAACTTCCAGCTTCTATTTGTATTTTATTTTCCTTTCTTCATGTAAGTAACAGAATAAATGTGAGGGGATACTTTCAAATAAACAAGAAATTTTACTGTTTGGCTGGTGAGCCAACTTTTGGACTTGCTGAAAGAACAGCAAGTATTACATAAGTACTACATGGGTATTAGCAAAGCTTGGCAAAATTGCAGAGCTTTTGCATATAGAGTGTTTAATCGTTGAACATTTTTCACAGGCAAATCTCCTTCTCTGTGAAAAATGTTCATGGGGAAATTTGGCTGAATTTGCTACTGAAAACAAGTGGAATTCATGGCCACACTGCATGGATTTTCCAGGTTTGGGACAAGGTTAGCAAGGAGGAAATGTATGCAGTTGAAAGGTAGAGGAGCTGTACTCATTTTGCCTGGTGCTTTGTGCTAGCTGATTTATTTGTTAGTCACTTATATGACTAAGGAACTCTTTTGGTATTAAAAATACGTGAACCTGGTGCACTGGCTCCCCTTCCATTTAGAAATTAGGCTGGAGAGTCCCTGGAGTTGTCTGGAGACAAGGAGAGGGACAACACAAGCAGGGACAGTGGCAGGCTTGCACCCCCTGCAATCCTATGTGGCCATTCATACCTCGGACAGGAGGGACCTCAACACAGTGGGTTCAGCTGGTGAAAGAGCCAGGAGACCTTTCCAGCAGTGCAGCTGGCCACACCTTTATTTGGCTTTGTCTCAGCTAAGGGAGATAGGTAAATACGAAGCTGTAATGTTGTTTTTACCGTTTTATCCATTTATCAGATGTACTGAGAAATGATTCCAGACTCTTGTGTTTGACTTTCTTAAAAAATTTGCCCTGCCACTATTCCTGTTTTTGTACCCATTTAAAGAGTCTTTTTCTATTCATCATTAATATGTAGGACTTGAGTTCTTTGATTTCTGTGTTTTCCTAGGGGAAAAAAGCTGTCTGATAGAATCCTGTCCTGGTTTTCCTCCTGTAGAACCAGCAGTTTGCCAATATATTAAGTTAATTTTCATTTAGTTTATGCCATTTAATGTAATTAAGGGAAGCAGCACCCAAATGTATGTTCCTAATCATGGGTACCTCTCATATTGTTTTTCATTAAAATTTACAAGCGTATTATTTGACATGTTAATTATGATGTTAGTATATGACTAAGGATACAGATATCTCCTCATTTCCCCCCCTCCCCTCACTTAACATTTTGTTTGAGAAGATCAGTACATTTTGTCTCTGCAAAGCCCTGGATTAAATGCCACCCACAAATGATTTTGTACATGTTTTATTTTGCCAAAGGAGGTTGTCAGACATTGGGGGAAATACTGTAATATTGTCTGACCTAAGACTTCAATTAACTAACAAGAAAGTTTACAAAAACTGTCATATTAACTTTGTGTATCATTTTACTGGGGCAGAAACATTGTCACACAGCACTTATTTCTTGCTGTGTCTACCTCAAGGCACAAAGCACAGACAGGAAAAGAATTTTAATCCTTATTTCTGATGCAAATAGTTTACTGCAAATATTTAATACGAGGAAGAAGTTTCCTGTCTATCAGTCATTCCTGTTTCAGCCCAGTATTACCCAAGAAAATTATATTTGACCTGTGTGTGTAGATTAGGATTGCTTTGAGTGGAACCCTTGCATTTGTGTGTGGCCTCTGATTTTAGTCCTGAAAGAAGACAGTGAACTTCTTCCACTTTATCTTTTATCAAAATGAAGAAATTATGGAGAGTGTTTGCATGTATTTTGATGATGATTCTAGACCCATTCACATTTCCAGTTTGTAAAGGACTGCTGTTCACTTTGCTTTCTGTTGCTATTAATTTTATCCTCAACTTCCTCTGGCCAGTCCTTAAGGAAGATTTCCTTTCAGTCAGCTGCTTCCTGAGCCGTATTTTTAGAAATATATAATTTCCCCCATATTTTACCCTCTGTTTCCCTATTTCCATTTAACTGAACTTCTAATAAAATCTCATTTCTTCTTTTCCTTTAGCCTTCATTTTCTGTTGAAATACAATATCTATCATACCCTCTTTTTTCTTCTTCAGACTTGTCCCCATTTTTATTTATTTTGTTGCAAACCACCCTCCAGATGCCTTCCTCTTCATGCTGATACTCCCTCCTGGAAGCTTTGTTCTGCTCTGGTCACTTTTCCATATTTATAACACTCTTCCTACTAGCTTACTTTCATTTTCCTTTGTATACTCCAGTCTGTTCCCATTCCTTGTAAAAATCATCTTCTTGCCCATTCCTTTAGCCATATTACCCTTCAGTGGAATTTTGTGACAGCTCTTTGTCCTTTTCTCAGTTAAGTTCAAGATGGTTCTTCCTCCCAGCCAAAGCTTCTGCCACTGTTACTGGGTTTAATTGAGAAAATAAACAGAAATGTTAAAAGAGAACTGGAGGCCTCCATGGGTATCCAGTGGTTCTCCATCAGGACCTGTGTATCCAAGGGAAAAATCATCAGTGCAGCTAACAAAACTCAGGAGCTTTTGGAAAGTGCCAAGTCAAGCTCTGGCCACAGACCCTTCCTGTAGAGGTGGAGTGGCCCAGGAATGTAATATGATAGAGTTCAGCAATAAGTCGTCCATTTCCTCTGAACATGATTTACAAGGTGCTCACATGCAATAGCACAAAAAAATCTGGGCATCTCTTGCAGAGAACTCAACTTTTTTACATCACCTTCTTCAGATGGAGGCACTCCTCAGATCCCTTCCTTGTTTTTTTCTCAGCCCCCTTTTCACTCCCTGTTTCACAGTGCACATTAGTCTTGTGCTCACAGTCCTGATGCTCTTATTCCATCTTTCTCACAAGAATGTAAAGAATCCTCTATCTCCTCTTCCATAGTCTTGAATTAAGAGTAGTCTCAGCCCATCAGTTCCCAGGACCTGTGTGGTTTCATTCTGTTTTCCCACACCTGGGATTCATTAGTCAAGGGAAAATAACAATCAGAAAAATCAAGTTCTCTGAAATGTAAAACACTTGTGACCACTCAATCTTCAGCCTTTTCTTTCTTTACTACTTGACCTTCTGTACCTTGGAATCCAGTGCAAGGTCAGACTCTTCAAGTTCTCTTCCCTCTTTTCCTCGCCAGAGGGCAGGCAATTATTTGGGTCCTGAGGCTTGAACAAGATTTCACTTTGATGTATTGCTACAGCATCAGGTTTTCTGACTCCTGCTATAGACCTGTTAAACACCTTGTGTGGAACTGCTGTCATATCTCCTATCTCTCAGCACCATCATCACATCTGCTAGGTGTACTCATTTGTTCTGCAAAATGATACTCACTGCTGAACTGGATACTGATGCTGATCCTGCATGGAAACAGACTGCTCAGTTTGATCAAAACCATTGCATTGTTTCAAGTCTTTTTTCTGCAGACTGGAAAATATCTTGGTTCATACTGGAAATTATAATCACAAGCAAAAAGGAAAGAAGGAAGGAAAGAAAGAAAGAAAAGCAAGCCAAAATCACAGCAACACAAACTTTTTGCAATGGGTTTTAAATTCAGCAGAAAAATGAAGAGATAAAATGTATCAGAGCTTATATCTGCTAAATCCTCTGACAGCTGCTTTCTCATCCTGCTTCCTGAAAATGAATCAACTTAATTATTCCTGTGGCTATGTACATCCAGACAGCTTAGAGTTGCCTCTTTATCGCTGGCTACAGTAACTGTCCTTGTGTTCTCGAATAGCTAAGAAGATTGCAAACTGGGGGGTTTTTGTAATTCCAGAGTACACAGACTGTAATAGAAGTAATGGTCTGGAATTTTGGAGTCTCTTGTCAATGGTTAGATTGTGCCAGCACTGAGTTTAAATTTGCTTGTGTAGGAGGGCATGTTTAGATTAATATTCTGAAGTAATGTGGAGTGAATGTTTGGTACAGGCTGTGACTGAGTGACTGGTGTAGTGAATTCACAGACAGCAATATGTGGAGATTTGGGTGGGGAGTGGGGGGAATTACCATTAAATTATCTTCCAAGGACCTTGAAGCCTCTCAGAATGACTCTTCTGAGTGCTCTGAAAACATAACCATTGATCTAGTTGTAACAATTTATCCTTTGGAACAGTCTAAAAAATGTCTCAAATTACCTGCTGCACACATTAAACATGTAAAGTTTTCATTAAAGGAGCTGACAGGCTGAAGGTAAACTGAAGTCGTTTCCTTTCCCTTCAGAATTAAATTTTCTTTACAGCCTCCTTTGTCAGTAAGCACTGTTCATTAAGAGTGATTCGGCTATTTCATTCTACAACCTTGTTTTTGCCTGCCTTGTGGATTTAACTGAAGGAAGTCTCTTTGTGACTCTGAAATGATCAAGCTGGATCTCAATCACTAAATGATGTTTCTACCTGCATTCTTTAACTTGTATTAGCCAAGCTACATTTTTTCAGGAAAATTTAGATAGGAAGGAAGCTAAGGATGAATTTTTTATAACCAATTTGCAAAGAGATGCCTTTCCTCCAGTTCCCTGTTTGTTGGCTGGACGGTTTTTAAATGGTCACGTGAAAAAGCTAGTGAATGAGGGCCTGAAACTTCTCACATCTCGGGTTCTTCAAGTCTGGTTGTAGAGAGGAGTCTCCAGATGAAGGGCAGTGCAGTGGCTGCTCTTTTATCATTGCTGTGGTGAGGTGGGGGAATCACACCTTGCAGTACTTGATAATGTTGAGCCAAATCAGGAAAGCACTGAAGTAAGCACATCATTGTAATGTGGGTTATTTATATCTAAGTCTTGTCTGTGCAGAAGGAAGGTGAACTGTCAAGATTAATAACAGTAGGTCAGCATTACATGCTGACCCACCCAAGCCCCTGAGTCACTCATCCAAGCAGCAGTCAGTGTAACAACTCCCCCAAAATACAAGAGATAGAACTTAGAGGTATATCTGATGGCATCCAGACATGTTCTTGCTGCTGTCATTGCATATCAAAGGGCGTTATTATCCAAGTGAAACACTGATATTGTGGGGAAATTGTGAGAAGGGTTCATCTCCTGTCTGGTGCTCCACAGATCAGAGGATCATGGTGTGATCTGGGGCCTTAAAGGTCATCTAGTTCAAGCTCTACCACCATGGACAGGGACACTTTCCATTTAACCAGGTTACTCAAAGGCCCACCTAGCCTGCATTGAACACTTCCAGGGGTGAGGCATCCACAGCTTCACTGGGCAATCTGTTACTCTCACAGTAAGAATTTTTCTCATACCTAATCCAAGCCTACCCTTTTTCAGTGCAAAACCATTACCACTTGGGTAACATCCCAGATGGGTTGTTGTGAACATCTGGGCCTTCCGGCTGTTCTGGAGGAGGTTTCTGAAAAGATTGATGCTGTGAGTTTGTAGAAGGAATATATCTGGTGAGTGGAAGGCTCAGACTTAAATTTCCAGAATCCTGCAGGCTAATGGTGGCTGTTTGAGAGGGCCGCCTGGCTTCTCTAGTCAATACCAAGAGCAAACTTTGCATCAGTATGGGGTAAGGAGAGTAGAGAGGTTTGTGCTTTTTGTAGCTGCAAGCAAGCTGCTGAAATAAGGTCAGTGAGAAGGTTGCTGTAGAGTTTGGCCCTGATAAACTGCTCCTTTTGATATGAACAATTTCTCACTCTTTATTTTGACTCCTGTTGTAGAGCCCAAGTTCAGACCTCTGCTCCATCCAGGAAGAATTGACTATTTGCACAGGCAAAAGTTGTCATGGCAAGAAAGAGAGAGGAGAGGGCGTAAATGTTGGAAAGCCAAAGTAGTCAGAATATGATATGACAAAGATGAGGTCAAATAAACAAACCACATAACAAACTAGACTAAAACAGTTTAATGAAAAACACGTCATAGCAGGATAGTAGCTGTAGAAATATGTTAAATGGATACAAAATCTGGGGAATAAAGTCCGATGCGTTTAATTGAAAAAAAATATAGTTGTTTTCTTCCTATGGTCTTTCTCTTCATGTATTCAGTGAATTTACCTCTCTTAGTTGCAACACAGAACTTGGATTCTCTTACCCATACAAGAGGTTGTCAGATAAAAAGCACGTGATTTAAAGTAAATGCATCCTCTGAAACACTCATTTCTCAGTAAGAGTAGCAAAGCATAATGTAATTAAAACAACTGTCTACAGTGTCTATGTGCAATCACATTGAGTGGAGAATACATTTAATTTCATTGTAAGGTCAGATACATGAGGAGGAAAGGTTGATGCTGCCTCTCAGAGAGCAGTAATCAAAGGCTGGCAACTGAGCGTTGGAAATTGAACACATTAGAAGTCCTTGGCAGTGATTCCCAAAGGCTCAGGAGACTCACTAGAAGCAGCAGCTTTGACACTTCGGCCAGCTAATTAAACAGTGTTGGCTGTAAACATTACAAGGCAAGAGATTGTCCCCTTACATGCAGGCCTTGGGCATACACTTCCTGCTTTCTCTCTCGGGGGCAAGGGCAGCCTCTAGACCAAGGGGCTCTTTCATGATACCCCATGAATGCCCTTCCACACAACAACAAAGCCAAGGAATTTTAATTGTTTGCATGTTAATTCTAAAACTTAATTACAGAGAAGGGTGTTGCAAATAAGCCGAAGTGACAGAGCTCCAAATCTGCTAAATTTGAACTTCCTTTTCAGAGTTTATCCAAGAATGAGAACTGCTTCATGTGGATGATTTAAAGATCAGACTGGAAAGATTCTTATGCATGCAGTTCCCTAAAATACAGTATTTATTAATTCATTTGTCCATTTGTTTTATGAGAAAAAGTGTTTCTAAGAGACAGCTTCCCTATTGTGAGTCCCTGAATTTAGGAAACTAAATCTATAGGTAAGCAACAAAAAATCAGATCTCTATAGAAATTTGAACAAAGTCATGAAACTGAAATTACATGCATGCATGCATGATTGCAGCATTATATTTATATGTACAAATAATTAGCAGTTATAGGTAGTCATTGTCGAGAAGGCAGAAAAAGGAAAACAGAACATATTTTTAAACATCATCTTGGCACTAGAATTATCTTTTTCACTCTTTTCTGCTGTTCCTTTGATGATGTTTCCTTTATGGACATGTTCTTCATTACATAAGCCCTTGTAGTTGTCAAACCAAGACCCAGTGAAATCAGTAGAATTATGCCACTCACCTTGTTGGGCATGATCCATCAACATTCAGGTTGTTTGGGTTTTACAGTGGTTTGTCATTTCTGAGGTGTGACAGCACCTTCCCCACTTGGACTGGTGTGGACTAGTGAGTGCACTGTGAATGCAGGTGAGGAGGTGTTAATTCCTCTGAGCAGTCAGATGCCAGTCAGGAGTTCATCTTCCCTCAATAGGGAAGTACCACTTCTCACTGGTAGACCAGCTAAGTAGTTCTTCAGGTCTTTAGTTTCTTAGTTTCACCAGCTGGACATAGCTAAAATGAGTGCTTAGATGGCATCTGAGAAGGAAGGTATATCTCAGGAAGCAAAAATAGAAAACAGTGGAGGCAATGAGTTAGAAGATTGAAGCAACACATGTGAAACAAATAGTTATATGAAAATAGAAGGTTTTGGAATTATTAGGGAACCTCTGAGGGGCTGAATTTCTGTTTTAAGATGCATGATGAAGATGAAAGAATAGAAGAAAATTACCAGCACAGTAAAAACTTTGCCTTCTGTTTGTGTAATGTTGATTTCTGTCATTACCATTTTGATACCAGGGACTGTAACCATTTCCTACTGGTTTTTAGCTTTGGCATTTGGGTGAGATGGACCTTTCTGCGTATGATAAATTGTTCTTCCAGCAAATTTAAGCACATTATCAGATAAATATTTTGAAGTGTGTAACTTGCACCATCCCCAAGGAAATGAGTCTAGGATTATGGAGAGAGAGAGAGTATGTATCTCTCATATGTATTTATCTGAACTAGATCCAAGCAATTCTCCTTAGTTAACTGTGTCTCAGCAGTTTTGTCCTGAAAAAATAATTATTAAGCAGAATAGATGGCTGTTGCCTAGCCATCCTTCATTCTCATTTTTTGGTTTGTATTGTTTATGGCATTTATTCAAAAGCAATCCTGTAATATCCTTGGCAAAGTGATCTCTCTCTTTCCCTGACTAATGGTCTCTTTTAGTGAGTTCTCTTTCCTTCACTATGTATGGCCACAACATGCCTGTTCTCAGCACAGTGCAAGGCTCTCATGGAATCTCAGAGGGGTTGAGGTTGGTTTTACCTCTGAAAATCACCTGGTCAGCCTTCCCTCAAGCAGGGCCATGCAGAGCCAGTTGCCCAGGACCATGTCCAGACAGTTTTTTAGTGTCTCCAAGGATGGAGAATCCATCACCTCCCTGGGCAACCTGTGCAAGTGCTTAGTCACCCTCAAAGTGAAAAAGTGTTTCCTGTTGTTCAAAGGGATTTAAAGGGTGTTTAAAGTGTTTCCCGTGTTCCAGTGTGTGCTCATTGCCTCTGGGTGTAAGGGATAAAGGAAGCAATGGGCCAGTTAGCAGCTCCTGCCACCCTCAAAAAGACCCAAGTTTTGTCACAGAGCAGATGAGCTTTTGATGTAGACTGTGATGCCCTGTCAGAAGTTGGCTTATTTTCTAGTTATGTTGCTGAAAAGTTGTCTAAGAGACCACATAATCTAATCATGTTCTGTACCTAGAAACCTTAGTGTGACCCAGAATAAGATTTGGAACAAAAACACAGAAAGTGTTAACACAGCTTCTTTTTCTTTCCTTGTCAACTGCAGGTAATGCAGGTAGTGAAAGAACAGATAATGAGAGCACTCACTACCAAGCCTAGCTCTCTGGATCAATTCAAGAGCAAACTTCAGAATCTCAGTTACACAGAAATACTGAAAATACGCCAGTCTGAAAGAATGAACCAGGAAGATTTCCAGTCTCGTCCAATTCTGTAAGTATTGTCTTCTCTCCCCACTCGTTTTTTCATGGAAGGATTAACAAGGGAGAATGACATTTGTGAGCTCTTCTGGGGAATCCCAGGGAGAAAAGCTGTCCAGGGATCTGTCCAGGGATCTGTGCTCAAAAGCAGTAGTGAGGCATCTGCTTAAAGTACATGTTTTCTTCTGCTGGGAATCATAACTTTTTCCTTGAGTTCAATGAAACCAGATTTGGCAAATCCCAACAGGATTTCACTTGGATTATATATATGAAACAGTGCTTTGACATTTCCTAGCTCTGCATGATTGTGAGCCTGATTTTGGTGCTAGTAGTGTCTTTCAAAATAAAATTGAACTAATCAAGTCCTTGTCTTCTGTTCAAGGCCTCCCTGAGCAAGACAGGGAGAAGCCCAGAAGAAGAGGAACCAGCACACACTAACTTTCCAAAAGAGTTGTCCTTGTATATAACATTATTATAAATTTGTGTTAATGACAAGCATTTATTTACTTATTTGTAAATAGCAACATTCTGGCAGCTTGCCAATCCTTTGCTTGTTGTTTACTGCAAAGTATGGAAGGCTAATATTGCTTCCATAGCTCCTTCTCATTTCTCAGAATACGCTTTGTTCTGTTCTATGAGGAGTGGAGGCCGCACTTGGCTCTGGACCAGGTCTGAGCTTGTGGCTGAACTGATGGCACAGGACAGATGCAGACTCTGTGCTGTGCAAATGCTGTACTGAGAATATCAGGAACCTTTTGAGATCAGCTGAGAAATGGTGAGGACTCCAGAAGCATCAGCTGAAATGTCATGAAATCCTGACTGTTGCAAGTGGAATACCTCATGATACTCTAAATCTTCTTTTCCAAGGCAAAAGTATAGAAATGGATTTGGACCAGAGCATTCCAGGATTCAGAAGCAGGATATTAATTTGGATTCGTTTCTAAAGAATACAGATACCTAAGTACAAGCTCTTGGGACACATTCCTCCAGGGGCAGCAGGGCAATAGTGGAAGTGTAAGCGAAATAGAATTGCAAACTAAATTTTAACCATACCAGTGTGGATCAAAGGGGGACTACTTCTTTTATGTTTCCAGTGTGTTAGAAGATACAACCTAATGCCCAATTAGAACTGATGTCACTCGTAGTAATGCATCAATTAAAAATTTAAAATTGGCTCCAGTTAGTTTTGTATTGGTACACTGCTCAGAAAGCCCCTGCAAATTCCCTGCAACATTTAGCAGTTCCAAGCTGCTCAGAACTGCAAAGCTCATCAGCAAAGCTTCTCATCATCCCTGCTTTCCCTATGACTCAACAGTTTAAGTATGATACAGGTCAATTATTTATATTCTCTTGCACCATCACCTAGCATTGAAAGACTTGCCAATGCCCTGTGCAAGCTCTTCATTTACACTGCCACTCTGGCTGGTTGCTGCCACAGCACAGGGTCTCCTTCACCACCATGGAGCAAGTGAAACAGCCAACAGAAATAGTTAAAAGCAACTGAAGTATTACCAGAGAATCATTTCAAATTCAGGATAAAGGCTAAGCCTAAAGGCTATAAAGGCTAAGTAAATCAATAAGGTGTTTAAGCAATCACAACTGCATTTGCAGAGATTTAACTCCATGCATTTGCATTTTGATTACATCCATGATCACTTGTTCTTGACTGTGAAAAGAAACAGTCCTTTCATTTTGTGCTTTGATTTGATTCCCTGTACTGAACTCTGTCAAATTGCATAGCTGATAGAAGCTATGCAGCACAGCTGATAGAAGTAGAGAATCATGGCCCCACTGTAGGGAAAGAGACTGTGAGTGAAAGGAGCAATCGTGGCTGTGCTGTATATTTTAAAGCCCTGCAGATACGCTAAAAGAGATTGTGCACAATGGTGCCTGTAACATCAGCAGACCTTGTTTAATTCTGCTTGAGAATATGGCAATCAGGGAATGGCTTTTCCTGCCTTGAACATGATAGAAGTCTTTCTTTTTCTATTCATTGTATAAAACACTGTGGTTTTAAGTGTTCAAGCTGCTGGATAAGAGAAGCTTTAGTGAAGTTGGTTTGAATGTAAACTGGAATGTGTTGCCTTAGATCCTCATAACTACAAAAACCTTGTTTTGCAAGGATTAGTTGTTTCTTTATATGAGCATGCTTGTAGCATGTGAAGTAAAGCTTTATCAATACCTGCTTTTGATTAGGAAAAATAGAAGGTCCTTCAGAATAGATTCAGGGATTTGGTATTGTTATTGGTCATCCAAACTGCCATTCCATAATGACATGTTAAAGTATCCCAGTTTCATTTTAAATGTCTGTAGAAGAAGTTGGCTAGGAATCCTGTGGACCTACAGAGGACCAGAGATCTCCTTGACAAATTAAATGGCAACAGAGATGGGTTAATGCTAGATAAAAATTTGGCATCCAATTAGGGACTTACTGGTTAAAGGAGAGTTAATGGCAACTAGGGAGCCATTACTAAGTAACATCTGTGTGAAAATCAGCAACACACAGGGAAAGTGAGGAAGGTGTCTGGATGCTTTTCTGCTTTTTATCCTACATATTTCTCTGCAATGTTAGAAAGAGTCACTACTGCCTGCTTTGAATGCATGATCAGAAGAGGGAGCATAGCTAAATGCCAGAAAGATGCCTTTTGAACATTTCCAAAATTTCCCTTTGGAAATGTCCTAAAGGACAAAACATATGAAACCAGTTCTGGGATTACTCTCCCATTGTCTTGTAATAATTTAAATGTCTGTAATATGCCCCACCCTGGAAAGAAGACCACTGCCAAGTGAGTCTTAACTATAAGCTGGAAAGGTAAAAGCTGGAGACAGTTTTACCTGGTGCTGAAGAAGAATTTGTCTAATGTGAAAAACTTGAAAATGATTTCTAATGATTTTCAGATATTTTAAAAACAAGTAACTGCTGTTTTGCCTCCAGTGTTAAGACCAGTGAGATCACAAAATTAGCAAACATATATATTAATGTGTGTTTCCCTCCACCCCTCTGTCTCACCAGTGCACAAACTTTTTACGTTCTTATGGGGTAGAAAGACAGTAGGAAACTACTGGCAGTTTTTAAAGTCACTGTCTCCTTAGATTAAGTCTGTTCTCTCTCTTCACAAAGCACAAACTGTTAAGCAAATGTCATCCGAGGGACAATAAATAAATATTCACAAAATGTATTTGCATTTATGATCTTCCTTTAGCTGATTGTTCCTGATGGGTTTTAAAATTAGGCAGGAGGACGTATTTCTTGCACAAAGATTTTTTTTCCTAACCCTCCTGTCTTTAGACACTGATGGTGAGGAACAGAACTTTGTTGCATTTAGGTGGCTTTCAGAAGGAAATAGAGTTGGTTTGATTGTTCTGACCCATTTCTGTCACCTTGAAATGGTGCAACAGAAACCT
Source organism: Setophaga petechia (assembly GCA_024362935.1). Lineage (NCBI taxonomy): Eukaryota > Metazoa > Chordata > Aves > Passeriformes > Parulidae > Setophaga > Setophaga petechia. Next base: position 10,896,454 of record JANCRA010000026.1, on the reverse strand, counting down.
TGACAGTGAGGAGCACTGAGTGGCAGGATCACCTTGCAAAAATATATCTGGAGTCATGATGTCAGAAAAATGACTGAGAACCATACAAGTCAGAGTAACCATGTGTTGGCATGAGCTGCTGAGGACAGTAAGTGCAGAAAGTCACCATGGCAAGGACACAATGGTCTTACAGGTTTACACTAAGTCGAGAGTTACCAGAGACTGTTTCTGCATGGAAAAATGAGTTGTCTCCACAGCCTCTGTGGGATCAAGTTCAAGGACCATCAAACAGAAGAGAGAAGCACACTGAGCTTCACGACTGTGAGAGCAAAAATGTATGTGCAGAGGGCTTCCAGAACATAACCAAAGGTCCCTTCTTTCTTACCTCCCCTTCTCCCATGCAAAGTCTGCCTTAGGCACTGAAGTATTTCAGAGATGATTACCTGTTGCATTTTGGATTGGTTAAAAAGTCCTTCTCTTCCTCTGGTTTGTTAAGGGCAGGTGGGGCATTAGAGACCAGAAGACAGAATGTTATGAGCAAACATTCAGATGTTAATGTGCTGGGTGACCCATTCATTTTTGGTTTTTTGGTAGTGTCTTACAAATATAATGTTACGATATCCTTAACACCTCCTTAATGATAACCATCCAGTTTCTGAGTTAAACTACCTAACTACCAAACTGATGTTTATACCAGTCTTGCATGTTTGAAATTACTCCAGCTGAAGATTTAGTCAGCAGCCTGAACTGCTGAGTAATCCACACTTGTGTTTTAACACTGTTATCCTCAGCCCCTGCTTTCAGGTTTTACCTGAAAAATAGAGAAATTCACAAGCTCAGTAAAGGCAAGACATTTATTCAAGCACAAAATTATTTTAATCACAGTATTTAGCCATTCAGCATATTTATATCTTAGATCGCAGTGGGAAAACAACAGTGCTTGAGAATTCAAGTCCTAAAGGACTAATAACACATTTCCAAAAGATGGCCTGTTTCTATAGTTACATGTTTCCTTGGGTTTTTGACCAGCTAGAATTTCACAGCTTGTAAATATGCAGTGGGTTATGCATCCAATCATTTCGTCAACACCTAGGGGAAAGAGGGCATTTTATTTTAAAGGCCTGATCTTTGTAGCAGAGGATTGGCAGTGATTTCAGTGGGGGTCTGGCAGATCAAAGGCATAGGATCCAAATGAGTGTGGAAATCAGCAGAGAATGGGCTTCCTAAGTTTTCAGGAAGGGAAAATTTTTTTGTTGTCTCTATGGGATACCACAGCTTAGCTTCCTTTTGATGATGATTGCTGGAACATACTGCCAGACAGAATGATTTCTGGTATTACCCAATTTGCACAGCAATGCAAAATTATGGTTCTGACAAACTTCATATTTTATAAATCTTCTTCACATTCAGTTATTTCTTTTTAATCTTACTAGGCTTGCTGTCGAGTTGATGTTTAAACCTGTCTTTTATGTATTCTTAATGACTCTAAGTGAGGATATAACTGATGAATTCAGACATCTGTGAATCCATGTGATGGTGTATGAAATTAAACTTTAAATATCATGTACATATGTTTTCTGCCTGGTTCTTGACATGTTGAACTCTTATCAAAGTAAGATGGAGAAAATGGATTTTCTGAAGAATATATATGATTATTTCTAGATGTATTGTAGGTCTCTGCACTCCTGTGCAAAGATGAAGTTGGATCCTTGTGTGTTCTCCAGTCATGAATTAGTCTTCTACAAATTCTGATAATAATAAAGTAATCAAGTTATATGAAATTAAGAACAAGAATATAGTGCTGATCAGTATTAGTTTTGCTCATTGGCATTGCTCCCTACTTTTTATTGTTGTTTCAAAGTGTTCTAGCCTTCTTGTGTTGTTGCCCTAAATAATACTGTTAGAGAAGTATACCGGCATAGGATCATGCAACAGAAGGTGACAGAACCTAAAATAAGCTTCACAGAGCTCCTATGATGAAAGAGCATTATTTGCTGTGGAAAAATCTTGTTGATGCATTATAGCAAGTGTTATTTTTAGAATGAGGAAAGTAATATAAAAACAGGCAACTTGCCTGAGTCATACACTGATGTCGTAACAGGGAGATGTCTACAACAAAGATATCCTGACTCCCACTCTTTGTTAAAAGAAAAAGGGGTTTTTTTCTGGGGCAGACTAGATTCTGACCTGGGCTTGTCTGTGACTGAAGTCCTCTTCAAACACCTTGCAGAAACATCTTGTGAGACTCTCTTTCAGAGGAACGAGGATGGTGTTTGATTGAATTTTACAAGTGCCTGCTTTCTCTCCCAAGGGAACTAAAGGAGAAGATTCAGCCAGAGATCTTAGAACTGATCAAGCAGCAACGTCTCAATCGGCTTGTGGAGGGCACCTGCTTTAGGAAACTCAACAGTCGACGTCGGCAAGGTACAGCTCAGACTCCCCAGTCTGGCTTTATATTGTCACTTTGGTCTGTAAGTTGAGCTGAGGAATACTGTTTTCATTGGCAGGATCCTTGGTTGTAGTGCTGTCTTGACTGCTTTTACCAGGAGGCATCTGAAAGCAACTCCAAGTTACAAATTTTCAGGATTTCCTGTTTCCCTGAAACTGGTTTCAGCCTTATCACACAAATGATCTGGAACAAGTTCAGCCTTTGACAAAATCTCAAGCAGCAGTCTCACATTCTGAAACTAGTATTTTGATTTCTGCCTGAATGTCCAGACTTCTTGTTCACCTCAAAACAATGTCTTTGCAGGAATAGCACATGAAACTTGAATTTTAATCTCTGTGTCTTTGATCACCTTTATGTATGCAATGGGGTGCATTCTGCACCCCTCCCTCTAGTACTGCCTGTCCTTTGTTTTAGTCTTACATTGCAATGTAATTTTATTATGGTGTTTAAACATGCTTTTTGCAAGCACTTATATTAGTAATTCATGTACCTTCTATGAATACTTGATTGATATGAGAAGATTATTTTCCCAATTCTATGAGTCATTGCTCATTCTATGCAGTAAAACTCCCTATGGTTCTTTTTCCTTCAGAGATGCACGTTTCTTTCTCCAGATAATGGGGACATAGTGTAAATTCAGGAGATTAATTAGAAGTCATATCCAAAATTTCTCTTTAAATCCCTCATTTTGTGAGGATTCAGATTACTGTTTATTTTCCTCTGTAAATACAGAACAAATTAGAAAGTTACAAAAGAACTGACAAAGATCAATATTTGAGACCTTCAGATTAATTGGGGGAAAATGCATTCTTCACAGAGAGAAGTATCCCTGCAATGCCTCCTTCCTTAGAAACAAGGAGGCCATTTTCCTTTATGTAGGTTCTTTGTAACCTCTCTGTCAGGCATACAAACACCTCTGAGGCCCACTGCACAGACAAATGGTCAATATTCCTCTGTGAGTTTCTGTACAGACTGGATAGAGAGGCTTGATACGTGATTTTCCTTCACCAATGTACTCATGGAGTGAAAGTAGGTAAAGTAATGTGGAGTTTGTCTGGCTACCAGTAGTGAGGGTTGTTTATTTTATTCCTCTAACAGCCTAATCCAAATGACTTAAATTCAAGGGAAGGAGCAGGATTTGTAGCAAATATTCTTCTTTTGGCTGATCTCCAAGAGGAAGATAGACTGTTTATTTTATCTTAAATTGTTGTTAGTTCATGATTTATAGGATCAAGAGCCTTAGGGAGTATAAATTCATTCAACTTGTAACAGTACAGTTGAAGCTAAAAAATATTTTTTTTTAAAATCAATGTAATCTTCTCATCCTCAGTTGAGAGGGTTGCTTCCTATTGTGCCTTGGGGTGAATTCTGTAGGTCATGAGATTAATTGCTTTGATGTCATATTTATACAGGGCCAGAAATAATTCACAATTCTTTGGAAACAAATAAAACACGCAACCATGCCTCAAAGAACATTATCTTCACTGAAATAGATTGTTTTTCACAGATGGAAGCCCATTTAGGAGGTCATGTTTCCACATGCCCTTGAGAGTTGTGTATGCTTTATGATAGACTTCCTGTATTCCCTGAAACAGAAGGGTAAAATACCATTTGTGAGGGAGGCAGTAGACGCAAAACCATTTAGAGGATGATGATGTATGGAGCCACCAGGATTAAATTCAGTATGGCAAACCCTGTCCTGGGGTGCATCAGGCACAGCATTGGCAGCTGGGCAAGGAGGGGATTGTCCTGCTCTGCTCTGAGCTGGGGCAGCCTCACCTTGAGTCCTGTGTTTAGTTTGGGGCACCACAATATAAAAAATGGTATTAAGCTGTTGGAAAGCATCCAAAGGAGGGCAGCAAAGATGGTGAAGGGCTTTGAAGTGAAGCCAAGTGGCTGAGGCCATTTGGTCTGTTCAGCCTGGAGGAGACTGAGGGGAGACCTCATTGCAGTCTGCAACTTCCTCAAGAGGATAAGAGGAGGGGCAGACACTGATCTCTTTTCTGTGACAGGACCTGAGGGAATGGCATGAAGCTGAGTTCAGAGGAGGTTTCAGTTGGATATTAGAAAAAGGTTTCTCACCTGGAGTGTGATCAGGCACTGGAACAGGCTTCCCAGGGAAGTGGTTCAAGAAGCATTTGGACAGTGCTCTGAGGCACGTGGTTGGTTTGTTTGGAGATGGTCTTGTGCAGGACCAAGAGTTGGACTCCATGATCCTTGTGGATGTCTTCCAACAACTCATCATACTCTGTGATTCTGTGACCTAATACAGTGTGACTTAATGAAGCATGCTTGGCTCATAAGCCATTCAATCAGGGTCATTTTTAGGCTTGTACAGTGCCTGACACAGTCCAAATAGCAAATACTGTCAGATCTCAGGGAGTGGAAGAAACTCTCTTGAAAGCAGCACATATCCTTCAGGGCCTCCTGTTCCCCAGGAGCACTACAAACTGTAAAACCAGGGCTGTCTTGATGCCAAGAATTAGAAGATGAAGTAAAATGAGTGGAGGATCCAAAGTTTAGCTAGTGATGCTAAATGTTATGACAGTCAATCTTTCGGATGTTATGACAATAAATCTTTCAGATAATTCCTCTGAATGTCCTGATAAAAATAGTAGAGGTCCCAGATTCTGAGTGTGTCTTCTGTTAGCTTTGTCCCACATGCCCATCTCCTCTTTCTAAAACCACCTCCCTGTACAAGTGCCTGGTGCTACCTCAGGGGGTTCAGGAGTCCTTGTCACCTGCCTGGTGCTCCAGCTGAATCCACTTGTTATGGAGCATTACCAAGGCTCTAAAAGGGCTGTGGATGGTTTGGATGGAACTAAAATAGAAATGAGTCCTGCTCTGAGACATCACAATTTGCCTGTTATGTGGCAATCTACTTGTAAGAGTAGCATGATCAGGTAGGTGTTATACTAAAGTGTGTATATGCTTTTTTTGCCTTTCCTGTGACTATTTTCTTCCCTTAAGACAATCCTGGAACAAATGTCACGAATCCGCAGATTGTACAAGAGGAACCTGAACGTGCCCTACACGGAAGCTTTAAGCATTAAATTGCCCATTTAAAGATAATTAACCAACCTTAGCCCATGATAGACTCCAGAGCAAACTTCTATTAAGATTGTTGTTTGAACATGTGGTAGGACACACATGGTTAGTCACAGTAAGTTGAAAAAATTGACTTACAAAAAAATGAGAAGGGAGTTTACAGCCTCTTATGGCCTTTTGAGAAGAGATTAAACACTTTCATATATACTTAGCATTGGAAAGCCTCCAATCCAGCAAGTGATTCACTGGGGGGATGCTGAAGATTAAGCCATGAGGTATCTACATTCAGATCTCTGCTTTTTGTGTTTCAGCACAGGATTATCATAGCAGGATCTCTCTGTAGCTGAAATTCAGAAATACCATTGTTGTCCCAGCAGGATCCTTAGCACTTCCAAAAAATACATGGCCTTTCCCTTGCAAGGTTTTCATAGGAGAACTGCAGCAGTAACTCCTGGGTTTTTGTTAAGTATCTCAATCATTTGGAAATGAAACAGCAAAATCTAACCTATCCTTCTGATCGCTGTTCAACAGGAGATCATCCTGCTCTGCAAATCCCCACTTTGTTCCTGGGCCATGAACATCTGCTGAAAGATAGATCTCTTCAGCTTTTCCTTCCTTAGATAATTCCTAAAAGAAAAGGGAGAAGAGTAAAGCAAAAACCTGCCAAGCACTCTACACCCCCAGTAGTTATTATTTCCAGTAGAGCTAAATAGCAGATAAAGGCAATTTATTGAGGATAATAGATACTTCTAATGCTGTCATCCAGTACATTTGTAGTATATGTTGCTGGGTACACTCTTGAAAATAAATTCCCTTTTTACCTTTATAAAGATTGTGGAGAAATTGCATGTTGTTGAAATGGTTTTGCAGCCAACATGAGGTTTCTCAAACTGTAATTTTTGGAAGCAAGGGAAACCCTGCTGTGATACCATTAGATTAAAAACACAAGGTGCCATGAAATTAACCTGGAAAGAGAAACCTTAACTTGGAAACAAAAAATCGAGTGAAGAGAGGTTTTCCATCTCTTGCTAGGATAAGTAACTCACAGTTCTGAACAACACACACTTTGACTTTTTTCTGCCAAGCTCTTTTCTACTGTTACTTCATCCTACTCTCCATGGTCCCACAAAAAATCTGATATTCTGTGAGTATGTGACTTGCTGAGAGGAGCCAGTTAACCAAATATGTCTCCAACAATGCCACGGGTCAATTATTTGCATGTTACTTGGTGAGCTTCCTGGCTTCACCTAGGCAGTTTAGACAAGTTGGAGTGAAAATGCCAACGCAATTTTAATAGAGACAGAAAAATGAAAAAGAGAAAATATGCATGTCTACATGAATATATAGATATAAAATCTACACAAATGCATGTTTTCAGAGATCTGTTTAAAAGCAGGTTTCTCTTGCTAAATCTATGAGGATGCTTTTCTTTGAGCAAATAACTAGTAACATTGAACGTATCTTGGGAAAAAATACATATTCTCAGACTTCTGTTCATGCATATCTGAACTATTTTCTCCCCAGATTCTAACAATAGAGCACTTCTGTACTAACCACAGCAGTCCTTTACCTGGAATAGTATTGTCAGAGGCATATGAGTCATTGGCCATTAATGCACTTGGAAATACACTGTGTGAATGGCCAGGCACTCTGTAGCCCATCAGCAAAATGTTCTGTGCTCTGCTATTTGTTCACAATTTTGAATATTACTTTTGTAGTCAAATTGTAGGTGATTTTGTTATTTGGGATTTTTTTAACCTCATCTGTAATCTTCAACAATATGCTGTGACATATTTAAGCCCCTGCCTGCTCTAGCAAATATCTGAAAAATCAGAACAATTTGCTTGGAAACTTTTCAGATTAAAAAACAGAATGAATAATTCTGTTTCCCAAAAAATAATTTCTAGCACCCTGACGTGATTGCATCAGTGGTCAGTGAGCTGAAAGACATAAGGAGTTGCTGGAAAGTATAAATAATGTAGTGTCTGAAAATTATGATGAAATATCAAGTCCACATCATCTCTAAAGACTGTGGTTAGTGTCTGCCCTCCCTACAGCTTCTTGCTTTGAGCAGGAGGTAGGTGTAGTAATGCTGGATACAAAACAGGCCACAGAAGGGACCTAGTCTTTGGGAAAAATTCTTAAGCCTGGGCCTAAAACCAAAACAAACCCCATTCTTTCCTGAACTCACAGTTGCCCTGTTGCAGCTGGGCACATGCACATGGATCTGCCAGATGTGGAGTACAGGGACTAATAGGGAAGGTCTGTCCCAACTTTAAACCTTTTGTAACACTTCAGCTCTGCAGACATTGGTTTAAGAGTTTTGGAGGGTTTGAATAGTAGTTTTTCTTTGTTTTATAAACACCACTTTTGAGTCATAGTAAAAAAGAGCTTTTTCTTCTGCTTATTTTTTTATTTATCAATTTTGACCTCCAAGTAAATGCTGGCTACCTCCCATGTGCTGTTCTACAACTCAGACTTCTTCACTCTTTTTCTCAGTGGAAGCACTTTCATATAATTTTTGTTTTGACTGCAGGATCATTCTATACCCTACTTTTCCAATGTAGTTGTGTTCAGCACTTGCACTTCAGTAAAATAGCTGCATCCAGTTTCAAACTGTTCCCCTCCAAGGCACTGAAATCTCATGTGAGTGGGATATTTGCTGATACACTGTTTGTAGCATCATGTACAGCTGAAGTGAAAACCAGGATGGGTAAGGCTGAGGTGGCTGTAGAAACAAGGGTCCCTTCTCCTATCAACATGCTATCACCCTCCTCAGCCTGGCTGGCGCAGTCATTTAGTGGCTGTGGTTGAGGAAACCTTGTTAGTTCCATTTGTAGCTTTCATTTAAGAGCTTTCCCCTTGACAGCAAGGCTGTGGCAGAGCAGAATTATTAGTGAGCCCACAGGAGCATTGTGCTGGACATGCTTCAAGCTACAGTCTATGGCCTTTAGTTTTTAATTAACCTTGGGTTATGGGGAATTGCTGAAAGGGCTCCTCAAATATTCAGAGCTTGGGTTTCTTCCCATTAAGCCACCCTTTCCCAAAACAAAATAAGATATTTTTCATGGAGGGGTGTTCCCCCTCCATGCATGGCATTGAAAGAACCAAGGTTACCAAAATACTAGCCCCTAGGAGGTAGAAGAGCCAAACCCTTTCTAACACCAGACCCATGTGTGATAAATTGAAAGGAATCCATGGTAATTTTTTTTTTCAGTTTTACCATCTTTTTGCCCAGGTCACTGGGAAGATAGTGAAACCATGTCCATTTCTAGTAAGAAAAAATTACTGTTTTAATCTTAGAGTTAGAAAGTTGTATTACTTTGTAAAGCCCCATAAGCAATGAGGTTGTAGTTAAAGCTAGATGTTGAAGCCTCCTGCTGCATTTACTGGAGGGTTTTCTTTAGGCATTATGGTCAACCATCAGATTCCATGGGGTATATTCTTCAAGCATCAGGCTTTGCTATGGTTCTGGTAGAGTTCCCTGTAAAAGGTATGAATCTTGAAAATGTTCATATACATGCTTCTGAGTTACACAAACTGCTTAATGAGAATCTACTGAATGAGGGCTCCTACTTGCTCTAGTTTCAATTCCCTGCAAAAGTTTTGTAAGTGGGGTCTTCTTCTCAATCCCATACTGTGCCACACTGTATGTTCTGCTTACAGTCCAGGGATGCTTATATTTTAGCAGCTCTTCTAGTATGCATCACAGGAGTGTAATCTCGGGCTCTCTACCATCAATCTTACAGTGTTGTGCATGCCTGTGAAGTTGATAGCCAGAATCTCTCCCATGGCCATTTTGAGCCTTTGCCAGAGGTTTATAAGGGTTTTTGAAACCTTTCTGCTGAAGGGGCTGCACACTCTGAAAGAGTTTTGAAGGGTGTAGGTTTTTCGCCCAAACCTTTTTATCCACTGGGACAAAGAAATTAAAAGGGCATGTGAAAGTCCCTTTTTATCATTCAGTGTTTTACTACAGTGTTTTACTGCGCTGTATTTTAAATGACTGGCCTGGCGTGTCCTTCAGGACACAGCTGGGTCCATGAGGCCAGTGTTTTACTCACAGAGCCAAGAAGCCCTTCCTCTGCTAATACCCCAAATGAGCTCACATATGCTGGTTCCACTGCTCCTCCAATGTTTTATCCAAAAAGAGGCTCCCAGCGACTGCAGCGCCGCAGGGCTGTGTCAGTGCTAACATTTCCCCTAAATTGTCCCTCAGGCTGCTGCTTGGCACAGCATCAGCACTGCCAGTACGAGAGAAGCACAGAGCCAGAGAAGCCCTCTGCCCCCCTCCACTGGCATTTTAACATCCAGTCTTGCTCTGAGCTTTTGGAGATTTAGTTTGGATGTAACAAGATTGTATTTTTGACAGCTTAACATTGTGTGATCTACTTATTAAATGTAGCATGCTCTGACAAGGAAGGGTAACCTCTTTCTTGGCATTTCAGAAAGGGAATTGGCAAGCACCCTTCTTGCAGGCTAGGCAGAGTGGTGGCCTGGCTCTGCAAAGACAATGTCCTTCACAGGAGCAGATTTTAACAGATGTTGTTGGGGGGAATTACACCCTGCAAAGCACGAGTTATCAGGAGATCTAAATGTACATCTCATAGGAAGGACTAAAATGCAAACTGGGGTGTGAGCTTGCATGGTCACACATAATATTTGTGACCATGCAAAACACTGCAGGACAAGAGACTTAACGTCTGCTTTTTAAGTCCTTGCATATTTATTAGGTCCAGTCTCTCCATAAATATGGGGGTGTTCTCCTGTGTCTATAAAAAAAGATATGAGTCATAATTTTCATAAAGTATGGGATATTTCAAATTTATCAGTTTTTGGGTGTCCCACACAAGACAGCTGGTAGGGCTTGATTTTCACAAAGTGGGTGCTAAAAATGAATCTTTTATGGGTAAAATAAAGTTATCCACTGAAAGTAGTTACTTTGCCAGTCTTCTGGCCATGAGGGTATATAATATCTGGTAAAAGTAAGTCAATTTTTTCTCATTAGTATTTTTTTTTGAGCCAGTGACTATGTCAATAACAAAACGCCTGTAGATTAATGCCAGCTTCATTTAATCTGGTAAAATTACTGAGCAAAGTCCCTACCCTTCTTATATACCCCACACATTTCTTCTTGTGAAAGAAAGGACAGTCTCCCTGTAGCACCTTGTTTGAGAAAGCTTCCTCCTCTGCTGTTGGTAAGGCTGATGAATACTTGTCAGTAACCTTCCTTTATGTGTTTATTTCAACAGACAAATTTTGGTATTGTCGCCTTTCACCTAATCACAAGGTCCTGCACTACGGAGACTTGGAAGAAAGTCCACAGGGAGAAGTCCCTCATGATTCCTTGCAAGATAAATGTAAGTCATGCACAAAGATGTGACACTTCTGCTACTTTCATGCTAGTTCTTCTTCATAGTAGGTTTCTCTTAACATGGGACCTTATGAGCAGCTCTCTTCATCAGGATAAAGAACAGAGGATATTTCCTCCTGCATTCAAACACCACTCTTCTGGGTTTGGCAAGTGTGTGTGGGGACTGCATTAAGCTTTTCAATGAGGTTATAATTTCATTCAGCTTGGAAACATCATGTCTTTCCTAGGGAGGAACACAGTTTATTTTCATTGCTCATCTAACTGCAGATGTCAAATAAAAATACTTGGGCATATTCAGAAGCACTGCCTGTACATGGAAACAGGCAGTCTAGTGACTGGAGGAGGAATAAGTGCAGAGGTCTTTTTAGTTATTGTGAGGAGTGGTCTTAAAGGTGACAGGGCACTGTGAAGAGTATTGAGAGGACCTCACTGTTTCTGTGTAGCCAACTGGGAGAGGACACGTCTCTGTGGCAGCTCCTACCAGGGGTTTTTTTGGGATTTTTCTTATGGCTGAAAGTAATTTTGGAGCTCTTCAGAACCATCATACTGTAGTGATTTCTCCTTTGTTCTTCGACACGAGTTGTAGGGGTTTAACCTGTAATCCAGGGAAGCTTTTTTATGATAGTGGAAATAATGAGTATAGTTCTGTCACTTGGGAGGTGACTGCATGAAAGCCAGCATTGAATAAGGAATAATTTCTTATTGGTTTTTTTCTGAAAAACCTTGGCATTATCAAATTAGACATGCTTACACAGGTGTTTCAGCTAGTAGTACCACTTCTTTCATGGAATGGCAGAAACACTAATTTTTCAGAAGTTTGAAATTTTTCCAGCCTGAAAATTGGGGAATGATGTGAAATTTCCTCCCCTAACCTGTCTCTAGGCAGCACCTTTTAAAATGTCCAAGTGCTCCCCAATGCAGTCTTAGAGGGGAAAGAAGAAAAGCCTGTGTGATGCTGGAGCCCTGACAGTTTGCAGTCACATTCTCTTGTTTTCCTTGCCTTACAGATTGCCTCAAGGATGTTCACAGTCTTACTGCAGTCTTGGCAGAATGTAGGACAGGGCCTCACATTGCTGCATTGGCACAGAAAGAGACTGTTTTTGTGGACAAGGCTTAGAGAAATAGCCACAGAATGTTACAGTAGTGTCAGAGTGACAGAAGAATGAAAGTCACACTTGAACTGCAGGCACAGTTACAAGAGCAGCAGCTCCCAGATTTGTTTGCTTGGAGCACTCTTCCATGCACAAACCCCTGACCCTGACTGTGAGCATCATCTGGCACTTGCATTTTCTGTAGGCTCTTGCACCTACTCAGGAATGTCAGGATCCCATGGGGGCATGGATCCCATGAAGGCTCTACTTTAGAAACCATTCGGCCAGACCCACACGGTTGCCTCAGCATGGCTGCTGGCAGAGTAGATACCAGTGCAGTTTCAGAAAGAGATGGTTATTTCATCAGTGTCTCAGGTTTTCAGGCTATGAATGAGACAAGATTAACCGTAGTGCTACCCACGTTAGATAGAGTTTCATCAAACAAAGCTGAGAATATTGCAAGTCACAAGATTATAAAGTGCCATTATTGTTTGAAATGTATCAGGCCAAACTGGCTTAGGCAATTTACAGAATACTTTCATAAATATTCTGGTTTTCTCTGGACAGACTTATTGATTTTTGAATTCTTAAAGTTTGAATATGATGATCAACTTGCCAGCATTTGGAGCCAGGTCCACAGATAAGAGAGGTTAGGTGGGTAAGAAAACAGAATCAAGAGAAGCAGCATCAAGCATTTTGTCCTTGCCAAGCCTGAATAATTAGTCTCTATCCCCAAAAAAATAAGCGTGGGTTTTTAAACTTTTCACTTCTGTGAATGTCACCCCTCTCTTCAGGCTGGCAGAGTTAACAAGCCATGCAGACTCCAGCTGGGACAGAAAACCGCTGCCCTCCTTCTCAAGGCTTTATCCATTGTGAGCACATCACATCTGTGCTCACGCCCTCCAGCATCATGTAGTCAACTTCTGACACCTGAAGACTTTGATTCTATTTTTCTAAAGTAAGGCATAAGCCAAGTTCCAGATAAATAAAGATTAGGATGTCACATCAGTCTGTGATCTCCCATAGTAACTGTATTCCAGATCACAGAGATCAAGTGTATGAAACCTGGAGAAAAGCCTTCTTGGTTGAGAGGGCTGACCTCAGAAAACCTTATCTTATGCAAACAGAGAAATTGTTTTTCTGGGCCTCTTCAAAAAGTGGCAGGAACTATTTTTTTCTTAAGAAGACTTTTCTACCTTAGTTGCAGTCAAATATCTCCTTAATTTCCCAGTTTATCCTAGCTCACTCTCTCCTCTCTAAAACAGTATCTCTTCTTCTCCATAATGGGACTGTCAGAGGCATAAAAAGTCAGCAGACCCACAGCATAAAATTCTGAGACTAAAGGCAGAAGTTGAGTAGTGAAGAGTCAAATGATTTCCTTTCTTTTCAGTTTTCCATGCAAAGCAAATACTTTAAGAATGTCTTTTACATCCTATGCCATCCATTTGGCATAGTGCTGAGGTAATCTGTCATGAAATATATGGTGCTGCTGGGCCCAGTAGAAGAGTAAATGCATTTCTCCTCTTCACTATTTCCATTAGAGTTTCTAAAGAACTGGGCAGTAACAGGTTTTCATATTACTATCCTGTTCTATATATAAGACACTTTTCTGCAGCCACAAGGATAATGGATTATTTATAGATCGTAGAAACTGTCACTCAGGGACCATATTGTATTGTAGAGCATATAGATTCTCCATAATGTAATTACCTTTGGAAAATTGACTTCCGCTTGAAACTCAGAGAAATTTATCTTTATGCTTTAGTGACCTCACTCTGTGACTCTGAGTGACAGCAGATTCCAATATTTTTTCTTACCTTTCTTTTCCCCCCAGTTATTTCTGATCACATTTTAAAGCAATTGGAATGGCTCGTTATAAGCCTTAGTATTCCTTATTCCTGCTAGTACCAGAAAGCAACTAAACTGCTGATGGGAGTGAAATAGAGAACTATTCTTAAAAAAATTCCTACAGGCTTTTAAAAGATGGAAAACAGCACTGAGTGAAGGGTCCAACTTGCCCAGCATCCTCTCTGCAGCAGAGACTTTACCTGGATGCCTAGGAAAGAGCAACAACAGAGCAGGCACATTATATTAACAAAGAAGAAAATTATATGGTTTTGAGATCCATGAGTACACATAGTGTCCAGGCACAGGTATGCATTTATATGAAACAGTCTTACCCAAGGTAGTCTAAATAGGCAAGAAAAAGCATTTTCAGACTTTTATCCAGATGCCTGAAATTTTGTCAAGACTCACTGCTTCCTGTGTTAGTTGTTTTCTTCCAGTTTTCTTTCTTACAAAAGGCTGGAAATGGCAAAGGACATGGCAATTTTAACACATTAGTCTTGCTTCTTTTTAGACTGTGTAGCTTTTACATACCTTGCTTCTAACTAATTTTCTGAGGTTTGATTTTCTTTCTTTTTAATGCAGTGCCAGTGGCAGATATAAAAGCTGTTGTGACTGGGAAAGACTGCCCACATATGAAGGAGAAAGGAGCTCTTAAACAAAACAAGGTATGGTTCTCAAAGTGTTATGAACACATACTGTGCAGAATGCAAAGCTTGTCAACTCGACCTTCCCTGAAGTAACAGAGGTATTTTTCTTTCCAGCCTGAAACATTTTCATGTATGTATACCCTTCGTTTCCACCTCAGACCATTTGAGTTAAGTTATTGGGACAGCTTAGCCTTCTGTACTCATATTTCATGGCAGATGTGCATTGAGATACACCCAGGGCACAACTGGAATTGTCTTTAGTAGTGATGTTTTCTATCTCTAAAGCAAAGCAACAATGGTTGTTGGTGCCTACTCCTATATTGTGTCTGACAAATAACTAGTTTGCTCCAGCTGTGTTCTCTGATGAAGCCACATTCAGCGAACACATGCCAAAATTGCAATTAATGTCCAGCTGATGATACCTACAGGTCCAATCAGGTAGAAAAACCACTGCCAACAAAAGGCTGTAAGGTAAATCCTGGGCAATTAAGGAGGCATATAAGGATGTGCTTAGCAGCTCATTTGGGAAAAAATGTGTAGGAGACAATATTCAGTTTAAATTAGATTTATACTACCTTTCAGTTTCAGAGCAAGAACTGTAAGCTGACAGTAGTACTAAAACTGTACAGGGCCAGAATCTTGCAGAGTTTTTGTTAGTAAGAATTGCCACCACATCAAGAGGAAATGGAGTTACTAGCAATGTCTGGCATTGTTAGTGGTGAATACCATATTATATGAGGTATGTTCATAAATTTTCTATTAGGTTGTCTTTCTCATCTTACAAGAAGCAATGAGATTCTAATGGTGATCAGTCTGACCTAGAACAGTGCCCTGAGAGGTCTGGGAGCCAGATCACAGGTTTTGAATCAGAATTTCTAATTACCTGATACTGAGAAAATTTTGAGTCAGACCAGGAGATTTTGATGGAAAAAATAGTAAAGTTCAGAGTTCCTGCTTCAAGGAGATAAAAATGAAAAAGCAGTTCTGATGGGAGCCATAAAAATTGAGAAGGCCCTGTCAAAGCTACATCACACAACTAGTTGCACCTTCACAGCTGCAACTCCTCTTTTGTTAACTGTGCACAGGTGGGCAAAGCATCCTGAGTATTTTTTGCATTTGTTTTCTTACAGAGAAGTTGCTCTCCTTTCAACACTGGCTTTACATGATAGGAAAGGAAAAAGTCGAGTGAGGGAAAAAAATCCCAGGAATATTTTTCCTTGTTGATTTTCTGAATAAGGGCACAAACACACACACATGAGTACAATAGATTACGTATAACTCCTACCTCATGTTACAGCTGAACCATCAACACATTTGGCTGGGACATTTATATGATGCATATAAAATATTTTTAGCTCTTCCTTGCCTTAGCACTCATATGTCCACACAAAAGGGAAAGATGGAAAGCAGTGGGTGGCAGTGATGGAAATGTGTCATCGTTATGGCGCAGTAATGTCTAGATAGTATTTAATGCTAAATAGGAATGCTGCAGATCAGTTTGTCCTCAGCTCTCAGCATTGCCCCATTTCCTTAGGTAAAATTGCTTTGGACTGGTATAAAATTTCTGGCTGAGAATGTGAAGATCTGGAATTCATAGGTGGCATGGCTGCATCCTTGGCTGGAGGCATTGTATTTGTGACCCAGACAATGGCAAATTTGATGGTTTTACTGTTTCTGATGTGGTGCAGAGGTTTGGTTTGGTGGGTTTGGGGTTTTTTTTATTTCCTCAATTCCTTGTTTCTTCCCCTGAGATGCACAGAATTTTTTAATTAATCTGTCATCCCAATCAAACTGTCAGGCACAATATTGCAACTATTTAACTGATATAGGAATAACATCTTGTTTGCAGCATATCAGGTTATATATGGGTTAGGCAATTAAAATTTATAAAAAGGCAGACACAGAATGCAATTCAGCTGAATTTGGTGTATGAAACCTTTCACTTTCTGAAATTTCACAATCAGTGATATATTTTTAAGAGGCCTTTTCATTCTGAGCTTTCTTTGTACATATATAACATTCACCTCAATTTAATTCATTGGCAAAAAAGAAAATTGAATGGCAGAATGCCATGCGATGAGCATAGCTGGAATTGGCAAAATGTCCGTAACAAAGACTTCAGCATCCCTTCATTTGCCAGCACATGGCCATTGTTCTTTCAGCAGGACAATTTAGAAAGAAATAAGAGTTAAACTGAATTGGAATTTGCATGCATATGAAGCTGGAAAGATGTGACGGGACCAGATCTGCTGAATCCATTGTTTAAATTCATTATTTCTGACTCCCAAGTAGTACCAGTGATTTTCAAGGAAATGAAATACGTCAGATTTTGCAGCCTTCAAAATAAAGCATGACAGAAAAATTAGAAAAAAAAAAACAAAACAAACCATGTCCAGATATTTTGAAGAGTTCTTCTATCACCCTTTAACTGCTGATGTGGCAGGTTTCAGGCTTTGTGCCTTTTTAGTCAGCTAAAATGGTTCATCCCTGATGAATGAAGCTCTTCTCTCTTCTCTTCTCTTCTCTTCTCTTCTCTTCTCTTCTCTTCTCTTCTCTTCTCTTCTCTTCTCTTCTCTTCTCTTCTCTTCTCTTCTCTTCTCTTCTCTTCTCTTCTCTTCTCTTCTCTTCTCTTCTCTTCTCTTCTCTTCTCTTCCTCTTCCTCTTCCTCTTCCTCTTCCTCTTCCTCTCCTCTCCTCTCCTCTCCTCTCCTCTCCTCTCCTCTCCTCTCCTCTCCTCTCCTCTCCTCTCCTCTCCTCTCCTCTCCTCTCCTCTCCTCTCCTCTCCTCTCCTCTCCTCTCCTCTCCTCTCCTCTCCTCTCCTCTCCTCTCCTCTCCTCTCCTCTCCTCTCCTCTCCTCTCCTCTCCTCTCTGTTGAACAAGTTCCCCACTGCTGTCTGTGTAGAGAGTTCTTTGGGGCAGATCTTCTGATGCTAGCAAGCAAAGTCAACATGGCCAGGCCTCAGCATTCAGTAAAGACATGGGTGTTTTGAGCATGTTGAAGACAGAGAAGGCAGAAAGTAGTGAGGTCATTCCAGCTGCATGGAATCACTTCACCATAGGCACCCAAAATGCCTGTTCATGAAAAATAGCTTGCCTGTGTTGGGGACCAGTGGAGACTGGGGGAAAGAGAACCTCTGGGCATGGGAGAACAACCTTCCCTTCATACCACCTATGACAGCTTCCCCCGCAGAGCTGAATCCAAGGAGTGGGAAGTGTTGCCCTGCCACTGCACTCTCTTGTTCTCTGTTTTCAGCACAGCTCAGAAGAGAGGCGCAATATGGGTCCTAATGCTGTTACTTTTGAGAAGCATCTGGGGAAGAGCAGAGGTCTGACATGTGGAAGGAGCTAGGAGTGTCAAGGGAGTTCAGCAACTTGAGGTGCAGGAGGAGGAAAGCAAAACAAAGAAGGAAGGAACAGGTTGGAGAGAATGTGAAATAAAAAGGACCAGAGGGATAGAGAAACAAGTGGAAAAGGCTTGAGTGGAAAATTACAGTGAGAAAGGTTAAGAAGTAGGACAGAGAAAAGAAAACTACAGATGGCTGATAAAGACTGACCAGTTCTTATTTCAGAATTTCCAGCTTCTCCTTGTCATTGATGGGACTGTAACAATGCCAGGTGGGGGTCCTTGACAAGTCAGCCAGCTCAACCACTGAGACCACTGTCAGTGTGGAGGGCCAGTTGGCAACTCCAGCTCCTTTGGCTTCCATTTTCCTTGACAGTGTGCTGTGCATAAAGCAACAGGATGCTGGCACCTGGAAGTTGTAATTCCCAAACCTTTAGAGTCCAGGGCAGCCAGCAAAGAAGCTGACCTGCAGCCGGGGCTGCCAAAATAACACTTTTCCCCAGAAAGAGAAGCTTGGTGCCCTTAATGTAATCCTTTCTCATTCTCTGCCTGACTGGAAATGACTAAACCCTTGACATCCTGACACATTCTTCTTCCAAGAAGAGATTTTTTTTTCCTCCTTTTTCTCTCTTTGAGGTAAAGAAGAAGGTATATTCACTGGGAGTTTCCCAAAGAAAAAAATTACAGGGGTCAGGCCTGTGGGATTGTTGACCTTCATGAAATTCAGGAACATCACAGTATAACAGTACAAGCTCTTTTTTCAGGCTTACAACCTCAGGGGCATTACTTGGTGTATTCTGTCAGTAATTTATAACACTGTGGGAGGAGATAATGCCAGGTTCATGTGAGCAGAGGTAGATTTTTTTCTGCAATGAGGGACATCACTCTTAATCAGGTGTGGCTGAGAGACATGCCTATAAAACAAAATGACCATGTGAACCTGAGCCATTGGTTTGCTGAGTGCACCAGCACTGTTTGCACTTGCAGCCTCCATGGAGTTTTAACACAATGAGGATTTAACATAGCTTTGTCTCCTGTAGCCTTGACAATATATCAAGTCAAACCTAGTAACTAAACTCAAGGAAAACAGGAACATTTCCCATGAGAAGCCTGATCCCTTATTATCCAAGATTATCCCTAAGGATTGCAAGTTTTATGGTTCAGACTCCGCTCTTAATCATACAACGTCAAAACCAAAAAAACCCTTACAGAAATCCAAATATACTATGTCTGTCTCAGACCAGGAGCTCAGGGGTAGCAATCTAGAACAATGTTTATGCTGCAGTTCTCACAGTCAATTCTTCCATTTTAAAGCTTAGTGTTGCGAATTTAGGAAGTCGTTCTCCTTTCACCACTGGCTGTGCAGGGACTGCTGTCAGCTGAGAGTCAGCAAAAGGCATCAGTGTGACAGGGCTGAGGAAGCCAAGAAGCTAAAAGAACAGGACATGTGATTCAGATCATAGTTACACGTCAGCACTCTGCTGTGGAGCTGGGTCTCTTTTCACAGTTAATATATCCATACAGCCAGGCTTGCAGTCTGTGAGATCCTTGTACTGGCACTTGTAGTGATGCCAGCAGAAACCATACTACGGCAACAGATAGGACCACATTGCATGCTCACTGCTGACCACTGAAAGAGAAGTGTTTATTCAGATTGCCTGGGTTTCCCCATGGGAATTTAACTGCAGGTGACTTTTAGGGAAGGTCAGCACTTTATGAATTCTCCTTGGTATCTTTTACAATTCCAGCTTCAGTGCTTAGGGGACAAAAAGATGATTGCTTTTTCCTTTCCTGAAATTCCTTTGGGTCTTTAGGTAACTGGCATCGTTTGGCTTGACTGAGGCTGGTGATTCTGGTTCAGATGGAAACAGAATTACAGAAATCTCTTGAGTGAATAATTTAATACATTTCCAGTAGTGAAAAGAACATAAGTATATACCAGGATATTCATTGTCCTGACAAGATTTTTAACACGAGGAGTCAAACCTTGCAGAACTTGGTGAGTTTAAGCTATACAAAGTGAAAAAAACTGTGAGCCTTCATGAAGAGTTTCTTGCAAGCATACTATTATTCATTATATTGATTTTAGTCCTCACCATTGCCTAGCTCAAATTTAAACTGAAATGCTAAAGGAATTCACGACCCAGTGGGCCACAGTAAGCACTGAGGTGACTGAGTTTGTTTTGACTGAAGCAGCCGTGGTGGTTTTCTTGCTCTGCCTGTCTCTTGCAGTGGTCTGGTGCTGCTGCAGCTTTGGCCAGACAGGAGACTGCCATAAACTATTTTTCAACTTATTTTGGGTAATGATGGATAGGAAAGAAAGACAGACCTGAATGTACAGATGCCTCTCTCATGCAGCATTAATATGTGTTTCTTTGTGTTGTTCCAGGAGGTGCTAGAGCTTGCTTTCTCTATATTGTACGACTCAAGTGGCCAGTTGAATTTCATTGCTCCAGACAAGCATGAGGTGAGTCATATTCAGAGTACAGAAATTTATTTGAAGTTGTCTTAGTTGCTTTAGGGCACCAGATGTCTTTGTAAGAACATAAGAATGGTCATCTTGGCCCAGGGTATAGGTCCATCTAAATCAGTGTCATGTCTCAGAACAAACTGACAAATTCAAGGGATTAGTACAGGAATGAGACCTTCTGCAATTTTCTTGCATATCTGAGGCACAGAAGAAACATGTTTTGTATTCCTACATCACAGAGCACATGAAGCTCCAAATTACAGACCAGTATTTCTAAGTCCTCACGAAATATGATCAATAAGAAAGAGAAATAAGAGAGCTTGGGCAGAAGTTCTACAGACCTCGCTCACCATTTCCTGATTTCTTGTGGTCTGCTGTACTTCAGACACTAGAAAATTTTGCTGTGGGATTTTTCAACACTGAGAATTTGTACAGTCAAGCTTTCAAAGAATCACTGCCAGCCACAGTTCATTTTGACAATGCTAGCGTAGTCAGGGCTGGTTATACCATAATTGGATCTCAATTTCAGCCACAGACTTGTGCTCTCCAGAATGGCATATCCCCTTTTCCTTATTTTCACATTTCTTAAGACCATTCATGACAGGTGATCATAGAAGGCCCCCTGTATTCATTCCATCTCCACAGGAGAGTGTTTCGCAATGGCTTTCACTTGTATACAGACAATATAAATGCCAATAGCAAGGATAGCCCCTTCCCTGCTCCCTTCTCTTAGTAAAAGCCACAAGGAAATAGAAGACATCATCACCTTCTGGAATGTGATGAGATTAATTTACCTTAATTGTGTTGAATCATTGGATGTGTTTCTCTCTAAGAAATTTCAAGTAAAGTCTTAGCAGAATGCACTACCATTTTTAAAAATCCTTCTTGTTTCTAAAGCAAAAGAGTTATGTTTCATTTGCACACTTATTTTTAGATATTAAATTTGGTCTCAGTTCAGGACCCCAGGATGATGAAGAAGATCGATTTAAATTGAATTATACTGTAGTGTTAAAGTGTGTGAAATTGCTTTACAAGTGAAGTGTATTAGCTATGCCACTTCAACATTTGTATTTCAGGACTAAAACCTTCAACTAAATGTTAATTTTAGGAGAGGAGATGCAGTTATGCCTATTTGGGTCTCCTGTGGATTAGCATTTGAGTGTCATTTTCAAAAATGCTCATTCCAGAAAAGTATTTGCTGGTCAGTTTTCATGTAAGAGAAAAGACCAGTAGTATCCCAGGCACAATGTGCCACTAGAGCTGTAGCTCTAAGCTACACATGGTTGTCATCATCCTCTGAATTGAACATGTTTGAGGATTTCTGATATAAATTCCCCAGAAACTGAATTCTAGACTGTTGCAGCTTAGAAGTGCAAATGGTCATGAAAACCAACAATTTTTTCAGCCACTGTATCTCAAATACAGCCTATAGCTAAAAGTGGATTTTAATGGTCCAAATGTTCAAAAGCTGCTGCTGCATCCCACTGGCAGGCAGTAGCAGTGAGATGCACTAACCCAATTGCTCATGATTGCATTAACACACCTTTTATCTTCACATCTCTTTTTGGTATTGTGCAGCTTCTTTGAAACAAAATTAATATGTTCAAAAAAATGGCCAGAGGCAACAGTCTCTGCTGCCACTTGACAGTTCCCAAATGAAAGTTTTTAAAAGGACATCTCACATCCTCTGTATTTTTCCATGGCCTGCAGAAGAGTGAGTTGTGATTGAAGTGAAAAGTACAAGTGCTCAGAGGAAGCACCCACAAGGAAAGGGAAGTAGCATGTTGTGA
Source organism: Setophaga petechia (assembly GCA_024362935.1). NCBI lineage: Eukaryota > Metazoa > Chordata > Aves > Passeriformes > Parulidae > Setophaga > Setophaga petechia. Next base: position 10,874,419 of record JANCRA010000026.1, on the reverse strand, counting down.
AGCCCGTGACTCTTCATCAAAGTAGTTGGGGTGCCTGTTGATAGAAGTGCTAGTTTAGCAGCATTGTCAGTTTGTGGTGACATCTCAAGATTCTGAAAGCTTTGTGTGAAGCACCAGGAATGATGTTGGTACATGGCAATTTCAGGTCAGACTTGCAGGGCTTTTTTTAAATACTTGTGCAGCCCTCGTGATTGTAGAGTGAGGCTGAAATGTGGGAGTTGAAAGTGTCCTAAAAAGAAAAATTGAACGAGGCTCTTAGGATAATTTTGGCTGCAAGGAACCCTGAAGGTGTCCTGAGTCCAATCTCCTGCTCAAAGCAATGAGCTCAGACCAGGTTGCTCAGGGCTGCATCCAGAAAGATGAAGCCTGTGCAACCTTTCTAGTTCTTGTCTCCCAAAGTAATTCTTTGATAAAATCTCATAACTGAACCAGTATCATTGAGATTTGGACCTCATTCTAGCACACTTAAGTTTGTGAATTCCCTTAGCCATCTGTTGGAGCTTACTGCTAGCCAGAGGATTCAGTACTATGAGATCACTCCATTGTATTTGTTTTTCATTGAAATACTAATAACTGGTTTCAACTACACAGCAAAAAAAGGTGGATTAATCTTATCCATGATTTTTGACAGAGAAACTAATGAGGGAGGCCATAATTACGTTTCATTGGAGTTTTATGAAAATGAATCTCGTAAATTAATTTTTCAGTGGTTCTTAGTCTCTTTTGCATATTAAAAAGAAAAAAGCTTCTGAATGAATGCCTCTGTTTTTCCACCATCTCATTAGGATGTCTCTCTCCTCAACATGTGCAGGAGTTTAATTAGGTGCATTTGCCAATATGGAAATTAGAGAGGAAGCCCCTTTTCCAGGCCATTGCACTCATCAGAATTGTGGCCAGAATTTGGTTTTTGTGGGCCCTGAATGAGTTATATCTGGAAGAGGAGAGAACTGCAGTTCTGCTTTCTGGCTCTCTGGGATTCCTCCCCAGAGGAAGAGCTGGCCGCAGTCTCTGCGCAGGTGATGGACTATTTATGTCAGGGGCTGCATCTGTTGAGAAGTTTCTCTGCTCCCCTGTAACCTGAGCAGAACCTTTTGCTTTTCTGTTCCTTTCTTTATAATGGATTCAGGGAAAACTCTCCTAGAGAAAGATTTCAAGTAAATCACAGAAGATTATATAGTCTGTTCAAATAGAATTATTTTTCTAGAGTAGCTTCTTTCTTTTCCTGATATTCTGCAATCACTCCAAAAAAATTGCATGCTTTAAAAGTCAAAGTGGCACACTTTGACAGCCTAGAATAGGCAGGCTAAGTTGTTTATTTAGTGCTTGTCAGCAGGACAACCTGAACTCTAAAGTCTCTTCTATATAGCTGATCTCATATTAAAGCTGTGGCTTGGCTTGCCCACACCCTGGGTGAAAAAGCTCCCTCTGCTACTGTTTTGTTACTGACTTAAGTGGGTTGGATTTCACTTCGGATGCTGAAGTGTGCTAACCCATCCTATTTTTGAAAGATGCCCTTTTTCTGCATGAAGAGGGGGGCTTCTCTCTCTTCCTTAAAAATAATCCTCATTTCTGCTGTGGGATGAAGTCAGCCATGGCTATCTTTAACTCGGAGGCATCATGTAGCAAATGGTCAGCTAAATTTAAAACCCTTTTTTTGGCATGAAATCCAGCAGAAGTATTTGTAAGATAAAAATGCAGTTACGGTTAATTTAATTTTTCTCCTGCAAACTAGGACACAAGTTCATGATTGAAATCTTTATTTTTAGATGACAACATTTGAGTACTTCTGTTCATAGTTGAATAAATGGCTTGTAGTAATAAATGAAAGTGACTTATTCAATAGAAGTTGACTCTAGATCACCAATCTCCCTTGAATTTGTTGCTGATTTTAAATGGTTATTCAGCCCACGTTTATCACAAGCTGTCAGCTGCTGGGAAAGATGGCATCTCCTGTTAGGAAAAAGCTAACAGCAAGGAAAAGGTTTTAGAGGCCAGTTCAGCATTTGCAGCATTTAGTATTATACCCAAGCAGCTTGGCATTTAATTTTCATGAAGGACATAGCATTAACTGACTGTAGTTTTCACAATATGTTATTTGTGTAAAATAGTGGTACAGTAGGCATAGCTATGTGAGACTATCAATTCTAACACCTTCACGTATAGAAAAGCAAACAATGATAAAGGCAGATAGTACAGGATTTTTACACTAAGAGTCAAGAAGGATTTGGGGGTGGGATTTAGTTCACCTAACTTAACTGTCTTAGAATTAAAAGTTTAGTTAGTTTAAGATAATCAGGCTTTTTTAATAGGTACTGGGGGGAGAAGAATGAGACAAGTGAAGGAGATTTCTCCAGAGGTTCATTGTCCTAAGTTATTGTTTCCTTCTCCAATAATTGCAGAAGAACATTCGCCAAGAAGTTTGGAGGAGATGCCAAATTGTCAAACAACTATACACTGTCATTTTTTCCCATTTAATGGAATGTTCTTCCATTTTCTGAGCAGCCCAGTGAAAGCTTTCCTCAAGATCTGAGCTGATAAAATGCATCAGCCTAATGTTAGGTCTCTTTTTGAGTCCCCATGGGAGCAGTAACTGTAGAGGACCAGACCAGACAAGGAGTTTGTGCATGAAAAGTCTATTAATGAGAGTTTTTATCCTTTTCCTGTGCAGTATTGTGTATGGACCGATGGTTTGAACGCCCTCCTTGGAAAGGATATGTTGAGTGACCTAACACGGAACGACCTGGACACGCTGCTCAGCATGGAGATAAAGCTACGCCTCCTTGACTTGGAAAATATACAAATCCCAGATGCTCCCCCACCTATCCCAAAGGAGCCCAGCAACTACGACTTTGTTTATGACTGTAACTGAGGCAGTCACTGAAACTTGCTCTGAAACTGGAAATACATTATAACTGGAGAGATATTAAAAAAAAAAAAAAAAAAAAAGAAGAGTGTGAGGAAAAAAAGAAACCCACTTTTGCACCTTGTATTTTGGCTTTGGGGAGGGATGTAGAAACACTTGCATTCCTCCCTGTTCCCTGCATCCCTTCCTTCCCATCTTCCCCATCTTCCCCATTGCTCATCCAAATCCACATTGCTTTAATTAACTTGTAATTGCAGGCCATTGGCCTTGCTTAAGGCAAAGACTGCCACTAAGAAGCAACCCTCCTGAGGACTTTTTTTACATTTTTAATACTGGAATAGACATTCTTAACTAAAGGACGTTGTTATTAAACTGCATGCCTGTGAAACCCACTTGGCAGGGCAGAGGCTTTAACTGGAAGGAGGAGGGAGGTAGGGAGCAAAAGCAGCTACTGTAAGCAGAAGATTTCCCCAGACACTCACAAGAGTCTGCTCACCACGGAATCCAATGTGATGATGAAATTGGTTAACTGCTTCCCAGTGCTTGCACCATCCGTCACTGTCATCATTCTCTCCACCGTCATCTCAGCTCTTGCCTCCAGCCTTCACCCAACCGATCGGCTCCCAGGATGGAAACTCTGCAGGTTTTTGCTGTACCATACGCTGCAATGCTGCAACAGCTTTTAACTTCTTTTCCTCCCAGCTCTTACAATAGCCCCACACTAGCAGATCACTCGCACAAACCGTGTATGAAGCCACTAGTGTGTCCCATTCCTGTAGCGTTCCCTAAGCCTCAGTTGCCTCCGAAATTGGCTTGTTGCTATTTGAAGTGATTTTTATTTCCTTGGTCCAAAGTTCAACAGTAATTTTCACAAATTAATTACAACTGCCAAACATCCAGGTTTACATCGTTGTCATTGCTACAGTGTTAGAAATTTGCAAGGGATTTTTTTTGTACGGGTTCTAATTTTTTATTTTATTTTGCCAAACAAATATATTTAATGAAAACTAATTTCATTGTGAGTACTTTTGGGGAACAATATTTTTACTTAATTTCCATTTGGAACATTTGCCCTGAAGGGAAAAAAAACACCATTCCTTTCAACTTCACTGTTGAATAAAAATCTGAGTTGTGATGATTCCTGGGACTTTGTTTTTCTTCTGAAGTTGTCTTTTATTCTTTATGGTTCCTAGGAATTCTAAACTGTTTAGTAAAAAGAGGAGTGGGAAGACTTTTCTTATCTGCATCTGATTTAACTTACTTGTTTTTTAGTGGTGACAAGGATGAAATGCATCCAGAGATCTCCATTGCCATGGTTACTGAGCCTTCCTGTGAGAAGAGCCCTTGTGAAATCCAAAATCCAAGCATACTGATGTGCTCACGGTCAGTTCAAGGCTGCTGCCTTTCCTGTGTTTTTCTGGGGCAGCTGGTTTTTTGCTGCATTTCCATTTTCTCCATTGAGAATGTTTATGACTGCAGCAAATTGGTATTAGGAAGGTCTGAGCTCTGCAGGATGGATTCCCTCTATCCTCATATTTTTTCTAGGTATTTCACTAAGTTCAGTTGCAAAACTCTGAATCTAGAGGAACCTGCCAGCTCTTTTCCTCCCACTGCACATGCTGAAGACAGATTTTTATCAGTGTAAGTTTCTTTCCTGCTCAGACCCAGCTGAAAAAGACAGTAAAGAGGTTTTATCAGAACTTGTGCTAGTGAGAAACCCAGGAAGATAATGAGAACATTGTATGAATGCAAGCATCAAAGTCCCAAGGAAGATGCCTTCCTGAAGCTGTGCAGTATTTTATGAATGCCCTAATGTAACAGAAGATATAAGTTGCTTTTGGTGGTAATGGATGATAAAGTAAGTTAATAAGAGAGAGCCTGAGTTAAACTCTGGAGGGAGAAGTTATGGTGAAGTGGGGCCTGAGAAGAAGTTTGGTCCTAATGAGAACAGAGATGTGCAACATGAGTTGTGGGAGTTTGAGATGGTTCATTCTCCAGAGCTTTGTCAGACTATAGGAAAGGTAATCATGATCAGGAAATAATAGAAGCAAAGGCACTGCCTGCCACAGGGGATTTTTAAGGGGTCCCAGGGGCAAGGGATGGAGGAAGGAACATGTTTCTTTACCAGACACTGATGCTGCCTCTAAACTTCAAGCAGATAAAACCTGGAGCATAACGGAGAGACTGAGTTTTTAATTACCCTGACAACTGGATTTGCTTTTTACTTACAAATTTCATACTTGGTGCTTCAGATGGGTATGGCTCTGCTGGCAAAAGAAGCACCTTTCACTCCTAAGCTGTAAGAGCCAAACACACTGCCAGCTCAGCAGCACTCCAGTGCTGTGGTCTCAGCAGGCAGGCATCTGCGTGACAATCGGAGAGGAGCAAACAAAACCCCTCCTCCAGAGGACAACTTGAGCAGGAGATAAAGACTGCCTCCTCCACTAAGGTGAGTGCCCTTAATTCCACCCCAAGAGCGCAGGGGACTGGTGGGAGGAGAGTTGGCAACCCAGCCCTCTGTTGTTGTTTTTACCAACAGCTTGTGCCCATCCACATGACACTGAGGCACATCAATACCACTCAGGCAGCGTGGGGCTCTTGAGCATGAAGAGCTGGGAGCCCTCTCCTTTCACAGCAGGTGACACCAACCCTCTGTCCTGCCCTGGGACCTCACAGGGTGGGTGCAGCCTGACCAGGGGCATCCAGGGCCAGATGGATACCACAGCACTGCTGCGTGGCTCTGTCTCACTGCTTCCTGCAGCCCTACTTTGCAGGATCCCCAGCTCCCCACATGGCCTGGCTCTCTGTAGGGGTTATGCACAGTGTGGGATGGTCACATGAGCAGGAATGCTAAATTTGTATCCACCACCCTGCCATAAGAAAGAAGAGGCTCAAGAGATGCGTTGGCGTAATAGCCCTTCCAGCTATTTTAGCAGCACTCCCACAGCAACCTGAAAGGCTGTGGTGCAAAAGAAGAATCCTGCCTTTAGTTTTTGGAGCTGTCATACAGGCTCACTTTGCCATTATGAAATTTAAAACAAAAAAAAAAAGTTAAATGATGAAGAAATATCCCGCTGCTTCCCATTCTTTAAAAAAAAAGAAATTGAGGATGAAAATGGCAAATTCATTTGCTCATGCTGTTGTGTTCCGGAAAAGCTTTTAAATCTTCACATTCAAGGAGATGCAGCAGGAAAAAGAACTGCTATTGAAGTTTCTTGTATAATTTCAAAACATTAAGTGGGTAATTGCTTGTAAAAGCCATAAAGGGGAGAGAGAACAAAAAAAAAAAAATCATTCTAATTTTAGCTCCTGTTTTGGAAATGACTTTGCTTTTGAAAGTTAATATATTCTTTTACCAGAAAACTTGAATCAAGTAAAATATGTATCTTCTTAAGTCAACTGCTTGCTCTACTTGTAAGGACAAGGAGAAGAGCAGCAATTCTAACTAATCATGTACAAAGCAAGCTATGTGTCAGAGAAACAGGGCTTCTATTACCATCTTTTCAAAAGCCTTTCTTTTTTCAGTATGGAGAACTATTTCATTAAACCTTTCATTAAGATATAACATCCTCATGCCAAAAGGCAGGTAGGTGCTGACTCTCTCTTGGGTTGCAAAATGGCAGTGCAAGATCCTGATTACTTCATTTGTGAAATCCTCTTGTGTCTTCATGCCCTACCCAGAATTGCATTTTTCGTGCCTGGGGTGTTTGTCATCAATGTCACATCAATGAGAATGTGAAGGCTTGCATGGAAACCTGGTGGGATCCACTGCCCAGAATCTGTCTTCTCTGGCAGACGGCTGAAATGCAAGGGAGCCCTGCATCCCCTCAGCAACCCTGTAGGCCACCAGCTGCAATCCCACAGCCTCTGGCCAGCTCTCAAAAGACGGAGGGATGAAAGAAGAAAAGAAATATGCTCCTGTCAGGAGAAGAGGGAGAGAGGAGCATGGGCATGAAATGCCCCTGGTTGCATCTGCCCTTTGGTTGTTTGTCATTACATTGGACTCAGAGGTGCCTCTGATGCATCCAGCTGTATAGTGATTCAAGCTGCTAAACCTGAGCAATAACCAGCAAGGAAGATGCTGGGAGCAGGAGGACACTCTTATACTGCCATATCCCACCTGCTCTCTGTTTTGTTGCTGCTTCACTGACAAGTAAATGGAATTAGCTTCACTGCCACGTGAAAGTCATTCATCTGAGGAGTACAATAAGATTAGTGTGAGATTTTCCTACCTTCTTGCTCCATTCTTCTTCAGAGTTAAGGAAAGATTATAAATCCAACCCTTATTGACCTGGGGATGTCTTAGCTGTCTGAAATACTAAGTCTATGAGCCCTTCCCTTAGGGCATCCTCAGGGAAGTAAAGGTAAAATGCCTGCAAACTCTGGAAGACATTCATAGGACAGAGTTTTTGTCACACACCTGGCTGAGCTGTCATTCTTTCCCCACAGCTGGATAAATCAGGATGAGACTTGCTCAGTGCTCCCTCCCTCCCTAGATGATAATTATATTTGAATATTAAACAGCCACATGGCTTAAGCAAATTCCCTGATTAACAAAGCACTTACCTATGCAGCAAAAAGTGCTTGATTTCAGTTTGATAAACAGGCACCTAAATTTAGGTGAGTGCTCATGGACCAAGCTAGATCAGGGCCTGTGTAAGCAGGAAGGCAATTTTACCTGTTACTGAGATCTTGCTATATGCTCAGAGGCTATGCAAATAATGACTGTTCTGTCTGATGTGTAATTGGATTGTGTATCTCTGGTCACTGCAAGAGACTGAACAGGATGCTGTCTGATTATTCCACATCACTCCAGCTGCTTCATGCATCTTTGGGACTTAAAACAGCAGTTAAAGAATTGAAACAGGAACCCTTTCTGGATGAAATCAGGCTGAAACTTGAGAGTGGCATTAAAAGCACAATTTTTTTTAGGGCAAGACTAGGCATAAAATGGATATTGGGAGAGCCATGAATTTTGATAGTAAGGTGATTTCAGAGTGCTGAGTCAGGGAGTGCTGTCCTGCAGCAGCCTCCTGAGGGCAAGGTTAAAAAGTACAGGAGACCATTTCAAACTCATTTAATGGCATATATTTACTCTTTATTTTCATTTCTTGCTTGTGAAGCTTCAAGGGAGACCTTGAACATCACTGAAGAGCAGAGCTGGTGATGCTTATCTTGCAGGGACACACACAGGACAAAGGAAACATCTCAAAAGCCATCCCTCTCCAAGTAGAGAGGATGGTGTTGGAAGTAGAAGAATTTTCTGATGTGGTTTTTCAATAGTGAGTTTCTCAGTTTTACTGTAGGCACATCAGTTGAGGTGCTGTGTGGAGAACAGCAGCTGTTGTGGTTTTATTGTCTCTTGGAAGAACCAAATAAGCCTCTTCAAGTTGGGAGGCTCCTGCAGACGCTCTCTCATCCTATTTGCCTCTTGTTGATAGATGTTTCCTATAAGGTGTGACCTATGGGACAGCAACAAAGCTGGGGAACCCAGCTCTGTGTGCTCCAAGCAGGATGCTGGCCTGTAGTTTCAGCCCAGGGAGGGTAGGGCCACAAGACAGCAGTGCATGTTGAGAAGGGGAGGGAAAAGAGATGCTTAATAAAATTTTGCCAAGGGATGAGCCCAAGGGCAGGCTTTCTTTCCTGTGACGTTTAAGAATCTGTCTTGAATGACTTTATTTCAGTTGTCATTAGAGGATTCTGCAGCCTGATTGAGTGCCACAGTTAAATTTTCCCTTGATGAAACCTCATGAGTCTAATTTTAATCTTGTCAGCAACATGGTGTTCAGCTTAAACTGATTATGTTTTGGGATTCCTCTTGGTTATCATGAGGGAGAGGGAGGCTGGCTCTTGTTTAATAAGAGGCAGCATTTTTTTATGAGGTATGTCTGTATCTTCTTGGTTTTTCTTGAAATGCCTCAGGTTTAATATCCCCTTCCCACCCATCTTCCCTGAGGGACATATGCACCCTGGAGATCTTTGCTGTCCCACCAGCAGGCTGTGCACATATGGGAGGCTGAGCCTGTGGGACTTCATTCCCTGGTAATTAACAAGGGAGTTTGTATTGTCAGGGTAGTTTTGAAAGAAGTCAGGAGAAGCCACGTAGGAATCTGTCAGGCTTCAATGCCAGTTTTCTATATATCATCTTAAAATGAGGACAGTGGGGATGCAGGCACAGTACATTGTGCAAAGCTGCTGACTGCTTGCATCTTTCCCAGAGGAAAATGGCTCATCCACAGGGTTTTCCCAGGGCATAGCTTCCCTCTTCCCCCCATCAAGCAGGAGAAGCCTGGTGCATTTGCAAAGTCTTGGAAATGCGAGCAGAGAAACATGTGAAAAGTTTCTTTGCCAGGAGTATGACATTTAAAGAGCACCAGTAGAATTATTTTGGGTGTTTTTCACCTGCCCATGTTCCTTCACTCACGATACCCTCTGTCAGTCTCTGACATTCCTCAAAGCCCTGGGTTCCCCTTTCTGTCCCCAGTCCAGGGGGGATGTGGTGATAACCTTACACGAGGTATACCTTACCCTTTTGTTTATCCCAAATAGTCAAAGTACAATATAGCCAAGCTGGTTTCACATAAACCTTCACCTCACACTCTTGGTTATCTTCATTCCAGCACGGTCTGAGGTCCATTGAAACCTGAGGTGTTAAAATGGGCTGGTGTGCAGGTGGCTTCTCCAGCTTCTCATAAGGTTGTTTTCCTCCGGAGTTTTTCCTTCAGTGAGGACATTTATGCAGTCCTCAACAGAACTCTTCATAAAACCACTGCTGAGCCTCCAGGTTCTCATCAAATCTGGCAGCTCACAGGTGGATGCACACACACAAATGTGGGCACACACACAAAGGAGGAAAGTGCCTCATTTCCCTTTCCCCAGGAAACAAGCCTGAAATAAGCTCATTTACAGCATGGCAGTGTTGGGTGTTCCAGGAGGCAGCATCATTGTGAGAGGGGTAGAAGAATATTGGAGCTGATGGCAGCTGGCAGGTTTGTGGGGCTGGATGGGACAGCATCTGAGGAGGGGAGGTTGGAGCATACCCAGCCAGCTCCCCGCCAAAAATATTGTATACCTGCATCCATGCTCAGTCAAAAGATGACGGGAGGATAGCGACCTTATTTTAGATTTTGAATGTTATTATTATTTTGAACCATGGCTATTATGCCTTGTGGAAATGCCCTGTTTAGATGCATGAACTGCATCACTGTGTTTTCATCACCTTGAGTGCACTGGAAGAAGCAGCACAGTGCCAGTGTGGGTGCTCCACACAGCAGAAGGGCAAGGGGAGCTCTGGGGTAATGCTGAGCTGGCCAGGAAAGTGGCAGTGGGTCTGTTGGAAAATGCCACTGAAAGAATATCTAACACACACAAAAACTGTGTGAATTTAGCTGAATCACTGATTCAGCTCTTCGGTTGTTTGTAAGAAAAGTAAGAAAAACTGAGAAGCTCAAGTGACTGAAATTTCCTGCTCAGCTACTTTTGGAGTGTCCCAACTGGGTCAAGGTTCTTCTGAAAATAATTAGTGTTTAAGAGCCCTTTTTTATTTCTAAGATTTAAAGTGCCTTAAAAAGTTGGAATCGAAACAAAATGTTAATTTTTATTTTTTCACTTTTTATTAGAAGTTGGGTTTTTTTTTCCCAAGTCAATCTGCAGCATTCTTGATACCGTCCTTTGATCAGAAATTCTGGCCTTGGTGCAGCTCCGGAACCTCCATCACCAAACCTGCATGGCCTAAGGAAAACCATCCCGCCTGGCCTTGTAAATAATTCATGGCAGAAAGGCACATAGAACAGCTCCATCAATTCATACAGAATGAATGGCAGTATTTTCACCTAAATACATTCCTAATATGAAAACAGCAGTCCAAACCCCTGACTATTGTGGCATACACAGGACTAGCTGCAGCCATGAATCAAAGCTGTCTTTGTCTGAGGAAAAAAAACAAACAGGAAAGCAAGTAGCAATTGCCTTCATTGATTTGGTTCGATTTTAATCAAACCCAAGTCACTTTTAAATTTCCAGAATTGAGGAGGCTACTCAGCAATGGGCTTCTGAAGACATATTCTTGAATTAAGCTAATTAGTCAAGTGACTAGCACATGTTCCTTCAAATCACCCCATCTGGAAGTAAAAAAATAAAAAAGAAAGTGTTGTGGATTTAATAAATTTGTTCATGCAGAGCAAAGAAATTAAGCACAGCGAGCAGCAGCACTGTGGTCAGCCTGGGCCTGGGCACAGATTCCCTGCAGGCAGTCCTGTCTACCCCAGGATGGGCATCAATAGCCTGAACTGCGAGGCGAGCCCTTGGCAGCAGGGAATTGTCACTTGCAGTTTTCGAGCACTTCCCACTGTGTAGCTTCCTAGACGTTTGCACAATGACAGGCAAGCCTGTCAAGCAGGCAGAAGGTGTAGCAGGTGCCTTCTTCTCATGGTTTGATGAGTCTTGATAGACCCTTGATGCTGAGTTTTGAAGGGACTGAGCAGGGGGCTGCTCCAGCACCTCTGCAGGGCCTTTCAAAACTGATCCCCCCAATCAGAGGCACTGGCAGGTATTTTGGCATGATGCCCTGCTGGAAGGGTGCTCCAGAGGAGGCAGTCTCCATGGCTTTGCACCCTCTGCCCAGCATGCAAATTCCTCCTTGAGGGCTGAAAAAAGTGGCTTTGCCTTTTGGGAGTCATCTCCAGGCACCTGATGGCTCCCCAGTGGTGCTGCTGAGTGGGGCAGCTCTCTAAGAAAGTCATCTTGGGGTAGCAAGCAGTTCCTGATGTTGCCAGCATCCCTATGGTGTGTGAGCTCTTCACACCCCATGCCAGGTGCAGGGGATTAAAGGTGGCTCGTTTGCACCCCATCGTTGCTGGATGGGGCTGAAGCTGTGCTGTCCACACTGTGAAGAGAAGGTAAGCATGTCTGGAATTGCTTGGTTGGCCGAGTTCCTGATGGCAATTAGTACCTTAGTGCTACTGACACCATCTTGTCTTACTAGCAGCAAATCAGGGCACCCAAAGTGCTGTAGGAGCACAATTTTATGCTATGTATTGAAAAAGAATATTATGGTATGGTAAGATGAGAACTTTTAGATGTTCCCCATTTATTAATGGTTTCATAATTCTCTTGCTGACAGATTAGTGCATTAAAAAGGCATTTTGCAGCATCTTGAACAAGCTAGTGAAAGCCCATTTCCATTGGCCCCCTTATACTTTTCCAGCTTCTGAAGCCTACCACAGACTCCTGTGGGCAGCCATCCCTGTCTCCCAGGGTTGTTTGGTAATGCTCTGTGTCTTTTTCCAGCACACACTATCTCTTTTTGGGAGATAGGTATGCTTATCTTCAAGAAAGGACCTGCATTAGTAAGGTAAGAGAAGATTGGATTCTACCATTGGAATGAAGATAATTAATATTCATCTCTGAAAGACAGAGGTGGATGTGAGGATGATAAAACTGTGCGAGACTGGAGCAACTGGTGCTGAATAACTCATGAAGAGGATCCTGGGATTTAGTAATGACATTGGGAAATTTAATTTCTTGCATGAACCGTTCCCTGCAAACAGAGAATAAGGTCCCATCAATTCCCCCTGGTATGAGCACAAAGAATAGCTCCCAGCAGTCTGTCACACTTGGGACAAATGCAGGATTGATATTGTGGTTTGTGTTGGCCTGCGCCATGCCTTCCTCATTGTCCCCTGAGCCTCCAGGGGATGGAAATGTCTTATTAATTAATTCTCTTAATTCAAGCACCTGTAACTGATTTATACTCAGTCTAGGGTCTGATCCTGCAGGGCAAGAGCTGACTTTGGTGAGGTACACTGCTTTCCAAATCCCCAGCAGAGGAAAATTACTGGATTTTATGCTGAAACATAAGCAGCGAGAGTACTTGGAAAACCTCTGCTGGCTTTTCCCCACTGTAGCTAAGGCATGGCATTTGTTACTCAGTGGTGCTACAGACTCACAGCTCAGCCAAAATTCACCTTCTAGGGATGTATGGTTGCTTGGTTTCATCCATGGGTGGCAGCATGATCTGGAAGAAGAGGGGAGAAAATGAAGTCAGGAGGCGAAGGGGATTTTGCTGTTCAAGGAGGCTGGGGATGAATCATCCTTCTCACAGAAATGTGGTCTTTTGCCAAAGGCTTCAGCAGGTCCCCACCAGCTCTTTCAGCTTGGTGTGCTCTGTCCTCAGCTCCACTGCAGTGGCCAGCCTGCTTCTAATGCAGGAAACAGTTTGTCCTGGGAACAGACCTAGCAAGGGCATGCACGCCCACATCAAGGGCAGGCTGACATTGTGGTCTCATGCCTCTCTTTCAGGCAGTACCACAGCACAGGGTTATACCTGGGAACATGAGGGGCCAAGCAGTGGACACACAAATGGAGCCAGCAGCCAGGGTTTGGTGGTCCCTGGACAGAGAAGTCAGTAACATGATGGATAGGCCATTCAATGGGTCACAACACCTTTCCCACTCACAGCTGAATCACCAAAGAAATAAGTGTACTCAAACAATCGGGCAATATTTTAAAATGAACATTTACAATAATCCCTTGTCCTGCTGAGATATTTTTCTTTAGTCAAAGGGAGAAAGAATGTGCTTCTTTTTTTTTTTTCCTTTCCCCTTTAATGTGATAGAGGAAGTGTCTTTCCAGATAGGAGTCTTTTCTGCCAGGATATATCTGGTGTGTGTGCACGCATGCATACACGTGGAATTTTCCTTTGAGAAAAAAACCAGACAGTAATTCTGCCTGTCTCACTGCCCATCTCTAAAAATGCTGAAATCAAATATTTATGTTACAGTAGGATTGCTCAGTGGTGTGTCCCAAGTGCTCCAAGCAGAAGTGAGCAGCTTTAAGGAATGGTGAAAGTCTTAGCTATCTGTGTGCTGGGAAAATGAAGCATTTGGGTAAATATAGTATATGGCTTCTGTTGGAGAGGTTATTCTCTCTCAGAAATGCCTTAGAAGAGAGCTACAATGTGAGGGGAAGCTCTAAATGTGTGCTCGCAAGATGGTTGGAGTGGAAAGGCAGAAAGCACCACTGAAAAGGCTGAAGACCCACCACTCATGCCCTGAAGGCCAGTGTTACCATCTGAGTGACTATGCCAAGAAGAGCAAAGTACAGAATTAAGGTAAGAATGGAAAGATTCCATGACACACAGATTTTATAAGCAGTGTCATTCAGCACGTCAAATTTTAATTAAGTCTTGGGTCATGGTATCCCAGCTATTCAGTATTTTTAAATTTGCCAGATCTTTCTGAGGGCACACAGCTGGAAATCATGCTGGTTTGTTCCTCCTGTAAGCAAATCCAAAATAGCACCTCAGACAGCCCATATTCACCTGTGTCCTTCTTGATGAGAGGGAGAGACTGATTTATTTTTACCTGTGTACTCTAATCTCACAATATCAGATAAACTTTTCTCACACCATCAGCCTGCTTTCCTATGGCTTATGTTCTCACTCTCTGCTCTGGGGGGGTTAAACCACCTTGAGACAGCCTGAATGACAGCTCAGCAGCAGTGTGTAGGAGGCACCCACATAGCCCACATCTCTAGGGCGAGGGAATGCGCCCCTGACTTTGTCTCCTGGTGTTCTCCTGAGAGCTACAGCTACACATGGAGGAGCTGTTGTGGTACAAAGGATCCTCCCTCTTGCATCCTTGGAAGAATTCTTTAGCATCCTCTGAGGAAAACAGACCCATAGTGCAAAGGGACCCTCCTCAGGGATGCTGGGGAGCACCAAGGATACCATCCCAGGTGTTGTGTACTGACAAAGTTGGCATTTGGGAGCCTATGGAGCAGTTGGCACTCTTGGTAGGAGCAGGTTAAAGTCCCTTTTCTGAAAACACAAGCAGACGCCTGATAAATATGGGCAGAGAGTTTCAGTTAAAAGTTACAGCTTACCTTCATCTGCACTGACTGTAGTTATTTTTTGCTAATCATCAAAAGAAACTGGATGTAGGATTAAAGCAAAGGAACGATCTAGACACATGAATTATGAATTTTGCATCATGAATTATTGCCTAAAATAGTGTGATGCGCTAAATACATCTAGGGCAAGTGTTCTTTAGATTTGAAAGACTGGAAAGGACACCAGCTTCAGGGAAAAGAAATAGTTTCTTTCTTTATCCTAAAAAAAAAAAAAAAAAAAAAAAAAAAAAGAAAGAAAATTGGGCAACTTTCCTTTACCTACTTTATACAATTTTTTCCGCAGTGACGTTTTTGGGTCTTGGCTGCTCATCAGAAAGGCTTCCCTGGGATTTGATTTTCAGAAGGTCGGTGGTAAACATTTGCCAAAACCCATCTGTAATCAGAGAAATGGAGAACTAAAAACTGAGACAACAAAACCCAGATGGTTACTTTTGGGCATAGGCATGACTGTCTGTATCTTTTCTATCTCTTCTTACTTCCCCTTTGCTAAATTCCAGAAACTCACAATGTGGCATCATTAAAATTTCTTAACCAACTTTCATGGTTTCCACATCAGGGCTTTGGGGCAGGGGACTTCTTTTCTGGAGGGCATTCAAGGAGTTTGACTACAGAGGGTGAAAAGGGGAAAAGGTTGAGTAGAAGAAAAACATTGGTAAGCACTAGATACCCCAGATCACTGGATAGCTGCATAAATCACTTTTTTAGCCTGGCTTGAGGTCTGAGACTTACCCCACTTGGTGTTAACACAGACTCACTGATGGGACATCTACTTGCACACTGTGACTCACTTCTGCCCCAACCCAAAAGAAACTTTGGTCTACTACCATTCCAGTTCCTAGTACAAAATGGAATTCCCTATCTTGCACATTATCTTTTATCTGGACATTTCCCAACACCACTATCGCTGTATCGCTCGGAGGCAAGATTATTCAGGCTTCCTGCTGGGGATCTGCAGCATCTCTGCTGCACAGAGCGAAGCACACACAGAGACTGCAAAAAGAGCTGTTTCCAATATGCATGGACTAGATTTGGGCATACTGAGATATACAATTATTACCATTGCTGCTTCCTGAAGATCATTTCTTGGCATCTGATTTTTGCTGAAAGTGACTGTGAAGGTGACATGTTGCTGGTGTTAAATTCAGAGCTTGGAAATGCCCAGAACATACCTGTTCTCTGCTGTGTGTAATGGGGATCTAGTGTAAAATTAGAGACTTACTGCTGGGGTGCCTATCTGCCACCTTTTTGTGAGACTGAAAGAGCTGCATTTGTTGTTTGGTCCACAAACATTTCCACTTACTCATTCTTCCAGAAGTAATGAAGAGGTGTCCTTTTCCTTCAGGAGGTGTAGTTTGGGGGGTGAAAGTCACTCAGTCCCCACTTTGTTATCTTCCATGCATAGTGTTAGAACAAGATGTTTACTCAGATATTTTCATTTTGAGAAAATACTCCAGTGAGGGGAAGGAGTTTTATTGGAGGTTATTTAACACCCTCAAGCTTTGTTGCTAATTTATGTTGGTAGCTTTAAATATATGCAAACTGAGTATTCAGCTGAAGCTAAATGATGAATGGTGGCAAAAAAGTTACAGGGAGAAAAAAAACACTCCAGTGTTAATTTGTTTTCTAAGCCAGGAAGATGGAGGAGATACTACTTCTGTGTCACACTCCAGTAAAACCCTGGGTAACATTCCTGACTCCTCTTCCTTCTTTTTATCATGTGGTTGTACAGCATTTGCTCTACATTATTTAGGCAAAGAAAAGAGAATTCCTGGTGTGGTGTCCAGCAGCTTAATTTAAATACACATTTTAAAAAAAAATTAAATTAAAAGGAAAAAGGGTCAGGAAAGCCTGAACCATACTTTTTCATGGCTGTGGACATTTCAGTGCAGAAAAAGGAGGTTGGTCCAGCATCACCAGGCTTCGAATCCTTCATCAGGGAATACAGATAGATTTGCAAGGCAGAAGATTGCCTGCTCATTTTTTCTGAACAATTTAGTTGGGTAGATTTTGCTAAAGCCTATGCCTATACCCCTCATATTTAAATAACCTTGTACTGAACATATATCAGGGTTCAAAAAGGACTCAATAACTCATTGAAATATATTACAGCTCTTCTTTATGCATCCAGAGCAAGAGCAGAAAGACGTCAGAAAGGTATTATAAGAGAGTGAACATTTATCTGAAATGCTATTTATATTTCATTGAATTGGATGAAAAGGACTGTGGAAGGCCAATAATGAGTGAGGGAGGCAGGCAGCCGTCCCACTGTGCATGAAGGATGGTGTCTTGATGGATGATTTAATGACTCCAACGTGTGTGGAGGGGCCAGAGACCAGGCAGCTGACCAGGCAGAAATATTCTGTGTTTAAGGTACAGCTTGAGTGAGGGAAGAAGAGTGATGCAGTGCCTGCTTTCCCCCTCACTAACAGTTTGATGGTCCTTGTGCTGCTGGTTTTGATTCTCATGGGGCCATTCCTCATTGTGAAGGCAGGAGTCATGCCCACCTTCTCCAGGTTCAAGTCTCTCCTGGGATGAATTAATGCGTCAGATTTGCATCAAGCCCCAGCTGCTCACCTTTCTAATACCTCAGGAAGGGGCCTGAACAAATGTTGCTGTGTTTGACAAAGTATTTTCTCTAATACTCTAATTTTTTGAATGGGACAGAAAATAAATGAAAATACAGCTCTGAGTCTGAAGCTAGAGGAAAAGGCAAAGGTAGAGGAAAGAGGTAAATCTGTGGGATGCCCAGACAGGGTAAGGAAGCAGGAAAGATGAAAGATGTCCTGAATAGAGAGCCATTTTGGAGAGGTGTGTCTGCTTTATGGTGAGGTGGCTATGAATAGTGCTAGATAAAAACAGCTGCCCTTGTCATCTTCTTGTATATATGCAAGTCTAAACCATCAAAGTTGGTTATCAGCATAAAATCTGATAAAAGTGAAAAGACAGACAAGTGCAAACAAGCCCTCCATGAATTTTCAGCGATAGGGCTCGGCAAATTGTGACAGAATAAGTTTAAACTGAGTATTAGGAAAAATTTCTTCATGGAAAAGGTTGTCAAGCATTGGAACAGGCTGCCCAGGGAAGCAGCTGAGTCACCATCCCTCGAGATATTTAAGAGATGTGTAGATGTGGTGCGTAGGGACATGGTTTAGTGGTGGATTTGGCAGCACTGGGGTAACAGTTGGACTTCATTATCTTAAAGGTCTTTTCCAATCTAAATGATTCTATGATTCTATGATCTGAAAGGTGAAATATTAAGGGATCACCTCATGCCTGACTCTGGCTTGTCTGTATATAGACTAGATTGCCAGTGCAATCTTTACTGACTGCTGCATCACCCTCATCTTCTTGAATTAGAGGATGTGTATTCCTCCAAGTGCTTTGAGTTCTTTTATACAGCCTGACTTCTCTAAAGAGCATGAAGGCTCTGTACATGGCTGGCTGGCCAGTGACTTGCCTAATCAATATTTGAAAAATCAGCCTGCACTGCCTTTTCATATTCACCTGTGGATGATGGATACTATTCCTGAAGGGCTATTTTGGAGGGACATTGTCCAGCGCAGCCGCAGGTCATTTATTATCAAAGCAAATCAGTGGAACATCTATTTAAAAAGACCAAAAAAACCACAACACCCCCCACCCTGTTATTGAATGGCAAAGTGCCACCACAGTACATATGTTGTAGAGATCCCATTTCTGAGCACAGAAGTCCCAGTACAAGCCTCAATCAATATGTTTAAATAATCTTGTGAACTTTTGTATGTGCTAAAAATGCCTCCAGTGACATTCAGCACTGTTTCCTAGCCCAAACACTGGGAATAATTATCTTTAATTGGCACCTGTTCTGTGTTGATATTAAGAGGCTGTTGAGCTGCAATTCTTTTATTTGCAGTACTGGAGGAAAGATCAAATGGAACTAATATAATCAAACATTTATTTTTCTTCTTCTTTGATGTTGGGTTGTTCCCCTTTTAAGTGCTTACATCCTGACAATGTCTGGGGCAAGCTTTTGCCCTGCCACCCTCCACCACAGCTTCATCAACACAAAACTGGGAGCCTGATAGGGGGTTGCATTTCTGACAAAACCCAATGCAATAGCAATAGTGCTGCAGGGATTGATGCAGTCGTTGGGATTTTGGCTTGCCCAGTGGGTTTCTAGCTATTTATGGCAAGGCAATAATCACACTGAGTTGGTAATGCCTGGATTTCGCTTCTCTGGGATTTAAATGAGTACCCAAACTGCAGGGCAGCAGAGTCTGTCCTAGGCTTCCTGACTTGTATTTACAGCTGGCTCTGAGTGACTCTCTTATCTAAGGGCTCTAACAAGTTTTTCAGTAATATTGCCACACTCTCTTAATTGCCAGAGTTGAGGGTTTGGGGTATTTTTGTCTAGATAATAGCAAGAATTATGTCTTCTTTAGATTGGAAAAGGCCCACAGCTGTGCCTATCGAACTGGAACTACAAAATCTATGCCAGTAAGATTACTTCTGGATTTGTAAGGTCATCTGCACGCAGTAAGAACACCACAGCCAGGTTTGTTTTTCTGCACTAGTATCAAACAACTAAGGAAATATACTGCATCACCAATAATCACAGAGTCATAGAATAATTTAGTTTGGTAAAAAACTTTCAGATCATCAAATTTAACAGTTAACCCAACACTGTCAAGTCCACCACTAAACCATGTGAATCACTATAGGACTCCTTACAGGCAGTGGTGAGAAATACACTTTGAAGATACACTTCATCTGATCTCCACTTTGCAAAAGGCCATCTTTAGTAGAAAATCCAAATCACTCCCTTTTGTCAACCCTAACAGCTAGATCTTCCCAGACGTGCACAACCTGAACACAAATATGCAAGGTGATGTAGCTGTATTTTTCGTGGGTTCTCTGTTTGAAAGCTTTAAGAGCTTTCTTCCCACATTTTGTTGTATCCAAACTGAAGTCATGTCAGTGTAAATACATTTCTAAGAGCGCAGATATCAACACCCTTGCAAGCTGGGACAATTAATTCCATTACAGGTGGCAGAATAAAGGATAGTCATCTCAGCTACAGCATGGCAATAACTTGGAAAAAATTTTTGGATATGAGTGTAAGAAAATATCAGTTTAAATGCTTTCCCTGCAGCTTTGAATGACAATGAGATGGAGAGACTCTGAAATAGACACATAACTTGAACTGCAAGCAGCAACTGATAAGGAAACTGGGGCAGAGGGAATGACTCAGTTGGCTGTGGTGCAGCCGCAAATCCACATGGGGCTCTGGAAATGTTCATCCGTGCCAGTGATAATGCACCAACCGCAGAGATGCTTATGACAGTCAGAGAAATTTGGAGAGCAGTAATGAAAAATAACCAATGCAAGTAACCACTGGGAACTTCAGAGTCAAAGGGCACAAAGGACAACGTTTTGAAAATAAAAGCAAGAAAAGGGACTGAGAGGATCTTTGATCTAAAGGCTTCTTCCTGTAGGTTTTATCTCTCCAGACACAAAAATACAAGGCCTATATCTATTCCCTTAAGAACTGAACAGCACGTCAAAGAGGAAAGAAAGGGAGAGAAAACCTTCCAAGATAACATTTAATCATCATAAAAATGCATGCATGCATGTGACAAAGAGAAAAAAATGCAGATATCTTAAAAATCAATATGTAAAATAATCTAACCAAACAGGAAAAAAATTGCAGTAATGTGTGCAATGGCTTGGACAGAATAGGATAGATAAATATACACTGCCAGCTGATCTCCTTTTGTAAGATAGCTACTTCGTATTTCTTTTTTCAACTAAGTGGCCTCTAATTCTGACAGATAACAAATCAATTCTTGTTTGTCCTATTTTGGGGCTTCATTGAAGTATTTTCCATTCTCTTTTCTTTTCTTTTCTATGGCCTTTTCTATTTTATTTGCTGTATACATAAACAGATCTTTAGGGACCCATTATAGAAAGCAGCATTGAAACTCACTTCATCCTTGCATCTCATTTCACCGTTCTAGTGGCAATACTAAATACTAGTATTTAGTATTGCACCCCACAGTGAAGGGGTGACTCTGAAATCGTGTTTAAGACCTTACTCAGAAAATCAGAAACCCTAACTCAGTTCCATTGCATCTCTATCAGGGGCAGCAAAGATGGAGGCTGATACCATACCTGTCTTTTCAGTGATTTGGCACCACCACACAAACCAATGTGTATTAGGTGTCAGGAACTACTATGGAAACATGAGAAATGGAGAAGTGTTGTGGGTCCTTAAAACTCCGAAAATCACACTCCTGCTCAGAGTGTGATTTTCGGAGTTTTAAGGAGTTTTAAGGAGTTTTAATCAGCCTAGAGGATTGTATTTCTTCACCAACTATGCATGTACCCTAACACTGCTCTGCCATCAGGGAAATTCAGGCTTGTCTTTGCGTGTTTTGCCTCAGGTTTTGGCAGCCATCACGTGTGTAAGTTTCTCTCAGCTCTGCTTAAACTGATAGGTGCTTGAAGGTGTGGCTGGAGCACTTGGGCTGGGAGGAGTTACTGACTGGGGCATTCCATGGGCCATTAGCCCCTGCAGCTTCTCTGGTGACCCCCCAACCAAAGCCATCCCCTACATGGTGTGTCCCCCACACATCACACTTGCTACTGGCCTGTAAATGAGGATATGGTAACTTTAGCTCTGGGGACCCCCACATGTGCTAAAACTCTCAAAAAACATAGACTGGATCAAGATGGGTGAGCTGAGCAAGATCTTCAGTGTGTTCTGGCATCCTGAGAGCAAATACAGAGAGGTGCAGGACTTTCCTTCAGAGCAGAATTTAACCAAAACCCTTCAGAGTAATGTACATCCCTCTTGATCTGTGTGCTGAATGGAGGGAGCTGTGGGCCCTCCCATTGCCTTAGCAGGAAGCAGCAGCGGGTAGGCCAGCTTACACTATGGATATACATGTGTGTTTATTTATGCATATATTATCACTAGCCCAAATTCAACCTTGAAAAAATTCAGCTGATTCTGTGTCTTCTGCCTAATAGCAAGTGAATGACTGTGGAGCTGGATTATTTCAGGGCACTGAGGGTTTCCCATCTGAAACCCTCCAAGAGGTGCTGAACTCATGGCACTTCTGGCTCTGTGCTGTCCTTGCCTCCTCTTCAAAAGGAGGATTCAGAGAGACAAAATGTTGACTGTGTTCTCAGCTCCATTTAGGTGAGTAATGCTGCAGGCAGGTACCTATTGGGGTGTACAGGAGCATTCCTGCAGCATTCATTCCTCCACCCACTTGGCTCTCAAGGTCACCAAAGGCAAGTGTCAGGGCTCTGAGGCACTCATAAGCTGTGACAACCCTGAGCAGCCCCACCAGCCCTGAGAACCCACCTGAACCACACTCCTCTGCCACCTGGCTGGACCTGCTGCAAGCCCAGGTTGCAAACACATTGAAAAAATAATAGAGCTGAGGAGACAAAGATGGCCAAAAGCTGTAGGGTGACCCTGCCAGACCCCTTTGGGCAGGGGACACCCCAGAAATCACCTTTCTGCACCTGGTGCTTTGCAGAGGGCAGAGCTCCTTTTGCTCTATTCTTTAATTCTAGGCAGGCAGCATCTCCTCCTCCTAGGTCTGCTTCTCTGACTTGGGTGTTGTGCACAACCTAATGGAAGCATTTATGATCAAATCCCTTCCTTTGGGACAGGTCTAATTTTTTTTTTACTTCCCATTATAATCATTTATGCACTTACTAAGATTAAAAGGCAACATCAAGTGCTCCTCTGCTCCTGTACGAAGACAGCTTTAGGTCTTAATGTGTCAGGGACTTGGAAGTAATATAAAATCTGCTTGGCAAAAGGCAGGATTTGCTATCTGATTTGAGTGGGAAGAAGAAAGAATTCACACCAGTCTGGGAGGGACCAGTGGGGGTGGTTCACCTTCCCAGCTGGCCTCCAAATCTAAGTATGCAAATCCCTCATTTCTCTGACCAGACTGCATGTTTTAAAAGCTTTGGGGGCTTTTTACTTCAATTGGTTTAAGAGCTTGACTAACATGTAAGGTACAGTGCAAAGCAGCTCTGTGTTACACACAGAGTTATCTCACCGCTCTTTCCACAGGCTAAAATGAAAGAAAATAACACTGCTGATTACAGGCTTGAGCTACATGCTTTGCAGGTTTACATGCCTGGGAGCAGCTTGGGATCTATCTCTGTACTTTATAAGTGCCGTTGTTTTTCTTTGTGTTTTGCAATAGATATAAAGCAGAAGCCATTCCGGGGACCTCTCTGCTAGGAAGGTTTTTCTTGCCTATTATTAGCACTCTGCTTTTGCAGCAAGTGCTCATGAGCCAGTATGCAGAGTTTTAAAGGACTTCAAAGTGTCATTGGGAACCAAGTGATATGTGTGTTAAAAAGGGTTTAATGGAGCTGCAGTCGCTGTAGCAGTGTCTTTTTATAGCAAGTTTTTACAGCATTAAGAAAAACATCCTGCAGATTTCAGTAGGATTGGCATATGGATAAGGTACTTTGCACTATGATTTTTGTTTATCTGCTCCTAAAAAAAAATAAAGAAAACCATCATTGCTAGCTATAGGGAGAATGATAAGCAGAAGCAGTTTTGCAAAACAAAGACAACAGCTATTACCTTCATTTTGGCTTTAATTATTTTTATATTTTTCAAAGGAAAGCATATATTTGAAAGCAAATTGCTTGGCTGAAAGAATGGAAATACAGAGTGATTTGTATTCATGTTGAAGATTTTATAGTCTTATTTTTTTCCCCTAGAGCCACTGGATCATATCATCATTAGCACAAGGTAAATCCTCCTTATTAAATTTAAGGAAAACTTTCTGGGACCATCTTTAAAAAGTCATAGGGAAGGCTCCCAAGGAAGGAAGTGGTTTGCAAAAAACACATTAAATACTGAAGCGGATCTGATCCATGTGTGATCATGCTGGTCTGCAGGAATTGGCTGGAATTTGCTGATTTTAATACCTTCTCTAGTTTTTCTTTTTACAACACTATTTAATAAGCCTCTTTTAATTATTCCTGGGAAGCATGTAGGGATACTTTTTGAGACAGGCTCCTCATTCTCCTTTAGAAACCTATGTCATTGGCCTGCCCACATCTGAAACAGAGAAGGAATCAAAAGGAAAGATCTGTACCCATTGCCCACTGTGAGGGGAAGAGATTTACCCAATTTTATACAAAGAGGCAGAGGCAAAGCAAGGACAGCATTGTCCCTCCAGTGCCTCAGTCCTAAACTGCCCCCTTAAAGCCATCCTTGCATCCACAGAGCCTGGGATGTAGCTGTTTGGACTTGTTCCACCTCTGAATTCACATAATTTAAACATGTTTTACTCTGCTTTTGCTTCAGGCCAGGGAATGGCTGGTTTATGCTTTGTCTGAGGGATTAAAAAAATAGAGCCAGGGAAACCTTTAGTTGTTGTGACTGCCAAAGCAGGAACAGCACAGGATTTCTCAAGGCTCTCAGGCAGCGGGATCTGCAAGCGAATGTGCTCAAAGCTGATGGGAGCGGGGGTTCAGCTCACACTGGCAGCTGTCTGCCATCCCTATGCCTCAGCCCCAGCAGGGCTAAAGCCCTGGCAAAACCCCAGCACGGCAGCCCGGTCCCTCCCAGCCCTGCAGCTCCGTCTTGAGCAGCTTCTTTCATTTTTCACGCTCAGTCCTCCCGAACGGAAACCTTGGTCAGAGATTTTACAGAGGCAGCCAGAGAGATACTTTCTTTCTTTCTTTTCTGCGGAGGAGGGCAGAGCAGTGACGGCACAGGGGGAAGGGTTTGTAGAGTTGTTTTTTTCTTTTTCCCTTTTTGCAACACTGGTTGTTCAGGGGAGTGTCTTGTGTTATTAATGCTGAGTGGCTCTGTGGTTCAAGGTCGTTAGTCATCCGCTGGTACTGCCGGAGACACCGGAGCGCTGAGCCACAGCTCCTCATCCAACCCTCTGGGTCCTCCCAGGCCAGCAGGTTGGGAAGAGCTGCACATGGGGCAGTGGGGTCCTCTGGGGGTCTGGGGAGCAGCCTGGGGCCAGGGCCACAGGGGCATCCTCACAGCGTGCCCAGGCCTGTGGGACCGCTGGGTTTAATGGGTGGCAGGGCCTGGGAGGGGCTGAGGGGTCGGGAGAGCACCTGCTTTGTGCAAATGTGGGATCCTCCATGCACCCCATGAGAGGGTGGATGTCTCTGTCCCCGCCTGGCAATCTGTCCCTGTGTTACTTACAGCTGCACAGGCACACCAGCCTCCCTCTCCTCAAGCTGCACTGATGCAGGATACTCCCTGAGGAAGAGTGGACCCTACAGGTCCACTTGCACCCTTCCCACCTGATTTCTTCCTTTTTTACTTCCTTAGGATGAAGGAGTCTAGGCAAACATTCCTTAATTTATTCTGCATCCTTGGGCTCTTGCTGCTGCTGAAGACTGCCTCTTGCTCCCCTCTACCCCGTGGAAAAGAACCACGAGCCCCTTTGCTCCCCTTTGGGTTGTACAAAGGACACACCTGTGTTGGTATGTATCCAGGGTTTGTTTGTCTGCTGCACTGGTTCATTCCTTACTTCACTGGTGAGCTGAGAGTTGCTATTCACATCATAAATCACTCCTTTATCTCTTTCAACAGCTGTACTGCAAAATACTTGTAGTCTTTGCTGAATCAGTCACTGAAGATTTTGCAAGGCCGTCATGGGATCTGGAAATATTTTATGATTTTGTTTTTGACTGGCTGCTTCCCAAAGTTCATGTTTTTGCTCTGCGGGAAATGGCATCTGAGAAGTTGGCTTTAATGTCTGCAGGTCTCGGATCTGGAAATAGGATGTTATGAGGTCCTAGTGTTTCTTAGGGCTCATGATGCATTTTGCTTAACTGGTAGGAAGGCACAGCTCCCTTCAGACTTTCCCAGGGTCTCCTCATTGGTTTCAGTTCCTGGAAAACTATTCTTAAGAGTGGTTGTTCCGTCCTTGGGCCAGAGGTCTTTGTGGTCTGAATAGTCATCTCTGGATAGCTGGGTTGCAAAGGCTGCTTCCTCACATTTCCTTTCCTTTTGGTGTGCACACATGTCTGCATGACCCATACTGAACTGGGGCAAGTTGCCAACCCCCTTTTCATGTGACTTCAGTGACTTTGGTGATCCCCACAGTGCTTGTATGTGGGGATAGGTATCCCACAGTCTCAGGTGGCTGAGTGATTCCCAGAGCAAGACTGGTAACACTGGAGTCAGTGTAAACTGTGGATATCTCTGCACCAGAAATGCCCTTGACATGGCACTCTATATACCTAGGGAGATGTAGGAGCTTATATTTTTTATGTGTGCAAATGGGTATGTCTTATGCATTACATTCAAATGTTGTACTTTGTCATCAGCAGAACTTGTTGATCTTACAGGCCTTTTTCAGCCTAAAAATTTCTATGATTCTTTTAGCTTCCCAAGGCACCCTTGGCTGGAAACATAAACCCTGTCACGGCTCTCCATCCTTCAGAAGGAAGCAATTCTTTCCACTGTGGCTTGGGGAATACAGTTAGAAATAATAATCCTGAACTTGATAAAAGCAGATTTTTGCTTCTCTTCTGAGCCACACACAGTTTTGGTGGGGCAGGGTGAATCAAAAGGAGAGCAGAGTCAGGGTGGTGAGGGGGTTCAGCCACCAGCCAGAACATGAGAACAGGAGGTGAAAAGCATAAATGGCTGTGAGGGGCTGTCCGTGTTTGGGCTGGGAGCCGAGCAAGTGGTGACCAAGCAGCTGCCAGAGCTAGGGGGAAGTGGTGTTGTTTAGTGGTGAGATCTTAAGGCAGCTACAGTTTTAATGGCACAGGAAAGGCAGTGACTATACTCATCTGTTGGGTTTTTGTGTTGGCGGCTTTTAGATGTCAGGTTGTGAGCATTTTCTGGCCTTTCTATCCTGTTGACTCAGAAAAGTTCTAAATTCCACACATTGCATTTAAGCTGCCTTGTGCAAGATAAGGGAGGAGAGCTGTGCTAGCCCCATTTCTGGGACCACTGTGGATCTCTTTGTTCAGGGAGGAGACACTGCCTCCCACAACTGTTTATCTTTCTGAAGTGTCCCTTCAGCTAAAAACATCCTTGTGAGCTTGACTCAGGACCCAAACAGACTATGCCCACCTCTGCAAAACACAAGATAAAAATGAAGTGTGGCTAGTGATAAAAGGGAAGCCTGGCAAGGAGGGCTGGTGGCTGCTAGCCCAGATGGCTGCCTCTGGGCTTTCACTGATTAGCTGCTCATTCAACTAACTCTTGAAAATGTCCCTTCCTTTTTTCAAGCAGAAGGGGAAAGCACAGAGGAATTGATGGTTGCACTTGCCATGGCTTGGAACAGGGGTAATGTCCGCTCTTGCATCTGATTCCATGACCAGCCCTCTTAGGAGCAGATAGTAAGGCAGGATCAGCTTGTGATTTCCTTCCAACAACTCGACCCCAGATACTTAGTTGGCTTAGTTTGCCATCTGGGAAGGTAATGAGAAAGAGACCTGAGTATTTCTGTGTCGTCTTGGCCTCATAGATCAAGGTCAAGATGATTTCATAGAATCAGAGAGAATGATAGAATTGTTTGGGTTGGAGGGCACCTTTAAGATCCTGTAGTTCCATCCCCCTGACATGGACAGGAAGCTTCCACTTGATCACCTTGCTCAGAGTCCCATGCAACCAAGCCTTGAATAGTGGCAGGGCACAGCTTTTTGGGATGATTCCAGTGCCTTCTCACTGTCATCATGAAGAATTTCTTCCTAAATTTTATCTAATTTTTTAACATGAGAAATTCCTATTGCTAAATGCACAGATTTCCTTGAAGCATTTTTTTTCTTTCATACAAGTTTAAATGTATGGTCAGGTGTCTAATCTTTCAAAGTTATCTGTCTCAATTTTCTGAGGGAAATGAGGTGGCTGCACATTGAATTTCTGATCACTCCTGTGTACCACCTGCCTGATTGAGATTGCTATGTTAGTAGCCAAAGCCAGTCATAAAGTGAATGCTCTTTCACTAACAAAACCAAGAAAATATTTCCCATTAAGCCTTTGCACTGAGAGTATCACATTTCTTGAAGAAGTATGTGGAAATAATATGACAGGAGAGTGAAGTGCAACTCTGGTACCTCTGTTAAATGTGATGCAACTTGGTTGCTTCCTCCTTCTGTTCCCCTTTCCTGCAGCACTCCCTGGGTAGGCACCACCATCTGCCCCAGTATGTGCCAGTCATATTGGCAAAGGGTTTGGGTAAGTCAAGGGGCTTCCCTGCCCTTAGCAGACCCTGGGAAATGTATTTTGGGTAGGCATCTATGTGCCAATATGGAACAGGGCTGGAGAAGAGGAGGGTGTGCCTCCAGTGAGATTTAGACAGCAAAAATCACACAGAAAGTGACACATCAAAAAGTCACATCATGTGACTTTCTACAGTTAACAAAGATTTTAATCACCTTTGCTAACTGTAGTAAGAGTCACATCATTTTTTCTTCATTTTCCTGAAAAATGTGGCTGCTTCATTTAGAGAAAGGCTTTTCATAATTGACTTGACATACAAACAAAACAACTGGAGGGTTCCCACCTAAAAAGGGGTTTAATACTGCTGCATTTTAGAGTTACAGCAAAGAAGGGAAAAAGCATCCAATAATAACCCTCCTGACCACAGGATCAGATGTAGTATACTTAAGCAATTCCTAGCCGTCTAAGATAACTGGTCTGTAGCAGTACCTAACCACAACTAGATAAATGGCTTTTCTTTGGCCTTGTCATGAGAAAAACTTTCCCAGCATCTGACATTACCAGTCTACCAGTCTTTTTTCTCCATCAGTATTTCCTGTCTCCTCAGGCTGCTAAAATGCCACAATTTTTGCATTCTGTGAAATCAGCTCAGGCCCTTTCTCTGGGCCTTCTGCACACTTCACACGTGATATGTTTTTCTGGTTTTTCCTTATGAGAGGTAAAAGGGCTTTTCTAAGTTTTCCTACATGCAAAAGCCTGTGAAACTGTTTTCCTCCTGCAAAGGCAGTGAGGTTCTGTTCTGTGCACGGGTTTGGGAGCTACGTGCTGAGTCTGGCTTTCCTTTCTGGGTTTGTTACTAATAGACAGTACGGCTTAAGGGATTTATTTGGGATAAGACCTAAAAATCCTTTTGCTGAGTGCAGCCTGACTGTTTCAGTGTGTCATCCTGAGAAAGAGATGTTCTGTACTTTTCTCTCAAAAATTAGGCATGAATGAACCTTTCATATGCTCAGGTCTTTATTTTCTCATCTTCCAAATGAGGAAAGTGCTGCTCATTTCAAAAGGCAAGCAAAGTTTTGCTTAAGTTAATGTTAAGGTACCCAAAGACAGTACAATAACACTGGTAAGCTGTTGACACTGGTGTTAACATTTCATCATTTTTCAACTGATTTGTAAAGCTTTTATTCAATTCCACTCTTACTTACCAGAGAGCCCTTAAAATTTTTTTGCAAATTGCTCTGCTCTTTAGCAAAGATGACTTCATCCAGAGGTACCTGAAGCAACCTCAGGAAAGGCAGAAGCTGCCCTGGCATATGCAGAAAGTGGGGGGACACTGAAAGATGGATGGGAACTTCTGTATTCATCTTCCTCCAATATAGTAGGAAAGGGATTTTGGGGAATGGTACATTAGTCAGTTAAAGATCAAATCCTAGAAAAATCATACAATAGTTAACAAAACTTTTTTAAAACACCTTTCAAAAATAGAGTCAGATCAGTCTAATTTTCTTTGCTACTGGCATAATGCCATGTAGACATGGAATAAGAAGCAGATATTGTAGCTGGGCTTTAGTAAGGTTTTTGGCACTACCTTAGCACTAATCTTAGGCTTTAGAGATGTTTGACAGCAATTAAGCTTCTACAGGGCAGAACAAAACTGATGGGTAGTCTTGTTGAGAGAGTAATTACGAGTAGCTCACTTCCTAAGCAAAAGAATGTACAAAATCAGGTCTTTCTTGGACTTCTCTTTTGAACTATCATTCTATATTTTCACTAGCCAGGATAACTAGCTATTAAATTAAATCAGTTCATGTAAAGCTGAAATTGTTTGCAAGTAAAATTAGGGCACAATTAAATTCAAAACAAGCTTGGCAACTTGGAGTACTTGCATCTGAAAAGGTAATTTCAATATGGGAATGTTGAAGGCACTCACTTCAGTGGGGAATAGTCAATGACGCGCACAGCAGATGAGGATCAACCGGCTGGGTAGCATCCCTGAGGAAGATGATCTGGGCTTGTAGTGGCACAATGACGGCATGCTGTCACAAAGCACGCACACGCGGCACGCACTGAGACGTGCGAACAGAAGTCAGCTTGCAAGACATGTGAAATAACCTGTTACCTTTCTCAGCATTGACAAAGCCTCAGAGGAATTTCTGCCTCCCCTTTTGGGGCTGTGCATCAAGAATGATGCAGAGTGACAGGAGGTTTCAGAGAAAAGCAAGCATAAGCTATAAAAGAAGAGTGACTAAATTAGAGTTAATTAGTCTAGAGGAGAAAAACTTGAGAAAAGACATGTCTGTCCGTGAAAGCATTAAAGGTGTGATCCATTCTCCAAGAAGTAACAGAAATGGGTACTAATGGGGACATTCAGGTTAGGAAGAGGATTTTCTTGTGACAGTGATAAGTGAACAGAGTAAGAAGCTCCTGAGAAATCTATAGAAGACCTCATTAGAAATCTTTACAAACTGTGTCTGCCCTGTCCCTTTGGTACGGCCTAGGTGGTTTAGGTCATCTGCTAGGGCAGAGTTCTTTGTAAGAGGACTTGCTCCAGGCCAGCATTTCTGGAGTTGTATGCTGTGGCTGCAAGAAGCATTTGCAAAGAGCAGCATTTATTTGTTTCCCCCCCACCCCGCCACAGCAGACTGCCCTGCTCTATTGACGATTAACTTTGGTTGCCCTTTTCAGAACGAGGCATTTAGTCAGGGAGCCCTCAATAGAGCCAGACAGCAGTGCTCTCCATTTTCTCTGCTAGCAAGCAGAGATCCTGTAGGTCAGCAGCCAGAAAAGCAAATTTCCCTATCTTTGTGCTTGATATAATGCCATTCTCAGCAACCTTTGTGGGTCACCACCTCCATTCAGCCAGGAGCACACAGTTCCTAGCATATGAAGAAGCATGTTTTCGAAACGTATTTTCAGCTCTCATAACATTAAAGAACGGGTGTTTCTGAGCTACCAGCAGAGTAAAATGCTGACCTCTACCTATGTTGATTTGTGTGGTAGTCATTGTCCTCAACAGTTTGCCTCTGTCTAGCTGTGCATGAGTGCAGGGATGAAATATGCCCCTTGTAGTGGCAGCAGGACCGGTGGCGTTCAGAGTTCCCGATAACTTCACACAATGGAACATGCCAAATGGAGATGGAGGCTTTTAACAACTGTGCTCAAGCAGAGAGGCTGTGCACATATTGTCTGGGGGGGCATCATGACAGAACATATAATTTACAGCTCAGTGAGTTCTGTAAAAAAACCTTGCTCAATATCACTGAACACCACAATGTATTTTACTCTAAAAGGTTGGGAATCTACTTTGATTACAGTTAAGTCAGTTTCAAGCCATAGCAGCTCTGCTCACTTCACCAGCATTGCTTTGTTTAATCAGCAACAAAGTTTGACCTGATGATCACCAATAAATACTAAATTTGACCCTAACATTTTTCCTATGATTATACATTAGCTAGCACAAACACAGGTATGGGAATAGTACAGTAGAGATACTAAAGCAACCACTCAGCAACTTTTCAGCAACTGATGGCAAAAATTTCTTTTCCAAAATCACCCCAAGTCTTACTGAAAGCTTATGATTCTAAAATGTAAATACAGCTATTGATCACAATGAAAAGATATGCTCAGCATATCAGCACATCCATATCTATGTGTGTGTAAGTACACAATCACATCTATGTGCATTTGTACACATGGGTAGTCTTGTACATTCTACATTACTGATGCTTGCCTTGAGCATAATAATCATTTTATTGATTGTTTGGATGCTGATTCCCACGTATGCAGCTCTCACTCTTGTTCTTGTGTTAACCTTACAGAGAGCTACTGCTCATGTTTAAGGCAATCATTTTTACTGCTTTTAGGAACTGTATATCTGAAAAAAAGGTTCTTGCATTCAGAATCCTGAAACGGGGAGGCCTTTGCAACAAGGATACATTTATCCACGTACATTAACACCCCCTGCCAGCATTCAGGTTTCAGTAAATTTTCAATACCTTTTCCTGATTTGGAAAAGAAAAATGTGTTAGTGACACACATACATACGTAGGGGGCTTTTTCATATTAATTAATGCAGAAAACATTTCTATTGGAAATGCCTAGGGTTATAGATTTTGTTAAATAGGGCTCTTTGAAGTGCAATGTAGGAAACACTAGGGATACATTTGGCTGCCAGGTATGGATACCAGAGTCTTCCACTAGATGGAAACTGAATTTTCTGTACTGTCATAGCTGTATCAGAGTCCTTGTTGTATGTCTAAATGAAGCAAAAAAATTAATGACTGGAGCTTTCAAGTTAGGGTGTCTGAGGTGGCCCACTGCTTTTGCATGAGCAACAGAAATAAAAACTGGTATTCCAGGTTTTGATGGAATTTGTTGCTAATGCACTCAAAATGGTGCTATTTTTATCTTAATATTTTTAAAATTTCTTTTGCCACTGCGCTATGTGTAATTTAATGCCCAGTGACAGGTTTGTTAATAATGTACCTTTTAGTATTTCCAAGATATTTCATAAGATTTAGCAAATTAGGGGTGAAAGAGTCTTGTATATGCCAACATATTTGAATATGGATACCTACAATTATGTTCAATCACCTCAGTATCTCTGTAAAATACATTAATTCTGTAAATGGGGTAGGAAGCAAAGTCTAAGTTAAAAGACTATCACTCAGATCGATTTCCAAACTACCTTTCAAAGCAACAAATCCTCTGGCTGTATATGGGAAGATAACTGCCTATACTTTGCATATACAGTTATGTCATTTGAGCTGAATATTTCATTGAGCTAGAATGAAATCTTGAGGTTATAAAGGGCTGTTTTTTGAAAGTATCAGCTCAGTAATGAGAAGCAGTGCAGGAAGGCAATAGAGATATTGGGCTCTGTTAGGAAAGGAATATAATAGCAAGTGAGATGCTGGCACAGGATGCCCGGAGAAGCTGTGGAAGCCCCATCCGTAGCAACCTGGTACAGTGGAAGGTGTCCCTGCCCATGGCTGGGGGTGGTTCAAACTAGATGATCTTTAAGGTCTCTTTCAACCCAAACCATGCTGTGATTATATGAAAAAGAAAACATTCCTGGACTGTAAGTTTGCATAACCACAGGCTCCCTGCACCTAGAATACTCACATAGATGTCCCCATCTCAGAGGAGAAAACCCTTTTTCTTATTATCTCCCCACAGGAATTTCAAAGAGAAATGGTTGAACTGGAACTGGATTAGACTAATTTGGAAAGAGGTATTTTTATGCCAGAACAGCAGTATCAGCACAAGGAGTAGCAATACCCTCTTTTGTAGACAGGTTCTTGGCCCTCCTCACCTATAGGCTTTAAGAGATGCCTTGGAGCTTAGGATCATCTATAAATGGAAGAATCTAAGACTGTGGTTTGGGAAACCCTTCATCTTCTGTATAAAGCCAGGAATGGGATAAATGCCTTCATGTGCGCGGAGCCTTGCTGCAGCAGACAGATTTTTGAGGCAGAATTTTGCCGCATCACCAACCAAGGCTCCAGTTTCTGCTCTACCAGGAGCAAGCAGAGTGGCCGCAGGGTGGCCATAAGACTGGTCAGCAGGATTTGCAGAGAGATATTTCTGTCCAAGGACATTTTTCGGACTTGTGTCTTCCTTGTATTATGGGGGTACATTTAATTTATGGTTGTAGGGGTGAGAAAGAAATTCAGCATCCAGAAACATGAGCAAAGAATGGCAAAGGAGTTTTTGCCAGGTGCCAGAAAACCCATTTAACAGGGTTTTACTCAGACAAATATACCCACAAATCTGAAACTTAGAGAGGCAGCTTTCACTATCCAAAAACTTCTTGAAATCCCTAGGTATAATTCTAATTATAGAGCCTTTCAAACTTGTGCAGCAGAAGTGGATTTAAGTTAAATAGTCTGCTTAAACTGCCAGAGGCTTCACAACTAAGCAATGAATTCCTCTAGTTCTGATTTTATTATTGGGGTATGATTTTTTTTTCTGAGCTTATTGGAAATGGTATTTTTTTATTACACACTACCTTCAAATATATGGAAAAAAGTACCTCCTGATGTGTGAGTTTTCACCTTACTGCACTGAGCCAAATGGTTATGGTCTTGTCTTATCTCTTCAGAAATTAATAGCAGATGGGACAAGCCATTGCTAAAAGCGACAGGCATTTATTAATACCACAGTCTAGTTTCTAATGCCTGGTAGGTATTATAATGCCAATGAATTTCTTTCAGAGAAAAACATCCTTCAGCCTGTCAAGGTATTGAAACCTATTATTGAAGTGAGACAGCAGAATCAACTTACTAAAAGTTGTTTCTAAAGAAAATCATGTGCAACAGAAAAAAAAAAAAAAAAAAAAAAAAGAAAAAGAGCTTTATTTAATGATGCAGCCTATTTATGTTGCCTTATATGTGTCCAGCTCATGATGAGAAATAAATCACATCTAAATATCTAGTGAATTAAAAGCAAGCAATAGCTGCTAATGACTGGTCAGATCTGGATGTGCTTTTCTACTGATGCCAGAGCACTTAAAAAGTTTATATTCTTGTACATGTCATAAGTAATTAAAGCTATGAGATTTTTACAGTCAAAGACATCTGATTTCCCCCTGCCCTTTTTAGTATATAATTATTTTCCATTTTTAGCCAGTGGAATTAAGACCCATTAAATACTAGGACAACTGCTCAGCATTTCTGTTCCTGCCATTCAGTGCAGAGGAAGATGATAAAAAGAGAGCAGGTTTGTAGTAAAAGCAAGGATAGTCTGAATTAACTTTCATTTATAGACACTAACTTCTTGAAGTTTATCTATAGCCCAACACCAGAGATAAGTTCTCCTAGAGGATAAATCTGTATTACTGGGGAGGCACGTTTCCATGAAAAAAACAAATAGAGCCTAGGTCGATTAGCCTCCCTCTGCTGCAGTGAGTCCCCTTGGAACATTTGTCCTCCCTCCTCACAGGGTTCCATCTTTTTCCTGAGTATTTTAGAATCTCCAGCCCAAAAACTGCTCCTGAAGGCATCAGCTTTAATGAAAGGCTTTGAGATCAGCAGAACCAACACATAAGCAAGCAACCCCCAGGGCACAGCTCACAAGGAGTAAGGAGGGGTCAACCAAGAGCGACTGATAAAAGCCCAGGTGGATGGGGAGGACAGAGACCAGATCAGCCAATATCATGTGTTGGTCAGCCAATATCATGTATTGGTGGAATGTGTTCCCTGGGAGCACCTTTCCAACCAGAGGGTCGGGAGACTGTCCAAATTTACTTCCAGAGACTCCAGCTGCAGTGCCTAAGGAACAGCAGATCCTTTTGAAAATCAGCCAAGACTTTCTCTATCAGCTTGTCCCATGGAGTGTGGAATTTCATGTGGAATAACTGCATTTGAGGAGGGAGCATTTGGATAACCAAGGTGTGGTCTGCAGGTGCCCAAAGTGGGGAGGGTGTAATAACATGAGCAGAAACATCCTCTCTGATAGTGAAGATGAGTTTATGAGACAAAACATTTTGAAGTTCATCTCTGTGGGCTTTTCCCAAGTAGTCAGGGTGTTATTATTGTTATTTATATTCATGTAGCATCTAGTAGCCTGAGGTACTGCATTAAATACTGCTCAGACTCAGTGTTGGCTCCGTTAATCCTCATGTGAAGCAGATTTGCGTTTGGGCCTGGTTCAATAGACACAGGTCTATTGAAAGGTGTCTATCTGACTTAATCAACATGAAAAATTTTCTTTTAATTGCTGGGAGACTGCTCTTTGAGTGGGGCTACCTGCACGATTGTGTTTGTGATTAGGAATTCTGTTTATTTTGCAGAGCTGAATCAAAAATAGCAGGATTTTTTTCTCACTTCTTCTCTAGTACTTTGACAAATATGAGAGAGAAACTTACCTCTTCAGTGGGAACTGTCTTGTTGTATAACAGAGAAAATGAAACTGTCAATGGTATTTTTATCTTCAGCCCAATTTTTTGGATTTTGAGCTGTTTGTCCATAATCCCTTTTTTCTGCAGCCCCTGGCTGCAGGTGCAGGAGCACAGGCAAAATGAGAAACACTTCTCTCTGCTGCAGTAGATGACACTGTCAACTCCAACCTAAACAATTCTATGATTCTGTAGAATCCTCCAGCTCATGAAGCAAAAGAATGAGAGGTAAAACAACAAAAGCTGTGCAGTTTGGAAAATATGAAGAAAATAACCTTGGAAAATATCTTCTCCCTGCCTCTCTGCTTGGACTCCTTTTTGTCTTTCTGACGTCTAGACAGCGTGATTGATAGATGAACATCTGACCTTGCTAAGAGTAGAAAGGAAAGCACAGAAAGATTGTGTGGTTTTGTGGTTAAGTTATCATTCAGGTAATTTAATTTTTTCTGAGCTTCCACCCTCATGAATAAAATAGACATAGAGGTCAGGGCAAGGGTAGTCCCTGTTGTCTGCAGGTTGTTCATGTGTGTTAATAATATAGCCTTTATGTAATGACTTTTAGACGTGTTATGGTGTGTTTTCAGGATGTGCAAAGCCATCTCAGTGCTAAAGGCTGGAGTCAGTCCAGCAAGGCTATTACCACCCTAGCCTGGCAAAGGAGCCAGGATCTGTTTTCTGTGCCTGAGGCCAGTGCAGGGCATGATTTGCACTAAAACAGCTGAAGTGTCTTGCTGTCTTTACTGTCCACCCCCACAACTGTGGGACTGCTGGATGTCCTGTCTCTGGAAACGTTTGAGATCAGGTTGAACAGGGCTCTGAGCAACCTCATCTAGGTGGAGATGGCCCTCCACCAGTGATGGCTCACTGCAGGGCTTGGACTGTAAAAGTCCCTTCCAACCCAAACTATTTTATAATAAGGCTGTAGTAAGGTTAAACCTGGACTAGAGAGCCCTGACCTGTTCTTTCAAGACCAAGACCTGAACATGCTATACGCTTCATCTTGGACCTTCCCCCTACTATTAGTTTGGGTCTTTAGTATTCAACTTTTTTTTTTCAGCTGTTGTGTTTTTAATTAGCTGTTAATTCCTGGGACTAGTTAACCTCTGGCTATTTGGGGAATTGGGGAGGGGGGCAGGAAAGATGGAATATCTTGCTTCAGGGTTTTTCTTGCTTGTATCTGTCTCCATTTATTCTTCAATTCCTTTAAGGCTGACTGGAGGTAATGGTTCTTGGCATGCTTTATAAATCATTTTGCAGAGGATCTTGAGTGAGCCTTTTATTTAATAAGTATGGAGAAGTGTCTTTTATCCCTGCAAAAGCGGTGACAAATTCACTGTAATTTCTTTTGGATTACTGTATTTGGGATAGAAGAAGTAATAGAAGAGTCAAAAATATTGGTCTTACAGCAAGTTCCAATTGCCCTCCCTTCTCTTATACTTGCTATAGAAGCATCAGAGTTATTTATGTTGAAAAAAAGCACTTTGATTTAATAGCACATAGGTAGGGGTGCTTGGAAGGAATTTAGAAGCTCACTTTGAAGAGTTGTGCCAGTCTGAAAACCTGAACATTAATGTTCTTGAGCTTTGGAAAAAGGTGAGTCTGCAGCCACCTCAAATGCTGCAGCTCACTTCCGTTTCTAGACCCTGCTAGAGCAAGTGTCAGAGATGAGATTGCTTGCAAGGAGAGGAAACAGAATTCGGTTACAGGGATTTCAAAGAGAAAGCTTTTTTCAGGCTGCTGGAAACTGGCACCCTGGCTCCTTGTCTCCTGTTGGCCTGGGGTACCTGCCTCTCTTGCACAGGCTCTGAGTCTAGGCAGGGCCATCACTCTGGCTGCCAGGTCTGACTACAGCGGGCAGACTTGGCATCACCAAGTCTTCCTCATAAAATGATGAAGCCACTGCAGAGAAAGCACAATGCTGACCTACAGCAATTTAAAATTGACTTGAAATGAATGCTCATCATGTGGATTTTGAATGACTGTTCCGTGGATATCTATTTAATTGAATCTAGTTAATCCCCAAAAGAGCAGAGGGAAAAGTGCTGCACATCTCAAGAAACACTTTGTTTCTGTTCACACCCAGATTAGTGATGAGAAATCACCAGATACATAGGTCATAGGAAGTGGTTTCTTTCTAACCACAGGGGCAGAGCAGAATGAACTGTGAAGTCATTTTGGTTTTAACAAATGTGTAGCTGGGCTCAGAAGCTCTGTGTGTGCTGAGCATCACAGGGCTTCACCAGAAAGTCGGTGAAGCCATGAATGATGCCATGAATGATCTGTCATGGTCAGCACATACGTCTGTGGTGTGAATTCTCTTCTGTAGACAGTCACAAACATTTGTTTTCCGGTTTTTGTACCTCTCTGTGCTGCTTGTGTGGAGAGGTATAAAAGTCCTGTTAAGTACAGACCTGTGCCTTTTTTCTTGTGAGATAAAATGAGAGAGCAGGTGATCAAGCAGGCAGTTGTTACAATGGTTATCCCTTTGACTCCTCAATTTTCAACCTTGAAAGAATGGAGTCATTTTTCCAGGAGCCGTAAAAGCCAGGCTGTTTTGTGTGCTCCTCTGGAATCAGCATCCTCTCTCTAATAACTTACAGGGTTTGAATGAAGGCAGGAATCCACTTATATTTTTTCCCCTTGAACACTGCCATGGAGCATCTCAAGAAATGAAATGCCCAAAGATGCCAGAAACACTTCTGTGGTGCAGGGCGCTTCATAACATTTCACCAATAATGATATTCCCTCTTTTTGGTTTTTTGTTTTCTTCAAGGATGTGTGCTCGTGGTGTCTGTCATCGAACAGCTTGCACAGTGGCACAACAGTACAGTGAAGGCAGCTGTGGAGAGGCTGTGTGACTACATACCTGGTAAGTACCAAATAATGTGCCATATGTCATGCTGGTGCTGATGTATTTCCCTGTTAATTAAAAACTCGCATAGGAAGTCTGAAAAAACTTTATCCACCTCTTGTGCAGTACCTCAAATGTGTGTAGCTGGGAGATAGCAAGTTGCTATTTACAGGGAAGTCAGTGACATGGCTTCGCTTAGATTCAGAGCTGGGGTTTTGTCCCAAAAGTTAGAGTGAAGGGAGCTATATTAAGCCCCACACACACGTGAGCACTAACACATGCAGACCAGTTCCTTTCCTTTTTCTCCCCTTAGTCTCTTTGTTAGCAGCTTAAGAATAGATTCAATGTATGCCCCACCACTCCTTCTGCTTGTTGATACAGGTCTTTGTCGCAACAGTGAAGATGAAAATGTTTTCAGCGGGTATGGGAACCGCTATTGTAAAATTCTGAAAATGAGATGAGGCTGACAGGTGTAAGATGTGAGCATTTGATGTGCACAGAAAAGCTACTGAAATGTAATTTGTGATACAAATTTCAGAAGCGATATCTATTCCATGTGAATATATGTAAGACTCCCCTTTTTCTGCCTCTTATTTTATCTACCCAAAGGAGGCTGGAGCTCCACAGGCACACCCCTAAATAGAGAACAATTTGAATGCCAGAATAGCTCTGTGCCTCACACACCAATCCTATAACTATTTAAGCAGCTAGATCTCACATTCATGATATCTTTTTAATATCATTAATGTAAAACGATGGCTTAGAATTCTTCATTAAAATGTCATTTTCATATGATTTCATGAATTGTGTCTCTGAGAAGCCATCTCGCTCTGTAGACCCCAGTTTCACAGAGGATATGTGTAGAATATTAATTCCCTCCTTTCCAAGGAAGGATTTCCCAAGGCAGAATGGGGCAGGGAGCTAATTGCTAGGATTCATTCATTCATAGAATGACGCTTATCTGATTTCTATTCCATAAGTCATATCCTCAGTGTTGTAAATTACAGGCACATAACCATGAAGTTGCAATTAGAAGCACTGATCCTGCTATTAAAACACAATTTTCTTCTTTAAATTATGACATGCTAGCTCTGTGCTCATGATTCACTCAGTGGACCTTGTTCTTCTGACATGTCAAGATATTTCTTTTCAGCTGCCATTCTTTACACACATAAAATCCTATTATCCCTTTAGTTGAATCTGTATAATCCAGTTACCTTCTGAGATGCATGGATATACCCAGTAGAAAAAAAACTGACCCTGAACTTGAAAGGAGCGAAAAATCCTATAGATTGTGTGGGAGCTACAGTGTAACCCGATTTATCCTCTCCTGGGAGGTGAACACTGCAGCCCAGCAGGAATCAACAGTTTCCTCTTGCTGCTTGAAACAGTAGAAAAGCTTTGGATGCTGGTGAAGAGCAAACCTGCTAAAGCAGGTCATGTATTTCACACGGAGAGGCAATTTCATTATTATGCACATGCCTACAATCCATAGCAAGAATAACAGCAACAAATTAATGGGAGCAAGGCTTTTCCTAAGGCATAAAAACCTTAGAAAGTGGGTTTTTTGAGGACCTCCTATAATTCTGATTACAATCGAGTCAGGTTTGGATCAAGCCAAAGTTATGTGATGTTCAAGTACAAAAAATGCTTAGAGAAAAAGAGAGAAAATTTCAGTACCTGTCAGTCCCACTCAATCTCACGGGCTGTGTAGAAAACAGAAGCACAGCCTCATTTGTATGGAAATACTTGCAATGTGTGTGATTCAAGCAACATGGCAAACAGACCTATGACAATAAGAACAGTAATGTCGTGAGAGAAGAAGGCTCTTGAGCAGATAGAAAGGCCGGGTCTGGGGGAAGGGGCAGTATTTACAGTATAAGAGGTGTTGCCAGCAAGAATGTATGTTTACCTGGATACTGATTGTCTGCTTGATGACACAGAGGTGTCTGATACCTGAAATGTTCTTTGAGACCCTCTGCCTCCAGCTTTGCCTCTGAGTCATGCTCTGCTTCTGTGTTGACCACGGCTGTGTAAACACCTTAGAGCTCAAGTGCAAATGGCAATGTGATAATAGCATCCTTTTTGCAAATATTTGTTCTCTGGGACTCAGCCAGTGCTTGTGTTTCCAGGACTATGAAGCTATATAGAAAAACCTTCCGGACTGTTCTTAGGGGATCTAAGGGATCTTAGAGGATCTCTTTTACCTGAAGCAAGTATACTCTACATTTTTCTCTGAATTTTCTAGCATTTAGTTTTGTTTAAGCTCTTTTTTTACCTCTGAACACCCACAGTTATTCATCATTTTTCTCTTTATCTCACCCTCTTTTCTGACTTACACTGCTTCTTCCTAACAGAGATTTCTCTTTGCAATATTCTCTCCTTGTGTATGTTGGCAGAGCTGGATATTTGTGAACACATGAATGCAGCCTGGCTCCAATGGCAAGTCCTGTAAATGTTGTCTGGGGCTTTGGTCTTAGTGTTTTGTTGAAAGCCAAAGCCTGAATGGCAGCTGAATCTTCCAAGAGGAGCTCATGTGCTCAATGATAATTTAACATTATTACTATTCCTTTTACCTCCCATCATTTTTTACACCGTAGGATAATTGCACGTTAAGTTTTCTATATGCATTAAGGAAATCAGTGTGACCAGCAAAACACCTATACCAGCTCCCCAGAGTTGATAGGCAGCCAAACTCTGCTCTCTTCTCAGACACCAGGAGAGGTTACAGCAGCCAGCTGGCTTCTCCAGAGCTGCAAATGTTGTGGAAACCAGCTGGTTTGGGAAGCTCATAAGGAGACCATCGCCTGTGATGCACTGGGGAGGTGTTGGGGAAGCCAGCCAGGTTTGTCTGCAGGTTGCCTTAGGGAACCAGGTACCCCACTGGCAAGCCTCATCAGAGGGTATTCTAATCAGCAGTGATGCCAAACACAGGGTTATTGATGTCTGCAACGTCTTTCATTTTAGGTGAACAAGAATAAAATCTAATTCTAGTCAGGAGACCAATTTTTACTTGCAGATTGCTTCTAAAGAGCCAATAGTGAGGAGTTATGTGGCAAAGGAGGCAAAGAAATG
This sequence comes from Setophaga petechia, assembly GCA_024362935.1. Classification (NCBI taxonomy): domain Eukaryota; kingdom Metazoa; phylum Chordata; class Aves; order Passeriformes; family Parulidae; genus Setophaga; species Setophaga petechia. The sequence continues at coordinate 10,832,646 of JANCRA010000026.1, read as the reverse complement.
AAGCTAATAACTTGATTGAAATAAAACACCTGTCATGGAATAAGAAAAATAAGCTACTGTAGTTACAGAAGCTGCCTGCAACACCATGAGTAGGAGGGTGTTGGGAAAATTAATCTCTTCATTCCCTGATATGCCTTCCTGGTTGCCAGTCCTCCTTTTTCAGGTTGCCAGCTGGGGTGGCTGCAGTCCTGGCAGGAGAGCAGCTGTGGGAGCAGGAGCACACCCATGCCTACCAGTGGAGTCCCTGCCAAGAAGATTTGTACCCTCCACACAGCAGAATTACCCACCCTATATGCAGCAGCCTCCCAGCCCTGGGCATGTCCAGCCTGGTAATGGTTAAAATGGAATATTCAGCCCAAAGTTGGAAGGAAGTGACTGCTTTGGGTGTTTCTGTGGCTTCTCTCTGGGAAAGATGAGAATCCTCTGTGCTTTCTTCCCCAGGTACAGATAGTTATCTGTCTGGGTAATGGAGGTGCAAGAGAAAACTCTGAGGAGTTTGAGGAGCTGCAAGTTTGTTGTCATGGTACTTGTGTGAACCTGTCTCTTACAAGATTTCACAGCACCACCCCAGCTGGAGCAAGGCCTGGCACCTCCTCTGCAGGATATGTGCATGGTTAACCAGCTCTAGTCTGTTCAGGCCAAGAAACAGGCTTAAAACAGTTTTCCTTCATGGGCTGTTAGATCAGTGCCCTGCTTGTATTCAAACCCCCCTCTCCCTCAGTGTCTTTGCTCAGGTGCATGGATCACCTGTTATTTTACAACAGTTCCTTAAAGAAATCTCTGATGAGCTGTCTTATCAATGACATGCTTCACACATATTAAGGAAACCACCTGAGCCAGCATCCCAAAAAGGCACACAGCTGTGGACTGTGAAAGAAAGTCAAATGAGAAGTGTCAGGTATTTCTTTGAAAGAGTTACTCCTGCACAACTCCTGCTCTACACAAAACATATTCTCTTAACTCCACAAGCCCCCAGAAGCTCCAAGGCAGTTCTAGGAGTAGCATCAAGCCCAATATCACTTTCTGCACTTTGATTTATGTGTTTGTTTTCCTTCTTCTTTCAAACCTACTGAGATGTTTATTTAAAGTGCTTAGAAGATGCTGTGGCATGCACAATTTCTTTTGACTTTTCCATTATGTCATACTCAGAAAAATTAACAAAAGCTAGTTATCCTTTTTAGTCTTTATCATATGACTAATCTAAAGCCAGAAGGTTTTTAGGCAAGATTAGAAATGCAGATTTTCCCATTCTCTGGTGCTAGACTGAGGTCAGAGATTCACATGCCTTCCTCTAAGGTAAATCAGCATTCACCTTAATGAACCAACTGCTTCTGTATTTTGACTGCTATGAAACCAGTTTCACCATGTTCAACTACTTTTAAAAAACCCTTTAAATTATGTTTTCTAGAAAAACTGCAAGGTTTCTGTTATGTGCTTGCTGAACTTTACGGACCACACATAGCTGAACTGTAAGTATTGCTGTGTCCTCTCAGATTTTTGCTTAGTTTGTTCTTGACATGTACAGATGTGCTGTCAGGTTGAAGTGGAGGGATTTCACTCCTAAAATCACATTATTTTTAAAGTAGAGATGCTTCACAACAGTGATTCTCGTTTCGCATTTGGTACAGCTATTCCTGAGTGAATAAACACAGGCTGCCACTGGTAACCATTTTGATATTCCATTTAAATCTCAGATCAGGCCCACCTGACATAATTATCTTTTGAAATTCAGCTCATTTGGCTGAGGGAGGAATTTGAATAACCCGTGTGTGTGAGACAGGTTCTATAAAATCATACACTTGTTGCCTGGCTCTTGCTTTCCATTCTACCTTTAATCAGGCTTTCTGATTGTCAGCCCCTACATGCTCTCAGCCCCGACCTTGATATGCACTCTTGGGGAAGCCTACTGTTTAATCTAAGTGATTAAAAAAATAAAATGTAGGTCATTTTATTCCTCTTTGAAAGTTCTTAGTTTAATTAACAGAGCTTTTGCTAGACCTTCTTCTTCCCTAAGGCTTTTACTTTTGTTTTTAAAACTAGCCAAGGGACTGAAAAGTGCTTACAGGACTAAGAAACACTGTAATCAAACATTTTAATTTAATTCCTAATTAGCCCAGAGGTGTGTCCCAAAAAGGAAGAAACAATCCTAGCACTCGTGCTTGGTGATTAAAGGTTAAGGATCTTTGAAGGATTTCTGGTTATGTTGTTGAGTTAATGATTGAACCTTCATATATGCCAAATTGCATATGCATTAACTTTAACCTTTAAATCTTTGTCAGGCTTATGATTGATTAAAAAACTAGAATAGTTTTAATGCATTTGATTCAGGTGCTGTATGTAGAGCACAGTCCTTTTTCATCATCCTGGGTTCCAGTTTTAAATGCTGAGTAGGATGTCGTGGCAGAAAATCGTTAGAACCCAGCACTGTACTGAGCAGTGGTTATGGGCTACGGGGAAGTGAGCTGAGATTATTATGTGGTGTGTTGGGAAGATTTAGCTTCCCATGGAAATAGCTTCCACTTTCAAGAGCCCAGAAAAACATAATAGTCTTTGTTTATGCACCATTTCATTTAGCATAGACAAGGAAATGAATGCCGATGTGGTTTGCCATTCCTTGAGGCTGTGTAAACAGGATCCAGGACAACCTCTTTGTCATCTCTACTCTCCTCCAAAGGTGAGTTGGTTTCCAACTTTTTTTAAAACTACTGATTGTGGGATGTCTTTTAAGCTGGAATTGCGCAGTTTGAAGGCTTCCACTGCACATGTATTGTCTAGGAAATGAACATTTAGAGCATGGACATTCCTAAAAAACATCTATTTGAACAAAAGGTGCATAACACACATTAGCTGTGTGGACCACCATCCACTGGGTTGAGGGTGACTGAAAGTCACAGGGCCAAATTCTCCTATACCAGTCTGGATCAGAGAGGAAGAGTAGGGACTTTATTGTTCAACAGTACAATAACCCAAAGCATATACTCAGCTGAGGTTCATCTGTGCCACCACATTAGCACAGCACAACAAGTGATCCCCACATTACCTGATCTGTCATGACAGCTTGCGTGGGCACAAGTTACCTGCTGCAAATGCAGGGCTGTTTGATTTGGATTAGTCTGCAGTGCAAGAGGTTTAAGCTAATGTACATTATCTTTTGCCACAGGCTGAAATCATATTTAATTACCACCACTTCTCTGATGTACAGTTACTTGCTACAACATTTGCACATCCTTGATTGCACGTCCCAGACTTTTGCTATACTTGCACATGTGCATATCTGCATAGCTGTCTAAATATGTGCTGTTTGTTTTGGGATTCTTTTGGTTGTGAGTAATTTTTTCTGTCCCAGCCATCACACACCTCCAGTCACACTCAAACCTGTGAAGGATGGGGGTTGTTTGGTGGCGCTGAAAAGCAAGCCATTCATTTCAACACCTATTTTTGGAAATCTTTTTCCCTTCATCTGGTTGAATTTCTAACTGCATGAGGTGTTTTGCACAGGGTCTAGTCCAGCAGTCACTGAAATCAGGCAATCTTTTTATGGGCTTCAATGATCTGCAGTTCACCTCCAAGATGGATTTAGTTCTGCCTATATTAAGGTCTGGGGAAACACTAGCCTTCCAAGAATAACAGTAATATTTGGTTCATAGCAGGTGTGAGTCTATTCTCCACGATATGTCAGCATAGAGATCTATGCATGTGCAACCATACAGGAGTGAAAGAAGACAAGTGCAAACAGCAGAGATGGCCCACAGTAACTCAACCCAACCAGAATATTGCCCAAACTTCATCAAACAGGTGCCATCAGAAATCTCCCATCCTGAGCTGAGGGTCAGAAGTGCAAGGTACCTCTTGAAGTGAAAGAGGATACAGGCAATGAACTGTGCTGATAGAGAGGAATGGGCTCACCATGGCTGCACACTGAGGAGCCTGGAGAGATGGCTGTATAAATCAAGGTGGCTCCTGTGAAGAAATTAAAACACCTGCGTTGAAATGCTAGGCTGATCAGACAGAGGGGAAAGGATGCCACTCATGGGGTTGATGTCACATCTTTGTGAGCTCTTACCCATCTCCCAGAACTGGGGTAGGATCAAGGTGTTGTCTCCTTCCGCCTCCAGCAACCACTTCAGTGAGTGCACTGTCCACGAGGAAAACAGCTAAATGTGGTGGAGCTTTGGTTTTTTTTTTTTAAACAAAATTTGGACTCTTTTTTGCATGGGCTGGAGACTGTCCCTCTGAGTAAGCAGCTCAAGCAAACCCTCTTCCCTTCCAAGTGATAGTTAAACCCCTTTCTGTCAAGGTATTTGTTTCTCAACAGGAATAAGGGTACTCTACCAAAAAACCAATTTTTTACACTGACTGTGTCCTTCTTTTCACCTCTCCTTGTGCCCCGAGAGAGCATGAGGAGATGGGAGGAGAAGAGCAGTGCTTGGAATTCATGCTCAAGTGGTTGATAAATTGCCCACAGTAACTCTGTGACTAGTCAGACTGAGTAAAGATGAATTATGGGTGAAAGAAATTAATATACAATCAGAGACACAGGTGCATAAAATGCAGTTTACCTCACATTTGCTTCTTTAGTTTGTAATTTGATTGATCACTTCAGTGTTATGAGTCTGCAAATGTTGGCGCAGTCCCCTGCCGAGTGTTTGAACAAGACTTTAATACTAATGACTGTTCTGTTCAACTCTATTGGTTTTCAGGTACTTCACTTATTCATTTAGACTTTTGGATGCCCATTTTCCCAGAATTAGTATCATATTTGTACTGGCAAAGGGAGTGAAAGAAATAGCGTTACTCGTCCTTGGATGGCAGCATAATGCTCAGGCTTTAATTACCTCTAAATAAAAAATTGGAAAGTGGAAAATATCAACGTGCTTTTTCCATCATTAGTTTATTTTCTTCTGTTTCTGCACTATTGCTTCAGTGAGGTTTTGTGTTTTGAGGAAGGAATAGCCCCTACTTCAGAGGCCTTTCAAATGGAGGCACTGCAATCCATGTAAATGATACATGCATCATTTTACATACTTCCCTGGTCTCTGACAAATTAGCCCAAATTATTATTTTTTTTTTTGCCAAGCTGCCTGGAGCTATTAGCACTCTGTGATTAATCTGGAAGACTTTGCTCTAATTATGAATAAAAAATATTACTCCATTCACATGGAGCTCAGTGTTCTCAGCACAGAGCTGGAGGAGAAGGGCATCCAACCTGGGCAAGGGCAGCTCCCTGTTTCTGGGGCTTGGGCAAGGTGGGCTGCTCTCCTGGGAAGCAGTTTCAGGAGCAGACTTCTGATGCTGGTGGGGAAGACTGAAAGGGACCCTTGCAGCTCCTGGATCACCAGCATGACCATGCAACCAGGTGTGCCTTGCAATGGGTCCTGTGAGCCCCTTCTTGACACCAGTGGCTTGTAGGGTAGAGCAAAGGTTCTCCTCTGCCCTTCAGTATGAGGGTGGCAACACTGGGGTTTCCTTCTAGTAAAGAGACAAACTAATGGGGCACATCAGAAGTGAGGGGTTACTAAAGGTGGCTGAAAAAATGGATGGTGTCTGAAGCTGCTGTAAAATGTTTTTTAGTTTTTTGTAATGCACTTTGTAGTTTAAGCCACATCAACAACAGATATTCTAATGTGGGCTGCAGCATCACTCCAAAAGACTGACAGTAGTACAAGCATCCAAGATAGCTGGTTTAGGATGACTGGATAATGTTTTAGCCAAAATGTTTATCACCTCATATGCTGGAGGACTTTCTGCAGTACTTTGTGTAATACAGGGATGTTCCTCTAGTGAATGAAAAAGTGAATGAAATAGGGTGAAGAATTTTACGTAGTGCCTACCAAGATTCCTTTCTGGCCCTGGGAACAAACAGGTTTGCAGGAGATTATTCTCAGCTTGTCTCTAGATTGTTTTAAGCCAGCTGGCCTGTTTGGTTAAATGACAATTCTTTAATTGATTTGTTGGGGCCAGAATAATGGCTCGACTTCAGCACTGTGGTCGTGCTCTAGCAATCACTAAAACAGTCTGTGTTGGAAGTTTGTACTCCATCTTTCTGCCTTTCAGGGTGCCTCTTCTGTTTCCCATCACTTTTATGCTCCACATTATCAGAGACCTTTCGGCTGCGTAGTTTGTCTTAAACTCCATCAATAGGACTTTGGTAGAAGTCATTTTTCATCAGCAAAAATATACATATTTATGCTCTTATAATTTTACCTTGCCAGAATAAGCATCACTGCCACAAGCACTCGAGCTGGTTTGTGTACCCTCTATCAGGTCTTTCACTGACTTTCTACAAAGCCACATCCCTCATGGGTATTACTGTGGTCAGCATGCTGTTTGGCAAAGTAGGAGCCAACTAATTCTGGGTGGAACAAAGAAATCCTTTGGGGTTTAGTAAAATTAAAATATTTCTGCTGCTATCTCTCATTCATCTTTCTCAATAAAAATGTGAGCTTCCTCCTTGGAGGTGAGACAGAACCAAACTCCAGGGTGGGAGTACTACTGCATTCCTGATTAAGAACAGGCTGCCAGTCCAAAGTAAACTTTGTGACTGGGACCTGTTTCCTTCTTTTGAGACCACAAACAGTAAAACAAACAGCATCTGGGAGGTAGGCTAGGTGCTGTGGAGCCAGATGCCTTCCTTTTAGCCTTTGATCTTGGAAACAGGTAAAATCTGCTGAAATGTGAGCTTCTGCTGCAGCCAGAACTGAGCCGTGAAGAAACTACCTATAGATAGGTAATAGCAGAAGGCACAGTTTGAGTGCTAGTTCCTCCTCTTTCACTTGTTTCTGTTAATTTCCTCTGTTCCTCTTCACTGGCAGAAAATAAAATAAACCCTACCCCAACCGAAAACTCCAACAATCCCAAAAAGCCAAATCATACAATCCCAACATTCCACCAAATAAATCCAAAGGAAGTAGAGTGGCATGGGGTTTGCAAGGTGGTGCATGCAGCTCTGCCATGCCAATGTAGAAGCTGAAGACCCTAGAAAACAAGCAGGCACAGAGATATTTGGGGTGGGAAGGTGGCAGACAAAAGTGTGAGGACAAGGAAGCATTGCTCATGAACAAATGTAGCTGTGGTATTTGACAAGCTTTGCATAATTTTGCTATCTTGCTACTCTTGGTTAAAGGATGATGAAAATTAGTTAGGAGGGAAACTTGGAGTGTTTTGTAAATATCTGGTCTCCTGGGAAAAAGCTGGCTAACAAGGATGATAAATGAGAGAGAATTAGAGCTGGTTCGTGCATTTGTTTACGATGAGAAATACATCTGTTTGCCAAAAAAGAAATCATTACTGGGAACGCATGGTCTCTGTGGAGAACACTGGAAGAAGGCAGTGAATGAAATCCCAGTGACACCCCACCCTTGGCCCCATCCATGGCTGGATATCTTATTCACACAGGGTGGCAGGGCTGCTCCAGTTGGGGTGGATGGTGCTGGCTGCTCCCCAGGACTCATCCATCAGCTGCTGAAGCCTAGGGAACCCCCTCCTTGGTGGTGCTCTCATGCCATGGGAAAGAGAGGAGGCTCCTTGCTAGCCAAGGTGCAAGCAGGGGAGGTTGTATGGGCAGTATGGCCTTCAGTGGCAGGCTTGGTGTCAGCCAGGGATTACAGGTGAGCTGTGAAACCAGAAGTGTTTTCTTCCTGGTGGGTGTTTCAGCTGCCAGTCTTCCACAGTCCAACCTGGAGTCTTGGCTGAGGTAACTTGTGAAGTGAGAGAAGGTGTCAACTTCAGTGCTTCAGGGAGAGCATTTTCTACACACAAGGTCATTCCAGCCTTCTCTTCCCTTGTTTTCTGCTTTCTGAGTGCAATATTCCTGTAGCTTTCTGAAGCATGCATTTCTCATGTGCTGCTGCTGTGAGCAAGAAAGGTCTCTCCTACCCTGCCCAGCAGAAAAGGATTGATAAGTCCTACATCTCTGGGAATTTTCCTACTATTATACTCAATTTCAAGCCATTTTTCACATCTGCCTCTCAAGTAATTTTATTGCAGAAATGACAGCAGCTGGTATTGTATAACATAACTATGGCAAACGTAAGATGCATGATTGGTTTTGGGGACAGCAGTTGCCCAGGGGGAAAAAACTAGAAAACAATGTCTTGGCTCATTGCTAGCTTCTCTCATCTATTTGTGACATAATCTGATTTTTAGAAGACTATAGACACCATGAATAAAACATATATTACATATTAAACATATATTAATATATTAACATATATTAATGTGACACATATATTAAAACCAGCAGCTTAGAAGTCTGTGTTTCTTGCTGTTTATGCTTATTGGTCCATATCCCTTTGTGTTGTTCGTCATAAATTTTTGACCCTTGAATATCACGGTTAATTAATTTGCTTTGATCACTGCCTAAATCAATTATAATGACATGCTAAATTTTATCCCCAGCACAAAAATGCTGGCAATGATTACTTTAAATACAAATTAAATCTGCTTTAATATTCTAATCTGGCATGCTGCTGTTCAATAAGGTGGCATCACATGAGGGACATTTTCTTTTTTTTCCAAATGCTGTAATAATAGCATTTGCTGAAGCATCCCTGTTTTCCCCCTTGCTGAGTTCCTGTAGCTTTGTCCAGATGAATATAAACTTGTGCTGACTTTACCTCAGAGCCCTCAGACGCAGTTGATTTTAGGCTGGCAGTAATGTCCTTAGGCTGGGCTGTAGGAGGGACTGATAGCAGGTCATTTTCAGACAGAACAGTTTGTCCCCACTAACAGTTTTGAGCAGAAACCAGGTGTTAATGTGTTTGTGATATTCTGGAATTTTTTTTCCATTTGAAACATTTTCAAAAATAATTGCTTTTTATCTCTTTTTTTATTTTAAGGTTGGGATTTTTTTGCCAATTCTCAAAGCCTGCAGAACATAAGTAGTTATTCCTGCTGAAAGAGAGCAAACAGGGAATGCTTTCAGCCTTCATCATGCTGAACACTGAGGAGGAGGACAGAGGCCATCACTTAGTTATGTCACATATCATATCTCACAGATATGGCTGTTTTCAAAGGTGACCTAATAAATGCAGCACAACATGCGGGAATTGTCATCGTTGAGATACAAGAATACTGTCCTGAATTGTAAATGGAGCAGCAGTGGGGAGCACACTGGTGTTACCTCAACCCTCCCAGACTCTTCTGACTGTCTCTTCTCTTTTTTTTTTTCTAAATTGTAGAAACTTCCTTTCTTATGGAAAGATATGGATGAATTTAGAAAGGGCCGTTCATCAGAGTTGTTAAACAGTTGTTAAATATTTTGGATGGCATGAGCATCCCCTCACCTCCAGGAGTGGGAAGAGTCCTTGTGGCAGGAGAAGCAGTGTGATCTTTCTGTGCTGTGATACAAGACAAATTTCTTAAGGCCAGGTCAACGTTTAAAGGCACAATGCAGAAACAGCAGCTACCTATTGCCCATGCCTCAACAATTCTGCGGGCAGCACCCAGGGCTGTGGACCACATGGGGTGCAAAGATGTATTTGTTGAAGTTTCTGCAATGGCAGAGCTTTGAGGAAAGCCTGGAGAGCAGGACCAAGGACAAAGGCAGTGTTTTGGTAGTTCCTGCCATGGCAAGTAACCATCAGGGTGCATTTGACCTTGTTGCACCACACATGGCACATGTATCCTCCTGCTGCCAGCAGAGCTGTCCTGGCTGTCACTCACACTCATGGATGGTGCCCCTTGCACAAAATTTCCTCTGCTCCTTCAAAGAGCTTATGTGCAAAGGGTTTTCAGGATTTATTTGTCTGTCACTAGTAGTTGACTTATTTGTAACCCATGGCCTTATGATGGCCAGTCTGCTGCCTCTCCAAGACCTTTTCTTGGAATGGTTCTCCTGCTCTTTCTTTCTATGTAGGTCAAAGTACCCACAGTGCGGGGGTATCCCAAAATGCCTCTTCAGCACAAGTTAGCATGGACCCACCAGAAAAACTATCTTGCCACTGTCAGCAAGAAGTTGCTCTCCAGGACAGGTATTTCCAGAATAAAAAGTTAACCTTCCTGGATCCTAAGTAGGGAATTTTCCTTCCAAACTCTGTTCCCTGCTTTGTACCTTCCTGCACACCATGTTCCCCTGCAGGGATGAACCTCAGCTGAGTATAACCCTTATCCATGCAAGAGCAAATGTTTCCTCCCACAGCAAGTCAGACTGCTGTTACATGAGTAACGCTCTTTTAGCCTTTTAATGGATGAGTTTTCCTTCAGGAGGAGTTGATAGAGAAGTATGTCCTCTGCAGCTCACGTAGTGCAGTCAGGATATGAATTTCAGCTCTTCAGCTGATGTGGACTTTTCCTTGGGAAATAAATGATGCCCTGGAGCAAAATAAATGAACTCTTGCTACTGGAGTTTCATAGAAGGTGACTGGATAATTGATTGTTAGTCCAATAAAAAGTAACTGATGAGGAGTTTGTGGACTCATACATCATTTCTGTGCTGTGACTGATATTAAAATAGAAAAAAATGGTAGGAAATCGGGGGAAAAGTTGGTAGGATACTGTGAGGCTTATCTGGTTGTTTTTTATTTTGTTCTTGCTCTCCTAGGTGGGACTGAGTGTTGCAATAAGAAAAGCAAAAAGAATTATGAAGACTTCCAAGGACTTGGTAAGAAATCAATGGCATTAAGGTGTTTTACCCTGTACTGGCATTTTATCAGGAGTGAGTCCTTGTTTGTTTTGTCTGACTGTGAATCCTCCTGATTAGCATTGAATTGGATGCTGACTCACTCCTACTTGATACAGGATCTGCTCTATCAGGTGACACTGGAAGAAAGAGAGGGAGAAATAAAGGAAGAATGTGAAAGGATGGGGAGAGCATAAAAAATAATGAAAAATGCAGCTACCTTGTGTCTGTATGTAAGTAGGTGCCTCATGAACTGACCCATTGCCTCAGAGCAGAGCAACTGTGCTTAGGGGTTGTCTGAAACTCAAGCAATGGACTGAATGCAAATTCTGCATATTTTTCCTGTATTTATGAGTTGCTGCCTTTGCCTCTAAAATTTGAAATATGGGATTTAAAATCTTTCTGCCTCCAACAGTTTTCAGATTTGTAGAGGATCTCTAAAGGGTAGCAGAGAAGAGTAGCAGCTGTTATTCTGCTAGGTTCACTTAGGTGAGTCAGTTCAGCTCTTGAGTTTGCTTCCAGTTAAGTCACTTAATGCAGAGGAAATGCTTTAAGTGTTTGTGAAGAAACTATTTCTATTGCTTATTCCTGAATCCTTACTGTGATGCTAGTCACAAAAGTGAAAATTGAGGTGCCTAATTAGCCTTTGGGCAGTTGCCAAATTACCAAGCCAGGGAAATAAACAAAGCACTGGAGAGACCGGCCTCAGCTCCTGCAGAACAGCAACCAGCAGGATCTCTTACTCATTTCCCTTCCTTTTCAGTGCTGTGCTACTGATGGCCTGAAATTTCTGCTCAAATTACGTGAAATCTTTATTCTTCTCTCCCTGGAGCAAGTCCCCACGTTAACACCTGCAACAAGATGCTCTGATTCAAGCAGGTCCTCTCTGTGAGCTGGCATGGGGCTGGAGAGGGACCGACACAGCAGTGCTGACTTGTGGGACACAATTCCTCTGCTTCCTTGCATGTGCTGTACCCTTGGCATATTGGGCTGAGTCCTTCACATGGCCAGCCACATCCCACTTACTTGGGATGAGTGTGCCACATCCTTTCAGGCTGTCCTGGGCAGAGTGGCATGGCTGGCACCAATCTTTGGGTGCAATAGGCACTCCTATTTTGCCTTTACTCTCATATATCCTCAAAACTGCTCAATGCCCTGATACCTCTCTCAGTCTCCATTGGCCCTCAGCCCCTTTCTGCTCCTAGCTGCCCATTGCCAGTGAGAAGGACAAACAAACTGGAAGCAGAAAGGTCACAGTTGGGTTTCAATGTATTTCCAAACCTCCTGTACAATGCAAGGTCAGCTCAAATTAAAACATAGATCCTATGCTTGCTCGGGCCTCTCCTGCAGTTATTCCTAGAGTTTTTCCTGTAATGGCCCTGGCTGAAACTTATTTTCAACCTGGAAAATAGAAAATAACATTTCTGGAGGCATTACTTCAGCTTGCAATTTCCCATTCACCCAGACTAAAGTTATTTTCAGATCCAGAAAAACAATGCAGTAAGAAACACAAAAGAGAATCTCTTTTGTGAGAGAGCACAGTGTGAATCATGCTTGCATAAGCCATGTATCCCAGAGCAGCAGCATGTGATGAAAGAGTAGGGAAATCACCTGCACAGTGTCAAGGCTCCCAAATCATGATCCTACCTGCACAGGCAGATACACCTTAGTGACAGCTGAGGAGCTCTCACTGCCTGGGGAGAAGATTACCTGGCTGAGTGTGTGGGTGAGGAACCAGAAACATTCCAGCTGTGGTAGGACATCCCTGCATAAACATCAGTGAAGAAAGAAAAACATTCATGTGGACTCTTTTATGCTCTGGCTCATGCTAGACTAAAAAGTCAAATTAGATCTGTTAATTCTTCCCATATCTGCTCTTTTGGTTGCTTTTGCTGCATTGTATGTTTGGGGGAAGCCTTCTGAAGAAGCCCTTGCAAGTTAACTGTCCCCATCTTGGCATGGCAGCTGTGTGTGACTGCGCACAAAAAAAAGAGATGTGATGATGTCTCTTGTAATGAGAACAGGAAATCCATCTGGATCCCAGGATTTCACACTTAGTTAGAATATCTTAGGATCATTGTGGATTTGGAAAAAAACGAAAAGGTAATCAGCAGATGTAGAGATGCAGTGAAAGCAGTAACAACTTCAAAAAAAAAAATAAAATAAATCTCTCCGTTCAATAAAAGGAGTGAGCCATCTGTAAGGCACTGACTTAAACCAAACACCAACAAGTATTAGGGGCTCATTGTTATTCTTTTTAGTAAAACCAATTAAAATAATTACAGAAATGTCATTAGGGAATGTAAACAGGCAATGAATAGGATATTAGTGTTATCAATCACTGCGAGCACCTCTAGCATTAACTCTTCTTGTGGGTGGAGAAGATACTAAGGGGCATCTTTGAGCAATAGCAATGAAATAATGGTGATTAGAGTTCTGGCATTTAATGAGAGCAGGCACCATTTGTACAGTCCTGTCATGACTATGAGGTCCCTGCAAGTCACAGCCTGGCAGTGGGACAAGTGGGAAGCCATGGAGGGAGCCCAAAGCGAGATGACAGGCAGAGAAGGACATAAGCTGATCTCCTGCCCACTCACCCATGTTACACAGGGACAATAACTTCTGTCAATAACTCATGCTGCAGTTGTAGCCTGTCTCTGCTGGGAAGGACCCAATAGTGCCTGTTCACACAAAGTTTCCCTTCTTTTTTATACCTGTATTCCTTGACTTTTGAGAGTAGCCCAAGCAGCCTCAAAGATCAGATGAGCCAATCTCCTGCACAATGCCAAGCAGAGCTAAAGCATTACCTCCAGATCTCACTGTCCCACCTGCTGTGGGAATACAAAGATTGTGGAGTGAGAGGCTGCTGGGCTTTGGAATGCTGCTGCAGCTGGTCCTCAGCAACAGCACTACCAGGTTATCATCATGCATCCACTCCCACCAGAGCTGAGCAGTCTTTGGGACTGCAGGATAACCTTCTTTTGAAATCAACAGAGAGCCAGTCAGCAAGAATTTTCAAAAGACTAGCTGAGAAAAAGACAGGAAAGATTTTATTCTGTTTACAGCAAAGGGTAAACTTTTAGCACAGCCTGTGAGCAGAATAAAAGGAGGTTTTACTTATGTACTTATTTTTTGCAAGCCCTGTAGTTTGTCTTTCTGGTGCGGTTTTGACTCCAGGTGCCTTAACTTCAAAGGCTTTGTATACCGTGGCTTAGGCTGAAGTGAAAAGCTGACAGCTCATCTGAAGACCCTGCAAATCTTAGCCTGATGGAAGGCTTAAAGAGTTTCTGGTGCTTCTGTTGGCAGGATTAGCCCTGCATGAGGGAGGGGTGGAAGTGATTTCTTTCCTCTTTCCAGGAAGTGTACATAAGTTTGCAAATCTCTTTGAGAAAAGCTGACATCCTGTCTGTGCACCTCTCATCTCATGCTCTCTGCCCACTTGACCAAACACTCGGAGCAAAAAGGAGGCCTGTGTCCCAGCCATGCTGCAGGACTCAGCCCTAAGGCAGCAAATACCCACAATACAGAGGGAAACTGGAGGTGCAGCTGTGAGACCAGATTGGCCTTTCAGCCTAAGGAAAGGCCCTGCTTCCTTGGCTGCTTTTGGCTTTTTCTCCCCACTTCTTCTGTGGTTGTGTTCTGGTTTCTCCTTTCACTCCACCAGTACCTCAACCCCCTCCAAGCTGATGTGACTAAAGCTTTGTCGTTTGAGTGTGTTGGACAGAATTGAAGAAAGTTAATTGGTGGCTTTTTTTCAAGTTTCTTTTCTCCTTGACCTTCCTTTTTCTTTTCTCCTTGATTTCACTTTTGCCTTCTTCAGAAAGTGCACCATTAAAGCTCCTACTCCGCTGCAGATCCCTCCTCCTCCTTTTCAGTGGTACCTGAGAAAGGTACCACTCTTTTTCATCTTCACCTTGCTGCGTGGTCACTTCAGCCACCAGCATAAATGTTGTCTGCAACCTTTGTACTAAGGGCTCTGTCTCTCTCCATGAGCCCAGTTCTCCTCTCCACCCTGAGATCCTGGCTGTGGCACATTTCTGTGACAGACCTCCTGCTCTGGGCAGCATGACACCCTTATTTCCATAGCCTCTTGTTACCTGTCCAAGCAAACACCTTCCCTGGAGCTGCAAGGCAATGCCCTATGCTCCTTGGCCTCACTGCCTTGCTCTGCTGCCTCAAAGTTCTCCTGTGTCACTCAGAGCTGTATACACTGGGGTTATAGACCCATGGGGGGTGTAATAACCTTCGACTGGCCTCTAAGCCTGCTGCATCCAAGCTTTACCTTCTGTTTCATGATGGGCATGGGTTGTAATATCATTAGGTTGAGGACTATCTTACTCTTTTTTTTCTGTGTATATAAAATATGTAACAGAAGGCAGTTGGTCCAAGGACAGAGCTTTCAAGTGCTGTGTCTGTATAAACAATTACCCTTCTTTGCATAAAGTTATGAGTATGCCCATCTGCTCATCTGCTTCATATTTACATGGTAAATGTAGCCTCAGTGAATGCAGAGAACTGGACTGTGTACCAATTAGCCTTCTGCATTTAGAGACCACTTGAGCACCCTCAGTGTTTCAAGACCAGCTGAACTTACAGTGAAGCCACATGAGCAGTGTGTTTGTGGGATTAATTGCCCATGCAACACATTCATTAGAAAGGTTTCTCAGCTTCTGAAACTTCCTGGCTACCTGGAACATCAACTGGATTGGCCCAATGATATGGGTTACTAATGTTGAAGGAGTTTTTCTAGCAGCAACTGTCTTTTACAACTTACAGGTTTGGCCAAGATAAAATCTAGATTTCCAGGTAAAAAATCTCATTTAAAAAAATCAAGGGTATTCTATGCACAGTCTGGATCCTCTCATTTCTCCTCTTCCTGGAGTTGTCCCTGGCCTTTGGCATGTAGAAACCAGACTCATGGCTCCAAGTGTGTGGCTTTCACTAGCTTTGCCCTGTGTCAGATGTCACCATGTTTACCAAACATGAGAACAGTAATATTTAAAGAATGAAAAAGAAATTGGTCGCATAAGAGAAGACAGAGAGAAGACCAGAACTTTTTCTTTCCTTTTTGAGTTTTACAGGTCTTTGAAAGCAAGAATAGTTGGTTTGTAAAATGCTCAGCCTTAATCCTTGACTGCTGTGTCAGATCTAAATCCTCTGGCATGTAGCATCCTTATTGGCATCACTGGAGTTTTTGGATGTTTCTAGGCAGAAAATACATGGTTTAGCTCTGTAATTTACTGATGCTGAATATCCCGAGCTACACCACCTCTGTGAACTAATGCATCCATCTACTTTTATTTTTCTTCCTCTCCAGAAAAGCTTCATGGGGTTCTCAAGTGTATGTGCATTTCCTCTTCTGGCTAACCTCTGTGAGAAGATTAAATTGTATGTATACATTTTCAGTCCTTAACCAGAAAGAGAGCATGGTAAATTTGTTTGTTTCGAAAGTCATCCTTAGCTAACAAAGCTTCCCATATTTACTTGTGTTGGTTTCCTTTATAAAATCACTGTCTAGGTAGTACAGAAGGAGCCTGCATAGAGTTCAGGTAAGTAATATTCTTCACAGGGATCCAAGTGGTTGTTTTAGTGCTTAAAACATTTGCTCAATTTTAGCACATCCCAGAGCTCAATTATGTGACACTCTCACAGATGTGACATCTCCAACAGGAAGCCACCCTTCTCGTGAGATTTTCTGAGCCCAAGAAACTTCTTCACTTAATTTGTTCACCCAGTTGTGGTGCCCATGTCTCAGTGCAGGAAGGCCACCAGCACCTGCATAACTCTGTGAGGAACCCAAATTTAATGTCCGTTGTGAAGCATAGAACAATCCCAAGGTGTTTAAGAAAGTCAGGTGGATGGCATCCAGGAAAAACAACTCATGACAGTGCTGAATTTGAGCCAGTTTCTAAGAAAGGCCAGGGACATGAGCTGGGCAATTACTCGTAAAGCGTATTTGTCGATGTACTCCAATGACTTGGAGGAATACTCAAGCAGGTCTAATAATAAATCAGGATTATCAGCAGTATATTTGACTGATTCAACTGCCAAGACTAACTTGCTCACCTATTTCTGCTCACTTAACTGAAACTGCAAATATCAGGAGTTTATTTGGAACGGGTTGATTGACATGAAAAATCTTATGAAGTGTTAGTCAGGATACATAAGCTGAGTTTGAGCCCTGTGAGTTCAGACAGTCGAAGGGAATGAAATTTTATATCATATGTTGGATTGCTCACTCCCTCATGCACTCTCTCTCCCTCATCACTTTTGGGTTTTTACTTTCCTCTTTCTGTAGCTAAAAAAAAAAAAGAAAAAGTAACAAAACAAAACCAAGCAACCGACCAACCAACCAACCCCCCCCCCCACTAAATTTTATTACAGATTTGTTGTCCTAGTTTGTTTTAGAGACTGCAGGTTTGACATTGAAGCCATACAGGGGTCCATCAGCCTCACCTCCATAGCTCAGTCAGTGGATATTGAAATACAGCATTTGCTCTTTTGGGCAGGATCACTTTGCTGAAGTACAAGCACAGAGGCACAACTGAATATAAAGCAGTGAATATCATGCCAGTTATTATCAGTTCGTACACTTCACTGTGTTTTTTACTTTCTTAATAGATTCCCTTCCATATGTTAACACTATGGGGGTTGTTTTTGTTTTTTACAGTGTTCTAAGAAATAAGCTGCCTTTTGAAGATTTTGATGGAGATAAATTTAGCACCTTCCCAGTAAGCAAAGCTTTTCCTTTGGTACAGTAATCCCTTGATAATGAGAATGTCTCTGGGATTCCTCCTACTTTCTGCAAAGCCTTATCCATTCATGTGAAAATAGGAATAAAATGAATGGAAGGTTTTTTTGTCATAAAATGTTGAGTTTTTTCCTGGATGAAAAAGCAATCATTCATGTGTGCCACCTGGGGAAATGCACACATAAAGCTGTGCTCCCTGCAGAAGCAAATTGCTCTGCTGCTGAGTGGTTGTTTACTGAATTAATGAGAGGTGAAGTAAAGTCATATTAAACAAAAAATAAATTGCCAACTTGTCTTATTTCTGCACCAAAGCATGCTAGGTGTCACTTATTAGAGCTTAGCAAAGGGACTCTGGAATACAACCTGTTTACTGGGTTTTATTCCTACACCTTGAGTTAGATTCTCATTTTAGATATTTTAAATTAAAAGTGCGAGAGTAATAATGGCTGTTCTATCTGTGTGTTTCTCCTGGCCTTTAGACATTGAGGGGCTATCACTGGCGAGGCAGAGACTGCGACGACAAAAACACAACCGTGTACCCTGGCAGACGGTAAAGATTTTAATTATCTGAAAGGCTTCTTATTAACTGTGGTTTCAAGAAGAATGGGCTCCAGATTTTGTTGTGACCATAGTCTTAAACAAGCACATCACTGCTTGTTGCTTGACTTCGCTGTGAGAAAGACAAGAGGGGATGATCGAGACCAGGATGGGACTCATTTGCAGGGGTGGTGCAAATTTCTTTCCTTTCTCTAAAGCACCTGCAGCTAAAATTGGTCAGACAGACCAGAGATGGGGAGGGAAACCATGACACTGACTAAAAGGATAAGTTTCATTCAGCAACTTCCAGTATTAACTTTAAATTAATATTGCATTTTGCGTTTGCATTTTGCCAGGAAAAATTGCCTCTCCTAGATCCGAAGGGGGAAAACCCCCACCCTTCCATGCAGAAAGGAATTTCTAATTATTTTCTAATTTTGGTGAAAAATGGCACTGGAGATCTGATTTCCCGATTTTTTTTGTGACATTTCTTATCCTTTTGTTTCTCTGTTTTAGACCTGATAATTGGGATGCAAAAAGTGACTCTAACTGCAATGGCATCTGGGTAAGTAAATGAAGTTGCATCTTCCTGATTGCTGCTTCTCTTTTGTCCTCTTTAGTCTTTGATTTAGTTTAGAAGGGTTCCTTTTTTATTTATTCTGGTTTTATTAGTTGATATTAAGTTTGTTTATTGATGCTTATGATTATTTAAACTATAGCTTATATGATTAATTAAAATGTACATATACTTATTAAAATAATGTCACTGCATCATTATTATGATGCAGTGCCTCCTGCAGGCAAACATTCAAGAATAACTAAATTCTCAGCCTCTGTTTTGCACTGCCATTCTTCAGGTGCTAGATAGGTACTGTTATCTACCCTTTGTCTTCTCCAACAGGGTGTGGATCCAAAAGATGGAATTCCCTATGAGGAGAAGTTCTGCAAAGGTAAATCATTAGAGCCAATACAACAAACCATGTGTCTTATGTATGAATTTTATAAATATTTCAATATTTGCACATTCACAAGGCTAGGGAAAGACAATAGGCTTTATAACATCATGAGAAAGGCAAAATTATTGGGTTTTTTTAATCTTGAGGATCGGTAAAGATGAAACGTGTAAAACACAGGCTGCTGGTAATTTCCCCTTAAAAGTCATCTCAGTAATGAAATTGAATATATAGACTGAGGACAACATCAAACTGAGATGTCAGCTCTGCATCTTTGGTGCCTGAAGACTAACCCAGAGTAATGACTTTGAGATTTAGGGAAGCAGCTTAACATTTGCATTTGTCCAGTTTTACCTCTCACCATAAATACATACATTTTTTTCCAGATAAGGCTTTAAAGGGGTGAAGTGATGGCATCAGCTGATCTCCCATGATGTGGGTGGGTGCCTGGGTGCCCACACTGCACAAATAAAAGCCTCACAAAGCAGCAGCGACTGCAGTTGCCACTCACCTCACCTCACACTGAAATCAGTATCCTGGGGATGAACCATTGCCTGGCAAGACTCCTCAACATTTTTAGATGAAAGGCTAATCTACAAATGTTAAGTGACATTAATTATAAACCAGACAGATTGTTCTAGCAGAAATACTCGTATGAGTAGCACATCCGCCACCCAGTTCTGTTATAAGGAGCTTTGAGCAATTTTCTGAGTAATCCGATTTCCCTAAATGTTTAAGTACTTTTTAATGCATAATCTATGGATAGCAGAAATAAACACTGTCTGCACAGCAGAACCTCTGCTGAAATAACACACAATTTGAATACGTCCAGGATTCTTTTCTGATTAGCAAGACCTCCCCCTGTTTTTCATGCCCAGTCCCCAGTTGTTTCTCTAGGGTTGTTGGCAAATGCCTGTTGGACGGTTTCTGCTGTAGATGGAGTGAAATCCTATTGCAGTGTCTGAGCATTTAAGCCATGTGAAGGGTGGTGTAGTCAGTCAGCCTGTGACTCCATCAGCTGCTACTGCTGTTCCTCTTTAGGCACTTTCCAAGCTGGGTTTCAGCTTGCTCTTTCTGCCCATGTGACTAACAAAATGCATCCATCAGGTGCAGATTCCAGAGGGGTCGTGCTCCTGGGGGACTCGGCCGGCGCTCACTTCCACATCCCTCCCGAGTGGATGACCGTCACACAGATGTCAGCGGTGAGGAATCACGTTCAGCTTGCCAAAACCACTGATTGCCATTTGCTCTCTCTGCTGTGCTGCAGGTTGCCAAGGGGAAACAAGTGCAAAATGCTTCACTGCACTGGAATTTGTAGTTATGGTCTCACGTGTATCAGTCCTCTCTGGCATCTGCTCCTGTGAAGATAAAAAAGCACAGCCCTGTGCTACTGCCGCTCCTCCAGCATCTGTGCAATTGGGTCAGGGAACAGTTTGGCTGCAGTGTCCCAGTGTTGTGCCAGAGACACAAACCAGGACATCTGGCTTTCCATGCACGTGCCTGCAGCTCAAGGAGACCCGTGCTGTCTGTGGGATCAGACCTGCCATTAGCAGCCTGCTTGGGATGGCTCCTTGCTGTGAGGGTGTTTGCAGAAGTGACCCTGTTGACAGCCAGGGAATTTCTGCTTTAGGAATCTGGCTTTGAAATGACAAGCCCTGGATTGTTTTCCCTCATCCTGTGGCATATGTGAAATAGGTCTCCTAACTCCAGTGTTCTGGTTTTGAGGATTGTTGAACAAATGTGTTCGCATGTGTTTGAGGGTCATCCAAGTATTTATAATAGATTTGTCCTTAAGGGAAGAGTTCCTGTGACCATAAAATATCCCTGTCACACTGGTGTCTATCCTTGGGTTGTTATCCCAGCATTTCCTATTTTCAAACAACAACAAAATGCACCTGACTGTGAACTATACCAAGCCTGTTGCAGTTCACTGGCATGTAATGAAATAATTGAGAGGAAAAGATCATCCCAGCAAACTGCAATTATAGGGTGGAGATAAATGTGCAGGTTTGTTCCCAACCTTCATTGTTGTTTCCTATCCTATCAGTCTCTAGCCAGGGAGGACTGTACCTTGTCCTTCTCTGCTCAAGAGTCTATTGCACAGGGGTTAGCAGACAGATCATCATGCCCACCCTTCCTCATGAAAACCTTCTACACATCCACTGCTGGCTGTAGAATAAGGTTACAGACATTTCCTGGAGAGCAATGCTTTTCCCAGACTGTTAGTAGTTGCAGTGCTGTGGGAGGTCTGAGAGTTTCATGGGTTTTTTTCCACTTTTGCTCCCAGAGCTGATTTAAATGTTGCAGATTAGCCGTTGTTTTTCTTTGTTCAGATGCTTATGAACAACAATTAGACGAATGACACTGATGACAGAGCTGATGAGGAACATAGTAAATTACCACTAATGATAATTGAGATTATCTCATCTAATAAAGATGATCATAATACTGATGGCAAGGATGATTCTGACAGTAAGGCTGGTAGTAAAGCCATATAGGCAAGACCAGTTTTAGACTATGTCGGCATTTTATTATCATTGTAATGAAGATTTAGAAATAATTTCTCTTGCTTGAAGCTTGCTGATCCACCAGCTGGATGGGTCAAGGTCTGCTAATAGCATGCCAAGGCACAAGCTTCAAAGTTGGGAGCTGGAGTGCCAATTACAAAAGTAAGTTTTGGAGGCTCTTTGTTACTGTCTGATGCATGCAGAGCAGCTTGCATAGAGAGGGAATTGGTGCACTCTGTGTAAGGCCCAAAAAATATATGTGAGGTTTGGGATAGGAAACAACATGTTTTTTTCTAAGACTATTCCCAAGCTTTCCTACCAACCTGGCAAAAATACATCAGTTAAATATTAATGCAGACATACAGAGATCTCAGTTGTATAAAAACTATTATCTGTGATTAAACTCTAGCAAAAGTAAAAGGTTTTTTAATTTGGAGCTCACCGTGAGTGTGAAAGCTGTCACCTGAGCACAGAAGCACTGGCAATACCATTTCTGAACTAATTCTGACTTTATCACTGCCTCTTCCTTTTCCTTGTCCTTTGTGTCTTGCTTTCTCTGTGGAGGATGTCAACAGCAGCAATTTAACTGCCTTGGGGTTGTGAAGGTGCAATATTGCTGTCTCTTGTGTTGTATTGGAAGACACTAGAAAATATTCTTCATCTCTAGGCTTAGTTAACAAATTAACTGGCTTCAATGATTTTTCAGTGCAAGGCTTCCCTCAAGGAGAATTTTGAAGCACATCCAGAGATGGTTTTGTGACCAGAGAGAGTGCAGAGAGTCTATGTCCTAATCTTACAGGAAACATCTTTAATCTGGAACCACACCTAGAATTTGAAGTTAGGCCTTGGAGAAGAGAGGAAAAGGCATCATCTTTGTATACCTATTGTTCCCTTGTGCTGTCTAACTCAAGACACTTGGCATTGATTCTGCCAAAATTTCTTTGATAAGACACGTAAAAATATTAGTTTGTCAAATGGTTTTATCCACAGTCAATAGTAGAGTACATTCAAAGCTTTAATTTTCATTTCAGTAGAACCTCAAACCTCTACATGGAATTTCAAATAGCACTTCCCCTGCCCTGTGCAGATTTTTTATCATGGGTACAGAAAAAAGTTTTGTGCCTGTTAATTTAGATTTATTGTGTGTATTATTTTATTACTTTAGTATTTTTCTATATTTTTACATATCCATTTTATATGCTTTCTATATTTCGCATATTTCTTATTTATATTTATCCTTTTGTGTGTTTACATTTACAAGTGTTTACATCTACAGGTGTAAAGTAAAATTTACACTTGGTAACAATGCTGTGGGCCCATCTGCTAATCAGCACCACATCAGCGGCAGCTGTTAATTCCAGTTTTAAAGCTAATTAAGTGAGGAAATAATTTTTTAGGAGAGATGCCGAGTATTTCATTAAAAGGCTCTGCAGAATGGTTGTTTTCCCTGATTTTGCTTTGCATAGTCTACCTTGCAAAGGAGATCCTATGATGAATGTGGAAAGAAAAGAGAGTGTGAATGAGAAATTAATTCAGGATGTTGTCTGGGTAGCTGGATATTCAGCACAGGGGTGACAAGATAAGATTTGGGCTGAACAGTTTTGGAATTTTTATGTCCATGCCATTGACTTGAAGAGCATTGCTAGGAAGATGCTATACATTGAATTTTGGATTTCCTGGTCTTATTAGAAACTTATTGCCCTCTTAGCTTTGCCCTGTAAGGGTCATAACCCCCAGTGTAATCTGGGGTTATGCAGGGGGATGTGCTTCTGTTATATGTCTCATGTTGTACAGGATGCATCAAGTTGCATCATTCACTTTTCCCACATCAAGTCCTCTGGCATGCTAGATGTGAGAGGAGGCACTCTTGTTTTCCAATGCTATTTCCAAAGCTTTACCTAGGAGCCAGTCACATACACAGTTAGCATCCCTCTCAGAGTATCTTCTTCCCAGAAAGAGCTCATGGAGGCATTACTTGGTGTGGGAAACACCCATTATGAGGTGGAAACATCTTTGAAAACTGCAGCTTGGACATGCTATTTCTCCAGCTGAAACAAACAATCAAAGAAAGAAAACAACTAAAAAACCACCACTCTTTCCTGTATAGGGGAAGTCACAGGTGTCTTACACAAAGAGAATGATACATCTCTAAGAAGGGGTCAACTTTATTTTGGCTTTCTGGTTATCAACAGCTCTTGGCTTTGCCTGATTTTTCTTTTAAGAGTTTCAGCAAGAATTGAGCTGAATGTTCAACCCCTTAACCTGAAAATCTGGATGCTAAAAGTGAAGTAGTATGAATGCAGTAGACATTCACTCTATAAGGCCTAGGAAAGCAGAAGAAGTACTAGGGGTTTTTTGAGGTAGATGTTTTTTGCCGAAAGCTAATGTTGAAAACACTAGTATGTCTAGTGATGGATATTGTGCTCCTGCTGCTCTGTCCATCTGCTTACTATTGACTTCCAAATAACTACTAATTACAGCATTTTTCTGTTGTATGTCTGGAATAGAAGCAACTTTCATATCTCATTTTAGAGAGATTTTTATTTTGAGGTAAAAACACTATATTTATAAAAGTGATGGAAATAATAACCTTTCTGGAAAGATGCAATTTAAAACTGTTGGATCTCTATTTTGTTGCTGAATAAGGAGAAAAATAAATCCTACATTATCCATAGTGCAGTAGATAGCTAGTTGCCCACAAACTCCAGTGGTTCTCAGATATCCTTAAAGTAACTGTTTCATATTATTTATTTCCTATTAGCAGAATTCATCATTTCTTTAAATGTGGATTCAGGATGTCCCAAACACTTGTCCCACTGACTTCTCTTTTTTTCATACCACTATAAAAAAACCAGGAGTTTGATGTGCACAATTCTATTTAAAAACATTATCTAGCATTCCTCTAGGTCCAGAGAAATGCAGGCAGGTTTCTCCAAGCTTGTGTTGTCATGACTAAGACATTTCATTTTGTGGGAAATAAGGTAATAGTTTTGCTAATTTCAAACCTATGTCCTTTGAAGATTTACAGAGCAAAAGTGCAATTTTTGCTTTTTAAAAAGATAGGCTGTGCTTTTCTCAAGAGCTTAAGGTTTTCTTATTTGTATTCTTAGAATAATAAAGTTGTCTGTGATACTTAATACTCTCACCAGGATCTGAACAGCATTATAATCATTATAAAAAGAAGCACCCAATTTTCCTTCAAATTAGGGTATGCCTCAATGATTTCAAGATTTTCAGGATGGAAAGGCTTGTAGGAGTGTTAGGTTTCCAGTGCCCTTTTTTATTCTGAGTTTGAAAATCTCTTACCACAGCAACCCTGAACTTTCTTCGATTTAAGCACAGCTTGGCATGTGTGCATTTAGCATCAGCCATGGCTTTGGCTGCCCCATCCTTCAAGGCAGGACACATCTAGGAGAGGAGGATGTTCACTGGAATGAGACCTATCTAAAGCATTTGATACTGAAGTTTGGCATTTGAAGCTAGGCTGGAATAATTTTCTACTCATTCTCTGCTAAAATCTGGCACGTGGGCTGAAGTAGGTTTCTCAGCCAGAATAGTCTAGAGAATGGTATTTAAACAAGGCTGTGTTCAAGAGAGTTTTATGCTAAAAGTCAACACAGTTGCACCTCTAGAGTGGGACACATTTGCATCTGAGACTAAGCAACACAGTCTGTTAGGCTGTACTTTCCAAACTACATCAATGCAGAGTTTAAGGTTCAGCATTCTTGTGAATTTTCCATTAACTACTCATCTTCACCCTTTGGACCTGAAATATCTTCAAAAGTCTGGCCCTTAAGTGCTTTGTTGGAATAGTGTCAATGCTAAATGCTTATCCAGTTTTCAAATGCAACTGTAATTTTGGGCTCAAACATTCCTCTTCAAATCAATTTGCAACTCAATTAGGTTCTGGCAAATTCATATTTAAGCCAAGTTTGCAGGGGAAAAAAACCAAACAGTTAGAAATTACTGGGACTTGTCCAATGAATATATTGTTTTGGAGTGCCAATGGAAAATAATGAGGGAATTGTTCATAAAACTATTTGTTTAAAAAATATTAAATATTTTTTATCTCTTTTATACTCTAATATATGTGTCATTTATAAGAGATCATATCTGAAGGGTTTTTTCTGTCCTAGTGGCTGTTTCTCTCACCTCCAATGCTAACCTGTGAGGAGGAAAATATTGCAAAAGGCCAAGCTATGCTGTATCCCTCCAGTTCTGCTCATAGCTGTGCCCTTGGAGTAAGTGCTCATTTGCACACAAAACTTAACAGATTTGAAGAAGGCAAATTTGAAGTTTCCCTGCAGCCCTAAAACCAAAATTTTTTTGTATGTATGTACACATACACACAAAGACACATATGTGTGTGAGAAAGAAAGAACAAACTTAAGGATAATTAAGATAGGCTCCTTTTCACCTTGATAACTAATGCAGATGTACTGTAAGTGGGTCAAATGTGCTGTTACATGCTTTAAACTGGCATCTGCTGTGCATTAGACTGCTCAGAGCATGGCTTCAGGATTTCCTGTCTCCCACAACCCCTCCTTTACTTGCCTTTCCTCCCTTTTCCCTGCATCTCCCTCCATCCTCTTACAGTCAAAACCCTTAGACGTACACTCAACCCATAGCCTCAAGTATAGCTCCCATTCACCTAAACAATAATTTTCTTGGAATTAGAACTTGGTGAGGAGCACAAGATTTAGCTGTTTTCTAACTCTTCAGTTACTTTGACCCTCCTGGATAAAGAATTACCCACCTGCTTGTTGTTTATAGCAGTGAGGTCTTAAGGAAACCCCACAATTGCTTGAAGAGAAAATGAAGCTAATAAATTATATGGATTAAACCAGCCTGTAGGTTCTCTGATTTTATGTTTTGACCTTCTTTTGGTTATTACCTTTTTCATCAGCAGTTTTCCTCTTTATGAGCACACTGGATTTATACATTTGTCTTTGTAAGCATACCCCAGACCAGGAGAAGCTGGAAATTTACTCCATGTTCTGTCCTTCTGAGGTGGCACAATTTATCAAGGCTATTTTCTTAACCTTTCATGATTTTGGTGACTTTCAGAAAACAAAGTGGGAAAGAACAGGGCATTGTGTTTTTAATGTGCAACATGGCTTGCATCTGTAAAGAGGCTTTCACAGGGTCAGTCACTGTAAAAAAGCATTAGGGACCAATATCAGCAAAACAGAGAAGGGTAAAGGATGCATGTATTTGCACAGGAAGGTTATGATGATGTGTTTTTCTTCCTCATCCCTGCCATGCTCAGAGGCCTTTTTGCCCCTGTTGCTTTAGTGCCATCCCCAAAATTTAGTGAGGGCCAGGCAGAGGTTTTCAGGGGATTGGATGTTTTCAGCTCATCCAGGAGAGCTTTGAGAGAATTCGACATCATGCCTTTGCCATATTCTCTGGGGACATCATGCTGTCATCTCTTCCTGTGCCCAAGGCTGCCACACCTTTGGGCAAGACAGATGCTGGAGCAATCAGCTGCTACCTTGAGGGGTCTGCACCTGCAGTACCTACTTACATGAAGAGGAGTTTTGGACTCTTTCAGAAAAAAAGGACACCAAGAGCTGCAATTCATATATCTCCTCTGCTTTTCCTTCCTCCATGTCCTCTTATGTCTGTCTTAAAAAAGCCAATTTTTTAAGTATATGCATACATAGTTACCACTACTATGGCAGTTAAAATTGCTGTTGTCTGGCTGATGCTCTGGCTAAGAACTGTTCAAATTTACTGAGAGGATTTTATGTCTGTGAGGGTAAAACCAGGTTGATTTTAAAATTTCTCTTTCAGAAATCATTTGCTAATCTCCCCATGGCTTTCAGTGATGAGTTTGACTGGCCCCAGTTCTCAGAGATCACTGGATTTCTCAATTCCACCATTGGGTAAGCCAATAGACAGGGTGGCCAAGCCATAGCAAGTCTCTAGGTTTCTCAGAGCACAGCAAAGAAAAAAACCCAAAACTGCTTGAAAAGAAAGAGTAAAATACTATTCAGCTCTGCATCTGCTCTTTCTAAAACCAAGATCAACCCTGGATCCTGGGTTCTAAAAGATAATTTAAATATATAAGCAAGTCTTCCTGAAATTCAGGGTAGGTTTTAGAATCGGTCAAACTGTAATTTAGAAGGAGAAAAACCCCAAAGAAATAAAAGATATACTATTTTTTTTACAAAATTCAGGGGAAGGAAAGCATTGCTGAAAGTAACAAAAATTAGCCTTTCTCTTTTCTTATTTTTTTTTAATCTTCCTCTCTTCCTCATGTTTCCTTTTTGCTGATGAAAACAGTGGAATAAAGGGTATCCCCATGGTTATTTCATAGTGTTCCCTACTGGGAGGAAATCTTTCTTCTCCTCTTCCCACAAGTTTTTTTTTTTTTTTAACACATTTACAGGGAAATAGCAAAAGGAGAATTTGAAAGAGTCTGTGACCTAATTTGCTGTGTTAGTTTGGCTCATGTGGATGGGGAATGTTGCAGGCATAGATGGAAAAAAATAAACTCCCTGCCAGAAGGGAAGGAAAATAAAGTCCAAAACACAAAACACCTTGAAATGCCTACAGTTGTAACTGGGACATTAAAACAAAACAAAACAAAACAAAAAAAAAACAACAACAAAACAAAACAAAACAAAAACAAAAACAAAACCCCCCAAACTTTTTATTAATCATCTCTCTGGCCGGCATTAAAAGGCCTTTGAATACTGCAAGAGCTGTAGGATACAATCATTGACCAGTGCCTGGTGTGACATAAGTTTCAGATAATTTTTATTTTTTATGTCTAGGATAAGTCAGGAATACAACTGAATGCCAAACCAAGCATGGGTCAAGCTGAGGAGGCATTCTACCAGCAGAATTTAAAAGTTGGCAGAATAACATTTTTTTTCCCGGAAAAATATCTGTTGCACCATATCCTTGCACTTTCGTTTCCTTTTTTTCTCTCCACGCAAAATCCAGGCTCTCAGCCTCAGCTGCATTCACACAGTATCTGCTTTAAGGCAGTTTACTACTTGACAAGCCAACAGGAAAGGTCTGTGCAGCCTTCTCTATCAGAGCCATGGCAAAACTGATGTTTAAAAATCTGTTACAATGCCCAGTCTCTCAGTACACATTACTTGTCTGGGCTTCAGAGAATCTGAAGCTCACAAGTGATCAGAGCCTAGAACTGCCCCTGAAGTTGTCAGTGATAGCCTTGGTCCAGTGTTCAGTTTTTAATCTCTTCCACTCCTGAAAGATAAAAAAACCCCAACAAATAAACAAACAGCTGCAGCCCAGATAGAAATGACTGCGTACTCATGGCTGGGAGCTTGAT
The DNA here is from genome assembly GCA_024362935.1 of Setophaga petechia. NCBI lineage: Eukaryota > Metazoa > Chordata > Aves > Passeriformes > Parulidae > Setophaga > Setophaga petechia. Next base: position 10,803,971 of record JANCRA010000026.1, on the reverse strand, counting down.
CTTTTCATCACCCTCTGGGCTGTTATCCTTTTCATTTGTTTTGGGTTTTTTTTTCCTCCACCGTGCAAAATAAAGGAGAGAACTTATAACAGCCAAGCGTAACCTGTTTTCAGATTAATCTGTCCAAGATTTATGATGTTGGGAAATGATTGCCCTGCCAATATTTCTTCCCTTTTACTTACTGTTCCATAACAACCAATTGAAATGTCAATTTGTGAACAACCAACAGAATTGTTTTGATAAATGATGTATAACAAAAAGGCTTTTAAATGCCTTATCTGAAAGACCAGGATAAAAGCATTGTTCCTGAATGGAACAATGTCAGAGAAACTCTTCATCAGTTTACAGTTTCTGAGCAGGTATCTTTGCTTTATTTAAGCCACCCTGTTCAAGATTAAAAAGATTTATGGCCACAAAAAGAGAGAGATGGTGAAATAGAAGCATATACATAACTGGGGTACTGAGTTTTTCAAAGACAAGAACATACTTCATTTTTAATATCAGCTGTGCTTTCATCATTATCATATGACTTTAGCAGTTTACATTTTCTCAATTTATTTCAGAGGGTGGACAGACTCACTGTATCTACGTTTACGCAAGAGAAATCGCTGTAATCACAGAGACTTGCAGAACATCTCCCAAAATGGTATGTTAACTTCTTTAAAATTCTTTTATTATTATTATTTTTGACATTACTAGTGCTGATAATTGATGCTGCATTAATGAACATCTGTCAGGAACAAAGAGAAGCCCCTTCTTAGTTGCATACATTTCTTATGGAAAAATGAAAAACAGAACCTCCTTAACTCAGCACTTACTTAACCCAGTGGGGCTGGCATCCTAATGTGCTCTCAGAACAGATTTTTAATAAGTAATCAAAGACATAAACAAAACTTAACACTGTTGGGTTTTGATTAATTTATTTTGTGGGGTTGGTGCACGTCATCTTTCTATTTAAAAACACACACATATATATACATATATATATATATGTGTGTGTGTGTGTGTATGTATATATACACATATAAATATATGTATATGTTACATGCATATAAATATGCAGCATCTGATCTACCTAGAATTAAGTAAAGTGTCTTGCATGGTACCTCAGTGTGCAGTGAAGAAGAGGAAGATTAGTACAAGAAATAAGAAGTGGGTAGACAAGCTGCTAAGCAGGGAAGAACAGTGGGTTTGAGAGCAAAGCCATGTCCCTCCTGCATCTCTCCTGAGGCTAATGCTGCTTAACATTTGGAGTGGTGACCTTAGAGCAAAGACGAAGGTCCATGCTTGATGGCTTCTGTGAGTTATGCTAAATCAACCATCCTGGAGTACGGCACATCCTTACACAGGAATAATTTAGATGAGCTTGGGAACAGCAGGGGCAGGAATTGCAGAAAATACACGCTGCAAAATTGTACAAAACATGCATGAACAGAAGTAATGATGAGACTTCTCTGTGAACTAGTGGCCCATCAGCCAGAGATGGTGGAGGGGCAGGGTCATTGGGGTGCAAAGAGAAATTACAAGAAACTATCAAAACTTTGGGGTAAAAGAGGAAAGAAGGTTGCAAGATGCATCATGCATGGCATTTTGTCTAGAGACAGGGAGACAGTCATTCCTCATCCAAGGCCCGATAAGACCTCAGATTTTGGTCACGTTTATCTAAGGAGGACTGACCTTGATGGAGACACAGGGAAAGGTTTTGGGGAGGATTAGGGCGATGGAGACTTCTGAAGGGATGATACAACACATTGACATTTGATCAAAGCATTAATTAAAAGGTATTACCATTTTGATTTCCTTTGAGGCATAAACACCATAGAGATGGAAGAATAGTTTAAACTGAAGGATAGTTCTGGTACAAGAACACGGGTTTTCATTAAATTTACCTCTGTTTGGGGGGATTTTTTTTTTAAAAAAAAGTTATCAGGGGTGAAAATCTTAAACCAAAGGAATGAAGGCAAACAAGAAATCCTGAGTTGTCAGAGGGGTTGTATGAAAGAGTGACAGTAGTCTTATAAATTGAGTTTTATGATGTTAGCTTTTGTGTCTTGGATTAGCTGATGTCCCTAACAGCAGGCTTAAAAGACACTTGATTATGCTGTGATTATGCCTTTTTGTTTCTATTGTATTTAATTAATTTTCATGCTTCAGAAAACTGGCTGCAGAAGCTTGGGAAAATTTATTTTCCTCGGGTAGATAATTTGGCTATATTGGATGTTCTTCCTTTCCAGCAGATGATTCATGCTGGCTACAAATGAGGAGCCCTGCTGTCTCTAGAACTACTTAAAAACTTATTAAATGGTTGGAATTTCCTGAAAAAAATTCGGATCAAAAAGGATCTGCCCCAGCCCTCTGCCTCCAACAAACAGATGCATCATATAAATATCTCTAAGGCAGGTGCCAAGAGGACAGTGCTGGAGTCTTTTGGTGATGTTCAGCAACAGGATGAGGAGCAATGGCTATAAGACAAAATTCAAGAAGTTTCACCTCAAGATGAGGAGGAACTTCTTTACACTGAGAGTGGCAGAGCACTGAACAGCTGCCCAGGGAGGGTGTGGAGTCTCCCTCTCTGGAGACATTCCAAACCCACCTGAATGTGTTCCTGTGTCACCTGCTCCACGTGACCCTGCCTTGGCAGGAGGGTTGGATCAGATGATCTCCAGAAGTCGCTTTCAACCTTAAAAACTCTGTGATTATGTGAGTCTGTGATCTTACCGGGCAGAAGAGGTTGCACAGACAGGTATCATGATGCAGGGATCACTTCCAGGCTCAGGTGGGCATTTTCACCTTAAAAATTGTATTCTGGCACCAATGACACTGGCAATGCTTCTCAAATGCCTTGCTCCTTCCTGTGGCACACATGGTGTTCCTGAGGCTTGGAGCTGCTGTGAAAGTGTTTTACAACATCTTTGGTGCCATCAGTCAGGCACTTCTGACTTTCTTGCCTGTAAGTTGCAGGGCATTAGAGTTAGTGGCTCCCATCATTGCAGTCCTCCAGGTGGGCTTTCTGGTGAGACAGAATTTTAAAAAGGGCCAAACTAGATGGTCAAGGATGACTGGGCCAATGGTTCTTCTCATTTTTATCTAATTCGCCTCAGTACCCGATACACTAATTATCTTATTCTGCTTTTTTTACATTAATGGGAGCAGTATTTCATGTGCTTTCTTTTCCCAATTCCCTTGTAGATTTTTTTATAATCTCTCACTGTGTTCATCATTCGTTTTTCTCTCCACATATCCCCTTTCCACTTACACTACAGACACCTGCAGGATATAAAAAGAGGTGAGCCTGTGTCACAGCAAAAGACTCTGCAAAAATTAAGAAGTGAATTTAAAAAAGGAAAAATTACCAGTAAGAGAAGAATCTCAGGATATCTTCTCTAAATCATCACACTGACACTACATTTTAAAGGTTCACTTTTATTGCCTCATTTGGTGTAGTTTCCCAGAATGGGAGGATTTAAAAAGCTACCCTCAGTGTCAATAAAGCAAACAGCTGAACAGCCTGACCTAACCCCACCCGGGACAGCTAAACCTTCCTCTGAAAATGATGCTTCACAGCCCCACATGTGTGCAAGGAAAGGATGCTGATCTGGTGGAGGAGATATGCAGCCAAGAGCTAGAGCCCAGGAATGGCAAGCCAAGCCAGGCACCAAGAACAATGTTCCTGTCCAGCTCCCCTACAAAAACACCAGCACTGTGTCAGACTCAGCACGAAGGGACATTCCCCCACTGCTCTTCTCAGGACATGCATCTTCACCGTGGAAAGAGGCTTCCCCAGCCCCCATGCTAACAGGGTTGCTGCCTTCCCTTTCTTAAAAAATCCCATTGTCCTCTGGAGGTGGTGGACCCTTCCCTCACAACTGGAAACAAACCTAACCTTGATTTCTCAACCAAAACTAAAAAAAAAATCCTCAGCAGTCTGAGAATATTTAGAAAGCAACAGAAAGAGAGAGGCAGGAAAGATCCAGGACTAGATTCCAGGCCATTGAACAGTGCAAGGGTTACTGTTCTGCTTCGTCTCCTTTTGTCTCTCAAATGTTTTCATCACAGATTTCATCCTGTATCACAAAAGCTTCCTTGAAGACTCAATTTACCCATAAAAACTCCCTTCTAAAATACCCATTCGTTCTCTTGATGTTTTGATTTGTAACTCTGCTAATGCTTTCCACTGAGCTGCTTATAACTACCTATGCTTGTGGAGGTAATACATGCCCAAGAACAGCTTATTGCTTTTCTGTAAATACATTTGAATTTCTAGAGGTCCCAGTAGTTTATTTATGCTGAAACCACAGCCACAGTCCAGGGAGCCTTGTGACAGAATGGCTTAAACAGAGGGGGTTCAGCTCTAACTGAAAGAAGGGCTATTAAACAGAAAAAAACCCGCCAACTTTTGGTAGTTATGTTCCAAGCTATAGTTTCTGAGTTTTTTGTGGGGCTCTTACCCTGCTGAAAAGAGCTTCTCAATAGAAGGGCTGGATTTTTGAATGGATCAGCAACCCCCAGGAGAGAAGCAGCAGATAGATACATTCATTTTCAGCTTGGAAGAACTGGATTATTTAAAACATAAAGGATTCCTTGATATATGCGGTTGGCATCACTGTGAGTGATAATAACAAAGGCACCACTATTAAAATGCAAAGTGTATTATTGCTACCTTAGGGGTTTATATCTTAGATCTCTTCCCCCATACCAGTCCAGCAGGGATTTAATGATGTTCTGTCCACAAGTTTCCCCTCAAGAGCTGCAGGGAGGGCAGGATTTACTCCTCAAAGCAAGCTTCAGAAGCACAATACAGAAAAGAGAAGAGAGAGATCAGGGAAGCATTGAGCTGAGAATAGGAGGAGGATAATAAAAGAGGAGAAGGAATGAAAAAAGAGGAGAGAGTGAAAATACTGAAAAATAAGAGCAAGTATGACCTCAGGATCTGCTTCTCTGAAGTTTATGTTTCTGTACCTTGCTATGAGGTGAGCTTCTTGCAATCACAGACCTAGTCTCATCTTGACCAAAGCAAAAAGTCTGGTTTTGGCTCCTTGTTTGCTATCCCTCTTGTACTGCAGGTCATGGAGCTTGATTTGTGTGCTGGAGATGGTTGGGATGAATATGCATAGCTTTTAAAGACCTTCTAATAAGTTTAATGCACAAAAGCTTTACTAAATGGGAATACTTTTCTCATTCAAAACATAAATGAAATATTACAGATGCTCACAGATGTTTAGGTGTAGCCAGCTCCTTTCCTCAAGGAGGAAAGATTTTCATCCAACCCTTTGGGTGAATTGCTAAAATTGAACTCCTCTTGGGAGGAGTGCAGCTGGGCTAATACTACTTAGGAAAAGTCTGACACTTGTGGGGAGAGCAGCACAGGAACCCAAACACTGATGTCTACAGCTCTTTGAGGTGCTTTATGGTATCTTTCCCACCTCCAGCTGCCTCTCCAGAAGTGCACAATCTCTCATGTGTCCTGTGATGTATCTGCCAGCCCTGCTGCAGATGTCTTAGATACTCTGGGATGTCAAAAATGGCACTTGGTGCCTATGTTTAGGACCTGAATCAGTCCCAATGTGGTATAGCTGTGAGACACTTACTCTCTCAGAAGAGTGAGAACAGTTCCCTTTGCAATTTATAGGGAAAGTTAAAATAGATTCACTGTTGACAAGTCAGGTTGGCTGGTTTACAGGAGACTACTATGTTCAACAGATGGGAAGAAGCTGCCAGATCTGGATTAAAAGCCAGATCCAAATAACCCTGCACTTAAAAGTGTTTGATTTTCTACCGGCTGAAGTGTGCAACTCGGATAAGAAAGCAGCAGGTCCCTGGATATAGCTTTACTTCTTGGTGCCAACACCTAAAAAGGTTACAGAGATGAATTGTTGCTCCATTTTTACTTTCAGGCCTTCTACATTCTTGGAAATATGCAATGTAGTTTGGTTTTGCATTCAGGGTTTTTTTGTCACTATAACAATGTTGTTGTATTTCTCTTGTTCCCTCTATGTGTGATCAGGTGGTTCTTCAGGAAACCTCCTCTCTCTAATAAAAAGGTGAGTGCTTAATGGGATTCACAAGCTAACTTGAGGTACAGGAGCACTGATGGAGTTCTAACTCTTTGACAGAAACAAGCAAAGCACTGTGAGGATTATTTTATCCATGAGAGTTCTAAGAAGCATCGCTTCCCTTGACCAGTGTGCTCTGAAGTGCTGGCTCTTTCTTCTCTCGTATAAACATTAATAAACAGAAGAAAATGGGTTTAAGAGTGAATATCATCATCTCCATGGCCTTGAACTTGGCTCTGTTAAGCCAGTAGAGCATTTCCAGTGATTTTAGAGGAGAAACTAAGCCTTTCCATAAATCTGTGTGTTGGGTCCCCTTAACTGCGTGTAGCAATGTAGATAGACATGGGCAGGCCCACTGTTATTTCCATACGGATATAACTCAGTAGCTACTGAGTAGTGAGAGGCTGAAACTCTCCTTTTCAGATGAATTTGGGTGGGTTGTGGTCAGCTGGGTTTGATTTAGTTTGCTTGACACTGATATAGTTTGTCCTAAAGGATTTATTTTTCTCTCATCCTGACAAAGAAGTAATGAATTTTGCCCTCTAGCACTGAGATTCAAACCACATCCTGATTTGATCTTTAGTTCAATTCTACACATAGATTTAGTTGTCATCCAAACCTAGTCTTCCTCTCCCATCTATGACGGGAATTAAAAAATTCCCATCTTGATTCATGCCTTTGCCCCAAAGTGAAACTATTTTATTTGGCTTCTGAATAACACAAAGAAAATGGAAAGCTGGCAGGAAAAACAGTGAAAAAGACAAGTCCATGAGTAGTGAAAGGGAGAAGTGAAAATAACTTCATTTAAGTCACTTTACTAAAATATAAAACTAGAGTGAAAAAAACCAACCACCCAAAAAACCCGAAACAAAACAAAAAAAACTCTTACAAACATAGGAGCACAGTCATTTGAGTATTGGCCATATCCAAGCAGAATACTTCCAAATGTGATCTCACACAAGCATGGTATGTGATTCAGACACTGAGAGTGTATTTCCCCAATGACATAGCTCCATATTTATCTTTTAGTTTGGCCAGAAACCAGCTGTTGGACAATCCAGCCATAGTTATCTACGCTACGATTGGGAATGATGTCTGCAATGGGTAAGGTGTAAACCAAATTAACACTTATAGTAGCATAAATTTGACTTGAGTACTGCTGACTGCTTGGACATTAGTGTCTTACTGATTTGTGCTTCTCCATTATGGCATTTTTCTTTGTTATTGGTCCTTCTTCCTTAATTTTCTGCTGAAAATATTTGTTGTTTCCTTACCTGCATTTGTCATAGGCACCTACCAGTTCTGATTTGGAGCTTACATTTCTTTCTTTCTTTTATAAGTCAGTCATAAAATGACTAATGGTATGTCTGAGGTAATTATTTCTAACTTAGCAGATGAAATGAATAATAACAACAGGAGGGGGGGGGAAAGTGTTTAAAAGCATGTATATCCATCTTACCCATTGTGTCACCTCCTCGCAGGAGGGAGAGCATGACTGGTTCATCATTTCTGAGGAATGACAACACAGTCCCCTATCGAGGTCCATTTTCACCCTGCGTCTGCTTCCTGCACTCTTTTCTGTGCTCTCCTGATGAGGTGTTTTGTCTTTCTGGCTTTATTCACATCATAAACTCTGCAGGAGAATGAACTGAAGCTTTCAAAACTAATAGTTCTGGTATTACCCATTAGCAGTGCTCACAGGGACACCAATAGGGCACTAGCTGGATGCTTCCCTTCCTCCTGGTAGTGGGAAGGCAGAAAACACCTTGCAACCAGGCCAGTGCACAGCGCATCCATACTGCAGTTTTGGTTTTGCAGGAGGCTTGAGTTCTGTTGCTAGTGCAACATTATTTTCACCATGGTCAATCTCCAGCTTTTCTTGTGCATGGAAGAAATCAATCTTCCTTACACAGATACTTTCAAAACACTCTAATAAATGCTGCACACTCAGCTAAGTTTCCTGCCAAAGGTTTTGAAAATTCTCACCTGCAGATTGTATAACTAAGTGGGACCTACATGCAGGCTGTCAGATGTGGCCATGAAAATGGCCAAGGTTTGGTGTCCTAAAACTTCTTAACAAGTAGTTCAAGGGTTGAAACTTTGTTTGCCTGGTGCTGTGTTCAAGGTGAGGATGTTCAAAGCCAGGCAGGGCTTTCCTCACCATTGCAGAAACTGGGAGCCCTCAGCTGTGGCAGAAGTGGGACCACATGGACACCTTTTGGGTCCTTTCCTGGCATGACCCACACCCCAGCCACATGCAGGTAGCACACAGAAATCACGTCCCATAAAACCTTCATCCTCTGGTGTTCGTGCTCTCTGCACCCCTGCCCAAACTGCCAAACCCGCCCTCAGCACCCTGCTCCTGTCAGGGGAAAGATGCACAAATCCTCAAAAGCAGTGGTACCATGATCTGACTGAGAGGGAGAAGCAGTCACCGGCTCCCTGGTACTTGCTGACAAGACTGTCCTGGAGATCTGTTTACTGGGAAGCTTATGGACAGATCATTGCCTCCATTGCATCCATTGCCAGGATGATAAAGCCCCTACTCCCCCCAAAACAAAAAAGAAAAATTCCACCTTTTCTGAAGTCCATGGCTCCTGCCATGGAGACTTTCAAGGTGTCTTCTCACAGGCTTGGCCCAGGCTCTGTTGTGCACATATTTCAATTCTGCTGTGTCACTGCCTTTGCTGAAAGCACCTCTTTTTCCTTCTTTTTATTCCTCATTCTGCAGGCTATTCCTTTTGCTTACCCTGTCTCTAACACTGCTTTCTACTCATCTTAAGTAAAAAGAAATTTTCCAGAAATTTAAACCATTTTGACCTTGCCTCACCCATTTGTATATTCCAACACCTTCCAGAGCAGTATTTAATGCTTGCTTGGAACTCTGATGGTTTTTTATCCCAGCATTCACTACCTGGCAGAGACGCTTTTGTCTGCTCAAATTCTCACTGCTGTTTTCTGTCTGTTTTCTTCCAAAACATTCACAGCATCAAAAGAGGCTATCAGGCTGTAGTGATCCCTGTGACTCCTGCAAGGAAAGATGCCACAGCTTCTGTAGCATCGTGCTGTTTCCATTGAGGGGGATGGACAGCAGAGAGAGATTTGTTTCAGTGTCCTGTTACTGTGTAGTTGCCCTGGCTCTGATGTACCTACAGAGGTTACAGGGGATGCAGAGCATCCGATGGGCTTGACTTCAAACCTGGGGCTTGGCAAATAAAAACCTCTTCAAGGACAGCTCTAAACTGCAGTAATACAGCCCTCCTAGCCTTATCCTGTATTTTGGCTTCAAAAGAGGGCGGTGTACGGAGCATACTGGAGACACAGCTCTTCCCAAAGCACTGCTAAAATGCAGGTATTTCATCCCATGTGAAGAGCAGGGCAATGAGTAATGGGGATGTTTGTAGAGGGAAAGGATAATGAAATTGGCAACCTGTGTTAAATATTCCCCACAGTCTCCACACCGTGGTGTCCAAACAGGGGGGTGAGAAAAATAAAGACAGATGGCAATGGTATCTCTCAGCCCACTGAGGTGTAAATAGGGGATACAGAGACCTAGCAGGAAGAAAATATCAGACAAGAAAATAATGAGCACCAGAAGTCTCAAATGCTGCACAGTTAATGCAAATATTAGTTGCATTTTGGGTATGGCACCATTTCTCCAACCTCTCCTTCACACATCTGCACTTACAGCATCTGCAACAGCAAAGCAGGGTGAGCAGCAACCCACCGTGAAAGGAGCTTGTACAAAGTGACACCAGTGCCAGCAAGAGCATTGTGCCCCTTTATGGTACAGCTTTCAGCACCGAAGAGCTGCTGCACCCCTCCTGCCCTAAAAATTGTGTGTGAGCAGGCTTCTGTAGCCCTCATGCCCTGAGCATACCAGCTCTGTGCAACAAAGCCCAGGGGAATGAAGTGAGGGTACCACAACAGGCCCTGGTGCTCACCCAGGCACCTTGGAGTCCTTACAGCAGAGCCAAAATTGAACATGCCTACAAGGTTGCTCTCTTCTCATTCAGATTTAATTTCATAGCCTGGCACAGAAAAGAAATGTGAGGACATATCTGCATGACTTCAACACTGCATGACAAGAGAAAGTGGAATTATGAATGTCATATTAATTTTGGCTTGTGCTGACATGTTTACTTGTGGTAGAGGCCTTACATCAGACCAGTATTTTGAAATCAAGTGCTGCAACACCTGTAGGCAAAATGAAGTCATTTCAGAGCAAATCCACAGTCTTATCTCAAAAGTAGCTTGATTTGGTGGCTGTCACAAGCATAAACCTGAATCCTAATGCTGTTTTTCAGTTCTCCCTGCTAGAAAGTCTCAAACACTTCGGCAGCACATACTGCATTAAGATAAATTTCTGGGCCCAGAAAACTCACCCAACTATTATTTTACGTGCAAAATGCAGCTCAGTGAAGAATCCCAAATCCTTCTAAGGGAACATGGTTCTTCCACACAGGATTCAGCATCCATTTACCCCCCTGAATCTAAACATTTTGAACACCTCAAGACAGAGCCACGGTGCTTTGGAAAGCTCCTGATAAAGAATCTGACCCAATTCAGCTTGCTCAGCACTGCAAGCATCGTTTGCCCTTCTCTTACCCCTGGGAAGCCAAGAAGGAGATGAAAGGATCTGGATGGAGCCTTCTGGCTGCTAACGTGATTGCTTTTCTACAAGCAAAGAGCACAAGTAAGAGGACAAAATGTGGGAATCACCAAAACAATGAGGGTGGTCATTAGTGCAACCCTCTTGTTTGGAAGGACATCTCCTGTCTTTCTTGACCCTTCTTTCTGAACACCTTGTTCAGCTGGGCCACACCACCAAGATGGAATGAAAACTGTCACAAGACCCTGCTTCCCAAGGTGGATGGATCCTTCTTGGGTTTTGTGTTGCTGAAATGGCTCCCAAGGTATTAAGGAGTCTTTTTTCCCACCCCCATGACTGAAGAAGTTGTTGAGATTCCTCAGCTCTGGTTTTCAAGGTTGTATGTTTTCTCTTATCTAATAAAGTCTTTTTCTGTCTGGCCATTTGATTTGTGGCACACTGACTGCCGTCGGGGTGGTATTAGTTTTTTATACTAAAAACTACGTGTACTTTATTTACAATAATTTTCCAACACCTGTCACCTATGTTAGACAGTCTGTCTCTACCCTAAACCAATCCAGAAGTGTCACCATCACAGCAGAAGATGGAGGACAAGAAGAAGAAAAAGAAGAAGAAGAAGAAGAAGAAGAAGAAGAAGAAGAAGAAGGACAGGACACACCCAGATTCCTCCATCTTGCCTCTTGAACCCCCATTCTAAATCCCCGAAATTCTACTTTTTCACCTTGTGATAAATTCACTATCATTTTACTCAAATCCTTTTGGCTTGTAAATCTTCACACAAAGTTGGTAATTGTTTCCATGGGCTAAAATCAGAGGCACAGGTGTCTTTGACTCCATGCCAAGGTCTCTGGGCCCCCTGCCAGGGTCTCGAGTCCTCCAGGGCAGCCAGAGGGATGTCCTGGGTTCCGATAGATCTTCTCTTGATGGGATGGGGCAACCTTCTCAGAGCTGTGTCTCCTCTTGCTGCCAGCCCCTGCTATGGACACGTGCACCATGAGAGCACAGCAATAGCTCTCGGGTGGGAGAGTGCATGAACGCTTTTTCTGTAATAAAGTGGTTGCTATAATAACATAACTAGAGCAGTGTTCTCCAGGCAGCCTGGGGTGGTTCTGCTTGTTTGTTTTTCTTATATAAATTGAAATGTATTTCAACTTTAGGATTTAATTTCCCCTCACACTCCTGCAGCATTTACAGCTAAATACAAGAGGGAAAGAATAAGCCTGAGCTGGGGAATCTGGATTGAAGAGGTTCTCACCTGACAATGAGTCACAAAATGTGGGTATTCAGTCCATGTGGAACACTGACACAGCTCCTGCACCCCAATGGACTATTTTAGTCTTAGGTATCACCCCTCTCCAGGTTCACACATTTGTCCAGACCCCTCTCCTGCTCTCCTGGAGAGCTGTATGACATGTGTATGACATCTAAGCTACCTTGGATATTCCTACCTTGCATAATCAAAGAGTATGTTGAAGGTAAGGTATGTACAGGAACACATGGGGAAAGAAGTCCTAGATTCAGCCAGCTTTGATGAGGGATTGGTTTTACATTACTTCTTTGCTTGCTTTCTCTCTTCTTCTACTTCTTCCTCGCTAATTGAAAAATAACTGCTTTGGTTTCGTTTTTTACCTTGACCCCAAGTTTTCTTGCTTTTATTCTCTCTGTGATTACTCTCTGATGCTTAGCTGCCCACTGAGGTTAACCCACAACTGGAGTCCACTCTATAAAAAAGGGATTCATTTGTCTGTTTTTAACAGAAAGATGGGGTAATGCTGAGGGAGGTTTTTATATCACATATGATTTTGGCAATGACAAGTGAGAGACATCACAGCATTTTCCTAATGTTTTATTCAGCGGACTTAATGTGGAAGAGCAGCAGACAGAGAAAATGACACTGTTTCAGGTGCCCTTTTGGAGACACAGTATTCCTGACACAATGTCCTGTTGGCATCCTCTCCTTCAGGGAACGTGACACACTGGCCCACATGACCACACCCAAAGAAATGCTCTCCAATGTGGTGCAAGCTCTGCGGTACCTGGACTCCCATCTTCCAAATGGCAGCCATGTGATTCTAACAGGCTTGGTGGATGGTCGCTTCCTCTGGGATAACCTGCATGACAGATACCATCCTCTAGGTAAATTTGAGGTGTTGTGGGGTTCCTCCTAGTCACCTGCCCAGTCATGTTGGCTTGTCTCCCTAAAAAATCTATGAATCCATTGATGACTTCAAGCAAACCTGACAGAGTGGAGGAGATCTGAGGAATATGAGGCAGATATTGGCTGTGCTGCAGAAGTAGGAATGACAGCTCTTACCATTTTCAGTGCAGGACAGGATAGACCCCTATTCTGACTGGTTCCCTCACAAGCCATACCCACCCAGCTCCAAGCCAGGCTCAACACATGTTTTGGTGGTGCAAACAAGCTGTTCTACCACAATCTTGGCCCAAAATTGTGGCCACCCTGCCTGCGTTGCAGCCTGATTGTTGTTGCAGGTGGAGATGAGCATTTGGTTTACACTCACTGACTGGTGGATGTTGTATTAAAACTGGATGGGGACCAAGGCAAAACATTAGGTCAGAGGGTTCCAAAAGACCTTTTTTATATTAGAGAAATAAATTTTCTGCCAGCGCTGGGTGCCTGGCACCTCCTACACTAGCTATATGTGATGATTGAACCCGCATACTGTGTGCAGGCATGTTTTGGGACATTCCCTCAGAGTGTAAAGTGCTTTGGGCATTTTTTTTCAGAGATTTGGAGGCTACCTTTGGGATCCTGTCATCTCAGAGTGTGAATGGCACAGTACCTCTGACCATTGACAGACCACTTACTCCTTGGCTTTCTAGACCAAAAGCATGTACTCACTCGTATTGGAGTAAAAGAATCTTTTTTGAATCTGACAGGCAGGAAGTTGTTGTCATAATAGTTCTCACCAGCAGAGAGAGAGAGAGAAGCTAAATCACATCATTAAAATGGGAGATTACAACTTCAGATGATTTTGGCAGCCATTGGGTAACACAGCTTGCAGCTGTGTTGTGGTTTCCCCAAGATCCCCTAGTAATTACCAATGGGCTCACATCTTTCACATTTCTATTCCTATATTTTTCTCTTATAACCACTATACTAGTACCAATTTAAAAAAAAAAAAAAAAACAAGGAAAAAAGAGAAAAATCTTACCCCTTTCAAGGCAGGGGAAACCTGTCATAATTTTTAGTCGCATAAAACCATTTCTTCCCTTGAGTGCATGTTTATCACAGCAACAGTTCCTCTGACTAGGTATCTAATTATCACAGACAACACGTAGCCAAATCAGGAGTGATTAACTATAGGATCAGTTGGAAAATTTTCAGAGGGGCTGATTTGCCTTGGAGGGACCCAATTAATCCTAAGCAACACGTTTTGCAGCAAGGGATCCCTTTTGGCGCATCATCCAACAGGCTGTGAGGAGTTTTCCCCATTTGGCTGCCAGTCAGCCATGACCAGACATCAATCTGTCTTTCTGCCAAATCCCTGGTCCCCACAACAGCCCATCCCAGGGCCTGATGCTTCAAGCTACAGGAATCTGGAACATCCAAATAACCAGAAGTGCTTCTAGATCTTTGAACTCCCCACCTGTTGCTTTCTGGGCAGCTGGAACTGCTGCTGGGTGATGGGCAGCTGTGTGAAAGGTAGGAAACACATCTGTAACAGGGAGCCACTGCAAAACAACCTGAGAAGCCCATTTCACTTGGGAGAGATTATACTTTGCAGTTCCTAAAAACAACAATAAGAAATTCCTATTTCAGCACTGCAAAAGTATCAAAGCCTGATGGGATGATCAGTGTACTACAAACAATAATACAACTAATACAAAAAAATGTGGCCATTTAATTCTCATCTTAGTTGTAGTTACCAAAGAAGCAAAAATATTGAGAAAATGGATCATTTTCTCAGCAAGCCAGGTTATTGCATAGCACAGTGAATTTTATGGAATGTTAGCTGGGTGCTTGACTTGGTGCTCAAATTTCCTCACCCACACAAGCATATCCACTTCCCTCCATGACAGTAAAATTGTTTCTCCCTTTTAAGGCTAACCTCCGTGAAGTAAATGCAAAATTCAGAGTGTACACAGGCACCCTTCAGCTTTGCAAACCCTGCATTTCTCTGGCGGGTGAGAGACAGGTTAATGGGGAAATATCAGCCGTGCACTTTGGAGGCTGGCACGGGCTGTGATGACTAACCCCACACGTGAGACAAATCACCTATGAAAGGCAGCAGAGGGATGCAGGAAAAGCAGGTGTGGGGCTCTGCACACTGCAGGGACACGGGCACCTAAGCAGGACGGATGCCTTGATGCTGCCACCTCCATTGCACCCCAGCTCTGGTGGTGGGAGGGTCCCATTGGGGTCGGGGGTGTGGTGAGGCTCCAGGGATGCCTCTCCCCAGCCAGGGCTGTAAGGCATGGGAATGCACAGATGTGCAGAACGAAGTCACATTTGGCCATCAGGCACACGATGTTTGGCTCTCTGTGCTTTGCAGGACAACTGAACAAGGATGTCACGTACAGTCAAGTCTACTCTTTCCTCGACTGCCTCCAGGTAAGGTCTGCAGCTGTAGCTTAGGAGCCCCCCTTTCATCTTGTTCTGCTGCTAAAGCCCCTCTCCTCATGCCTGCCCAGGTGAGCCCCTGCAGCGGCTGGCTGACCCCCAACGAGACCCTCAGGAATCTGACCTCAGAGGTAAGTCTCAATGGGGCTGCAGGGGGATCACCCCAGTGCTCAGACACTCTGCCCTGTGCCTGAGGAGAAAAGCCCAATTGCCTCAAAGGCAGCATGTCAGCACAGTTTTTTTTTTTCCAAAGGTGAGAAGAAGTTGTGGAAACATCCACACTTATTCTTTCAAATGCCTTTCAGGCTCTGGGAGGCAGCATGCTCAAGTTAAGGGATTTGTAAAGGTATTGCTGTTACAACCTCTCAGATACCCAAATTTATGCTCAAGGGATGTGATCTCCCTGAGACAGAACTGTTTAGGTTCATGTTCTTTAAGAAGAAAATGTGCCTGATAAGAAAGGAAAGGCTTTTGAATCATGTGAGCTCTTGGTATGACAAGCCAGCTGCATAGATTTTTCTGGCTGTAGGATCAGGTCCTGAGAGCAAGAGCCTTACCCTGTTTTCATTTGGGATTTGTGCTAATCTTCCTCAGACACATTTCTGTGGACTTAATCACCAGATGGTGTGACCAGGGAGCATCCTGGCTCAGTGCAGGAATGGGAACGGACAGAACAGAGATGTCTTAAAACTCACCCTAAAAATCTGTCTGCAGTTGTGAATGATACATAAAAACAGCCATTTTATGATACAAGCTGATTTTTAATCCCAGCAATCCCCTGCAGCCGTGTAAAAGGAGCCAGTAACCAAATGTTATCAAAGGTGTTGTCTTTGTGTATGGTTGTATTAATGTTTGCATTCACTAAACAACAAATATGACCTTAATTTCACCAAAGCTTTTATATGTATTTCATTTTATGCCCTGTCCCCCTTGACTTCGGAGGAGGCCAATAAGCACATTCCTAAACCTTTGCAGGACTGCAGTTTATATATTCATACCCACAATACAGAACATAGAGTACATGTAACTTCTGTCCATGAACAATGCATATGTCTGCAGGGTATGAATTAATCATTCTGAGCCCCTGTCTGAAACTAATTGTCTATGTTATTATCCAAACTGCACAATTTAAATATTTAGGAGATCCTGATCTCTGTTATGGCTGCAGAAATTACACTGGATGTATCAGGCAGACGCTCAATGGTGGTAATTTACTCTTCTGAAAGTAAGGGTGGAATTTGGTCTGCATAGATAAGCATTATCACCCCCAACTTAGTAGCGGCAAGGATAATAGGAAAAGAGGACATTTCTCTTGTACAAAAGTTTTGTATTTCTTTAAGAAAGAGCTCCAAAAGTGAGAAACTTAGAATATTTATATAAATGTAGGGGCACTACTAAAAGCAGTCTCTAGTGAAATAAGCATATGCTGTAACAAACTTACAAAATCAGCTGAGGCCTCAGTGCAGTCCGTGAGGATGAACTGGGTACTCCAAAGACTGGTGGTTCTCATGCAAGTCCATGTTCTGATGAAGAGCCTCATTTCACCTCTGGTCTCCCAGAAAAAAGGGCAACATTAACTTTCAAATTCCTGCCTGCACATCAGTGACAAAAGCTGAATCCATGCAAAGCAACATGAATAGCAATGAACAGTCATTAAATCGTTTGATTTTTGCAGCGAGCATTACAACTTTCCAATGTCCTGAAAGAAATAGCAAGATCTGAGAAATTTGCCAACTTTGATATTTTCTACATGGATTTCCCACTGAGACAAAGTAAGTTGTTTTTTACCCTTTCTCACAAAGCTTTTACTCAAGTTCTGGCCTGCTGATATGTTCCTCATATTTTGGCTCTGAACCATGAGAAGAGCAGTACAGTCAGTCAGCCTAGGTGACCCTGCTATCAGGACTGTGGCCAAGGAGGTATCCTTAATGCCAGCTTCTCCTGGCTTCCATGGTTGGGGTAACCAGGCACCTTTCCTGAGACAAGATCCCACCACTGCCTTGGGAACCACAGCCTCCCCGCTGGTCCCAGCTGCTGGTACCCACCACCCCAGGGATGCACAGCACAGTGGCCACTTCCTCTTGGGTAGCAAAGTGACAAGGAAAAGAGATGTGCCTCTGCTAAGAAGGCCTCCTGCTTGTCCATAGCAGCTTCTCAGACTGATGAAGAAAAAAAAGAAATCTCAAACCATATTGGTCCGTAAGGTTTGGTTTTATTTCTGAACATTGCTTTTAAAGCAGGTTATCTAGGCTGGAGATGTACACCTGCAGTGGTCAGAGTGGCCTTCATGAGATGTAGTTTACTTCATCACTGACTGGGCTTCATGCTGCCTCCTCTGGGCTGAGCAGTGCCTTGGGAAGGAGATTTTTCATCAGCCATTTCCCTGCCTCAATAACACAGCCACCCTCTCACTGTTCCCAAAAGTAGAAGCACCTCTCCCAGGATTAGCAGGCATATTTCCTATGTTTCTTTAAACACCTACATACTGCTGTAACTTTTGACTTGAAGAGCTTACAAAACTTGTCCTTCTGTGATCTTTAATGACATTAAGTAAGTGCATTACCTAAATCACTTTCTTCTGAAACTGACACTTAAATTAAAAGATGTCATTCATTATGCATGATGAGCATGAGCCCTGTGGGGCTGGGGACCAACACCTGTCCCTGAGTCCCTGAATCAGCTCTGCTTACCTTGCAAGATGCACAGGGGTCCAGCTTGCAACACCCAGCATCAGCTCTAATTCATCACGAGGAGAAATGCACTCCTTCTTTTTAAAAACGAGGATCAGCATGAAATGAGTGAATGAGTTGGGCAACAAATTACATGTAGATAAACAGTGAAGGGAAAGTAGGAAAACAGCTTTTTATTTCTACATCCAGCCTGGATCTCCCATGTTACAACTTGTCTCTCCCTCTCCCAGTGTGTGTTGCTGTGAAGAGACTGGCCCCATCCACATTGTCTTCCCACAGGCTATTCCCTGGAATGGACCATCCCTGTTCCTCAGCCTCTGTTCGTGAGGCAGGAGCTCCAGCCCTCCCCACACTGGGGCCTCTCCCAGATAGCCACAATGTTTACATTCAAAAAAGAGGATATAATAATTAGGAAAAAAGCTTGAGCTCCATTTCCTTGTTTTTATGTTCACATAAAGAGATAGTTCCATGTAGTCCTTATTGAAAAATTTTGTCTGGGGACTACATTTTAAATCCCAGCATGAAGACATCTTAATCCAAAGCCACAAAGGGACAGAAGCACCCTGTCAATGCTTTAAAGTGTATTTCTCTAATACTTCTCCCTATTAGTGCTTAGCTGTCCTTGAAAGCACAAAGCCGCCACAGCACCTAAGATTATTTAAAAAAAAATCTCCTTTTGCAGCCAAATCCCATCAAAATTCACAAACTTATTTTATCCTACATGACCCAATTCAGGAAGCTGGTTCTGGGTCTCATGAAGACCATATGGAGGAGGAGGAGGTAAAGAAGTGAGGATGGGAGAGGCAGACTTTCTGTCCAAAAGTTTCTGTCAGAGAGGTGGGCTCCACTGTCAAGTTCATTCTCATAGCACAGAGTTTCAAGGGTGTCCAAGTCTCCTGGTGGCTTTTGCCTCAGCTACTTAATATTTAACAAGGATTTGCAATGAACTACCTGCTGGGTAGGCAAATTACTTTAATAAGTTAAATTACTAACTTTAGTTAATTTATTTGCTTTCACAAAAGGAAACATCTTAATATAATTTGCTGTTCTTGATTACATTGCATTAAATAAATGAAGTAAACAAAATCACACATGCATATACAAACATCAGCTTTGACAGACATTTTGCAAAATTTCCTGCAGCCCTGGAGCCAAGGATTCGAGCTTGCCATCAGGAAAGCTGTCAGATCACGAGTGTGCTCAAAAGCCAGCTAAGGCTGCTGACCTACTTTTCTGGTCTCTTTCTGAAGGAAGCAGCAAATCCTCCCCTAAACTCTCCAGACATCAAATATTTAGCAGTGGTTACACACTGAGTACACAGATTTCAGGCTGGCCTGGGCATATATATGTACATAACAGCTCCCAGTTTTCTCCGAGTAAAATTTGAATACATTAGCATTTATTCTAGATTTATGTGGACACTCAAGCTCACATGTTGACCTTCACTAAAGAAATTAGTGGTTCCTTTATGAAGCAGTGCAATAAAGAGGGGGATAGGGTTTGCTTGTTATGCCTTTTCCTTGATGTGGATGGGACCAAGCTCTAGTCCAGTCCAGCCAAGGCAGCAGGCATCTCTAAGACATACTCATCTGGTGGGTTTTTGCTCAACTGCTCTAGGATTTTTGGAATTCAGGTATAACAGTATAAATTGACCTATCTTGATACATATCTTACTTCCTCCTCTGCTGTTTCTGGCACTGGAATGGTAGTCTCTCTACAGATGAACTACAAATGTACTAAAACACAGTACACAGCCTTGTACTTCATATACAATATCACATATAAGGAGTGGGGTAAGTTCACTGTGCATCTGTATGTGCACTGCATGGTGGAATCTAAGGTAAATACGTGTTATGCCCAACATTCTGCAAATTTGAAACAAACCTACATGCCCCATGTCTTCAAACAAGTTACTTTGGGCACTGCCTGAAGCATCACAAGCAGGTTTCTACAGTCAAAGCAGGAATATCACCTTTCGGTGAATTAGTTAGCATGGGGACACAGACATCACTTTTTGACACAATAGCCAGGGTCCAAAAACCAGCGGTGAGCCCAGATCAAACTGTGGTGCTTGAATGGAGAACATTTTCCTCCTGACAGGATGCTTGCATAATGCTATTAAGAATTCTTAATCTGTCATTATGAAAGGAATTATTGAATTTACAGTCTGTTAATGCCATATCCACTAGTCCCATGTTTGATCACTCCACAGCCCTTTTGAAGAGAGAAAGCTTTTTACTTCTCTAATGGCTCCAGGGCTTACAGCACAGCATCATTTGCATTGAATGTCACGCTTATGTAATTCAAAAGGTTATTTTGTTGGAGTTGAAAAAGACCACTTGGAAGATAAGTAACCAAAAATGACAGCCTGTTCATGCAGATTTCCGCCCATGTGAATATACTGTTACCATCTCTTTCTCTAAAAAGTGCTGTTTTCTTTATCTCTACTTTTTCTTTTGCACTGCTGAAGATGCAACTAACATGGGAAACGCAAAAGTGTTAAATCAGTATTAAATAATTTACAGCTTTACTTGGTACAGCATCCATCTTAGTTGGGAGGAAAAGTGAATTGTTTTACAATCATTTATGTTCAAAGCACTTCCTTGCATAAACATCGCAGAGGAAAAAAAATAACAATAAAGGCTTAAATACTGCCCCAAGGAGAGGGGATTGTACACACTATAGGCTCTGACAACTCTATGTGAATTATCATAATCTTCACGCAGAGCTGTCGTGTGCCTAAAAACACCAGCGATGCTTTGAGGAGGAGGGGAGTATGTTTCTGGGCAGTCTCTCCGTGCTCCCGGGTGATAAATCCTTCTGCTTGTGCTCCTTGCAGCAGCCGAGGAGTGGCGCAAGATGGGGGGCGAGCCCTGGCAGCTGATCGAGCCAGTCGACGGCTTCCACCCCAGCCAGGTAAAAACCCGGCCCCAGGAGATGGGTGGGAGCAGGTGGGATGGGGGAGCATGTGGGATGTGGGATCACGTGGGGTTCCGGTGCCTATTGCTGCCCCAGGCGTTCAGCTGGCATGCCACAGGGATGCAGATTTAGGGAATCTGCCTATTTTAAAGGAGAGAAAGTCATAGAATCATTTAGGGTGGAAAGACCTCCAAGATCATGGAGGCCAACCATTAGCCTAACACTGCCAGGTCCACCAGCAAGGGGGCAAGGGGGAGGGGAAGGGAGAAGGTATTGGCACAGCTGGGAAACTGGGATAGCTAAAACAGGATATTGCTTCACACTGCAACAAGTAAATCCTGTCCCAAAGCAGCGCATGTTGAATACCTCCAGGGATACTAGTGCGCCCATTTCCCTTGGGAGCCTGTTCCAACACTTGGCAACCCTCTCCCTGAAATAATTTTTCTTAATATCCAATCTAACACCCCTCTCCAGTGCAGTTTGAGGCCATTTTCTTATATCCTCTTAATTGTTTAATGGGAGAAGAAACCAACCCCCACCTCATCACAACACCTTTTAAGTTGTAAAGAGTACTAAGATCTCCCTTCAGCCTCCTTTTCTCCAGGCTAAAAAAACTTCTGTTCCCTCAGCTGCTCCACAATAAGTCTTGTTTTCCAAACCCTTGCCCAGCTCTGTTGCTCTTCTCTGGACAAGCTCCAGCACCTCAATGTCTTTCTTGTTGAGAGGGACCCAAACTGACTGCTGGATTTGAGGTGCAGCCTCACAAGTGCTGAGTACAGGGGGACAATCACTGCCCTAGCCTTGCTGGCCACACTATTGCTGATACAAGCCAGGGTGCCTTCTTTGGCCAATCTAAATGACAGCTGTAGCCCCAGAGCCAATATCTCTGATATTTCTGATGGTTGCACTCTGCTCTGAGTCCTGCAAGGAGTTTGCCTCTTTCCCTCACTAACCAGTATCATGACCAAACAGGTCATAATGCACAAAAACAGATCCTTGCTGCTTAGGCTGGCCAGCTGTCTGCCCAAACACCCATGGGAGTTTTACAGGATCAGGACTGTAAGGTAGCACTGCAGAAACCAGACAGGCCCCCACCAGCCCTGCTGCTGCCCTGCAGCCTCTGAGACTGAAGGTTTGCCTGTCACAGTCTGGAACAAAGATTCTTTTTGAAGTTATACTTTTAAATTGCTTCTGCTCAGCATCTACATTTTATTACTTTTTCACTTGCTTGCTTGGCCTCCAAGGACAGGTTGAAGGAGAAGGTTTACAGTCTGTTTATTGCAGAAATAAACAAAGGGGAAGGAGAAGCAGCTGCTCCACTGTAAGTTCTTGCTTGGGTTTAATAATCTAGTGTGAGGTTGCCTGGTTCCCACCATGCTCACTTAAAATTTGGGGTTTTTTGACAAAAACACATGGAGAGACCATGTTCTGCAGTCAGCTGCAAACAAAGCCAGTTGGTTTTCTATGCACTACCTGAAGGTGCCACACACATGTGCAGAGCAAAGCAGCAGTCAGTCTCCTTTGCAAGCAAACCCCACCACACTGCCGAGACACTGGCAGTGCCACTTGGTAGCTCTCTCTGCTCAGAATCATGGAGGGATTTTATGTGCCAGTTTTATGTTGTGGAATAATGCCTTCCATGTGTTGACTCCAACAATCCCATCTCCATATGACCCAATGCGATGCTGCTTTCCACACTGGGAAAGAGCAGTCAATGGAGAAGCACATCCATGGGATTAAGTTGCAAGCACTGATGGATTCCAACATTTCAGCAGCTTCTCCATTGACTGTTTTGTCAATTAAGCTAGGGGAGACCTGCAGGGGGAAAGTCCAAAGGGAAAATAGATGCTTTAGGTGCTGTCTTTTACATTCATGTTAGTCACTCGGGGCCATACAATGCCTTGCTTAGCCTTGCCAAATTACAAGATCCTCCTGTTCAAAGAGGGACTCCTACATAGCAAAAATTCCTGCCTGTCTACTTTACAAGTACCACGAGACAGCTGCATAAAAGTATGAATTCACAGCCTGGGGATGTGGAGAAAGTGTGCCTTGATTTTTTGCTGCAGGCCTTTTGCAAGGAAGCAATTAGAGAAAACCTAGCAAATGAAATGAGAGTAAAAACAGTGAAGAAATAAACCCCATTCCCAACCCTGCCATCATTTGGGGAAACTGCCCTACAAAGTCTGGAGTGCAATGGAAACATTTGCATTATTTTCTTTGCATTATTTTCCTGTCTTTCCCTGGCCTAAGGCTGGCCTGAGGTTTCTTATAACCCCCTGCACCTAGCACCAGGCCACAGCCCCCAGACCACATCCTGTATCCCATCAGCAGCTGCAAGGTAGCACAGAGTTGAAGGCAGCAACTACTTAACAGGATCCTTCCTGAGCCACAAGAAAATTACAAAAGGACATTGAAGGGCAGCTGCAAACCTGCTTGCAGCCCCTAGAGTGCTGAGCTACAGGATGCAGTCAAGCACTGCCATATTTCACTCCCTCTGGACCTGGCATCCTGCAGTGGTTATGATCTCTCCCTCCTGCTGCTAGCATGACGTTAATGCTTTTATAGGTACATTTTCCCTTACAGTCAAGGTGCCAGCTGTAGATATGCCTCACTTCAAGTGAGTTATTGTCCTCATAGGTTTTATTAATTAGCCTTATCCAAACATCCACCATTGTAAATCCATTTTTCTTTTCCTGTTAGAGAAGTCTGTTATCAACATACCACTGTTTGGACTGAGATGTAGCACTCTGCCCCAAGAGTAACTCTCTTAATAAATAGAAGGGGAAGTACGAGCAGAGACTGCTATTTTAGAGTATTCTTAAGGAAGATGATAAACAATTCACTCACTCCTCAAACAAGTTTTATTTAAAGTTTTACTTTCTCCTGACACGAATGCCTTTGGCCAGGTATGGGTTTTGTAGCACACAGAGCTGCCTAGCGGGAGAGGATTGATTCCATGCAGCTTGTCAAGTGAACAGAAGCTTTTGCTTCCATCCCTGCAGCTATTCCCTACACCTCACAGGCAGCTTGATAAATACAACAGATAAGATACCAAGCCAGCACATTTCTGCTGAATTTTCCCTCTGTAGTTATCGAACCACCTGACAAATATTTTCCAGTTTTTAGATTGAGAAGCACTCCAAGGAAAGCATAAATACCTTAGCTCTTGCCTTCAATGCAAAGAAATTTTGAAGTTTGGGATGAAGGAACCACTCTCTGTGCCCTTTTCAACCAAGGTTGAGCTGGCAAGTTGTGATCACTAGGTGATCCCTAATCACTGTGGTACAGCAATGGGCAAGATAAGGTGGTGTCTATTGTCAGCCTCTGAATTTCACCTGCTGTTTATCCACTGTATCTTTAATTAAAAAAAAAAAAAAAAAAAAAAAGTTGTCTGCTGGTATAAACATGGCAGAAGCAGGTGTCAGTACATATATCCAGGAGTCCAGAGGTCCAAACATTCTGGAGGGATGTGGGAGGGAATTGAACCTTTGTAACTAAAGCTTGCATACCTTGCAAGGAGAAGGAAAAGAAAATAAGAAAAAAGGCCACACTTTCCCTGTCCCATAAGAGCTATGGCAGTTTTTCATGCATTGGAGAAAGGCTAGGTTAGGCACTCAGGCAGGAAAAACTAGCCCCTATGGTCCCCACTCCAGGCAATATTTTATATGAAAAAATCATGACAGATGAGATAAACACCAAGTACTGATTTATTGAGTTGGGCCCAGAACCACATTCTCTTCCTGTAAATTTCTTGTGGGAAAAGGCTTTTTTTTTTTTTTTAAGTTGCAAAAAAGGAGGGAGCAAACAAAACACTCATAATTGGCATAACTGCATTTCAGTGAAGTTTCAAAGCTAAAATTTGCCTCCATAAAATTTTTCAAAATATACAGCTCAGGATGGAGGTAGAGGAAATTTACACTACTTACTTTTAACACCTAAAAGCAAAGTGCTCCACTCAGTCCTCCCAAGTTCCCTGTAGAGTATTTTTGAGACACCATTCCCCAAAGTCTGGCTTGGTTGTCCTTGGAAAAAATCTGACTTTCCCTTCCCAGTGACTATAGAGGGAGCCCAGGGATTTTCTTCAGCATCTCCTCCTTACTACAAAATTTCACTGCAAATCCTTGTGAATGCCAGATGGCTTCAAGGACACCACTTCCCTCTAGAACAGCTGATTGGTTTGTTTGGATGACAGGGTCGTGCATTTCAACAGGATCCTGCATAAACGGCTCCATTTCTTGCTTTTATGATGTTTCCAGGGAGAATACAGAAGCCCTGAGCATCACAAAATGGAACCAGAGATGCTTGGAAGATTCTTAATGTTTATGTACAGGCAGGAAAGCATAGCTTGAGTGTGATTAGCTTTTCCTTTTTTCTTCCTTAAGTCATAGCAAAACACGTTCCAGCCAGAAATAAAGTGGAAAAGCTGAAGTGATGCATATCAGATGAGTTGGGTATTTACACTTGGCTGAGAATCATGCCTATCACCTGTTTGGTGCAGAAAGGGAAAACAGATAGCCAGAAGCTGCTGAAAAACCACAGCTGCCTCCCAGTTCCAGTCACCCAGAGCTCTGTGAGGAATGGGTAATACTTCCTTTAAAAACTTGCTTAGGGGTTGACATCTTCACAACAACAACAACATAATTGCAAAGCTTATAAAAATTATACCACATCTCAAAGTACAAGAACTCTGGAATTTAAAAAAGACCTGCAAGAAAGCAATTTCCAGAGTCACAAACCCTTCTCTATCTGCTAAACTACTCATCCAGAATTAATTATTGAAATCATCCGGATGTCAAGAAATTATGTGTGCACAGAACCTAATTCAATTTAGGGCAGTCTAAGCACACATACCTTAAATTAGAGTCAGCATTAGTCTGAACACTGTAGAGCATACCTCCAGTGGTACCTTTGCAAAGGATGTAGGGTTTTTTAAACCACTCACCCAATCAATTAACCAACCCCATCTTTCCTGCTAAAAACACACATGGAAGGTTTAGGGATGTTTGTGAAGGAGGTTTGGAGACCACCATGCCAGAATGGACCACTCTGACAGGGACAGGTCTCAGCCCCCTGGCTGTCATAGGGTGTCCCAGAATAACATTTGGCCACAATAGAAACTGCAACCAGGAGAAAACCCTTTGATGAACAAACCTTCATTATCCCTCTTCCCTGCTCCTATTCCTTCATTAGCTTAACAAGACTGCGAGAGACCAGAGTCTAAGAGCCTCCCCCCAACAAATGTTACTCTTTGTATATGAGTATACGTATACTCATATACAATGTATACTCATATACTATGTATACTCTGTATATGAGCCCTTAAATAAAAGAAAGATGTTTGTCTTCCAGCCCATCATTAGAGCTTCTTTTAAAGCACAGGATTAAAAAAGTAGCACATAAAAATTTGACACCGGCTCTAGTATCTTCCCAAACTCCAAAACAACAGTACTCAAATAGCTTGATTTCAAAAACCCACCTTGGCCCTTAAAAAAAAGGCTTTGTTAGCCTTATTTAAACCTCATAATTGCAATCAATATCAGTGTGTTAAAAAGTTTGGGTTGAAAATAAAGTTCTCATATGGGCCAAATATTACTGCAGGTCAGGAGTATAATAAAAATGCCTTAGAAGGGTGTAAAAACTTTGACAAGGGAGACTCAGGCTTTTCTCTCTGTCCCTTTCTGCTACCACTGATGTTTTTCACCCTGGCAATACAGCAGATAACATTTCTCTTTGGTACATAACTTCTAGGGCAAAAACCTCTGCGAAAGCTGGAGGGAGACTGATATTGAGGAGAAAAGCTATTCTATCATTTCTGCAGGTCTCATGGGAAAAAAAAACCTCTGAAGACAACCCAGTAGCAGGTGCAAACTTAGAGCATCAGACACAGTTAGTTATGAAACTGGAAATAATTGGGCCTCTTTTTCCTCAACACCTGTGGTTTCCTCCCAGGAGAGCACAGAGAACATTTATTAGAAGTACTAAAGGCATTTGGGAGCATGAATTCCTTTGGACTTGCAAGAGTTTTATGTATTATACCCAGGCGGTGCTTTTGACATACTTTCAGAACGTTTCACTGGAGAAAAAAAATAAAAATCAGACTTCAAGGCTTTTAAATAGCAGTTTATGGACTAGACACCATAGGCATCTGGAAATGGTTGGAGACAGACTATCATTATTAGACAAATGACAGGTCAGGGAGTTGCAGATATATGGTCCTCACCCTATTTTTACTGTCCAGGATTTAGCCCTGCTCAAGCAGCTGGAATGGGTATTTGCTTTGGTTAGAGGTTACAGTCCATCACATGGCTATACTGGGCAGTCTGCCTTATGGTGGGGTCTTCTAAACTCTGGCATTACAGAAGCACAAGAAATTGACAGCATTTGTGGTTTGCAGATTGCTGCAGCCCTTGGAACAGGCATTACCTGGCAGAAGGCACTACACGAGTGGCCTCAAGTGCTTGGCAAGGAGAACCCATTCAACGATCAGATTGAAGCCATATTCAAAGATCAGGGTGGACACTGACTTCCCAACTGCTGGAACCCTCACACGATTGATGACGGCGCTTCCACGAGTCAAGATGATTAAAGACACACAAAAAAGGGGGGAGAGGAAGTTATCAGAGCCAGTAGCAGTGGACATCACACAAGTGCATTCTTTTCAGTTTGTATTTCATCTGCACAAGTAGACAATGCTTTTTCTGTGGAGCTCCAAAAATAAAAATCAAAGGATAGCTGCCAGCTAGACCATTTATTGTACCAGTTTGAAAATCCGTTCTTCTTTTTTCCATATACAGCAAACTCCTACCCCCACCTAATCTTTTTTCCTTCTGCAGAACATTTCCATGTTTTCTATTTGTAGTGTTTCAACAGTTAATCTGATCCCAAAAGGAGAGGGGGGGACCCCAAACTCATTATGTTGCTATAAATTGTGTGTATGTAATTGCCTTGACTGTCAATACATTATTTAGCTGCTATTTGCTTATTAAAGTGTGCCAGGAATCACAAGGCACTACAATTTTGATGTGCCTGGCAGCATCAGCACAGGCTGACTGAGCACAGGTTCTCTTCCCCCATTAATAAGATATTAGGTTGACAACACTTCATGTATTTAAAAAGCGGGTTGCTTTTTCAACCTGTAATGTATCTCTGCTTTTTTTGCTCCCTAAGAAAAATAATATGCCCAGTCCTATGTCTTTTACAGGCATGGCCAAGGGAATCACTGAAAATACTGGGTAACCCTTACTTCATAGGCAGACTTGAAGATGGAAAATTACTGCATTTTTTCACCAGCTTATCCAATGCTCTTAGCAAAATAAATATTTAAAAATCAGAGACAGCTCTATGCTACTTGCAACCTTACTGATGATGGAGGGATCAGAGAGCATTAAGTGGCATTAATTATGGGTGAAAAAGATCCAGTAAATAGCAAGCATTAACATGACATGACTAAAACACCCCAACAGCCCAAAACTCAGGTAGAGTTGCTCTGCTCCTTGTTCTGAGCACAGTCCTTGCACAAGGCTGTCACACGTGAGGCAACTCGTGGGCTGTGATCCAAACCCAAGGACAGGGCCTGGCTGTAGGATGTGCACCCACTCAGCATTTTGAACAGGCAGGGGATGACTTGGCTAATACCATTTTGATTGAAGCATATATTACTGCTTTGCTAGATCCTGATCCTTTTTATAGGGTACAGTCAATGCTGAGTCTTTTATTAAGATATTAAGATAGGAACTACGATAGTAATTCCTTTGGGATAACTGCTAACACTTAAGTAAATATTCAAGTCATCTACTTTAGGAAACCAGAAGGGAATACATTCCTTAATTGAATGATACTTGTTAATAAGGCCCCAATTCATTAAAGGCATTTAGATGTTACCAAAATATCCAGTCTCCCAAGGAATAGTTTCAACTCCAGAGAGGCACACCTGGGGAAGACTATTTAGCATTAGAAGGAAACCCCTTGCTTCCTGTAGAAATTTTCTTCAAACAACCTAACATTCCACATACCCTGGCCAGGTAAAGCACCTCCTATTTTTGTATTATTTATTCAGGACTTTTATCTTTCATTAAATACAACACAAGGACAGAAACAAGTGCATCCACACGTTTTTACTACAGCCCAAGTACAGCACAGGCAATAATTACAGAATATCAGATTATTTTCTCTACATCAACACACAGAAGTGTAGCATTTAAAAGGGGGAAGGGAGTCATGTTTGGAAGCCTAATTTTCAAGGCAACTTCTTTGCAAATTATTGTATTTCATTTGAGGTTGGGTTTTAATAACACCAATTAGGAGTTTTACTAAGTAGTAAAACTGAAATTTCCTCAGCTAAAATAAGCTACATTGCCCAGAGGAAAGCATTTTTCTCTTACAGACTTTCTTACTTGTGAACTCACTGAATTTCTGAACAATGGGGGCAAAAAGGTTTCTTATAAAATTAGAACATCTTTTCAAAGACACCCTGAAACCTCCACAGCCAAATCCCAAAGCAAAGCCCTCTCAAAGCTTTTCCCAGTACAACTGCTCCATGCTGGACACAGGGTCTTGAGGGACACCAAGGAATGGGCTTGCCCCTGGCTGAAGGCACACCACCCAAAGCACATGCCCTTGCACCTCAAGGTGAGCTCTGTAGCTCCAAACCCAGCTGCATGCAGAAACTTGATAATGCATTAACTATCTATCTTTATTAAAGAAAGATGAATTTTGGGACTATTAACCCATCAGCTTTTACAACCACTATGTCTCAATTATTTCAAATGCAAAAAACAGCTGAAGATCTGCACCCCCTAACATCAATCACTTACCCATACCACTCTAAAAATACATGTCCTATATTTAAAAAACACTGCTGAAAAAGCTTACTTATGCTAAAGCAGTGACAAACTATGAATTCTAGTCTGTTCCATTAGGTTAACTGTCTCCTGGTGCTTAGGCTGGTTGAAGGTGAAAAATGCACAGGGAAAAGAGAAATGGGAAAACAAAGTTTTTCTTGGAAAGCTTATTATAATTCCATGCAATTCAAAATTTATTAGCAGGGTGAAGTTCTAGAAGAAATGGTCTGTCAAGATCATTTTTGGGGAGAGTCAGAGCATGTGAATGAATACAGAAGGGATTATGTCACTGGCTGGGTCCAGCACACTGCACACAGGAAGGGTCTCTTGATGCTACTCTGCAAATGGTTTTTCACAAAGCTTTGCTTGAAATCAGACAATAGGAACTCATTTTGAGGTATAGAACATCTAAACCTACTTGAAGCTATTTGAATTCACAGTCTGGCCTCTTCACAAAGAATCTGCTCCAATTATTGAAAAACTGCGTAACCATCGTTGCAAACTTTCACCACAAAGCCTTAAAAGAGCAGAGGAACATGGGAGGGGAGGAGGGAGCACCCAGCAGTGCCAGCCAGGAAAGCCATAAGCACAGGGCTTCCTGCTAAGCTTGCATCCCATGTTTCTGCTGGCTGCAGGAGCCCATGTGCTCACCATTCATGTGTCCAGAAGTCAACACACAGGTCAGCTTTTCTAACTTAACACCACCTCTAGCACTTTATACCTTTTCCTTTATGAGAACTTCTTCTTGGGCAATGAACAAACACAGATTGATTTCTACAAGGGATAATAATCCAATTAGCCTAAATAAAAATGTTCCCTTGAATGTCATCCAGTTCTGTTCTTAACACCTTTCTGTGGACTTATTTCATACTTCAAAAATTAATGGTTTTAACACTCACTTGGGAGTTTAAGAAGACAGCCTACCACACATCCACTGCTGAAATTTGCTCTTACACTGTCCATGTTGTGTTATTCTGCTGCCATATCTCTGTCACAAAAAAATGTCTTTCCTCTCCATATTTGATGAGCTGCTGCACATGGACAATCTGGCTTCCCACTACAAAATTCAGCTAGCTATGTCCAAGGCTTCACATTATCAAGTGGAATTCTGGGATACATGTAGAGAATAGAATCCTTCCTTAAACACTGTGTGGAGTCCAGTTTTTCTTCAGCCTACAAATTAGTATCTCAAATTGCATAGATGATATTATGAAAAAAGCAGGGAGGGCTTTACTTTTTATTTTAAATGAATAAAATAAATCTCAATACATAGTTTGGAAATATTTAAAGACGACATCAGAAAAGAAAATGAGATTTAAAAGCAGGTACAAAAGGGGCAGGATGAAAACAGTATAAGGTAACAGAATTTAGTGTTTCAAGTGTGAATATATAACAGCAATAGCAATCTTAAATTTTCCACTACTGCATTCCTAGTGAAGTAATGAGCTGGAATTTCAATACGCTCAGTGAAAAGCCACAAAACCTGCAAGTTTTAACTGAGAAATGTTGCCATTTTAATGATGGGTCTGAAGTACTGCTTTTATATGCTTTGTGGACATGTATATCAAGGGGAAGAAGACCCATTTTTTCAGCCAGAGGAGTATTAGTTGGTACACAGCAGCTTTGTAAAGTCTTATCATTAAACAAAAAAAAAAAAGGGCAGTTTTACTACCTATTAACCTATTCCTGGTTCTCAAATGGAGAACTCTAGCTTGTAAAAGCCACAAGTCCCAGGAAATACTGATGTATACAACCATACAAACCTAAATTTTTCTGTCTGATTATTTTTTATATAACATTCCTAACAAAAATATTCAAGACCTTCCATTTCTATCAAAGTGCAATATACTGCATACTTAATTCCACACCTGCAAATCACATAGTGTACATGCCACGCACTTATCCACACTAGTCCGTATAAGAAATTGCAAAAGTAGTATGAATATGTTGTGCATGTTTTGTTCTGACCACAAGGATGCTGGACAAGCAGAATTATCTATACTGCATGTTGTAGAATAAAATTAACTAGTTACTTCTATGCCTGATCATTACAAAAGAACCCCAACAAATGCTACAACATTAGATATTGTGCTTCAGCAGCATTCTTGTTAAGAGTATTTTGAACTATTGCTTCTTTCAGGGAGCTGAGTTATTTGGAAAGCTTGTCTCTCACTAGCTAGTGCCCTCCTTAGTGCCCTGAAGTGTGATTTCCTGCAATAATTTAGTTGTTTAAAAAAGAGAATGCACCTAGCTAGAAGACTTCCTAAAAAGGAGTTATATAAATATTTAGCACATTTAGAAACAGCTAATTGCTTCCTACCATACTCAAAACTAGGAAGAAGGTATTAAAATTTAAGTGAAATAAAAATACTGCATAACATAGTCCTGTATAATGTTAAATACTCTCTCAAACTTAAAGCGTAAGTGACCCAGAGGACTTCCAACATTTTGATTTAAATTCTTTTCTTGTGTAGTTCCCTTCCCAAATTTAAAGCTTTCCAGAAGGTTTGTAGCAGGCATCAGGCTGCCACATGCGAAGGTCAATGAGGACTTGGTTGAGCTTTTGCATCCAAAGGTTACGTTCTTCTTTAGTATCAGCAGACAGCCAGTTCCTAGAAGGCAAGGAACCCTATGGATTATTCTCCACCTCCAATTAGTTATTGTGACAAATGTCAAGCTGATCAATCACAGAAGCCCAGAAGAAATAGTAGGGTTGACAGTTAAGTCAACATTCCACCATCCTGCTACCAAGCCACCTGGCATTTCCACTTCTAGAAAGCAGTTAGGACTAAAAGTGAACAAAACAGTTCCAGCGCCACCCAAAACCTCAGCATTTAAATGACGTTTGCATCATTATGACAAAGTTGTAAAGTTCCTACATTACTACAATTTTCATATGAGGTAAAATACCCTCCCATAACCTCCATGATTTTATGCACTCACTTTGTAACGCAGAGTGTGTCTCTGCATTGGCTGACAAGGGTCTCTCGGTCATCTTCTCTCTGAGGTCGGACAGTTATTAGTTCAAAAGTGTTGGGACGGGCACAGAACTCCCTGTTGGCAGGTTCAATCTGATGATTCGTGCAGTTAGCCAAGTTTATCCGGCCCAAAGGATGCTGAAAGTGAAATCAGTTCACCAGTCAAGAGCACTGCAATCAAGAGTAATTCTGAACAATATATGCTTTGACAGCTTTGATGATATTAAGTGAATACACCTTCTCTCAGTGAGTTGCTCTGTACAAAAAAGTGATATATGTGCAGCAATAAGAAATTTATTTATAAAAGCATCCCATGATTTAAAGTAATCATGGACTAGTAATCATAGGTGATATCTATCTCTGCACAATGGAACAGATATAGTAGGGGCGAGGGGATGCATTTAGTAAGTTTAATATTTTTGTAGATCACCAAAATACAGCTGACTTTCTCTCTAAAAACTAGTGAAACAAGTCTAGAAAATTTTCCAGAACAATCAGCAAAACAAACAAAAGCTTCTTGCTTGCAGACAAAAGCAAAATAGAAACCTTCTTCTTGCTTAACTTTTTTTTTTTTTTTTACTATCTTGTCTTACAGTAGGCAAAGATTTTTCCCTCTCTCCTGGCAAGGGAATAAAGTACATTGATATATTTTGGCAATGTCAACTATCAGCATATGGTGTTCC
Source organism: Setophaga petechia (assembly GCA_024362935.1). Lineage (NCBI taxonomy): Eukaryota > Metazoa > Chordata > Aves > Passeriformes > Parulidae > Setophaga > Setophaga petechia. The sequence goes on along the minus strand of JANCRA010000026.1, from coordinate 10,770,611 downwards.
TCTGTTAGCAGGGAAGAAACTAAACTCAGGCATCTGGATTGGCATCGAAGTCCCAAAAGGACTAGAGTTTGCCATGGAGTTTAGGAAAGAAAATGCTCTGCCACTAAACAAGAAAGTGTTTAATGGTAAATAACTTCAGTGAATCAGAAAAACCCTCTTGGAAAGCAGTCTTTAAAAGAACCTGGAAACAATTTAGTACACTGCAGGAACACACTAAAGAGACAAGAAGTTCACCTCAGCGATGGGTGAACCTCTGATTTGTCTCATTAGCCCAACAAGAATTTACTTTTCTGTGAGAACCATTTAAGAAGCACCAGTTCCAGCTACAATGTGGAGCTGCAAGAAGACAAGGACTTCAAATAAGGTAGTCAAATAAGATAGTTCTGCAAAATACAAGGATTGCCTCTAGTTTTTTACCATATTAAGTGTTAGTCATCATTTTGTCTAAAACTTAAGGCAACTAGATACAGTCTGCTTCCTAAGCTGCACAAGTCCAATCAATTTCAATTCAATAATTACTGATTTGATGAGCACAATGGAAAGCCTTAAGACTAAAGGGGAAATTAAATATGGATGTCCCATCACTTCCCCCCCTTTCCTACTAGAGAGGGAAGTCGGTTTCTAAGTTTGCCATGATGTAGGTCAGCTTTATGAAGAGAAGTCCCCTCCATTCCCCAAGGAAGCTTTAGGAACTTGAATCCCATGATTTACCAGTCTAAAGCCTAAACATTAGTGTCCCTAACAATGAACAACTATTTGTGTAGGGCATTACAGAACTTTGGACTTAAACTTTACAAAATAGCGTTACCTTTCTTCTCTCATCATCTGGGTATGTCCAATAGGAGATACAATTTCCAGACAGCACACACCAGCGCCTATGCCACGCTCCAAATCCACTGACATCTTCAAACATGGTCTTAAAAACAAAAAATTAAATGGGGTAACTTTGTACCTTGAGCTTGATGTGTATTTGACTATTTTTCTACCAGAATAGTTCTGCAAAAGCAACCCTTCATAGCACTAAATGAAAGAGAAGGAAAAAAAATATACTGAGAGAGGCTTCTACTTAGACAGTGTATTTATTTTCCAGATGGTACAGAAAATTAGCTCACACTATCATTCTCAGGTTTGCAGCCTTTTGCTAAAAGGCACCTATCACTGCTGTTTAAAATTACAAGATTTTCCTGATGATGGTGACAAGCATTCCCATTATTTTAAGGTAAAGAATGGTTATTTCTAGTGTATGCAGTATAAATGGTTCCTAAAATGTGTTCAAAAACCAATTTATTAATATTAGATATTTTAGTAATTTTTGACTTTAAAAATCAGGATTAAAAAACATGCAGCTATTTAAGAGGCCAAACTCAAGAAAGTTTAGTCAGTTCAAAGGAAATTAGAAATTGATTTTTAAATGTTTGTGTTGGCAGTTCTTTTATTGGATGCTGGATTTCATCCATTTCAAGCCTCGTTTCCTTAGAACTGGAATGGAGAGTTTAGTATCTGACTTCTATTCCTGATATCTCTTGAACTTATACAGAACTTTTTTCCCAATTAAGGTGTGTATTGTGATTCTCACTCTTCACAAAAATTCAGATTCTAATTTTCAATGGTGCACGAACCTTACTCTGAACAAATCCAGTATGCATGTACATCATTCTTCAGGTTTTACATATTGTATAGTAGAAGCAAATATGGACTTTCTCAAATTAGTACACAGAAACATGGGACAGCAAATACCATAAGCATGTGAAATGTTTGCATCTAATGAAATCTGTTCAACTTCAATTAAGTAAAGGGAAAGGAGACAGAAAGCAGTGTTTGAAAATAGTCTAAAGAAATTGTGATTTCAGGAAACACAAAAATAACAGCAAATGTTAATGTTTCATTTTCATAGCACATTTACTGCCATCTTGTGGACATTTCAACAGTTCCAGATCCTAGGCCCAAGTATGAGCTGCATTTTCTAGGTCCAGTTTTAGAGAGAATGGCACAAGATTTTTCTTAAAAAAATCCTGTTGTTTCTTTGTCATTTAGAAAAGCTGTGAACACAGTGGAAAAAGACCCAATCTTTTGTGTATATTAAACACACACAAAAGGAGTCCTGTAAAATTTTTTTTTGCCATTGAAATTAAAATCTCATCTACCATCAAAGATTTTAGAAAGAGAAGGTTAACTGAAGTTCAAAATAATAAATAATCAGATGTTTAGAAGAGAGATACACAAACTCTTAAAAGGTAGCCTTAACTTAGACATGTTTAGAAGAGAAACTAAAAACCATTTGTGGTCTGGTTCAGAGATTTAAAAAAAAAAAAAAAATCAAGCCAGTTTTTAGCTTTAAACACAAGTGTGACATTAAAAAATTACTATATTTAATAGGACCTGTAATTTCCAAGGCAGGAGTTTGAAGTGAATACAGTAAATACCTTACCAAGAACCCTTTCTCCTCCACCAAAGAGTCCACTTGGCATTTCAACTTCAGATATATATGACCTTCCAAAGGAGACAAAAAAGGAACCTGCAAAATGTAAAACAATCATTTAATTTTGACATCTCTCAACTAAGTCTTACCAGTTCAAGCAAGCCACCTGCACCAAGATATTAGCACTGTCTTGTTCTCAGGACCTTCAGCCAGAATGAAGCAGTCAGTCAGACTCAAGCAAGACAGTAATAATCACTTTTGGTTTCAAGTTCATTTAGAAGCTTTCCAATAATTATTTATTAGTTTGCTCATCAGGATATATATAAACATGCACTCTAGCTATGAAAACAGGCTCTTCAAGCATGGTTAGAAACAACAGAAGGCACCAGTCCACACCTTTCAAGCTTCTGCCTCAGTTTGACACCAAGTTGTTTGGAAAATAACAAAGCTCACCAAAGTGAGCTTAAACAGGAATGGTACTTGGATACCATAAGCATTTTTGGCAGATACTGATGTAGTAGTGCCTACTCAGATAAATCTTTACATAAAAGAAAGCCTAGAAAGAGAAGAAATAATGAAAACAGTTCTCAACTAGCATTCAAGGTGTTAAAGACATGTGTTAAGTAATTTCTAACAGAAAAGGTTCCTAGTCCTTTTTTTGCCACTGGAAGAAAAAGAAAAAAAGAAAGCTTCATTACTGTATCAGAGGTCAGTTAAACAGCCATTTGACAGTCAAGAGTTTTGAGGAAGAGCATGCAAAGGTCTGCCTTTGAGCTTTCCCCAATCCCTCCACACATAATGCCTCATTACATTGACTACTCCATGAAATCACATCCCTTCTTTATTTTTCCCCCCCTCACTGAAACAAAGAGCTAATTCAACAGGCAAATGATGACCTGCACAGCATTCTACAAACCATATTTTATTGCTCATCTGAATAAGCAACACTGCGAAGAATCTTGAAAAGAAATTGACAAAAAATTCAGAAACACTCATCTTTTGTATTACTAGAAAAGCCAGGAAGGTCGATGCTGCCACTCAAATACAAATAAAGAACTGTTTGCAAGGGAATAGGCACAGCCATGTGTACACAGTAACAAAATAGCTTTCAGAACTATGGAATCAACATCATTCAAATGGAACTAAATTTTGCTAGTAGTTAAGATGAACAGGAGTAACCCTCAGTAGTTAAAAGTGCTCATCTGTGGGCCTCAGTGAGTCCTGAAGAGCACCAAAATAGGTGTTGTGGTTAGAAATTGATCACCTTTGAACTGCAGACATCATGCAGCCTTCCTCCCAGACATAAGACACACATGCACAAGCAGGTGATCAAATCATTTTCACAAGTCAGATCTACTCAACTAACACAGCATTAATGGCTTGCTCCTGCACTCAACAGGAATAGTATAGCACAGAAAAATTCTAAGCATTAGGTAGGAGTCTCCATGACCACTTGAGAAGCAAAAAATAGTAAAACACTTCCATGTAACAAAAATAAGAAATCCAGGATTGATAAGACAACTCTAACCCTACATGCTACACCAAGGAATAATGGCATATAACCCTAAAAAAGCACAGTAAAACCTCAGTAAAATTTCTGAATGAGGGTCTCAAGAATATTTGGCCATTCCCCACTTCAGGTTTATGGGCTTTGCATCTCCTTTAAGCTTTACATCAGAAGAGAAGAATCCAATTTATGAAGTTTAGCAGTGAGGAACTGTGTGAGAGGCAAAGCAAAGAGGTTGTGTAACAAACACAACACAGTTTTGCAGAACCTACAACATCACTACTAATTACTAAGGCAGGTCTCAAAACACCCTCTTGTAGACATAATGAAAAAATATTGAGTTCTAGTTAACAATATATCTCTTTCATAGAGTTAAAGGTGATGGAAAGAAAACAGTTTCACAAATATCCAGCTAGATGGAAAGAAAACTAAAGCCCATGACTATGCTATCTAGCACCCTGGTGTGGTCACTCAGGTATTTGCCATAGGAACACAGCTTATTGTCACAGAAGATTATCTGTAAAGGGTCTCAAGAGAACTCAAGCATTTGAAAAACTGGTTTCTTAGGAGACTTTTGATTAAAAATAGAATATGATAGGTACTAAAAGTATCACTTGCTTAATTTTGAGAGGAAATACGAAAATTCATCTAAAACACTTTCTTCTGCAGGACTCAAGTAAACTATTAAATAGACAAAACTATGTTCATAGGTAAAAGACAAATTATTTCTGTTAAGGATATCAATTCACATAATTTGTAAAGCCAAAACATACAGCAAGTAAAATATTTTACGTGCACATTTGTGTGCAAATAAGGACCTTATTAATTTGACATGTTTTAAAAAAACTAAACTTTTTGCTTAAAATGCCAAATGTCTTGCTTTGTCTTGTCAGAACAAGGTTAGAATAAGAAGCAAGGTTACTTAGGTTCTGAGAGATTTTAATTTTCTTCAGCAGCAACAAGTTGAGTTAAACCAACATTTAGGCCACCAGACATTTTTCTCTGGTTCTCTTATCGACACAGCAGCTGATTCTATGTTCTGTGTAGTTCATCAAGAAGCTGGCTCAAATTTCCTGACTAGAACTCTTTAGGAAACACATCATTTTGCTCTGAAGCAAGAAACACCCTCCTCTAATGATCTAGGAAAACAAGAGAACATGCTAGTTAAGGAAAAACCCTAGGCTACCTGAATAACTGAGTTTCAGCAGCATGCTAATTATTGTGAAAGACAAGGGGTAGAATTCTGCAAGTCTTAAAGGCTTCAAACATCTTGTGTTTAGTTAGTAAATCTTTGTAAGCACTTTCTCAGAAGAATTTAAAAAAAAAGCTGCAAAAACGGCCAGACAGAAATAAGCAACATGCACTAGAAAGCATTTTGCTCTTTTAAGTTAGAAACTAAAGGATCATAGCAACCTTGTCCTGGAACATATATCCCAACAGTTCTTTTTCCTCCCCTTCAAAATTTATCTAGAGAAAAAAGAAACATGCTCAATGCAATTAGTGTAAAGTTATGGTCTAGAAGAAAAAAGCACACAGTTATACACGAGTGTATTTTGGTCGTTTATACCCTGCATTTTAACAGTACATAAGAAAAGAGAGGAATGACATTCAAAAAAAACCACTGTGGCATCAGTTTGCGCCATATTAGAAATACATGAAGAAAGCAGCTGTTTGGTACAGTCAAAACTGAAATTTTACTGAGGTAGAAATTTAAGAAAAAAACCCAAACAAATCATGAATAAGAATTTCCCTTTTTGCCAGATAACACTAAGACTGCATCTGCAAAAAATTAACCAAGTGACAGTTTCCCCAGAATTCTCTTTGAACATTGTGCTTTTGCTATATTTAGCAGTAACTAAATACAACTAACCCAGTCCAGTGTCCTGTCATACAATGCAAACCAGTGAAGTCCAAATCTAAACTGCTGAATATAATGCAAAAGCTGATTCCATTAACTCCAAGAACAAAGGGTTTCCAACAAGGAAGCTACACACAAAGATTTCTACATATAGTTCTGGTTAAGAGGAACATTTATGCTGAAGAACCAAAGCTGCTACTTCTAAAATTCACATAGTCAGTAACAGCAGTGCAATTTAACCATTGTCCTGCCACCTGTTTCAGTAAAGGAATCTGCTTCGATCTACAAAAAGTAAAACTCCTAAAATGCAAGTTGGGATTACTGAGATGTTTTAAGATTTATACACAAACATAATTACCACTTGTTTTCTCATATCTTATTAGAAGCTGTAATTGCAATAATACTATTATTGCTATAAGACTTGATTGACCAAAAACCCCAAAATTATTTTTTTTGCTGCTCTTGGGTAGCTAAAGCTATGATTTAGTACTACCATAAACTGTTGTAACATTTGAATTAATTTAAACTAGCTTAGGATAGCTGCTGGCATAAACACCTATTAAAATAGGTTCTTGATATGAGATATTACAAGGTTAGAGATTGCAATGAATGTAAGAATGTATTTTTTAAACTTCTCATAGCAGAAGCGAATAAGCATTCTGTTTAGACAAGGAACTAATGGCATAAAAGTCAATAAAAATTTTCAAAAAAACCTTAAGATAATTTGCTTCTACAAATTTAATTGGGATATGAAAGGAAAAAAACTTATGCTCCTAAATATATTCAAATGGCATTTTTTAGGTCAATTATGTGCAGAAAAATTAAAACACTTCATTACCATTAAAACACACTTAATGCCTTCTTTAGTGCTAACTGCAAGACTAGGAGCGACAATATGAAGACCATGTATAGAAATGCCAACTGCATACATCAATTTTTTGTCAGTGAAAGCAAATCAGTACTCAAATTCCTTTGTTATCTTTGCACAACCATATCTTATACTGAGCTACGGAAATGAAAGAGCACCTAGCATAGTAACGAAAGTCTCCCTGTTTATCTCAAAACTACATTTAATTCATATGAAATTATATGCAAGTAAAAACTACACAAAAATTTTTAACATCTATACAAATAACCTATCTATAAATCATTATATATGTTTCATTTCTAGGATGGTGCTTCCAGCCGAAAAGTAAACCCAGACTCTTATTTTTCAAGTAGCATGCAACTACCTTTGGATTAGCAACCAATAATTTCCATTACCTTGTCCAGTGCAAATTTGGTATTTCCCACAGAAGACAGCGATAACTTGTGGGATCCAACGAGGATGAAATTCGTACTGCGTATGGCATTTGGGCCACCTGGACTGGCCATGGCTGTGGAGAAAAGTTAAAGTGAAGTCATACCAAAACACATAATAGGGATGCTGCAAGGCTTAAAAAAATGTACTTTATTTGCACTACTGCATGCATGCCCTGCTCAGTGCTCCAGGAGAAGTGCTCTTTGCAGTGCAGCCCAGCCCAGCAGCACATTCAGAGAGAATCTTTACAAACACTATTCCTCCTCAGCAGATCTCTTCTTTCAGAAACAAGGTTTTAAAACATCCACAAAGGAGAAAACAAAGCATTTTAAGTCTCAGGAGGATGGAGAGCATGTTGGGGGTACACTACAAGGCACACATACCCTTCAGTAGGAATGTGGCTTTTCTATACCTTAAACTCTTCTCAAGTAACACACTGCAATCTTCCAGAACTTGTACACCTTTCCTTTGCACTTACATCATGAGAAACACACACTGTAGCTCAGGAATCTTACTAGAAGCAGCAGCATGATACACATTCCAGATTTAGTTCATGAGCTCCTATTGCTGCAATTTCTGCTAAAGTTAGCTCATGTATTGCATACTTTAGTCAGATAAGTATATAATGTTTTTATATACTTAGAAACACACTTAGAGGTGCTGTTTTGCTCTGTCAAGAGTGAGAAATAGATAAACAGGTTTATATGTTTATACATGTTTTCTATATATAAATATATATACACAGCACTACACACAAGCAGTACTTTAGGATCTGTTTATATTTTCAAATTATTCTGTATTACTTTGTTGATACCAGACTCTAGTTCTCTGCTTTTAAAATCATTAAATTAGTTTGAATTTATACTTTCAGGAAAAAAAATGTAAAGCATGGGTATCTGATACCAGATTTTAGTTCTGATTTTTGTAAAGATATCTTCTGTTGAATGTAATGCTAAGATAATAAGCACAGAGCCAGTTTCTGGGCTGGAAAATTTAGTGTTTATTACTCACAAATTGTCATCTGTTACAAGTATTATTTATTGATATAGTAGTTTTGACAGCAAGTGGAGATTATTCATCTTGGCATAAGATGTTTAGACTTTACTTACCTGGAGTAAGAAGGTTGCTTTTCTAGAAAGAGAGAGAAATAAAAGCTTAGTGAAAAAGTACTTCTGACAGTTTCTAGTGAAGACAAAGTCAAGGTACAAAGAAATTAGGTTTGAAGTACTTTTAAAAACCCAATCAAATGGAAAAAAATCAAAAAGAAAGTCCAAATGAATGCCTATTTCCAGCATTACATATGTAACAGAGCTGTTTCTTGAGCTGATAACTGAAAAATTTGGCAGAAAACTGGACAATTTATAGAGCCTTACATAAGGAACAGAAAGAATCTATTATGGGCACAGCCTTAATCTGTGGGAACATGCCCTTTGGAAGGGAGCATAGTCAGGTCTTGGTACAATATTACATTCATACTTACCGAGGTAATAGATGTTAATAATCTCTTTGGGGTAATAACCTACAAAAGAAGACAAGAAGATAAATGCTTTTGTTACTGCATTTGTCCAGCACATTTGCATGAGAACTAGACAGTGAAACTACTGAAGGCTTATCTCAAATTTTGAATGGGTACTCATTACTATGAGTAAGTCTTGGGTTTTGACTGGACATAATAGATCTCAGTGGAAGAAATGCTGCATAGCAAAGAAATAATTACTGCAGAAAAGTTAAAGCAGAAAACCAATCTCAGTAGGTGTTTTTACCCATGTAATGGAATTTCAAAGTTCCATTTGCTAAACTAAAGGTAAGAGTTAACAATAAAAGTAAGGATATGTTCAATATACTGCTGTTATACATCATTATTTTCAAGTTAAAAACTCAAAGTTTAAGTGAGACTGTATATTAAACACAAACTGGAGTTATGTACTTTTATTGAGGTTGAAAGACAAGTCTAAGTAGCTTGTCAAAAAGCAGACATAGGATGCCACTGGCAAACCTATAACCTCATATCAGCAACTTACCCACAGTAGCATGAAATCATTCAGTTTTAAGTAAATATTCCTTTAAACTACAGCACAGGAGAAGTGAGGCCTGGTACTTGAAATTTTTATTAGAGAATAGGTGGAAGCTTTCAATGTGCCAAATCAAAGAATAAAGAAATTTCCTATTTCTGCTTGCAGACATGAGACTTAAGTATTCATTCCAGCTGTTTTAAAAGACATTCAAGTTTCTTGTTTTTCACAAGTGACAGATAACTTGTCAAGGAGGAAAACAGACCTGAAGCCACTAATTCACTGTGTGCTCTATTAGAATGAAAAGAAGAAAAACACACACACATATGTCCTCAAAAGCAACCCAAAATAAACAAACCACCAAAAAAAAACCCCAAACCACCCCCAGAAAGGCTTGCTTAGGGTTACATATCTTCATATATCCTTAAAAAAAGCACAAACACTTGATATGCACATCCTTATTAAAACAATGTTTGCTTCAAAAAGTAAGTATCTAGTGCTTATACTTAATACTGAGGAGAAAGAGGAGTTTTTAGTTATCAATAAAACTTTTAAGACAAATAAAACTCCAGGGTAGGGCATATTGACTGCTATAGTTTAACTGAAGTGGAGAAAAAGGGCAATAAACCACTATTGGAGGCCCCACATCTAACAAATAAATGTCTGCAAAGCATAGCATTTTGCAGAACTAGTAAGACTTCTTCCCCACCAATATATTTCAGACTCAACCAAGTGCTGCAGGTCCAATCTACTAATTGCTGTAGGTCTCCATAATCCATCTGTCATGGCAGATGTTCCAAGAAGGGAGTAAAAGCAAGCAACAGATTGTGTAAGACTATCAGTCAGTTTTGCTAGTATACCTTCTGTTGAAACACTACATTACTGATTTTCAGGTTTCATTTACCTTAGATTTATTTGTCTTTTTCCTTTTATCAGTGCTTGTACCTTCTTTTCTCTGCACCTGTAAGGCAAGAGGGTATTGAGAAAGTACAGCACATCATTCTCCCTTTACACCTCCTCTTCACAGGAACTGATACATACCCAACTGTAAACTTCTATATTTATTTCAAAGTCATTTGACACATCATGCCTGAAGGGAAGAAGAAAAAACAAGTTAAACAAACTGAAGCAAAAAGGCTTTTGTTTTTGTTTGTGGCAGAGATTTGGGATTTTTTTTTTGTTGGTTTTGTTGGGTTTTTAAAATACTCTTTACTTCTTCCCTCCTTTTGGTCCTGATAACTATCCAAGGAGCTTTTGTGTATTATTATTTAAAAATACTTTTTGGAACTCAGAAAAGGAGAGGGGATGACAAGAGGCAGATAATGTGCATCTACCATTTCTCAGATTGTACCCTCCCCTGTTACAGATTGGGTGTTTTGAGTAAATAGCTTTAAGTGAAAATTCCAGTACAGCTGAACTTCAAAAACAGAGTTTATTTATTTTGAAGACTTGCTAGCAAACAGCCATTTGAACTCACAATGCCTTTTTAGCTGACATGTGAGAGTTGAAGTTATAGTTATAAGAGCACTATTTTCCCAGATAGCAAAACCAAAATAGCTATATAAAATGTTAGTTGCTGCAAAAGAGAAAAACACATCTCATGCACAGCAATCCATCTGTCATTGCAGATGTTCCAGGAAAGAACAAAAGGCAGAAAATGCAAGAGATAAAATAGCTGATGGATGGTTGAATAAGTCTAGGTTGCTCTTTTGAGAGAAGCGCCTTCTAGCTATTTTTTGAAGAAGGAAATAGCTATACCACAAAATCTCTCCACACTTTGTTGCAGAATATGACATTCTTACAACTAAGACTACCTATGTTTTTATTTTATGCATGCTCCACCATCAGAGTTAAAACTGGTTCAAGAGTTTCTTTATACTTACATAGTAAATGTCGTAGTAAAAGTAAGAGCATCTCCATTCAGGGAACTGGCAGTACTTGCTAATGGAGTTGCAACCATGTTTTCTGCTCCAGATCTCAGTATTATTACATAGTAGTAATTTCCTGCTTCTGTAAGCACACATCAGACGGTTTAGTTAGCCAGAGGACTCCAAGTATCTAAAAAAATTCTCAAGTACTGCATTGCTATTAAGCACATCTCTGTTTCACCCTTCTTAAAACATTTAGTTATATTTGAGACTAGCTTATAAACTTAATCTTAAAACAGTTATTTTCTTTATGCTGTTTCTACTAGTAAAATTGTCTCCACAGGATTCACAGCAACTGCTTTACTGCCTGGGGCATCTCAGGCCAGACCTACACTAACCAGTGTGTGAAAGGGGAGAGGAACTTTCAGTCAGATCAGCAGATAATCTTAGTTGTTTATTTATTTTACTTAGGTATGCCAGCTTAACCACACATCAGCTTTCACTGAAACATCGAAAAGTTAGTCAGAAGCAGATGAACTGAATGCAATAGCTAAATTTTCATTATCCCTAGATTTCTGAGAACATCAAAGCAGAAGACAAAAAAAAAAAAAAAAAAACCCAAGAAGAATGAACCAGAAATACATGTTGGGAGAATGAGGAAGGAGGAGAAAAGAAATAAAGCTTTTGTTTGCTAGTTTTACCTGGCTTTTGAGCTGTACCACATACAAATTCTGCTTTTAGAGGTAGACGCATTTCTGAAATGGAAACAGATCCCCTGGAGGGAGCAAATTCAGCAGACGTAGAAGCAGCTTTATTTCTTTTATTATGTGGTCCCTCACTCTTCAGTTTATTCAATTCTTCCAATAAAGCAGTTCTCTTCTCAGCTGCACAAAGAAATTAATTACAGTTCTACAGAAGAAAAAATACTGAACAATTCTTTTCTGCCTTAAGTATGTAAAATACAACTTATATTTCTATTACACTGTAAAATGATTAATATTTAATCGCCAAGAAAGATACAAAAATGCCCTCTTGCCTATAAAATGAGCTGAGACAGAACAGATACTGTCCTGTTCTTTTTTCCAGAAGAACTATTAATAAATGGCCACAGTGTAACACAATAAATGCGTGAGGAAGAAATTATGAACCTTGTCGAAATGTTCATTACAAAGAATTGAACTTGAGTATAAAAACCTACTTGCAAAGAGAAGAAGTCTCTCTGCTTCTGCTTCTTCTTGTGACCCTTTTCCATGTTCCTCATCAAAACAGCAGTTCAGAGCTTGACTGGCTTGATAAATCACTGTCTGTTGCCTGTTGATCTCATTGTTCAACTCCTAAAGAAAAGAAATAGTAAAAATAATAATCAAGAAGAGAGATCTAGTGCTGCATCCAAACAAGGAAATGTCTCTAGATGAGCCTTTTTGGGGGGCAGGGTTTCAAAGGAAAATCAGATCCTTTAGATAGCAAACTACAAAAGCCTTGCAGTTAACTGTTACTTCGGCAAAAGAACACTGCAGCACAATTTTTTTTGATCTCAGAGGTATGGTGGGGAGTGAAAGACTCCAATATTGTATGTTCCATATCCTGTCTAGTCTTCCCTTCACCAGGGGAAGCAGCACTAACCAGAAATTCAGCATGGAGATGAACAAAGCACTAGTAAAGATCAGAATATTACCTACTGAAAGTAGGTAGTTACAAATTCTGCCTAATTCAAAGGCAGTGCTAAGATACAGATTCTCCGTCTCCTTCTCAAAATAATGGCTTGTTCTCTCCAGACTTCACCTATATGATGATGCTTTTAAGAGAAGCATTAGCTGTTCAAATTATGGATCATCATTTCCTACCATTAAATATTTATGCAAAATAGAAAAAACGTAACAACCTTATTTTGCAGTTCTAAGAAGTATGTTAAGGCCCTGGGCATTCACAGGGGCAATTAAATTTGAAAACAGTAGATTAGAAAAAGGATTTTAAGAAGCATATTAGGTACCTGCATTTTCTTTTTGATGTTGACTTGTTCAGATGGGCCATTTCTTCTCATTTCTAGTCTGGAAGCCACATCTTCTTTCCGAACAATTATTTGCTTAATTGAAGGACGATCAGTTTCCTTAAATCTTTGGGATCTGTATGCATCGACACTTTTGAAAAAGGAAACATCACAAAATGTTTCACAGGTGTGCCAAGCTCTTCTTAAAAGATACATAGGCATGTATCATACATTGAAATTTTCCAACTTGCTTAAATGGCTTTAAAGAAAGCATTCTACAGCTGATTTTAAGTTTAAGCAACATAAAAGACTACACAATCTTTGATAAAGGCTGAGATCTCGCAAAAAAAACAAGCTTAATTTGTAGTTTGAGTAGTATGTATCATTAGAAGAGTTAAAAAAGCCAGTGCTTTAACTTGAACACTTACAGAATCAGGGGTGTTGTGCTGTGTTTATTACCTGTAAGGAAGATTGCGATCTTCTGACATAGAGCCAATACTGTCTCCAGATTCTGCCCTGGGAACTCTGGTCCTTTGGAATTTCTCAGACTTCAGACTGACATCACTGATACTGCTACCTTCCCCAGTTGACTTAGAAGGAGAACCAAAGGCCTGAGGAAAAGGAAACATTATATTACAGCTATCTATTAACATAAAAATCTGTTTTCTCTCTCCTTTACTTGTTTACATATAAACAGTAAATTTGCTTAATACTATTTAACAGATGATATTTTATAAATACGGACATAGAACAAGTTTATTTATTTAAGGACACTAACTGATTATTGAATTCAATGAATGTCACCTTGAGCTGCCAAATCAGTGCAGTTACATAATTACTTCTCTTAAGATTTTTCATCAGCGGTCACACCACCGAATGCATGTATACCGCTGCAAGTCCAGTACTAGTAACAGCTTTAGCAGACCACTTGTTCAGCAGAGCATCCAATATGCTACACTATTTTCAGAGAAAAATAACTTTGCCTCATTATGCTCTCATTACCAAAATACCATTTGCAGCTTCTTTATTTGCCCACATATCCTAATATTACAAAATATCACAGCTCACAAGCCAATTGGACATCGCTGTGTGATAAAAAAGCCGTTCCCCACTCTCCTTGAAATCTCACCTCCGAACCAACAGATTCCACTAGAGGGGTTAACAGAGACATTGATGAAATGTTCAGCGACTCTTCCTGCTCATCCTCATCACTTTCACCTTCCAGGCTCATGCTCATTTCTTTCTTCAGCTTTTCTATGTCTGGACCATCCTCTTGAAGAGTTTCAAAAATCTCATTTATCACTTTTGAGCTGTTCATCTCGTCATCCACACGCATTTTGCCTTCATATACTTCATCTGAAGGGTGACATTTTAAAATATATTAGTAGTATGAAGGCTCTCATTAAACAGAAGCAAAGTTGTTTTGCCTTTCAAGCAAGCTTGATTAAAAAGCACTTTTTGCAGTTGGCCATATAGAATCTAAAAGCACACTTCCATGGCTATTTTAATATACTACTTTTACATATACTGCATAATCAATACAGAAAGGGAATATATAGATGCACATTTTATACAAATTTCAACCTTTTAGTTCAAATACATCTGAAACTTAAATGCAAGTCAAGCAGTAGGACAGTTATTTCTGTCCTTTTCCAATGAGCCTTTAACATGAGCTTTTCAATATTCTTTGAAGACTTGAATGTCAAGAGAGAAGGGTTATGTATGACAACTGAAGCTTCCTAATTTGTTTTATATAAATTTCATTACAAAACACATGGGGATCAGCAAATGTTTTCATTTGAATTCATTGTTCAGACTTGAAGGTTATTGACACTGTCCCAGACAAGGGGCCAGAGAGCTAAGTCAATATAAGTCTACTCAATACAAACCTTTTGGTTTTCCATCAAGTTCTTCAAGTTTTGAGACAGATATCGCTTTTACAGGGCTCTTTGACTCAGCAGTTTTCAGAGGACTGGATTTATCAGTCTCTTCACATTTAGAAGTATCTAAGGGGTTTATAAAGAAAAGAAGTGTTATGTCTAGCCTTTATTTTAGTTATTGAATTTTAGAAGTCTAACAAAAAGACCACCAGATTAGATATTCCAGTTAGTCACATGTCAAATAAAAACCATTAGAATACCCTCTCACAACCTGTACATCTAGACTTCTATATTATAACCAGAAAACTGACACTGCGAGAAACAATTCTGAAGCCATAGCAGAGTGCAGACACTCAAAAGCAAGAAGGGAAAATTTTAAAAAGACAAGAAAAAAATCCACTAAACAAACCACTGCATGCAAACCCAGTTTTTCTAGGAGATTTGATAGATCTTTCAAGTGAATGGTCTACCAAGAGCGTTAACTACGTTCACACTTTTTTTACAGAGAGCTGAAGATTCTTCCGCTCAGTAAGCACCAGAAAGGATTCCAGGAGCACCTCACAATTCTTTTCAGGTGTTCTACCGTAAGAATTAATATCACAAAGGGATACTGACAAAGAAAGAGTTCCCTCCCATTAGTATCTTGTGGAAATTTGGTTACTCAGGTACAGGATAGACTAAATATGTAACTGACAATTCTCATTCACTTCCCTGCCCTTAACCTCCATTAAAGTTTGAAACATAGGTATACCCATTGAAAAACAAAACGACAGTCTTGCCATCCTTTCAAGAGGTATAGGAGGGCAGAGTACTACTATCATACAAGAAGATTTAGATAACCAGTAACCAAAGGAGAGGTCCAGTTCCACACATCAGTGTTACTGGCCTCTTTCTCTGCTCATGAATATCAAATGCAGTGCTCCTATCCCGCACTAGTCACAGGCAAACTGTGACAGTTCTCACCCGAAGACTCAACGCTGGGAGACTTTGCTGGTCTGTCACCTGCTGATGTATCTTCTGAAGATCCAAGAGCAGAGGCATCTGAACTCGGAGGATGTTTTGGACTGGCCTGAGATTGGCTTTCCTGGCAAGAATAAAACCAGAAAGCATTCAGGAGGTAATGTTAAAAGCAACTAAAAAACTACCAGAAAAAAAATACATTTTAACATCTGGTAGGAAAAAGAGGTTGCCTATCCAATATCCTATTTATTTATCCAAGATATTTAACTGAAGGAGTAAATATTAAATGTTTGCATGAGGAGCTCCTTTGCTTTTGCAGTTATAAAACATAAAACCCCCACACTTATCATCAAAAAGTAAATTAATCAATTGGTTCGAAGCAGTATCACTTGTTTTAGTTGATTCTACAGGAGGTAAATAAACTAATAATTTGTTAATAATCATACAAATCACTAGACAAGTGGTCTTGCCAGCCTAAGCACTCCCAAAGCATAGGTTTTTATCCCTTATATACATTTCCACATCTGTGTTCAGAAAGTGTTAAAGGAATTCAAAGTATCATATTTTGATTGATGAGGTAACACATTACCATTTTAGCTTCTGGAAGCTTCCTCTTTGAACTGTCACTTTTCTCTGCACTCCACAGATTGCCCCTATCAAATCGGCCACGAAGGCATGCAAGTTCCCGTTCACGTTCCTAAACAAATGAAGGAAAATGGGAGAAAAGCTGACAGCATTACGTTGTCACAACACTTCAGATTCCTCAGGCAGGGGCAGAACAGTAATAACCTTCCCCAAGCTTATAAACTAGTTATGAGTGTAACAAGTCATACCTGTTTAAGCTGAAGCGCTAAACTGGCAGTAGAGGAATTTTCATTTTGTTTGAGAAGCCTCTCCTGGATTGTCCTTGTATTTGGGGTAACAGTGGGTGTTCTGCACCCTGGAGTATTCGTAGCAGGGCTGCGTGCACTACGCTCCTGACAGCGCTCCCCAAAGCGTTCCAGGAAGGGCTTAATTCCAGATCCCCCTACAAGAACAATTGTTTTGCCTTGAAAGAAACTCTCAATATTAAAGAAATCACTGCAATTTTGTATCCTGATGAAGGTTCCCAGTGAAGCAATTAAGCTGCCTCCCTTATAGCTCTTACTCCATTATACTTTATACAAACTGAACCTGAAATGCAAATCGTAACGGTGATGTTAATAAAACAGTAAATCAAAGCAAGTAGATGTCTCTCCCTTACTACAGTCCATATGTAATACACCAATTATTCAAACTGGTTTGCCTTTTCTAAACTTCCTCTACAACCAGCCCCACTTCTACCTTTCACAGAAATAAGCATTCTAGTACTGGTTTAATTTAGCAAACCATCCAATATGCTACACTATTTTCAGAGAAAAATAACTTTGCCTCATTATGCTCTCATTAGCAAAATACCATTTGCAACTTCTTTATTTGCCCACATATCCTAATATTACAAAATATCACAGCTCACAAGCCAATTGGACATCTCTGCATGATAAAAAAGCCCTTCCCCACTCTCCCTGAATTCTCACCTCTGAACCAACAGAATCCACTAGAGGGATTAACAGAGACATTGATGAAATGTAACAGTAGGATATGTTGTTTGGTATCCACCCTGCTTGACTGAGCTTATCTGTTACTGTCCGCATATCTAAAACTTGCTTTTCTGGCCATCATTTTTAAGAGTTCAAGCTGTTAGTCCAGGTTTCTGACACAACAAGCAGTTGAATTTAAAACTGAGGATGTTCACTGGTTTGACATCAATGCTATCACTGAAAATAAAGACACTGCAAAGTTAGAGCACCTATGTGGCATCAAGCTTTGATTTCTTCTAAATATGCAGGCTTTTAACATTATATCGAATGGATACATATAGTACAAAACAATCTGAAATTAATTTTGAATAGTCTCAATTAACATTTTAGGCTGCTTTTGCTCTTAAGAGTTACTAAAAACACGTCCAATAAAACATCCCCTGCAAAATACAGAAGCTATATAACCTAAATAATCATCACAGGACTCATCAGTTTTTTATTCAAGTTACAGCTGGAAATAGGTATTATCTGGTATGGTACTTTAAATTCTTAACTAGTATGTTGTTTTCAACACAGCACACATAGGCCTAATTTGAATGAATATTTACTGAAGCCAGAAAACAGCCTACCTGGTGTTGTGGGTTTACCCTTAGGTTCAAGTTGCACATGTGTTCCTTTGACTGGCTCTGCTTTGGATTGAACTGGTTGAGGCAAAGCTGACTTGGCTGTTTGTGTATGCTCTTCAGCTTTCCGAGGACTGCGGGGATTCTCTGCCGGCCGTTGTTGTACTTCAGATTCTTTAGAACAGGGAGTAGTGACTCTTGAAGATTGTGCTAAAGAATTGTTTGGATCCTTAACAGGAAAAAAAAATAAAAGATGAGACTTATGTTCTTATTCTCTCAAGAGGAAAAAGAATGAAAGCACTCTGCATAGCATACTACCACCTAATACACCTGTTCCTTCAACAAAAGAAAAAGCCAAGAACAAGTGTTAAGTTTTTTGTACTTTTTTTTATCCAGTATTTCAAATTGTTTCAGCATTTGATTCCAGATGCTCTTGCCAGCTATTTCAAATATAATCCCACATTTCCCTAAACAAGAATGCATATGGCAGATATTGTCATGGCAGAAATTGCATAAATTGATCGATAAGTGTTTGGTACCACTTATTTCATCATTCTGATTGAGTATTTGTACAACAATAACATTCACAATTTCAGTCAATCAACTACATGAAGTTACCAAGTGAAACCCAGTATCTCAGTAACAAGCCCCCCTTCTTGATGGTCAAGAGCAGCAATCGAATACATTGACATCAACAAAACACATAAGTACTCTCATCTTTAAGTCACAATAAAAGGAATTCTAGGCTGTTTCAGATCTGCTACTTAAAAAAGGGCATGTGGGACTACAATAAAGCAAAAGTTGTAAATAGACTAAGACTGCTCACACCAAATCTTTAAATTCATATTAAAAAGTTATGTGCTAACATTTGTTCGCCCCAATACAATACTCAAATCAATTTTTAATCAGCAACTAAATCAGACACTCACCGCTCTCTTTGAGTTTGCTGGTTTATTAATAGAAGCCTCAACAAGCCTTTGAGAACAGGATGCAGCTTCCTGCTTTACACTGCTACTATTGATTCTAGCAGATGCTCCACTTGTAGTGGACAATTTGGATAAACAAGTAGTGCCAGGCTGTTCTTGTGCATTGTTTTGCTTTGCAGATGGATGACTTAGGTCATCTTCCCAGGAACCAATTGTAGCAGCAAGGTTAGCTAAACGGCCTCTCCTCCCAATAGGGGTTTCGCTTGCCAGGGCACTGGACGTCTGCTTAGGTGGAGAAACACACAGATCTTTTGACTGGAGAGGAGACAGAGGAACACATTCAGAGGGATCTGGAAAAAAAGAAAACACACTTATTTTGCTAATAAATTATATTGAGATACAACTGTATCTTTTACATTACACTATATATTGAGTTTATCAAAAATGAGATGTTCCTGCCATCAACAGAAACAAACTACTAGCCCTAGAGGCACTGAGGCTAAGCAAATTAAAAATTTTTAATCAAGCAGTTTACTAATTTTATGTCAGTGATGTGAAGAGCAAGGCATGAGAGTAGCAGAGAAAAATAAGCTTAAAATTAAGCTGTAGATAACAGCTTCAATATTTTAGGCCTGCCCTAGTATTGTCTTAGAACACTTAAAAAAGACATTAATCTTCCCACACACAACTTATCTTTTTCTAGCCAACATAATCATCAATGCAAACACTGACAGACACCAATGGTGCTCAGCACGTGAAACATACCCTCACTATCCCAGCAGCGCCGCTGCTCTGCCAACTTCTGCATACGTGTTTTGACTGAAAGGGCTGCAGGAGTTTCTGACTTGGTGTTTTGTTTTACTTTCTCAAGAGGTTGAACCAATGGAGCTCTGTTAGAAGCAGTTTCGTGTGATTCTGAAGTCATCTGAGGAGAATTATGGCTTGTGGAACTTGAAGGAACTGGCTGCACATTCTCTGAACTAGAAGCTTGAGTCTCCATATCATTAGGGCAGAGCCTTTTTGATGGTGATGGCTTTGTATCTGGTTTTACTGGATAGGTCAGAGATTCAAACAAATTAGTATTCAAACAATCTAAAATATTTTCCAACAACCCATAACTGTAGTACAAATAAAGCTATGATTTATGAATACTCTGATATGCTTCCCAAAAAATGCACTTCCCAAATCTACCAAGCACAAGGCACTCTCTTTGGCATTACGCAATCATTTCTAAACTAAGGACTTGGCACATCTGCTCTCAGGTTGGGCTAAACACAAACTAGCCCTAGTGGTCAAGTAACTGCATCCATCACTGTTAAGTATAAGACAAATGTTCAGTGTTTTCACTTTCCCTTTGGAAAAAAAGATGAGACTGGTATCAAAACAATCTTTATTAAACATGCCACTAAATACCTTCGTCACCGGGAAGAGGTGCCTGGTTGCCAGTTTCTGCCAAAGGCTCTCTGGCCCTCTTGGTCTGCATTGTGGGTCGCGCCCCCATCTTCGGTCGCTCTGCCATTTTCCTCTGCAGGTTCTCTCGCCTGGCACGGGTTCTCTCAAGGAGTTTCTGAGTGGTCAATAAGTCACGTGTTACCAGACACAGCAGTGTGTTAACTGCTAACAGCTCAGAGTAAAAGATGATGGAATTCTGTTTAGCATAGGTAGCCAGCAGGTTCCAAATTTCAGTCCTTAAATCAACTATTGTCTCCAACTAGCTTGCTGGTGACAGAAAATCAGGCTACAAAGACAGGAGCAACGGCAAAATTAAAGAAGAGGGGTTCCTATAGACCCCAAAGTCATCAGAAATATTTGAAACGTTTGTTTGGGTTTTTTTTTTTTAATGAAACATCACATGACAGTCCTGATCTGTCAAGTCTTGCTAGCAGGGTTTTCTGACACATTGCTAAAGCATCTGGTCACGTCACCTGACTGGCACTAGCCCTCTAACAAAATAAACAACATTGAAGCAATTGTCAAGAGGTCATAAAGTTCAACAAATAAAAGCGTGGCTGTCAATATTAAAAAAAAATTGCTATTACACCTTCTAAATCAAAAGGTGAATTTCTTTGCCTCAAGCTTAAATTTTAAGAATAGACTGATATTATACCTAGCTATATTATGGTAAATAGCATCTTTGTTAAGATATCTCTATACAGAAAAACATATAAAGAGATACCAATTAAGCTATATAACATTCTTTTTCATTTCCTACTCAATGGAAATTTGAGTACCTTAATTATATTGCATATAAAATAGCTGTTTTAGTAAGTGTTCCACACTAATATAAAGTGATTCCTTACAGTATTCAGGTTTAAAATGTTTGTTTTAAATATAGCATTTGTAAGTCATTATCCTTCAGTTTGATCACATCTGAAGGATACTTAGTGACTCTTTTGATCTAGGTTTTAAGGTTGAGACAACAAATTGTGCAATTGAACTAATGCCCTTTAAAGGGAAGCATATAAACTGCACTTGTTTGGTGGTACATAAATTATTGTGAGAACTGTGCCAGCCATTATCTGTCCTGTTGCACAGCAATTAAATACACATTTGACATTTTTAACTGTCTAAGGCTGAAGTCTTAAACAATGTTCTATTGTAGGGCAACACAGGACAAATAGAATGTCAATCTCAACAGTTTTTTCGTGAAAACAAATCTCAGCATTGCTAATTTTCACAGAAGAGGGGGAATTTGGAAAAAAATCCCAAATCCAAAATATATGAAATGCATGAATGCCTTCAATGCAGGTTCCATGCTAGTTGTGCCCACAAGTCAACATTCCTTAGCTCCAAAATGCAAAGAGCGGGATACAAAGTGCATGTAGCACCCACATTAAAAAAATCCAAAAGGCAATTTAAATTAACAGCTCTTCTTGCAAAAAGTTGAATATGTCTTACAACAGTATTCCTACAGCTCTATTCAAATAGAGGCACATTCCTTTCTGTTTTGTTAGCTGAGCCAAAGAGAGTTTCAGTTGTTACATATGAGATGTCACTTCCCAAGAATGCACGCCTCTGTTGTTCAGCTCCAGCTCCTACTGGTTCCTTGCATCTCAAATTTTCCATCCAACTGCCATAATTCCAACGGTGCTGTTACACACGATGAGTAAGCCACACTCCACAACTTGAGGCTTACTTTCCAAGTTCATCAACAGGGTATTTTCTACAAGGACATTCTCCAATTGTTCTGATGACAAAGTTTCAGAGTGTCATAGAAGTTTAAAATCCTAGAATATACTGAGCTGGAAGGGATCCACTTTCTAGTCCAGCTCCTGACCCTGCACAGAACAGCCCCAAGAGTCACACATCTGTGAGACCATTACCTATTTTATTACATGAAGGAATTTGAGGACTACAATGTCAAAGTGGATTACTGTGTTACAAAAGCACTTTCTAAAAATCAGAAAAAACCTTCCCAGCTCAAATGTTAATGGGCAACTTCAGTTTTTCAAAAATATGTTTTGAAGTACATATTAGAGAAGATACTTAGGCCCATATATAATTATATATGATTATGTTCTTAAACAAGAATTTGTTCTAATTACCCTGCTTTACTAGCAGAATAGAGCAAAGGGAGCAATTGAAGAACAGTCAAAATCTCACATTTGTAAATTTTCCCCAAACAACAGCATCACTTATTTCTCATTGCTTATCCTCCATGCTAGGAAATCACCCTTGCTTCTATGAAAGTATTTTGTACTTCAAAGTACAAAATAACCTAGACTATTTTTAACATCCTATAGTAACAAACATAAACTCTTTTGTGCAGGAAAGTTTAGTTATGAAATCAACAATGAAGTCACAAATAGTATGTTCTTCGTGATTCTGAGAATGTACCCCTATAGCATCTCCTCAGTGCAATCAGTATTAATAATTTGGTTGAGATTCAGAAGGTTATCAGCTTTTTTTTTTGCAAGATTAACCAAAAGAAACATTATTTCAGAACTGTTTTGAAAGCATTCCACTGAATCTTATACCAAGATTCATTTGAGCTGAAATTCATTGAGACAGACAAAATTTGGTACTGCAAAGTGATCAGCAGACACTTAATTAACAGTATGCTTTGTCCAATTAAGGCTCAAATTATTAGGTTTTACATAATCAACATTTACAGTGTCTCACGAGGTCCCTGCAAGTAACAGAGTATGCTAATGTGTAGACAAAGACTATTTGAAAGCAGTTAACCTAAAGAAAGGTTATATTAAAAGAAAAAAAATAGCAACACAAACCACAGAACATAAATACTTAAAAATATGTGACAAATTTCACAGAACTTTGGGAAAAGTTACCAAGTTTCAATACTAGAACACTAAAATTGGTCAGAACTTTGCACAACAGTGGAATGTCTTCCACAGCAGAAATACTCTTGATAAGGTGACTTTTTAAGCACTCTGCAATACTGGCTAACACTTGAATGAAGTTTACTCTGGGGAGTGGCCTCACCGTTGGTCATTTTCAAAGCATTTTGAAGTCAGCTATGTACAAGAAGGGCGTGTACAGGTTGGAATATCTCCCAGCATGCAAAACCATTTTAAATTTGATTCAACAGTCCGGACTTGAAGTTTATTTAAGACAAGCTGGATCATGTCACTCACTACCAATTAAGGAAGGAGGTTTTAGACGTTTACACTTCACAAGGCTTTACATGGGGATAGGGTAGGACTGCCTTGGCATAGCACATTTAGCAAATCTGTTCAGATCAACACCTTATGTTCATTTTTTAAAAATCAGATCTGTGCAGTCACCTGTTCTGGGCACTCAAATTAACTAAAGAACGTCAGTTTGATAAACAGATTGTTTACAAGGGGAGGAGAGAGTATTTCATCAGTGTATGTGATCTGAATTTTTTTCAAGTAGTTCAGGTTTTATTTACACAGGCTGTGGATTGAAGGCCCTTTTTACTATGACATTTCCCAAAGCAGTCACAAGACAGCTCTAAAACTACACCTCTAACATTAAATCAGAGTACAGCACAGCATCTTTAAGAAACTTTCAGCCTTCATACAGATTCAAGGTGGACAATTCTTCATTTTACTACAATTTTGCTTCTGTAAAACTTAAGCACACAGCCAATTCACTCTAACAACCAACAGCCCTTAAAAAAAAAAAAAAAAAAAAAAAGGAACTGTGCCTGCCAAAAAAAGTGACCAATCACATGTGGCAATCGTGCCAAACAGTATTCATTTTTTATTAGATGGTCTCCTCTTTGGACAGATTTATGAACCTTTATGTATTATTTAGGACCTTTACGTATGGCAGGCACAGTGTGTCAACAGCGCTCCCGTCTGCTGCCGGGTCCCTTCTGTCCCCGCTGGGAATCTTATCTGCCAGACGCGCATGGAAGGCAAACTCCCGGCTTGGGAAAAGGCCTCTCCCCCGCAAACCCTTGCGCCTATCACCCCTGCTCTGTCCTCTCCCGGCGGGATCTGACACAGCCCGGGCGGCTCCAGGAGCGGAGGCACCGGCAGGAGCGCGGCTCCAGGGGCGGGGCAGCGAGGGTCTCCCCGCTGCAGAGCAAGAGGGTCGCTGCAAGCCCGCAGATCCGCCCGCGAGCGGGGACGACGGTGGCTGACAGGGCTCAGCCGGGAGCAACTATCCCGAACCGAGGGCGCGGCGCAAGGAGCAGCTCCTTCCCTTCGGACCCCAACCGGCCCCTTCCCTGCCCCGTGTCCCCGCGGTCCCCCACACTGACAACTCGCCCCCTCCCCAGCTAACGGTCTGGGGGAGGCCGGGCCCGGCCGAGCCCTCACCTCGGTGAACGGGTCCATCGCTGTGCCAGTGCCCGCACAAGGTCCGCTCTGCCAAGGCCGCCCGCGAGCAGCCGAACCTCGCCCCAACCGCTGCCGGGATTTGAATTTCAGCGCCCGCCGCGCGCAGGCACCACGGGAAGAGGGGCGGTGCCCGCACGCGGGCGCTGATTGACAGGAGCGCCGCCCAATCCGGCAGCAGGCGGCTGCGCGGCGCCCGCCCGGGGAGCTGAGGGGCCGGGTGGTGGCCCGCGAGTCGCGTCCGGGTTCGTGAGCTGCGCCGCGGGTCCTGCGTGTGACCCTCTCTGCCGCCCTGCTGCCCAGAGCTTCCTCGTGTTGTGTGCCCAGAGTCCATCCCCCTCATGGCTGCCCTGTCACAGAATTTGTTAGGAAAAGACCTCTGAGATCAGGGAGTCCCAACCTGTGGCGGAACACAACACTGCCAACCAGGCCGTGGCACTGAGTGCCACGTCCAGTCTTCAATGCCTCCAGGGATGGTGACTCCGCCACTTCCCCGGACTGCACATTCCTATGGCTAATCGCTCCTCCTGTGAAGAAATTCATCCTAATATCCAACCTAAAGCTCCATTGCCACTGCTTAAAGATTATGTCCTCTTGTCACCTTTCCCCTCCTACTCGCTGACAGCCCGTCTTCGAATTAAGAGGATTTTATCTCCTTTACAGGCGAGTAAATGTGACCAATCACACATCTTGCTGCAGCTGCCTAGTAGAAGTGTGCCCTGACCCTTTTTCACTGGAAGATAAAATTTTCATCTGGTATTGACATGGAGATGTCAGCAGAAAACAATGATTTTTGTGTGACACAGTAAATGCAGAGGATGCTTACCCAGTGCAGCTGTGAAACTTGTGGTTCCTTTTCATGATTCTTGAGTTTCTTCTCATGCTACAGCCTGTGGGTCTCATGAAACCTCACCCAACACTTCCTACAGCTGTCCCCTGCACCGTTTCCCTGGCACACCTTTCTCAGTGAATGTGGAATTAGCAGAGATCCACTGGTTGCTGAGGTTCACTCCTTGCTATCCATGCACCACCCCAGACACCCTTCACATACATGTTTTCAGTATAATCACAAATACAGCTTATTTTTTCCATATCTGCCATTCCCATTGGGAGGCTGCTATAGGCTTGCCTGCCCAAATGAGTAAGTCTTGGCAAATTTCCAGTGTGTCCATATATACTGGCACCCCTTTAGACCTTTTTCCTTCTATGCAAATAGTGTTCATTACCTTGCATGAATGCCCTTCTTCACATGTGCTGTGCTTCTTGCCTCTTTGATTATTTATAGGCAGCAGTGTTTTCTTCTTTCGGCCTTTATTTTGCCTTTCTAAACAAACCAACATTCTTCTAATTGTACCTGATAAAAAAAATATTTCCAGTGTCTTATTTGCAAACACTGTGGCATCAGTGTGCAGCAGAATCTAAAAGTACAATATCAAATAATACTTTTCTGAAGAAATTGTCGAGATTGGACGCTCTGACAAACAAATATCCCTGCACTGTTCTCAGATAAACATGGGTTGGAGCAGTCTGAGGTCCAGCATCATAACTTGCTCATACACCAGGCAGAAAATTAGGACTTGCCAGATGGGACTTGTCACTCATTCATAATCTATGAACCAGCCTGTTCAGTGGTAAGAAAGAACAGGCTTTACTTCCTTCAAGAGAAACTAGGTTTAGCTATCACTGGTAAACAACAGAAAAATTCCTTTAATGAAGCAGTAGGGAATGCAGGAAAACACCAGAACACAAAATAGCCAATATGGAGCTCAAAGTCCTTGGCAGAAAACAGAGAGAATTACCATTAAGTCCTTTCTTTCTCCTGCCATCCCAAAGGAAGAAAAGTCGTGTACAATTTGAACCCTTTAAATACTACAGAATTACTGCAATCTAAACATGCTTTCTGCTTTACTTGTGGGTCTGTGAGATTTATATGGTGCAGCTCCATCTGTCCTTGGTCCATTTCCAAATGTGGCTCCATCCACTGCTGGTGTCTTTCAAATGACACAGCATAGCACATGATGCTTAGCCTGGGGACCAACAGAACAGGGGTGGCTGCACTGTTAGTGTATGTAAGGATGTGTAAATAGCACTGACATATGCTAATTATTACTATTAAAAAGAGGACAATCATGATTCTTAATCTGTGCAATAAATTTCTTGTAGCATGTATTTCTGTACAGTGTACTCTGAAAAATGAAATGGCAATTCCTAGGAGTGTATAACTGCTTAAATCAATGCAGTATATTTGTGACAAATGTCCTTCCCTTTTGCTCTCTACAGAGCCAATAATTTCTTCATAATTTCTATCCAGACTTATCAAGGTCCTACTAGAAATAAATAGAACACTTAGTTTCTCATCTTGTCAAGGAATTATGTCTGGCTTCCAGGAACCAGTGAATAGTAAATATATCTTATCCTTTTACCACTCTAAGGAGCCAAAGCAAGTCAATCCTTTTCAGGAAATGTGATATAAAAATGAGGCCTGTTGTTTGCAGAGTGGTGGGGGTACAACTCTTAGCAATGGAATTTTCAGTTGGAGTTATATTTTTCTTAATAAATAAGTAAAACTATTTCTACAGCAACTTAGGGAAGAAAAAATCAACTGATCTTTCACAGTGTGAAGGCACAAAGAAAAAGAGAGGGAAAGAAAGGAATGCCATGTGAAACCAGCAGAACAATGAGCCAGCTCTGCCCGTTCAACAGCTTTATATTTTATGCCAGATTTTTGCATTCAAAAATTATGAATCACACCCTTCACTGTCTCCTCCCCTCACATGATGTGGTTTAAGATGTCTTCTTGCCAGGCATAAGCTAATGAAAAGAAATTCTTTCTGTAACAATAAATAACACAATACAAAGCACTGGGGGAACAGTTTTTGCTGGCTTGCAGTTTTCATGGGAGTTGAGAACTTATACACTGGAGCCAGTCATTTTTCTTTTAACATGGCTTGAAGAACATTTTTACTTTGCCAGGTTTTCCTTCAGGAAGTTTTAAAATGTAATGACTGTTTTCAGGGGTGCATTTTCAGATGGTTATAAATGTTTGCACTAGCACTTTAATAAGAGTGGAGCATTTTTTAACTAATAAGGAGAACACTTGCCAAAGTGTTTTTTATCTCTGGCTTCCTTACAATACCAACGCAATCAGAAATGTAAAATATTGACATTGAAAATGCTGATCCCACTGTAGTCCACTGTGTAGCTCCATTCTGTAATTGTCAGAGAATATTTCCTAAAACTTTCTTTCTGCTGAGAAACTGAGTTCATAATGCTGATTCCAAAGGAAGGATGAGCAAAGTGCTTCCTTGATGCACAGAAAAATCCTGTCAGTTAGAGAAAAATTACTACTTTCCATCTTGTACTTTCCTTTTATTCATTGTTTAATAACTCGAAAGTTGATGCTCACCCATCTAGCACTTGCAAACACATTCAATTTGTAGCATGGTAACTAGAATACAGTAGTGTAGTATTCCTTGTAGTGTAGATTTCTGTTCAAAAGGTGTTTTTTGCCAGGAAAAATCCACTCTTCCACTAATAAGCTGAAGAACTGTCATGATTCTGAAAGCCTTTTCCGACCTAGTAGTAGGATTGCATGAGAATCCACAGAGAGGAGAAGCAAATGTATGGCCTAGCACATGATGGTATGCATCATAATTTCTAGGCTGTGGTTCCAATTATAATCAATTCTTCCCCGTGACTTCAAAGAGGGAAGAAGAACCTTGGGGAAGAGACAAGGTGACAGCCCTTGCAGAGCTTCTTGAAGACATCTCCCTCCCCTAGCCTACCTTCCTTTTTACCTCTCCTGAATGCTGGAGGATGTATGGCACAGGTCTGACTCTGGGTTTTGACTATGTCAAAGTCATGCTCTAGGAAATTCCCCTCTTCCCAGGCCCCCAGCAAGACCCCTATAATAAGGGAATCCTGCACCACACAAGAGCAGTAAGAATATAATATCCATCCTTTCAGTGATTCTGAAGTGGAGAGCAAATTGTGCTCTCAAATCCTCTTGAATATCCTAGTATGCCAGAGAGCTGGCCTGGAAAAAGGCAATTTCACCTCCAAACAGTGAATATTTGAATACAGATGGCAGATCTGTAGTCTGGCAAAACGCTGCAGTTTGGATTAATCTGTACTTTCTATTACAAACGTTACATAATCAAAAACATTTTGATGGGCAGCATTTTGGATATGTTCTCTAAGCCAAGCCAAAGGTGATTATACTGCTTTTGTCAGCTCCTATGATAATCACAGAGGCAATTTAGACTGACATTATCCTTAAAGGAATGTATTTATGTCAGGAACAAGACAGGTTTCGTGAGAAGTAACCCAATGTGTGACACGGATTAAAATTAGCAATGCTCAGAGCACAGGTCTCTCTCCTAATAGTCTGAACAGGAAATTCATAACCAGCTCACCCTGTGGCAGCAGCTCTCTGGCCTCAGAGAGCAGTGCACAACTTTCCCAGGCACTGTCCTAGTAAAGGCTGTGAGAAGATCAGAGAAAAGAATGATAAACAATTCTTATCTTCACTTGCTGCAGCTGTTGAACATGTGGAATGTGTTATAGAGATTTGTTTACCAAAGGGTGGTTTCTTAATTGGCCAATGGTGATGGTGTTTAGATGGAAGGACCAGTTGGGTCCACCTGTATCGTGACTGTCTGTAAGGGCAGTGGGTTTCTTAGTAGGTACAGAATAATAAAGTGATTGATCAGCCTTCTGAGAAGCATGGAGTCAATGCTAATTATTACTCTGCAGCAACATCACCAGACTAAAACAATGCAAGGCCCCATACCCATTACGGTGTGACTTTTACTTGGGACTTTGTTTTCTATTACCAAGAGGATTCATTCATTACTCTGCCTTGACAAGTGTAGTTGGGGAAAAATCCTTAAAGTGGATGCTTGCTGGGGGAAATTAGTACAGAAGCTCTCTTATGAGGAGCAACTGAAGGAAAAAATCTCATGGAAATCAAAGCTGGAGGGAAAACCAAAAACATTTGAGGTTATTGGTGGACTTGATAATCTTAGACGTCTTTTTTCAACCTTAATGATTCTATGATTATGGGGAGAAAGAACTAAAACAAGATGAGTGAAAAATGGCAAACAGGGGAGGATAACAAAGAAACAGGGGAAAAGAAATAATATATTAAAATGGAGAAGTTGTGAAATAAGGAATGAGATAAAAATCATATTTCATTAACAGCAAAAGACAGTTGTCAAGTGGACTCAGGTTCAGAAGAAGAACTCTGGGTGGTTGAACTCTGCTTTTTTTACAAGGCTGTGGGAGTTAAGAAATATTTGTGTTTCATGCAGTCTCAAAAGATTTATTGTCTTCAGTCAGTATAATATTGCATTTGTATCACTAAATCACAGAAAGTTTCTCAGGGCTGTTCATTTAGGTCTCCTAACTGATTTACACAGGAGAAGGGGAATTAGACTTCTTTCTTTAGTGTCTCAAGGTAAAATACCCCCTTTTCTTTCTTTATCCATATGGTACAGATGTACCATTTGCTGACATAAAAATTCTAAAATTAAGCAAAGGGCGTGAGAGTACTTAAGTGCTGCTATGTTAATTTAGACCAAGATATTACTCTCAGTATCTGAGACTTGCTTGCAACTACAACATAGTGCAAATGGAGTAATCACATAATCACATCAGCAATTTCACCAGCCAAATTGCATTTTATGGTTTTGTAATATTTTCTGAACAATGGAAAAATTAGGACATTCTAGTTGAGAAACCATTTTTCATTAACCAAAAAAAAAAAAAGTGTTCTATCAGCTCTAGCTTTTTTTTTAAAGACTCGGGAGGCTGTAAGTTTAACAGGTGATAATTTTCTGACCTCTTGCCATCATATTATAAATAAATAAATGAAACTACAGGACACACATAAAATAAATTATTTATAAGGAAGGCCAAGAATGTTACCTACAAAATCACCTGAAAGTTTTTAAAACCAAAATAGGTGCTTCAAATAAATGTAGTCTATATGCTTTTCTAAATAGGGAAAGGATATGATAAGGATACAAAATGGGTTTTACGTGAGTTCACAGTAGTTTTTTTCACTTTCTATATCAGTTCTTTAGAAAAAACCAACCATACAGTATAATGAAATCCTTTCTGCAAAAGTAGCATATTTACACTAGAGGGTGCTACTTAGACACGATTTTAGGCTGCTCAGTGTCTTTGGAAAGCCCTTTTTCAACATTTGGAAAAAAATGCACATCTGAAATAAGAAACAGATGTTTCTTATGGGACAAATTCTACTGAAATTTAAATAAACATAACTGAAATTTTATTTTCCACACATATACCCAGGAGGGACACTGGTCTCTTATGTCATCTCAGCTTCAGTACAAACTACATATATAATTGCACTGAGGATATGTTAGAGATGAGTAAATATCCTTAATATTTCAATCTGTTTCTGGTTAACAAACTAATATGACACAGAAAATAGACTAACTAAAGGAATCTAAAAATAAGACCACATCTTTTCGTTAATGAGAAGGACTGAAACATCTGATGGAGTAAAACCTAAATTAGCAGTTTATAGTACAAACATTGTGTTACCAAATGCCTGGATGTGTTATGACAAGGGGTTGCTTCACCTTACAGTAAAGCATGAGAGAAAGCAAAGGGAGTGGAAATGACCAAGAAGTTATTTAAAATAATTCTTCTTTAATTCTTCCCATGGTGATGATATTTGTGAGCACTCTGAACGTGTCTCTCTACATCTCCAGGGCCTTTGGCTGCCTCAAGTCAGAGCCCACATGGAGATGGTGCAGATCTTGGGCCATGAAGGTAGCTGCTGCTCCCTAACAGCTATTTGCAAGAAAGTTGGTATGGGCACCTTATTTTCTTATATGTCTAATCCAAAAATCTCTTTTGAACTTGGCAGGTCTGTAACAAAGTAAGAGCAAATTGTATTTACTCTGCTCTGTCCCTATCTCAGAGATGCTGCAGCTCCAAGTCTAGGACTCTACTAACACCATGATGAGGAGGTAGCCAGGCAATCTTCAAAACCAGTCAGGAGGTGTAGGTGAATGAAGTCTGAAAATACTTCTCGTTTGGTTTACTCTTTTCCCCAGCACTACTGAACATTTTCCATTGGCTGAATTTGTCACTGATACCACTTGGAAGGTGTTATTCCTCACAGAATAAATAAAATGGCCTCAGATGTTTTATAGCCCCATTTAACCTTACAAACTATGTGGGAATCTGCAAAATAAAGCTCAGTAGCAATGTCAGGCACTTGGAAACTGGAAAAAGAGAGTGAGTTTATACCTTGGGTTCTGCCCCTCACTGAGTCAGTGTTTCTCCTTGAAAACAGGTTTTACCAGAAGACTACCTTCTCCAGGCCAGGAAAAGTCCCTTCTGCTTTACAAATCCTGTCCTAACTGTGAGAATCTGGATGTCCCATGAAGTGAAATGCTTTGATGAAGAAGTGCATCATCATCACCCTTTCCACAGCTATTGCATCACTGCCCCCTAATGTTAGCTGGAAGGGTCCCCTGCTCCCAGCACTGGAGCTCCTGCTGCAGGAGAGTGCTGGGCCCAGCAGGTAGGTGAGAAATGCCTCCAAAACTCCATGTACTCACACTTACTACTGCACAAATAGTAAGTTTGTTTCTTATAAAAATCTGCTGAGGTGTTTTGTGTTTGTTGGATATCTTCTTCTTGTTTTATAAGTTTGTTGTATAGCTTGGACTAGCAAAAACTAGGGGATCAAATAAACAAAGTGGAAGAGGAAAAGATAAGAAAGTGAATGGCAATAGAGAGGGGAACATGGTGTTTTTTCAGGTTGGTTAAGAAAGAAGTGAATTGCTCACCTGAGAAGCCAAAAACAATGATGCACTACTAGGAAAACTTTGCTTTTCAACTGATTATCCCAGCACCACAAAAGAGTTGACCAACTTCAAAAGGCACAAAGCACAAATGTATAATAGATTGTCATTTTTTGTGGCCTCTGGTTTAACCCCAGCCACCAGCCAAGCCCCATGCAGCTGGTCACTCACTCCCTCACCAGTGGGATCTGGGAGAAAATGGGAAGTGTAAAAGCTAGAAAAACTTGTGGGTTGAGATAAA
Source organism: Setophaga petechia (assembly GCA_024362935.1). NCBI lineage: Eukaryota > Metazoa > Chordata > Aves > Passeriformes > Parulidae > Setophaga > Setophaga petechia. The sequence continues at coordinate 10,737,856 of JANCRA010000026.1, read as the reverse complement.
GGCAGCTTGATAGAAAAAGCAAAAGCTGCACGCTCAAGTAAAGCAAAACAAGGGATTAATTCAGTACTTCCTATGGGCAGGCAGGTGTCCAGCCATCTCCAAGAGAGCAGGGCCCCACCACACATAGCAGTGACTTGGAAAGACAAATGCTATCACTCCAAACATCCCCCTCTTCCTCCTTTTTCCTTCCAGTTTATACACTGAGCATGATGTCTCATGGTCTGGAATGTCCCTATGGTCAGTTTGGGTCACCTGTCCTGGTTCCATCTCCTCCCAATCTCCCATGCATTTCCTGGCCCACTGGGCAGTAGGAAAAGCAGAAAAGGTCTCAGCTGTGTGAGCTCAGGTCAGCAATAACAGAACCTCTCTGTATTATCAACCATGTGTTCACCACAAATCCAAAACACAGCTCCACACCAGCCACTGTGAAGAAAATTAACTCTACCCCAGCCAGAGCCAGCACGGGGAAGATTGTCTTGTGCTGCCTGTGCTGCCTGACCTGGTATTAGTGTTGCCACAGCAAGGCACCTGTGATTCATCTGGTGTTTGCAGTTCAGCAGGCAGCTTGTGCTCAGCTGCCTGCCAGTGCTGCCTGCCAGCCCTGCCTGTCCCTGCCAAAGGCAGCACCCTGCCTTTGTGAGAGGGACCCCTGTAGTGACAAGGCATTGCTGCACAAGTGGACAGACGGTTAGAGGAGGAAAGGTCAAGAGTGGCGAGTTGGTCCATCAGTCTATACTGAAGGTGGTGAATGCTTTACTGTCACTGTTATATTTTTATAACCCACTTCTGTGCAATAGGAAAGCAGCCTCTTTTTCATTAGTAGGTATAAGTGCATTTGTGAGTGTACAATAGACATCTTAGATTTCTTTCCTCATATGATGGCAGACAACAGTCAGGTGCACTCATAGGTTCATATCACAAGGATCTTACATTGCTTTCACCTCTCTGTACTTTACTGCAAGGTTTGCCTATGTTTTGTTTGCCCTTGTTGCATTGAGTGTACAGTTTTGAGCTTCCTTAGCATAAAGTGTGAACAAATTCAGTGGATAAATCAATCTGAATACTGGAGCTGTATCAAGTTGTGCATCTTAAAATAGCAGTCCCATTGAATAAGTCTATGAGTAAGCAGCTCCCACAAGCATGTGCTGCATTTGCTGTGTACTCGGAGTGTAGGACCCAGCTGGAATCAGAAGGCAATGTCAGACATTTCTGAAGGAGCTTCTAGAAAGAGTATGTCTGGAAGGACAGTCAGTTGGAGTCACTTGGTCAGGGAAATTGTTTGGTCAGGAGATACTCAGCCAGCTAAGAGTCATTAACTGAGGAGGGAAGGCTGACCTTGCCACTCTGAAGGGCCTGAAGCTGTGCCAAATTAGGCAGAGTTAGTTAAGGACTCTCGTTCGCAGCTTTCATAGTTTATCAGTGATTCTTTGTTGTCATAGAGAAGTGGTGGAAAGATGGTGTGAATATGAGGGAGGAACCAAATAAAACCACTGTTAAAACAAACGTGTGTACATATATATATGTATATGTATATATATACACACATACACATATTTAAAATCCAAATGAAGATATACACATCTATATTTTTATATGCATCTATATGTATGTGCATTTTTATATGTGTGTATGTGTTGGAATTTTGCAGTGTTAGCTTCTGACAGATACAGAGATCAATAAAATGTGTCACTGCTCTTCCAAACTGTACACATTGCAGAGCTTGTTGATGCCAATATTCCTATAAAGATACTCCTCTCTGTGCAAGACATTGCAGTGTTTTTGATCAAGTGACTATCACATTGCCTCTGAAGACATGACCACGTAAATCCGAAATTATCTGGAAGCAATGTTCTGTTAAAGCTGAAATACAAGTTGCATGTCCCCTTTAATTCTGGCTCGTAACAATGGGTATAGATCCATTTGGACTGTGGAACTGTGTCATTTAACTGTATTCCACAGTGTGGCTCATCTAAACATCACAATTTGTCCCTATGTTCCCTCATCTTGCTACAAGTGCCAGCTGCACTGATAGCCTCCAGAAATTTTTTCATGACAGAATAGCTTGTCTTTTTCCCTGCTGTCTTTTCAGACAGACTTGCAAGATAAGATGTCTTTAAGGTCAGAACTGCTAGAGGTACACTATACATATATATATATATTAAAAATTATATAATTCTATATGTGTGTGTGCAGCAATTTTGTCATGAGGTATTCAGTAATGTTTTTCTCAGCTGACCTTTCCATGTTATGCTTTTCATCAACAAATGTGACAAAGCTTGCTCGGAGATGAAGCAGAAAGCTGGGACAGGTGGCCCTTTAGCATCCCTCCTCTGTGCCTTCTGCTGCTATTGCTTTTGGCATCCTCTTGCTACAGCCAGGAGCTAGTATGACCTAAAAAAACCTTCACAGCATCCTGCAAAGGAAAAGGCTAGTGGGGAAGGAGAAAAAAACAAAGTGGAGGCAGCAGATTCACGGTGACTGACTACCCAAACACTCAGGGAAAAAGGACACCAGGGAGAAGCAGGCAGGAGATGAGAGAGATGGAGAGAAGGCATCCACTGGATGGAGCAAGGAGAGAAGGTAGATGTGTAAAATATACAAAGATACCTGGATAGTTACTAATTTCATTGCTTTGGCATCCAAGTATATATAAACGAGCACCTCTAGAAGGAGGATTAGGATCTATGCAGCTAAATTTCTGGGAGTTTCATTAAAATGGTACATTGACTTTATATTTTAGCAGTTGCCTATCATTTCTTCATCAGCTGTGGTAATTATTTGTAGTGCTTGAACAGATTCACTGGTTTTTGGGGTTTTTTTCCTGTAATTACCATGTATCACAAGCAAATTCTAACCCATTAGGGATAGCTTTGTCTCTCTAAATTTAAAAGTGTTTATTCAGTTCCTGCAATTTGAGATTTGGAGACAAGCCTGCAAGTTCCAGATGCGATATTGTCAGCAAAATAGTTTAGAGGGTATTTTAGGTGAAACTTGGACATGTTGACAGAGCATATATCTTTTTGGATCTTCAAAGAATTTAAGTTAAAAGAGACATCAAATTTGTCAGCTAGGTAGAAGTGTGTTTCAGCACTGGCTCCTCATTAGCCAACTGAGAAAAATGACACCTCAGTCTTTTCATAACTGGTCTTAAGAGTACCTGGGTTTGACTCTGTGTGAGGCAATAGAAAATAAAATGAAAATATTTTCTTTAAACCCTTATTTTTGGTTTTTTAATAATTGCCTGTGAAGACTGACATGAAAGCAGACAGAGCTATCTGAAGAGTGTTTACTCAGTCTCATGATTGCACACTTGCAAGTATGCATGTCTGTCTAAGAAGGATTTATGAAACTCAGTAAAACTTTTCCAGATAGGAAGCAGAAGGGGAATCTCTGAAGTATCAACAAGCTGTGATCCGTAGAATTTCCTCCACTACTATCTGATGATACAGCCAGGTGTTACTGGACAGTGCTATGGAGGGAATCTCTGTGTAGAGCACATTGCAGATATGGATTTATTGATGAGACAAATGTGGCAGATATTTAAGATACTCAACTAAAGTACCACACAACTTCCCAGCTCTCTTCTCCCTGGGAGATCACTACACTCCCATAATCTGTGTTAAGCACTATTGTGTTGGTAAGTCACTTTCAATTAAATTGCTCTCTCCATTAAATGTTGGGCATTTAAGAAAAGTAAACGCATTATTAACACAGCGAAATGTATTGATGTGTAATCTGATTTCAGTAGTCACCTTAAGTCTGCATGAAAAGTACAGAATCTTCCTACACCGTGCCTACATTAATGGGTTACACAACCACGATTGCTAAGATAAAGTAACTTGTTCCTATTTGATGTTCATTTTTAAAACATGCAGATTGTATTTCAAGGAGTGAAAGGTTTCACAAGCAAAGCAACAGATTGCACAACAAGTAAGGCGACAGGAGGGTGTAATATAAAGTTTGTCTTCTACTTTAAATTCTATTTACTACTTATCAGTGTATGATAACCATCAGTTACAGCCCTAAACCGTTGCCCTGATGCAATTCCTCCCTTCTTGTTACATGGGACATTCCCAAGCACAAGACCCGTCTCCCAGAGTGGCACATATCCTGCCAAGCACCTTTGTCCCATGCAGTCCTTCCTCTGTCTGCCACAGATCCAGCAGATAATTACCAATCACACCAACAATTACCAATTGCAGCGATGATGGTAGCTGATGGTTATCAGAGGACTGCAGCCCTCGTCTGTGCGTGAGTGATGCTCGCTAGGTTCCTGCAGAGGATGACACTACAGCCTCGCCTATGCTGCTGACACTTGGGACCAGCCGTGCTAGTGGGATACAGCGCGCTGATGTTCCCGGGTGGCGTCGGCGGGGTGGCACGCCGGGACGCCGACAGCTGCACTACAGATCCCAGAGTGCAGCGCATCTGCGCCCTGCCCCCCTCCAGCGCTCGAGCCCCGCGGAGCCCGCCGGGACTTGTAGTCTGCAGAGGCGGGCGGGCGGGGGCTCTGCCGGCGCGGCTCCCGCCTGCCGGCCCGGGGCCCGCCGCGCTCCCCGGATCCGCCGAGGCTGCGAGGCGGGTGCATCCCGCGGCGTCGGGCGCTGCCTCCCCGCCGCCTCCCCTCTGGGCTCCCCGCCCGGGAGCCGGGAGCCCGCCGCGCGGGGGGCAGCCGGCGGGGCAGAGCGGCGGCGCTGCCCGGCGGAGCACCATGCTGGAGTCCATCTGTGTCACCGGTGAGCAGCGGGAGCGGGGGCGGCGCGGTCCCCGCCGCGCCCGGGGCAGCCGGCCGGCCGCCAGCGCTTCCCCGCCCAGCGAGCAGGCATCGCCCGGGCGGCGCCGCGGGTGTCGGTGGGGTGTTCCCTGGGGACGCGGAAAGGGCTCCACACCTGCCTGGCTCCAGGAGCAGGAGCCCCCCCGGTGTCCCCTGGGGACGGGGAAAGGGCTCCACACCTGCCTGGCTCCAGGAGCAGGAGCCCCCCTGGGGACGGGGAAAGGGCTCCACACCTGCCTGGCTCCAGGAGCAGGAGCCCCCGCGGGGAGTGGGGAGTGAGCGTGTCACCTGCGGGCCCTGCCCCGCGACACCGGGGAGTGCGGAGGTGACACTCGCTCCGATGGAGCGGGGGACAGACCACGCAAGGGAGAATGCCACTAAAACTACTGCTGGTTATATCTGGTGCTTACACGTTTTGGCTCTACCCTTTGCTGTGTTCTCAGAGAAGTTAACAAATCCTTATAGGATGTGTGTATACAAACCTCTGTTATGACTCTTTAACGATAATATAGGCAGGTACGTGGTGCCACACAAAACTGTCTTCTTGTGCTGTGTATAATACACTTGCTGCTTGAAAACAGATGTTTTCCTTGTTTAAATTTGATATCCTTTCTTGTGTCATTACTTCAGCTGGCTCAAGCCAATGTTACTTTTCCACAGGGAAATCTATCTACAAGAAATCTGCTGGAGGTGTCTTAGTGTGCCCTCATTCGATACCCTTACAATCATAACTAAGATCTCTTACAGCTGCTCTTTCTCTGCATAATTGATATGCTGTTCCATCTGTGCATGGATATGACTAGAGTGTTACTTCGGGTAATGGGAACAGAAATAAAGTTCATGGGATCGATCAGAGCAACCCTGGAGATGTGCAATTGCCACTGCAATCTTAAAGGATGAGATTTTGTGAAAAATAGTTATTTTGAATCCATATCCCTCCATCAGATATTCCTGACTGCACCTGTGTTGCAGTAGAAGCCAGAGACCTGCTTGGATGAGAGTTTCATCCTGTGCAGGTCTGCCTGTAAATCAGTGTTCTGTGATTATATCCTGAGTTTATTACATCAGTAGGAGTTTGTTGCTTGATTTCATTAGAGCCAAGTCTTCACTTTTATTGATTATTACTGTGCCCATGTAATTTAATTTGAAGGGCCCGAATTTGGAGTCAGTTACATAATACTGTATTTCAATATAGAAGTAAACGTGCAGGAAACTGCTTGCAAGTCAGTCCATACCTTTTTTTTTTTTTTTTTTTTTTTTTTTTTTTTTTTTTTTGTAGAAGGAGTACATCTCAAATAGCATTGTCATTTTAAAGAAGAAAATCCAAACTGCCAATCATCCCTAAAAATGCAGAGTTACTTATGAACATTGGCAGCTAATGAATCAGATGTACAAGTTGGCTGATAGCTGAAACCTGCCCTTGGTTTTGAAATTCAGAATTAAAAGCTGGATGACAGATAACACCTTTACAGGAGAAAAGCAAATAGGTGGATATTATCGGGGGGAAGGTTGGGGGAGGGGAAAATAGTCGAGTCTTAGGTTAAATATAAAAGTTCCCAAAATCATACAGGCTGTAGTTAATAACTAAGATGCTTGTGAAAATAGAAAGTAACTCAATGTCAGTGTTTTTACAGAAACTCATTGCCTAATTCTGCTGTTAAACCATGTTCAGTCAGAGACAGAGCTTCCAGTGCATCCTAGTTCAAGTTGCCTGACAGCTTCTGTTCAAAACTCGAGTGTTTTTAAACTTTAAAGGGGTTTCCAGTGGTGAGGAAATAGAATATAGGATTGTGGGGAGATTCAGTTAGGCCACAAATACAAGCCTGTAGTGTTTGAGAGGCAGTGGAATATTACAGGTTCATATACAACACTTTATGTTGCCTGCTTTTTTTCAAAATATTGTTTCTATAGCTGTCTGCACAGACAAGCCATACAGTCTAGAGCCCATAAACTACAGGGGGTTGTGAATCTATTCAAATTTTCTGAATATTGGAGATAAACATTTCTTTGTAATTGTACCTTTGCACAGTGTGTCAAAGGAAGAATCTTACTTGTCACGTTCTGTGTAGTTCCTTCTCATCTCACAGTTTCAAACTTAAGTATTGCTTGTAGATAGATCACATACGTTATTTTCATTCCTATAAATTTGAAAATTCAAGTCAGCCTTGAAATGATTTCTTATATTGAGCAAAAAGAAACTCAGCCATATTCTAACATAGTAATGGTAACCTTAAAAACAAAAGTAGTGGCTCAGAGCATCACATCCCAAGGATAGGAAAGTTCTCCATGAACATGTTTGCTAACCACCTTAGTCACACTTGCAGTTTGGACAGGATTTGTTCATTGTGCATATGTAACCTGAGCCACAGGTGCTCGAAAACTGCAGGAGCTCTCTGCTATTTTAGAGCAAGGCTAGTCAGACAGGGATATCTGTGCCACAAATACCTGTCATTAACCTCATTCCACCTATGGAACAGGTATTTAAGAAGCTGCTTGAATAGTAGCTGCCCTGTAGTCTAGAGGAAGGTATTACTTATACAGCACACTCCAAAGGCTAGAAAAATGCTTACACTGGGATTTCACCACATATATTATTGACTTATTAGCTCAATCCATCAGTTTTTAAAGGAGAGAGACCAATAATATGACCTAGCTCCTAAATACAACATAAAAAGCTAACACTTTTTTCTAACAAATAACCTCTGACAAGATTAGGCAGTGTCTGCAGTGGTGCAAGGTTCCAGGCTAGTGACTGGGATGCAATTTATACCTAGAATGTGTTTCATAAGTGCAGAATTGTCATTAAAATTGTGGTTCCCACATACTCTCTGCTAGCACTCATGGACTCCATCCCTTTTCTAGTACTGCTGTGACACTGGAATAGCTACTTGTGCATAAATGGAAGTTACAGATACAGCTCCTCTTTTGCAAAAATCTGTGGTATTTTGAATTGTTCTGTGACACGTAGTGCACTTGTGTCTGCAGGATGGAGTAAGTCCAGTACTGCCAGTTCCAACTGATCTCTTGACAATGATGGGATTTTGGCTAGGGCACAACCTGCTCTCTTGTGAGATTCTTTAGACTCACAGGGGTGGTTGTCTTTGGCTGGCTGGCTGCCCTGATAGCCCAGCTTATAGGGCAGCAGACATTGAACACCATTGCGCTCAAGAGCGGTAGAGATCTACTCTTTAAGCCCCAAGACAGACCAGGGTGCCATTAACAGGAGGGTTTTCTGTTTTTTGGTACCCTCAATTATGAGAAAATGGGGATAGGCAGCCCTTCTGTCCTCCTTGCTTATCCCTTGCCATCACATTGCACTCCCAGTGTGGCAGATTGTTGTAATATTTCACCTGTGTCTCTAAGACCATGTTTTTATTAGTGTTGTTGCAGAAAGGAACAAGATAGAAATAAATGGAAGTAAACACGATGGAGAGAATCTTTTAGGAAGAGACTGTATTAGTTTTGTTGTGGGTTTTGGGTTTGTTTTTTTTTGATTGCTGAAGGGCTTGTGGCTTTGTGACTTTGAGTGTTTGGAAGTGAAGACAACGAAAAGAATCCTGGTACATAAATTACATAGACAAGCTTCTCAAAGGTAACTGGAGCCCAGGGCATATGTTCTTTAACAGTTTTCCTGCTGGAAAAACAGAAATACGCCAGGGAATTCAGATTTGTACTTCTCAGAACACATACAGCACATGTGGATGAGATACAAAAGATAAAACCTATGGGATCTGTAGCATGATACCTGAATTCTGGTATGCAGCATAGTGTTACACCATAGCATGGTGGTTTTCAATTTGCCTTTTTCATGTCTTTTAGAAATAATCTGTCCAATGGGATCCAGAATTTAAAAGCTGGGAATCACTGCTAAGCAATCCATGCAATTAATCTGGGTTGATAATCCATTCCAACTGGCTACTTTATAGCAGCACAGTATCTCAGTACTTTTTGAAATACTGAAGCAGGTTTTCAGGAGGCAGTGAATTTGTTTTTGTGCAATGAATTTGTTTTATATTGAAAATACTAGACCTCATTTTCAATCACCAGGCATTGCTAATCATTGGAAGCTCTTGGATATAATAAGACAAATTTCCTAAAAGACGGTATATTCTTAATTTAGTTGATGCCGTCTGATTTACAGATGTGAGTTTAAAGTATGTTCTAGCTTAAACAGATGAGAAAGAATTTTAAATTTGGTGCTTTGCAACATGATTTTGACATAGTCTCAAGTATTATTTTCTAATTTATTTGGTAATGATGTTCAGATGTTCTATAGGAAATTTTAGAATAACAGTTAAATTACTTCTGTGAAAACTACTTTGTTATCTATTATAACATTTCAAATGTGCCAGATTACCTTTTGATTCTAGGTTTCCAGCACAAATAGGCATGGAACAGTATCCTTTAGTCAGAAGAAAATTAAGGACAGCCACACTTAGTTTGGCAGCTGAAAAATCGCTTTGCTACGAGATTGCGCTTATAAAGTAACTACAGATTGGGAACAACTATTTTTGATATCAGCCATGTGCATGTGAAACCTGCCAGTGCATGTTCAGCACTCAGCCACCATTTGTGACACTTTCAGGAGAATTCTGACTTAGGGCGTTCAGTGATTGTCTACATATAAAAGCATTTATTACTGGCCAGCTGTACCTCTTAGCTCTAACAGCTTGCTGTCATGGGTTTTTGGTATTAGATTGACACAAGCTTTGGGGGAGGGAGGGAATGGGTGGTTTAAGGTCATTTTGAGTTGTTTCCTTGAATTAAATTTCTATTTTTTTTCTTTTTTTATCGCTTCTTAGATACTTGTGTGATATTAGTTCTAATTGTTCCATTACAGCAGCAATTTAAGGCTTCTATATTCTTTGTAGCTTTTAAGAGCTGGTTAATAGAGAAGGTGAAGCATTAATGTCTCTAGTATCATGTTATTTCTTTGTCTATATTTTAAGAAGTAGCTGTGTAATTTCCAACTCCAATTTTGTCTAGCTAAGCAAAGTCATGTGCTCAGAAATTTAATATGCGTTCAGACATTCTGGAAACCTTAGTTTTCACTTACCCGTCTTAAAAGTAAGGATTCTCATGCTGTAGCAGTTGATACAGGTCTGAAGTCAGTCTCAAAGACCAGAAATATGAGCACGGTCATCCCATTCTGTTATCCAAAAAATGCATCTCTCTTATGTATTTAGTTTGAAGTTGTTCTCTTTGTGATGGGGAACTCTGGTTTCTCACCACGACAGCTCATGGGAGAGCAAGATAAGCCATGTAGGCAGGTTGTCACCTGTGTGATGAGAATGATCTGACAGAATTTGAACAGGAATGCCAAGGAGTGTGCTCCTGTGCCAAGCATAGAAAGAGGATTCACAGACTTATGATGGAAGAAAACTGAGTTTGCATAGGATATACGTGCTTTAGTGAAGGGGTATAATCTAATGCTTCTACCTCTTTTCTTTCCAGTGGAGAAAACACCCTGGCTGCAGATCACTCATCACATGTTCATGCAAACTGGATCTCTGGTCTTTTTGGTTTTTAGGGCAGGATGTTTGGGAGAGCTGAGGAACACAGGTTGATATGAAACTGACAGAGGTCCAACAACATGAAATACATTGTCATGGTGCTTATGTTGGGAACTGAATTTTACTGTGAAAATAAATCCAAAATTAAGCCACTGTTGATTTTTTTTTTTCCGCCTTGGAGGCATTTAATGATCTCTTGCTGCTATTACCTTCAGAGTATAATTACTGTATGTAAAGTAATTACAGTTCAACTACATATAACTGGGGGATGAAGCTCAAATCCCTTTTGCAGGCTTTAATCATGCCACAGCCATATCTCCTGTTCTGTGAGTCCTTTTATTATAGGTACAGAAGTAGGAAATAGTTCTCTGTGGCACAACTTACTTGTATGTGTAGTTTCAGCTCATCTAGTGTTCTGGGAGGAACTGGTTGTCAAGAGGAAGGGGTGGTTCAAACAAGTGAAGTGAGGTCACTTCTCTCTAACAAGCCAGCACAAATGTTAAATGCAGTTTTAATCCTCAATGACTTTTCTGTGCAGCTGCTCTGCACCAGGGACCAGTCTTCCCCCCAAAGGCTATGCCAGGGGTCAGAGCAAGAAAGGATGGTTGGTTCACTCTAATTAAAGAAACCTTATTTGCTTCTTGCACTTGGTTTGATTTATAATGTTTCTTTTCAAGGGTTTTTTTAAGCCAGCTGTTACGGTAGAAGAACTTTGATTAGATAAAATACTCACTGTTGTCTTAAGGCTTTTCAGGAGTGTAACTAGCTGATCTCTCTTGCCTCTCCAAATATAGCTTACTGTCTGTATTAAGATTGAAACTGAAATAACACATGCAACTGAAGTCTTCTAAAGATATATTACTATCAATATACTGTTGAAAATTGTTTACAGTGTCTGGCCCTTTCCAATGTTCTCACCTTTTTCTGAGAGTAAACTCTGTGAATCAGATTTTGCAGATGAGATCACACCAGACTGCTTGTATCACAGCACAGATCCCTGTGGGACTGCACTGTAAACACTGCTCACATACTCCTCGGCAGTTTCCTATTTTTTAAGTTATTCTTTATCCTTACAGAAAGCCTTCCTTGCATGATAAAGATCAATCAGCTCAAAAGTATTCATTTGTTAATGTAGCAGTAGATGTTCATGAAGTTCTGCAGTCTTTTTTTAAACAGCTAAGTTCTTACCTGCCAGCAGTGTAGTTGTGCATTGTGAAAAATGCATGTATTTTATGACTGGCTTTTTGCAAATATAATTAATATTATATGTGTTGTGTTAGAAAGTAACGCTGTATTAATTCTCTTAAGTAATGTGTTAAACATAGTTTTAGGTTATAAAAAATGTTAAAATAGAAACTATGCTATGTAGGATACTTCTTTTAAAGAAACAACTTGCAGCAAAATAGCAGCCACAGGACACCTAAATCTTTCAGAGAGAAAGAATTTGTTGCCCTCTTATCAGAAGAAACGAACTTCTTCCCACCTCGAAGGGGCTGTTAGGATGCAGAGGAAGAAGTTGATGATGACCAGACAGAATCCTGTCTTTGAATGGAATTTATGCATCATGTATGAAGTGTATGAATATGCAAACAAGCTATTGTTTTTAAACATTAATCCTTTGTTAATGGGTGTCCTTTTTCAGGCTTGTGCTGCCCAGAAAAAGGTACCCGGACGTCCGTAACTCTTTGTCCCTATTGTCCTAATTCAAATTGTCCAAATTATTATTACTCTAATTGTATTATTATTTTTATGACCCATTTATTACTATTAAACTTTTTAAATTTTTAAAACAAGTGATTGGCGTTTTTCACATGCATGGAGATGCAGGTATAAAACACTCGTTTAGCTGGACCTTGCAAGTCCCAGTCTAATTGTTCAAAAGTGATATACACACTCAGTTCTCCCCTATGCCTAGAAGTCAAGATTAATGTGATGTGACTGCAGTTAAGACATTTTTTGTTTCGTTTATGTTGCAGTTTTGAGTCCTTAAGATTAGTTTCACTTTGTGAAAATCAAGTTTGTCCTTATAATTTCCTTCTTTTTCCCCTAAACGCAGAAAAACTTCACTGGCCTAAGACAGAGCTTTCTAGGAAATCAGTCCTGAGTCTGGAAGTATACAAGCTGAACATTAATAATGAAAACAGCCTCCAGCATCCTCCTTCTGGCATCCTTAAGGACATTTTCACAACAGGAACCAGCAGCTACAACGTCCTTCTGCAGAGCAAAGAGGAGAAAAAACACCACGCTCAGAAGCAGCCGTCCTCGCACCACAGGAAGCACCGGAGAGCCGCCGCCAAGCGCTCCTGCAGCCCGCGGGGCAGCCGCGGGAAGGCGCCGCTGTCGCTGCCGGGCGGGCGGCGCTGCGGGCCCCGGCAGCCGCCGCTGCTCGGCAATGGCCCCGCGGCCGCCACCCTCAGCAGCGCCCCGGCCCCGCCGGCCCGGCCCCGCAGCAGAGCTAAGAAGCACTCCAGCCTCGCAAAGCCAAAGCAGGCCCCGGCCTCCAGAGGCCACGGGCAGGAGGGCGATGCCGCGGGGCAGAAGTTGTGTTTGCTGACTGCGATCAAGCCGTCCAACGTGGAGAAGGAGAAGGTGAAGTTTTTCGACTCTGATTTCACGTACAATCCTCAGTTTGAATATGAAAACCCTGCTCTGCCAAATGTGTTAGCTAAGCACAGCCATGCGTCCGACAGATTTCTTAAGCAGGTAGAGTTGCTTTTATTCCCCTACATTTCCATTGATTATTTCTTCCTACACCTACATGGTATTTGGCTTTGTTTGTAGCAAGTAATTTCTTGTTATTCTCCCCTGTGTCACAGACATCTTTTATGAAAAATCCTTTCCCTAGGATTTGTTCTGAGAAGCTGAGAGGCCTCAGGAACAAAATGTAAGCAAAGGTTATCTGCTGCTGTGGAATGCAGCAGGTGGATCTGTGATTGGTCTCATGTGGTTGTTTCTAATTAATGGCCAGTCACAGTCAGCTTGCTCAAACTCTCTGTCCAAGACACAAGCCTTTGTTATTCATTCCTTCTTTTTCTATTCTTAGCTAGCCTTCTGATGAAATCCTTTCTTCTATTCTTTTAGTATAGTTTTAATTTAATATATACAATAAAATAATAAATCAAGCCTTCTGAAACATGGAGTCAGATCCTCATCTCTTACCTCATCCTCAGACCCCTGTGAACACTGTCACACCCCTGCTCTTTGAAACATGCATCAAAGATGAGAATGCACTACTAAAACTGAAATAAAATCTTTTTAATTAAAAAAGAAAACCTTTCTGAAATTAACAGGATTTTAAGCGATAAAGGCACAGTTCCTTCTAAATGGGTTTACGTGAAACATAATTTAAAGCAAGAAAGATTTGTAGGCAATGAAGCAGGATCCAGTAGGGGAAAAATACAGTGCCTAAACAGGCAGAGGAATAAGGCAGCATAGAAATCCTGCCAATCCTCTTGGTGACACAGGGATTGGGAGGGGATAGCAATTATTTGAGGTCATAGTTATTGGATAAGCATATGTTGATGTTCTTTGTTTTAATCAATTTTGAAAGGGTATTTGGATATACATTAGACTCAATCAAGCAGCAGCCAAATTCCATCCCGGAGAGAGGTAAATTTTAAGAAGAGAATTTTGCTTTTCATAACTTACAGCCACACTGGTAACATAGCTACAGACATTCCCATACTGTGTGACTGCCTTGGCTTCCTACCTGAATTACAAAAAACCTAAACAGCAAAAGCTCTGCTTTCAACTTTGACCTAAGTGACAAAACCCAGTGCTTATCTGTACAGTAGCAGAAGCAGTATTCTTACCACTTTCACTATTTTAAATGCTTTAGAAGATTTTTTTAATGGTTTAGATCTTATTTAGGTCTGACAAGCTTTTCTAAACAGAGACTCTTACGTATTCAAGTGATACTTAACTGGCAAAGACATCCTGCCATTCCATGAGTTTCACTTCTTTGTAATACGAATATTTCACTTAAAACTAAAATTCCTGGTGGCAAAGATACATGAATTAAAAGGACTAGGGATTGTAAGAACTGATCACTGACTTGAGAACAGACTGAATTTTTTTTTCTTTCTAAATCCGAGAATGTACAAAAGTGTTGTTACCCATTACATCATTGTATTGATAGTCTCCATTTTCACATTGAAAATATCTGTATATTTTAACAACTCAGCTCCTGGGTTTTCATAAAAAAATTATTTTCTTTATGAGAAAAGGGAACAGCTGTTCTATTCTTAAAATCTTCTTCTGTACTTCCAAACAACAAACTAAATTGTAATGACACCGAATAAAGATGCTCCTTGTCTAGAGCTTTTTAATAGGTTTTCCTGTGATTTTTTAGCAATATTAGCAACATAGATGATAGCAAATCAACTACTGATTTGAGAAACTGAATTTAATACAAATTATCCCTTTTAGCATGGGCTAGCAGAGCCTTAAAAGTCGTTTTATGCATGATGATTTTCTGGAGCAAACCTGTCTTTGGTTTACCCTTCTTTTAACAAAAACCTATAAGTGTAAATATTGACTATTTTAAGAATTAATTATTCCTCAATATTTTTCTGATTTGTAACTGTACCTTTTTCCCTGTCCATAAAAAGTATGGGAAAATAAAGGCCCTGTAACAACTTTATAAAAGGCAGTAAAGGATTTAACATTCAAGGAAGGTATTTCTGCCAATTAACAAGGAATATGTAAATAGTTTCACAAGACTTAGTTTGAGTCACTAGAAAAGCATGTATTCAAAGTTCAGCTCCTAAAAATACCAAACAAAAATGCCCTGCACTTAAAAATCCCAAACCAGCAGCTTTAACACAGCTCCAAGCCCAGCAGGTGTCACTCTCTCTCTTTTATCTACAACTAGCTTTAGAAATTTTCATCTCCACGCAAATTTGAATTTAATTTCATGCAAATTTACTATCCAGAAAAAGCAGCATTAATCAAAAATTTTAATCAGGAAGTATTGTGGGAGCACTTGCTTTTCGTCATTGCCATTTTTTTTCAGGCAGATTTTACTTGTCAGAAGAAACACGTAGGTATCTTACAGGAAGTTCAGAAAGGATGACTTCAGTTGCAAAAAAAGTACTCACAGTATCAAGACCTGGGTCTGCAGTAAACATGCAACTGTGTGTAATCATCCTTTTTGCTACAAGAAGGTTCAGTTTTGTTGGGGTTTTTTTTTGGAAGCATATTTGGCTTCTGTTTATTGCTCCACTTATTGTAGAAAGCCTGGGTAACTGTGAATAGTTATTCCTATTTTTTTCTACAAAAGGTGCTCATGGCAACTTACACTTGCTTGCTCTTTTAGGAGTAAACCCAGCTCTTACTGACTGAACTCACCATGTTTATAGGGGGCTTTTAGGATACTTAAGCAAAATGAGCTCAAAACCTGACATTTGAGAATTTTAGAGACTTTTTCAGTCATGTCAGAAATCTTTTTACCCACAACTCTGCGTAGCCTGCTACGACATTGAAACAGATTGTGTTTTCTTATTGCCCTTTCTGTATTTGTGCATGTCTATGAAATTGGTTAATACAGCATTACTGAAATATGCCTGGAAGACAAATCACACTCTGCCCCATTTATTTACTTTTTTTAAAGGCAAAGAGAACTGAAGGTTTGCAAACCATTAACCCAGCAGTGCTGCAGTGGGGAACACACAGGCTTGTGAGCACCCACTTTACCACCCCATGCCTCTGCTTAAATCAGAGCTTTTAAACCTTGGGCACAGCCCAACACTTCCATTGATTGACTTTTCACAGACATAGAGAAAACATTTTTGAGTTATTAAAGCATTTGAAAAATGCTAGTTTTAGTGTCTTCCTTCTCATGCTACCATATCTACCATATGATATTTGTTTGTTTCTCCATATCTACCTTATGATATTTTCTTCATAATAAGTTTTTTTCATGAGTCCCACAATACAGTGCCTTTAGGGAAGTAAACTAGAGAATAGAAAATAGCATACAGATTTGCACTCTTCACAAGGATTAACATATCTGGTATTACAGAAGTTAATTTTCTTACCACTGAGTTTCAAGGTCACTGCAGCAGCTCTGTGCTCTAAAAGTTTTCTGGCTCAAACTACTTATCCTTCATTGTGAAGTTTCTTAGCACTCAAAGTGTTTGTTATTTTTGCTCAGATACTAGAGGTGGCAATATTTACTTAGAAACAGTTGTTCCAGTGTTTGCAGAGCACATGAACTTAACAGTTGCAATTTGCTGAACCAAAGTCAGCAAGTTGTAATTTTAGGGACCCTGTTTCTTTGACTTGTACACGGCAGCAAGAATTGCATTTCTGTATACATTAAAAAAAAAAAAACAACCAAAAAACAAAAAACCCAACCATTTCATCAGATGAGTGATCCTCCCTCAAAAGTTATACATCTTCTTCCTTTGCTATACATAAGAGTATAGCAGTTTTGAATTCATAAATAAACCAGTTACACCACATTGCAAGTGTTTGTGTGACACCTTTTAAGGCAATAATAAAAGTAGCCTACAATTAGCAAATTTATCAGATGTTGGGGAAAAAAATTTAGGTGGAGCAGGAGGGCTAAACAACATGGCATTCAACACTGAGTAATCCTTTGCTATGTCCAGGTGATGTCACAGCTGAGGCATGTGGAAGATTCAAGGACATGACACTGTCTGTATAAAGCACATAATTGTAAAACACCTCATTCTGCACTAGTAACAAATTCCCCTGCTAACTAGGATTTATGGATAAGGTGTGCTAATACATAACACAAAGCATGGCAGGCCATCCAAGTGGCACAGGTTCTCAGGGTCCAACACAAACAGCTCTCTTGCCCTAGAAGGGACCAATAGCTCACTTCTGGTGATACCACAGTAGGAAGATAGCTTTACTTCAGAGCACAGTCTCACACAAAAACCCACTGAGTATTAACTTCAAATTCTTTACAAAGTAATTTAGAAGTTTTTAATTAAAAATATTTCTACCAGCTCTAAATTATTTAAATGTGACCTTTATACCACTAAGAACAAGCATGCAGTAGAAAAGCCCCTATATACACTAAATAAAACCCCAAATACTACAGCCTGAGTGGACTAGAAATAGATACTTACCTTCCTCCCTCCATGCCTCTTGGCTCAAACAGCCACCATTTTATGGCTGTTGATTAAACTAACAAGCTCAGCATGGTACTAAGTGTTCCCTAATGATGCACCTTGGAAACTTTTTTCCCCCCCAGCAGATAAGTTATGCAGGAGGAAGAGCAGTGGTGTGTGTCTGCCTTATCTGTCTTAAAAATCTCAGCAGAGACTGCAACTCCTTTGGAGCAGAGCTGGTTCTGAATGTAGGATGAGCTGACTCAAATAGGGGGCTGACTCCTAGATCACTGAGACCCTTCTCTGACTTGCTTGCCTCACACTACTCATAAGCAGTCTTAACAGTACATATTTCTACAATAAGTCTCAACCACTGGGCTGAGTTGCTGGACATGGATGACTTGAGATTCAGAGACCTACTTGGCTGTAAATAATTTGTTTTAAAAGGCCAGCACCACTATAATCTAATCCAGTCAGTTAACCAGCCTTGCCTTGCTCTTGTTCATGCTTCCGTGTCATTGCTTTCTTGAGCATCAGTAGAGTTTGCTGTGCAAGGGGGCTTGTCTTATGATTGCTACTTCTTTTGGCACTCTTTGGTAGTGATCAGAGGGATAAGCAGACATTTCAAGTAATATTGAAAAGAACAGGAATTATTACTCCTAACATAGCCAAATAGCCACATAGCTCTTCTTTTCTTCTATTTTTTCACTTGTTGATGAGGAGTTTACAATTTGGCCTTAGGAGCTGCAGCAGTACCAGTGTTCTGCTGGCCCAGAGGCTGGAAAATTAGCTCACAGTTGAATGCTGCACTAGGCAGCAGCTGGCATGCTGGTCTGGATTTTCCCCTTTCCCAGCAAGTTCTTGCAACAGCTGACTGAGTCATCTCACCTTGGAGGCAGGTGCAGAATCCCAAATTAAGGGCTTGGTGTTGTAGTCAGTGCCTGGAAACCAAACATTTCCCAAACCTTTTCACTTCTGGAACCACCCCCAGCAGGAGTGGTTATGGCAAGAAGTGTCCAAACTGGGAACATCATTGGGGATGGGGCTCGCCCCAGTGTCAGGGCCATCTGCCACTCCCTAGGGATTTGTGTGCAATGTGTCTGTGTGTGATGGCTCTCCCTGTTGTTTCAGTGCTTCCAGAGCCACACCTGCCCAGTTGGAAAGAATTCTCTCTGGACGTTTTTCTGTTTCACTTGAAACAGAGTCAAGAGAGAAGGTGATGGGGGTGAGCACCCTTCTTAGTAATTTCTGATTATCTGTTCAGCAAAGAAGAGGCTTAAGCTTAATGACTTTCTCAGTATGCAGGAGCTCAAACTTGCAACACCTGTCTGGATGTGGATGGAATGGCAGGATGTGGGTTACCTAGTGTGGCACATAAAGAAGTTTCCCCTTGAGGCTGTGACTCTGTCAGGTTGAGGTAGGAGAGGTTGGAGTGGGTCTGTGTTTCTTGAGGAGGACCTGTGTCTGAGAAACTCCTATTTGTATTATGGTGTTGATTTGTGTCTCACAGCATTTAGGAAAGTCTTCAACAGCCCAGGAAGGTGCCTGCAGGCAGGCAGGCAGGCAGGAAGAGTTGAAACTTGGGTCTCCTGACTCCCAAAATCATTCTGCCTTCTATAGCATGGAGGTCTCAGCTCCAGGGAGTTTGCTGTTGCAGACAGCCAAGCAGGAGGTTTGATGTGTTCAGTGCTCATTTTCTCACTGTTCATTGTGATGAGGTGGTTTTAGAAAATGCCTGCACTCCAGCTAAGGTTGGAGAGTCCTCTAGGATTTCACAGAATTCACAGAATGACTAGCTTGGAAGAGACCTTAAAGATCATCGAGTCCAATCCATGCCTAACACCTCAACTAAACCATGGCACTGAATGCCACATCCAGTCTTTTCTTAAACACATCCAGGGATGGTGACTCCACCACCTCCCTGGGCAGATCGTTCCAGAACTTTATCACCCTTTCTGTAAAAAACTTCCTCCTAATATCCAACCTATATTTCCCTTGATGCAGCTTGAGACTGTGACCTCTCATTCTGTCAGCTGCTGCCTGGAGAAAGAGACCAACCCCCACCTGACTACAGCCACCTTTCAGGGAGTTGTAGAGAGTGATAAGGTCACCTCTGAGTTCTTTTCAAATGAACTTAGGCATCCTAGAATTTAAGTGGGTACTTATTGTTTAGTCTTATAGATTTAATTGAAATTTAATATCAACAAATTGTGAAGACAAATTTCATGCTGGAAGATTGATTGAACGATGACTTCTTCCAGAGTGAACAAATAAAGTTAATTAATTGTTCATAGAAATGCAGTATACACACAACTAGTAGGTGACATAGATATCTTAAGGAACTGGCACCTGGCAAAGGAGACTGAAGAACTGTTATCATTAATTGTTCAGGCTGCTGGCTGAGAATAAACTTCCTGGGAAAAGGGTGGGAATATTTAGGTCGCTTCTTTAACCAAGGATTTTGTATAAGTCAGGCAAATGCCTCAGAATGTGCAGACACTAAAAGAATTATAAAACAGACAATGTTTTTAGAAGTTAAAATTCATAGGTAATTTAAAAAAATGAAAAAATGGCTTGGAAAAATATACAAGACAAAGAAATACTGATTATTAAGTGCAATATTTCTGTGGCCTTCCAGTAAGTGACATTTCCTTCATCAAAGACCTATTAGACTTTAAGGCTATGTCTAGCTGTCATTTATGGGTTACAGTAGCAATTACTCAGGGTTGATTAGTTTCAACTTGAAAAACATTAGAGAAGGATTGTTGATAGCTGTGAGAGATAAAAAATTGATCAATTTTTTCTGGAAAACCAGTCAACCTGCCAGTGTCAGAATTACATAGCTGGAGACAACGCATTCATGAAGGGGTATAAATGTATAGTGTAAAAAGAGATTCAGTCTACAAGATTTTCACCTTTTAATGTTAGTGGTATTTTCTTAGCAAGAACATTAATTTTTTAAGGTAGTGCCAGGAACTTCTATTATCAAGTCTATGACAAAAAGCTATTCCCTGTAGCTGGACTGTTGCTGGGAAAGAAGTTATTCCATACCACATTTTCTTTTAAGGGGTGTAATGAAGTGCTGGAAAGAAGATAACTAAGGATGAGCATTTCACACCCCATCAATAAAATCTTCAATATGCATTGTTCAGATTATGGTTATGGGCATTGTGCTGAGCTTTGCTCAAGGAACTTCTTCAAGCAGCAATTCATAGAAGAATTGTTGATACTACTCTATTTATCTCATTAAATAGGCATTCATTTTGGGGGGTTTTAAAGAAGTACTGTGGTTTAAATGAAAAGTTTAAATCAAAGTTCTGTAAATAAAAGTTCCTGCTCTCTCCTCCTTTCTCACACACACACCCATGGTACAAGGGATTTTATTGTAAAGAGACATTTTTGGTAGAGGTATTATTGTTAAAATTATAGTTACACATCTGCTTAATCAGTGTTCCTAAATTAGAACATGCCAAGAGATGATGCTAGATGACAGTAATAGTTGATCTTTTTCAAATTCTTTGGAAATACATAAAAAGAAACATGCTGTCAAACTGCAAATGTCCTGGAGACGTGTTACATCTGTTTTACAAGGCAGTTGTACAACACTACCAAAATTTAAGAGAAAATGGGTATTATTTCACTAGACTGATGATCGTCTTATCATCACGCTGATGTATGTGGGTCTAAGATGAGTTGATCAGAATCTTTTTTCAGTGTACTTTGGTGTTAGTGTACATCTGAAGATGGTATAAATTCATTGCAGAGCATGTCAGCATGTATTAAATGAGTACAGCCTGTTAGTGAGACTGCCAGTGAGTGAGTTAAGAAAAGAAGGATTTTAAACTAAGAAAAAAAGAGAGATTAAGAAGGAGAGAAAGAATACAAGTGTCAATTTGACATGGGGATCTTACTGCCCTGATATTTGCTATGTTTTTGTTATTTTATAGTCCATTAACATTATGAAGCGGACATTGCAGAAATATGGAAGCTATGAAAAATTTGAACAGGCTACTGGAGGCAGCTTGCTGACCAAAAGTCGTATCTGGAATCATGTCAGGAAGTACATGGTGAAAGAAGGCTGTCTTGGTGAGGTAAGTCCTGCACTGGATCAGGAAAGAAACACTTGTGTGGACCTTGGACATTGGATGGACCCAAGAGACCATCTGGGAGGCCTTTCCTCCATAATCACAAGAATATTCCTTACATCATACTTTTCTCATAGCTAAGCCCAGTCTGATGTGTGAACAATTGAAACGACACACATTCATTGTGAAGGCTTCAGTCATCTCTGTGAGCCTGTTTCCTGATTCATACATGCTTGTTCTCAAATTCTCTTCTTTTGGGAGTACCCAAGAACGACACCCTTCCTTCCCTCCTTTTTTTCAGCTACTTGGAGACCAGCACATTTCCATTTATTCATCAGTTCTGCCATCTGTTCTCCTGCATCAAATTATTTACACCAAAGGAAAGAGTTAAGAAAAGGCCAAGAAAAATAAGCAGCAGCCCAAGAGAGTGATTTATAAGAAGCAACACAAATGAAAGTGACATAAGTGAATAAAAATGTCTGAAAGAACTTGTTGAGTTGGTTTAAGTGCTGTTTTTTCCTGGCTTTAACCATCTAATTTTTAGAGCCCTGTGAAAAAACCCTTGTGTTCTATATTCAGAATTTTAGAAGACCAGTTTGATAAAGTTACATGAAATTGCATGGAAAAGTCAGATGAAATTGAATGTATAAAAAAGGGGTTAATCCAAATGAAATCACCAGATGACAGAGTCAAAGACTTGGATGAGATCACTGGCAGTGAGCAAGAGGATTCTGGAATCATGGGGCAAAAATTAATTGCCCAGAAACTAGGATTAATTGGTAAACATAATATTATTAGGAGAAAATGCTAAACTTGTCACACATTTTTGTGAGACTGTGATTTGACTGTGATAACTAGACTTTACCTGGGTCTATAAGGGTGGGATTAATAAAATACAGTTTAGAGCAAGCAGAAAAAAAAGTATGTTTTGTCTTTTCTTGTACTTTTATCTCCCTCTTCATTTTTGGCTTGGTTTGACTTCATGGCAGCTGGATCCTACATGCTTGTCCAGCAGCCCATGTCCTTCTAATGAAATACTTCACTTTTTCTGTGAAAATAGGATTAATACATCATGCTTTGGATGGTCTAAAATATGAAAATACTCTCTCCAGCTGAAGAGGTGTTAATAAAGCTAAGTGGCACCTGTCCTTTCAATCCAAATACTTTGGGATTTAACTTTTTTTCCTGCCTCTTAAATGCAAGTTTTATGGGACTGATGGTTGCTGTTGAACTTGAAGCTGAGGGTGAGTTTTGAGTACAGGGAGGTGTTATATTCATGCCTTTGATCTCTGGGTCCTTTTTTTCTGGGTACTAAAAAAGTAATCTTTCTTTAAAGTAGTCTCCCTTGTACTCTTTTGAGCAGTACTGATTCATTAGGCTTTACATGAAGAGGGAAAGGTGCTTAGTCTTTAGCCAAGAGTTTCACTTTTCCCTCTCAGTCACTTGTTCAAAAAGGCTTTTTGAAGTCAAATAATACAATATATCAATATGCATTAGTTTCCTTCTCTGCCAGTTTTTGTTTTGATTACCAGTTTTCCAAGAGAGAACAGGAAAGCAAGAACTATTCTGCTGTGTAGAACAAAACAATGCCAGTATTTCAATATTTCAAGTTTGCAGCATGTAACAGGAGAAAATGTACACAGTACTTCCCCCTCGCATTGAGGTGGCTTTAGAATTTCAACTGAAATGCATTAAGACAGCTAATTATATAGATACCTAGTTAATTTAAATGTTCTTATCTCATATTTTTCAGTTCTCAGTAATCCTAAGATAATTCAACACAGTTCAAAAACTGGTATTTTCACTAATTTATTGTGCATGCAATTGCTCCCTGCCCTCTGAGTCTAGTCAGTGTTACCATACTAAATTTTTCAGTCTCACGTTGGTCTACCTTTACCCTCACTCGTCCCATAAAGTCTGAGCTTCTGTCAGTAGCCCAGGTGAGCAGGATAAACTCATTCCAAAGGCTCTCTCAGGTGATCGCTGATCACAGGACAGAGTTGTGGAGGGCAAGGGACCCAAGAGAAATGAAAGCATGGAAGAGCCAGAGGAAAAAGCAGGATCAGGAGCAAGAAGAGAGCTCTTTCAGTTCTGCCTGAACTCTCTCCTCTTCAGATTGTGGTCCATCTCACGGAGGACCTGCTGTCGCGAGCCTCCATGACGGTGGTGAACGGCCGCCCCACGCTCACCATCAATGTCTCCACCGCGCGCGAGCACTGGCTGGAGGGCATGCTGAGACACGAGATTGGTATGAGCATCACATCCCTGCTGCAGGCACTGGGGAGTACTTGCATGCATTCTTACCAATGGCACAGTGGTGGGCAAGGCACTGGACAGGTACAGAAAGAGGGAACATCCCTATCCAAAGAGCCTGTGCTGGAGATGTGCTGAAGGGAAGAGAAACCTTCTCTTTCCCTAAAGGGAAGGAGAAACCTTTTGAAAAGGATTCCTAGGGTTCATGGACATTAGCATTTTAGGTCAGATCCAGAGCAAGCTTTCAAACTAAGCCTACCAGCCAGTCCCACTTACAGCACTGAGGTTCCAATGTCAAAGGAATCTTGGAGCAGACAGAGAGTAATCCTTTCAGATGATGCTAGCCCAGAGGCTCTGCTCCAGGGCATACCTTCTGTGCTGTTATTGCTCAGGGACATTTTGCCCATGAGAGCAATTTTTTTTTAAATACTCTAGACTTAAAAAAAAAAGGGAAATAAAAATAGTGTGACTGTTCAACCTCAGCTCCAGCCGTGTCACTTTACAAACCTGTGTCTGTCATGCTGCACTGCTTGCAAATGTAGGCATGCTTTAGGTATGAAGAATTTACCCAGTGATCCTAAACTAGTGTAAAATTGCTGTGGTTTTGCATTACACAAGGTCCAGCCCTGTGGAAAATTTCTACAAATTTTTTTGCATCTGTTTCAACTAAGTATATAAAATATTGATAAACTTGACTAGTGCCTGAATAGCAACTGAAGAATAAGCCTTGCAATGCCTAGAACCACTGTTACGCACATTTTAGGGGACGTAGCATCTTCCAAGTCTGCAGTAGTGCTGTTTCATCATCTTCAGGAGGCAACATTTCTTCCCTTTTACGTTAAATTTCCTTTGTGCTGTTCCCTACACTGCCTAGCCTATGCCAGATACAATTCAGCTTGTTAGACTTCCGAAAATTCCTTTTCATAGATTTAGGAAATCGAGTCCTCCTGGTAATTGCATTACTTAAGCATTTTCAGGAATTTCACTTGCAGTCAGCAGGTGAATATTTGCATGGTATACATATCTCTGACAAAATAGTCTGTTGTAGACATAACTGAAGTCCTCACTTTTCCCAGTGCCCAGTCCTACCAGCTCAGAGTTCTGAAATGGGTATCTCCTTAAATATTTTATAACTTTTTGTTAGTCATTGGATGATTAACATGTTCTAAGTGCCAGATTCCTTTTATTTTTTATTATTTTTTCTTTCTTTTTTTTTTTGGTAAGGAACTCATTACTTTCGGGGTTTCAACAACAACAGCCAGCCTTGGTGCAACCGCAATGGCCGCAGGAAACACGGGTTGAAGCCAATCAACCCCACAGAAGAGGGGCTAGCGAGCATTCACAGCGTCCTGTTCCGCAAGGACCCTTTCCTTTGGAGAGCTGCCCTGCTCTACTACACGGTGTACCAGGCCAGCCAAATGTCCTTCAGTCAGCTTTTCCAGGATGTGGGCAAATTTGTCAAAGACCCCAACACTAGGTGGGATTACTGCGTACGGGCCAAGAGAGGGTGGACTGACACCTCACAACCAGGTGAGTTCCCTGTTTGTCTTCTCTTGTTTTGTGCTTCTGGGGGGTTTTCAGAACATTCTCAGAGCTCCTTAATCATGTCACACAGTAAAACCTTTGCAAAAGGGAGAAATTGGACTCCACACTCTCTGAAATGGGGTCTCAGGAATTCTGCTATGGAAAACAAGGCTGAAAGTGCTCATGGGTGAGACCTTCAAACTGAATCAGTAAAGGATTTTTTTGTTTTTTTGGTGGAAGTGGAACATAAATGCAAGACTTTGAAAAAATTCATACTCACAGTTTGACCTGCTTTCTACAGATGTAATGTTGCCTGTGGTTATTCACAGGCCCTATCTTCTATGTTTGATTTCTTTTTCTGGCTAGTAGGTTTTGCCTTCTAGCTAGTTTTTGGAAAGGTGTTCAGAGTGAGGGATATAAATATCTAGTTTTTGAAAATAAAATTGTTCTGCTCATAATGGCTTCTGAGAACATGCCTTGACCAAACACTGATAGAGTGCAATGTATCTCCATTCCTTTCAGGCTGTTTCAATAAGGACCAGGTGTACTTGGATGGCATCCTCCGAATCCTGAGATACAGGGAGTCCATTGATTTCCATCTTCTGACAGCCCTTGGAAAGGTGATTGAACTCATTGTTCCCAAGGGTGCAGTTTTAGCATTTCAGCAAGCCTGCCTGTAATGAACTATGAGTCATGGTGCTTTTACTGTGATCTAGAATTCTCTGCTCTGTACAGCAGCTTCAATTACACTGTGCAAGTATTTTGAGGTCCTAAAAATTTCTACCAACTTGACCTCATTCTTCACTCATCAGATTAAGGTTTTATGGTCATATTTCTCAGACTTTCTTACCTTTATGGGATACTACCTGACTTGCAGTACAACAAACTGCCTTGGCCAAACAAGACAGGTACTAGATAAGGCAGTGGTCCTAGCAGAAAACAAAAGGAACCATTTGACATTAATGCACCCCCCTTCTACCACACAGAGTATTTCATCTCAGTGTTCTCTCACTGATGTGGGGTGTTTTTAAAAAATGAGGTTTTTTCCCCCCCAGAACAATGATATTTCACAGAATGTGAATGAATTTTAGGTACATTCTAACTGTCTTGGCTTGTTTGTCCTCAGCTCATCCTAAAAAGTGCAGAAATTTTGTCACACTTCCTAAACCCAAGGATTGCTAAGCTTTCACAGTTCATTAAGCAGGGTTCATACTCACATAAACGGGGAGTCAGATTGACTTGAGCTTGAATTTAGAGCTGGTATACCAACATTTCTGCCTACTTAGCAATCAATGGGTGATTAAGGGAAGGGTGATTATGATAGAGGGTTTTGGTCCACATTTGAGTTTTCCCTTTACTGTCAGAATCATGCTTATTGATAAGCAAGAGCTATTTAGGTAACTGAACCAAGTTAGGAGGCTTTGAAAATAAAATCACACTGTCAAATAAGTCTGCAAGTTTCTCTCTGAAATTTCCTTGTGCTTTAAGCCTGCTTAACTCCACACAGCTTCCTCCTGCTAAACCACTGAACACACAGTTCCTTTACTGCTTTATGCCTGTCTCTCTTCAAGGAGTCTGCAGGTTGTCAGGCCACTTGAAAAACATGCTAAGTCATTCCCCATAAAATTACAGCTTCCACTATGATCCACATTGCATGGCACCCACATTAAGGGTCTACAAGCGATTTATTTCTAGGAGTATGATAATTTATAAGTGCTTGACTTTACAACTTTTAAAATCAAGGGATCTTAAAATGTGTTCTGAATGGTTTAGCTTCACACATCTGCAGTCAAGCTGGAAATTTGTGTATCAGGGCAATGTCTGTTCTCAGCATCACAGATTGGTTGAGCTCTGCAGAGATCTCAACATCATCTAGTCCAACTTCCCTGCTTAAGCAGTGTCAGCTAGAGCAGTTTGCCCTGGACCACGTCCAGCTGGGCTTTGAATATCTTCACTGATGGTGACTCCATAACCCCTCTGGGTGGCCAGTGCCAGTGTTTTTCCACCCTCATTGTACAAAAATGTTTTTAGTTCAGATGGAATTTTATGCATTTTAACTGGTGCCCGCTGCCCCTTGCCCTGCCAGTGTGTGCTGGTGAGAAAAGCCCCATTCCCACATTTATACACACTGATGATTTCTGTGAGCTTGCTTTTCTCCAGGCTAAGCTGCACAGTTCCAGCTCTCAGCCTTTCCTCACAGGAGGGATGCTCCAGTGCCTTAATCATTTTAGTGACCCTTCACTGGGTCCTCTCCAATACATCTTCTCACGAAAGAGAGAAGCATAAAACTTGCACTGGGATCTAGCCTAGTGATTTATCACCACTTTAAATGGGGGATTTACTTGGATTTTTTAGGGTGGATGGGAGGATCAGGTTGTTCCAAAGGGAGTATTAAGCTTGGCTGCCACATTTTCCAGGTCCTGTGTTCCTGTTGCTTCTGACATTACTTACAGTGTGGAAGAGTGTGGTGTGGATACATGCAAGCTGTTCAACATACCTAGAAGTGACTAAGGGAAACACTTGAAACTGAGAAAAGGTGTTTCTTAAAAGGAGCAATTTTAAAACTTCACAGGGAAGAATCAAATACAGGAAGCACTGCAAATATTCATATGGTAATTGCATGTAAATATTGCCAAAGAGAAATAGAATGCAGATATTGGGTGCACTTGAGTTTAGAATAACTACCAGAGTTTGAAAAAGTAAAAGCAGCAAAATGTCACCTACAGTTGTGTTTCCCAAGAAACACACGAGCACATTACAAAGAGCATAAGCAAGCCTGGTTTAGCCTCAGTCTTTTTTATCTAGTGCAATGACTAATAAAATGTGGTAAGGAAAACAACCTGTTTCCACCATAGGATGGGATTATGTTTTTGATCTCCTCAGGATGTCAACTTCGGTAATTTTTTAGCAATTGCAGGGACTGGGGAAATGCATCTTATTCAAACCATATCTCAGATTACAGATGCATGTTTCTTGTTTGCAGCAGTAACAGACACCTCTGAACATAAATACGAGGGGAGAAGGATCCTTTCTCTTTCTTTAGGCAGGAAAAGAGGTAGAATTTAATTGCATGTGGTGCTGTCTCCAGACTGAGAGATGGTATGGTTTTGTGGAGCTCCTCTCTATCCACTTCTAAGTTAATTAGGTGTAATGCCACACAACCTTCAAACAGCACTATCTTAGTGACTTGAATAAGCCTGGGCATGGGTGTCTGTTTGTTTTCTTAATTGGGTGCATCTTGTCCTTGCAACTAGAAAAGCACACTTGTGTACTCAGATGCAAATTGATTCTCCTTGTGGGCTTTGTTCCAGTTATCATTGCTGAGATATGCACCTGTCCCTGTGGATCAGGTTTAGCAGTCTGGATTGCACTGTCCTGTCTTTGCAGGAAGCCCTCCCCTGCCCCTTGCACACTGGTGAATCCTTCATATGCACTTTAATCTGCTAAGTAGAAACCATCACCTGCCAAGAGGGCAGGCTGCTTCCAGGGAAACCAGGCCCTACAGGGCTCAGCTCCTTAGGGGAGACATGGGGCAAAAAGGTTGGAAGGAGCAGGCTACACTCAAACCACCTGGCACAAAGCTCTTGAGAAGCACAGCAAGGCTGGTGAGCTTTGCCAGAGCGTATGCTGCTGTCTGCAGGGTGCCCAGAACACACAGCTTGGAGGCAAAGCGACAACCACACACATTTCATCACACTGGACAGCTGCCCAAGGAGTCCTGCTCTCTGCTTCCATGGGAGCTTGTGCCCAGCCAAAGCAGTCATCCATTCACAGCATCTTGAGCTACTGTGATTAGAAGTCCTTCCTAGCTTTTAGAATCATAAGACTATGAAGATAGAAATACCAATTTTCTTTAGGGAAGAAAGCTACCAGGTCCTCTAATAGCTGCAAAATGAGAGTTCAGCACCAATACCCAGAATGCTCTGATGCCATGAGGCAAATCCAGTCTGCACTCCACTATTGAATGAGGAAACAACCTAAAACTGGGATGGCTAGGTTTTGTTCATGCTGTAGTTACTAGAGATGCATTTTAGTTTAGCTTTGCATAAGCACATTTACTCATGAAAATGAAACAGCAGAGTTCAGGTCAGCTGGCACCATGCATTTCCCAAACTGCTTCCTGTGCCATGCCTGTGCTGCCCTCCCTTTCTAGTTCCTTAGTCTTTTGCACAGTGTTTTTTCCATTCTCATGTAAATCTTTCTGCCTTTTTGAGAAGACATTCCAGGACTCGCACGTGCTCCATCCTTTCCCTCTCTATTCCTGCAGCTGCTGTAGATGATTCTCATTCACATTCTCACAAGTCTGTTCACTGATTGAATCAAAACAGAATCAGGAATTATGAAGGCATTTGCTAAATTTACACTTCTTTTGCATCTTCCACTGAAGCACACAAGTTGCTCATGTTTTCAAATGCTTCTCCAAGGTTTTAAATTCTCCTGCTCTGAAATATTTTCTCATTTACAAGAGAGAATTTATAGCAGCAGCAGCAGAGAGGCAATGGGGCTGAACTGCTAAATTGACCTGTGTCCTTCCTTACAGATCTCCTATGAGGACGTGGATCGCCTGAAAGGGTTGGCTGTGATTGAGAACATGAGGGTGCCACACTTTTTGCAAGACCACGCCCGGTACATGGAACACTTGAAAAAGATCATGGAAGTCAATGAGCTCACTGATGAGGAGCTCCAGGATCTCATAAATTAACAGTATTAGACGTCCATTCACTTACTGTGTGAGGATGTGGAACTGGACTTCCCACAGCTTGCAAAAAGGGACTTAAGAGGAATGGGAGGGAAGAGTGACCAGATTATGTAGAATTCAGAAAAAGCCCCTTTATGTCCTTTTGCATTGTGATTGTATACTGATTATTTTTTAAAGGGATTGTGCATTTTTGTAAAATTTGGCTCAGAAATTCCTCTGCAGTGATCTGTCCAACCATCTACTCTGTTTTGTATTCTTGGTGTAGTGCTCAGTGCTGTCTCTTGTAATATATTGCCTTTTCCCTCCCAGGTTTAGAGGTGGAGGAAAGGAGACAGAGGAGAAATTCCCCCTTAGTTCACTTTTGTTTGCCTTATCTTTGGTCATAGCTGTCACGGTTCATAGCAATAGAACTGCTGTAGATTATGCTGCATTGCTGTCTGCATAACTCTCCCATTTGGTCATCACTGCAATGAAAACAGAAAGTTTAAAAACAGTGCACAGAAGCAGGTCTTTGTGCCATGGGATTGAAGTCTGTAACATTACAAAATGTTTCAGGGTTTTGGTTTTTTTTTTAAGTGAGAGGATTAGCATTTTAAAAAGAGAGGAAAGGTTGGTAGTGCTGTTTTAGTGATTGTAAACGGGTAGCAAAGCTTTCCCCCTCATTTCCTCAAAAACTTACACTGTTTTACATTTTTATGTGTATAGTACATGTTTCAGGAAGCTGAATTCTGGGAAGGGCCTCCCTCCTTTGAGGACGAGCATAGCATGTCTAGAAAATTCAGCATGGCAGTGTTTTGGAAGGAGGATCGAGCAGAACTGTGATTTCATGACCTATGGTTCTAAATAAATTCAGGAACACAGGGCCACAATCCAGCACAGCAGGCAGCACTCACTTCTTCTTTGGATCACCTGAGCCTACAGAGGATCAGGTCACATTTTTGAGCAGTGCTCCCACCCTACAGCAAGCTTGAGCTTTTAGAGCTCTTTTCAGAAACAAGATGTGGCCAGGGGAGAGAAGACAACTCTCAAGTGCCCTATTCCTGTGTTCCAACAGAAATGCTGCACCACTCTGGAGCAACTTTACCTCTGTTTTAACTGCTGGTGCTATATCCAGGACCAAGGAGAGAAAGCTCCTTGCAGAAAAGAGCTTTCTCTAGTCACATGATGAATAACTTAGATGATGCAGTAAGACTTACTACATAAGCTACATTTTCTGACTGGGGAGTATTACGGAATTGGTGAGGCAAAGTATTCTGACAAAAGGTTTTGTTTTAGTTGACAGAATTTTACAAGGGCTCCTCTGAGCTCCTGGGAAGCAGCTGTGGTCAGAGAGGCAGGGCAGAAACTAGTGGGAGCCTTAGACAGGGCTTCTGGCCTTTCTTACCCTGCTGCTTTTGCCCACTGGTAACAGGCCTGGCATGGGATAAGGTGAGTAGATGGAGCCAAGATTTCCTCCACGCCACATTTGTGTGGACCTGAGCCACAGCATCCCACCCCTCTTGTCTGTTCTTTAATGTAACAAATGCAATAACTCTCCCACCTTGTTTTGTACCAGGACATTACCAGAAAAATCTTGAGAACATGTTTCCTGATCTATAGGAAAAATCTGTGAGGAAAAGGTGACAGCTGGCTAAGAGGTCTGAAGGTTTATGAATAATCCCATAAAAGCAGCTGTCTTTCAGATACTATTGCAGATTGTTTGCAGTGGCTGGCTGACTGCTGCAAAAAGGAAAATGCATTCAACAAGCATAAATTTACTAAATTTAGTTGTTTTCAAGACAGGGACTGAGAACTGCTTGCAGCAGCCTTAATTTCATGTTGTCAGTATTGTTCAGGAGCTGAAAGCCATTCAGCCTCTGTAGGCTGTTTTCTCTCCTTTCCTCCTTCAGGCTGTCTAGTTTGATCACTGGTGACTTGGCCTGCCCAGCTTTGTTTTGGAGCTGTGCAGAGCAGGCACAGAGCTGCTGCAGCAGCCTGACAGGAGCCATTTGCAGTCAGTCCTGCACGTGTGCTCCAGGTTTTGGCTCCTTTGCCAGAAACAGCAAGAAAGTCACACATGACTGAAGTCAAGCCAAGGATTACAGTCAAAAGCTGTCTTTGGAGCAGTAAACTGGGCAGAGATCATTTGAGCTACACTGTGGAAAAATCTGGCTCACTTTGCTGACCCTGGGGTATGCAAAAGAGACAGTCCTTTAAGAAAAGGACAATTTTGAACTGATTTTATGCTGACAGGAGAAATCCCTGCCTTTCTCCCATGACTCTTACATAAGCAAAATGGTTTTCCTCCTCCCACAGAAGTAGCATCTTACAATCAAAGTGCACATGCATAATGTGTCCTCAAAACCAGGAGGCTGTGCTAGTCACACTTTTGCCACAAAATGCCATGCCTGCAGGCCTGACTCTTTTACACTCTGTAGCCCTAAACACTACTACAGGCCTTTTTGCTTTACTTGAAGACCTGCAGCACCTTTTTTGCAAAGCAGTAGGTGCCATTAAACTTCCATTCTTCATTATTCTAGAAATAGACTTGCCTGGTGCAAAGTTTGGAGTCTGGAAGTGGTCAGCATCAATATGTAGCAATAGGTGAAGCTGTCAGCTTCTGGTTTTGGCATTGTGTCATTCCTCCTTTGTAAAAGTGTCTCAAATTTTGAAGTGTAGCTTTTGTAAATTTTCCTGAATTTTTGTTCTTCACTGTGAAGAGGCTGGTTACTGAGTTGTGATTCTGAAGTTCTGTGGTGGAGTGTGTGGACAGCAGTGAGCTCATGTCACTGCACAGTTTCATGGTGTCAGTGCTCTGTTGGCAGCCTTTCCTGGCTGTCTGCCTTGGTTGCTTTGGTGTGTATCTATGTCTTGCTATGTAATTCCTATACAGAAACCTGGCTGGTATTGGAAAAGCCTCCCCGTTTCACCAGACCAATTTTGAAAGGCGTTTTATACAACTTTTACAAATAAAGACAAAATAATTACAGAGATGAGAGTGTGAAGTGTTACATCATGTTGCGTCAGAGGGTTGATCTCTCCAACAGCAACTTGGACATCCTGTGTTGTGTGTGGAAGAGGTTCCTTTCTGACTCTTTTTCAAAAACATCACTTAGGGCTGAAGTAATGAAGAGTGTGCTGAAGTCTTACACTGGGTATGGGTCTCCCTGCCCAGTCAGAAGGCCTGGCTGCTTATGAGGAAATTATCCTCCTATTTTCTAGGATATAGTCTGAGGCAGCGTTGGAGCCTCTTTGCTGCAATGCAATTCTCAGCACCATCCATCTGGGAAACAGCAACTCCAAATGCTTCACTTTAACACTTTGATCCACCCCCAATACCCCCCTCCCCTGCTGCTTCATTCCAGTGCTCTCCATCCCCTCTCACATTATAAAATGTGCTTACTTATCTCCAGGGAGTCCCATCAGCTCCTTATGGCTCAGCTCCTTATGTGTAAGTAAGGGTAACATTCAAGGGTTGTGGGTTCTTTTTAATGGAAATATTTTCAAAGTCAATTGCTAATTTTCCTTGCAAGCCTGCTAAGTATTATCACACCATATTCCCTTTCCCTTGCTACAAAGTTTGGAAAACACAGCCTGAAATCTGTTCCCTTCAAAGGCTCCCAAACCACCACTGCTGTCCCTTGCCCCATGCATTTCTGACACCCCTTGTACACCATCAGCAGGGGGAACACAGCCCTCAGCCATCACTGGCAGGTCTATTTCAGTAGAATAAATCTCACATTTGTTGCAGGCAATCTGCAGGGCCAATGCAGTTCTGAAGTTTTTTTGCAGCACTCAAGTGCCAGGCCTGTGAAGCTGGATGCCCTGCCACCAGTTTGAGAAGCAGCTTAAGCACCAAGGTTCTCTGAAAGGAGGGAAAGATGGAAATCATTTATGCTGGAAACTGGGATGGAAATCTGGAGAGCCGTGAGTCAGAGTGGAAGTTGAGAGATACCTTGTCTAAGCCAAGAGAAAGGCAAAAGGAAACAGCTGGAACAATTCTTTTCTCTGGGTTTTCTTGGGGGGATTTTTGTTATTTATTTATTCTGTTGGTCTGTTCAGTCTGGAGTTTTTTTAGGAAATAGTCATTTAAAAGTGTTTTAATAACGTCCATAATATATTAACACAAAATTAAGTTAGAGGACTTTTTTCAGTATGCAGTTTAAAATGAATGTCTGAGATACAGAAGGGAGAATCTGTTTTGGCTTTGCTGAACAATTAGAGACTTCTCGTAGTCTAGATCAAATCCAGAAAATCTAGATATTGAATTTTAAACCCTTTCATTTTCATTGATTCCATTGCAGAAAGATGTCATCAGGACTACCATTCAAGGCATATCCTTACTCTTCCCATTAAAGTTGTCCAAATTAATTTTTTATGTTGCTACATTTTGTATCCTCCCCAATCACACAGTGCGCCTGAGACACTTTAAACATCTTTTTCTGAGGTGTCTATGGACAAGCAGGGTGAAATATAGCATTGTTTCAGCTCTTTAGAAGAAGGAAGTGAAGAAACTGAGGCTGAAGTTGGAACTGCACTGGCCACAGTCTGAAGAAGGAAAGAGCAGGAGTAGAGAGTCCACAAGCAGGGCTCTCATGAGTGAGCAGGGTCAGGTTGTATGGACATAGTTTTGAAAAGAAAAAATTCCTAAAAATGTTGGTGGCAGGAGAAATGCAGATGGTGGCACAGGAGGGGCTGGCATGAAGCCATGGTACTCCTGCCATCCCCCAGGGTCAGGGGGATGGACGCCTCCCTGCAGGGACCTTCCCACTGGATCTGTGCAATTCCATTTCAATACAGCAGAGCTGGGCTCATGTTCAGGCCTGTCCCAGGAGTGCTCTGGAAAGGACACTTGGAGGGTCTCACATTTATACTTTAGTACCCAATTTCCCTCCTGTGGCACATTCCAAGCCACAGGAGACCTGTCAGGCTGTTGTCTCCAGCTTACTGGCTTATTTCATGTCAGTCTTGTCTGATTTTTGTCCTGGTCTCTAGCACTCATCCATCAGGCTGTTTTTTTTTTAATTCAAGTCCTTCACATTCCGTTTTATCTGAGGAATATATTCACTGCCATATCATGAATCTCTGAGCCTAGAAAGTAAGTAAATTCACTCCTACCCACCAAAAAATTCACAGGTGATCTGTAAGTCAACCTCTTTTTCCTCTCCTCCTGGAAGTATTTTAAAGGTAAGGTCTCCTTTATTTTTGATCTTCCTATATAGTTTTCAGCCAAGAAGCTTTTCCAGGCATCAGCAAGACATACAGGATCATGTGGAGAAGCCTCCAGTGGCAATTCACTCCTCCCTCTGTTGTCTCATCTCTGTCCTTCCCCATTTCCCAGTCTCTCTAGTGCACTCTCCTCCAGCTCCCAGCTCCCTTAGTCAGTAAAAGGAACAATGGCTGTGCACTTGAAGGAATCAAGTTAAGGTTCCCCCAAAGAAGGGTGTGCAAGGATACCAAGGTGCCCAGCCTGGCAAGTACAAGTGACCTTTGTGGGAGCCTGCTGAGAACTTCAGGCAGGAAGAATGTGTGGAGTTAATTTGACCAGCCAGCTGCAAGGCAGCCTCTCTTGTCTATAGACAAGGAAATAAGGAGGTCTGAAGGAAGAGCTTCCCTGAAGGCCACTCCCTAAAAATCAGGGTCTCAGGTCTCTGAGACCCTGGTGCTCCTTGTGTTTTCACATAAAGTTTGAGCAATGCTGCAGTTCAGGTCTGTGCACATTCCATTTTTTTCCCTTTTAAAATAAGGCCTTTGACACAGCTGATAAAGAGAACTTTGGACATCCCTCAGGCTGGGAACATCTCATTGTGCAGGGTTATGAGGGGGCCAGAAGTATAGGTCATCAAAGGGTCATCCAGCAACATAATTCCTGTTAGTGTACACCTGACCTGTGGTACTTCAGAGTAAATCCTTTTAGCTACTTTGATTTTACAAAGGAGCTTTTTTACCTACAGATACGGAGGTAAAAATTGCTTAAGGCTTAAAACCCTAAAAACCAGATAAGCAGACAAGGGTTCTGTCTGTAATTGTGGTCTTGTCCTGCTCTGTGGAATGTGGGAAGCAACCCACAACTGCTGAGTGTTGGCAGTGAGAGCTGTGCATGCCCTGCTGGCATGGCCCTCCAGTCACCCTGAGAGCAGCCAGCCCACAGAAACCTGCTGCTGCATCTCTTCTGGGCATGAAAAAAGCTGCTGCAGGCTGTTTCCCACAAGAGCCCTGATTCACAGTCAGTGTGACTCCTCGTGTGGGGAAGAACTTTACATTTTGCTTAGGAAAAACAAAGAACATAAGCCTCCCAGAAAGTTTTTCCCCTCTATAAAGTCTGTACAAAAGTGTTAAAGTCAGTAGCCAGGAAATGCCTGCGTGACTTTGCCTTGCTTGCTGCAGCTAAGGAAAAGCTCATAACCTAAATATGGGACATTTCCACCTTATTTCTGAGTGCTTAAATTTATGACCTGACATGCTCCCAGTGAACAGCAGCTGCTGACCCCAGAGCTCTGCTTACCATCACATCTGGCTCCTGCCCATGGCCAGTATGCTCCATCAAAACACCAGGTTTAAAACCAAAAATCAACTCCATGTCAGAAGGCAGCATTTAGATGTCTAGGAAAACCTTGAAGTCCTCTGGACTGACCCTTTTCTGTCATTTTCTAGGAACACTGAGCACTGACTCCCTTTAGGGTTTAAGAGTGCCAAGACCAAGGCTGATTTACTTGTACAGTCAAGCCTCCACTCCTGCCTGCTGCATCAGGATTTATCAACTGCTGCCACAACCTGGTTCTTGGAAGTTCATCTCCAGGACAGTTATTTCCTTGTGTTTGCTCCTCAGAGGTTTTTAACAACTCTCCAAACCCTTCTATACCACACCTCCTTTTTTAGATGGCTTGCAATACTGCAGAGCAACACTGCAAAGCCAAGTGACCAAATGGATATTTGTGAAGTGCTTTTAAAAAGCCCAGAAGATAAAGCAGAGGCTTTCCCATGAAGCAAATGTGTCAGAGCAAATAGGAAAGGAGAATATATTGGCTGAGAATAATTTAAAAGCTTTCATTGTGAGGAGCAAAGAGGCCAAATGCTAGACATGGCCACCTCAGCCTTGGTGAACTGGATGCTGCTTTAAACTTTTAAGGAGATGCTAAAAGGTAGAAACTCAAATGTGTTTTTCCAGGAGCTGCCTCCCCTGCTAGAAAGAGGAGTGAGCTCCCTGCAGAAACCACCACAGGGACCATGTGCTGTGCATCAGCTGTCACCATGTCCCCTGGCCAGGGGAGGTCTGAGGCTGGCACGTGTCAGCAGGGTACAGGAGGCAGCACTGTACCCTGCTGACACGTACAGGGCCCTTGCTGTAAGGAAGTGGCCCAGGCTCCATGTGCAATGGGCAGGGAAGAGCTTCACCAACCTTCACTCTGGACAGCTGAGAAAAATCACCTTACAAAAAATTAAACCTGGCCCAAATCATTCTCTAGCCATTGGTGACATTACTAATGATGCAGGACCCTGCCTCACAAAATTTGGGCTCCTGAGGGGACCCCAAGATGTGTATGGTGTATCCACATTTCTGTAGGAATAGTTCACTGCTTCTGTACCCACTCCTTAGTTGCTGCCTTCCTTGGCACTGCCTGGGCACTAAAGCCACAGCCAGCTGGGCCAGCTTTGCACTAGGGGCATCTTGAAATATAATTGCTGTGCAGATTTGCTCCCACAGGGGCAGGAGGAACACAGCCACCACTTCAGCTTCTGAACAACTATAGCACAACAGATGCTCTCGGGAACTCCAGAATCTATCAGACTCACAACCACTTCATCCTCCTCCAGGGTTGTCAGAAACAAGCAAACTTTTGAAAACCATTGAGACACAGAGAGGCACTGCTGATTGCCAACATGAAGTAACCAGGCACATACCTCATACAGATGCTCCATGTAAGGCAGAATTCCACCTGGAGGTATCCAATTCCTCCATCTTCCTCCCATCTTATCTCAATTCATTTTTTATCCACCAAGTAATCATCTTTCCAGAGCTTTCCAATGGGCTGAAGAACCTCTGGGCTACAGAGCAACCTTTTTAACTTTCCCTACAGCTCACACATGGGTTATGAAGGGGGCTCAGCTCATTTCCCACATCTGCAGCCCCTGTTAACTCATGAGCCAAGGGCCCCTGCAGCACCTGTGAGCACTATCACCTGCTCAGGAGGCTGCAGGTGCTTCTCTAGGCTTTGGTGCCTCTGCACTTTTTTACACACAGCAGAATAAATGGAATCTGGCCTTTCCAAGTGTTATTTCTAGAGCTATAAAATAATTTCAGGCTCCAAACAGATTTATAGCAGAGAAACACTACCTGGTACAAGAGAGTGAGTGTGTTCTTGGGTGTATTACTGCATCTCACCTCATGTAATATTCATTGGACTAAGGCAACTCTATTGCATCTATGCCTATATTTTGCAGTTATCCAATGAGAGTTTCTTGGGTAAACTGGTGCTGCTCAAATTAAAAGAGGGCAGCAAAATTGTGCCTGATTGAAACGGACAAAGTTGCAGCAAGGATTGAGAATGAAAGCTGAGCCAAGGTCTTCAGTTAGTTTCTTTAATGACCAGAAATAAGAGGCTGCACCTTCCATTTTCAACAGGGAGTGGTAAGCAACTAAAGGTACATTTTTGGGCTGATGTTCTGAGTTCTTAGTCATTCACTTGACCTCTTGAAATATCCTTGAAATCTCCCTCAGTCTGAGAGTCATCCCCATGCTATGCTACCTTTTTCTGGGTTTAATTTTGCATACAGATAAAAAAGCTGTTCAACTGTGTGTGTTTGCATGGGAATTTATTTAGTTGTTGAGAAATTAGTTATTATTGAGTCGTTAGAAATGAGGTGATATCTCAGAAAGTTACAGTAATAAAAATACTGCAAGAATATCTTGCTGTTTTGCTCTAAAACCCTCAGTTACATCATCTCCTTTGGTGTGGCACTGCTGTCAAGAGTAGTGAGCCATGCCAGAGACCTTTCCTCTCAGCAGCAAAATGTGTGGTCATCTGCAGCCCAGAGCAGCAGGCACTGGGTTAGGGGGAAGCTCAGCACCTCTCAACCTATTTCTTTTGCAGTTGCTGAAGTCCTGATCTGTTTCCCTTCTAGGTCACTGGCTATTGATTGCTGCATGAAAAGTCTCATGTGGGTGGCAAATTCAACGTTCCATTCCTGGCACTGCCAAGGCAGGGAACTGACTGAAGTAACCCCACCCAGGACATGCACAGAACCCAAACCCCCTTGGAAGCAGCCCCATCCCTGCCATATGGACAAAGACCACACGCTGGATTTGTGGTTGCTGTGGTGAATGAACCAGGCTTATGCAGCAGTGAGGCTCAGGAAAGGGATGCATAACTGCCTGGTCTGCCACAGGGAGAAACTGAAACCCTTAAAAAAGCCAATGGACTTTTGGAGGTCAGTGCATCATGTGGGCAGCCCCTGCAGGGATCACATGAATATGGGCTCTTCTACAGACCTCCAAGAGGTTTCTCCCCAGCGCAGAACACCAGCTCCTGGACAAAGACCCATGGCTACATCTCACTGATGTCAGCTGCAGGCCCAGAGGACATGGGCTGTTCCTGTGAGATGCCCAACAGGGAACAAGGCAAAGGGCACTGGAGAAATGGACGTGGCTATGCAGAGGGACAAGTTGGTGCTTTCCCAGCTCCTGAAAACTATTGGGCAGGAAGAAGACCCAACACTGAATGTTGCACCAAACAAAAAGACAAAGTCAAGCTCCAGGAAGCTATTCTGGGGCAAAATGACCCTGCCAGCAGTGTAAGGAGGAAGAAAGGATGAGGGGGTGGCTACACGGGGCTGCAGAGGAAGAGTGTCTCTCCAGGCTGGGGCACAGGCATTCAGGTCTCACTGCAGGTCACACAGGGACCAGCTCCAGCAGCTTTTGCAAGTGCTGAATGGCATTTGAGAGTTGCCAAGAATGTCCACCATGTCTCTCTTTTTGGGGCCTCTCTTATTACCTCAATTTACAAGCAGGCAAAGGAAAATAACCATCACCTACCCTTCCCCCTCCCAGCAAAACCCTGTTCAGCTGCATTTCAGCAAAGAGCTTTTCCAATATTAAAAGTACACTTTATTTTTCTGTACAATTCTTATCCAAATCTCCAGGTGTGGAAATGTCCACTGTGTCCCCGGAAAAAGTTGCAGATTGTTCTGCTGCCATAAGGCTCCGTCCAGAACTGTCCAGGAGGGGCTCAAAGGCAGGACCACCAAAATCAAGTGCTGATGTTTTCTAGGTGCAGGGAGGAGAGCAGGAAGGAGAGGGAGGGGAAGGCAGTCCTGCTCTGCCGTGGGGTCATGAGTGACCAGAGCCTTCCGTGGGTAGCAGGAGAGGCACCCTCGAGTTCACGTCATCGTTCGTGCTTAGTGTGGGAGTCGCTGCGTTCAACTGTCACCCCGTTCCCATTCCGCGTCACCTCCTTCCTGTTCCAGTCCTTCTCCAGGTAAAACTCAGCGAGCACGGGGCAGTGCTCCGAGGCCACCCCACCCCAGGACCAGTTATCGGGGATCCATGGGTTTGTGAGCCCTTCTCGCACGACAGCCCAGTGGCCTGCATCAAAGAGAGGCACAGGGAAGCGTTAGGTGACACTGCCCAGAGCGAGCCTGACCCAAATAAAGGTTACACGACTTCAAACAAGCAGCTCTACCTGTGAAAACCTTTTTCAAGCTCCGACTGATCCAGATGTTATCCAGCGACTTGGACCCTTGTGGGTTCTTTGTGCTGATGTTGGTGAAGGTGCTGGAAGGGACCAGGTGGTGAAACTTCTCCTTCCTCAGGATGTCATGGTCGCTGCTGTCTGGGGCCTGGTTAAAATCTCCGAGGATTATTACATCTTTTTCTCCTGGAAAACAAGAAAAATAGAGAAGAATGGGAGGAATGGACATCTATCACTCAAGTACAAGAGGATTAATGGAAATAGGAAAAGTACAAATACTGAATAAACAAAGTGATTGTATTCTGAACTCCTGAAAGAAATGCTGTTTAAAGCCCTTTTCACTGTTCACTCATGGCCATTCTCTTCATGACAATAAAAGCAGCCAGTATACATTTGATGCTTGTTTTAAAATATCATCTCATTTATTACAGAGTCACAGAATCATAGAAAATGCTGAGTTGGAAGGGCCTCATAAGGGTCATTGACTCCAACTCCAACTCCTGATCCTGCACAGGACACCCCAAGTGACACCATGTGCCTGAGAGCATTGTCCAAACACTTCTTGAACTCAGGCAGGCCTTGTGCTGTGATCACTTCTCTGGGAAGCCTGTCCCCAACCACTCTCTGGATGAGGAACTTCTCCCTAATATCTCACATAAACCTCTGAACTCAGCTTCAGGCCATTCCCTCAGGTCCTGACCCTGGGCACAAAAGTGAAGAGATCAGTACCTGCCCCTCCTCTTCCCCTCTTGAGGATGTTCAAGATCCCAATGAGATCTCCTCTCAGTCTCCTCTCCTCCAGCTGAACAGGCCAAGTGACCTCAGCTCCTCTTCATGCCACTTCCCCTCGAGGCCCTTCACCATCCTCATGGTGTTCCTCTAGACACTCTCGAAGAGCTAAATGTCTTTTTTATGTTGTGACACCCCAAACTGCCCCCAGAACTCAAAGTGAGGCCACCACAGTGCAGAGCAGAGCAGGACAATCCCCTCCCTTGCCTGGCTGGCCATGCTGTCCCTGCTGCCCCCCAGGACATGGTTGCCCTCCTGGCTGCCAGGGCACTGCTGACTCATGTTCAACTTTCCATCACCCAGGAGCCTCAGGTCTTTTTTCCATTTCCAGGGCTGCTCTTCAGCCTCTCATTTCCCAGTCTGTGCACACAACCAGGGTTAGCCCATCCCAGGTGCAGAATCTGGAACTTGCCCTTGGTAATCTTCATATGGTTGGTGATTTTCCATCTCTCTGGTTTGTTGAGGTCTCTCTTCAGAACCTGTCTGCCCTCAAGGGAGCTGACAGCTCCTCACAATGTAGTGTTGTTTTCAAACTTAGTATTCCTTCAAGTCCCATGTCCATTACTGAAGATGTTGAAGAGAACTGGATTAAGGATGGAGTTCTGTTCCCCTAGTGACCAGATGCCAGCCTGATGTCACCCCATTCACTGTGAATTTTTGGGCCTGATCTGTCATCTGGTTGCCCACTCATCATGTAACGTGGTTATCCACATGTGTTCTGGATGTTTTGTCCAGAAGGATACTGTGAGAGACAAGCATTACTGAAGCCCAAAGATTAGTGTCTTTTCCTTGCTACTCCCTGTTAATGACAAACTCAAAGACAAGCAGTTTTAGTCTCAAAGGTTTTTAGAAATCTGTGCTTTTTTGTTTTGTTTTTCTGCAAAAAAATATTTTCTGGTTTTAACTTATGTGAACATTTTAAAATAGATTTTCTTTAAGATTCAAGAACACTTTTGTGAGGAACCCAAGAAGATGCAGCCTTATGCTGGTATACACCACATTGCCAAAAGAGCAGTGCTCATTCTAATCTCTGCATTAGAAAAATCCCAAGAAATAGGACCAAGGAGCACTCTGCAAGCC
This sequence comes from Setophaga petechia, assembly GCA_024362935.1. NCBI lineage: Eukaryota > Metazoa > Chordata > Aves > Passeriformes > Parulidae > Setophaga > Setophaga petechia. The sequence goes on along the minus strand of JANCRA010000026.1, from coordinate 10,695,390 downwards.
TGATGGCAGAAGATGAGTTGAGAAACCACACAGACAGTCCCTGACTACACCAACTTTCTTTTACCTGGCTGACTGAAGGGATACTGCTCCACTTGAAACAGAAAATTACTTCATTTATGTTTTGTTTCCAACACTAATAAAGGAGAATAGAAACTCCAGACCTCAATCTCATATCCACAATGTGTGCTCTCCTATCCCCACAGATGTGATGCAGATATCCTACCTGTGTCCTTGGGTAAGAGGACAAAGCACACACCTCCTTGCCCATCTCAAACCACTGCCAGAAATGTCTGACAAGACAACTGAAGAAGAATGCTGAGAGCTGACCAGAGATGCTGCCAAGTCACTACTTGACACTCAAGAAGGATGGTGAAACGAGGCACAAATGCACAAAAAAATATGCCAAAGCTGACTTCAGAGAAGACATCTATGAATAGTCTATAAGCTTTTTCCTTCCTGGGATTGAAGTGTGAGAGGGGATGGGGTGGACAGACTTTCTCTACCATACTCAGTGCTCTGGATAAACCTCTTTTTTTGCTGTTGCTGTAGAAGTCGCTATCCAGGAGAGGGAGCACAAGCTCAACAAAATCTATTCCACTCCTGTCTTGCAGTGCAGAAAAGATGAACTGGGAAAAGGCAAGAGAGCAAGCGAGATTGAAGGGATATTACAATACTTCAAAACAGGGTGCTTGCTAAGATGAAGAGGGGCAATGAATAGTTAGTGAAAATATTTGTGGTTTCTCTGCCCTTTCTAAGTCGCAAATCATATTGTAAACAACATGAAGTTTAAATATTATTCTACAAAGCATTCATTACAGTTGTCTTCCCACCTTTGAAGGAAAAAAACCCAGCTGAATCTGAACCTGAGTTTTTTAGGCTCCATCAGAACCCAGAAGAAAAATCGGTCCTTGTCTAATGGGATGACTGTGCCTGCTGTGAGCTGGTAGTTGTGCATACATCTCATGACAAAGATCTTTTGCAAGATTTCTTGTTTGGCAGGACCAGGAATCCTGAAGTGTAACTTTGGTCCTTCAGTGCTAACACATGCTTAATGGCCCAGGCAGCACTTGGCTCCTTCCGTCTCCATACTATGTTGGAAAAGGCCATTACAGAAACCTCTGGAGCAAATTATTGGTATTTAAAAATGATAGACAGGCTGGGATCTTAACAGCAGTACCTTGATCATGCACAAAATAGATTCTACTGTATCCTAAACTACTCATGTTTTTTTTTAGCAAATCTTCAAAACTACCTCCCTTACATGAAATATCTATGAAAAAACCCCACTGTACTTACAAGTGAAAAATTTAACTGACTGAAAATTTTAACCTTTCCATTCTGGAGAGGTTAGAAAAAGCAGAGGATAAAAGCTACAGCACTTGGATGCATGCTTGGAAGGAGGTAAGAAGTCAGCTTGCAGCTGACTGCCCAGGGAGGGAATCACTATATTCTTCACCCACTTAGAATTTGCATGCAGAATAACTAAGCATAAAATCACAACAAAGTGTAAAGTTGACAGACAGAATAGGCTGGAACATGTTAAAGAAGTTGAAACCCCATTTGCCATTGGGGAGAGAAGGGAGTGCTTTTGGTTCCCCTCTGACAGGAGCTCCTCAGACTGCAGAGGAGTGGGGAATACATCAGGCAGCCCTGTGCTAAGCAAGGAAGAGCAAGCAACCAGTTTTCTAGACAACCACCAACTTCATTTCCCCTTTGTCCTGGCTCACTCTCAGCCCTGCACCTACCTCTGCCAGCTCCTGCAACAACATCATGCATGCCAGCACTGCAGGTTTGTGTCGGTCTGTCTCCCAAGATCCTGACAGGCATCCAGCCATGAGAGGGAAGGGAATGAACCTGCCTGGATGCTCCCAAGTGTGTGACTCTGTCTAACTGGACATTCCTGGGTGTCTCAGCAGAGGCAGGGAGCAGAGCTGCCCACAGCAGCTGCAGCTCTCAGGGGTCTCATGGATGAGCTCCAGTGGCTCTCAGCCAAACTTAGCAAAAGTTCTGGAAGAAATCATGCCCTTGCTCATAATGAGAGATGATAATTGATCAAAAACTGCAATCATGATGCCCACAGTTACAATCAGATGAAGAAAAAAACAGAAATAAGACAATCCTATTGGTGCTGTGCTGTGATTCTCCTCTTTTGGAGAAAATTAGTTTAAGACTGGCAGGGCTTGATTCTGCTCCTCAGGAGCCAGAGGCTCCTCAGCTAATGCAATCTGGTCCTCCTCCTCCTCCAACAGACAGAGCAGCAGGAGCTCTCTTAACAACCAATCTTCTGCTGCAAAGGTCCCTGACACAGACTGCACTGTCCACAAGGACCCAGAGCCTCCATCTGTTGGGACACGGTGCCATAAAGCCCACAGCAGCCAGGCACGTGTCCTGTTCGTGACCTCTCAGCAGGGCTCTCACACACATTCACACTCTCTGGGCCCAAATGTGCCTTGTGCCTTGTCAATGGAGAACTCCTCAGGTGAAAAAATAAGTCTGGTCTGTTTGCAAAGGCATCTTCAAATTCACTAAAGCACCAGCAAATTTTGGCAGTGCCTGCGGGTGGCTCTTGGCCAGCAAAGCAAAGCAGAAGCTTAACTCAGCCCTCTGCTGCAGTGGCTGAGCTCTGGTGTGCCAAGGCAATCAGCTGAGGGACTGACAGTGCCTGCAGAAGGCCTGCAGTGCTGAAATCTGCCTCTCTGCAGGAGCTGGGAAACCCTCCTTTGCTTCATGGCAGGGCAAGGGGACATCTGTAGGACATACTTCCTGCCATGCCCTTTACCATGCTCTGGATGACTTCCCTCATGAATTAAACAAACTCTTAAATGCTCAAATCCTTCCTGGACAGAGTGACACACATATGATGGAAGGATGTGATGGTACATTGGCTGCTAAGAAGTCTTCTCAGAAGTCTCGTAAGCCCAGTCCCTGACACATGGGTAACCCATGGAATATGGCCAAGCCAAGTGGGAGAAGATATCACACCATGGTTTGTGTTGGATGGGACCTTTGAAGATCATCTAGTCTGAGCCCCCTGCCATGGGCAGGGACGCCTCCCACTAGACCAGATCATTCAAAGCCCCATCCAGATTGGCCTTGAATACTGCAAAGAAGGAGCATCCACAGCTGCTCTGGGCAACTTGTGCTTCGCCACCCTCACAATCAAGAATTTCTTCCTAATATCCTAATATCTCATCTAAAACTACCCTCTTTCAGTTTAAGGCCGTTCCCCCTCGTTCCATCACTACATGTCCTTGTAAAAAGTCCCTCTTCAGCTCTTATGTCGGCCCCTTTCAGGTACTGGAAGACTGCTGTAAGAAATTCCCTAGGTCTTCTCTTCTTCAGACTGAACAGCCCCAGATACCTCAGCCTTTCTTCACAGGAGAGCTGTTCTAGCCCTCTGATCATCTTCACAGCCCTTCTGTGGACTTGCTCCAACAGGTCCATATCCTTCCTACTCTGGGGATCCCAGAGCTGGATGCAGCTCTCCAGGTGGGGTCACATGGGAGACAGAATCCCCTCCCTCACCCTGCTGGCCACGCTGCTTTTGATGCAGCCAGGGATGAATGAGGCCGACTTTCTGGGCTGCAAGTGCACATGGCTGGGTCATGTCCAGCCACCCATCCACCAGCACTTGCAAGCTCTTCTCCTCAGGACTCTCTCAATCCACCCAGCACCCTGGTCCCAACCACTACCAGGACATCCAGAATAACATCTGTGTGTGCCCATGGGCACCACACTGGAGATGAACCGGCGGAGCTTTGAGAGAAGACAGAAGAGCTGCTGCAAAGAGTTAGCTGTGAGCAGTTAACAGCCACTGCATCTCTCCAGTACTGATGAAAGGAAGAAAAGAGAGGGAAAAAGGAACCAGGGCCCACCAATCTAATGGGAGAAATATGGGGATACTATGCCCTGCATTAAGGGAGGCTGTGGATAGTAAACAATATTCCTCAAATGCTCACCTGCCTCTTAGTAAGAATAAAAGATAATAGAACAGGCATCTGTTAGCAAAATGGGAACAGAAACTCAAATTTGCAGTACCCACAAACAAAGCAGTTCCTACTGCTCATATTTTGTGGACTAATTTGGAAGAAACTGGAGGATGGTGGTAATTTAAAGCATTAAATTCATTTTGGCAGGGTAATTCTGTACTTTAAAGTCACATGTGTGCACTACCATTTCCTTAGGAGACCACACCTGCATCCCACAAGTTTGGAGGAATCTGAATTTCTTCTTTTGTGAAAGACTATGCCAAGAACAAGCATGCTTCAGTAATGTGCTGGCCATATGAAAATATTAAAACATGAAATAAAGAGAACACCAACAGTCTAAATTTAGATGCAGTGGAAGTGCTGCTCAGTTGACTTCAGAAGAGCTACACATTTATCCCATGTTTCAGTTCAGTCTTTGGGGATTAAACAAATGATCCTTTTGTTTACCTTCATCCTTTCCAATTTTAAAGTACGTGGACAAACACTTAAATCAGTAGCACTCAAAATAGCTCTGACTAGCTTCTGCAGCTCAAAAGGAACTACAATAGAGCACACAGAAAAACTGCAAATACCTCTTGAGTTATACAAGAGGGACATTAACACTTCCAAGTGACCAAACTTGCTGAGCTGGGCCAAGTTGAAAATCATCACGCGAATAACCTTGGAACCCTTTCACATCTTGAGGAGTAAACAAAGGGCTGGACTTTTTCTGTTCCAGTAACAAGATCAGCAACATTTAGAATCTAAACTGCTTTGTTCAGCTTCACAGGAAGTTAAACATAATTTGAAAGCTTCAAAGTAAAAAGCAAACTCACAGAAATGAAGTAAAGAAATCCAGCTGCCTATTTCAGGGCTCAAGCTCAGGTCTAAATTCTGGTGTCATTTCATCCTGGTGTAAAGCCAGAGCAACTTATTTCAAATCAACAAAATTATTCTACATATTACATCCAGGTACCAAAGCAGGATTTGGTCTCTTTTCCCATTAGCAGCCATCTGCAAATTTGCATTGGGTTTTCCAAAGAAATTCCAATTATCCAAAAATTAAATATATAGAACTATTTCTCTTGGAAGAAAAAAAATTAATTAAGCTTTGCTCTGATAACAGCTAGGTGTCATTTCCACAAAGCACTTCAAATAAGGTCTCAACTCTAGTGACTTTTCTTTCCTTTCACAGAATTTGCTGTTACAGTAGCACAAAACTAGAAGGAACTTAATTTGAAAAAGTGGTGTCAAAGCCAGTAGGATCTCCTGTGCTCTTTGTGTTAATTAGGAAAGACTGTAAGACAATGAGCAAGGGAAAAGCACGTTTGTCATGCTATGCATCACACAAATATGGGTAAAGACAACTGTGAGGCCGATAAGGGTATTTCTGAAATGCTCACCGAGACAAAGTTCACTCTTTCAAAAATTCCTTTGAATTAGGTAGTGTGCATGTGACAGCTGGCAGGAAAAACCCGTGCCTTACCTTTCAGAGTCTCCTGCAAACTCTGTGCACAGGCTGCCAGTTTGTGGCTGTCGTGGTTCTTCCCGCTGTTGTCCCCTGCGGAGGGCGGCAGGGCCAGGTGAAGGTTAACCACGGTCAGGTCATTCATTCCAACCTGGGGGGCAAGGAGGAGAAATCAATGCCTGCACGGGGGGAATGGAAGGTCACAACACAAAACCACGTGCCAGCTCCCAGCACTTTCAGTGGTAAATCTGGAGCAGTAGGACTCACACTGCTGTGTATGTGGTGTGTCTTGGTGTGTCTCAGTGTGGGGAGGAAGAGGAGGGAAGCATTTGCGTTTTGCAGCTTTGTTTGCAGTAACCTCATACCCTCTCAGTTCTGGGGAAACTGGTTTGCATTAGCAAACAGTTTCCTTTTACCACTGTGGTGAAAAAGTCAGCAGAAAGAAGTCAGCTGCTTATGAAAATCAGTTTATGCAAAACCAGTTGTTAATAAGCTACAAATAATGCCATGGTCATTACAGGGGCTAATTGCTGCTGTCTTGTGATTAGCCCTGCCTTGCCACAGAGACTAATCAAGAAACTTAATGTACCTTGAAAGGAGTTGTTGGCTCCCTGCAATCTCCTGTTCACCTTCCTGGAATCACTTTGACCTATTTGTATGATCAATTAATTAATAATACTTTATTTATTAATAATTATTCAATTAATGCTTCTCTCAAAGCATTACCAGAGACGTCAATTTCCCTAAACTGGACCCTTTCATCACAGCCTGTGTGGAGATGGGCTCTCTCTGCTCATATATTTGCTCCAGCATATACCCAAGAACTGGTTCCAGAAATGATGATATTCTTTTAGATAGGTTTAGCCCTAGTGAAAAAGCTTTAAAATGGAAACTCTGAAGTGTGACAGCAACAGAAGTCCAAGTCTTACTGAAGCACTGTGACTTATACACACATGTACTCATATATATGTGTGTGTGTATAAATATATATATCTGTAAAATTAATCTCCATTCTCCCTGCACTTATCCCTCCTTGTGGCACTGACAAGAATCCCAGCCCTATGGCCTAGCTGCTATTGAGGATCCACTGACCCTCAGGTTCTGAAATACTCCCTTGCAGCAGGGTTTGCTCCCACAGGAGCAAGGGAAAGGACTGTGGTGAGGTACCACATGTATTAAGGTGCATTAAGCACCTATCCATAATCAAGCCATGGGACAGTGATAAGAAGGGTCAGAGGCTTGTGCAAATTTTTATCTCTGAGGAGGCTGTGTCTCTTTTCACCATAGCCAAATTCTTTTTAGTAAAAGTTCTGCAAGGTTGGACTGGCACTGTGGCAGTTACCTTGAAATGTGCAAGATAAGGATGAGGATATGAGTGCCTCCCGTTGCCATTAGTCTGTGCAGTCTCCTGAGACGAAGCATCTTTCAGCTCAATGCCAGCTGTTGTATCCCAGAGGAAGCCAGAATATTCAACTCCCTGGAATTAAAAAGGAAAAAGAGAAATGCCGGTCACAAGATGGTAAAAACAAAACAGTCTGCCCAAATGCAGCCCCATATCTATCTATCTATCTATCTATCTATCTATCTATCTATCTATCTATCTATCTATCTATCTCTTTCTCTCTCTCTCTCTATATCTATATCTAGGCTTGGTGCCTGCCAAGGGCAGGAAGCCTAATTGGCTATGCACAAGTATAAAGGAGAAACAGTTTTCTGGGCTATCAGTGGAAGTTACAGAGGACAAATGGGCTTCTTCAGTTCATCCCTACCAAAACTCCCACCAGATGGGGGAGGAATGCTTCCTGGGAAGCTCCACTGACTTCACTGAAGAGTGCATGTGCCAAGCTGAAACACTTACCACTCTGCTACTCCCAGCCCCTCACATCTGCACACTGGCTATTGGGCGCCCAGCTAATTCCAGCACTGCTCCAGTAAAGCCAGGGATTTAACAGCCTGTTTTATCTTCCAGAGGCAGAGCATGGTCAGGACCACTGCAGGGCTGAAGGATGCTGCCCCTCATGTGCGTGCTTGAGCTGACCTGTCCCCATTTCCTCTTAATCCAGGCAAGGCATTGGATACCTCTGAGTGTGTCAGTAATGAGGTAGTTTGTTACCCTCATGATTAATTGTCTAACCATGAGTTTGGTGTCCTGAGGTCTCACTGGGTGACTGCTAGGGCATGCAGCAGACGATGCTGTGCACAGTTGTTCCTTCTCCCCAGGCTCCACACCATCTCACTGTCTTTTATCAGCTGCAAGCTATAAATATCCCGGCCCCTTCAGTCTCTTGGTGTGAAATCTGGTCTAGACCTCTCAGCCCTATCAATTTCTCTGTCTTTCCCAGCTCTCTGCTCCTTTCAGCTCTGCTTCTGTGACCTTGAATGGGATTTTTTTTTGATCACTTCATGATGTGGAATTGACATATTCAGAAAGCTGTCTACACTGGTGACACCAGCAGCAGTATCTAATTCAAACACTGTCAGCCTCTTCTCCCATCACCCAGAGACCATTTCCCTTGGCATCATTCAAACCCACTTCCCTTAGCAAATCACAATTATATCTATTGCAAGGAAGAGTTTTCTCCATTTCAGCTGCAATAAAAAAGTGTTAACTGCTCTGCTGACTTCCCAAGAGCCTTGAAGGGATTCAGGCTGGTTCAAATTCTTTGGTAGCTCCTTCGATAAGTCACCTTTAAAATACTGACAAAATTATTCCACCAGTAAGAAGCCTAAGGTCTAAAAACTGATACAGGAAAAGATGTGAAATAATAAAACTGCCGTCAACAGCTGTTGGCTATTTCCAAGCTCTAGACTTTGTATCTACATGGTAGTCAAAAGAACTGCCTGGTTGAAATGCTCAAACTGTATGGAAGCACAAGCCAGAAGCACCATTCACCATTTTGTGTTATTTAGCCCCACACAGCATCCCAAAATCACCTTGTGCCAAAGATGCTGTGTCCTTGGGGTTACACTGTGTTACCTCACTGCATTTGTGTACACAGTGCTCAAACTTGACAGACTAAATAGCCCCAGAAAAAGAAGAGACTTTTTGGCTTGCTGAAGGATTCTACAGCTCAGCCAGATTCCTGTTAAAGCAGCTAAAAGGAAGAGTCAATAGATAAAATTTCTATTCTTAGTTTGGCTGCATATTTATCCCATAATTTTGAGAACTGTTCATCCTTATATTCCTGTCCATAAAACAAGGTGGATGATAATTTTTATTTAGTCACCCTGTAATCAAAGCTGCGATTGTTATCTTTGGAAGTACAGCTCAAGAAAGAACTGACTAAAGAATCTGAATTTAACATAGAAATTCTGAGATATTTATTAATAATTCTTAGTAAAAAAAAAGAAAAAGTGGAGGGAACAACTTTGACAACTTTGCACAGCTATTTATATTCAGTGTTTTTATGATCTGGCCTAACAAGAAATCCCAAAGGAAAACTCCAGCCACAAACGAAAACGTCCTGAAGTGCATTACATTCTGCACTGCAATTAAGTGTGGATTGTATTAAACTTTAGACACATTCAGACACTCTGTATCTTTCTAGACCCTTCTTGACACTGCGTCTGTCTAGCTAGAGTAAAATCCTTGTGCTGCCCAGGTGGTGGGTTTTGGTTTGTTTGGGTTTATTTTCCCCTCATTCTTGGGTTTTTCTCAGAAGGACAATAAAAGGAGGGGCACCTGCGAAAACACGAGTCCAAAACCAGTGAACGGTGGGTGATGCAACCTGATTTGGAAAAGCCAAAATAAAGAAATGTGGATTCTAAGCAGCATGGCTATAAGACACAGCTGCAGCCACTTATTTAGTAATAACAGTGCTCAGAATGGATCATTCTGGATCAATAAAATTGCTGAAGACTGCCCTGTGTGCTAACAGGCACTACTTGTTATGTGACAGGTCTCAGATCCTGCTTCTACCCACAACAACATCCACACTGCAACAACTGCACCATGAGAACAACCCTGTTCAGCAACAACAGCCTCCAGCTCAAGGAGGGCACTGCTCTGAAAACTCATTAGAACACTTAAAGGTGAAAGAGAGAAATTTCCCTGGGGAGGAACTGCTTTTGGGCACTGTTAGTAATGTCCAGCCAAGAGCAGCTACACTTTGAATATCGTCAAGGGTAGGCAGGTGCAGCTGTCACCACCTTAATAAATCAGTACCTCCCTGCAGTACACATTTAACCATATATATATATGTGTATATATTTAAACACATTATATACATTTCTACATTTCTATAATTTAAATACATTTATATATTTAATACATTTAAATATATAAATATATATTTACATAAATACACTTAAATACATTTATATACACACAAATACATTTATATACACACATTTAAACACATATATGAACATATATATATATTCCCAGAGCATAAGATGCTGCAGGGAAAAGCACAGTGCAGCATGGTGCAGATTTCAAATGGAGCCCACAGTATTTTTAACACCTGTGCCAAGGACTCTGGGGAACACAAAAGGTAAACTCTTCCAGGTGAGGATGGCAGGCTGCAGGGCTCCTCTGAGGGCTCTTCACTTGCAAACTAGGAAAATGGTAGGAAAATGGGAAGCCCTTCCAAATGCCAGCCACTGCAGCACCAGGGAACAAGCTCAGGTGACTTGCACAAAAAATTTCAAAAATATTGCAGCCTGCCAGGGGAAAAACTCAGGACTCTCACCTTGTCCAAAAGCATGGCTTTTCATCTATATATCTGTACTGCTTTTGTCCACCTCCCCCAAAAACACACACACCAAATACACATACACACATCTTCCTCCTTACAAGTGTGCCACAATTCTCCCAAAATGTAGCGTAAAATTAAAAGCTATAGGAACAGCCAGCTTAAAAACAAAAAATGCAAACCTTGCCAAAAAGGATTTGCAAAAAGTGTCGCCTTGAACATTCAAAATATGTCCTTGGTTAGAGGGGGGAAAAAAGCAAAGCCAAAGTTCAGACTTAGGGATTAATGTACCTTATGTAGCTGGCCTGAGGGTTTTTCGGAAACAACACCCTTCCAACATCCTCTAGGGCCCTTCCACTTGCGGATGTTTGGCAGCGTCGGCTGGTTCAGCTCCATACAAAACTAGAGAGAGAGGAAAGGGGAAAAAATAACATCAGCTTGGAGAGTTTTTAAAAAAATTGCAAAATAAAGTGTGTAGTAAAGCACTGGTAAGAGGCATAGAGGAGCACAGGCTGTGCTCTCTGCCTTCCCTGAAGGCTTGCAAAGGAGGTGGTCTGAGCCACATCCCAGGCTGACTCACCCCCAAATTGGAGATAAATAAAAACTAAAATAACTCCATGCAAATCCTGCGAGGAGAACATTTATCCCTCAGACCTTTTTCTTTTCCTCCAGACCTACTTGTCTGATTGGAAAGGGGTTTCCTCTGTGCTGCCTCCAAAGATGCTGGCTGCACGATATCCCACCCCTGCTGGGGCTTTGCAAACAGCTGCAGAATCCTCCTGGGGGCAGGAGGCTCCCATAGCGTGGCTGGCCCCACTCCAGCAACACAGCCACCAGCACGACATGAGAGGAAGGGTGTAGGCCAAGCTCAGTAGCTGCAGTTTTGGGGTTAAGGCTCCTCTGACTTTACGCCAGGGACACGTGCTCGATTTCCTCAGTGCATGAAGGAAGCAGCTGCACACTTGCACGCAGCTCTAGCACGTCCTTCTCATGCTTCCCAGAGGTGCTCATCTCCTTGGTCACTGCTGAACAGCCACAGCACTCAGACTCCATTACATGTCCAAGCTCAGGACCAGAGCTAGAGAGGCTGCATCCTAACGCCCAGCAGATCAGAGATACCAGAACTGTGGACACTGTGGAGAGCCCCTGAGTCCACCTGTGTAACATCTTGAGATTTAAATAAAAATAACTAATTAACTAAACCAACTAACTAATTAAATAAATAAATAAGAAAAACCACCCTGGAATTTCTGGGATCTGAAATTCCTTGGTGCAGATAATATGGAATACTTTTTGCTAGGAGTTTTTCAAAACCAGGCTCAATAAGGGCTAGAGTTCTTTGCAAGGCTGATGCTGGCTCCAGGCAGGCTCTGGCTGAAAGCTGGCAGGGATAGGCAGCAGTCAGATGCCCTGGTTGTGGCAGAGGTTCTGGCTGTGGGGAAAGGGGCTAGGAAGAAGTCATCCCTGTGAAAGAGCAACAGGGACTTCCACCATGCATCATCTTGTTCTGATACTGGAGAAACTGGGTTGAAATGCAGAGGCTTTCACAGTGAAGAAGGATCCTCAGACAAAATCTTGGATCCAGAACACCCCTCCAGATCAAGGAGCAATTTAACAACGGATTTGCAAGGCAAACAATAACCTCATGTGCACAGTGACTCTTTGCAGTGGGACCTGTCTCACACAGTTTAAAGAGCTAGAGAGCTGCATGGATATAAGTATTTCCTACACAGATACCAGTAAAATAATGGGATAGTTGTTTTTATGTTTACCTTTTGATTCAGAAACCAAAATCAAATCCTGATCTTTTGCCAACTCCTTTGTCTGCAAGCTCAGCATCCTGCAGGCTGAAGCTGTAGGCATTGATTCTCAGACACACAAAGCCCAGACACCCATATCTGCCTCAGAAGACCAAGAGCTGTTCTGGTTGCACACCCAAAGCAAAAACGCTTGGCACTGCTATTAAAACAGTTTTCTGACATGCAGAGGTTGGCTGGGGCTTCTTATTCAAGATGCCACAGTAACATACCACATTGTTGCCCATTATGTACCTTCAGGCAGTGCTGGGATTGGGCTGATTTATGGAACTCAGAGGCAGGTAGGGTGTTTGCACAGCCTGGGAACACAGCTCTGCTCTCACCTGATCACCAGGAGCTACCCAGCTAACACAATAAACCACAGCAGCAATAATTATTCACTCCTGATGCCATTCTGATGTCTTCAAACAGGGTAGATTTGGTCAATGAGTTTTCTAACACTTAAATAATTTGAATCAGAAAAACAAAAATATTGTTGAAATTAGGAATTTAAATCTAACCTGACAAAAGACTTATCTCTAGGCTGCAGCTGCCTAGAAGGTCCAGCCAGCACAAAGCATATGACAGGACTGAAAAAATCCTACAGAAACCATCATTTTATCAAAAAGAGCATCTGCAGTTGACTACTTTGAATAGTTTGCTTCCTTCAAATTGATTTTTTTTTAAGGCCTTGATTTGACTTTGTGGATGCAAAAAGACGACAAATAAGATTACGTGGTTTGTTCAGAAAAAAAGCCCATTCTGGGTATGGCTCCAGCCACAGAGAACTTGGCCTACAGCAGCTGATTTCAATCTGTACTCATTTTCCAAGGCTTACAGGCACACATATTTTGAAGCTGTGACAGCATACTTGCTGAGGTCATGTTTTTTTGCTGAAGTGAGAATGGCATTTTTCAAATCATCTTGTTCTGCCCACAAAACCCAACGTCAATCAACATTACGCTTTCCCTCATGCAGCAAAAATATACAGACAAGCTCCTAGTCCACGTTGGGAATGAAAAAAAAAAAGCCTTTCCTCTTTTGCAAAGCTAAGTTAGAGCTCTGCCAACCCCTTTGAGAGGCAATTCTTCAAGTGGTAAAGAAAAATTAAAATCTTAGTTAATCAAAACAACTTGCCCCCCCCCCCCCCCCCCCCCAAAATCCTCCTAAGGAAAAGAGCTCTAGCTTTATTTTCACTAGAGCCTTTCAAGCTGCAAGTTTCCTGAAATTCAATCAGCCTCTTCATTATAACCTACATATACCAAGTCAAAGCTCACACACACACACTGTGAGACCAACAGCACCCAGGCTTATTTACACAGATGCCCTGTGGTCTCTCCTCCAGCTGGGTGCCAGTTTTTGTGGGATAGGCAGTGCTGCCTGGGAACAGGAACACGACAGCACCAGGCTCCAAGGAATTCTCACAACAAAGGGAAGCCTGTGCTTGTGAGTGATCAACCTCCTTGTGTCAGGTAACTACCTGCCCGTTGGATTCAATGATCTTTAAGGTCTTCTCCAACCAAAAACCAGTCTGCAGTTCTATGATTGCCCCTGTCTGGCACACAGGGCACCAATAAGAGCCACTACCCCAGGAACTGGGACAAGCTCTGCTGCAATTGCTGGTAAGCAACACGTCATTTTCCCAAGAAGGGAGGATCCAAAGATGAAATTGCTCTTTGTCCACCCTGATAAAGAGCTGGCACCTGTCCCTCCCTGCCTGTCCAGAAGCAGAGACAGGTACTTATGGCTGACTTAGGAAGAGAACAGAGGGCAGCTGGAAGAAGCTGGAGAAATGCACATTTGAGGAGTGACTGGAGAAGCAAAGGGGTCTTGGACTAATTTAGGAGCAGGAAAACGACATAAGCTGGGCTGGTACATGCTGGAGACCATAATGCAGTTACAGTCTTCCTAACACACCTACCTGCCTCACCAGGGCACTCCAAGCACTGCAAGAACATCTAATTTGGCCATAAAGTTTGGTCTCTTCCAGTGCAGTAACCAATTCTGCACACAATTGTAATCAGGATGCCCTGATTACTCTGTTTTATTTTGGGGTGCTATTTGTGCAGCAGGGTCATCTTTCCCAGCTGATGACACCACTCCATGCTGAACATCCTGGCCTGCCAAGTGTTACTCCTGTAATGCCAGGGCTGGGGACCACCCTGAGCCAGCGACCTCCCTTGTGGTGAACATCTTTTGCTCAAAAAGAAGAAGGGCTACTCCTAAACCCTGAGAAAACTAGATGTGACCCAGGAAAACAATGCCTTAGGGTTTAATAAATTACACATTTCTTATTAGCCAGGGATTGCTCTTTGGAGGACACCTTTGTTTCAGACCTGGAGCCAGAGCAGAGGCTGTGAGAAGGGCACAGGGAGAAAGAGCAGTGAAGAGGAGATTGCAGGGTGAGCCTGTTGTTGTGGCATGGTACATCTAGGTGCAGTAATCATCACCTGAACTTCAGAAAGGCACTCAAAACAATTAAATGTCCCTTGTGGTTAACCACCACAGAAGCTGTCAGACCAAAAGGGCACTGCAGCTGAGGTAAACTACTACTTGCTTCATCAAAGAAAAGGTGATTTTGGTTCCTCTTAATTGAGAAGAGAGATGAGAACGACCGAATAAATTTTCCCTATCTGGATGTCACATACGCACAGTTACTTTTCTTTTAATAAGCACTAGAGGGAGCAGCTTTAATGAGTACCAAAGATGAGTAAGGAACTTCCATCAATTCCTTATCATCTCAGCTCTGTGCAGGTGTCATATTAGCAAAGATTTGTCTTTCCATGGGGAAAGACACTTGCAGTTTGAGGTATGGGCTGTTTTGAGCTACAGAGCATCTCCCAGTATGAAGGACTTGGTGCACACAGGAAGGGTAAACAGAAGAGCTCTAAGACAGACCTTGTAAATTGAGCAGTGGCACTTGAGGAGAAGGCCCACAACACTCTCCAATAAAAATCTCATCCTGAAGTATGATCTAATTTATTTCTGATAGAAGATACAACAAAATAGACAGTAGCTTCATGAAACCATCTGGCAATGTTCATTTTTAATCCATATACTTCATTTCCCTACTCTATTCCTATGTACTGTATAAATTAAAAATTAAATGCACATTATCCTTTCTTTATTCATCCAACTGGACTGTATGCTTATTTCCAATTGAAAAAGCAGACTTGAACACCCATAATCCAAATCCAATCTACCACAAGACACAGCTACACCCTAAAGAAGCCTGACCCAGAAAGCCAGGAGCAGAAACATTACAAATATTTCCAAGAACCTGAAACCAACACCTTTGGTTTTCAAGCAAAACTTGCTGATTTGACTTCCAGAAGATGAGTGTTTTGTTAGATCACATTTGTGAGGAGGAAAAGCTGAGTTGGGGGCTGAAGAGACTTGTGGGTTCTGTATTTTATTGTACTTGCTATTGAGACAGAGGTAGGGAAAGGTCAGAGGCTTTGGGACTGTTGGCCTGGTGTAGGCACACCCTGGTGCAAGGCAAGTCAAGAGGAAATCAAAGACACAGCAGGGTCAGGATGCTCAGCACACTTGTACAGCTGGGTAACACTGAATGCACTTCCCACAGGCTGGAGCAACTCAGGAAAGAGACACAGAGGAGCATCAGGTGTTTCAGTGATATCTGCATTCTCTCATAACCAAGTGTAACAGTACGGAAGGAAGCCTTATTATGAATAAAGGCTGAAACTGACAAGAATGTTGTCACAGGCCT
This sequence comes from Setophaga petechia, assembly GCA_024362935.1. Taxonomy (NCBI): domain Eukaryota; kingdom Metazoa; phylum Chordata; class Aves; order Passeriformes; family Parulidae; genus Setophaga; species Setophaga petechia. The sequence continues at coordinate 10,679,734 of JANCRA010000026.1, read as the reverse complement.
TCACTGCTTGTTTGCCTTTCTCTCAAGCATATCCTTTTCCTGTTTGCAACACAGTTGAAAAACACACACGTGAGAAGGAGATGCATCCCCTGCCGTGCAGGATGCACTCACCAGCTCTATTCCACACAAGTAGCATGTGGGAAAACTGGGGTGACACTATATCAAGTATATATATGTTCGTTTTTTCACATGCCCATTCAAATAGTCCCTTTCAGGAAGACTTCATTAAAGACTGCATCATCTTTACTGCTTGTGTTGTTCATGTATTGATATTACACAAAGGCAGATGGGGGTCTGATAGGCATAATTATAATTATAAGTGTTTTCAAAGGAGAACAACCCCCTCCCTCAGGGAATCAGTTTCAGTTCTTAGCCATATGTATATATCTGTGATGGAAAAAGTTTTCTCTTTCTCAGTATTGTACAAGATTCTACAATGACGTTAGAGCTGAGGAAATATTTTTTAAAAATGTAGAAGTTTGGGAGAAAAATTCTAAGAAAAATTAAAAAAATAAAAAAGGAATCAATCCACTGAACAGGCAAAGGCCATAGATTCATGCCTGGAAAACTTATCTGCCCCTTTGGCCATGCCAGGGTGTCCTATTTGTACTGGGTCATTGAGACCTGGGGCAATACCATCCCATCCTTTCTGTACTGGTTTATTGTTCCTAGAACTAAATCAAAACATGACCAAATAAATTCTTGCTACCCTCCACATTCTTCACATTACCTAATTCACCCTTCAAAAAGCTCTATACACTCATTGCAAGAGGTGAAATTAAGGCAGAGCCCTTCAGCACAGCCAAATATTCACCCCTTGTCTTTCTTCAGAAATAATACTTGACCCATAGATGCAGTCACCACCTCTACATAACTTTGTGTGCTATGGACATACAAAGCTCATTCGGTGGGATAATGTGCAAATTGGGGTCCTAAAGCTTGATCCATCTGAAGGCACCTGTAGCTTTTTCCTCAACTCAAGAAGGACTCATTTTTCCTGGAAAATGCTGTTTCTGCCTCTTAAAGAGCACACCAGTAATTAGGACACCCAGAGAGGAAGGATTTCTTTCCTCTGAAGATCAGAATCTCACTCAGCTCTGGAATGACAGCTCCAGGCACTATGTTATAGACCACAGAGCAAACATTTACCATACCACAGCCTCACCCCTGTTAGCCTTGTGGTGACCTGAATTCCCAGCTTTGCTGCAAAAACCACTTCTAAGCTTTATACTTTTAAAAAAGGAAACCTTCAGGACTTAGCTTCTCAGAGGGGACAGGATGAGGAAGGATCATTTTTCAAGACCAACTATACACAGCTTAGAAACTAAGTGGTGCAGTCCCTCTGCCTGCTTCAGAGGTGGGTAATTCCATGTCTGCAGAGCGGCACTGCTCAGCAAAGCATCAGAGGAGACCATCATTTAAGGCACTCTGGGGTTAGGCAGCAGCTAAATGACGCTTGGCAGGACTGGAAGCATTGTGGACCTGATGTGGGAAGGCATTGTTTCCCACATCAGGTATCTGAGCCCCTTCAGGAGCTTGACTCTCTTTTGAAGCAGCCCCTGGATGTGGATCCAGCTGGACACGCGCCCCTCTCCTGCCGCTGCTGTGTTACTCACCCATTGTGCTTCGGGAATGTGCCGGAAATAATTATGCTGATAAGTTTAACTTTATCTCAGTTATCAAAAGTGTGTGATGGTTTGTTTCCATATACAAAGTTGTTGGAATCAGATCACTTTTTCTTTTTCCTAAGTCAGGCTTTACATGATCCGTTGGGGAGTGGTAGGAGCTGAAGTTCGCACTCCCAAGTTACTTGCTTTCCCTTTTGAGTACTTACTTTGGAAAAACTTATGAGTTTTACTTGCTTTGGAAAAACTTATGACAAACAGTGAGTTTCTACACTGCCCTGCCAGATGAATTATAGCTCACCACAGCCACCCAAATGCTTACTTTTCTCTACTATCTAAGAGGAAATTACTGCTGTAATCTTTGAATATGTGATTTAAAAAACACATTGTTGCCCATAAACCCAGTTCTTTGCTCGTGTTTAAACACTGTGTTCTCAGGACAACAATGCAGATCATTCACTGGTCTGTTCTCCTACCTTCATCCTAAACAAAGGTGATTATTTATATAAACAGTGTCTTTTTATAGATCTTCAAAAGGAAGACAAGGAAGAACCTTTGCCACAGAGCAGCAAAACAACAACTGAAAGAGGCAATACAGTAACTCCACTAACATATTTTTAGTGCTGGGGACACCAGTGAAGAACTATGGGATGTTCAGCTGCCAATTGTCAAAACTGAATACTCAGTATCTTTCATCCAGTTTGTCATTTAATGGGAAAGTGTCTACAGAGATGTTTGGTAGAAATCTATGCTGTCCCTTTTCTTTGGAAGGGGATGGCCACATCTACCAGGCCTTTATGTAGAACATTTGTGGGTTCTTAATTTTTCATGTTTCCATTCACAAGCTGAGCTTTTGTCTTATACTTCGCAGGATAGACTCATTTGGCAGAAGACATTTCCTGGCCGCTTCTTTTCATACTCCTAAAGACTTTTTTTTTTTAAACATAATTCATAAATTAAGGCTCAAGAGATCATCAAGGATAGTCACAAATTTATTCTTGAAGTCTTTTCAAGACAGTGTTTTATACTTCATAAGTAGGCACTATAATCATTAACAGCTATAATGGCATGCCAAGGGGATTGACATTATATAAAAAGGAATAAAAAGAAGCCGTGGTGACTGTGAAAGTATATTTTTTATCACAATGGTTTTACCAAAGTTGAGTGAGTGCAAGTAGTTGCACTATGTTGTCATCAAATAGCACCCAACTCAACTGAGTAGCTATGTTAAAATCACAGAATCCCAAAAATCATGAGTATCCATGCAGCAGTTGTCTGGAGACCTAAACTATGTGCTCATTTGGACTGGATATCAGGTAGTGGGCAACCAGGAGTCAATGACTTCCTGGAACACCTTTTTATGGTTTTGGTTTGTTTTTTTGTTTTGTGTGGGTTTTGGATGTTTGCTGGTTGTGGGGTTTTTGTGGGGTTTTGTTGGGGGTTTTAAGTTTGTTTGGGAGGTTTTTTTCAGTTTTCCTTAGGGCCTGGGTGTTTGGTTTTTTATGCTTAATCCTGGGTCGATTACTTTCCCATGAAACCCAGGAATCAATTTCTGTGGTGTGGTGTAAAATGACAGACACCACTGTGAATACAGCCTTACTCACCCAGGAACTACCAGGACGTGACAATGAGTTTATCAGAACCTAGCCCTTAATATAGAAAGCAAATAGAGAACCATCCTATGAAACATGAGATACAAAAGTGATAAGGAACAGTAGATCATTCACTGACTAAAAGCACCCCAAACAAAATGAGCTCTATCGATTTGCCATATCTGAATCTCCTCATCTGCATGCCACCTTCAGCCAGAGAAGAGGAAGGGGGAGAAATGTTCTAATGCAAAAAAAGAACAAAAAAACTGAAAGGGAGCAGGCAAATCACAATATTTGAATGTTATTAATTAAAGAAAGCTGCTTAAGCATGTAAGTTTAGGTGTCCCTCCATCTCATGATAAAACTTCACTAATATCTAGAGGTAATAGTAATTGAGTTGGGTGTTTTGTGGCTTCATTTCTTTCCTACTGTTGGTATTACTGTTTTCCCCAACTGATTTGCATCTCTGCTTAAAGCAAGCATTCTTTCCCATGGTAAGAACACAAAAACAAGGAAGAAAGAAACATCTAATATGACTCACAACCATTGCCAGCCTCAAATATTTATTATTCCTTCAGGCATTGATTACACCACCCTACAGAACACTGGGCCATCTTCTGTAAAGTTATTTTAATCTGCCTCACCTCTTAATTCAATTTTTTTTTAAATGCTTATTATCTGGAGGATCTCTTCCAGGCTGTTAGCACTAGGCCGTGTTATCTTACCTTTATAAAAATTAAAAAAAAAAATCTCATACTCCTTTCTTTTTTGTTTTTACAGCTCTAGCCCTTAATTCAAAGGGCTCAATTTGACATTGATTCCTTTCTGAAACAGCTCATTCTTTATTAATAGATTTCCATGAGTAATAATACATGCTTTTCTGTCTGTCCTTACTAACATGCCCTCCACGGAGTCTACATGACTGTCCTTCAACCCTGACCAAAGTTCTGCTCCAACTGATGCCATGGATTCTGGCTTCCCACAGATAGCATATGTATTACTATCAAAAATTATTTGGGATGACATTAAAACACCCTCGCTGCTATGTCAATATATTATTAAAAAAAAAAAAGAAATAAAACCAAAAAACACTCTTGCTCAAATTGCTGACTACTCAAAACTCTTCCTATTCTTTGAACTTGCTTTGCCTTCTACCATCTTCTAGAGGAAATAATGGAAAAAGGACTGAGTAAGTCCCCTCTTACTTCTACTACTCACAACCAAACCTTAACACTTGCCAGCACTTATAAACACATATTTTCTGTTTCTCTCTGCTCTGGAAGTGTAGAGAATTACTTCATTATTGGGTGAGTTTGGCTTACATTCAGGGATAAGACCAGATGATTTACAAAAAATGCCAAGCTATTGAAACAAGCAATCTCCATACCACCACTGCTCACAGGATCAGCAGTGTTCTAGGGAAGCAGAGGGCACCTAATAAGGGACAGCATTTTAAGAGAATTTGTGTTCTCTGTGGCTCCCTGTGCTGTGTATAGCATAGCTTCTAGTGTTTTGGTTATTGAAGTCCACTGATCATCAGAAAAGAGATGGGCAATGCAACTACAGAGAAAGAGAATACAGCCAAGATCAAAGACACCAGAAATCCTAGTAGATGAAAGCCTGTGCTTCCAATGCTGCTGACCAAGTGATGATAGTTTGCAGGTGAGGGGCCTGGAAAGATAAAGTAGTCACAGGTCCTCCTGCAGAGAGCTACTGAAATCATCATGGACCTGGCCAGAACTGTAAGGTCCAACAATACATGTCCTTAAACTTCCAGCCATCTAGATCCCTCCTGGAGGACAAAAAGGAGGAAAAATATGAAAGGCTAGAAGCAAACACAGTATAGCTGCAGTGATCCTAAGGCAATTGAATAGATATGATAATGTCAAGAAATGCACCCATTTAGTAAAAAATACTACAGCATTTGCAGCTTCACTTGGCAAAAAATTACTGCTTTCCAATTAGAGCTATTCTTTCCCTCACTCAGAGATTTCATGACCCCATGATCATAAAAAAATGAATACTTTGTATTCCTGAGTATTACCTGCACTCAGGTAAACAAGCAAGACAACAGAGAGAGGGGGAAATACAGGCAGAGTGTGGGGAAGCAAAAGGATAAAGTAATAGGGTATAAGGTAAATCAGTGGGATGATTTGGAATAATCTCCTTTTACTCTAAGTGATCAGTCATTGACTCCATGGTGGCTTTGAAGGAACAGGGCAGGAGGACCTACATCTGCTGATGAACTCTGCAGAAGTCCATCCCATAGCTCAGGGACCTGACTCCAGCTATCCTCTCTAAAAATGGGGAGCAGAAAAATGAGGCAGTGACAGGGCTGGAAGAAACAGATCAAATGTCCTGATTGAGTCACTGGCCAAGTTGACATCTCCTTTTCCCGATCTCTGAAAGCAAGACTGGTGTTTCCTTTTCTGACTCTAGAGGACATCCAATTGTACTCAGTTTTCAAAGGGACCAACTGCTTTCTGGAAAAGATAGGTCTAAGAATAGGCAGTAAATATAACTTCTTTACAGCAACTAATTCATTCGTTGCAAATCGCCTTATGATCTTTTTTAACCAACAGCCCAAAGCAAGATTGCAAGATAGGGCTCACACAGTACAGAAGGATTATGGCAATTAAAAATATGCACACAAAGACTCAGTCCCAAAGTAACTTCATTTCTGGGCTACATTTAAAAAAAAAAGTCACATCAAACGCACACACAACCACATTTATATCCATGCAAGCAAGATGTGATGTGCCTATGCTTACCCTTGCAAATGAAAACCAGCACCTCTCTTTCAAACACCAAAAAGCTCCTAGGGATAACCTTTCACAAATAAACAACCTGCTCTGCTCAGAGAGGGATTTTATAAAGAACAGAGATTACAATGGGCTTAATCATGATTAAACACTGATCTGGCTCAATCTACTCAAAAGCAGACAAAAGATAAATAAAAACCTCCAGCAGATGCATTTCATACTGGAAATTCTGGAACCTCAATTGACGTCATACTTTTTATGTTCTGATAATATCTGGAGGAAACAGTACACTGGATCAAGAAAACAAAAGCAAATTTTTAGTTAAAATTCTCCATGTGCTGTGTAAAAAGAAGGCAGCTACAGCAGGGAACACACAGGGCAGCTCAGCATTTTACAAATCTCCTTTTGACTGCAGCTGAAATTGCACCAGCAGAGCAATGCTACTAAAAATAAACAAGCAGCCCCTTTTTGCCTAATCTTACCCTGTAAAACTGTGCAACAGCAGTCACTGAATTTCCCCTCACACAAAAGCCACTTTCCAATCAATGGCAGGCATGTTATATTTCTTCTAGTAAAATAATGCCACCTCCTCAGTATCACCTCAGTTGTGCTTCACTGATTCCTGATGTACAGTGTGAAAATTCTGTGTGATGGGAAGGGGCTGAATTTAGCAAATATTTCTCAGATACAGACATCTGGTCTTTCCTGTGGTTGAGGAAACCCAGGAAACTGATTCCACATCATGGAAGACAAGAGGACTGCTCATGGAGGTGGGAAAAGCCAAAAATGAGCATAGATTATAGACATTGTCTGTTTACAGAGCTAAATTTTCCATTTAATGCAACAAGGTAAATATGAAGCAAGAGAAATGGCTCTTCAGATGGTGTGGGGGGAATCTACCTGGAGGAGAAGGCTGATCAGAATTTTCTCATTCTATCATCTCCAGCAGAAATTCCCAATGGATGACCAAGTAAGGTTAGACCAGCAGACAGAAGAGATCCCTTCCTGTATTGAGAAGGTGCATGGCTGCCTGCCCTCGTGTCCAGAGAATTCATTCTGTGCTTCAGAAGCACCAGGTGAAAGACTTTCAATCCCTCTTGATTTGTGACCTCCAAAACTTCTCCAGTGAAAGTGAAAATCCCCACACAGACAGCGCAAGCTGACTGATGATTGTTTTGTTCTTTTCACTTTCTTTTCACTGACCTCTTGGACAAAGCTCACATAAATTAGCTGTCATTTCATAGGCAGACCTTAATAGTGAAACTTGTGTAACTGACACTGATTTTCAAGCTGCAAGTTATTGTCAACTTCAAGAACATCATCCCTTAACAAAATCAAAATTCTCACCCCAATTCCTATTATCCTTTGGCCCACCTAGTGTGTCTCATAGCAGTCTAAGTAGATCTCTTCCAACTCCAGGCAGAACAATCATCACTTTGCAAGTGAATTCCACACTTCACAAACAGCAGATCAGAATCACATGATTTGCATTTCCTAGATGAGAAGCCAACAAACTTCTCTGTGGAGTCAAGTGAACAGTCCTTTGTCATCTTGAGAACAGCAAATGCATTTACATTTTAATACACAAATAGGAAAATAATGGGTTACTGTTGCTTGCTCACAAAGCAGGCTTACCTTTTAAAAAGCTGTCAGGGGATTATTGAATTGTACAAATTATTTCTTTTCCTCTATAACCCACCTCTGAAGCAGAAATGAACTCAAGAGCCCCTGTTAACACTTGAAAGATGCAGGAGGAAATGCTTAGAATGCAAAGAATATTTTTATTTTTCTTGTAAGATGGATGACTCTTCCTGCATAACTTACTGGCATCAAGCACCAGTGAGAACAATTGCTTTGGTGTACATGCTTGCCTATTGAAAAGGGCTATGAATTTAAATGCTAAAACAGTAACCAATGAGAAATGTCACCTGGCTAGGCAGTTCAACCTAATTACTTACACAGATTTATTTTTAAACTATAAAAACAGCATGTTCCTTGGGAGAATTATTTTTTCCCCTTCCCCAAATAAATACAATTAACATTGGCAAGTAGAATTATTCTTCTGCAATTAAGGACTTGCCAAAATTAGATAAAGTACTCAAAAACACACACTGGGGCAAGAGCGTCACTGGGAGCGTCTCCCAGAGCTGTGCTTCTGGAAGAGGAAGAGATGTTCCATATAGGACTCAGCACCAACAAGCCTGCATGCCTGTGATTCTTCTTCCTAAAGCCTGAGCAGCCTTGAACCCTTGTGGGGACGAGTCTGGCATGGCTGGGAGCCCTCCCACGGCATCTGGCCATCTGTGTTCTTCCCTGCCCTCGGCAAATGCCAGCAGCGCTGGGGAAGGGAAGGCACGTAAGTAACACAATCCCACAGCAGCAGGGCAAGCTCAGCGAGGGGGCAGGGGGAAGCAAACACATTGATTTGAAGGCTCAAGGTAGGACAAAATACAGGTAAGCACAGGCTTGGTTTTAAGCTGCCTGCAAGACCACTCACATGGAGCCTGTGCCAGAATGGATCCGACAGGCTATGGCCAAAACAAACACAACCACCACTGACACAGAATTTGCTCCAGGTAAAGGCTCTTGTTCTTCTTATGTGACCTGGTTCATTGAAATAAATTATTATTTCCCTTTCCTCCTAACAGCAGTAAGCATGGTGCTGGGGCTCAGCTCCACAAGCAGCACCCTGTCTGTGGTGCTTACAGGAAATTGTGGCACCCCAGAAAAACAAGCCAGATTGTGAGCTACTGCTCATCCAAGGGTCAGTCCAGCTTCTCCCAGTCCAGGACAGGCTGTAATTAAACCTTGGCAATCATGCCTCCTGTTTTGGCAACACCAGGCATAAATGCCACCAGTGTGGTGGATCTTGGGCTCAAAGGGCCATTTTGGCCCAATTTGCCAAAACGCTGGGGTTTAGGAAATTAAACAAATTGAGTCTTTGTATGACACAAAGCTCTGCACAGCGTGTTAGTTCATTTTCAATAGCCAAGGTGGAAGAAACATTTAAAGACACCTAAGTACCTAAGATAGAACAGCACAAAATCCTTTTCCAGCAAGCAAGACCTCAACAGTTCAAGCAAGTTCTCCCAGCCTGCTCCAGCAGTCCACTGGCTTCATGTGCCTCACCTTGCAGTCTGCCTGTGTTATTCATGGCCAGAATAATGACACTGCCTGGAGGCCCTGGTTGTCAAGAGACTTGCTGCACATGCACCCAATTTCAATGTGGTTTGATTTCACAGAGCTAATCTGCAGCCCCTAAGTCTGTTCAGCGGGGGGCTTCTACTCACTCTAGGATTCCATGCAAGTGTCAAAAATATACAAGAACACTTTCAAAGCTGGACAGCAAATTTTAGAAACAAGAAAGTTTCCAAAGTTCAAAACCATCTATGACAGACTGGAAAGTGTCCTACAGGAAAAACAGTTTAAAGTTATCATGTCCATAGCTACTTTAAAGGATAATTCCCTTTGAAAACCAGAAAAACCCATCTTAGAATAAATATGAAAATATTATCATTTAATAATATTCTGTATTCCTGCAGTATAATGCTGATAAATAATGACTTAAGAACACAAAACTCAGCACAGTGTTCCCAAAACCTGACTCTGCAAGCAGGCTGGACAAGGGATTTTGTTCTATTCTGTGGGTTTCTTTCCCCTCCTGTACTTAAAAAATAAAGACAGCAAATTTCTTTGAACTTACATAATTCAAGCCTGTTATTTTCCATAGGGCTAAACTGGCCTTTTAAATTCTTTAAGCTTGGCATTGTATGAAAGCAGATATCAAATATTCAGAGAGCTCAATTTAGAAAGATCATTTTTCTGAGGCTGAGCCTTTCTGAAGAGCTTCCTGCAGTGCTCCAGACAATGCCTCAAACTTCCATTCCCACCAGGCTGAGGTCACTTAACCTTGCCAGGCCATGTTTCTGGAGGCATTGGGCCAAAGGGAGGTATGTACAGGTCTGCTGGAAAGGTGGGAAGGGTACAGGGTGTGAGGGGCCAGAGGATCCAACTGCTGCAAACAATGAAAATTTGCTAAGATCAACCTGACTTGCACAATGAGTGGTTGAGAACCATGTCTTGTTCATGCGTGAAAAATGACAATGTCTCCTGCATAGTCCTGTGTCACTGCCTTCTATCAAAATCTACCCCTTCAAGTCAAATCAGAGTTGACAAACACCAGTGAAGAGATGCCCCATGTCACTTGTCATATTTTCTGAACAAATACCTTTTCCAGGATTTCTTCTCCTGGGAAGATGAGAAGCCTCAGAGAAAAATGAAAACAATAATTATCTCATTTGTTTCTCCCTGTTTTGCTGCTTTGGAATGTGGTTGGAGATTGTTTATCCAACATGTGAATTGTTTTTACTTAATGACCAGTCATGGTCAGGTTGTGTCGGACTCTGAGGAGTCAGTCACGAGTTTCTCATTAGTATCTTGTTAAGCCTTTTGTAAGAATCCTTTCTCTATTCTTTAGTATAGCTTTAGTACAGCATTCTTTAATATAGGATAATATCATAAAATAATAAATTATCCTTCTAAGAACATGGAGTCAGATTCTCAATTCCACCTTCATCCTGGGGACCCAGCAATTACTACAGCCCCGTGTGAATTAACTGGGGTGTACAAAGGGTCTTGGTGAAATGCATCTCCAGTCAGTGGCAAAGCACAAGGCTGAAGCACCCACTGCTGCTGTATCTTGTCTTACTCATTATTTCTAGAGTACCCAGCAGATGCAGCCTGAGCACAGCACTGCAGGACATCCTCCCTCACACAGACAAGGATGTGTCCAAGGCAGGAGAAGGGTTGCTCCTTCCCCCCTGAGCCTTTCCACACCACTCGTAGGTACAGAGGGGCTGCTTGGATCAGGACCAGCTCAATGCCCTGTTTTTCCAACAGGGCTCAGAATCCACTTGTTTTCTTTGAATGCTAAAAGGTCTCTCGTGCTGCCTCACAGCTGGCTCCTTGCTCTTGAGGTAAAGGAGTTAGTGTAGAAAGTGAAGATGAGCCACTGGTCCCAGTATGGGCACTGGGAGTCCAGTCCTGCTTGCCAGGCCAGAAGAATCATAAAGCAGAAAGAAATTTGGTTCTTCATCCAGAAGCAGGCCATCATAGAACAGTTTGGGTTGGAAGGGACCTTAAAAGATCATCTGGTTCCAACATCCCTGCCACTGGCAGGGACACCTTTCACCAGACCAGGTAGCTCAGAGCCCCATCCAGCCTGGCCTTGAACACTCCTAGGAATGAGGCATCCATAGCCCTGAGGGACCTGTTCAAGTGCCTTCTCACTCCTACAGTAAAGAATTTGTTCCACTATCTGACCTGAGCCTGCTGTGCTTGCAATACCCTTGGATGAAGAGCAACACTGGCTTTATCAGTTACTGCTTATTATTAAGCATTGCTTACCCCAAGCTTGCTGTAAAATGAGAAAATACCAAAAGCACATGGTCATCTAAGACAAAACATTGACCCTCTGCCTTCAAGCACTATGTAGCTAGGAAAATGTCCTATTGTATGCAGCATGGTATTCCACGAAGTTAAGAAGAACAACTAACACAGAGGGCTTTAAGAGCTTGAATCTGTTACAATAATTGCATTAGATGTATTTTTAATACCTTTTCCAATGCTTCTCTGTCAGCCAGCTCCTGCACGGCCAAAAGCTTGATACTGTAAGAAAAAACAGAGAGAAAAAGAGAATTAATCGCTCTACTGCAAGAATTACAGAAATTGAAGAAACAGCAGAATTGCAGCACTGTTTTTATCCTATCTCTTGAAAAAAGAAATACAAGAAATGCTCATGATGAAACAAAATAAAGCAAGACAATGACACTTTGTTTGCCTTGAATTAGCTATCGCAAGCAGATTTTTTGGTTTCTAAGTTACAAGCATCTCTGAATTTGCCTGACAGAGAAACTGCATCAATCATTACTTTTGCAATATCCCAAACTAACACCAAAGGATCTTCTGAATGACAAACACAGAAAAATATTCTAGACATTTCTATCAGTAGTAGTCAACTTTGTTCCTCAGTGTCAACAGGTTTCTATGAGTCCCAAAAAAACATTCCCAGGCATTCACAATATTATATATGAGGTGCAGTAATTAAGACAACCCAGCTCAAGTAATCTGAAGGAGAGATGAGGGAAATATGCACCAGCATTTAAAGTTAGGGTAGAAAGGTAATCCTCAATTATTATTCTTGTAATGCTGTTTGTTAATCAATCCCAAATTTCTTCACCTACTGAATCTTGTCTAGGTTTACCTCTAGGGGCTAAATCCTGCACACTGAATTGCATTCACTTCAACGAGGTTATGAGATTCACTCAAACACGATTCTACACCTGTATTGCAGCTCCACAGGCTCACTTCCCTTACCCAGTCTTAAACCCAGTCACTTATTATCCTTGAACTCCAGAGGATAATTTCCTTTACCCGGGGATACAAAAACATTTTTATGGCACTAGAAGAATCAAATGATGCATATAAATATTGTTTAAATTACTCTCACCACCCTGCACACAGACACAGTAAAAAGCCAGTATAGTTAAAAGCTCATATTCAAGAGGGTGTGAATAGTCAACACAGAAGCCTGCCAAAGGATATAATACAAAAAGTTTTATTAGCCTTTCAAATCCTCAGAGCAATATTGCATAATTCTTGAGCATCCACTGACACCTTGTATGCTAATTATGTACATCCATCCTGCAACAGCAGCTGGCAAAGCCCAGTTCTAGTCCTGTCTTTCTATGGCTTCCCACTGCAGGTATTCACAGCCTAATCCCTAAACACCAATGTGCTTTCACTTTAATGGACTTCTAGCTTTCAGTGTCTTCAAGGTATCATAAAAAGCCTATACCCAATGAATTATAAAATAGCCACAGACAATGCATTTCTAGTCTGCAGAGACTATTATTACTAAGACAAAGAGGGTGGAGATGGTTCCGAAAACAATGGGATAATCAGAAAAATGAAAAAGGTATTCCATTAAAGCCCAACCACTGTGGCAGCAGGGGACGTGTGATTTGGTGTTACTGTTTGGTGAACACACTAGGCTGCACACACACAAATTCAGCTGAAGTGGAAGGCAGTTAGGGAAAGTACAAAACCAATACAAGGTATTTGTAAACATAATTTTCCTTGCAATTCAGCCAGCATGCAAAATAAAGATGGGCTGGGCAGCAAGGAAAGAAGGCAGTTCCATTTAAAAAACACTGCAGTGTTGTGTCCAACTCAGAAGCAGCCTTAGCTGATGCACCTTGGAGAACAATAACCCAGGCAGGAACAATACAGGCACAGTCATGACCTGTCTCTAAATTCAGGAGTCACCTCATTTTGAATTACTCACCTCTGTATCAGTGCACTTGAGAAAAACACTGGATAGGTGAGAGGGTAGGCTAACACACACAGGGATGCACTCAGGGCGCTCACACCCACCTGGGCTGCTGCAAAGGTGGCTTCAAGTCTATGCATACATGGGTTGGGGGTATGCAAATTACTGTTGTGTTTTTCTTTTTGAAGGTAGACTTTTTGATTACTTAATCAAATCAGTCAAGCTGCGGATGCCTCTACCAGTTGACTGATTTATTTCTAGAATGTTATATGTGAGTTATCTGACACTCAATAGCTGCAGAAGAAAGATGAGGACTGCCCTAAAAGCAAGTACCACTTTCATTAAAAGTCATCCTCTCACTGTAAAAACCTATCTTCCTTCCCATTTACACCTGTAAAACCCCCCAAGAACTTTTTCAACTGCTATGTATTTATTTTTTTTTAAAGTATCCAGTCACAGAAAAGTAACAAAACAGGACCCAGGAATCTTTTTACTTTGTTTCATTATATTATGGCGATGCGGTACCCTTGTTCAGAGGTGAAGAAACCATACCAAGGGTTTACCTCTTGAAGAGTTACTGCATATGCAGGGTTAGAATCCAATCTCAATTCAAAGTTGCTGCATGATTTGCAGCAACATTGGTTTGATTCCTGGAGAGAAAAATACTTCCTCTGCTGTTACAAATTAAGAAATCAATGTTTGCCCAGTAGTTTACTCTTTTCTCCTCAGGTGACACCTGAAAATACCTCAGGTATTTTTTCTTGGTCAAAAGGAATCTGCAAAGACAAGAATCAGTTGCAAGATCCTTCTTTCTTTAAAGCACCATCACAGACACTTTCTCTGCCCATTGGATTACAGCCTGGAAAATTGCTCTTGATAACCAGTTATTTACTGCTATTTCTTCCAGCAGTTCCAAGCAACATTAGTATGTGCTACTTCGATGCAATGTCAGCTTGGAAATGCAGCTTTTTTCAAGGCTGCTGCTTTGGGTATTTGATGCTTCAAAAAGATTTCAGGCTGCTTATTTAGGCACTACATCAGCAATCTTACAACCACTGAGAGCAGCTCATAACTTCATTTGCTGTTTGTAGCTTTTTGGTTCAACAAGGATTTCAAAGAAGATGTGAATACAGACAGTAACTGGGGGGAGAGAGGGGGAGGAAGTCTCCAATTTAAAAAAAAAAACTCAAATGAAATGCAAATAGTTACCAAAAGCCAAAGCTGAAGCCCAAGCTCTTGCAGTCTACAATACAACACTTAAGTACTACTCTGTTTATGTATATCCTTGGCATTATTTTTTTCATCCTCAACCATGTTGTGCAAACACTAACTCATTAATAACCTTGTAGAAAAGTCATATTTCCCAAAGAAACCTTATGGCTCCTGGAGAGTCTGCTCTAACTTACCAGCTTTAGAATGTACTGGTTAAGAAGCTGTAATATGAGTAAGTATACTGAAAATGCCTCTGCTTGAATATGAAACTCCATTATAAATACTCACTGACTGAATTACTTACATGATCTATTTAAACAAAGCTATTGAAATTAATATCCTGGCACCCCAGGCACACTCAAAATACTTGAAAACATGCAGTGATCAGGATGAAGGACTCTCCTCCAGCGCTGAAAATATGCAAACATGATGTGCTGTCAAGGAAACATGACTCCCTCTTTTTTTGGCCATGGGTGACGCACAGCATTCTCATCTAAGGGAATTCCTTTTGGTTTCCAGAAGATTAGTCACAGTGCTGAGCAAATGCCTACAGCTTCAACACATTTCTACACCTCAGGGTATCATTGCAATCCTTTCCTCAAAGTCTTCCTACTCAAAAACAAGTAGCATTGGGTTTCTCTTTTTAATCCCACATACCCAGGAGTAATTTAAGTATTTTTGGCAGTCTTTTGCAACACTGCAAACTTGCAGATAGGTCCCTTGCCTGCCGATGGCTTCCTGTTCACCCTGAACCATCATGACCACATTTAATTTGCACCGAGCTTCACTCCCCAGCTTGAATTCCCATTGCCCACAAAATCCCATCTGCTCTTGCAGTGGGAAATGTTGGGGCTCTCCTAAGAACCACTAGAGGGTCGTCTGCCTGCAAACCAGTGAACCTATGGCTCTGCAGCAAGGCAGATGGGATGGTCTGAGACTGTTGCTCAAGGCAGATCCCAGCTCCATCCATGCAGAATGCACCTCAGGTCTTTACATGAGGAAGAGAAGCTGCTTCCTCCAAAATCAGTTTGAAGGGTGCTTTAGGGGTAGGAAGGATTTTAGAATTACAGTCCATTTCTGGACCACCCCTGCACAGAACTAGAACTGCGGCCATTACAGACACAGGTCACCTGGCTGCCACTGTCGAGAGAGAGGGTCCCCAGAGCAGAGCATCAGTGAGCACAGTGACCCATTTCTGCTGAGCTGAGCACAGCGTGGAGCTGAGGCTTCCATTCAGTGCAGAACTTGGTAATTTTGAGGAAAGAGGAGAAAGTGAGGAAAATGTGAGGCATTAAGTTCAGCAATCAGAGACTCAGTGAAGTGTTTAAGAGAACACTTGGCCTCACAATGGTGCCCTACAAAACTCAATTTCATACCTTCGCTCAAGGCCTGAGTTTTTCTAAAACTCTCATGCTTTCTATCAGCCAGTGCATAAGCCTAAAGTTAACAACGTTGAGAAATTCCATTTGCCTTCTCTTGCTTTTCTGTTACCTTCTTCAGTATACAGCTGCACCAAATCTTGTTTCAGCTAGACTCACAGACATTATTATAAATTGCCCATGCAAAAACCACTCAATCCTAAACCATTTTGAGCAACATTAAATAATTCCTTTCTCCTGTCCTTCTAGTCTACAGACTCTTCCTCTTTGCCCTTGAGATAAGATCCCACAAAAATATTATAGCCCATGGTAAAGTTTTATGGAATATTTACTCATCTAAGAGTAGAGCATGAATGCATGTAACTTAAGTGTTTACTGTTTATTCTTTCTTAACAAAAAGAACAGGACAAAACCACTTGGGCCAACTTGTATGCCAAAATTGTATCTGCAAACCTATCCAAACCAGCCTCACTCACTCATCTATTCTACTCTAAGATATGGGCATGAAATGTGAGAGTTGGACTGAAAAAAGAAAAAAAATGCAGCTGAGCTATGCTAATGGTACCTGGTACCTGGGAGGGAGCACTCCCCATCAGCTGCCTGCTCTCCCCATCCCTGACCTTAGTCTCCACTTGTGCTGCTGAAAGGGCACACCCCTCACCATTCACAGCCCCTGTTTTTCCTTTGGCATTGCTGGCTGATGGGATGAGTAACAACAAGGATGGGGAAGCACCCCATGTGTGTATGTGCTCCCTGTGAGAGCCATGGTGGTCCCTGCTGCCCCAGCTGTCAACAGCCTGAGGTCAAGGGTTGTGATTAAGTCTTTTATGATTATTTTGAGAATAGCTAGATACTTATAGAAATAGATGGAGAGCTGGGAAAGCTAACAGCCAAAAAGTGGCAAACACAGATAAACACAGATCTTGCAGATCCTCGTGGCTTAAACAGGTGTGACAAGATGTGGGGGGGATGGTGTGTATACAGGGGGTGGTGTTTTGCTTTTGTTTTGTTTTTTTTTTTTTGGTTTTGTTTTGTTTTTTTTTTTTTGCTGTTTGGCTGTTTGTTTTAAATATAAATCTGCTGCTGGACCTTGTTGCTAATGACTAATGGGACCCAGGCTTCTCTTCCTGACTCTGCCTGCACCTGTGATGATTACCTTGCACAAGGGTAGATGAAAGAACAGCAGGCTTCCACCAATAGCACCAAGAGCACTTAGCAGACTAAGTTTAACACAGTGAGATGATGGGGGAGCAAGTCTGAGCACCCTGGGGCTGCAAAGGGATCTGTGCCACTCCTTTTTTGGGGCTGCCCACACTGACCAGGGCAATGGGTTACCTAAGCAGGATGCCTTCACAGTGAAGGAGCACCTTTTAAGGCTTTTATCAATGCATGCACTGTAAAAATACATCTTATTTTTACTGGCATATCCCATTTACAAAGTTGTCTTCCCTCCCAAAACCCTGTTCACTCACACCACCACAAAAAAAAAAGCAGAAGGAGGAAATAAAAGCATGCCCTTTTCAGCCTCATATACTTCCTTCATCTACTCCTGTGAAGTTGGATGAGGAAAAAATCCCCAGTTTCTCCTTTTACAACAAAAGCATCTGCATCTTCTCAATCACTCCTTAAATGGAAGGAAAAACTGTGTCCAGTGCTACATCTTAACGGCTGCTGGAAGCCACCAGAGAGTTTCTGAAGTCAGCTTAAGGGCTTGGATGGGAATACCATGCCATATTGCTTTGGGACTAACTGCCAGCTAATGACACAACAAAATATGTTGGAAGATTCTCAGGAAAAAATGAATCCACAGTAAGAAGAAATAATGACAAAATCAGGGAGCTGCCTTTCCTACATATTAAACATATTTATATCTATCTATACTATAGATACACATAAACACATATACATGTTATATATAATTTTTGAAACATTCATATATATGCACAACTATATTTGGGTTAATTTATTTAGGGCTACTTTTTTTGCAGCTCCCCCATTGGGATGAAAGCAGATATTCTTCAATGTCTAGTCATTGCTGATTTGCCTGCAGCATGGTCTGAAACCAAAAAGCAGATCAAGGGACTGTAGTTGGAAAGGGAACCTGGCGTAAATTGAAGGAGCAGAGAAGCCAAAATCCATCAAGCAAATTGGCAATGCACTGCAGGCCACACAAACACTCCCACCCTGATGTTTGCATTCATGGATCCTATTACATTATGTGAGTGATTGAAGTATTTGTCACAGGGAGAAAGGAAACTGTAATGGAACTAGAAGAAGGAAAACATGAATTATGGATGGTTACTACTGAGAGTTGAAGGGGGAGAACAGCAGCATTACAAGGCAGGAGGCAATTGAAATAGTTCATTTTCCCTGGATTCAGGGATGCTCTCCACTTGCTGTTCTCTGCCCTAAATTTGCAGCAAAGCCATCACTTTGCGGGACCTATGAACTTTGCACTGAGGATCTGATTTATGTTCAGCTGATGCTGTGGTTTCAGTGCAGCTGTATCATTGCAGGGACAGAACGATGATTCATAAACTCTGAGCATTGTGTATTCCCGAGGCATGTGAGATAAACCAAAAAGGCTGCAAGAACAGCAAACTTCTTCCTAGAATTCTGGAAGGGAATAAAACATGCTCACAATGACCCAAACCACAACCAACTGCAGGAAACACGTGAATGCCCATGTATAATGAAACCTGGAAGCCTTCTTGACCATCTCCTTGGAAACACCCAACCCAAGCTATTTCCAAATGGATGAAATCCATGCTGCTGTGCATACAGACTTCCACTACATCAGTAAGCAGAGCAGGTCACACTCAGCAAAATTAAGAAGGGAGCTGCTCAAAACTCAGAGAATCTCTGTGAGGCCAAAGAAACATCACTCTCATCCATCTACCCAGAAAAGGTGTCTCCTGAATTGTGAGGCAGTGATGCTTTTTCAGGGCACTTGTGCAAATTCTGGGGGGTTCTATCAGGGAGAGTAGGTTAGGAGCAACTGGAAAGAGTCCTATTTACCACTTTCTCCACATAGAGGAACAGATCTTGGGCCTAATTCTTTCCTTTTTTCAGGTAATGGGGGAGAAGACAGGACATAATTTCTACCTGTATAAAGTCTCTCAGAAGATTCCCTCAAACTTTTAAACTAGAGGCAGTCCTAGAAGGGTCATCCTTTGGGTGCATTCAATGCACATGTAAATACTGTCCTTTCTTTCATTATTAGGTTCATAAATCTGCATTTGAGGTACAGAGTACTGAAGACTCAAGCCCTGTGCTAACTGTACTTTTCAGAAACACCTGACTAAGTTAGAGGCCATCCTATGGCCTTTTCTCTTGATATCCTGTTATTATTCTTTCCTGTCCTTCTTCAATTCAGTCTCTGCAAACTGGTGCAATGCCCAGAGAGTGGCAGCAGTCAGAAAAGTAAAAGTCAGGGAAGACTTCCAAGGTCCTCAGAAGAAATGCTCGCTATTAAGGGCTGGGATACGTTGCACTTGATTGAACAGAATCAAAGCTGATTCCTGAGAGGCAAAGGTTAATTAGGCAAATGGCTCGAAAGGATCAATCTGCTCTAACCCATTATTTGTTGATTTTTTTTTTTAATTTTAAAAGAGAGTTTAAAATAGACTAGGCAGTTGAAAATATGTCCCAAATTCCCAAACGCATGAGATGAAACCACAAAAGGCCTGAGACTGCCAGGAACATAATGACTATAAAATAGTAACCTAATAAATAAAGAAACAGTAAATCAAATACCTATATTAAATTATACTAAACACAGCAACCTTGTCCATACATAAATACTAACAGGAACCAAATACACACAGTGGCAATGCAGCCAAACTCCCAAAATCATTCAAAACTCAGGGTGACAGTCCAGCAGGCTTCTTTGTCACCACCTCCACCTCCACAGATTGCTCCTGTGACAAACACTTCACTACATGATAATTCAGGCAACAGAAGAGAGTACTACTGCAAGTGGCGTGTCTGTGTGTATGTGTGTTATATTTATGCACAAAAAATTTACACCAGTTGTTGCAACTCCCTTCTGACAGACAGCAAACCAAAATCAGTTGCCTGCTTTAAAAAAAAAAAAGCGGGGAGAGCTGCCTTTTGGTTTAATTCATATAATGATAAAATGCCCTTTTCCTCCTCAGTATTTAATTTCTTATTCTATTTAACTAAGAACAGTAATGTCTTCATCCAAACCAGTTTACCTCATGCTCTATTGTTTTGGAGTTGGCCAAAATCCACCATATAATGTCTACAGTCACAGGATTTTATTTTTTAATTTTTCAAAAGATGCCTGTTTCCTTATAATTCCACAGGAAGAGAAAGACTCGCAGAGAATGTTGTGTCTGTGGCAACATTGATTTCTTCTGAGTCATTAAACTGGACATGAACAGCTTATTTAACTTGCACTGAATTATTCAAATCTGTCCAATAAGGGAGGAGGATCAACACTGAAAACAAAAATTTAGAAGGTCATAAAAATCAAAGGTGACTTAGAGCTTCCAAATATAGGCATTATGTTATAGTATACGCAGTCTCTGGCATTTGGCTCTTTTTCTGGATTTTCTGAATCATTCCCTGCTGGGGTAGAGTCTCCTAGTTCCAGAAACAGCACCTTCTCCCACCCAATCCTGCCCTACAGCAGCAGTGGAAAAACTGAGTAGTCTCTAGTTAAATAAATGGATATGCTTGGAAAGGGCACACCACTACACTACCATTCTGCCATGAATTACAAAGCTTCCAGCAAAATTATGGGACCTTGGGATGCAAAGTGGTTAACTGGGATTCTACTTTAAAAATATGCTTCTGTGTCCCTGCAAAATAAAATGTGATCTGAAATAGCCCACGTCCCTTTCTCTGCTAGGTACGTGAACCATATTCTATCAAGCTGTCATATGAAAGCTCATCATGGCCCTTTATTCAGCCTCAGAAACCTAAGGCAGTATTACTTTGCCATACATGCACAGCCTCATCTCAGGGAAATGAGTTTACACAGTTAAAATCATTACAAAGGAATACAGTAAAAATCAGTTTGCTTTGCACCAAACTTGCTCAAGAGCAATGGTGCAGCCTTATGGCAGTACAACTACGATCAGCTGGTGACATCTGAGTGCCACTAAGATTTATCCTGGTGTTGTACAAAGAGTATTGAAGCTTCTGGCTGAATCTGGATACAGACACTGCAGTTTTTTACAGCACACTCTTAAGGAAGAGATTGACCCTCAAGAGCTGGCTCCTTCTTCAAAGAGGCTGGCAAAGGGCCACGGCCATTGTGCATTTCATATGCGCATCTTTTGCAAAAGACTTCGTGCCAAAATGGAGTTAAGTTGTGGAAGACACTAAACACTGGGTATTAAAACATAAGAATGTGCACAAGAAATGCTCCAAGAGACTCTACAAAATTACTGAGAGGCACTGTAATGAGGGAAAAGGAGCACTACAGAAACCAAGAGTAGTGCTTTGGTCAAGTACTTTTCTCCACGGCTCTTTCACAAGCAGCTTATGTTGTCTCACAAATTCAAGTACATTTTGACAAAAAGGCTAAAATGAAGTGCATCATTATGACAGGTGGGAAACAAAGCAGAAACTGCATTAGCAGACAGCCCGTATGTTTTAGGGACTTCCCACTCTGTGGCCAAAAGCCAGCCCACCTGTATTCCTAGAGTGGAGCTTGGGAAGCTGGTGACAAGACCTTGACAGCAGTGCTCTGCAAGGGCAAGGGGCAGGCATTCAAAGACTTGTCAAGGTGACTGAGATCTTGTCGCCGTGAGAGGGGGCAAAGTGTGGGTTTAACAAGAAAACACTCATGCATTATGACTCCAACAAAAGTCTCCAGAGTAGTCCTAGCCTTACACTATCAAGCCTGCATGTCAATACAGTGCAGCGTCAGTCAGCACAGCCATCTGCTGCTCCACACACAGGAATGGCATCAGGACCCACTGCCAACAACTGGGGTGCTCTCCTTACAGCATCTATCCCAGATGGTGAAGGAAAGGTCACAACAGATGAGAATTCCTCAAAACTGTCAGTCAGCTAGCCCACGCAAAAGTTCCTGAAAACAGAGCAACCCAAGCTTTGAATGAACATGAACACTCACCCTCCTGAAACAGAGGTCAATTGCACAGTCCAAAACAAAAAGGGAAGAAATTGAAAACTGTGAAGAGGAGCAGGCCAGAGGCAGCAAAGGCAGAAAATCAGTTTTGCATACCAGTGAAGATGATACTCTTCCATCTTGCCTGCACCCAAGCCTTTAAACGTCAGAAAAGCCACAGAAAACATCTCAGCCTTCTGTCAGTCTTCACTACTATTTACAAGTGGTGTTGATATTAAGCCATAAAGAATTTTGTTTACACTGATGTAACACTACACTCTTACATTGCCAGAAATGCAAAGAATATTGTAGCCAGAAAACAACAGTTAGCCAAAGGTTGCATCTGCAAGAGCCCACAGAAAGCACAAATGAGATAAGAAAACTACCTGTCAAATAAGGGTAAGAAGTTAAAAGCCTTCTTTCCAAGAGCTAATTAACAAAAGTATCCTATCAGCTTCATCTACAACATCACATGATACTGCACTAGAAAAGGGAATTTAGCTTATGGGGCATTTGGAGTGCCATTTATATAACTTTAACCCAAATAACAGAGCAGACAGTCTTTCTATCAGTCCAGTTGTTTTGTACTTCAGTAATGACTTTGAAGTGTGATGAGGGTTATGTGAAGCTTAAGCCTCTGGTTAGCCAAAAGCCACAACCGCATATAGCCTGTGCGCCGAGTATCGGAGTAACACGGAAAGGTTGGGATTTAAACCTCCCGTGGATGCATCACATAGCTGTAACTCTAATCCAGGAGCAAATGTAATCCGTCCTCAGCTCTCAAAGTCAGAAAAACTGGCTGAGTCGACACTCTCCCAGCCAACAGCTGTCCTCCAACCAGCCTCTGCTCAGTTTGCTGGCAGAGATACACCAAGCGCAAGGGACAGACCATGGAAAAAGAAAGGAGAAGCAATGCAAACATGCAGCAAGGCAGACTATGGCCTATTTCCACAGGCTGCTACCTTTCACTTTTTCTACTGTATCTCAGAAAATTCCTTGGACAGTGTGTGGCAAAGACACTTCTACTAACCAAATCCTGTGTGCCTGTCTCTACAGTACTACAGAGCCACAAACACAGGAGCATTAGTCAAAAGAGACCATTTGATGCAGTAGTGTCCTCAGCACAGGGCTACCATGAGGTCAGCTGTAGTCTTGAAAAACTCTAAAACACTAAGACACCATGACCTTGAGATAACATCTTCCAGTGCTGCACCAGCTTCTGAGTGAGGAAGCATCTTTTAATGTCTACTTTAAGATCCCAAACCAGCCAACTGCCCTCTTGTAGTAAAGCAGGGAGTTATTTTACCTGCAGTGCTGAGCTATGGGCTTCCATTCGAGCTTCACAAGGCTTCATAGACACAGCCGAGTTTCTTCAGGACCTTCTGGATTCAAGGGCTACCATCTGCCACAGTGGCCACTCCCTCAAATTACACACTGTTATACAGCATAATAACTTATTACTCATCATAAAGGATAATTATCCTGCATGGCAAATATCTACTGCCACAAATGGTCTTTGTTGACAGAGGAACAGGCTTATCTTACCAGATACAGGGGTCAAGTAATGTTTTTCTTTCCCCTGCCCCAACAGTAGCTTGTGCCAGATTCTTTAGAGACACATGGTAAGGAAGGCAAAGGGTTTTTCCACTTTCCCTGCTGTTCTCATCTCTTATAGCAGGATGTCACCACTCTCCATGTAAGCATCTCACCTGGTGGTTCCCAGGCTCTCTGGGCTCCAGCCTGCTATAAAGACTGAAGTTGCCCTCCACAGCAGATGACATGCTGTTGTGAAATATTTGACCAAAAGATACACAAAAGGGATGTCTCACCAACGACGAGACCACAGTCAAATCAGTCACACCCCAGGAATGAGGTAGGTGGAGAGCAACTAATCCTTTATTTGAGCTCCTGCCTAGGTCCTAAACTGTGTGGCATTTTCTGGCATGGGTTTATTAATGTGCCATGTCAAAGGTTTCCTTGAAGAAAGCACAGCAGAAGGTTTTTCCCTTTGTTGTATAATGTGCTTAGCAAATAGCACAGTTGAGTTACTTTACATTCACTTATCACAGCAGCCTCTTTGTTCTAGTATCTTATGACTTTGAGATCAGGACAAACTCCATCAGTTAAGGAGCCTTATTAAAGTGATCTATTTCTCCTAGAGAAGAGGAAAAATCTTAAGTTTCTGTGATGGAAGTTATCACTGAGAGTTTTAAATTGTGGAATACTTGTATGTGGAACAGTAAGTTTCAAATCAAGTGTGTTATATGTGTACACACACAGAAGCTTATACTGCCTGTGACAATTGGCACTGTTACAAAAGCAGATCTTTTGGTCAATGTCTGCAGAAACACTGTGCACAGCAGCCTGCCTAGTAAATGTTTCCCTGCAGCAGAGGTCTGTGCACAGAAGCATGACAGCTCACAGTCTCCCCTTGGTCCTAAGGAAAAGTCATGTCCTGTGGAAACTCAAGAGGAATGCCATCAAAGTGGAGCCCCCTGAAACTCCAGGTGAATGGGCAGAACAGCAACAAAGCCAGAACCCCTTGTAATTCCTAGAGCAATTCCTACAATTTCAAGAGCATGAGTCATGACTTTATAGCAAACAGAACCCCTGCATTTGTCAGTGTTCAAACAAATAAAAAGCAAACAAATGACAATTAGTGTCAGTCTCCAAGTGCCCGAATTTGATAAGGAATAGTACAGCACAGCTGAACACAGCCAGGCAGAGCAGGATCATGCTGAAACACAACAGCACTGCCCAGGCACCCTGCTCCCAGTGCCAGCACCAGGACCACACTGGCCACATCCACCCTCCTGGGGTGACCCCATGGCAGGGCTCTGTCTCTCTCAATAGGCAGCAGGACTGATCAAATGCCAGAGGTGACCACCCAGAAAACCTCGCCCCGTGCCACATTCCCACCACACAGCAGCTCTCCTGCCTGGGTAATTTCAAGTTAATGTCTCCATACACCATTCCCTGTGGACTTGCACATGCTTTACAGAGGCAGCAAGCAGTGATGGCCCAAATAGCCAGGGCATAGTCTGGCTGTCTCCTGCAGCTGCAGACAACATGGTCTGAGCTGTCGCACTCCTGCTCAGCAAGCTGTATTCAGCAGCTGGTTAAGTGAAGCCAATTTACTTGGCAGACAAGAAGCTCTCAGATTAACCTGGATCAGCTCTGGGTGCTGAGAAAGAGTAACAAGAAGCTAGCAGGAGATCTCAGGGACATGGGCTGCTTCTTCTTCACTGATCAGAATGTGCTTGAAGCCACAGAGAAGTGAGTGCACTCATCCAGCATCGCGTCAGAGAGGAGGTGGGACAGACCCAGGGTGGCTACAGTTCCCAGCCTCAGTCTACTCCCCTTAAACCACCTCATGTTTTAGTTCCTCATTTAGGCATTTTACAGAGCAGGAATGCATACACGTTATATAAGTGCTAATTATATAGTATACAGGGCTCCTACTTCCAACTTAGGGACAGTATTGATGCATTATTCATTACTTCAGCATTTACTCTTCACTATTTGGATCATTCCTCTGATTTTTGTCGTAGCCCCCCTTCCTCCTCACTGTCCCCCCCTCCCACAATTTAGTCAAATAGCTCCTAGCTATAATCTTGATTACAAATTGCAATCCCTGGTTTTCAGAGGATTAATTATGGAGGCAGAGGAAAAACCTGGTGGATGACAAGTGGTAGTTTAGAAGCACAGGACAGCAACAGGAAGTGTCAGAGTCTTCTTCTCAGTAAGACCCTGTTAAGCAACAGAAGTCTGAGACTGTCTCTTTCTCAAAGGGCATCAAACAAATCCCCAAACACTGAACAGCTGCAGCTTAATCCTAAATGGCCATATGCTGTTTAAAAAATAAGCCAAAATAAATAAAAATTCAAACCAAAAGCAGAACACCTAAAGAATCACAAAGGCTGGGAGGACGGAAAGGGGCATTAATTTTATTTTAAAGCTCTTAATAAACACTGATGTCTGCAAACCGTCACAACTGCTGAAGTGCACAGCCAGCATGCAGGTATGTAACCAGTTACAATAAAAAGTTGTAGAAATGACTATTACATAAATTACAGAAGATTGCATCTATGGAGGAATTCTATTTAACCAGCCTGCTAGTATTCACTGAGAAAAAAAGGACAGATTTAAGGTCTAAAGAAAGGAGGACTTGTCATATCTGCTTTACCAGATGTATAAGAGTGGACAATAAACACGATTCTGCTGTGTCAGCTCTGTCACCAAAGGTTTTTCTTTACAGTGGGTACAGGTAAACTTAAAAGTAAAAGCCCGAATCCTTCTAATTTTAAAAGACTGTGAGCTTGTCGGGGATTTAAAAAAAATAAATCTTTTCAAAGCTCTTCAAAGAGCCATGGAAAGGAGATTTTGTTAAACACATGATTCTCAGCATCTTCTTATTTGTGCTACACAGTGTGTGCAGGGCAAAGATTTAAGGCGCTTTGCCTGTGAGTGGATGCAGCCTGCCACGAGCTGCAGCAGCGTGCACTGCCTGAACTGAAATAACCCTACACAGGCAGGGATCCAGCCAGACATCGTAGGGGTTACTAGGATTCACACTGAAAGAGAGGAAACACTGGCTCTCACTCTCTCTCACTAATAAAAATAAAAATTGCCAAAGGCAGATGTCTCCACATGCTTATATTCAGATGGATAGTATTTGGTTGGGATTGCATTGCCACAGGACTGAATAAGAGGAAGTTCTCTTATCTCCCTTGGTTAAGCCAAACCAGCATGTCTTTTTTGCTTTACAGAGAAAAGAGAAAAATAGCACACACACGACACAGCCTCTGTACTACTGTAAGGGAAATAAGTTCCTGATGTTATGCAAGTCCTAGCAGTGTAAGAAAGGTTAATAGAGTTTACTGAACTTTTAATTGGGCATAACTCTAGCATACCTGCACAGCATCAAAAAAGGTGATTTCATTCCTTTTCCTGTTTATTGCTCCGTAACTCAAGGTTCAGAAAGGAGAGGGACTTGGAGGCAAAAGCCATTTCTCCTTTCCATTCACCTTGGCTAAACATTCCAGTTTTTGCAGATATGCAGTACACATTAAGAGTACTGAAGCTTCCAGACACATTAATCACTTCAGTGGGACTGATGTTGGTTTGCAGTTCAGGTGGCCAGGATACCCAGTGAGAAGGAAAGCCTCCACATCTACATGTTCTCCTGATGAAGGGGAGTCCATGGAACAGCAGCTTGGAAGGCGCAGTCCTCCATCAGGCTGGTTCCTCTCATACACAATGCCAATCAGGCACCTGGGGCTTCCTGAATCTTAATCTACAGCTGAACTGCCTGTGGTCCCTTAGAGGCTCACCAGCTTCACTAACCTAATCAATAAGCAAATGATAGCCCTGCTCTGGCATATACGTATAAGCCAGTAGAAAATCACAAACCACTTTCCCAATGCCTGAAACAGTAATATTCAGGAAAAGACTGGCCATGTCACAGATGATGAAAAGAAAGCAGGTACAGCAGCGTTCAGTCACTTCACTGAATGAAAAAGCCACATCCACCCTCCTGGGGTGACCCCATGGCAGTGCTCTGAGATGCAATTCTGGCATCTCAGTAAGCTCACCATGAAGCAGCACCATTCTTGGGCATAGGAGCATGAGGAAATATAAAAATGAGCCCTAATGGAGCAAAGAGGTCAGATGGGTCTCTGGGTGACACCATACATCATAGCCAACCTCTTACCAAGTCCACAGGATGCTCAGCAAGGCAATGATGACAAGACTGGGCGGTCTCACTAGGACAGTGCCAGATGTACAAATGACCATGTAGAGACACAGGAGGATGAGGAAAGAATCAGCACCCTTGGGGAGGAAAGGCTACAGAGGCTGCAGTCGTGCCTTCCTCTTTTAGGAGAACATCAGGAGGAGATGACAACATACGTTACATATCTCACGACATAAGCACAGAGGAAAATGCTAAGGACAGCTTTCCCAGAAGAGTGGGGTAGAAGAAGGGAGCAGAAAGGAGAATTTTAAATTGTCCTTCTCCTCTTCAGAGAAAAGCACAAATAGTTCAGGCAAAAATAAAATGACACATTTTAGTAGTCAGCATGGGCAGAAGAAGAGGCTGAGCTAACTACTGGAACAGATTTTCAGCAGTGATGCTCCTCTCTTCATTCAAAAGGATGGCAGGGTCATCCCAGAGCCCGGGTCACTACAAAACCTCCCACCAGCTGAAGTTTGCTGACCACAGCCAGAAGCAGAGAGATAATGTGCTCTGATGAGCAAAGCAGGGGCAACTTGTGTGTGCACAGATACAAAGACAGCGTGCAAAGGGAGTTTCGTTACACCATGAGGCAGAACCAACACTTGGTTGGGATCACTCTACCCGCCCTGTCTGGCGGGAAAACATGAATTAGTCAACACTGCCACAAACCACCACTTCACAACCAGCTCTGCACTGAAGAAATCTCTCACAAGGCAAACCATCCAATTTCCTAAGTCAGCAAAGCCAGCATGCTGGGCTTTTGATTTCCTCTCTGTCCTACCCCCATCCCAAAACACAGTAATGCTTTAAAGCCCTCTTTCAAGAAGGGAAACACCCATCGTGTCTACAGGAAGTGAGGTGAAAGGGATGTGGGTTAGCTGGAGGAGGTGGAGCAATGTGTCTCCGATGATTGTGCCCTTTACGTCACACCAGGATGTGACCCAAACTCACAGTGGCAACCCATAGAATCAGAGAAATGTTTAGGCTGGAAGAGACCTGCAAGATCATCAGCTCCAACCATTACCCTGACAGCACCAAGTCCATCACTAAAACCTGCCCCTAAGCACCACATCTACACATCCTTTAAATACCTCCAGGGTTGGCAACTCAACCCCTTCGCCTGGCAGCCTATTCCAATACTTGGCAACCCTTTCAGCAAAGAATTTTTTCCTAATATCCAATCTAAGATCATGCATATCATTGTGGGATTTGACTGACTATCCACCTCCCACTTTAGCTGTCGTATCTCCCAGGAACACAGCCTTTTCTACAGGTCATGCTCTGAGGGATGAAAGCAAAATGTATGAGATTACAGATCACAATAGACCTGCAAAATTGTTAAGTGTAGCTCTGAGTTAATTATGCTTTTTTTTCAGAAACTATCTTCACCATTTTTGATGATTCCTAAGAGGCAAAACTTGAAAGTTAGAGCTGACACTGCAAGGGACACTCCAACATCTATTTAGGGAATAGATAGGATCCACCATAGATCCACCATTGATTTAGGGATCCCAGTCATGCTGGCTGGTGCTCATGGTTATAGATGTTTCCAGGTTCTCATCATACAGAGAAAACCTGAAAAAATCCCAGCTTCAATCTCAGCTTCCCTCTCCTTAAATATCTCCTTCAGTGCTCCAAATACACACAGCTAATAGCATTGGAAGGAGCAGCAGAGTGAACAGTAGCACAGTCAGATGTACCAGAAGTTCTAATTTCACCTGAGCTCCTGACCCACTAGAAGGCAGGAAAAGGTGATAGAACTTAGCTGGAATAAATTCCCTTTACTCTTCTTTCCCTTTGGACCTGTGAATATGCCTTGAGGGATATGCAAGGTCTTCTGGAGCCACACCTTCAGGCCACCATCTTATAAATGACACAATCTAAATCTCCAAGGTCAAATCCCTGCACTGAAAGATGCCCTTGTAAAGACATCTGAATATATCTATTTATTCATTACCTTGTTCTCTCTCTCTCTCTGCTTGTATCTGGGTTTGGGAAAAAAAAAAAAAAAAGCCAGTTCAGTAGAAAGCACCCTCCTCCCTGTCCCATTAACCTGCTTTTATTTCCCCAGGCTACCAACACACAAAAAGAAACAGCAAACCAGGTGTAGATCAACCTCTGAGCAGCTGCAAGAAGGGGGATAGGGGGTGGCATTTCTTCCTGCTGAAACCCAGCCCCACCACTGCTAAACATTTGTGCTTCTTGTTGGCAAGCCAGAAAGCAGATAAATGGAGCACAGCCACAAGCCAGCCTGGCTAGCCAGGCATCCTCCCTCACACAGCACAGAGCCAAGGGCTCATCCCACCATCACACCATGCAGCCGTCCTCTGCCTTGGCTCATCGCTAATTCAGGGTTACACTATTCCCAGGAACTGCTGCTTGTGTTCCCGCGTGGAAAGCCAGCAAGGGAACATGCTAGCCTTCCGAAAAACCATGCTCTGGGAGAAGGAGGGGATTAGGAGGGAACAATGTCGGAGTGTCTTCAGCGAGCTGGAAGCAATCCCAGCTTCTAGCTGCACAATGACATGCAGGAAGGAGTTTTGAAAGCTCCTCAGTCACAGAGGACCCCTGTGTGCCAGGCTCGGAGACGTCTGGACATAAGAATGGCCTTTACAGCATAAGGATGCAAGAGGACTACAGAGCCCCCTATGCAGACCAGCCCTGGCCAAGGGGGGAATGGTGGTTCAAGTTTAGCTTTTCCTTTCTTGGCATTGGGTGCTAATTGTGTGGCCCAGATCCTTAACCTTATTTAGGTCAGGGGCTTCAGCACAAAACAGTCTTAGAAACACCAGACTTCTGTGGGAATGAGAAAGTCTGCTTTATGCAGACCCAGAGCTTTCCAAATATTGGAGCTGAAGTGCAAATGTATCTTGGAAAGGGATGACAGGAGGAAACCGTGCTTGATGGGATGCACATACTGGTGCAAAATTATGTCTTGTGCAGCTTTTGATATGATTTACATGTTTTGTAACAAGATCCAAGGCAAACTCTTAACAAGCTCCAAGTCAAACAAGCTCTTAACAAACTACATGCAGGGCATGAAACAGGATTATGTGGATGCTCGTGAAGATGTTCCCCATAGGTTTTCCCTGATGCCCTGGCCACCCACTGCCATGCCCCGCATGCCTCCAGGTTGCCACTGATCTTCTCAAGCTTGAGCAGGTGGTAACACCCCAGAAACAGTGTTTTGGGGAAATGGTGAAGCTGGAAGTGCAGACACCCCCAGGGAAAAGCAACAAGAACATTGAATGCTGAGCCCTGGTGACAATTTCATTGGATTCAATAGTGGACATAAGATAACATAAAGAGGGCACTAGTGATTCTTCTCAATGGTGTTTACAACCTGCAGATCTAAAATGTCCTTGGAGGAGAAACTATGAACCTTTAACAGTGCTGATCCCACTCCTGCTTCTTGATTATTCTGAGGAGGAAGTAATCATTGCTCCATGGAAATCATTCCAGATTATTTGAAGAGGTGTGCCTCACACAGACTTTGTTAGCATGACTGATTGCCTCCTAAAGTTGTGCTGTAAAAACAGCCTACAAAAACAATCAAACCAGAAATTTAATACCTATGGGCAATAACACAGTACTAAAATATATCTTGCCATTCATTGCACCCATAAGGCAGAATGCCAGTATGGAAAATAAGACATAAAAATAGGGTGACAGGGAAACTTGCAGAAGTATTTGATTGGATGAAGCACTCAGTAGGACGAAAAAAAGGGATAATCAAACTGTCCAAAGTTTAACCACCAATTCAGTGGGAAAAAAAACTTCTAGATATGACAGCCTTTCCAGGAACACCCCAGTTTTGAGGAGTAGACCTAGGAGATGAAACTTGAGCCAAGCACAGGTAGTAATAAAAAGGGAATCAACAATCTCTGGGCTTTTCTTGGATGCTGGATTCATGCTGTTTTATGACCCTTGCTCCTTGATAACATGAAATTGGCCTGCAGCAGATAAATACACAAGGAAATCTCATCTCCAGAAGAACTGAAGTTTTTAGACCATGATAGTTACATTCCTACTGAAAAACACACTTAGGTATGAGTTAAGTGAGTACACACACTTTGTGCTGGTCTGGCTGTAGACTCCAAAACAATAACCCAAAACATCTCACTAAGTACTCTAAAAACTGGGGCACAGGGAACCTTGTGTGGGCAACTCAGGCTTTCTCCTACTAATACCAGGGATTAGCCAAATCAATTTGGCACTGATGATGAACGACACCGCCATGACAAAGCTGATATTCCTCCAGTACTTTCTATTTTTAAGAGATATTCTGAACAGAGTGCTGCGCTGAAGAACTGCTAGACAAAAAAGATTCTTCTGATATAAATTCATCAGTCTCTCCTCACAGAGCTGACATCTCCAACACTATCTTCAGGAAGATAGGATGCATATGGAAGAAGAACCATAAACTGTCAGTGCAGCACGCACCCGCACAGCATAATCAGATAGGAAAAAATACTGAGTACTCACACTGCCAAGTGCCTAACGTACATACAAACTCCTTTAAAACAACTGCTCGAAGAAGTTAAAAATAATACCACAACCAACACATCAGGAAGCTAACAATTTATTTCTCTGCAGAGCTTTTAGTACCTCTGAGGAACAGAAATAGAAAACATAAGTACTTTTTTCCTTTAAAGCAATGGTACAAGAGCCTCCTCTAACTGCAAGAATTCCTAACACGCTCAGACATAAAAGGCGAGGCTGCAGTTTTCAGGCAGCTTTTGCCTGAAACTTGATATATCTTAAAAGGCACTGATTTTCAAACTGCCTGGCAAGAGGCCTCAGCAGAGAAAGAAATGCTGCAGCACATCTTGGAGCAAGAAGATGGCATTATAGAATGATTTGGGAGAAGTATCACAGATGATCCAAGAAAACCAAAGTCCTTAGCCTTGTAGGTGAGAGATGATTTCGTTCAACCCTCATAGTGTGAAAGCAAAGGCTTGATCAAGCAGCATTTGAGATAACTGGAAGTGTTCAAGGTATAGCAAGACTTGAACATATCAAAAAGCCAAGTAAAACCAGTGAAAAGGCTTTAGATTCAGCAGGGGTGGAAAGAGGATGTGGAAGGGGGACTTATGTTCAGGTTGCAGGAGCAAGCTTCAAATATAAGGCCGAAGAGAGAAGCAAGTCTATGAGGCAACTTCCTTTCAACCTATAGATAACCAATATACAGATATCTGCCCAGTTTCTTGCTTTCAGTTTCTTTTTGCCAAATTTCGGAGCTCAGCTGGGCAATATAGGTCACCATCCTCCTTGCATCCAGCCTCTCAAAAAATCTGCTGCATACATACACACAGAGAAAACAAAAAAAAAAAAAAAAAAAAGGGGAAAAAATAGATAGAGAAGCAAGTCAAACCTCAGCCAAGTCCAAGTGCTCTCAGTTTAAAATAGAAATGGGAAACACCACATCCTTGGAGGTGGCTTTTGCACAGCTTCCATCCAGCAGAAATGCTTCCAGAACTTTCACTGACAACAGCCCAGAGTCAACATTGTTGAAATGTCTATGAAATATATATCGGCGTCTATATCCACCAGCTGATGACTGAAACTGTATCTTGTCCTTTAAGCCACAGCTTCCTTTCGTGCAGCGCTGCTTTGCACTAGAGAACTCAGAAGCAATAAAAACAGGATGTTGTAGGTAACCATTCTTGGTAACCAATGGGTAATCTTCACCAAGAGATCCCTCTGGGATGTGCTGGAAGTACCTCTGTGCTATCTGCCAGCAGTACCAACCCCTTTGCCCTCACTCAGGCCACATGCTGCTTATTGCTCAAGGCCGTGTTTTCGGGAGAGCAGCCAACAGGGACGGCAGTGGGCAGCTAGTAGTCCCCATTAATTATGAAAGGGGATTGTAAACAAAACTATAGATAATGGAAAGAGCTGTAGAAAGGACTAGCAGGAAGATATAGACAGATAGATAGCCAAAAATTGCACTGTCATTGCTGCCAGAATCATAGGAAAACTTGGGCCAGTCAGAATAAAGGTTGCAAAGGGTAGTCAGGTATCACTGCAGTATTTTCTTGGTAACAGCATTTATTTTAGCTCTTAACTCACCAGTAGCTCTGTGTTTTGTGTATGGGGGCAGAATCTCTTGCAGACATTCCTCTCCTGTATATTGTGGTGCTGGTATGTGCCTCGCCACCATCAGCCCCACACATTACAAGAGGGGAACAACTCAAAGATTCCCCTAAGGCAACCCTTACAGAAAGGGACCCCACCATTGTGTCCGGTGGAAGAGCAGTATCTGCCCATATTAGCCTAAAATGGGATTACCACTGGAAATTTCCTGCCCTGTTAGAAGAGCAGACTATTTTAAAACAAGTCATATGGGTTATTCCTAACTAAGAGTATCCTCCTGGACAGGGGTTCACATTATTCCATGTTTCTGCCTGCTTAGAAGGAGAAAAAAAAAGAGGAGTAAGGCAGTCATTTAACATTCTACAGGCAATAGATTTGACAGCAAACCCGAAGAACTTGCCCTGCATGTATGAAAGGAGAACTTGCCTTTCATTTTTCAACACCTAATTAAAACCTGCTTTTGACACAACACCCTGCAATTCAATGGCGTTGAGACGGAACCACACTTGGTCTTATTTGTTTAAATAGAACAAATAAAGAACCCAAATATAAGGTTTCTAAGTTAACATCCAGTGTGTATCCAACAGCACACTGCTTCCAGTTTGGCAGAAAGGTGGCTAACCTTTACTCCAGCCAAGCCTGAGCTAGAGAGAGCGGGCACTGACCGGCAATTACCTCCAGTGAGCCTGGAGCAAGCCCTGGGCAGCCGAGCGCCTGCGCCTCCGCACCCGCAGGGCTGTGACCGACAGAGCGACACGGAAGCGGAGGGGAGCAGCGGGGCTATAAATACCAGGGAGTGGAAGGATAAGTCTGAAGGCAAAGGCAGCAGCTCCTCTATTCCGCCCGCCCCGTGAAGCAGAGGGAACGGCGGCTCTGCAGGACGGGCGTGCAGCAAGCAGGAGGGATTTGGGGCAGGAAGGCTGCCACTGCCTCACACAGCCAGAGCTGAGCTGATCAATTAGCTGCTCAGGAACCCATTAAAAACCCGTTCAGCTGTGAATGCCTTGGACAGCTGTTGTAGCTAAATTTGCACAGGAGATTGATCACATTACCTGAAACACCTCTAAAAACAGGGAGAAAAATAGCCATGCAGAAGGAAAAGGAAATTTCCTGGTTCCTCTTCATTATAGATATCTGTAAGCCTACAGTAAGAGCTGCCCCCAGGTATAGCCTTGCCCATTGGGATGTTCACCACAAAGAGCAGAAGGGCATTACTGTGCTCTCCCCCCAACTCCGTGACAGACACAGGGACAGAACAGACAGACAGCCTGCATGAGACTCCCTTCCAGACGGCCTCAGAGGGATTCCAATCCATTCTGCACAAGCAGGCTGCATTAATTCCACTACACTCGCAGTGCACATCCAGTATCCACAGTGTTCTCAGCCAGCCCTAGCACACACAACAATATAACCCCAGATGTATTTTTCCATAGGAATCAATTGTTTTTTAAATTATATTTTTATGCACAGTTGAACTTTTGGAACATGCACACACATGGGGCACCCGCAGGGTAAACTTATTTCTCTTACTCACTGGCCTCTAACAATTTTACCACAGGCACTGAAAATAACAGCTTGGTGCTGACTCCAGGTTCCTTCCTGCACAAACCCCCAGCAGCAGGGAGGGAAAGGAGGTCAGCAGCACTGAGCCTCCCCGCCAGTGACCGAGCTGTTTAAAACACTCGTGCCATTTGAAAATGTCACATGGTCTGATCAGGACATGGATATGCTGTATATGCCAGGGGTGAGATGAAACAGTTCATTGACAGAAAATATCCTTTTTTACCACAGCTGCATATTCTCTTCATATTTATCTACCACTGATATGATCCTCACCATGCTCTTGGCACCTTACAAGGCATTTTGGAATCCACTGCGGAGCACCCAGGCCTGAGATGAGGGAGAGGACAAACATGAGAAGGGAGGTCTCTGGTAGGTCTTCCCCTCCCCTCAGCAAAGCCATCATGCACTTTTACTCTCTGATAAATCAGTGGGGATCACCAGCTATTACTCAAACAAAGCACAGTACCTCTGCAAAATAATAATGAAAAAAAATCTGGAAGTGAAGAAGCTATTGTGTTCCTATTTTTAAGCACTGTTATTATTAATGTGCCATGGTTCTTGTCTCCATCACCACACCATATAATAGTCTTAAGAAATTACTGCAGCATATTGTAATTATTTCAGTAAGGACACTGTGCTTCCATCTGTCAGCTTACACTTGCATTACAATGAAGAACAATGAGACTTAAAAATAAAGTTACACGCACACTGTAATCCACGACCTATCACCTCTTCTCTCCTCATCCAGCCAAATCCTGAAATCATGTTCCTAAAGAAGCACTAATTAGAAACTAAAGAAGCAGGGTCCTCCTAACAATGAAGCTGTAGGAAACACATTGAAGCTCAATGTGTTTACATCAAGAAGGATGCAGCTAAATTTGAAAAAAATCCTGTCCAAAATATTCCTGTCTAACACTGCTGGAGACCTATGTTCACAGTGAGCTAGACCCAGCACTTGGCTGCAGAGACAGTGTTTTCCTCTAGTAAACAGCAAGGGACCAAGTTTCTGCTTGCACCTTGTCAGGAACTGAGTAGTCCCTTGGTTCTTCTTTCCCAGTAAGAATTAGAAATGGTCCTGTTGCTCTTTTCAAAGACAAAGTTAAAAAACCACCCTTCCTGCAGCTGTACTGCAAGTTCCCAAACCACAGAAAAAAGTCATGAAGCATTAAATATTTCTGTTTAGAGGATGAAACCCTGTGTGTAGGCACCTAGTCTATTTCCCACAGCCATGTGGCACAAGATATCTGAGAAGTCAAGCAGAATGAGGTTATAGTCTTGCCTCTGCTTGTGATTCGGGAACAGGCAGTACAGCATCACTTAATAATTCACCAATTTATTACCATAAATCAGCCAGCCCATTTAATCTTTGCCACATGGAATAAAGCAAACCTTGCAGGATCTACAGGAATAAACTGGCAGCTCTGGTTTACCAAAATACCTGCAATGTGCAACATGAATCCAGTGACACAAAATAACACGTGCAAAATAGTCAAGCAGGCATGGATTGAAACTATGTGGCCATTAAGTGCTGCCAGATGTATCAATTAGACATGTTGGGAGAAAAGAATAATATATGAACCAGCTCTTTCCCCACTAATCTGTTTCATTTTAGTCAAGCTTTATGGCACAAGTAACAGTGGCAGGGCATGGTTATAATTTTTAAAAGGACAAGAATAATGTTTATTTTATATGGATAAACCAGCCTTTAACCATACTATTTTTCCAGCCACATTCAACTTCAAAGCAGATAAAAATGACTGGTTGGATACAGCTCTTGAATGTTCAGGAAACGTGCTGAAACTGCAGTTGTGCAAAGTTAAAACAATGCCCAGATCTCCATTTAAAACAGAAAATCCCTGGAAAGGCTACTCAGGGGTAATTTCAAGGGCCTGTCCTACATTCCTACGTCATGTCTGAGGAAGGAAAGCTGTGGGGGCTGTGGCAACAGAGACCAAGCAGGATCAAGCAGCTAGCTCAGTGCATTCACCCCTGAGATCTCCTGCAGAGCACGTGGCTCCAGATGCCTTCTCCAAGTGTCTGGACACAGGGATGGCATCCACCCTTCAGAGTCTTGCTGCAAGTCCACCCACTGCTTTTCATCTCTCCTGCAAAGACCCAGGAGCTGCAACATATCTCGAACAAGCAACCCACCTCCTTCAGGAGGAGCAGGTGATGCCCTTGTAGAGGGGCTCAGTACCGCATCCATAGGAAGCAGAAGTTTGGAAATGGAATCTAATTAGAATAGTTTTGATTAATTTATTAATTTAAATTTTAAATTATTTTATTAATTTAAAACTGACATCACTTGCTCCCCCAGCAGCAATCCTGAAAGGGGCTGGAACCCCTATCCAAGATGGAAGCAGTACCTCAGAGGAGCCCTAAACCCCAGCGAGAGGGCAGTGCTCTTTAGCATTAAGCTTGGCAGCCTTCATGTGATTTTACATAGGCAAAGGAATGGGCCGAATCCTG
Source organism: Setophaga petechia (assembly GCA_024362935.1). NCBI lineage: Eukaryota > Metazoa > Chordata > Aves > Passeriformes > Parulidae > Setophaga > Setophaga petechia. The sequence continues at coordinate 10,641,866 of JANCRA010000026.1, read as the reverse complement.
AACAGGAGTAAATCAGTCGAGTCTCATTTCACTGGAAAATACATATCTCAGGGTCTGACCTGCTGCTTTCCCATGCCAGATGGTATGCAGAAGGCAGTTCAAGGCTCCCACTAGTCTCCAGTAAGTAAAATATTGTGGGTCTCATGCAGGTGGAGGCCAAAAAATACCAACAAAAAAGCCAACCCCCAAAACAACAGCTCTTCCATCACCGCACATTTTTGTCCTCTGAGGTATCAGAAAGTGCAAATTAATGGTGGCTTTATATGCATCATTGTTTCTACTGCTCATTAAAATCCCTTTGCAAAGTGCACATAAATGATATCATCTAACAATTCCTTTTTTTCCTTAAGTTTTCTCTGAAGTTGCAGGAGGCAGGATTTCCTCTCTATTACATAAGGAGAAGAGGGTGTATTTGTTCTTCTGCTGTTTAAGACTTATTAGCTTGGTCAGGTTACTCCAGCCAGGCCCTCTTTCCTGATCTTTTCTTGCAGGGGAATTATTCTTGGCAAGGCTCCAGCCTAACCCAATGGAGGGAACACCACGTAGCTTTACAAAGAAAGAGATATAAAACAGATGCACCTCAGGGCTTTGACTGACCACTGAGAGCTTCAGCAACAGCATAGAAACAACAAATACAAGCTGGTGATGAGCCTCTGAAGTGTGTGAGTACACCCATCACTACTACCATGATAAATTACTATGTCTGCTCCATGGGGGTGTAATCTTTTTCCATCATCGTGATGGGAAACCCAATACAAACCCAGAGGCAAGGTACCACACCATACCCCTTCCCAAGCAAATTAACAAGCCCCAGTAACAAAGAGCTGCCCCTTGTCCCAGACTAAGAGACCAGAGAAGAAAGTAAAACCCACCTCTCAGTGCAGATTAAGAGATTGGAGAGGAAAGTAAAAGCCCCACCCTGTTATTTAGTGTAGAGGAACAATAGGAAAAGTGATTCTCCTGCCTCCAGCACCTAGTACAGGGGCCTGAGCAAGATTAAGTCTTCCTCATGTCTTAATAGGAACAGACCGCTCCAGAGGCTGGCTCAGAAACTTCTCTTTTCATTACGTGACAAGCTTAAGGTCTCCTGGGGTAGGTAAGGCTAAGAAAAGGAACTTTCAAGTATGGTGGCACAGCGAGGGTTACCCAGGGCCTGCCTGTCCACCCTGCCTTCCAGGAAACAATTTTGGGCTGAGGTTTATCTACTGTTCCCCTAGCTGGAACACTGATTTAAGCCCCAGACACAAAAATTGAGATTAATTTCTTGCCTTTGAGAGACCTTTATGCATCTGTCTAACCAAACTGAAAACAGCTCACCAGTTACAAACCTTGGGAAGAAAAATGGACTGACATGTTCCTAAAGCTTACTGTCTATGCCAAAGAAAAAAAACCAACACCAGTGCTAAGTCCAAACCTCATACTGCTATTTGTATTTGTTACTCTATAGACATGCAAGTTATAACTTTTCTTATAGTGAAAAGAGTCAATCACTGGAACAGCCTCCTAGGGATGCAGAAGAGCCACCATGCTAGAGATTTTCAAACCTCTAACCTATGTGATTGGACACAGGGATAGATAATTTCATCCAGGCTCCCCTTCCCAGGAAAGGCTGGGTCAGATGATATTCTGAGGTCATTTTCAGCCTGAGCTCTTCTGTGGTTCTGCAGTTTTTGCAACAAGTGTTAAAGCTTTATTACTTACACTTTTTGCATGTAGAAGATGTAACCACACCAAGAAGCTGCCCAAAGAAAGCAGCAGAAAGAAACAACAGCTTGAACTGCTTGACATCTGAAAGGAAGCAGAGCTGGGCTCTGTGGACCTTTGGACCCACCATCATCTTGACACATGTTCCCCCTCCTTTAGATAGAGTACAAGTTCTGGCCTTCAAACCTTCTATCAATTTTCATTCAGCCAACTGCAAAGTGCTTCCAAGGAAAAAGAAAAAGTTTAGAGGTCTTCACAAAGTTGCTGCTCAGTATTATAAAGCATCATGAAAACCAGTTGGAAAACCTCCACTGAAAACCATGCTGGGGAAGGTGCACAGTTGAACACTGCCCTTGGCTACTTGCAGACTTTGAAGCACAAAGCCAAACTGGAGTTTGCACCTCCTAAGATGCCCTGTCTGTCGTTCAATGTTGCTCATGCCTGCCACACTTTTCTTCATGGGATCATCCAGCTGGCACCCTGACAGCCAGAGAAAGCAGTCACAGGGTGTCACAGGAGTCATGAGTTCAGTTAATGCCAAGAAGGGATAGATCTGAGGCAGGTATAGATGAGCAGTGGCAAAAGTACCTTTCCCTGTGGACCTGAGGAATGGGATGCTTCCACGGTCCTTGTCCAGAGGAAACATCCTCTGGGGTTGGAAACATGGGGCTAGTTATTCTCCACAAAAACACTTGCTGCCTTTGACCTGAACTTACCCTTTTAATCATGCTGCTCTTACCCCACATTTTTCTTTATTTTTTTGCTGAGAAGAAGTAGTTGATTCCCTCATTCCCCTTGAGAATGGGGAGGACATGGAGGTCAGATAGAGGGGATGACCTGCATCCCCAGAGATAGGCCAGCTCTGATTCTTTGTCAATAAATCCCAGATTTTCTGAACAACACCTGCAAGAAACACTGCAGGTTTGGGCAAACTCACCCCAGACTTGATACTTCAATCCAATTATGTGTCATGCTCGCCTCCTCGTTCATCATGTTAAGCTCTTCTAAAATTACCCTCTAGTCCTCTGAATGAAAACACCTCGCTCCTTCTCTTCAAACACTGTGATAAACATAGATCCTTGTAACATGAGAAAAGAGGGTGAGGACCTTGCTGTATTTCATTATTTTTGCTCTACAGCAATGAATTTCAAAATAGCTTAGCAGTAGTAGTCATGCTTACTGATTTAGTGAACATTCCCTTCACTGCTCTCCAGAAATTTAGCACTTCTGGGAACAAGCATGAGACTTTGAATTAAGTTCTTTTTTTTCCCTCTCCTCCCTTCAGCAGGTTGCAATACGACATTTTCTTGCTTTTTGTTAGGTTTGAATGAAAGTCTGGCCCTCTTCCTTCCTACACAACTGTTCCCTCAATGCAAAGGGCTGGAAGACAGGAGGAGCACAGCCTTCTAGCCTTACCTGGAAAGAAGCAGTACTGTGGTTAACACCTGAAAGAAAACCCCAAGGGGTTATAAAGCTACTTGCTGTGACCAGGTCATTAAAACACAAAAAAACCCCAACCAACAAATTTTTAAAAAGCAAGCCTTTTAACTGGCATTGAAGTCACCAATATATAAAATTTAGATTCTTTGCTTCTCTTTACACAATTTTACTGATCTTCTTGAATTGCTGTTCTTTATTTCTGGACTTCAGAAACAAGGTGAGGCAGCTCCTCCAGCTGTATGTACTGCAACAAGACAGTACTGCAACTCCTGAGAGCATCCTGGACTACCTGAGACCAGCCCTGACTGTAAGGAGCCAGCATGAAGGAGCACACTTATTCCTGCACATCAGGAATGGGCAGCAGCAAGCAAGTGCCCATTAGCACAGCTCACAAGAGCAGCTACTGTCAGGCCAAAGAGCCTTCAGATCCACCTCCAGCTTGGGTCATAGCTGGAGACTTGAGCAACACATGTGGGATACCCACAGAGCACCTGGAAAACACACCCATGGATTTTGTGAGGCTGAAAGCTGGTGAGCCCTGTGCAGTGGTATATTCTTGCCTGGAGAAGCAAGAGGTGAATTACTCCAGCTGACTGGAGTTGATTTACGTGGGTAAAGATTAGTTTGCAAGGCATCCTGTCCATTCCCAGGGTACACAACCTGAGCTGGGAGTGAGACCACAGAGCTCAGAAGCAGAATGAAGGCAGTTTCTGGCCTCAACTGAGGCTGTTTTACAGCTACAAAGCTCCCCTGACCCCAGCAATGCTCACACAAGCAAGAGGAAATTCCTCCCTGAGTTGCTGAGTATGGCTTTTCCCAACGTATATATTTTTCCTGTCTAGTGCTGCTTTTTTCTGTTCCCACATTTATTTTCCCAGGAAAGTTTTGCAGGCTAGTCTGTGGATGCACATTGCTCTCATTTCTTTCCAGCTTCTCATGTTATCACAAATTGGATCAAGTACAGAAAACAATTGCATCGCACTCACCCTGTGTGATTGATGGCACAGATATGTGCAATAAAACAGAACAAAAACAAGTACTTCTACCAGGTTCCTTTGAAACTTCAAAGTATCCAGGAGACATCTTACAGCACCCAGCACAACTAAGTGCCTGTTGGCTAGGCTGCACAGAAACAGCACCATGCAGTCTAAGGGCAAAAATTAAACAAATTTCCACTCTGCACACACAGCGGCCAGCTTGGGCTAAGGCAGTTTTATTTTATGAGCCACTACATGGTCCTAGTTTTTGTAATAGGTGGGCCATCTTGTTTGGAGCTTTTCCCCCCAAAAATCTGAAGTTGCAGAAGTGACAGTTAGTACTTTACTGGAGGAGGTCCTTAAAAATCCCTTATATATGTATATAAAAAATAAAAATAAATCACCAAAGTCACTTTCCTTCCAAAACTGGATTATTAGAATTATTCTGAGACTAGAGATAATCTGAGTTTCTATCCCCAGCAGCTCCACTCCAGCTGCTTACCAAAAAAACCCCAAAAAACAAAAACAAAGAAAAACCAAAAGAAAAAAAAAAAGGGAAAGTGGATACAAAACGGGGGAAGCACAGGATACCTGAACTACTGAAGCAGAATACTGACAGATGTTAGGCTGAAGCCATCAGTGTAACATCTCAATAACCCTGCTGGTTTATCATCTTCATTTTGGGTATCAAACAGTGGTGGCTGTGAGATGACAGATGTTTCCTATGTGGGAGCATCAGGTTCCCAAGCAGTGCACAGCAGAGGTATCCCTGGCCACAAATACTGTACTGCAGCACAGGATTTCATATCACTGTCACCATCCTGCTTGCATGCCTGACCTCTGCAACCGCACCAACAAGAGCTCTTATTCAGCATATTATTGGAAAAGGACAGAGATACAGCTCATGAGCACTTCCCCGCCCCACAACATCTCTTTTGCAGAAGCCTAAGAGTCCTCTGCCCCTATTCATTTCCTGCTGGAATTCTGAGTCACAGCCAGAGAGAAAAGAAACTTTACCTCTGCTGTAAACTAAATGCCAGATCAGCTGGGAGAGATTTGACATATGAAAAGGAAAGGTCTAGAGTTATTTCAAAATGCTTATTGCAATCTGCATTTCTGTGTCCAGCAGAAAGTTTAGTAAGACAGTCATCCCCAGCACCCTTGACCAATTACACACAAAAAAACAAAACCCAAACTCCCAGCTTTGCATTAACACCTGAAGTACCATCCTGTTTGCCACACCACCAAGTGCTCAGTGCAGTCAGGACACAAAGCCTGGCACAAGGACAGCACAGCTTCCCCAGGCAGGTGCTCCATGTCTCACATCCCCAGGGATGAGCAGTCCCTCCAGCTCAGGAGATGCCCCATGACCACTCATTAAGAACTGTGTCACCCTTGTGGGACAAGCTGTGGCATTCCACACCTGTTACACAGCCCTTCTCTTGCTACTGCCCCCCAGCTTCTGGCAGGAAAGGCAGCTCTCCACGACATGTTCAAAAGGCTCTTAATGGAGAAACAATCCTTGACTAGCCATTAACAGGCCTACGGTGACTGTGACAGCCCAGTCTCCCCTGCACAGCTGTGTGTACACACACCCCCTCCTCAGGAGCTCCACTACCCATCCAGGGTTACAGCAGCTTCATGGAGGGACAGCCACTACACTCCCAGCGTTATGACTCAAACACAGTTTCATGCAAGAAGTGGGAAACATTTAGTAATCCTGGGAAGGAGTGAGTCCCACTAGGATCACAACAAGATTCTACAGTGCCTCAAAGGCATGAGCCTACAATCCTGCCTGGAGCTGGACCTGCAGGTCAGGTGCTGCCTCTTACCTGTTCTCCAGCAGCGTCATGCACACAACCTCCCGCACGCCTGGGTTGTTGGCCTTCTCCATGGAGCAGCTTTGCAGGTTCCACGTAGCCACCCTGAAGACGGGTCTGCCATCTCTCACTCCCCCAAACATCTCCACAGAGGGGCGAGTGGATATGATCTGGGTTGGACCCCCGGGAGGAAAGTCCAAGTCCTCGCTCTGGAGGCTTAGAGAGGTGGGGCTGGGGTGAGGCTTGGCCATGAAGCTGAGGCCACCATTGGTATTTGTTGAAGGGGGCCGGGAGCGCTCTGCAAAAATCTGGTGCCTGATTTTGTCCAGAAAGGAGGAATTGATGCAGTCCATCCTCACCAGGTCCTCGATACTTTTGAAGGGCCCATGCTCTTTACGGTAGTCCACAATGCTGTTGGCGATCTTCTCAGTGATGCCACGGATGCTCATGAGCTGTGCCGGGGTGGCCGTATTGATGTTGATCTTGGTGGCGGACAGGTGGTGCTCAGAGGCCGGGTCCTTGCGCACGGAGCTGGGCGAGTGCTGCGCCGAGCTGCCCTTGCTGCTCACGCAGATCTCGAACTTCACCTGCTCCAGCTTGGCCGCCCCCACCCCGCTCACCAGCGCCAGGTCCTCCACTTTCTTGAAGCCGCCGATATACTCGCGGTACTCCACGATGTTCTGGGCCACCACTCGGGTGACCCCGGGCAGGGTCATCAGCTCCTCCTCCGTGGCCGTGTTGATGTTGAGCCTCTCCTGGTTGACGAGGATGTTGCTGAAGTTGCACGCCGCGCTGAACTTGCGGCTGTGGCACAGGTCGGCCGGGTCGCGGGGGATGGAGCGGTGGCAGCCCAGGCTGCCCCCCATCTCACCGCCGCCACGGGCCGCTGCCGGAGCCGGGGGAGCGGGCGCAGGGCGCTGCCGGGGCTGCCCGCCCGCCGCTCATGGACCTCCGCGGGAAGCCGGCGCGGACCGGGCGGCGGCGGGCAGCTGCGGACAGACCCCGCTCCGCCACACTCGCCCGGTCAGTGGAACCCTGCGCCCCGCCGAGGGGCCCCCGCGCCTTTTCTCCTTCTTCTTCTCTTCCTCCTCCCTCCTCGGGCACCGCCGCTCTCCGGCGCAGGAAGAGCCTCCGCTGCCCGCCCGGCCCCGCTCCGGCCCCGGCGCTCGCAGCCGCCGCTGCCCCGCGCCCCGCCGGCGGTAGTAGTAGCTCCGCGGGAGCCCCCGCCCCTCGGCCGGGCGAGGCGGGGCCGCCGCCGCCGCCACCGCCCCCCGGGCGTCACCCGCGCCGCGCCCGCCCCCGCCCGGACACCGCGGGGACCGGCCGGGCCGGGCCGGGCAGCGCAGGGCGGGAGTGGCATCGCCGGGACTCCCACGGAGGGATCCCTGCCCCGGCCATAGCGCCGGCGGGGGGCCCGGAGGAGGAAGGTTGACCTCCTCCTCCTTCCCTTGTGGGCACAGGGGGACTAAGAACGTCCCCAGTGCTGTCGCTGGCCGCTGAGGGCAGGCTTTTTCCGTCCCCAGGTCTCAGGTGTTTAGACGCTCCCTGCAGCATTACTGTCCCAGAAGTTCCCTCGGCTCTTCTCTCTGCATCTGGTGGGGCATAGGTGTGTTTTCAGACCTCATGAAAGCTCTCATCAGTCATCTCCACTGGTTTTGTGCTGTTGCAGGCGCTATGCTATTATACATCGGGGAAAAGTCTGCATTTTTTATTTTCATTTTTTTAAATTTAACATCTCAAGCAATTACAAGAGCACTGAACAAACTGAAACTCACCACCCACAGAATGATGCTTTTGGACACATTAGGTCTATATACTAGGTCTGCCTCAGCCAGGGTGGTGGTCTGCAGCATGCCTAGCCCTTTCCTGAGAGCAAATGTGGCCATGTATTGCCCGTGTGCCTCAGCTGGCTTTAACCTACTTTGTTCGTGCACTGAGAGCCACAGCAGACCACCACAACCCATTTTGGGGAGGCCAGTGAAATATTTACCCAGTTTCTACTGCATCCAGTCCCATGCTGCACTGTCTGCAATGTTATCTGTAGCCAAATTAACTCATTTGAAACTAGCTTGACTGCCCACACAGGAGTGACTGCAATGTCAATGAATCGAAATATAATCGGTGGGTGTAATTGAAAGGAAGGGGGAACTGAAAGAAAGAGCAAACATATGATTGCAGATGCCAGCTAGGCACCCTGATGCTGCCTTGTGCTGACTGTCTCGATGTATTTCTTTTAGCTTCATAGAATATGGTACACATGTATTTTCAATACCAAGACTCTTGGTTGGCCCTCTAATGAAAATGAAACCGCTTGCAGTAGCAGCTTGTACATGTATTTTTCATGGCAAGCTAATGGAAATTATTTAGGTCCACCTGAAATAAAAAGTTACATTTATTCAGCTTCTTGGCGAAGGAGAATGTGATGTGCTTAAGGGAGTGCAGGCTGCACCAGGCTTTACCAGGCTCTCAGACTGCACAGCGGCACGGGTGCTTGAACCCTGGCTCTGGATACTCTGCTGCACACCACACATTTCCCTTCCGCTCGCCCCGGCAGTGGAGTTAGCAAATGATCATTACGGGAATGGCACTGGCTGCATCAGGGCATTGGCTCTCTGCTGGCTGCTCGAGTGCAGAAAGTGCTCACTCAGGTGATTAAATGCTTCCACATCTGCTGGAAAGTGCTCTGTGCGCTGCGATAGCAGCGGCCAATGCAGCAGGAGTCATGCTGGGCCTGTTCCTGCTGGGACCATACCAGCTCAGAGCTGGAAACAATTAACCATTGAAATGAGTATTCTTTGCAAGGCAGTGTTATTACAGTAATAGCTCCACAAGCTGTTATCTCAATGGAGAGCACACTCTTTTGCTTTCTACAGCAGGTTGTTTTGCATTGATCCAGGCTCATTAACTAAGTTTTGAAGCTGAAAAGCCCCAAAATCCATCTGAAGCATCATCTACATTGCAGGCAGGCAGCACTAGGTTTTCTGTGTTTCAGAAAAAAAGGCAGGAGCATCTTCAGAAAGAAAACAGATGTCCCTTTTGTCCAGCACTTTCTGTTGACAGCAACTATTCAACATTTCTTGAATCTGCAGCACCAAATTAACCTGTGAGACTGGATGCAGCTGAGGAAGCAGAGCTCAGAGGGATGTAACAAGTGTCCCATCACCTAATCCTGAGTATGACCTCATGCTTATGTGAAATGTGGGCTGGGGGGCTGGGGGAGAATGAGAGGATTATCATTCCATTGGCCCCAAACCTGTATTTTTTGTTCTTGTTGACATTTACAGTAAGCTTGCTGAGATCTGAGTCAACCTTTGGCACATTTCAGGAAAGCACCAAAAGATGTTAAAAGGTCTTGAAAAGTTAAACAGAAAAAAAAGGAAAAAAAGATCAATCAATGGCCTGACATCAGTGTTTGTTAGACAATCCATTAATTTGAGGCAATCCATTAAAATGAGGTTCAGTCAGTAAATTATTGAAAAAACAATGGCAAAATTATTGACAGCCAGTGTAGTCAACAGAAAATAAATCTCGTGAAACCCAGGTAGGTACCAGATTTTATCTTTGATCCAATCCTGAGCTCAGTGTATGTAAATTTATTCAAGAAAAGATGGATTGATCATGGTCTCCTGGTGATCACTGGCTGGCAGGTAGCCTCCCTGGTCTGCTTGGCACCTGTCCTGGCAAGGGGCCATGAATCCAGGATTCCTGAATCTCCATCAACCCCAACAGGTTTAGTGGGCTCTGAGACACCGTGGGTAGCTTATTCCTCAGGATCCTCAGCTTGCTGCCTACTGAGCAGCTGGCTGCTGGCCAGGGCTGGCTTAGAAACCTCTCAGGGACAGCAAAATTGAGTTTCACTGCTCTGAGGGTGTGAATGGGGAGAATCTCACAGGGCCAGGCCAGGCAGGATCCAGCAGTAAGAGGTATGGGTGGACACCCTCAAAATGCCCCTAGGAGCAGCCATCACACTTCCTGCAGAGCCTTTTTGTGTTTCACTGGACAGTGTTGCAAAGCAAGGAGTTGGAGAACAATGGTTTTGCCATTGCCCAGCGGCCATTTGTTGATCTTGGACTTGCTTTGCCACTGTCCACAGCCCTCCTAACTGAACATCTCACATCCTGTTCACTTAAGCTGGTAGTGAAAGAGGTTTCTGGACAGCTGAATGGCACCAGAGCAAGCAACTGGCCACATGAGAAACACAGGGGAAGGGTTGTGTCACCTGCTTGCCAGCTCTGGAGGTCTCAAATGCCTCTTCTCTTCAGGAATTCTTCAAAGAAGAAAGAACAAAACCAAACATTTTCCATCTGAAGGAGATTCTGCAGTACTTCAGGCCTATAAATGCAATGTTTAAGGATGATATGGAAACGCTTGAACCTGATGGAGTGAGAGCAGATACTGGTGAACAATGTCTTTTGGCATAATTGATGCAAAAAATCTGCCTACAGGCCAATAGATTTTAAAGGCTAACTTCTTAGCATTTTAAGTTGGTCTTAAAAGAATCTATTAATCGATTTTTGCATGTTTTAACATCTCTCATCTACACTGCAGAGGCTCTAAACAAATAAACTGAGTTTTATGATGAGGGATAGAAGGAGACAGAAGATGTTACTCAACAGAAAAACACCGAGTTTGCCTTCAGTGTTCAGGCAGCAATTGCAGTTCCTACCAGCCCACCATGTGATAGCAGTGCCTTTTCCAGCTCTCACACAGCCTTGGGGGGCTTGGCAATCACACTTTTACACCCTGTGTTTTCAGACCTGCTGCACTGGGCTCTTAATGGGCAAGGGCTCAAAAAGGCAGCTGATTAACTGCCGTGCCTGTATTCTTATTAAAGGGAGCTATTAAAGTAATTGTTTTCTTTCTGCGAGGACATCTTCAGTAACACTTGTAACAGATGCCCGAGGGAGAAGATAGGCAGTGTTTTTATGAAGACAAGTAATAACAAGTAGGAGTAAGCAATTTCATAAGCAGTGGGACTTAGAAAGTCTGGTTCTTGGCGGCTCTTTCCTTTTTTGATTTTCTGGTCTTTATTAATAAAATTGAGTCTCCATTAGTATCTCAGTGGGGTCACTGATCTGGATATCTCTGTTCTAAATGGCCATCAATATTTGTGGCTCTTTTAGAAACTTTGTATTTTTGAGACATTTAACTTTTATCAAATTCACTTGAAATTAGACCACTCTCTAGTAAAATCCCTGGGGAAGGGATGAGGGGTAGAGCCGCAGAGCACACAATCACATGAGGTTTTTCTTGGGAATCCAATGTCTATGATGTGAGCTCTTTTTCCTGTAAGGCATTCTATACAGCTGCCAAACTTGTTGCAAAAAAAAGTGATGTCACCAGTGCCGTGTTGCCAGGTTACGGGTGTCACATCCTACAGAGAAATGCAGTCAGAAGGGTGAGCAAAAGTGAGTCATCTTCATACCTTGATTAGGGCTTCACTTGGCTTGGACTTGAGTCTGAAACACAGACCTCTGCCTTCCAGAGGAGATCTCAACCAGAGGCTCACCAGTAGGACAGCTCATCCTAGAGGGAAACAAAGGGAACCCAAGCCAGAGAACAAAATCTCCAGCAGAGTGTGAGACGCATTTTCCAGTTTCCATAGACAGCAGGGGGGATTTGATTCTCATGCCCCACATCTGAGGTGACTCAGATATATCCCTTGGGGCACAAGGATAGAAAAGAACTAAAAAATCTAGTCCTTCCTTGACCCCAGGCAGACTCATTGAGGCCACACTTACAGAAGCTTGCCTACTCCAGGCCTCCAGTGATGGCATCTCCTGAACTTCCCAGATAAGAAACATGGGATGTGGTGGAGCTGTGACCCAGCTAATGTTTTCTTTGAGGCCTAGTCCATCCAGCCTCTAGTAAAAATGCCCATAAATCACTGCTGTGTGAATGTGGCTCGAGGGAGAGTCAGAATTGGTGATTTGTGAGCCAGGTGCCTAAGCTCTCACCCAGGGCGAGCTGTCTGTGGTTCCACACAAAGGCAAGCATCAAGTGGGTTTTTGTAGAAGAGACACAGGCAATGAGATTTTAGGCATCTCAAAAGCCAAGCAGCAGAAGAGGAGAAATAAACCAATATGCTGGAAAGGGTTGTTAGTATAGCTTTCAGCACTTCAAACAGCACTTGGGTCATCAGCAGTTGTAACATCAGCCCCCCAACTGAATAAATTACTATTTTGCATAATTTGTAATTTTATCCTTTACCTGTAGTTACTAGGTTACCATAATTCATTTTCTTGTTAACAGATTTTAGAGAAATGTCTAAAAAGTCCATTTTATGTTTACCTTTTACTTTTCTAAGAGTTTCATGACCATTAGTTAACTCATGCATACAGCTTTTTAACTCAGTGTTTCTGCAGTTACTGTAGCAGCCACTGCAATTCTGCCCAGACTTATATATTACTTATAACTTCTGCTATTTGGGGGGTTTGCTTTTGGTTTGTGTTTTGGGTTTGGTTGGGAGTTTTTTGTTATAACAACATAAAGGATTAGTCTCTACTCCTTGACCAGTTGTGTTTCAGACCCTGAAATTATTCAGATAGGCAAAATCTGGACTCTTAGTTCTCCTAATTTTCTCAGATATAAGGAGGGGTCAGTCAGGTCTCTGTGTGGTTTACTCATACCATGTTTGTTTCCTGTCTTTTCCCTTCATATATATAATTCTGTTTGCTGAGAAGAAAACAAGGCACAAAGTCGAGTCAAACTTTTCCTTAGTCCCAAATTCTCAGAGATGTGCAGAGGATAGAGCTCCAGTATAAAATCAGAGCTCTGTTGAGGATCTGATCATTGGTTTATGAAACAGAAAGTGTTTTGATCAAGACTTTTCACACAAAACATAACACACTGCCTAAATTATCATCTCTGCAATGCTCTCCTGAGAAAATATGTCTCTCACATTTCAAGTCCTGTACCAACAATTAAAATGGTTTAATGGCTTCAGCCACTCCCAGCAGACTTTGAACTTCTCTGAGGAGCCTCCCTGACAAGCAGCATAAGTTGCCTCATTGTTACAACACCTTCAGCGAAAGCTCGGTCCAATTCCCATGAAGACAAAGGAAAATGCCCAGAATGATTTAAAAGGCTGCTGTGCTGATTTGGGCAATCAGGAGGGCCTGCACTGTTGGTGGAATTGACTCGTGTGGTTCTCCATCTGAGAGCCAGGTTTTATTGAAATGAAAACATGCAGGAGGAAGAACAGCAAGACAGTATAGAGGTCTTCCTCTAGGAACAGGTCCTGTAGGAAGGCTGCTTGGAGGAGACAGGCAAGCTCAGGTCAGCAGCACCTGGGGAATGGGCAGCAGAGCATCTGAGCAATGCTGGACCAGTGGAGGACAAGCAAACCCCTGAGCACTTGGAACTGAACACCACTGAGTTAATTAAAACCAAACTGAAGGACCTAGCTTTGATCACTAGAAAGACCCTGGCACAAATAAGGATTTTAAGTCCTTGGAATGTAATTAGCTGTTCAAAAAAACCCCACCAGCATGGCTGTACCAAACTCACTTTTTTCTTTGAGGGGATGACTGATTTGAAGGATAGGACAGAAACAGCTGATTAATGACAGAGGGTGTGGGAGACCATATACTTACAAAGCTTGTGGGTGGAGTCAGAAAGCCTGCAAGGACTTGGGTGGGTAGGTTCAAAATTCAAAAGCCAGAGGGCAAAATGGACAAGATGAATTTTGGTAGAGACCTAGGGAGGAGAAATCAACATCATCCACTCAAACTGAGAACACCTGAGTCACAGATGGGTCAGAAAAGGCTCAAAAACATAAATAAGAGTCATCAGGGTGGCCCATTAAGTAGAGACCAAAGTCTGTTTCTAGCTTATCTCACTAATTCCAACAGCATGATTAGGAAGTTAGCTGTGCATTGACCCAGCTGCACTCAAGAACATGGTGCTTAGAGCCACCATCCCAAAGTACTGGTGAATTGTTGCCAGAGTTCATACACATTGCAAAAACCAGAGTTCTCCCAAAACAAACCCCACAGCCCTGAAGTGCTTACTGTTTTAAGGCTAGATACTAGTCCTTTCTTATGCCCAGTAATATGTACTCTAATAATTGGAAACACAGGAACTCTGAAGTTCTGTTGGACAGGAATAAAGCTGACATATCCTGGGGTGAGGATTTTGCTGCCTAAATAAAGGTTTAAAGCAGGTAAGATGTTAGAGTATTCTTTTTACTGTGTGTAAAGTTTTAGCTGAGGTCACATCCACAGCTCCAAACCTTGTTCCAGCCAAATAACATGTTTTGGAGTGACTTTTTCAAAGTTTGAAGAGACGTGAGGTAAAATAGCTGTCACCATGTTACACAAGCTTTTGCATTGTGTCAGAGCACGAGCTCCCCACACTCTGCAGGCCGCTCATTCCTGCTCACCTGGTGTGTGCTCACCACCATGACTCACCACAAAAACAACTCAGCACATGTTGGTTGGCTGTCATTTCCATGCAAACACTCTTCTGGGTATTGTGGGATGTCTGTTTTTCCTGTGATGGATTCTCAGACTTTGCTGTGGTTCAGGAATGGCTCCAGCACCTCCTGCTTCAAAAGTAATCTCACCAGGTATCCTGAAATCAGGTTCTAATCTTTCTCCCAAGTGTCCCAAAGCATGCAGTTGATTAATTCTGATTTCACACCATATATAGCCATGTCACACACACACACATTCTTGCCAGCCAGTAAACGAGCCACATTCTTCCTACGTTATTCATGGAGCATGTCTCCTTTAACCTGTGCACTTGCAACTATGGCATGTGGGGTGCTCCTCCCATGACTCAGGGGATGTTCTTGTCACCTGACACTGCAAGGTGCTGGGCATCCCTGTCCTGATACCTACCAAGTGACATCAGGGAATGCTGGTAACCCACCAGCATGACTCCTAAGACAGAACAGAAGGAAGACGGGACACTCAGTGGAGTCAAACTCAGAGAAATGGTTGGATGAATGACTCACTTAAGCTGACTAAGGCCCATCCCAAAACTGCATGTTGCTGACTCTGACTGTTTCTGACTGTGCATGCACACATGCAAACTGTGGCAAACAAGCACTTTTGGGAAGACAGCTGCTGCTCCTTCATTTTATGTACCATATTGCCATCCCAAACTGGATGAGAAATCACTCCACACTTAGGATTGACACTTAGGGCTGACTGCATGGTGGTGTCCCATGGGCTAGTGTCTTGGGCTTCAGAGTGTCAGGTACCTACTTTGGATGTGCTGATTCCCTTGGTCTGCCTGACATCCAGCATTGCCTTGGCAAAGTCACGAGGCTGTCCACACACAATTCACCTCTTAGACCATTAGATATGCTAGGTATGACTTACCCTAACCAAGCAAGCAGTTTTTGTTACATGCTCTGTCACCTTCATACTGCACAGGGATGGGGAGACTGATTTTCACCAAACCAAGTCATCGCTCCTGCTATTTATTTTTTTCACCTGCAACTTTTTTTCAGGTGTTTCACTGTTTGCCTACAAGTATAGGACAGAAGGGTTTTAGAAAGGTGGGTTAAAAGAGAACCAACAGGGGTCTCCATCTATTTTAGAGAACTTCAATACAATAATTATCTATCACACCAATCAGAGTTTGCAGGTTTCTAATGGCTGCTGGTGAAGCTCTGCAAGGTCTTTGGATCTGAGCCTGCTGTTTGCACACATGCACGAGGATCTGCCATCTGCACTGCCCTTGTTGAGTCCAGCCCTCTCTAGTGCGATTGTGACTAGCTGGAGAGTGGGAGATTGCACACTGGGAGAAAGGGTATCAGCATGTGGCCCTCCCAGGGGCTGTTTGGGACAGGCAGCCATGCACATTAAGAGCTGGCAAGGACACTAAACTGCATTCATACTGGTCCATCTTGACACCACCTACTTCTGAAAGGGTTGATTCTTCCAAAGACAAACACTCGAGGCTTCTCGCCACCTTTGCCATAAATTGAAAAGAAATGGGGAAGGAGTTTTGCTCTTTCTGTAGTCTCTTTTCTCAATACTTTTAGATAAGGTGACACAAACTTGCAGATTCCCTTTGGATTCAAGCTAGTCATTGTTTAAGGCACAATGATAACTCTGTATCACAAGAAACAAGTCGTGAAAGAAACATTGTTAGAGAAGAAATCCTTTGAATCATAAAGGCACTGTGTTTTGTCCTTCATCAAGCTCTGAATTTCATTTGGTTTTGCTGGGTGGAGGCTGTGGCACGGACAATGTTGGGTGCACTGCCCAGCAAAAACATTCCACCAACTCACTGCAGGATCATAAGTCAAAGTGGATACCAGAGACAAATTCTCTGCAGTGTTTGCAAGTCCCTCAGCAGTTGGAGGGACATTCTTCCCCTTGGATTTCAGGAAGGGTTAGAGATTCCCAGGAGATCAGGCCAGGTATGGTGCATGAAGACAAAAAGGCAAGACAAGAATTTGTGTCAGCATAAACCAAATGGGGGGAAACACAACAACCACAAAACAAAAAAACAAACAAACAAAAAACCCCACTCAAACAGAAAACTGTAAAAACCATCTGTTTATATAAAGGTCAAGACAGGTTTCTTTCACATGATTCAGGAATTTCACAGTGCCTCCTCTAACTCACATTTTTAAATAAAAATGTTCAAAAACACTGCATCAAGAAGTTTCAAATTCCAGAGCTGGAACATGCAATAAAGAGTCAACTGTAATCTTGGTTTAAAATGTTAAAACAAGCTTTAAAACAAACAAACAAGCAAACAAATTAGAAAATTGGGATATCCCAACAAAAATTCCATGATTAGCATAATTGCTCTTGCTCCAAGTTTTGGATGTTTGTGATGTCAAACAATTGCTCTAAGCTCATTGTTAAAAACAGTCCCCAGATTATAAGGATTTTTTTTTCAAAACAGTATGAAAAACCTGTCATATTTGAATGATTTATGTTGTTAAAGGAATCATCTGTGAGGGTCTTCACTCATTATAGTGTGTCGCTTTGTATGGTCAGATATTTAATGCTCACATATTTTAATCTCTGGACAAAGTACAGAGGCTGCTCACAGATAAGATATCCAACACTCTCCAGAATGTCTTCCCAGTTGCCTGTGACTTCATTTCACAGCTCCTTGACACATATGGTGTCACCACAAGAGATTTATACTCAGGTCCATTTAATATTGAGGAGCAAATTATCCAGGAGAAACCATTTGCTTTGCCTCCCACCTTTTGTGCCACCAACTCACCTTTCCCTTGGCATCCACTCCTGATCCTCAGATCTGTTTATGCCCTGGAGCTGGCACAGGCAGGGGAGCAGCAGCAAAGCCTGAGCTGGATGAGGAATCATGGGATGGCACAAGGATTTCTCTGGGCACCCCAGCATGCTCCCACTTTTATCTTCTCTTCACATCTCTGCTCATAAGGCTGTGCCAGCTCACTGCTGTGGCGTTTTTGCTCTCCCTGTCAAGGAAGAGACTCCTGCCTATGCCTCTGAAGCATTAAAACTGTGTTGAGATTCTAATTCAGTGCTGAGATTGCTGAGATGGAGGAGAATCCCTTATGCCAGGATGCAAGAGGAGAAAATCCATTACTGCTAACCATGGCCTGGCTATTAAGAGTAATAGAACTAATTTTAATAGCATTAAACTCTTGAAATGTATTAAATTTCAGCAGAAAATTCTGAGTGATCTTTCCCCTGCAGATATGCCCATGACAGAGGTGCAGCCCAAGGGCAGAAGTCCAGAGAACCTGAGGAAATACCATCCTTGGAGATATTTGAAGCACAGCTCTTTGTGGTTCCAAGTAACTTTGACCAGCAGGTCAGACTAGATAATCTCCCTTTCAACCTAAATTATTCTGCAGCTTTGTAGAAAATGGTGGTCTTGGACTTGTTGGCATGATAAATAGGAGCTGGGGGAGGATTTAGTAAGCTTCAGAGAGCACAGATATTGAGAGAACAGGGAATAGAGCAGGGGTTGTATGGCATTGATAGTTTCATATCCATTCTTTGCAGATCTGTGGGGATAAGCATCCCATTTTAAACAATGAAATAGCTACAGCTGTATGGTTTGGGGTTTTTTAGTTAAAGAAGATATGTGATCTAAGCTGGATCAAAAAAAAAAAAAAAAAGAGAAAGAAACAAGCAGAAAATCCTCATCCATCTGTTCTCAAATAATTAAGTTTTGTTTCTGATTCTGATTCTGCAGGAAGGGATATAGTGGTTTGTTAATACCGGAGAATAAAATCCACAAGTTCTGAACCAAAGCTCTGTTGAAATATTCTAGAAGAGAGACTTCGTAGTCAAGGGAGTCACCTTCTGTGGGAGGAGAGGTACCTTCTCTGGAAAAGGAGAAACAAGGCAGCTTGCAACCAGCAACGTCACAGAGCTCTTATTCTGCTCTCACTCTGCATGTTATATGGGGTTAATTTTAAGAGAGACAAAAAAAACCTGCAGGGCTTCCTTAGCCAAACAGGGAGAAGTTCGATCGCTTCAGAACAATGGAAGCAAAGAGAACTCAAGGGAATTATTCATCTTGTAAATGGAATTTGATTTTCTAATGCAAAGAGCAGGCTTTAATTACAGCAAATTGAAACAATAGAACATTTCCTTACTAAAAAGTTGGAGGGCTTTTTGTTGCTATGATTACTATGTGAAGGGGGTGTTTGTGCTTAGAAGCCCTAGCAATTATAGAAAGGCTTAACTTCAGCCAACTACTTTGTAGAAGTTACCATAATTAACAATGGGAGTGTCTTCCCGTAACTTACTGCTCTTACAGACTCAACACAAATACCATGATGTGTGATGTACTACATTGGAACAGCAGGGGACAGATACCTCTGGGATTGTGAAAGTAACACATTCTTCATTGGAGAGCATGGCCTAGAGGAGAAGCAACACAAAAAGATTTTCATCAGCCACAGCAAATGAAATTTCCCATCCCACAGAAGGAATATGACAAACACTTAAGTCACATTATAGTTCTGCCCAGTACTACATGAAACAGTCCTTGCTAGCTCATGGCCATTATACTTGTTAGCACCTAAAAACGATAATATTATTTTATTGTATTTATTATGACCAGTTGCATTACTAGGACAGCCCAGGGCTCAGTGGATATGATATGATATGATTGATATGACACATAACACTCTGGTCTGATGTTCAGGTTTAAAATGTTTATTTTAAAGTTTATGCCATAGCCACACTCCCATCATGTGCTGGGGCCACATGTACTGGTTGCTGGCATAACTTTTGGAAACAGAGGTTCCAAAACTTGAGAAAACTGAAGTAAAAGAAGAAATTCCCACACTGCTGTGAGACTTTCTGAGTATGACAAAAATGCATGGTGTGTTTCTTAGAGGCTGCAGTCACATTAGCGCTTAATTACATTAACATTTAATGCTTAAAAATGTCAGGAAAGGACTAAGGGGGAAAAATAAATCAGAACTCAGGGACTGAGATAGATGAGATGCGCACAAGTTTAAATGCTGGATTTGTATTCCCAATGAGGAACTGTTACCATTATTTTTGCCTCATGCCAAACTGTAAAAAAAACTTAGTGCGTTTAATCTTAAAATGCCCCCACCTCCAGCTTGCTAAGCTAGTTGAAGCTAACCAAATTGAACTACCACTTCAAAATTACTTTGTTCCCTGAAATGTTGTTTCATAATGAAAATTGTGATGGGGATAAAACAGATCATGCTCTTCTGAGGTCTCAGGGCTATCAGCCACGCTCCATTTAGCCTTAGCAGTCATCTGAGCAGGAGCTTCAATCTCTTTTACAGGGAGTAGATGTGCTTAGAGCTGACTTGGCAACTGATGCTGTGCCTGCATAACAAGGAGTGAGTCTAGAAGGCTGCTGCTCATGCTCAACACCTTGTTTCTTGAGCCATGTAGCTCAGAATCTTGTGACTTTGGGGGACTGGTGGCCTGTCAGACTAAGGGGAGACTGAGCATACAGTCAGTGCATCCATCTGAGAGAATACAGAAGCTCTACATGGGGACAGTCCCTGCTAATGGAAGAGGATCTATGCTGCCATTTTTTTAGTCACGAGATTTCTTGTCACCATGGTATTTTCTGAAAAATCCTCTTTGCCCAGGATTTTCTCCGGGGAAGATGAGAGGCCTCAGTAAAGAATGAAAACAATAATTATCTGATTGCTTGGGAATGTGGTCTGGAGATCATTTACCATCAGGTGCATCTTTGATTGGTTCCATGTGAATTTTTAAAATTAATTAATGACCAATCACCATCAGCTGTTTTGGATTCTGAGGAGTCAGTCACGAGCTTTCATTATCATTCTTGCTTAGCCTTCTGATGTATCCTTTCTCTTTCTTTACTATAGTTTTAGTATAGCATGAATAGAATAGAATAGAAAAATAAATCAGCCTTCTGAGAACATGGAGTCAAATTCTCATCTCTCACCTCATCCTGGGGACCTCACAACACCATAATTTCTCCTATCAGCAGCTGTACAGAAGACTGATCCTGGTTATCTATTTCATAAAAGCCAGATGGAATATTTTTCAAGCTCTTATTGAGGAATAACTTGGGATTTTTTGTTTTTTGTTATTGCTTCAGTTTTTAAAATTATCATCCCCTCAAATATTAGTGAGGATTCTTACAAAGTATAAGTTGTGCAGTCCTAGAAATTCCAGTAAAAGCCTGTGCTTTGTGTTATTTGCTGAATGATCTCCAGTGGGATCATATTGCCAAGAACTTGGGATTTCATAGCAAAGTGAAATTACACATTAGAAGAAAATGCTCATAAAATATGTTCATTTTTAAGGAAGACATTAAAAAACCACTCAGAGCTTTGTCTCCTCACTTCTGTGCCCAGTCTACTGCTACTGTAATGATCCCAAGGCTGGGAACCTGAAGAAGAGAGAAGCTTCAGTGTCTCTCTGTTAGTGAGATTTCAGGGTTTTGATCTCTTCATTTAAGAAATTACTTTACAGTAATGGATAATAATGAAAGTAAAGTGTCTGAAAGATTTGAGCATAAATGTTTTTGAGTGGGGCCAAGGACTGTATGGCTCATGAGTCTTCTCACCATAGATAAAACACTAAGATTCTCTCTCAGACTGTGGCAAGCAGGGCAGTGGCCTGAGGTCTGAGGCAAACGAAGCAAAGGATCATGAATCTCTGAATATAGCCAGAGGAGTTGTAGAGCATCACACAGAGCATTTAATCTCTCCTGTCTTCTAACAGCAAGGTTCAGACATAATATGTGGGTATCCTGTGTGTCCAGGATAGGACATGCAGGGAGAAACCCTTTAGGAAACTACCAGTGAAGGCATTTTCCTGGAGGTTTCTGATGATCCCAAGCCACATTAACAAACTGCTCAGAGGCACTTGCTCTGCCTGATCCAAAAGGAGCAGGTCTGAAAAATGAAAACCTAACCATGTGGGATTGGAAATCATTTGCTGAGGTCCTTTCCCCAGTCTTTCTAATCTACGTGCTTAAAGAGCATCACAGAAATCTTTCCTCATAGCACCTTTGTCACAATGAAAGTGCCATTAAACTCTTTTTACCACTGAAAAATGGGAGAATAAAATAAAATGCCTGAAGTCTCAGAGCTTGATCTGTCCCAGGCTTTCCCCTTGCCCCTGGAACAAGTGCAACATACAGACAATACTGTGAAGTCAAGCTGGGCAGGATAGAAAATTGGAACAGCAATTTGTTTTGAGAAACACCATTCGGGCACTGCATTTATCCTGCATGAGTCAAAGCAAATATTTTCTTCCTTCAGTACCCTCTCCTGCCAGCTCACCAATTTTTCAAGACAATATCCATAGAAAGGTATTTCTGTATGCACATGAAAATTAAATGTCATTGTACTGTAATGGCTTGTGGCATGGGCATATATTGCATTTGAATCCTTGCTCATGATGGTTTTATTTCTGGACTGTGAAATCTTGGCCACCTGACTCTTAGATTAATATATTAACAAGATAAAATTATATACCACAAGGCTTCTTAGATAAAAAGCTTAGCTATGCAAGGGCTTCCTATTATCCTTTTATCCTTTGCTGTGTCAGAATGAATTATAGCATCTAACTTCAGCTAAACCCCCTATTCAATCCCTAATGCTCAACAGATAGGATAACATTTATTTTGTTTTGGAGTTTAACTTTAGATGAGGTGACATGTAACAGAATGGAGCACAGACACTGCAAAACAGTCTCCTGCAGTGTGACAAATTACAGAGTATAAAGGAGTAGTGCATAGGCAATTAAAAATGGAATATACCCCTGGAAGCTGGCATGCTGCAAACCCATGATTAAAACTCAGCCAAGCTGAGTCTTCAGCACTATTTGTGCTCACATCTAACCATACAGCAGAACGTGATGGGAAGTGCAAACAAGGAGAACTTGGTCCAGTTCTGTGGCAGTGATTATTTTTCTGTAGAAGAAAAAGGGTCACCCTATACACCACCCTTCCCTTCCTGTGCCATTATTCATGCAGTCATTCAAAATCATGCAGTATACCTGAGTAAGCTGGAAGATCTTGTTTGTGCTGAGACCTCCTTCTCCATGCAATAAAGTTTCCAAGCAGCTGCTCATTTTGCAGAGTATGCATAACCCCACTGGCTTTAGTGGCCTGATGGTCCTGCGTGCATGGTTGTGTTTCTTTAGCTGGAAAAGGGCCCCTTCTCATGTCCCATTTGCCTGGCTTCTAAGAGGCTGCTTGACCTCAGGAACATAACCTACAGACTTGCAGGAGCTGGGATTGTCAGCAGTGTCCTTTAAGCCTAGCAATGCATTCAGCAGTAGGCCCTGGAAAAGATGATCTATGCTGCAGCTACAAAAGCCAGTGGGAACAGGGGGACAGGCGGATTGAAATATAAAAATGAAAATTTTTAAATGGCCATGATAATAGAGCAGGAAAAATGTTATTCCTCCTCCTAGCTTAGACTGGAGGGTAGGAAAGACACTTGGCAAAATCCACTTCAAAAACATGCTAAGACAAAGAGTTAAGATGGGCCTAACTCCGAGTTTCACATCTATTACCAAGGCATTGTATAGTCTTGTTCAGCAACTAAGTTATCACACCAAGGCACTGAAATTAGTCACACAATACAACACTGTAATTCACACTGTCAAGGCTATTTTTATTCACTTGGAGCTATTTTTATAGACTGACATAATTGGACAACAGGTATGACAAGCCTCTACTGTGATCTTATCTTTACCAAGGCTGTTTTGTTGTCTTCACCTTATCTTCACCAAAATCTCTATTTTGTTGTAGGAGAGGTTGAAACACAGGGGTCTGACAAACAACCCAGCACAAAGGAAGCCAACCTACCTCATTCATGGAAATCAGGGGCCACATTTTTCTTTCTCTGAAGCTAACACCAGTCCCACCAGAGCTACCTTATTGTTAAGACAAGAACTGTAGTGATGTTTCATTACTGGACTGAAAACCAGTTATAAAAACAAGACATGAACAATAGGGAAGAAGACAGAGGAGAAGAAGCAAAAATAAGAGAAAAAATAATACAATATATTTTTTATCTAAATATTCACCTTTCTGCAAGCTCTTGACCCAGGCAGCTGGCTTTTGTTTCCACATTCACCTTCATAGTCCATCTGCAGACCTGACCACGCACAGCCACGGATCTTTAGAGCACATGTCATGTCAGCACAATGGGATGTTTAAATTTCTTTACCTTACCACGTGTATGAGGTTGGCCAGAGATGTTGTGGATGCCCCAACCCTGTCACTATTCAAGGCCAGGTTGGACGGGATTTTTGAGCAACCTGGTCTAGTGAAAAGTGTCCCTGCCCTTAGCAAGGGACTAGAATTAGATATCTTTTAGGTCTCTTCCAACCCAAACCATTCTCTGATTCTATGTTAGCCCACACAGCTCATCTTTACTGAGCCAAGCAGTACCCCAAAAGAGCAGGAATTTGTCTGGACTCCATCATTAATAGTGTGCTTAAATGGTAACTTTTTCACAGTGTTTCTCAACTTGCAGACAGACTGACTTCTTGCGTTGGCCTCATCATGGAAATCATTACGATTTAGCCTCATTTCACTCAATGAGCAATTCTAGCAGAGAAACTGAGAGCTCTGCAGCCACACAAGGCCACAAACACTGCTGCTTGGCACTATAGACTGTGCCTCAGCAAAGCTGCACCTACAGGGGCATAAAGTAACCAAAATGAAATGAAAGATTTACTTCCTCCTGATTTCAGCCTGGTCTGAAAAAGCAGAAAAGGAAACCTTTGCAAACCATTCCCAGATTTGCTCTGAGAGGTTCTGCTCAAAAGCAGCTGGCAGCCTGAGGCTTAAAAACCACATTGATTACAGCTGACCTGTGCTGCGTTAGAAAACCTGATGCTTAAAAAAGGCAGAAAGTAGCTGCATCCTATGTCATTAGGAGATGTTTTCCCCATAGAGCGCTAATGAGCTGGCACAGCTTTGGCTTTCAGTGGGAGCTCCTCATCTTCCTGAGACTGCCTGACAAACTTCCCCAGGCACAGGCTACTTCTTTGTCATCCTTCCTGCGCTGTTTAACCCTGGCCAGAGATAACACAGGCTGCTAAAACATGAATAAGGAAAAAAGCATATCCCACTGTGCTGCTGACACCGGGAGAGCTGCTGTCTTGTGGCGAACGAGGCGATAATAATTCTACCAGTCCTGATGGGGATCACCGAAATGTCAAGGCTGATAGCTGCCCTTTCCCTTCTGACATGATCATTAGCCCCTGGGAAGGAAATAAATTACTGAGCCACTTAACACCTCATTAGGAGTTAAAACTATGTATTCAGCATCTCCAAGTCGAGTTT
The DNA here is from genome assembly GCA_024362935.1 of Setophaga petechia. NCBI lineage: Eukaryota > Metazoa > Chordata > Aves > Passeriformes > Parulidae > Setophaga > Setophaga petechia. The sequence goes on along the minus strand of JANCRA010000026.1, from coordinate 10,617,172 downwards.
TAAAGCAACTTGGGTGTTTAACAGTCAGCTGTGAAGTTAGCTCTGAAAGTATACAGCTGGCTGTTTCCTTAAGGGAAGCTTTTCCTTTAAATGTCTCCAAATCCCAGGCAAACAATGTTTTCCATTCTCCCGGCTTAACTGTACTGGTTTGGGATGTATAGTCTATCTGTATTTATAAATAACCCACTTTGTTTACCAATTCTTTTAAGTATTTTCAGGAAAGGAAGGGAAGGAAGACAACTAGGAATATTGCAATTGCCTGTCTGCCCTCATTAACCCAGCAATTATTGCACTGTAATTCAATTATTTCTTGTACTCAGTTCCAGATAAGAAGACTGCAAAGGCAATAATAGCTTCAGAAGTTTCCTCTTCTCTTTTTTTTTCTTTTTTGCTTTATTCTCTAAGGCTGTTTTTCCCTGCCTCTGCATCATTCCACGCTCCTCGTTATGAAATACAGGGAGCTTGCTGCTGTGCATTGAATCAGAGCTAAAAATAATTATCTTCTTTTCTTTTTGTAGCTTTAGATTGTTTTAAAACCCAGATCAGTTGGCATTTTCATGGTGCATACACTCTGAAAGCTAAATAAGTTTTATCTTATTTTGTGCAAATTAATAAAATTGGCAAACATGTTATGACCTATTACTGGCAACTATGATGCTTTAATACCCAAATCTGTGATGACTCAAGACAATGTGAGAGCAAATGCTTTGAAGTATAAACCAGCTTTTGATGCTTTTTGCTGTAGCAATGGAGGTAGGGGGTACAAACACAGAGTTCCCATGTATGGAATTCTTCCATACATGCAAAATGCATGTATGCAAAATGGTCAGGTAAGGATGGAGTTTCTAGGTGGGAACAGCTTCCTTCTGCCTGGGCCAAAAATTACCTGTCAGTCTGGGCTGCTCTGTGGAGGTGCAGTGTTCTGGGCTCAACATCACCTGTCAACTTCATGGGTTTGTTGTGACCAGAGGTGCAACCACAGTGGCATCTCTGAGGGTGAGGGCACAGAGCTCTTCCTCCCTGTGGTTTCACTGCAATGTCACATCTTCCCTCTCCTGTAACCCTAAGGCTATGGCTTGGTTATGAAAACACAACTGTCATCTACCACAGGGTGTTTTTCTGTCACCCACAGCATTCCCTGGCTCAAAAGTGTGTAATTTGTTCTCCATTCAACTTCACGTGCAAGTTGGATCATATCCAAAGGCTGCTACCCAGTTCATTTGCTAAGGGGTCTTCTTTTGCTGACAGATCCGAGAACAGACTTGAGTTGAGGAAAAGTGACTCTAACCTGCTACTAGGAAGGGGGGTGAGGATGTGGTGTTTAAGTACAGCTCCTCCTTTTTAAAAAAAGCAAGCCTCAGGCTTAACTTGGTTGATGTAATTTCCTCAGTCAGTGTATGTTGGACAAAACTGGTTTAGAATTGTATCTTGAGCCCAGCTGTAAAGCAAAATTATTAATCCTTCCACTGCTTGACAGAGAACTGCATTTCAGAGCTTAAGAGCTTTCCTTACTTGGGGAAGAGTGGTATATTCCTCCTCCTGACACACACACTCCCACATAGCTCATCAGAGCAACTGTGAGAAGCTGCTGCACCAAAATCCTGCTTTATAGACTGAATGGCAGCCACCATCCTTCCTCTGCTTGGTGTTCGAGTCTGTGTCACTTAGGTTTGGCAAGCTCCAGTGACATCTGTGTGTGCCAGATCCCACCACAACAGCCAGGTGCTGAGACTGGACCTGTGAAGGGCCATGCACCAGAGCAGATGAAGCATCATGCTCCACAGAGCAGCTCCAAAAATGGGGAAAATATCTCTGGTTTCACCCAGAGGAGCTGCATGCAATCTCAATGCATTTATCTTGTTCATAAGCTAGCCTCTTCTCAGGAAGCCAGGATGTTTTGGGACGTGCATGAGAAGGGGGAACTTCCTACCTGATCTCACTGATGTCTCTGTAATGGGAACAGCACGCATTTGGACAGCCCAGCAGGGCTTTTTGGTCAGCCAAATGGCTACTGCCTTATCTCTTGTGAGCACTCCAGATCCAAATGGATGGAGGAAGAAGAAAATGAAGAAAAAGATTTTTTATTTTTTCCAAAAATAACCCTGGGAGAACTCTCCAGCTTCCAAGAGTGATTAAGAACTGGTTTATAACAACTGTTCTCAAAGCCAAATCTTCCATTAGCCTCCCTCTCCCCAGAGGCTTTTCTGGGGGATTATTTTTGAGTCCCACCACAGTTACAAATGGATAACCCATGTCCTTGCAAGCAGTGTTACCTGCCCCAGCAAGAGGGTGTGGGGGAAGCATAACCCAGAAGAAGAAGAGGGGATGGTAGATTCTGCTGAGCTTGACTTAAGTCAGGTTGAGTCACCAGAAGGGATGACAAAAAGTGGATGGAAATGTCTCCTTCAGAAAGTTTTTGCCAGGGTCCTGCCAGGGTCCTCTGAGACAGCCTCAGGCCTAACTCTGTGTCTGAATTCAACATCAAAGTCTGTTTCAGGCAGTGCACATCTTTGGGTGCAATGTGAAGTTCTCCTCAGTGCCATGTTTTTTCTTAAAGGACACACAGGACCACGTTAGCATACTAATAATGTCCTTTACATCGTATTTCCAGAAGGTTTTAACACCCAGCATCAGGAATGGGAATGGCTTATCTTGCAAAGGAACAAGAGGGATGGATGCCTGCTGCTGTCCTTGGGGTGGGGGAGAGCCTGTTCCACTCCTTGCCTTCAGTCCTGCCTTGGCAACAGCGAAGGAAATTATTCTTCATGTTCTGAAACTGCAGACATAGACTTACTTTGCAGATTTTCCTTCATGCTTGGCAGCAAGCACCAAGGCCTGGTGTGAAGAAGAGAAACTAGGTCTGGTGGCAGCAGCCTGAGCCTTTTAAGTGGTGAGAGCTGCTTTTCCCGGAAAGTCACTGGTGACTAAACGACCTTGGCATGCAGCGGTGTGACAGCCCAGCTGACTGGTTTGCTACAGCAATGTAATTTCCAGGTTTACTGCAAGGAAATCAGAGAAGTCCAACACCACATTCTTCACAGAGAGGGGATGGCCAAACAGGACTCCTGCTGATTTTCCTGTGCATGATGGACTGTCTCCATTTAATACACCCCAGCTCTCTTATCAGTCCTGCAAGTGTGTCTGTAGCATTTGCAGTACATCCAGCAACACTGTAGAGCAGCAGGATTATCCTGTAGGAATGGGTGAATTTCTCTGACCCCATTTCAGATCTCCTCAGGTATTATGGATTGGAAAGTTTGTCTTAGATTCATGCGTTTTTAGGGGTAGAGTTAAAAAAACAGTAAACGGGAAGAAAATAATGCAGGGAAGGAATGGTAGCCAGCCTTTGAAGCCAACAATTTAAAAATTATTATGAAATTAGAAGCTGAGATGGGAAAGAGAAAGTTTAGTAAGTCTCTAGCAGGCTGTGCCTTGTAGAAAATACATTGTCTCTCGAAGGAAGAGGGAAGATTACTTCATCCTTGGATCATCATCTGCTCCCTAGTTACAGCACACTTTCAATGTAGATTAATGGACCACCCTAGAAACCCTAATGTAACATTTTGAAAGATGGGTAGATTTGCAAACCTCTTCAAAAAGCAGAGCAGTTTGTAAAGCTCTGTGTTCCTCAATATCTACTTTCGGTACCAGAACTTTGGGAAACTGCAGCAAATTACACCAGGCTCTCACCATAGAAGACTCAGTCCTTTTTTCCTTTTGTTAATGTTATTTTTAGAGTAGTTCTGAGACAATTGCTTATCAATATCTGCAGTCCTGGGCCAGCTTGCTCCTTCAAGGTGTGCTGACCCATGGCAGTGCTGCCTGCCTACCTGCTCTAAAGTCACAGGTACTTTCTGAGCACTCCTTCAAGCTGACAAGGGAATGCAAAACTCAGGCAGATAGGTTTTTCAGGCGGAAAACTGAGTTGTGGGGAACTGAAACATCTTGCTTTACAATATTCAGCTAGTCAGGGACAGAAGTGGATGTCAAATCCCAGGTTTTTCAAGACCAGGTCAGTGTTTTCTGCTCCGAAATGGAGCTTGCTTCAAGAGAGCCAGATGTACTCATTCCTCTGCTTGGGACCCTTCAGCAGCACACCCCTTCCCATCTCACACCAATCCTAGGGCCACACAGGATGGAGAGGGACCTCAGATCTGCTTCTTTCTCCCAGTGTCTCCTCTGGTGAGTCCCTGGCCCAAAACCCTTCTCATCTACCAAAAAAAGAAAAATGCTATTTTATGTTCCTGGATAGCAGGAAATGAGCATGCTGCCAAAATCACTGGTATGGTACAGCACCATCCCAGGAGGCAGTCAGCTCCTGTCAGGGGAAGTGCTCTGCAGACCCAGAGGGATGCATTGCCCAGGATTGCATGGTGGCTTTTGGCAAGGCTGCCAATGATGGGCTGTCCAAAATGATGTCCCAAATCCTCCTCCAAGGAGTGAACTGAGAAATAAACTCTCATTCTGTTCAAAGGCATCCATTAAATTCCCATTTAAAAATGTCTTTGGACGTAATTCAGCATTAACTGTAAACATGGATTCTTGACTATGTGAATATTTTATTATTTCGATTAGTCATCTATATTTTTAGAAATAGAGGGCATAAAAGATTGAAGCAATTTTGCTTCAGTTCTTCCATGGCAGAGATATTTTTCTCCAAAATATATTTTGTTAGAGCCTTGTGTTTCTGATGAAAGAAATTGAAGTTAAAAAGGGAGATCTGTGCTCTGACACCTGCCTGAAATATGGGTCTACCTGGGCAGATGGCAGTGTGTAAAGTTTCATTTAGGCAGATAGGAAATTCTCCTCTCCAGGTCTCTTCCCAGCACTGACTGTTCTAAATTCCTCCCTTATCACACAGTCATATCCCTAGGGCTTACCCCTTCCTAGATAAAAGCATACCTTTTAATTTTAAGCCATACAACATTTGTGCTCCATTATATTTAAAGACCTAAGGTGGCTTTTCTAATGACCCATGGTGCTCTGATGGCTAAATCCTGAGAAACCCATATCCTTATGCAGGCCCAAGGGCTCCTGATGCTGCTTTAACCCCAAGGATCCTAGTCAAATACCATTTATCATGTTATAAAATATTCTAATTTACAGAGAGTTATAAAATTTGGTGCCTTTTTGCCATCAGTGATCTGCTCAGTAGGATTTTTAATTCCTTTACCCCCCCCACCCCAGAGGCATTCCCCTGTAACTAGGGTTTGGTAATGTATGGCTGTACATTTTCAGTACATCCTGCTAATTTCCAGCTGGTCCCTGGGTTATAGATAAAATTTTGGAGCTGCTGTAATTCATACCATAGCTGTTCAAAAGCATGGTGCCACCACAGGCAGGCTGGAAGCCATTAGGCCAGGTTTTTTCCCTTATAATATTATTTCTCACAGCTGCTGGGGGAGCACACATATTCTGACTTCTAAATATAGAGAGCTGGGTATCTTCCACCTCACTCCCATTCTTCCACAGCTTGTTTTATATCTTCCAGACATGCATTCTTCTTTGAGCTTTACATGAGTTTCTGAACTCAACTGAAAGAGCCAGCAGGTCCCTGATGGAAAGTCACCACTCCTAAGCTCAGCATGTGCAAGGTAAAGGAAGACTCAAACTATTGCCAGTTATTTCCCTGCAGTGCTCCTATTCTTTTTGTTTGGCACTGGTAGTCCAGTGAAAGAGGGTGAAAGGGAAAATGTTTAACATAGGGACAAAAGGAAATAAATCTTTGGAGGCAGATTCTCTCCTTTTTTAAACTCTTTACAGCTTACACTGTTTTAAAGAGAGCCTGATCAACAAAGTGTGGAATCACAGACCTTAACCTCAGGGTGCAGCATGAGGGGATGAAAGACAGCCCAGAGATATTGCATTGGTCAAGATTTCCAACCATGTATTTCTCCCTCCTGCAATTCCAAGAACCAGACTCAGAAATGTGCAAAAAGGTGGAAACCTCTACACTGCTCATGTCCTTACAGCCCTTGTTTCTATGAAGCCACATCAAGTGACCTCTCAAGGCAGGTATTGGTCCCTTTGTACTACGAGGAGCCAGACAAGAAAGGGGAAAGTAATTTGGTCATTAATGTCAACACTGTGGAACAGATACTGTGGGACCAACCTCACAGCCCTGGGTGCCTATTTCAACTCTCTTCTTGCTCTCCCATGCACATATCTGTAGTCACAAGGAATACAGGACAAGAAAGATACTCTAATTTTTTTTTTTAACATCCTGAGTACTTCCCCATGTATCTGTGAACTAGATTTTAAAAATTCCCTTACATCTGACAGAAACTACACAAAAAATATTCCAGTGCTTAATGAGATGCCTGAATGCTGCTTTTACATCAGAACTGGAAAGTACCCGCTGGCTTTGCTGCACTGAAGTTTACTCCCCTAACTGGTGCATAAAGTCTAGTTTCAAGCAATTTAGGTTAGCTGGTCAAAGTCACAGGATCAGTTCTTACAGCTTCTGTCACTCCAAATCTCTGCCAAGAAAGGTCAGTTGATAACAGGGTTTCTCCATGTTGTCCTTCTTTTCATCGTAGTTTTGCTGGTGGCCCAAAACGTGTGCCAGCTTTGAATTAAAAAGAAAACACCACCAAAAATATCACACACACCAAAACAAATGAAACTAAGGGGCAGCCTTAGGGAAGAATTACACCAAGGGCTCATCTTTCTGAGTAAGCTTTGCCACTTCTATTAAATATGCTTAACTTTGATGATAGACATTTTACTCCTACTCCCGTGAAGGAACACTTATTTTCTGTGTTTTAGAACAGCCCATGATTTATTTGGGCCAATGGAGTGATCCTTCTCCCCAGACATTTTACTCCTTGAAACACTCTTCTTAAATTACTGAAGACCAAGTTAAAGGACCAAGCCTGTGACATGGCAAACTGCTGCTGTTGTGAGGCTGAAAACTCAAAGGTTTTTCCTCCAAATCTGTTCACTGGAATAGTTTGGTGTATGCTGGATGTGTCCCATGCCCAGAGCCCCCATGTACTGCATGGGATCCTGTGTCCTACCTGGCATGAGGCTCAGGAGGGAGCAGTAAGCCCTGCAATATTTGGCCCAAGGTTGTATTTTCCAGGTGTACATGATAGTCCTTTATGTGCCTGTGGGACTGTCCTTATTCTTACCCTTTCTTTCAATGTCTCAGAAAGCTGCACAATGGAAGCAAGAAGAATGTAACAGAACTGTAACTGTTTTGTTGGCCTGACTAAAATCATTTAGAGGACCCCGGACAAAATTCATTGCCTTGTCCTGCTTAAAAGGAGAAAGTATCAGGGAAAACACCTGTTCCCAATTCCTACATCTGCTCCATGACCTTAGCAAAGGCATTTCACCTTTTACTGCCTCTGTGTCCACATCTGTGAGGATAAATTATGTAGAAACACATGGCATATGAGCAGGGAGAGCTATAGGAAACTGAAATATCCCATCGGGAAGCACTAGGGATATCAATCGGCAAATGAAGGCTGAACAATAACTGACTGTCTCTGCAGGACTGCTATATTCTGCAATCCTGCTATGTTATTTTTCTTCTCTTTCCCCTGCATTTTCTCTCCCAGGCAGTTCCACTTCTACAAGGGAAGTTTGCAGCTCTCCCCTCTCCTCCCCTTCCCCAGAGAGAAATTACAGATCTCCTGCCCAGAGCTGCAATGGGCAGGATGCTCGTATTTCACTCTGTGCATCTGTGACCTTTAAAAATATAACTTGCCAATGATAGGAAAAAGGTAAAGCAGGAATGTGTCCAGCTTGAAGCACAGGTTTTCACAGCAGTACAGCCTTGTGGGGCACACCTGCATGGAGGGGCTGCCAAGGCAAGTGATGAGAACAGGTGTGCTGTGTGCCCAGAGCTGGAGAGACACCCTGGCACAGACCCTGCAGGTGAAGGGGGAAGAACCCTCACCGCATTCCCCACCCTGCAGCTCCCTGGCTGTCTCTGGCAGTCACATCTGCTGTGACTGACAGCCCAGTACAAAAGAGGATCAGCAAAGGGTGGGGTGGCATTAGGCAGAAATTCCTGAGCGGGAACAGGGAACATTCAATCATGTACTGAAGTGGAGCCAGCCTGGGGACTGAGATTTACAGTTAATAACACCATATACTATTAATCCCCCGGCTGCACGGGACAGAAATCCACCATGCTGCAGGATTTTCATCCAATGCCTTCTTCTCTGTTTTCAGCAGCTAAGGATAAAAATAGGAAGGAGGTGTAAGAGATAATTAGCACTGTTAACTTCAGCTAAAATCAATTAGGATGAGCAACAACTGCTTCATTCACTTGAAACAGTTTTTAGGAAAAGAACTCGAAGTCTGCCCAAGAAGGGAAAACAAAAGGAAAAGCAGATCACAATGCTTCTGATGTCCTCCAAGCCACACTCAGGGAATTGGGATAAATAGCCACGTGGCACAATGCACAATTTCAGTGGTATCATCTATTTCAGTAAAAGAAGTTATAATACTTTTGAGAATCCCAGCAGCCACTGGGGTTTTTTGGTGAGTGAAAGATCCTCAAACCTCCGAGAAGCTGTCCTACAATCACAGGCTCCTGGTTTTCTATTGTCACTGTTGGGTGCCATATGAATTAATTTGGGGAAGTATGTGCCTGGACAATGCTCAAGCTGCACAAAGCAGGGCAGCTGGATTGGCAATTTTATCCCAAAGCATCATAGGAGAGGGATAATTAAAAAAAAAAAAATTAGTTACATTTTGATCTGGCTCAGTATGTACCCATTTATACAGAAATGCTGGAGAAGTTTATTTCAAGAAGAGCAGCGTTTTCCACATAACACAAAAATCCAATTTCACACTACAGGAAAAATTTTGGAAGAAAACTTAAAACAACTTGAACATTTTCACAAATTATTTTGATGGTTTTGATTTGAAAGGAGACATTTTTAAGAAGAAAGACATTGCGTGAAAAATTCAAATCGCCTGTAATTGAATCCAGCAGTGGACTGATATAAAATCCTGAAAAGAGCTTGCCAAATACATGTATCCCATTATTTCTTTCCAGTTTATTGCTAGCACATTTACGAAATGGAAAGCAAGCAATTACAACGGTTGTATTTGACAAACAACACTTGTAAAATGTAAATTAACAATGCCTGTTTCTGGGATTCTGCCTCCTTCTTATGCCATTTTATAATGGAGGGGAAGTGCTGCTTGCGCAGTGCTGGCAATAAAATATTAAGATGCACCCAGCAGATAATCGACTTGTCTCATCTTTCAGCTTTGGCTTAGATACTACCAGGAGAAGCTAATTTTCCCATCAGGGCCAGCCTGGAGGGCAAAACTTGGTCACTGAGAGCAGAAGAAAGCATTGCTTTGAAACCTGTTGAACCACAGGACCCTTGCAGCCCCTTTGCTACCTTTTATTATCTGGATATTAAGTGAAGGTGGTAGGTTTAAAATGAAGAAAAAGAAGCAACCCTTTATGCAAAGCCTCATCAAGCTGCATCACCTCATGGTACCAACCCCATCAATTCACAAGGACTGCAAGGATGGCAAGATAGCCCAGAAGACAGAGCACCTGAGGGCCAGGAAGTACCCAGAAAACACCAGTGAGTACCCCATCCTTATACCTGTTGGCAGGCATTCACATGAAGGTAGGGCGGCACAAAAATGGGGACCACGCTGGTAGCCAGCCACTGGTGTGGGCACAAGGAGAGCAAGGCAAGCCCATCCCCAAAATGAACACAGCAGGATGTAAAGAGTTAAACATATGCTGAAAACAATGTGCAGATCAGTTCTGAGCTTCGCAGGGGACGAGGGCTGCCAGGCATTTGTGGCTCCAGGCTCTGTCCAGGCCACAGCGACACTGGCCGAAAAAACACTTGATTGAATTTTGCCTTGCTGACTTGATTACATGGCTGCAGCCCAACTTTTGACATCAGTCTTTCAAGCCAGAAGGGAAATGCTGACCCATGGCCAAAAAGAAAAAAAACAAACAGGGGGATAGATTGAGTTGGACAGGCATTAAAAACATTTAAAAAAATACATTAAAAGTCCTAAAGTACAGGATTAGAGAGACTAGGGTCTTTCATATTTATTTGAAACTCATATATTTTCTTGTGATAAACAGGCAGCTGCTGGGTCAGGAGTACCTTGTGATTTCCAGTCTAATTTCAATGTTTTACTGCTGCCTTCAGCTGCTAAAGAGATAAAGGCATAAAAGAGATAAAAGGAGCCCAAAGACTGGGCTCCTTTTCTACAGAAGTGGCATTGAATCAGAACTCAGGTTGGTAATAAAACAAAACAAAACAAAAGGTCTTCAATCTGAGTGTTTCTTTGCAAAGAAAGAAAGCTGACAAAGCAAAAACAATGAATTTTTTTGTGCAAACCCCACTGCAAATGATACCTCTGCCTCCGTACTTATTTCCCTCTCTGTAGGGGATCTTGATATGGGGCATGCCCTGAGCCCCAGTCCTTGCTTCAGGCACTGCTGTGAAACCATTTGTCCAGAACCAAAAATCCACCAAGTCTCCAAGACACATAATTTCTACTCCAGAAAGCAGTACTTGAAGAAAACTTAGGGAAAAATTTTCCATTTCCTATAGCATTTACTCTGCACTCACTGCAATTAGACTTCTCAGGGCATTCATAGCTCTCTGCAGGTGGCATTGCATATACCAATCAATTTTTATCCCCAGATAAGAGCTTGATATAAGGTACAAGCCATCTTTCTTTTCTGCTTGCTGAGGGCCCTGGCACAGTTCCCACATCCTACTGTGACACATACAATAAATAGTAAACCTTTGAATTTTTAAGGGGTAATTTAGTACTGGCTTGGGAGTTTCCTCAGATCCTATGAAAAGGACTCAAATCCTACTGAATTGGCAGCTGTTTGATTATGAATGGATGTCAGCTGCAGTGTAGCATGCCCATCCCATGAGGGATGCCTTTGCCTCTACTGTAGGGTTCTCTGCAAAGTGTTGGGGTGTTGGGGCTCATTGTTTCACCTTTTTCTAACATAACTCCTGGGCAGCAAACACCAGAGAATATCTGAAAAGTGTATTCAGCCTGGCTAGCACTTCCTTTTTTCCTTTTTTGCTATTTACCCCCTGCCCAATTATTTTAATTTCTCTAATTCAAGAGTACTAGGGATGCTCAGGTGAACAAGGTGTGCTGCCAGAGAACAGACTTCAGCAGGGAAGACTAAAATAATGCCCAGCTAATGTCCCAACAGCTCCTTTCCTCACAAAGTGGTCATTGTAATTAGAAACCTCATAATGTCCAGAGTTAAAAAGAGTTGCAAGTGTCAAGTTTCCTCCAGCACATGCCCTGGAGGACACCATTTACCTCTCTTTCTATACAATTCACTTCACTTAACATACATTATGTTTTGCCTCCTGATTTTTGCAGACCTTCCTTATGCAAACTCAAAATAAGAGTCTATTTAGGGAACAGTGGATCTGTTGTGCTGGGTTTATAGATCAGTACTGATATGAGCAGTGAAGAGTACCAAATTCAGAAGTCAATTGTTCTTAGATGATGCACACACACAGAGCTATATTTTGCTCAAATCATTTATAAACTCCTAAGAGACATTTTTATCTGTGTGCATCTGCAGGTGTGTCTATATGTAGCTCTGTGCATATATTTGTCTACTTGGCACCTTCATTAGCCTCACCTTAGAAGCATGGTATGCAGCTCCATCTTCCCCCTTTATTTTCTTTGTTTATCCTCCTACTCACATCTCCTCCCCTTTTGCTTCACCTGCCTATTCTCATTCCCCAGTTTCTCTCACTCCTGTCCTCCCTGCCTAGGCACTTCTCATACCCCTCTGAATACAACTCCTAGGGGTGCTCTGTGTCCCAAAGCAGCTCTCTACACCTGTGGCACAGGCAGCAGCCACAGAAGAAAGGGAAAATAAAGATTTACCCTCCTGCCAGCTTGCTGCAGCAGCTAACCCACTTCTCACTGCTAGGAACAAAACACAGGCTCTTCCACCTGGCTCAGAACCCTTAGGGAAGACTACATTTTGTTATTATTTTTTCTCCCTATCTACAAAGCATGTATTCACAGGAAGGCCAACAAAAGCAGACCAGGCAAGCAAGAAATTTCTAAGCCAAGCCAAAAATACAGTTGAGCCAAATAAACTCCCAAATATAACAACAACAACATAAGGAACAGTTTTTTGGTTTTTTTTTTTCAATCATTATAAGTTTGAAGTGCCTTCCATAAAATTTTAATAAAAAACACAGACCAACCTGCGTGGGTGAAGTAAAGGGAAAGAACATGTCTATTATTGGCAGACAGTTTGACTTCAGCTATAGAAGAGCTTGTATCTTTTAACATCTCCCAAAAAAGTCACCGAGAGTACAGAGAAGGGGGGAGGGCAGTGAAACAGCTCTGGATTAGCTTCCTCATGACTCACTTGCCACTGAATTTCCCCCCTCCCTCTCCTGCACCAGTGGTGGAGGGATACACAGTCTCCCCTTCTGCCATGGGTTCCCTGTGATCCTCTTGAGACACCCAAAAAGCCACAAGCCAGGAAGAAGCAGGGTGTGTAGGAGGACACCACAGCTTCAGCCTTTGCTTCTAAAACTAAAACTTGGCAACTAAAACTTTAAATGTAAGAGGCCCTTGCTGGCACAGAGCAGCCAGAGCCAGCTGTGTGCTAGGATGAAGTCCTGGTACTTGAAGGTAACAGATAAGGGTAAAACTTCCCAGCAGCTCGCTGGGAGGCCAGCATAGCTCAGCAGGCCAGGGGGAAAGGTCTGCCTCCTGGCTATAATTAGCAATCATTCAGCATGCTAGGAATGGATCAGTGGACCAAAGCAGCTGGCGCCCTTGCGCTATAAGCAGTTCAAAGGTTTTGTTTCAGAGGAGGTCTGGTCCCCCCAACAGTGCCCCTGTCACAAGGACTTGGAATTGGTCTGGGCCACCCCAGCTGGAGCCAGACCACTTTTGATGTGCACATGAAGGCAGCTTCTGGTTTGGCTTCCTTCCCAGGCACCTGGGTCAAATAAGCCAAAGTACCCTGCAGGTGCATCCAGCCCTCACATCCCAGAACACAACTGTTCCAGGTGAGAGGGAGGCCAGCAGGCACAGACTCAGACTCTCAGACTTGCATCTCTGTGCTGGAGGAAAAGGAGGGTTGAGTACAAAGACAGCTGGCCTGGCACTGAACTGTTGATAATATGCAACTTGGGCAGATAATGGTTCCTGCAGACTTGGATCTGCCCTCTCCCAAGAACTGGTCCCTCAATCCCATAATCTCCCAGTTAGAATAGGGCTTGTTGGGAGAGTTCTGCAGCTCCTTGCGTGCCTGAGCAGCTGGTATCACTGGTACAGAGATGGGGGTTGCTACAGACCATATCTTTAAACAGAAATGGGAGAAGGAAAAAGGAAAACAAGCAAATTTCACATTGTGCTACAAACTCAGGACTTGCTATTGACTTCTACCAGGGAAATGTCACAGCTCTGGATAGCCTCACACCCGAGGTGATAAATGGGCACATTCATCACAGCTTGTGGCATTGCTTGACCTTTGGGGGAAGCTTCAAGGAATTTTCTTTCCTTTTTTTTCCCTTCTTGCTTGGGAAGCAAGCTATCTGCATGAGAGGTTTTAATTAGCTCAAAAATGTCATTAAGAAATAAAGCAGGCCGAGTTTGTGAAGGGAGTAAGTCTCATAAAGTCAGCCATATTGTACTCTAGGGGGTCAGTGTTCTTTCTGCATATTTTGTAACTGTGTTATGAAATATTCAAGGAAACAAATAGATATTTTGACTGGAAATAGATTTCTCCAAGAAGCATTTCCCCATTTTCACACGCATTTCACCTAGGACTAAGCCAGCAGCAGTTGTGGCTCCTCATCAGCTGCAGAGCAAATTCTTGTAGCAGTTTGCGTAGCTGGGGCCCCAGATGGCCGCTGCCATCCGTGGGCTATTAATAAGGACTGTTTTGGAACAAATTATCATTTCACGAGCAACCAGTCTATTTATTTGCCTTACTATCATTACTGCCAGCTGCAAGGTGTTTTGACTCTGTCATGCATTGCAGATGTGGCCTGACCAAAAGACACGATGGTGCCAGCACAGGTGACGAGCTGGCCTCTGTGTGCAGCTTTGGGACCTGTCTGCCTGCTTGATTTTTTACAGTAATGATGTGCAGCAGCCATTCCTTGTTGCTAGAAGCAAAAGAGATGGTGCTGTTAAATTATCTGGGTTAGTCCCCTCAGGTATTGCTCCTTCCTGGCACACACTCTGCAAACAGAGCTTGATAACTCAGAGTGGCAGAGCTGCTCCCAGCTGAGTCAAGGCTCCAACTTACTTGTTGCTTTTTATAGACTGAGCTCTCCAAAATAATGTATTCTGCATGTTGAAGAATAAAACCACATGAAACTATTAAAAAAGAAGGGAAAGCAGTAATGTATGCTGAAGCAGCATCGGCCCAACACAGTACCTCAAGGGGAGCCCTGCTTGGAACCCATCTTGAAACTTTTATTCTTTCAAATTCCTATCACATGAAAAGGCAGCAATGGATTGGGTGGGTTTTTTTGCTATATGATTTGGTTAAATGCTAATGCTGTCTTTAACTTCTATTCCCCATTAAGTGTCTTCTACAAAAGGCTCTTTTGTCCCACCTGCCTCTCAATCCTCTTCACCAGCATTAGGACAAAAATGTTTGCTAGAACAAAGTCCAGTTTTCAGACAAATGTTTCTGCCATCGTCGTTCTGCACAGCGAGGGCTGTAATGTGGAACAGGTAAAGCCCACCCTTCTTTGCAGGGACAATAAACCCTTTCCAAGCCAAGGTGGCCAACAGCAGCTGGCACAACAGCATCCCCATTCCAGGGGCCACCAGGAGAGCACACACCAGAGAGTGATGCTTGCAGTACCTGGGCTGCTCCAGACACCCTACTTCAAAGGTGGAGAAAGCAAAGCAACTCCCTTATATCTACCCCTTCATCCCAAAGGCTTCCTACCTATGGATTTTGCCTCCTTGTATGAAGCCTTTCATAGTCTGGGGGAGAAGCCAGAAAGCAGACTTATAATAGAAACTCAACCGCAGCCTTTGGCATAGTTTGGCAGCTCTAATCCTGTAATAAACTCAAAGCACACGTGAGTCTGAAAAACAGCATGGTGAATTCTCTATTCCTGTCCTCAGTATTTTTAGCAACCAGGGTAATTTTTAGCCTGTGCTTTTCTGTTGGTTTTTTCCCCCCTCCCTTTTGGTGTAAAGATGTTGTCAAAATACAGGCATTGCTCGCAGTGCAAGCTGCAGTCAGTTGATTCAGACAGACACGCCTGACATTTCAAAACACAAAATGCTCAGCAACCAAATTCCTGGCATGCTATGAAATGCAAAAATGTGAAACTGTTACCTATGGCAAACATTTCTCCATTTAATGTATCACAGGACAGTGGTGAGGAAATCAATGGAAGAAAAGAGAAAAAGTCAGAGTTTATGTTTTGCAGATAGCTTAAGGGAAAGGAATCCTAAATCTTGAGCAAATGTTTGGTTTTGCACTGTGGCAAAAATGTTTGTTTCCTTAACGTGGGGTGATTACAATGCAATCTGCATTTTTGTTTAAAAATACTTCTCCTGCTGTCTGGGCTGCAGTGTAAACAGGATGCACTGAAATGTCAGCCCATCCGTGGGCTCTGCTGTGGCAGACACACACAGAGATCCAGCACACTCTCACTCAAATCTGACCTGCTTCCCCAAAATAGATCTTCAACACCCTTACAGAGCCATCATTGTCTAATTACAGATCCCCAGGCATTGAAGAACATGGGGATGGGTAACTTGGTGGTTGTAGTTAGTATGGCCTGAGGGAAAGGCTGGGGAATGAGGTAGGAGACACATCCATGGCCAAGCTGTGCAGGAGGGGGTTCTCAACAAGGAGCCCAAACCTCACTGTCCATGCTACCTCCTCTCATCATGCCATTGGAATAAATCCATCCTGGCTGGCTACTAACAGTTGCCCATCCCTGCAGGGTTAGCTGACATGGGACTGGATTTGCTCCTTGAACTCCCCACCACAAATGTCAGGAAGAGATCAAGATGTTTGTCTGTTTTTCACATTGGTACAAACTTAAGAAATATAAACCTCTTTGTAAATTTTTAAAGAGAAAAAGTAACACAGGGATCCTGCAAACCCCTCCCAGGTCATGTCTTTGCCAGCCTCTAGGCAAAGCCGAGTTAAAGCACTAATAATTTGCTAGAATCATGGACATTAAAATCTGCACAGAGAAATGCTACCAGTGCTGGAACCAGCCTTCCTTTTCTGCTCTCCCCTCTATTGAAAGTTGCTCAGATCTAATCTTGTTTAAAAGGCAGATATGTGAGATCAATAGGAAGCCTCAGCTAATAGACAATCAATATTGAACAGATTTCCTGTGACAAGGCCACTATCCCTTAGGGGGCACCAGCACTTGGCCTGCAAGAAATAACATTTTCCTTGCCACAATAATGATTTTCATACAACACACATTTCTCAGTGAAAGCAGCTTCCCCACAACAGCTCCTGCAATGGTCTTCAGTAGTAAAAATGTTCTTTCCTTTGTGTCTTCCTGAGCCCTGATCCAAGACTACAGTTTAACACAAGGATATCTTTAAGAACACCTCTGATCAAGAGACTGTAACCAAGAGGACTGCAAGTGGCCTCCCTGTGAAAGGGACTCTGGGTTTCCAAACCTGCATAATCTGGTTTCTTAGAAATAAATGTTTCTTGGAGCCTGGACTCTAAACACAACCTTACATATCTTGACTAATAAGACTTGGGTTATGAATATGCTCAAGTGCTTCAGTACTCCAAGGCCTTATACAGTGCAGGAATTACACTCAGGTTGAAAAACCTCAAATATTTTCCTACGTCTCAAAGTTCTGACAAGAATAGCAGTAGGTAGTTCTGATGGGTGCAACCATGTTAAACTGACTCATTATCCCACAAGCTCAAGTCTGCAGAGATTCTTAAAACCACAATGACCAAACTTCTGGAATCCAACAGTGGTGTCCAACCAAACTAAAGCTAGAAAAAAGGATTTGGAAAAACCCATTTCACTCAACTACCATCTCTTCTCAAAACAAAATTCCCAAAAGACCAGCTGAGTTTTTATGGAAAAGCCATTTGCAATTTCCTTGGCTGTGGAAAAATATTTGTCAGCATATCACGACTACAAGGAGTAAGGATGAAACTAATTGCTTAGAAAATTACTTCACAAAATTAAATAAAGACATTTGTTTCAACTCAGTGAGCACAAACTGCCTCTTGAATGAACCATCTTCTGTTTTCTTCTTTCTAGTTAATGACTGACAAAATAGGCTTATTTCTCAGTATGCAGTCAACAACTGTAATCATCATGGTCCCTTGAACCACGTCTTTGCTCTCTGTATTTCAGCCCAGAAATCAATGACAAATGTAAGGCTATCACCTGATTTGCAGGTGGCTGCAAATCCTTTGACAAGAGATTTGTCACTGAGATATTCTTGGTCTCTCTCTAAAGCTGCTTTGGACTCTAATGGTACAAGGGTCTGCTCAACAAATTATTGTGTGCTGCTTGGTTCCATATGCAAAAGTGATTTGTAACATGCAAATGCATCTGCTAAAATACAGCACACATTGAAGAAGGTGAAAAGATCCACACAGAAACAGTTATAACATCAAAAAAAATTTACAAGTGCAAGTGGGACACATTCCTTTTGGAAGTTGAGAGCCCTCCTGACTTGTCTTTGCTGGCAGGGAGTGGGAAGGGCTGATGACAGGCACTGTTAACAACCTTGTGCTGGGGTCACAAATTTGACCATCCACGTCTCTTCCAAATGGGCAGTGCTGCAAAGCTAGACTGTTCCTGGAATTACCAAGAAACCCCTTTTCTCCCAGTGGCCAACATGGGTTTAGGGGTTTTTCTTAATAATTTTAAGGTTTGCACAGATGACCCATATACACATAGACACCTTGTTATCAATAGAGAGAGACTTATCTGATGCAGTGAGCACTGTGTGAAGGTTGAGGAAAGCCAGCTGGGATGGCTAGGATGTTTTGGGTGGGCTGGCAAGTCAGGAAGTGCACTTGGACCTCTGCTGACAGATTTTGGCTGAGCTGACAGGTGTTAGCAACATAAGATGGGGAGGTGGCAGCAGTCAGGAACAGTTGATCAAGCAGTGTTTACTACTTAGAAACAAAACACAATAGGGTAGAGCAGGCCTAAACACTTGAAAACCCAACCCTCTTCTCTTTAACTTTCATTGAGAACAAAGACAAATTTCAATGTAAAAACAAACTCATAACCTAGTCAGAACTTGTGTTGGTGTTACAAACACAGAAGTGAGGCCACATTTCTCCCACTCAATCCCTGCTTGAAGTACATCTGTACATGACAGGTGTTTTACCATGCCAGACTTTTGAGTTGGGGTCATCCAAACCCAAAACATCCACACAAAGTGTGAGGGATCTGGAATTACACTGATGGAATATGTACTGCCTGAAATTTCTGCTGCCTCCACAGCTGACAGGCAGCATCCCAGCAGTGGCAGCTCAGTCCCCATGACCACTGTGGAAGGGCATCAGTTCTCACTCATCAGCCCTGCATTTCTGGCCCACCTGCTTGCAGAGCAGTGCTTGAAAACGTGCTCTTACCCTCAGCCCAAAAAGAGCCAGGCATTTAGTATTGCTTTCTTGCTGAGGAGATGAGGATGTTTTTATGGAGTAACAACAACTCATAGTTTCAGGCAAAGGATGGGCTGCCTCACGACTTTGAACTCTGGGAGCTGGCAAGGTGGAGAGGGTGAGGAAGCTGGCAGCTAACTCTGAGAAATCAGGCTGCCTTTTTCCCTCCTCCTCTCCCACTCATTCCCTGCACCAGATGTCAACTGCTACATGCTGAAATGCTTGCCATCCTCCCAACTGCCTGCCTGCTGGCTTATGGCACAGCCTCCCCAGCACTACCTGCCAGCAGGTCTTCTCCAGAGACATGCACTCGGTGCATGCTGAAAAAGCATCTGTGCTTGTTCCTCTCCATCCTCCTCCTCCACCTGCCTGCTATATATTGCAGAGGTGACTTTCAGATGTGATAGCAGATATGCAAAGAGTGCATTAAAAACATGCTAAATGAAAATCCTGACAGGGAGGAAGAGCCCCAGAGGAGCTATAGCAACAAGGGAATATTAATCATTTCCAATTAAATAAAGCCCAGTGAAAGCCTGCCTTCCTTGCAAAGCAGCGGGGCTTCCCCTTTTCTCCTTCCTGCTTTAAACATTGCACAGTTGGGTTGCTTCCCTACCAATTGAAGTGCCATGCTCAAGGACACCTTCAAATCATCCCCAGCCCACATGAAGATGGGCATGTTCAACAATTTTATAGAGCAACCCATGACAGCCTGATGTTAATTCCAGCCAAACAGTGAGCTTTCCATGCTCTTTTGGACACAGAGAGCCTCAGCAGCAGTTTTGGGCTTTCAGAGCCCATTCAGACCCACCAGCCTTGCAGCATCCCAGGCTGAGCTCATGCCATGCTTCATGGAGAGTAGCACACAACACACCAGCCTCAAGCATTCTTGTTCCATGGGGACCACAGGTTCCTCACTGCTCTTAGACTGGGAAGGCTTGAAGGATTTTCCACGATGAACAGAGATGCCCACAATTGAGATAGTTTTAAAGGAGTGGGATTTTTCCCAACTGCTGGGCACTGGCCTAGCACTGTCTCCAGAAAGGTCAGCTGGAGTTAGACACCTGACTCTGGTGGAGCCTGCCGATGGTTTGTGTTTTCCAAACTCTTTCTCTGAGGTTAGAAACGTGCTATCCTCCTGCCTTAACACTCCGAATATGGGGAACTCTGCACAGCATGGCACTCAGAGGATGGGATTTATTCCCTCCCTCCAAGGCAGGGAGAAGTTTAGCTGCTGAATTCCTCTGGAACCAAAGCCAAGATTGAAGCTTTGGCTTGTGAATCAGCCCAAGCCCAGTACTTGAAATACCAGCAAGGGAAAAGCTGAGTTTGACAGACACTATCCATGGTCTGTGGCTGAGGAACTTCAGTTCCTTTGTCCTTTGGTCTTAAGGGAACAAGCCAGACTTAGTGCACAGCTCTGAAGGGACAAGGGAAGAAAGGAACCTGAGCATGCTTCATGACAGTGTTCTTCATACAGGGAGTGCAAAAAAACCCCAGCAAGAAGAGCAGGGAGAGAAAGTCCATCTCTGATCTTACCTGTGATGGGGGTTCTGCTAAGGCACCTCTCAGCATTTTGTCTAGGTTTCCTACTCACTCTGAATTAAGTTGGAAGTCCAAGCCTGGACAGCAACACAGAATGGAGAAATAGCTTCCCCGCCAGATGTCAGAGGGTGACAGAATTGCAGAGAAAGTCCAGCACTTTCTCTCCAGCTGTCATTACTTAAAAATAAAACTTCCCTGCACTCTACAAACAGCTTTCAAAGTTTACTGCCATACAACCTGCATCTCCACCTACAGCTTCTTCAGCCTTTCTTGCCAAGCAGTTTTACACCAAGGCAATGATTTAATCATTCTTGTTAGAGATTGGTTTCAATCATTATATTAATTAAAGATTATAATTTCTGAAGAGGAAATAGACCAGATTGTGATTTTGAGCAGGAATCATGTTCAGTTTGAACATTTCTCCTTCAGCTACTGAAGTCACCTCAGTGTACCCTGTACCTGAAGGCAACCTAAGACAAAAACATTTGTCTGGAAAATGCTTGCAAAGAATGAGGAGCAGCTCTATCCACTCACACATCTAAGGGGTCAAGATCTGCCAGCCACAAAACACCACCACATGGAAAGAATATCGTATGTACTGTTGGTTATCTAAATCCCTCACAAGGGAAAAATAACAGAGACGGAGGGAGGGAGGGAGGGAGGGAGAAGGCCTCTCTGTGTTTTGCCATTCTGCCCAGAAGGAGGTAGCACAGCCTTGTTGGGATTGCTTTTCCCCACAAACAGCAACTTAAGGGCTTTGCAGTACCTTGTGCCCAGCAAAAGCCCAGTTCTGTCCATGCTGGGATAGGGTGCAGGGGTGTGGGACAGGGACATGAAGCATGGACAGAAAGGCCTTGCATTGCACAGCTCTTTCTTTTGCCAGGAGCAAATTGTCACTTCAGAGAGTCACTCTGAGCAAGGACAAAATATGAAATGGATCCCATCCAATTCTGCCTGCCTCCAGCCCATCCTGCAGAAGCTGGTGGAGAACAGCAAGGAGAAAGTGGGAGAAGCAGAGGGGCTCTGGAGGAAGGCTGGTACTGGTTACTGTGCCTGCTGTCTCTGCCAACCACCACAGATTGGCCTTCATGTTTCAAAGCTGTGATTTAAGATGATGCCATTTTGAGGGGTGCCCAGCATAAACACTGCAAAAAGATCAAAGTTTCAGGGGGTTCTTAATGTTTTGAGAAAGCCTCCAGATGGCGGCCCAAATGAGAAACTGCAGTGTTTTCTCTTTTCTTACTTCATCTTCACTCCTGGCTACCCAGAAGATCATGCAAAGAACAGATGCACAGAAAAATGAAAAACAGTTGGGAAAACACATATAAAAATAGCAGCAGTGTCCATTTTGCAATGCAGAGAGCACAGCTATGTGAGGAATACATTTTGATGCCAGCAAAGAAACTCAGACAAGCCTCTTAATTAAGAAACATCAATACCCAGCTCCACTCTCTTGCTCCCATGACAGGCAACAGCTGTTCTGGCTCTAGAGCAGCAGAGCAGAGGAGCCCACCCAGTGGAGCAGAGACACACAGGAAGGATGAGTTTAGTGGCCCTTGAGCACCAGCACTGCTGCCTGCTTCGGCTTTCCCACCTGTGAGATGCTCCTCTGTGCTGCAGCACTTCTGAGCTCAGCTACACACAGCTAGTAACTCTGGAGGATCACTGTAATAGCAGCAACAATACAGGTAAGGTCTGGTGAGTTCCTAGCTTATTTCTGGGACAGCATACATTTTTTGAAATAAGGACTCCTCAATCACAATCTTGCTAAACTTTGCCACAGGCAACTGTCTCCTCTCCTAGCTTTAAGTCAGCTCAGAAAGGCCTTTGCTTCCCTGCATCATGTTTGTAATTCCAGTATCTCACTGCTTCTGATCCAGTCTGTTGGGAAGCACAAGCTGTCCCAGCTCTGCCAGCTGTGCTCAGAAAGAAACCTCCTACAGGCAAAGCCAGCAGCTCTGCCTTTTGGGTCTGGCTGTCTCTGCATTTTTGGTAATGCTAGTCATGCATCACCTTGTGCAGGGCTGAGCTTTCCCTGCATAAATGGTAAATAATGCTCTGGCCAGTCACCAAATGGCACATTTATCTCCCTAACAGCTCATTCATCAGCTGCAGCTGAACACTGGCAATGCTCCAGACCAAGGAAAACAACCTCCCTGCAAGAGGAACTGCAAGAGCACCAGTTCTCTGTAGGGTACCTCAAGTGTGGGTATGTAGGAGATAGGAAGCACATCCCTGGCAGGCCCTGGGATGCTCATGATGGCCTGAGCAACCATCTCCATGCTCCCTGCCTCAGCCATCGATGGGGAACAAGGCCCAACACCTGGAGAGAGAGGACAGCATAGGCTGGCTTTTGCTGCTGTCTCTGCAGGAGCCAGACCCCCCAGATGAATTATTGCACTTAACTTCTTTTATTACTCTCTTAAAACCACGCAAGTTTTTCCTCTCTGAAGCAGCACTTTGGGATGCTGTTCCCCTTCCTACTCTGCAGAAGTAGTAAACCACACAATGGTGCCGGCTGGACACGAGCAGCTCTGCTCATGAAGAGGAGTTGGAATACTCCCTTGAGAAATGCCTCATTCCTCTTCCCAAATCACATCATAGCTTGGGTTTGCCATATCCTTACACACAGGAAAATGTGAAGGATGAAATAACAGATCATTTCACTACCACAGCCACAGAGGAGGTGACAAGGGCAGCAGGTGGAAGCAAAAAAAGCAAGTTTTCCTCAAGACAGCAAGCCTGGTGATGGCTGCTACTAAACCCCACACAATCAGAGCAGCCTTGCTGACAGCCCTGCCAGTGCGTTGCCCCACACATCTCCCCACACTCCCTGCCAGGACTGCCTGGGGGGTGTGCATGTCCCTGAATGGGGTTGGAGGCAGACAGGCGCACTCCAGCTCCCTCTCTCCTTTCCTAGAAAGGTTTCTAGAAGCCCCCAAATTTAGTTTTGTCTGGAATGATTGAGAGTATGATGTGAGTGAAACAACTAAATGAGACTTGTCAAGGAAAAGACAAGCTGGGATAACAGGAACAAAGGTCTTAGTGGGAATAAAGAGAAAGCCTCAGATCAAGCAATAAATTGGTAAATGAGGCACAAAGGACAGGGGAGAACAACAACTAACCTATTGCTGCTAATCCAGCCATAGTTTTCAAAGCAGGATCATGAGTCACCAGCCCCATCTAAGCTGGAACAGAAACCCCAGCTTACCACATGCAAGAGCAGAATATCTTTTCTTTGGCAAAGCCAAGGGTACCACAAGTGTGGTCCTGTTCTTGGCATGTGGGAGGCTGAAGGTCTGGAGTCAAGTGCTGCAGGTACATGCATATGCTATGGAGACAGCAGGAAGGCTGGCTGGACTAACTTGCAGGGAGGGATGCTCTGGGGGATAGGGGCTCCCTTGCCAGTTCAGTGCTGGGCAATGTGCCAGGCTGGGGCTGTGCTATGCTTGTTAGGGTTTCAGTCTTGCTAGAAAAAAATTCGGGGCTTTTTCTGGGGTTTTCAATGAAGTGAGTGTTCACGTCACTTCCTTCTTGCCCCATCAAGACCCAGCACAGCCTGAGCTCCCACCCAGCCAGTGGTTTGGACTCTTTCCACAGCCCCAAGTCATGCTGGAGGCTCTGATCCTGCCACTGGTGGCATGGGGAGATCTGTACCACTCCAGCTCTGTCAAGGCCGGCCCACAGGAGCCAGCAACACCTCCTAAATTCTTCTTTGCTCATCACAGGCATCTTACAGGCACTTCCAGTGACCAAAGGGGGTGCAGTTTCTACCCTGTTTTGACACGTCCTTAAGGAAATTTTGCCCCTGCTTTTGTGTTGCACCATGTGGAAAACCTAAAAACACATAGGCCATATCACTGCAGATGGTACAAAGAGGTGCCTGCAAAGATGTTGCCATTCCACTGCTTCATGAACCCAAAAGGAAGCTGTGAGCAGAGTGTTGGCCAGGCAGGAGGGCTGTACAGGCTTTGGGTTTGTTTCTCCCCTGCTGTGCACTGCCTGTTTTGGGTCCCTGAGCAGGACGGGGGAGCAGTGCTACCTGGCACAGTGCAAAGCAGAAATTTTGGCTTGCTCCAACAAAAGACAGAGGTCTGGCTCCAGGCCTCAAGATCCCAGGCTGCTGGGGTGCTCGCTGTTGCAGCAGACATGTTCATGTGCATGTGGAAGTGTAGGCGTCTGAGAAAGCAGCCACCACAAGGAAATGAAACCTTAGAGATGCATAAAGATAATTTTGGGAAGGCCAACGTCCTCTTGTCACGCAAATCAGTTGAGCAGCCTGGCAGTGGTCAGAGCAGGCAGTCTCTCACTTTTCAGCCATGGAGCACAACTCCCAATTTGGGCTCTGCAGTGTGGCTGGAGTGCACAGGGGCTGCCAGCCTGCCAAACACCTCTTGTCAGCCACCAAGCTGTACTGCACCAGCAAAGCTGTGGGGATGGCTGCCCAGCAGAGCCTGCCAGTTTCAGGTGGATCCTTTTTATTTTAAGCCCAGAAGTCATCATCATCAGGGCTCTGCTAGATATAAACTGGAAGCAAACAGAAGTCTTGGCTGTGTGCTCTGAGAGATGCCTTTGTGCTCTTTTTGGGGTGAAGCAGCAGGACGCCTCACCAGTCCTAAAGGCGCCTGACCTCTAGGAAGTAGTAAGAGTTCTCAGCAACATTGTACATCTATAAAGAGTGAACACCCACCTGCTGGGCATTTCCATTGCATGGAAAAAGATGTTTCATTTGGTGTCTCACTCTGTGTCTCAGAAAAAGCCCTGACCTGAGTATCCCTACACACCTCGCAGAGGTTTTATTTCTGTCCTGGAAGATGGGACAAGAGAGACTTCCTCCAGATTTTAAAGGCTGCTGAGTGAGACCAGGAGAGCCACAAGACCCAGGAGGAATCTGTCTCAGGGAACAAGGAGAGAGATCCTCCACTCATGGTTCTGCTACAAGCCTCTCCTGTCTGCAAGTTCCCAATGGTGCTGTTTGTCACCATCTCTAAAGCTTTATTAAAGATAAAAGCACCCAACTGTTACAGAGCCTCTGGAGACAGGGCACCACCACAAAACCATGTCCTTCCCTAGCACCCCAGGGCCAAACTCTCAGCCCTATTGCAGCAGGGCGGGCGCAGCTCCTGATGGAGGCACAGCTCCTGATGCCTGGGGAATGGGCAGGACAGAGACCAGCTTTCTTTTTAGAAGTCACCCCATATGTCAGGAGAGATACAGGGTTCATTGACTCATTAAACATGGGTGAAGCTAAGCCCATCTTGCATCACCCACAGCTGGCCAATACCCTGTGGAGGCAAGAGTGGGGAGACTGATTATTCTCCAGCCCCGCAGCTATTCAGCTTGGAACAAATGACCCCTCTGAGCGACAAGGCAGTAAATTGCTTAAACAAATACAAAGTTCAGATAGTTGCAAAGAACTCGTCTCAATTGCCAAAAAAATTACAAAACACCAGTGTTTTCTGAAAAGCAAGGCTGTGCAGCTCGCTCGTGAGAGAGGCCACAAGATTCCAGGAGCCAGTGGACAGGGCAGATGTGGAAGGATTCTGGTTCTTGCCCAGACAAGGCCTTTTGGAGTGGGGGCTGATTTTGCTGTTATTGCTCCTAAGAACAGGTGCAAGGTCCCCTGGAGCCCTGCACGTGTTTGTAGGGAGCAGGGCAGTAGAAGTCCTGTGGGCACAGCAGGTGAGGCAATGTTTGATCAGAGTCTCCCTGAGCAGATTTGAGGGAGCTCATTTCATCACCCTCTCAAGTTAGGAAGTGACTCATCTCAGCACGGGGTCTTTCAAAGTCCCTTGTCCTCAAATCAGTAACAACTTTCCATACAGTGATCCCAAACCACTTGAAGAAAAGAGTCAGTAACCTGACCAGCACCTCCAAACTGTATGAAACAACCTGTATGTGCCCTTGTTCCCCATGGGCAGGCACACGGGCATTGCCTACTGCAGTACCAAGCTTTGCCATGGCAATGTTTGAATAGAGAAACTGCTGTTTCCTTTTCTTTCCATGAAGACTGGACCTTTCCCCACTCTGCACAGCACCTAAGCAGCTGGTAGCTGTTGCTGTTCCAAAAGCAGCTTAAAACCATCACCCCAAGACAGAGTCTAGGAGCTGTGCTGTGCACAAGCTTAGTGAGCAAAAACTTCAGTAGTCAGAGAGTCACAGCCATCAACTTCAGCACAACTGCTTGTATTCGAAGGCTCAAACCAGTAAGAGATTTGCACCCCAAAATTTCACCCACCCTTCACCATTCAAACTGTTATGCCGGTGTTCTTTTGCTGGTTTAATGTGGGGAAAGAAACAAAGAAGGGAATAATGAAGCCTCCAGAGGCCAGAAGGCCACCAAGAGTTTGCACAGCTGCAAACTGAATCAGCTGGGCCAGATTCAGGTGAAGTGGTGGCTTCCTGAGTTCAGCTGCTCAGAATCCAGGTACACAGCTCTTGCACACCCCTCACTCAGGGGTGCTGCACTCTTCAAGTGCTCCTCCAGTCAAACTGTATTCCTAGGGTTCCACACGACTCCCCAGGCTGTTTTCTGAAAAGTTATTTTCAGCCCCTTTTGCATGCAGAAAATTGTCACCCTTTACATTTTTCTGAAATGGTTTCCAGGTGAGCCACAAAGCATCTCATCACACCATCCTGCACTCCCTCCCAATATCTGCCCAGACAAATTGTTCTAAGCCATGCGCCAGCTAACTGACAGCAGAGGAGATTTAAAACCTTAACTATCACTGCTTCGTTTTCCCACCAGATTTCATAATCTTCTTCTTTTTGGGTTTCCACTGCAGCAATAACAAGCCACAGGCATATTTAGAAGGTAAAGCATGCTGTGAGAGGAGTTCTAACACAACAGCTTACAGCCCAAATCTTTTACAAATAAGCACTTATGGTAAGAGCATGAGCACCTAAAATTTTAGGGTTTAATCTATAGGAAATAAAAATGGGAAACAGCATGCTTTGTTTAAAGCCTTACTTTTCTTTCCTCTCTGGAGCCTGACTTACCTGCCATCCCTGCTCTCAGACACTGAAACGGCTTCTGAGGTCCCTGGTACAACAGCACGTGGAACAGACCAGAAACACATCCACAGCACCAAAAACAACCTCAAACTCCTTACCTGGGAAAGGGCCTTCAGGTCCCTATATAACTTGGCCCCATAACTGGCAGCTGAAGGAAATCAGCAGTAACTCACTATTACTCTCCAGGAAGGGGCTGGGATCTCTGTGCCAAGAGAGGATGGATGCATTGAGCCAGAAGGCAGCAGGAGAACACCCTGGCCCCACCAGGAAGGAATAGGGCTGGGTCTCTCTGTGCCCTAAGTCTGCATATTCCCTTTGTAGCCCCCAGAGCAAAGCCCACCAGGAGGCAAGGTCAGCCTGTGTTACCTGATCAGTAAAACCAGGTAGATGGTAAAAGGGCAAATCATGACTGACATCATATTCTGGAAGACCTGTGGGCTAGGCTGGGAGCCTGGCTGCCCTACTGCTGCTCTCATGGGATGAGGAGGGATTTGAATGTCCTGTTGTGGCAGGGATGGGTGTGCATGGGTTTTCTAAGCCCTGCCAGAAAGGGAGAGGGGACACAGAAAGGGCTGGTAGGGGAGGAAGGCAAGGCTTGCTATTGCCTGCCAGTGTAGGGAAAGCAGGAACATCATCCTGCTGCCTGGTGTGCTCCCTGCCAGCTCTTGGGTGTAAAGGCATTGTGGAACTCAGAAAAGGAGATGTGCAAGGCTTGTGAATGTCATCCCTTTCCCACTGCTGAGCAGGTGGGCTAATTAAACAGGCTGTGCTGCTAAATGGTACTGAAGTTGCACAATCTGGACCAGCGTGACAGACACCCAGCAGGGCCCAACACATCATAAAATTGTGATTGTTTTTCCACTTCTGCCTGGAAACAGCATCTTCATGGAGCATCCCCTGCAGCCACCTGCCACCACTGACTGAGGGCCAGTGCACGAGCAGCTCCTGCCACCAGCACTGCTTTGGCCCACTCCCTCTTACAGGCAGGTGAGGATGGAGATTTGGGAACATTTACAGTTCCAGAGGGATGATTTGAACTCTCAGCAACGTTTGACTTGAGGAAAGCATCACCAAGGATTAAGCTATTCAGGCTAAGCATGGGCACATAAAAGATGGAAGCATCTCACACCAGTAACCATGGCAGACCCCCTCATCCTACACCTCCCCATGGCCAGGAAGGGCTTGTTGATTGCTTTGCATCTGTTGTAGGTGACGCTGACTGAAGCTGTAACACACTGAGAAGGAAATCAACAGGAACACAGAGGACGAGGAGGAAATTCCCGTAAACACCACTGATACTGCTGCTAAAAATAGATGGGAAGGGTGCTGGTTCCTGATTTACTATTCCTTCCTGTGACTTCCCATCCACCAGGCTCATTCCTGCACTGTGAGAGCTGGGATGGACAACTTTCCATAGCAGCTGTTCCAGGCCAGCAGCCAGCTGACATTGCACAGCCTGTAGATGGATGTTTTTAAAGCCATTTGTCTTCCCCTGTACATGTATGCTAGTTAGGATAACCAGGGTGAGCACTGCTGAGAAACTTCATATCTAAGCACAGAGTAAGGCTGTGGTGCTCTCAGCCATGATGGTATCTCAGCTGTCTCCACTGGGCAAAGAGACCTTTTTCCCTGCATGAGGAGCAGGAAGCTGGGCTCCCAATGAGGTGATGGAGAGTAAAAGCAGCACTGCTCGGAGCTGGACACTCTGCAGCAGTGTCCCCAGCTCACTAGAAGGGGAGCTGTGCACCTGCTGGGTGAGGATGAGCAGTGGAGAGCAGTTCTGGTACTCAGCCCAAAGCTGCATCTTGCTTTACCCGATGACTATCTAGCAACTGGTTTTCAAATACATTTTTCACAGGCTGTTTCCTCTCTGAGGTAGCAACTCAGCATTCAGTTGCCAAGAAAATGGCATTCACCACATTATTCCTTTGGCTGCAGCCCTGCTGGCTGGGGAGAGGGACACACTCCCATTCCAGGAGTTGATGAGAAGCTGCCTACTAATAGCTCAACCTTCCAAGACTTCTCACTGCTCCGTGCTGCCTGTCATGCCTGAGAAGTGACCACATCAGGGCTTCAACAGCCATCACTGCTGTAGGGCAGCACTGTCAAGAGGCACCTCTTGCCCATGTCCCAGCCACTGGGGTCTCAGCACAACCCAGCTTCTTCAGGGCTTATCTGGCTGCACACCTACCAAATTTGCTTGCATTTATACTGTGGGGAAGCCCAGCAGCAGGGCTCTGAGCAGCCACAGGCAGGGTTTGCAGGGCTGTGGAGAAAAACCCCAGCTTTTCCCCCATTATGTTATGTCCTTGAGAATTCCCTTTGCGACATGCATGGGGCAAATCTGTTCAGCCCATGTCTGACCTTTACAGTGCCTTTTCTCCTATGATGTTCTAAACCAGTATGGGATGGTCCAGCCCTGCCTCTGTTCTGCTCCAGCTAGCCTTATGATTTCAGGGAATCAATTTTTTGGCCATGAAAGTCTTCTGTCAGAGTGTATTAAGGCAAAAGAAAGTTGGGAAAAAGCTGCTCCACCCATGCATCCTCCAGCATGCAACCCCAGGGTAGCATTGCTTTCTCCAACCCTAATCCCCCACACCTCCCTTTTGGTGCAAAGCCAGGAGGAAGACTAATTGCTGACTGCATTGCCAAGAAACCCAACATGTCCACAACCATTGTGCTGTTTTTAGCATCCTCCATCCAAGAATCTCACAAGCGTGTGACTGAGGAGGTATTTTTACCTTCCTCCCTCAGCATTCCAGGCAGGACAGCTGGTGCCTCTGCAGTGTGAGCCAGTCACTGGTGGCTGCTGTGAGCCAGGACCAGTAGCTGGGCCTGCTGCCAGGATTGCCAGCTTCCAGCTCCCAGCAGCCTGGGACCCCACACCTGAAACAACCACCCCATTTCCCCATGGGGTTTAGTCTTTGGGGTCAGAGGCATGGCAGAGTGCTTGAAACCCTCCCCCAGTGCTTCTGTAAACAACACCAGAGAAGATTAGGAGGAACAGCAAATGTGAATTAAGGACAAAAACAGTGCAAAATCGTGTGGGGTTTTTTTTCAGATAAACAGTAGATGAAGGCTGGGCACAGCTCTCCTGCTGTGCAGAGCCCTTTCCCATACATGCCCGAGCTTCTATACCCAGAGCTGGGCTCTTGTGGACCTCTCCAGATGCAGAGCTGGCCCATAAAACAGCAAATGAGAGGTAGGGGGTCAGACCTCAACTGGCACTCAGACCCCAAATCCTCCAAATCCAGTCGCCCTGTCCCCTTGCTGCTGCCCTTGGTGCATGGAAAGCCATGCATTGCAAAGGTCCCTGCAAGGCTAATTTCTCACAGAAAAATAGAAATGGTGAGGCTAGCAGGAGCAGGACAGTGACCACGGCCTGTACTCGGCACCGGTGAGGCCTCACCTTGAGTGCTGTGTCTGTGTCTGGGCCTTGCACTTTACAAAGGACGCTGAGGGGCTGGAGAGTGTCCAGTGAGGGCAACAAGGCTCTGGGAGGTTTAGAAAACATGTCTGTGAGAAATAGCTGAGGGAGCTGGGCTTCTTCATTCTCCAAAAGAGGAGGCTCTGGGGGCTCCTCATCGCTGTCTACAAGCACCTGAAAGGAGGCTGTGGCCATGTGGAGCCGGTCTCTTCTACGGGGCCTGCAGTGAGAGGGTGAGAGGAAATGGCCTTAGGATGAGACAGAGGAGATTCAGATCAGAAAAAAAATCACTGTTGGGGTGGTCAGGCTTTGAAGTACACCACCTCCCCCTGTCCAGGGAGGTGGTGTAGTCACCATCCCTAGGGTGTTTACAGAGTACCTGGCTCTGGCTCTGGGTGATGTGGGTTAGGTGTTACAGTGGCAGTGCTGGGTGGACACCTGGACTGGATGATCTTATAGGTCTCTTCCAACCTCAGTGGTGATTCTGTGATTCTGTGAGAGTCTCTAGGCACACCTATTCCTTGGTAGGTATTGCCCAGCCCATGCTGGATGTTAGTTCATTTAGACTGATGTGTGGGGGAACAGAGGGTGTAACTCATTGGCTTTCTTGAGAGGCATCAAAATAAAGCCAAGGTCTGTGAAAACCCCCGGGGTTTCAATCAGCCCAAACCCTTCTTTGACAAAGCAATGAACCTGAGGAAAAGGAAGTAGCCTCCTGACTCTCATTTGGAAAAAGCCAAAGGCCAGCACGGAAGGATGGGCTTCTTTCTTTCCTTGAGGCAGGAAGGATGATGCTTGATGCAAGGGTGACTACATATTTTGCTGGAGAACAAGAACCTTTTCCCTCTTTGGGATATATTAATAAGGATATCTCTATTTTTAGGACATCACCGAGAGCCACTTGAAGCACTCAGCTTGAAGCAGCAGGGAGTTAATATCCCTGACAAAAATCCCTCCTTTGGGAAATCAGCCTTCAATGAAAGCTCAGCACGCCATCCCATCCTTTCACGGCGTGCAGCAAATCGGCTCAGGGCTCTGGAAACCACGGCGTGTGCCATCCTCCGGGGTCGGGCACGACTGCCCCCGCAGCCGGGATGCTGCCGGCGGCACATTCCAGGGCTCAACATTCCGGTGCTCCGGGACAAGGTGCCCGGCAGGGACCTGAACCTGCGGTGACTCCTCCTGATCTGGCAGCTGCTGCTCCGGGAAGCTGGGAGATGTGGCAGGAAGGGCAGGCGCCGGCGCTCAGATGCCGAATTAGGTCAATGGAGTTGAAACATCTGGTCCCGTAGCTGCCTCTCTGCGGGAATTAGGCACAGGCGCCAAGCAGGCACTGCGACGTAAATACCCCGAGATGCAGCCTGTGAGGGTCTGACATCTGTGCTCTCCCTGTGGCCTCGGGCCTCGGGGCTCCCTCCCAGCAGGGACACTGCGTTCCTCTGCCCATGGTGCTGTCCCGGCCAGGCTGCTCGGAGGCATTGCCCTTCCCCTGGCCGGCAGCTGGGTCAGTCACCTGTGAGCCACTGCAGCACCATGGGAGGAGTCGCAAACGTGAGCAAACATTCCCGGGAAAAGGGGGGAAACTGCCAGAAAGGAGGCATTGTCCAAAAGAGTTCCCCAGGAATTCAGGAAACCCGGTTTAGTCATGGGCTAAGGCCATGGGCAGGGGGGACACCAGCTGCTGAGGGACATTCCCATTCACCATGCAAAACCAGGACCAACTTTTTACATCCTGTATATAAACACAGTGTCTCTATATAAACTCACATAAATAAAGACATACAGGACATTGCCCTTGATTAGCATTTTAAGCAGCTCAAATTTTCTCGTTTAAAAAGGCAATTAGGTTTTCTGTGTCGTTTTGGGGGTTTTTTGGGTTTTTTTTTTTTTTTTTTTTTTTTGGTTTGGGGTTTTTTTTTTGTTTTTTTGGTTTGTTTGTTTGTTTGTTGTTTTTTTTTTCTTGACTGCAGAGCAGCAGCAAGCAACACTGCCAGGTGATCCCTTCTTGATACTCTGCAATGCTCTTGCCAGCTTGGGCTGCTCTGTGTGGCTGCAGATTTCAGGCCAGTTTAGTTCAGGCTTTTGCCTTTGCCACTTCCATTGGAGCAATCTGAGGGGCACAGAGTAAGACAGGATGAAGGATCATGATTGTATTTCAATGCCCTGCTCAAAGCTCAGAGCAGGGTACTCGGGATGCTCTATCCAGCAGGGCTGTAAAACCTCCAGGGGTGGAGCCATCCCAGCCCTACCAACCTCCTGGACACCTGCACAGTCATCGTGGGGCCTCCCTGAACTCACTGCAGTTCATTAATATCCATCAGGTATCAGTAGGAATGTGAAATGTGGAACGTGGCATCCACATGTGGTCTAATAAAGGGCCAAGTGGAGGCAGAGAACTCCTTCCCTCGACTTACACCCGTGTTTCTGCCCACAGGGGTGGGAGGTGCTGCTCTCCATCGCTGCCAGGGTATGCTGGGAGCTCACACTCAGCTCCTGTCCCACCCCCAGGACTTTCCACAGCGCTGCTCCCTAGCCAGTCCCACCCCAGGTGTGCTCTCAGGAGTTAGTCCTTCCCCCTTGCTGCAAGCAGGAAGGAGCAGGTTAACACCTGCTGCTGCCTTTTCTGAATGTGAAAATTAAATTTCTAAGTACACAAGACCACTTTTTTGGCATGCTTCCTTCATGCAACTGTATTTCTCTAGCTTCATGTGGCTAGGGATTGTCCCTGTAAATAGAAGGACAGAAGACATAGAAACCTGGAATTTAAGAAGAACAATGGTTAGAGGAGGTTTCAAAAAGGAAAAGTTTAAGGCAAATGGAAAAGAGCAGTATGAATCACACACAAAAAATACAACCACAACAAGAGCAGAAGGTGAAATAGAAAGTGGAAGCAGGTCTATTGCCAATGCCCATAGCAATCCTCACTGCTTACAGTCACTGTGACTTCATAAGCTGGCCTCCTCACCCAGATCAAATGAAATCCCCTGAGCTTCCAGGCATTTATTGTTGATCATCTGTCTTTACAGACAGAAATATTTTAGTATCTCTTAAATCAGTGTCATGTGTGTCTCTTCAGCAATTTCCAGGAATTTCTGGGCTGCCTTTACTGTCTGCACAGTTACAGACATAATCTTTGTTGTACCACAATCTTCTGGTCTGACATAATTTTCTGGCTGCTTCTTTTCCCATAATAGACTCGCTTAATTTGTTAGCTCTTCTGTGTTTAAAACAATATATAACTTACCTCTGGCTCTCAAGATTCTTGGTCAATAAGAAGAGTTTGAGAGCAGAGACCAAGTATGCTTCATAAGAACACAGATGTAGGATGAAGACAGCACATAGAAGAAATTGATTCATAGAAGAACTGATTCATTAGAAATCATACAATTAAATCACTTGGTCTGGACTCTGGGCCCTCCTATGCTAGGAATATAATAATTTTAGGCTTCTTCTAGCAGCTTTCATTTAAAAATTAGCCTTTTCCAATTAAAGATAAACCCCAAATGTCTTTCCCCATCCCACCAGACTGAGACTGAGCAAGGTGGTGGATAAAGCACACAGAAAAAAACAGTGAATTGGGTCAGTGGGTCTACAGAAGCTTTTTTGAGAAGCTGAGGTTCAAAGGTGCCTGAGTTAGGCTGTGGACTATTTATGAGTTGGTGGTTCCAAGGATTGCAATAAAGCCACCATATCTCAGGCCTAACCACTGTGATATCAGAGTGGTGCCAGGATATTTCAAGTTAAGGCTTGAATTCATATTTACAAGTGTTTTATTTGTGGCCCACTAAGGCCCACACAAGGCTTCAGGAGCATACTGAGATTTAGCAGTGGGAGCAGAGAGAATAGCAGCAGCAGCAACACCCTTTAAACAAGAGACTTGATGCCTCATTAAAGGCAATATGAACAAGACACATGGAGTCATGCTTTAAAACATCATCCAGTATGGGTGCCCAGCTTGCAATCACGTGCATCCCAAATGTGACAGTGGTGACAGGGGTTTTCAGGTGAAGGGAGAGACGAGAATGTTGAGTCCATGTTAAGAAGGCTTGATTTATTATTTTATGATATATATATTACATTATAACTATACTAAAAAGAATTAGATGGAAAGGTTTCCTCAGAAGGCTAAGCTAAGAATAGAATAGAAAAGAAAATGATAACAAAGGTAGCTCTCTCGGAGTCTGTCTGAGATAGCTTGGTCCTTGATTGGTCATTAATTATAAACATTCAAGATGGCCCAATCCCAGGTGGACCTGTTGCATTCCACAGCAGCAGATAATCATTGTTTACATTTTGTTGCTGAAACTGCAGCTTCTCAGAAGGAAAAATCCTAAGAAAGGATTTTTCACAAAAGATGTCTGGGACACCCAAACACATGGGACTACAGCTCTGCTACCTCCCATCTCAGCTTCAGGACACCTCTCCCTGCAGGCCAGAGCCAGCCTTGGGACAGCTGAGCAGACCCTGTGCCCAACAACTGGAAAAAGGAGGTGGAGAGCTGGAGCACATGAGGGCTGGGTGCTGCTTGCCCAGCACAGCAGTCCATTCCCAAGTGGTTTTCCCTCATTATCCCCTTGCTCACTAGAGCAACAAACCCCTCAGTACAAAGAGCTCTTGCAGGCACGGTGTGGAGAGGAAAGATGAGGTAATGGCAGCAGAGGGCAGTGGGGAGGTAGAGGAGAAGAGCAGGATGTGTGGGGAGGAGGCAGCTCAGTAGGGTCTTTTTCCACAGACACATCAGTCACTGTAGGAGCAGCAGAAGAAGAGGCTGGGGCAGGAGAATCAGGACATGACCACAGGGAAGGCAGTAGTAGGCTGGGGAAACAAGGGCAGAATGAGGAAAGTCCGGGAGCTCATGAAGCTACTCTGCAGGGAAGTGCTGGGAAAAGGAAAACAGAGAGTTTTTCTCAATTGCCAATTTGAGAAGCCGCTAAAACATACATCTGCTCACATCCTTGTATTTAGGGAAATCTTTTTTTTTGCATCTTTCCCAAACCAACTAAAGCCAGCATGTAGGCAAAGCATTTGTCAGTACACATGGAGGCATTCCTCTGTGCTCTTGCACACATCACTGATTGCAGGTTACGCTCAGTGAAGACTATTCAACCCACCCTCTCCAAACAGGAACTAGAGCACAAAAGTCAAGACACTTTCCTACTATGCTTCTGCAGACTTTCCTTTGGAGGTACTGGCAAGGTGCTCCCAAGAAAGGCAGAGGCTGCAAGCAGAGCCTGATGTTTCTCTTGTTCCAAAAGAAGGAAAAATAAACCCTTCATAAAAACCTAAGATGAATTTCATCAGGCAGAGGATGTTGCCACCTGCTGCTTAAATAAGGACAGACATCACTTCCCTATGGTTTGGGTCATTCCTGGGATTTGAATTTTTGTGCATGAATTTTTGTGCAGGGACTAATGGGTTATTTTTTTTTCTGCTCATAACTCAGGTGTTCACTGTATTGCTGGCAAACACAACAGACCACAAAACACTCCTTTCTCTGCACTCTACACTGTAATCAGGTTTGCACATCAGGTGGGCTACCACAGCAAGCAAACATCACCTGAAAAGCCTTCAGATGAGCCCAGTTGTTTACTTAGCTACCACTTTTTCCCTGGTGTCAACCTAGCATGAGGTGCAAACCTTTGGAGAGAGCCAAATCTTGAGCACCCAAATGCAAATTAAAGACAGAAGGGACTTTTTAAATTATTTTCAAAGAACTGTTAAAAAGTGTATGGCCTACACACACTAGGAATAGGAGTGAAACTGCTGCTATTTGCAGTTCAAAGAATTAGGTTGTAACGTTGAGAATTAGGACATACATTCTTTGTGCAGGATTAAATAAAAATGCTGATGTTTCTGTGAGACAGTAGCTTGGCAGACAATGAGAATTGAAATAAAATGAGCCTGGGTTGTGCTGCAGTCAGAGCTGATGAAACAGCAGCACTGAATTTCTATTCCCCCTGGTAAAATGCCTCTGGGGAAAAATCTATTAATCACAACCATCTGGAAGGGAGCCTCAGCTGCAGATGCAGATGGGATACTGGGAACAGTGGCTGTGGCCAGGAAGGAACAGCAGGGACTATGCTACACCATCTGTGGGGACAGGGGAGAAACCCCACCAGGGTCCGGTGCACAGGAATGG
The DNA here is from genome assembly GCA_024362935.1 of Setophaga petechia. Taxonomy (NCBI): domain Eukaryota; kingdom Metazoa; phylum Chordata; class Aves; order Passeriformes; family Parulidae; genus Setophaga; species Setophaga petechia. Next base: position 10,580,431 of record JANCRA010000026.1, on the reverse strand, counting down.
AAATGCAAAGCCTTGGGAATCCCACTGATTTAATCTGAATTTAATTTCTGTAAGGTTTCCAGACATGATGAAATTACTCTGCAACTGGTTCATTTTGTGGGGGCTCAACCAGTTCCACGCAGGGTCTAAAATCACCAACACAGCAGCAGAAAGGGAAGGGAGCTCATGCCATGCCAGGTAGCAGGACACTCATTCACTGGAGCTGGCCAAATTAGCTTCATCTACTTTGCCAAGACCCACTGCCCTGCCTACATCTCCTGCAAGTAAAGAAAACTTTGCTTCTGCAGGGAGGCACAAATCTCTGTTTCCAGAGGGAAAACTGAGGAAAACAACAATTTTAGGTGACCTTCCAAAGTTCTCAGAGGCTATTACTAGTCATATGAAGGCCTGAATGCTGTCAACACAGTTCTCAGGCATGGCACATAAAAGCAAGCTTTCCTCTTCACCAGGAACCATAGAATGGTTTAGGTTGGAAGAAAATTTAAAGCCCATCTAGCTCCACTCCCCTTCCAGAAGAAGGGACATCTTCCACTAGGCTAGGTAGCTCAGAGCCCCATCCAGCCTGGCCTTGAACACTTCCAGAGATGGAGTACCAACTCAATTCTCTGAGCAACCTGTTCCAGCGCCTCATCATCCTCACAGCAAAGAATTTCTTACTAAAACCTAATCTAAACTTACTCTGTCAGTTAAAAACCATTATTCTTCCTTCTCCTGTCACTCCATGCCCTTGTTAAAAGCCCCTCTCCATCTCTCTTGTAGGGCACCTTCCATAGGTGCTGGAAGGTGCTCTAAGATCTCCCTGGAACCTTCTCCAGGCCGAGCATCCCAAACTCCCTCAGCCTGTCTTGACAGGAGAGTTGCTCTATCTTTGTGGCATCTTCCGGACTTCCTACAGCAGGTCCATTTCCTTCCTCTGCTGGCATCCCAGAGCTGGATGCAGCACTGCAGGTGGGGTCTCACCAGAGCAAAGGGTCAGAATCCTCTCCCTCTCCCTGCTGGCCATGCTGCTTTGGATGCAGCCCAGGACACGTTTTTAAGGGTTGCAAAGGCACATTGCTGGATCACACCCAGCTTCTCACCCATCAGCACCCTCAAATCCTTCTCCTTAGGGCTGCTCCTCTGCCCAGCCCATAATTTGCTTGCGACTGCCACCACACATGCAGGACCTCAGATAAGTCAAGTCGGGGGAGAAGTAATTCAGCAGCTGCCCAGGAGAGAAGGAAATTCTTAATGTTTCCAAATGAGAAAATCTTGAGAGCAGAAAAAGGATTCCTCTTTGCCTCTCTGTAATCTCGCTACACTACAAAAATCTGGTCACTGTGACATGACTGCTTTTTCCATTTCCCTTCATTGTGAAAGGCAGACTGGGGCAGGGGGTATCTGAGAAGCCCGAGGAATTATATTCCCTTAGTAAAGCAAAAGCACAAGTTTTATCTCAACCTATGCGGTTGTGCTGTCCCAGGGCAAGCTGAAATATGATTGCCTTCATTAAAAAACTGCCCAGTCTGCACAAAGCAAACATCTTGGCTGCCTCAGAAACCTCTCCAGATGACAGTGCAGAAATGATATGCTATAGAACCAGAGCTGCTTTTTCAATCAGGAGGGGAATGGATAAAAATTTTGACTTGTTTTCCTGTCAGTCAGCAGTTCCTTATGATACTGCTCAAAAATCTGTTCCACTGGTCATCCCCTTTTAATAGTGCAAGGGACGAGAACAGGGTGCAGCATGCAGAAATTATTTGCAGCTGCAGCCACCACAGCAGTACTGCCTGGCACCCCAGGCCACTTACAGGTCCCCCGGTGCTGCTGCTGGGTCTCCACCTGTAGTCTCAGATGCCCTCCTGCATAATCTCCTGCTCATGCAGAGACACCCCAGGCAGCTATGGATACCCAATGAATGGATCAAACTCTCCAGGCTCACAGTTATATATTCCTGGGACCACAGCAAGAGAAAGCCTTCTGTTCATTGGGCTTCCTCTCTGCTGCCCAGAGCCAAAGACAGCCAATAACCTCCAGCAAGCCAATAGGATGGGAACAGTGTTTTTTTCCAGCACCAGCAGGCATTTAGATCTGGGTGTGGGGGAGGAATCCAATTGGCATCCCCTGAAGGTGACCTGTGCCATTTTTACCAGGATATAACACACACTTTAACAAGGAACACTTGTGACTAGTTAGATGCAAGGGAAGCTGCCAAGAGGAACAAGCTGAGGAGTTCCTGGGAGAAGTAACCATGTGGCAACAGGAGGGCAGGCTGGGCAAACCCACAGCATGGAGCAAAGCTCCAGAAATGCTCCATTCCTGAAGGTGCTGGCAGGGGCAGCCCATTTTCAGGAGGAGTAGCACAGCAGAACCTGGTGTGAAGTGCAGGCTGTCCTGATGGCTGGCCACCGTAAACCCACGAGGCACCCAGCAGAACAGGATACGCACCAGAATGTGGGATGAGGCAGGTGTGCGTTGTGGGGAAGAGAGCGACTGCCTTTGCTGAGGCTTGAACAGCTTAATGTCAGGAAACACAGATGTTGGCAGTGGAGAAACATCAACTGCATTGAGAGAGGCTTGGAAACTCAAGAACTGTGTGCAAAAACAACCTCATCAGGTAGTCTGCAGGGAAAAGTACATCCTTTCCTTGGGCACTAACACAGCCTGCCCTCACCACCCACAGAAAAATCAGCCTGACAATGCTGCACAGACAGGAAAAAGAACCCTCCATGTATTGGCTTGCTCCACAACTTCAGCTGCACTTTCCTAATTGTCAAAGCATGAACCAGGGATCCAGCCCAGTTCTTGACACCTATATTGATTTATCTGTATTGAAACGTTTCAAAGCATTATTTTAAGCCATTTATATTTAAATCACATTGAGGGGTTTCTTGAATCAATGAAGACAAAAGCAATCCTCTAACAATTAAGAATCTCTTATGCTTACTGTGGAAATTATGAAGGGAAAATGTAGATTTGCCTCATTCCCTGAGGTGCCCAACTGAGGAATGGTTTTGGCAGCCTGACCACAAGAGTACTCTGGTGTCACCTGAACCAAAGAGGTCCAACATGTGGCCCTTTCAAGGAGTCAGGGCATCAGCAGCTTACTGCCTATCAAATGGGGAAACTGCAGTGAGAGCCAAGAGAACTACATCACTCTCTCAAAACTTTCTATTTCATGCTGGAACCAGCAATTTCAGCATCATGAGTATCAGGATGCTGAATCTCCACTGCAGTCAACCAGGTAAGGTACCCAATATGGGAATGTATTTTATACCAGAAGAAAATCCCAAGTTTGCAGTCTTTATTCACTTCTTCATATATAAAAATATAAATGCATTTTCATACCTATATCTATCTAAAAAGTGATATACCTATCCCCCATATTTAAGTGCAATTGCACATTCAACAGGGCTGTTTGCAGTGCCACATTTGGCAGGAACAGGATTATTTTCTCTCCCTCACTACCTCTTTCACAGAACATACACTAAGCTGAATGGAGATCTTCGTTCTCACATGAAAGCCACAAAATTTCCAGCCCCACAGCTACCTGGGACTGTGTTATTGGAGCAACTCCTGGGACAGAAACACCCAACAGATGCTCAGAACCTCTCCTTAACAGCTCTTGTCCTGTGCTTCTGCAGAGTAGGTGGTGTTTCTTGCACACTTTAAAAGAAACAGGAGACAAGTCCAGTACTATCCAGCGGCACCTGGATACAACAGGTTTCTGGCTGATCCTCAAAAACACCACAAAACCTCTGCTGCATGTGCTCAGAGTTCTGACACAAATTCAGGGAAATTTTAGTACCCAAATATTAGCAAGTAAAATGAGTTTTGGCTTTGCAGAAATAACACATTTAAATGATTTGTCAGTGGAAGAATAAAAAAACAAACCTGAGCTGACTCATAGTGCTTCTTTAGCTCACAGATTTTGTACAGGCTACACAGCTACTACTGCAGAGGTTCACACATCATTCTCAATTTTACTTTTTAATACAAAAGCCCTAGTGCAGCCCAAACTCACCATGAAAAGCCAAAGCATTTAAAAAAAAAAGCTGAGGTGACAGAAGTCTTCCCCAAAAGGGCAATATTTTACTTCAGAAGAGAACTCCAAACACATATACAAATACAAATGCCATGTAATAGATTACATTGCCCAGAGAAGCTGTGGATGCTCCATCCCTGGCAGTGTTCAAGGCCAGGCTGGATGGGGTTTTGAGCAACCTGGTAAAGTGGAAGGTGTCCCTATCCATGATGTGGGAGCTGGAACTAAACTTACAGAACCCTTCCAACCCAAACTATTCCATGATTCTATGATTAATACAGGAGATCTAACAAGCTTACACAAGTTTCTGATCACCCCGAGTGTGTGTGAGAGGCTAGAGTGTAACAGTGAGGAGAATGAAGACCAGCACAGTGAAACCAAGTTTCCTGATGAATGACATCTCTACTTCAGAGCAAATGGGGATGCTAAAGTACCAGTATATACCCACATAGGGTGCATCCTCAGTTTTGGTGAGTCCAAAAAGCAGTTCAGAATTCTGTCCTATATGGTAACTGTTGCCTGGTTATTAAATTACTCAATTTACTGAATTAAAATGAAACTTGAGGGGCAGATGCAGGCAGTGCACATCCTCTGAGACTCATCACAGACCAGATTTTGCAATTCTACTTACTTGCAAGGGAAAGAAATGTGCACTTACTGATACTCAGTGTCTTCTCTGAAAAAGAGACAGGCAGAGTATCTGAAATGAGTTACAAGGAGGCCTTTATGCAGGCTACTGAAAATGCAATTTCTTTGAGAAGCTAGCTGAATAAATCATATTTCTGTAATCATAACTCATGAAAAAAAATGAGCAGAAACAGAGTGATAACTGGGATAATACAGGGAACATCTGCCAAAAAAAAAAGAGAGATATTCTTCATTATTCCATAGTCAAATAGACACAAAGAAATCCCCATCAATTTTTAACAACTTACAAATGTGTTGTTTCCCACCCATTCACCAGATCCTTCTAAAAGCTTGCAGAAGGCAGTAAGAGCAGCAGGAAAAGCAGGACTGCCAGAAGGGGAGCTGGTGGGACACAGCACAGGGCGTGCAGGCACTTGGTGCCCTCTCCTGGGCATGACAGAAAGATCCTTGTTTAATCAATTCAGAGCACAGCCATGGAAAATGGGATCTTTTACATCTTAAACTGATTCCTCAGATGAAATAAAAGGCACAGGTCAATCAGAGAGAAAGTTCACACATTTCCAGAGAAGTACTCATCTGTTCAACTCCATTACAACTCCTGACACAGCAGCATGTTACATCACAACATTGTTTATTATGTAACTTTTTACAATACAAACAAAAATACAGAAATGCAGTATATGAATACAGCTAAATGCAAAATGGTGATGTTTTTCTCGAGGCCATATTCCCATTTCTAGTAAAATAAAGAAAGACTGCACACAGGTAGAAACAGGTTGGTAGTTAACTCCACAATTTTGCCTAGAAATGACCTATAAATGCGTTTTCCTGCTACTTACCATAAAATGTAAAAAGGGAGTTAAAGGAAAGTTTTACTCACTGGTTCCTACCATATGAAAGAAGCTATATTCTATTTAGGAGGGCCAATATATGGAAAAATATCTAAATTAAATGTTATTACAAAAAATGAAGCAGTAATGAGATCCTTCTGGCTAAAGAAGTTACTAAATGAGAATAGCATATATTTAAAGAATCCAAAACATAAAAGGGTTGTTATAAAAAGCTTAGGTGCACTGTAAGCTTACAACTTTTGTTTTTCCATGTGTCCTTTTAAACAATGGAAGTGTCAAAAATAGGGTCAACTGTGTTAGACTAAATTACATTATTGTATATGCTGCACTGAACGGAATTTTTATTATAATAATAGAGAAGCATTGTTTGCATCATATTATGGCAATTTATCCTCACTAAAAACCGTCTAGAGTCCTGCATTTTTTGATATCCTGTAAACCGTTAAACCACCAGAACATGATTGTACAACAGTAAAATGTTTTCTTTTGCATTAAAATGACACCTGTTTAAAAAAAAAAGAATGAAAAAAGGTACTTAGAGCTGTTATTTTTCCAAGTACACAACACCCTAGACAATTCAAGGCATCTCATTCTCCATCAAAATTAACAAAAATTTGTCATGCTGTTAAATCCATTACTATGGATACGACTGGTGCAAAATTGGTCAAACGGATCCAACAAACACTGATGTCCAGGCTGGCATATTGGCAACTAATACATAACTGGTGGTCAAAATGATGCATTTAAAATATCTTCCCTTTCTTCTTATTCTTTTCCAAGGTTCTAAAATGACATTTAAAAAAAAGTTTGTTAAATAATGCATACAAGTTCTGGGTTTTTTTAAAAAAATACGTACACCTTTTAAAACAGCCATTTTAATAAGGCTTTTACTGGTTACAACACAATGGATGAAACTTACTGAGTACACAGTACTTGTACAGTATGAATCAAGCAGTGCAGTTATCACCAGATTTCCTCTCCCAAGGACTCAAAGAATTAAACATTTTAATTCTCAGAACTTTAATTCCTCATCCCCCCAGAAATCTGATGCAATCTATCAATATAAAAATTTATTTATTTACACAGATACATTTACGTGTAGGTACCATGTTTTTGCAGGCTAAAACCTGTTTTAGAAGCTAATAATTTTCCCACTATTGCTGAAATATGGTCATTTGCAATTAAAAGCAGTTCAAGATTTATCATGGCTTTAAAGTGAGACCTCCATAGTGGTCTACAACCATGGATAGACCATTATTGTGTCAAAAAGCTACAGAATTTTTACTGCAGGACAAGACTCCAATTTACCTGGAAGAATTCTGTTGTTCCAAAATACGTTGTTGAGCCTCCCAGTTTGCTTTCTCATCCTCAAACTGACGACGCTTTTCCTCCAATTCTTTGTGTTGTGCCTCCAAATTCTTTTTCATTTGCTCATGGCGTCGCTGCAGCTGTAGAATATGAACAGAGTCAGTAGGTGCAGAAAATACAGCAACTTTTGGAACTAACAAATATCTAACTAAACTTACTAATGCAGCAAAATTATGTGTTCTATTTTTCTTCAGAGAAAGTAGCTCAGACTAAAATCTAAGGTGATAGGTACAGCCAGTAACAGAAACCAAAAGGTTATTAATCCCACAGCTTCATTTTACAGTTAAAAGAAAATGCTCCAAATGCTACCCAGTTTACAAACAGAATTTGTAAGCAGCTATGTTTGGCAAACAAAAGGAAATAAAAAAATACTTTGGTATTTGATGCAAACACTAAGCAATACATTTCAGAGCATTTGAGTACCACTAATGCATAGAAGAGCAACATCTTTGACTTTCTGTGGGGGGAAAAAACCCCCAAAATGCTGATTTCATTCTATAGCACTATAGGATGAAACTATAGTGCTCTATAGGATATAACTATATTTTGATCTATTTGGAAAAAATATTAAGTGGATTAATTTATTCACTAATTAAATGAATTAGTATTACTGAGAAAGTGAATTGTCTACATTCCAAAAGAGAATAAGAATTCTCTCCTGCAAGTTGATGGGACAGACTGATAATCAAATGTGTTGTATGTAAGGATGGAAATACTTGTCAGGAGACATGATTCCTTTCATGTGGCATAGTGCTTTTTTGAATTAAGTCATAGAATGGTTTGGGTTGGAAGGGACCTTAAAGATAATTTTACTCCATCCCTCCTGCCAAGGGGAGAGACCTGGCTTGGTCCTATCCAGCCTGGCCTTGAACATGTCTAGGGTTGGGATTCCCAAAACTTCTATGGACAACATGTTTCAGTGCCTCATCACTCTCATAATAAAGAACTTTCTCCTAATATCTGACCTAAACCTACTTTCTTTCTGTTTAGAGCCATTCCCCTTGTCCTGTCACTCCATACCCCTGCAAATAGTCCCTCTCCATCTTTCTTGTTGGGCCCCTTAATACTGGAAGGCCACAATTAGGCCACTATGAAGTCTCCTCTTTTCCAGGCTGAACAATCCCAATTCTCTTGGCCTTCACTCATGCAAGAGCTGCAAAACACATCCCTCTTCTAATTGTCTTGGTGGCCTCCTCTGCACTCACTTCAAGAGTTCCATGTCCTTCCTGTGCTGGGACCCCAGAGCTGTTGCAGCCCTGCAGGTGGGGTCTCACCACAGAGAAGTGGAGTCCCCTCCCTCGACCTGATGTCCACACTTCAGAGAAAGTGATATAAAACTCCCTCTTTCCTTACTCTCTTGCATAACCCTGTTTTACACAGCTCTTGAAAACCTTTTTCCTTTTACACATTTTTACACAGCACTGTCTGTTGCTTACTTTTCTACATTTACATAAATACAACAGAAGTTTACAAAACCATGAATAGTGAAGAAAAAAGAATGAATTGTAATGAACATAAAAAACTGGTATCACAGGATACACTCAGTCAAAAAGTCATGAGGTAGTACATGAAAACCAGAAGTATTTTTGTATTTCACATAAGAAGAAAAATGTGGATACCAGAAGTATTAAAGGGTTCAAAAAGATTCAAGACAGAAACTGAAAAAAGGATAAATCAAGTGGCTACAAAAACCATGCTCCAGATAGAACATATAGCTTTAAAATCATCAAACTGCTGACTGGCATATCTTACTACTTACTATTCATATCCCTATCCAGTCAGTTCTCAAAGAAAAAAAATCTAGATTAATTTTTTTTTCTTTGATCCAGTATGCCTTGGCACCTCACAGAGCGTAGGCTGCCAAGCATTTCAACTACCCATCCAAGTTTCCTCATTTTTCCTCAAATTTGGAGACAAATTTTATCAAGGAACTTTGACAGTTCTGAACTTCTCTATTAGGCTTCTTGTGAGAAACTGCTTTCCCAAAACTTAAAAAAATGACTTAAATTTTTTACTTTTACTTCGGAAGTTTTAAGCAAAACTTCTAATTCTAACAGTCCCTTAAAAAGATCATTTTCAGAGCCCCTTGAAGCCTGTAAAAACCCAGTGTCATTGTGAAGACTTCACCTGGAGATGACAGAAATTAGAGTTAAGCATCCATGAAATTTGTTCAAATGGTACCAGAACACTGACAAAAACAAATCCCTGACTCTTCCTTAGCCTAGTAATTCTCATTTAGGTGAGATCCCTACAGGCATTGTCTCCAATTCCAGAAATGCTTTTTCAATACACACAACAAATGATCATTATTGCATTAGCTTATGTAAGCCATAAAAGTCTCAAGAGCTTTTTAAATCACATGGAAGAATAAGCACAAAATATTACAAAGAAAAGGGAGAAGAAGAGGGTAAGGAAGTTAAGGAGTATTTTAACATGCTATGACCGAAAATAAAAATAGAACACATGTGAACATTAAATTACATTCTAAGTTTAGATTTATACCATTTCAGCAAAGGCAACAAGCTGAGGAAGAACAACAGTGTTTTCTTTACACATTTAAACCAACTATAGAATCAATTATGTTGCAAAATCTGGGCAAAATTCCCATTTCTACACTAGTTCAGCCTCAAGTTATATTGGTGTTTAAAACATTTTGGTTACCTCAGCTTCAGAGTCCTTCAGTTTCTGAACTTTTTCTTTGACTTTCATCTCAAACACCTGTTCCATTTCCATTTCCATTTTCTTCATTTTGGCTACATGCTCCCTCCTTTCCTCCTCCATCTGTGCCAACGGGCTCCTGCCATAAATCCAGAAGAAGCAGTTAGCTAGTAAGAACTTTTTTCCCTGTATGTTACATTAGGACATCTGGAAAAAGCAAGATAAAAATGCTGAAGCAGTAACATAAACACACTGCTGTAGGCACTGCTAGCTTAAATTCAATTTACATCATTATATTAACTATTTAGATAAGCTTTACTCAAAAAGATATTTCATACAATATCTTTTCCTCCCCCACAATTGATTTATACTACATTTAAGTTAACAGAAACTCTTGACTTTCTATATGTAGAACCACCTGGTCATGGGAAGAGAGGAAATGTTAAAACAAGAAAAAGAAAATTAGCATCTTCCAAGTGATCTTCAGCCATCTTTTCCTTCCCCATAATTCAAATATATAAAAAAATTAATGAACATAATAAGAAAATTAGGAGCACTACAGACTAAAGTTCTATTTTCTCTCTAAATCTTCATTATCCCCAGGTGAGCCCAAGAGACACTTAACATTGCAACTGTGTTGAATGCTCTGGTCATAGTTTTAAAGAGAGATCAGATTTGAAAAAAAGATCTGGGCAACTGAACATCAATATTTCCAGGCATTAGTTGGAAGGTTTTCCTTTAGAAAGCTATTAATAAACATAATGTACAAAATTAATGTACATTATTTTTATTTTTTCCATATACTTTATGGTACACTTTCCTGGATTGTTCTGAATTTTTAAAGCTGTATAAACCTGCTATCCACGTTATGGTGATATGGGTTTTAAATAGTAAGTTTCACTGTAAACATATAATAAAACAGGATGATTGAGATCTAGTGATGATTGCTACAGAGTTTTGTTAAGACTCTGCTGTTCCACAAAGGGCAATCAAACCAAATCACTGGCCTCTTATTTCAGTTTTGAGTGTCTATGGCTTAAAAGGACAAAGTTTAAACTATTGTGTTGGAGAAAATGAAGAACTGATTATATCTGGAATTGTTACAATCAATCAGCAGATGACATCTAATCTATATATTAAACTGAATCTGAATTGATAGCTGCAATGCTTGGACTTGTGAGTAAAATGCTGTATAATATATAGAACTGAAATTGATCTTCAGTTTAATTTTTACTTTAGTCCTTCAAAAGGCCAACTGCTAGCAATCTTTTACAAGGAAAAAATTAATGGTTAAACAAAGGTGAGGTAAAATAATGCAGAAAATACTAAAGAAGTTAAAGAAGAGGTGAGTAGCAGTACTTGTGGAAGCTAAGCAGCTGTCAAAACAATACTATTTTCTTCTAGAGATGTAAAGTTCTCAAATGCATCTGCTCTTCAAAAGTTAATCTACAAAGTAGAATAAATATTCAGGAATCATTGCTTCAGTTTGAACTTGAAAGGGGTGCAGAACTGTTGTCTGATTGGAAACTTAATAAATCCAATGGGAATGCCATGCAAGCTGTATTTGAGAAAGTGGTAAAAATCAGTCTGCACAGAAAATTTGATTAACTGACAAATGAGCATTTACAACTGAGAGCTTTACATAGGTCACAACTGATTTTATTAGGTCCTAAATATGTGATATGGGTAAAAGCACATCACTGTATTTCAGGACAAAATGATACAAGGGATTTAAACAAAAACAAACAAACAAAAAATCAGACACAAACACAAAAAAAAATGAGCTGAAGGGAAAAAAAACCCCACAAATCATTAAACAACGATGTAAAACATTTAACTGATTTCTGAGGACATGTGGTCTAAAAACAGTCCTCTAAGTTATTCTGCAAAAATTAAAAATTATTCTAGATATGTGCGAAGTAGAATCCCTGCCAGCAGGTAATAAGATAAAATCATGGTCAGAAATTATTAAAGTTACTAAATCCCCAATTCAATGAAGAATTGTAAATTTACAGGTAAGGATAAAAATTCCACCAATTCTTTATAAGCATCTATATAAAAATGATTCAGCCTTGGATAGAAACTGGGGGAATTCCATAATTTATGCACTTCTACTAATTTTTGAAATTTGACCAAATTTGACTTGAATCTTAGCCAAAAGGTTTCTAAAAGAGGATTGGTTTTTACAGTGGTATTTGTCACTGTAAGCATTTATAAATGCCTAAAATTTACAGTAGCACAGCTTTAGGAATAAAAACCAAACCAACTGCTAGTGGAAAAAACAATGCCAAGAGCAGGATACCAGGAAACTGTTTTAAATTTGAAACATCAAACAGTAAAATCCTTTTTGTGTTTATAGAATTTTTGTCTTAAGTTTTTTGGAAAAATTTAAATCACCACTTACATGCCTTCAACTGTGTCAAATCTAAAAAACAAAAAATACAGAGGCTTAGCTTAGCATGCTTAAATAAAACCACAAAACCAAAAAGCAATAATTTAAAAAAGTAAATTCAATATTATTAGATTCCTAAAGCTAATTATGTGCTCCCCCAAAAGCAAATTTTTCATACTAAAAGGAAGAAATTGTTAGTTAAAGCTTGTTATATTTGTTTCAAATTCAGTTAGTTGATCACTACATCATGTCAATATTAACGCAGGTTTGATGTGCAGATGCTTTCAGGAACAATTTTCCTACAACATCTATGCTTTTAAAAAGATTTAAAATATTTTAGTGACGCCAACCACCACCTGCTCTATACGAGTTTTCGGAAACCAATGCCACCTGGAGGCTTATCTCCTCGTTTAGAATTAGTCAGCTAGCAGAGAGCCGTGCATGGAACAGCCGGGAATGTTCTGACACTGCAGGAGGAGCACTTGGCTCCCACGGCCACCAGGGGTCTCAGCGGCGGCAGCGTCACCTCCCCCGGGCCCGGGATGCTGCAGCCAGCGCGCCCCGGCTCAGCGGAGACGGGGCTGAAAAAGGCTCTGATCTCACCAGGCTGGAGCTCTCACACCGGCTCCAGGGCACTGGGGCTGTTTCACAGAACCCGCCAATAATACAGGCAAGAGGAGCTGGAAGTGGCCAGGCTTAGCAGTCACAGGGACTCGAGCATTGTGTACTTTGTTACCCTGGATAAGACCCATCTTTATGACATACAATATGACTTGCAATAAAAATGAGATTTTACTTTTCAATTCACTAAAGATAGCAGCTTCATACAGCAAACCAAAAAGATTTCTCTAATTACAACATCGCAATTTCAGAGCAAATGCCAATTTTCTCACACGTCACATAGTACATGTGAAACTACAATTACCACATGATTTAGAGACAAGTTATCTACATATGTGAAGACTACCTTGACATTTTTATTTTTTTAATGGTTAGGATGATATTGAAAATTTGACAAATCAGACTAAACCTAAATTACAAAAAAAATAACCATGGAAAATACTTGCTTTGGATTGCTCCGAAGTCAACAGGTTACTTACAGAACAGGCAAGTTTCACCAAATCAGAGTTAAGATTATTAACTGGGCAGAAAAATGCTTCCATTAATCTGCACAGTATTATTAAAACTTCTAGCACATACTTCTATTTGTTTTCACATGCACATTTTTGTCTAAAGAAATATGTTAACAGCTGCATGAAAAACTGAGATCTGCTAGGATCATAAAAATACAGCTGTTTTGAAGCCACAAAAGGTCAGTCCAACAGCTCCAACAGCTGCCAGCAGGAGATACTTTTGGAAAAGTACAAGCACCACTGCATGTCTCCTGGTATGTCTGCTCTCCCAGTCTCTCAAAAACCAGCAGCTTAGGAGTTTCCAGAGCCAGGGGGTGTATCTGTGTTTAACCATATGCTTGTAATACCACCAGACAGCATCAGAGCACGTCTCCATTCTCACACAGATACACGATCTGTCTCCCATGCAAGGATCAATATTGCCCCAATTTGAGACACAGACTCTTCTTTCAAAAGGCCAGCAGGCAAGCATAAAATTCCTAAGGGGAGGCCCAGATAAACTGTTAATATCTGTTCCTCCCCCTCAGTTTCTAGGAGGGGTTATTAGGAAGATTCCTTCTATGCTGCTTCAACTATACTAGATTAAAAACCAAAAGCTACAAAAACACACTGAAGTAAAAAATGAATGTTAAAGCATAAAAAACACCCAAAAAACTGCAACTCAGCATATGGTTAAGGTAAAAACAAAAAAAATAGCATCAGCTGCTTCATAACCAGCACATGCATATTAGAATTTCATGTTTTTAGGCATTATAGTCACCCTGTGTTCTGGGGAACAAACTCTTACAAAATGTTCAAAATAGTCTTCCTAAGTTTGCAATAGACTTTGCCATCTTTCAGATGGCTGAATCAAACTGCAATTATTTACTCATTCTCTTGAACAAAAAAACCCCCTGACTGCAAAGAGCACCAATTGTATTTATTCATCTCTGAGCTGCAGTACTGCAGTGCTAAAAGCAACAGATTTCTAAAGGAGAAAATAGTTCCAGAAAGCACATTCACCTGGAAGTATTCAGGTGGGACAGCACAGTGATCTGAAGTGACAGGAGATGCAAAGTGAGCATGCTTCAGAAAGCAAAGTAATTCCAGACCCCGGTAGTGTAGGTTCTGGCTCAAAAAGAAGTATCAGGAATGCTATCAGAAACTGAGTGGGGTGTAGAGGTGAATGAAGGTCACAAAGAGTTCTGAAACCTACTCATAGATGTATTTTTGTATAAAGTAACATCTTATTGTGTCTGCAATATAGGAACAAAAAATCATTTTAAATAGTGACTTTGTTGTTATTTTAAAGAATGCAGAATAACCAGTCCTCTTACATGGACGAGGTAACAGACTGAGTTTGTAGGTGCAGACTAACACAAATCTAAGCAGGCACAAAACAAAAATGGTAAAAGTGCTGTCACTAAAATTCAGATTTTACCAAAATCTAAGAAAAACATACTAAGATTTTGAAAGGTATTTAAGAAACCCCAGTATTTAACAACACACAGAGAAAATGTAAACAACTTCCTTTGATATTCCAAATAACAAGGGGGGGGGGGGGGGGGGGGGAAGGGGAATTTTCACTTTTCAGTACAGTAATAGCACATAACAATACAGTAAAAATCACAGCAATAGCAAGTGAGAAGTCCTGGAGAGAATGCAGAATTTTCTCTTCTGCACTCCTATTACTACATCTTCATCTGACATACTTGCTGTGTGCACTCAGAAGCCTTGAGTTACGAGTCAGGGATAACATGATGGCAGAAACATGACAGTGAGAAGAAGTAACCACAGTGTTATGGACACATATATTTGAAAACTAGTATTTTTAAGACTTGACCTCATTAGAAATGCTACTTAAGTGCAAGCACACTTCTGAAGAGTTGCTATAACTGACATAAACTATTACATTTTCTGTCAGTGCCATGAAGGGAAGTCTCATGTAGACTCACACTAGATGAAACTAAATCATGTCCATTTAAATCATTCCCTCACAACTTTTAAAGCATTAAGAGAGTGCAGAATAAACATTTCTTTAGTGAAAAATGGCTTTGTAGCTGTCATATGGATACAAATAGCAGGTATTTCCAACTATTTTCAAGGATCTTTTTCAGGAAGAACAGCTGTAACTTTGCATACCATTAGCAGAAAAGAACAGTACCCTGTATTTTGATTGAGAAATTTGTACTTAAATATAGTACAAAATAAGAGCACCATTAATTAATAATTATTTAATCACTAATTACTGTTGATGCAGTTACTACACGCAGAGCAGAATATTTGAATGTAGCTATTCTCAAATAGCATTATACAATTCAGTATACAGTAGAGCCTACTTTTAAATCTTTGACTAACTTCATCTGGTTGGCAAATAACTTCTTGTCAGAAGTAATAAAAACGAATTTGAAAAAACAGCTACAAAAGCCCCCAAACACTGCATTGCAACTCCCTTCTCACAAAAGACAATGATGTTGCATAATTCCCCTGCCATGATAAGCAGCCATATGAGTTGCTAGAGCAGTATTTCAAAGATGACAGTAGCAGGTCTGCTTTTTCAGAGTTTCTAAATAAATATTAACCCATTCTTCTCAAAAACATCCCTGACACAATAGTATTGATCATTCACACAGAATCACCAAAAATTCCACAAGTAACATATAAACCAAAATAGAAACTAATGCAAAAGAACTTGGCAGTATCAGTGAAATAAAACTCTGAGTAAATGTAACAGTTCTCTTCAAAACTAAATCTACTATTTAGCATGTTCAGCGAAACTAGTGTCAATCTTAGTGAAAGAGGGAAAAAAACCCAAATGACAAGTAAACAAGAGGCTGTCTCTTTTCAGACACACTGAAGAGAACTGACTGAAGGCTATATACATACAACCCACCAGCACCCCTCCCCAAGAAACCCAAACCACCACCACACATTCACAAAATCAGCCAACCAAAAAAAAAAAAGTAAAATGATTAAAGTGCAATTCAGCCTTAACAGGAACTTACTTTGTTAGCTGCCCTTTATTTTTGTTGTTGTCAACACCGTTGTATGTAACAGCTGCCAGTTTTCTGCTTCTGTAGTTCTCATAATGTACATTGTTAGTAACATCCTTCAGGTCCTGCATATGAGTTCTGTCAATAAGTGTAATTTATCAACTTAGTGCACAAATACAAAATACTATCTGAAAAATCAGTCCCTGCTTATTTTGCAGATTGACTTGAATTAAATTATATCCCTCCATTAGTGTCCCACTTCCCACAAAGGTTTTACTCTACCATTTAAATTGGAGCTCTGAAGACAGCAGAGGCACAGAAATACCAGCTTACTTTGCACCAATCTACCTAAAGCTTGCAATATCCCAAACACTAACTTACAGGACCAGTCTTTGGAAAGTTTGAGTTCTGTGGATAAACTTGCAGGTATTTGATAGGCAGATAAGAAAAGTGTATATTACTACTGCAGTAGGTGAGGAGAAGCATGTCAGGCAAGAAATAACAAGCCAAAACTTCCTAGCTTCTATCTTTTAATTCTACAAAAGCTAAATGTTAAGTTCAAGACTAAGCTGAAAGAATTCACTTCTTTTCATAATTTTCCATTGTCAGCCAGGAGAAAAGCAAAGCTTAGGTCAGACTAACAGTTTTTACAGCAGATGTCACCTAGTGGACTGCTGGGAGCACAGGACTCAGCACCTAACATAACAAAGCATAGGCAGTCTTGTTTTAGATTTTCAGGGCTAAAGTTTTTAGAAAATGCCTACAGCTACATATACATCAGCCCTAAGAGAAAACTCAGGCTCCTCTGGACTAGTAACAAGTAACAGAAAAAGTAATCACAAAAAATTCACTACCAACACCACAGTTTGCTAAGTATGTGGTTAAACAAGTTATCATAAAATGTAAGGTAACTGTTTACAATTAAAAAAATATGAGAATTCATATGAACTCACAATCTCAAATTCCTTTTTCTCCAATATATGACTTTCCAATCTCTCAGATATACAAGAAAACTTAATATTACGTATCAGGTACTCACCTTATCAACATGTTCCTCAGAATTGTGAAGTCACAGTGTTCACCATTTTCAACTGCAAGAAGAAGTAAGCTTTTGTTGAGATGGCAGCCAAAATCTGTGCTTTACACAGAGGTAAAATGTCACCCGTCTACATTCATTCCAACAACAAATTACTCCCACAGCCTTTCCTTACTCAAACAACATGTATGTTAGCAGAAGGAAAGCATTAACATAACTATAATAATGTGTCTTACTAGCAGAGTTCCTATGCTCCCCTAAGCCTTACTGGCAAACTGTTCTGAGTCAGTGCAGCAGAATAAGCTACCACAACAGAAGCACAGTTTTGCCAGTTTAACCGTTTCATCCTTTGGCCGCCTCACAGCACAGTTGTGTAAGGATCAGTCTAGATCCAGTTATATCCAAAAACCTTTAAAAGACAGACTCAACTTGTTTGTCCCTGCCCAATAAGTTGCAGAAGTCTTCATTTTAACTTTAATATGGATTTAGTTCTTCATTACTGAAACAAAGGTTGTGTACTGAATCTGATGCACCAACCTACAGATCGAGTGAGCTGGCAGCTGTCATTATGATGTCATTACAGATGCCACCTATTCCACTGTCCCCATCACCCCACTGAAGTAGAAGAGGTTGGTGCTGTGAGTGGCATTTCCCTGAGAGATCATGAAACGACACTGGAGAAAAATGCACATTCCAGAACTCTCTGATGTGCAGACAGAGAAGGCAACATGCAAAGCTCTTAGCACACACAAAAGAAAGGCACAGGGTAGCTTCCAATGTGCCTCTGAAGTAAAGACAGACATTATCATAGCAAGGAGGGAAAAAACCAAGATGAAGGAATTAAAATAGCCCAAGTAAATTTAGTGAATCCTACAGAAAAATGCAGAACATTGCCCCTTTGTGTGTTCATTCTTGTATCTGCACTCCTGCATTATTTTATTCCATGGTTTTTCACAGACTGGTAAATTCCGCTCAGATGGTACATGAAGTCATACTCCCAAAAAAGCATCATCTCTGTCCTGACAGACTGAAAGCCACTCCAAGAGGCTCCTTTTAGTTAGGCTAGCTCTTCCTTTCCAAAAGTCATACCACTGCGAACATGAAACCTTTCAGAAATTTGTTTTAAAATAAAGAAAAGCAGCACAATTTTGCCCATCTCCAAATGCCAACAGAAGAGCCTGAAATAAAGCTTGATCTTCTCTGATGCAGCTGGTTTTTACTTTCTGCCAAACCTCATTTCCTGCCAGACATGCACTTCAAAGTGCTGCAGCATTCCTTTTTAAATATTGGTCCATACACTGCTTGTTGGCTGGGGTTTTTTTGTCTGTTTTACACTGCATCCAATTTATAGTCCATTGCCCTTGGAAGGCAGAAATAGTGAGAGAAAAAAATTTCTCTTTATTCAATACATGCACACCAAAGAAAAAACTCAATGATCATGGAAAAACAGTCTAAATAGTGATTGCTTTACTACAGAGTGTGGTGTAAGTCATGCCATGTGGCATTTGAAATATATGAACAGCATTAAAACACAAGAAATGGCTGCCAGAAGAACATGCAATTATCTTCAAGTCTCTATAGCAGTAGAAAGTAAGTTTCAAACAATTTTTTTTTAAAAAGTACTCTATTCATTACCAGGTAACTTTCTGTTGCAACACCAGTACTTAAGACTCAGATGTTTTGGGAAAAATGTTATTTATAGCAATTGAACTGATCAAATTAATATTTATAATGTGAACAAATTAATATTTATAATGTGCATGCTCTAGAAAGAAGAATTTAATACACAGGTATTAGATGAAGATAAGGTAAAAAAGCTAGAAAACAACCGTAATTTAAGTCACATCATCACCTGCAATAAATTACTACAGGTTTTACAATTTCTCACTGAGGCTTCAAGAGAAATCTACTAGCAAAGTTACATGTTGTTGAAATCTTTACCTTGTTCCAATATTGTCAAAATAACAAAATGGTATATTCAAAAGATCATTGAAATTAAGCATTTCAAACATTTCAAATGCAGACTTATGTCTAGTAAGTTTTAAATGGATTAAAAAAATCACAAGAAAGCCTTACCTTCTGCAACACCCCATGGGTACTGCCTTCCTCTAACTCTCTTGCCATTGACTTCAATGATCGTATTACTACCTACCACAGCAAGAGGTAAACGGTCCTACAAGATAAAGTATGACTTTAAAAATCAAAATCTGCTGCCAAAAGATACTGAAAGCATGCCCATGTATCAACTTAACATAAGCTAGGTCAGTGCTGTAACACTGCAATGCAGCTAACCCAAAAGTACAAGAATAGTGATGTTTATTGACCTCTGCCCAGTATAATGACTTATATATACACACACTCCTGAATTCCTTATGCTGCTGCATTCTGTAAATCTAGTTAAGGAACAGACACTACTGTTATTCAGTAACCTATGCAAGAGACAAACCATTTCCTATTTATTCAACTGCACAATTATTGACCAAGTCATATACCCACTGGCTACAAGGGCTGTTACTTTGACTGGATCTTGTACTCAGTTTTCAAAGGTTTGGCAAAGAACTACGTCAAGTTCTTGTTTTCAGCTGAACTGAGGATGCCTGCAGTGTAACAAGCAACAAAGGAGCCAAGAGCAGCTTCCAGGGGCAGAGAGCTTAGAGTACTAAGCTCAGTATTTTGCACTTTTGTCTTTGCTTTTATTCTGCTCTTCTCTATGCTTAGTCCCAGAATATCTTCCATTTTTTGTCCTGTTTGTGTTTCTCTATCCTAAGAGATTTCCCCAGTAACAAAAAAGTTTAAAAGCTCTTACAAGCTGCTACAGCTACTGAACAAACAGAAGCAAGGCTCAAGAAACAAACACAAGATGGACTCCAACATGAAAGAACAAACTGAAAACATGAGTAAACTAAGAAAAGGCCTTTCAACAGCCTGACAGTCCTTTTGATTTTCTCTAGTCATTTATCTCCATTAAGGTTTCAGTGTATCAATCAGCCAGAGAGCTATTAGCTGTAATGCACACACTTTATGCCACTGCACACCTCTGTCTGAAAGAAAACCCTTGCCTCCTTTAAAGCTCAGAACCAAAAAAAAAAAGTGGTAAGCTGTGGAGGGTGGATAGAAGTCAAATAAGGATGAATTTTAAAAAGTGATCTCAAAGAATTCATTATATCTATCACTATATCTATCTTTAAGAGTTCATTAATAAACGTGATCTAGTGCTCTCATTCTGAATTTTAGCCATTGAAGGACTTAGATGACTTAATAATGTCATTCATTGCTTCTAATAAGGAACACTGACCCTCTGGACAGCTTTACATCTGATTTCTATATTCTAAACACGTTGGTGGGCTCTTCATTAATGACAGAATGCTTTTCAAACTCGACTCCCCCCTTGCCCCTCCATAAGCACTTTTTCAAAAGAAAATTAGTTTACCTTTATCTTTTTAACAATCTTATTTTCTTCTTCATCATCTGTTTCTGGAAATTCATATATTTTAATTTTGTGTTCTTGGATTTCTTTCATTATCTAGAAACAAAATTATTATATGTTTGAGGATTTCATACTTTATAACAGCCTGATTTTTTGCCGATTCTCCTCCTTTTGTTAGATACATAAAATCCTTTAGATTACCCTGACTTAAATTACAACATTACTTGCACATTTAACACCCACAGGTGACCTCAGGTTAATACTGTGATCATCCCTCCTTAGCCAAGAGAAGACACAATCAGAGCTAGAGCTCCCAGCTACCAGAATATTATCCACCAACACACGACAGCAAAAATTAATACCAGTTTTCTATAACAGGACAAACAAGAGGTTTACTCTAATGGAAATTCTGCCTGCATAGAGTTAGGTGCAAAACCTAATACAACAAACTTTCAGACCAGTTTTGCATTTGGGTTCTTTAAAAACCAGATACTTGAATAGATAATTGCAGGCACACTTTATCCCTTTGAGTTCCCACAACAGCTACTGCTGTCCCACCTATTCTTTTCTGTTTCCATCACACCTGAGCAGCACTTGCTTGAAGCAGGATCACCTGCCTATTTTAATAGAGCTTGTGACTGATGGACTAACTCTAGCAGTACTGTTGAAAAACATTCACAAGCAATAATAAAGTGACTGTCCTGTTTTGATGCTATATTTTTGAAGGGTATTTTTAAAAACAAGCTGATTAGTTTTGCAGAATTTTAGGATGGAAAAATATTAGACCATTTAGCTGACAGCTGCACTGCAGAGCCCTGGGGAATATTTCTGGCTCACGGGTTTGCAGTCTTAGGAGAAGTTAAGTTTCCAAATCATGCAAGGACTTATTTTCAAAGTTTGGTTTGGGAAAGTCCTCCCTGTTTAACACCCACTCATTCATAAAGCTACTTATATATTTAGAAATATTCTGTGTCATCTAAGTTTTATTCTTATCTATTTAAATCAAGAGTTTTACACACAACACCTCTTAATGCCACCTTCTTTTCAGAACTCTGTGTTCTTCTAAACTGGGACTGGACAGAGTTCAATAAAAAAAACTTTATGTCTTGTCTTGTTCTGGGTCCTCCCTGTCCTCTTCATACAATACTACAAAGCTTAACTGTTCTACTCTGATAATGTAGCTGAAAATAAAACATAAACCACTTGTAGACACTCACAGCAAATACATTCTACAAATACAAAGACATTGTATCAGTTGTATCAATGCTAGAATTATCTCACCATCTTTAAAATGCATTATCACACCCAAGAGTAAACAAGTTTACTGATTCTCATACAATACCTGAGGTATCTTTAATAATTACAGTGCATCAACATAGAAGTGGATACCTCAATGCAATCAGTAAAACTGTGATACTGTTCAATACCTTATTTTTTTAACACACTTCTGTTAGGCACCTAAATCCTGAAAGCTTCTTTCCTCCCTTACTGATTTTTATCTCAGCAGTGAATTATTTTACTTGCCAAGAAACATACCAGACTTGAAACCTCTTCCCCTGAGGACAGAAGCAAGATTATTTCACCAAGAATTATAATTAAATCTAGAGATATAAATTACTTAGCTTTGCTGTCTCAAGTTATTGCTTCAGGGTTTAAACTCTGCATGTAAGTTAAATCTCACCATTTCCATAGGGACCAACTTACTAAATTATCCTGTGTTGTAAATATTAATTTTTCAACTCACCTGTTTTTTAAATTGTTGGCATTCCTCGGGTGTAAGTGTGTCTGCTTTGGCAATAAGTGGAATAATATTCACTTTTTCATGCAGGCGCTTCATAAACTCTATATCCAAAGGCTTAAGTCTGAAATACAGCATTAGAGCTTTGCAATTTATATTAATTAAACAAGACTATACAAATGATGAGATTCGTCCTGACAACTACTCTTTAAGACACTGATTTATGAGTGACAGATGACTGGAAATGAAAAGGTTACCTGCAATTATTACAGCAAATCCTCTAAATTGTATAATGCAAGAGGAGTAAGTGGTAAGTTAATGTTACTAGCAGTCATGAGTCTTCTGCCTGCTGAAAGTACACTCATTTAAGCAAATTGTAAGAACTCTACGAAGGCAGTAAAGTTTGTCTTATTAGCTGGAAGATAATCCCACTTAAAGCCTGACTGATAAGAGCTCACAGTTGTGAATTATGCTCTGGTCACACATACACTTGCAGGTTCTGAAAGTCTCAGTATGTTTCCTCTTGAGAGTGGTCTAGGAGACTTTTTATTTTAAGACCTTAAGATTGCTGAAGATGGTAACCACTGTAGCCTATGTACAAATGAATTAGAAATATCTCACCTCTAAATTGGTATGTAAAACAAAAAGACATTTAGGAAAGTGGATGACAGTGATAAAAACTAAACCACCATATGGGTATAGAGTGGCTGTGTGGCTGTATATTCACCGTCTATGTGGATCAAAGTGGTCAGTATTTCCTGTTTCCTGAAGTAAAACTAGACAGGTTTTGATGCATTAATGACAGCAAGTTTAGTCAGGCTTAAAGGATTCACTTAGAGGATTTAATAAGATTATTTTTCATCCTAAAAAAATTAGTATTAGGAACATTAAAACCAGATTAATTTGGTACTGAAATTTCTGAAAACCACACATAAAAGAATGAAGAAAATGTTCAAGAAATCATATGTCACTGATTTCACCAGTTCTCAACATGTGCCCATTAAATAGCTAACATTAAAGCACATCTATATTATAAGCACTCTTTTGGTTATCCATTCTCCTTAATATGCTTTCCCTCTGCTTGCTTCAAAAAGCTACCTAGGGCAGTGACACTGGGTTGAAGTGCAGCTGCCAAAGCAGAGCTGTTCAAAAGGTCTGCTCAACTAAGGACTTGAGTGTTTACAGAGGGGACTGAAGGAGGAAAGTTTTATATAAAGATTCCAAAGTTGCAGAAAGATTGCAAATTCCATCATCACACCGTTCACTTACCTGGAAGGCTCCTCCTGCCCCTCCACTCTCTCCCCCTGCTTCCACAGAAACTAATTCAATAATTTCAGGTGTTTATAGGAATATTAGCTAAAAACGGTGGGATGTATTAAATGGAAGGACTTTAACTGTTGTTTTTTTATAATTTCTAAATTTCTAAAGCAGGCTTTTACAGATGTATTAAAATGACAAGTAGAAGCAAGCTCACCCACAAATGCTTCAATTCAATGTAAATATAATCATGCATTAAGAGTAAAGAGGACACTACTTGGTGGGTTAGATGTGCTGCTGTCTGCAGAGGAAACAGGAGTAAAGACTGCATCACCACAAAAACCAGGTAGGAAGTGAGCTCTGTCCTTTCAGAGAGGGCAGCATCTTAAAAGAGGAAACGAATGCTAAAAGCAGCACCAATTTTCTTCATTAACTTCCTTACTGAGATGACAATTTTAAGCATTTATGCCAGGAATTGAAAAACAGTATGAAAACCCAGCATAATTGTACACCTTTTTCTCCCCTAAAAATAACATGAAATACCTGTCCAAGAATATACTTTTACAGCTTTTGGCCTCACAAATTTAGTGACCAAATTTCAATCCATTGGAAACATTACTTTTTTTTTTCCTTAAGAACAACTTGTACCTCCCACTGATTTAGGAAGTTCTAACAGACATGGGGGTGTGCAGGAAAGACATGCTTTTTGAAGAATGTGAAAATTAGCTCAGAAATAATTGACTAACACAAAGGATTATCTTCCTGTTATTTAAATTACATTTTCACACTAGTAAAACAGTATGCCAAGAATTCAAGTGTTTGCATTAAAAACTGACATGCATGTTGAGCAAAACTGGCATCACAAACATGCCTGTTGAACAACAACAAAATACTTAATATAGGCAAGTCTACATAAAAAAACCTCCACCCTCTGGCATTTCTTTCCATATTTGGAAGTATCTGTACAGTTCAAAATTATTAGAGCCATTCCAGTGCTAGCTACAGAAGCTAAGTAAAATAGCTGGCAGTTTTTACTGCCTGAGGAATACTCTAAATTCTTTCATCACTCCCTTCAACAAGTTTTACTACTTTTGACCAACACAATAGACTAGGCTTAAACTCATCTTTGCCTCCTTCTGGTTTTGAAGGTGTAACTCAAGAGTCTGACAAATTTAATAATGATAAAAAGATAAACAATCAGTTTCAGATAGTTAATCTGTACCTAATACACCCTGGAAATGCAGTTCTCCCTGTCTACCACTAGATAGAAGTCTGATCTAGTAAAAACTATGCAGGGGTGGAAGATCACATAATAACTGAAAAATAATCTGCAATGCCTATACTGCAATTGCCACTAGACAAAATACTACACACCATGTGAATTATTGGTATGCTTACAAGGATGTATGAAACTTTCCATCTTCAATTTACACTAATAGGAGTGAGGGAAGGAGGGAGGGAGGAAGAATGGAAAGGAAAAATCCTTTTGCTTGACATGTGAACCACTTTCTCCTAATGTGATCTAAGGACATATAGGTCACAAACAGACCTGGCACCTGTGAACATCTTTGTATTTTTCATTGCTAGAATTCTATTTCTCTTATTATCAATTAACGTGCAATTGTATTCCTGCTGTTCGGCTTGCTAATGTTTGACAAGCCATCTTTGAAATAAAGCATGATCTGCAGGCCATTAAGAAAATCCAATTTGGAACTCAGACTGACAAATCTGCATACTTATGTGAGATAAAGGAATGAAAACATAAAATACACTAATACAAACCCATGTCCTGAAGGAGCAATGAAGTATAAACAACACTGCACTCTATTATCTGGCATCTGGCGTCTGTTCACTCGAGATTCTGCATTCAGGTAGTCCTCAAATTTACTGTCAATGTAGTCAATAACTGGCTGCCAGCTGCAGAGATTACAAGAACAAAAACCTGTAAGTTACATTATTTACATAAAGAAACCTCTTTTTGCTAAGAAATAGATGTTCACAATTTCCCCACAGCTTGGGGTGGATTTTTTTACTTTTCATTTGCTTTTTTTAAATTAAGGTACTTCAACACTGCAACTGATCAACTCTTCAACCTAAAATCGAATTTCATATTTCTGAAGATACAATGTGTGAGTCCACTGAAAAAACCTTTCAAACACAATCACCTTCATTGTAAAAACATTAAAGAGAATACTTAAGAACTGCAGCTAAAGTAATATGCTTCACTGATCACATCTTGTGACAGCACAGAAGATCGTTCTGCACACTGCATGTGTGGATAAAGAGCCAAATGCACCATTCAGTTTAAAGGGAAAGGCTGACAGCACTTCAAGTCAAGTTATAAAGGCACTTGGAATTACAGTAGTTAGAAGTTTTCAGCTAAATGAAAGTTTAGAATTGTTAATATTTTAACTGAATATTAAAGCCTGCATTTTAAAATATGTCACAAGGTATTCTCACACACACACAAAACGCAATGCAGAATTATCATGGGAGAACATACAAAGAATGTCTTACCAATTACTATTATCCACAGCATCTCCAAATCCTGGTGTATCAACTATTGTAAGTAGTAACTGAACACCGCCCTCTTTGATTAAAACTTTTGACTGCTCAACCTGTAAAATTAATAGAGCAAGATTAAATTTTTAGCAGTTTAGTCAACTATCTTAAACACTGGAAAAAGCATTCAATTAATAAGAAGTCTGATAAAGAATTGCTAACTTTCCTGCTTCAGAGGTACACTGTGTCTGTGTTCTGCTTATAAAATCCCAATAATTTTATAACAGTGAATAATTTTTAAAGAAAAATATCATTATTTAAATAAAGTCAGTGATAAAAGAACTCTCTTAAGTATATGAGATAGTTTAATATTTAAATTCCTGATAAACAGGAAAAACCTTACGCAGGCTTTAAACTAATAATGATAAAGTTGCAAACTTGGTCACTTCAAAGAAAATGACACTTTTCAAAACTAATCCTCCTCACAAGCACCTTAGACACTTCTAGTCTTGTTAACATATTTTTAAGAATACATTTATTTTTCAGCTAGCATAATGGTTGGGAATGGAATCTCAAAGTGATGGTTTCCTATTACAAACAGAATTATACTGGAAAGTAATACAATCTGGCTGCAATCTGCTGAGCTAGACCTCATGTGACTGTAATGGACTGGCTTCCTGTTAGCTCAAGTCACTGATGGAAACCCGCCTCAGAAGGCAACTACATCAGCACAAGGAATGATGCAAGACTGGGGTGTGGGACTTCATGCCTCCAGTTGTGACCACCCATCCACAGCACAGCTCAGGCAGCTTGCACTGAACATGTAACCCAACAGATTAGGCATGTCATGACAGAGAAGAACTAGGTTAAGCAGCACATGGACTACTACCCTCTTCTTCCAACTAATATTTCAGTAATTATTGATATTGCCAATGTCAGGTCCATCTGTCTGAGAAAGTGCTGTACACCACTGTACTATCAGTGAAGTGCACAGCAGTATGAAATGACAAACCCATATTGGCTTCTTTCCAATTGTTCAGACATTTAATCATCCTTTTTTTTCCCCTGGTATTAAAACAATTCCTATTAAATCACAAGTTACACCATTTTCTAGATATGATTCAAGAAATCAGCCACGTAAGCCATTTATCCAGAAACACATGAGAGCTGGAAGACTCAAGGTGATGTCATCTTGTTGCTCATTGCTTAACATTCCTTAAGCCTCACAAACCCTAACTGGGGAGAGAAAAGAAAGTTCTATAAACCCTATCTGGATGGTCTCTTGACCAGTTCAAGATTTGAGAAATATCATATTAATGCTTCTTAAGCTCTTGCACATCTCTGCTTGTTATGCAAGTGAAGCAGATTCCCACAGCCATACCTGAACATTGTTGCAAATGCTCTGCAATCACTGCTTATGTGATGCAGCGTAAGCCCACAAGATAAACTAACACTGCAGGAAGTCGAACTAAATCCCTCTTGCACAAGTGTAACATAAATTCCAATTCAGAAGAGAATACACAGAATCACAGTATATTCTGTAACATATTCAGAAAACAGTAACTACCTACAAAGAAAGCTTCCTATTTAATCTCTGAATACACTGATGCTCTCTGAGTACACTGGATGCTGTTTTTATCTACTCATCAGTAGGGATCCTACCCAAGTTGGATTAGTCCCGTTTGCTGCTAGTTCTCAAACAGTTAATGGCTACCAGGATACTGGTAACAGAAGTATCCAGGTTGGGCTGGACTTCAAGACCACCCAATTCGAAGTCCAACATGAACAGGCCTTACGAAAAGGTTACAAAGTTGTAAAAACAACCAGGAATTAAAACCAACCAAACAAAACTGTACACACACCAGCCTAAGCCACCACCAAGTTACTCTTTGACAAACTATACAACTCTCATCCTTCCAAAAGTATGCAGCTGAAAGCCATGAGAACCTAGGAATACATGGTTTAGAAACGTACATTTTAACTACGGTGAGTGTATTTCCTCCATCCTCTAGAGCTCTATCAAGAAATTTTATTGTACACAATTGATACCAGAACTCAAGACAGTAATCCCCTGCCATAGTCAATTCAGCCAAGAGTTTACTACTCACAAGCTTTAGCACACAAGAGATTAACTTCTGATTCCTTGCATACTTTTGGCTATCTTGCATATAGTAACCACACAGCCCTCCTATTACCAAGCCCTCTGCAAGTATACAAAACCCACAACACTTGCACAATACTAGAGATGATAATGTTAAGAGATGCACTCTTGCCAAGAGCTACAAGGTATCAGCTTTATTCTCCAGCACAAAAATCCCCAGCAAGAACCATTAAATTATTATGGGCTCACAGTGGAATGCCTTTACAAAAGAAGCAATTAATAAAACATTATCTTGAACATATGTTTATAACAAAGGAAAAGAAAGGTCAGGAGATCTCAGAAATGTCATGCCAAGCATTTTCCCTGATTCTGCATGCTTGTAAAATCTAAGTGTGGTTGAATTTGTGAAGTCACCTTCTGACAAATGGTCTGCAGCACCTGAATCTCTGCAGACAGTGCTAATACATTACTGGGTTGTGAGGATTTAAATTTTTTTCTTACTTTTCATAAATTCATGTAGGTATCTCACTATCAGAGCAGGGTTTTCACAAACCTACAGAACGAGACATTAGCTGACGAATTAAAAGGCCTGTGCTTGTGCTGTGGACAATCAGACCACCTCCAGGATACATTGAAACAGTAGATTCTACTGGTAGGAAACAGTAGACAAAGACCCTGCCACAAAGCCTCTGCAAAGCTGCATTTTTCTAACCCAAATGGATGTGTCCATACATGGTCAAAGTCAAGAAAAGCAGCAACATCTGGAAAAGATCCAGAGAATCACTGTAAACTAGTGTCATTCACAGTTAAGCATCCAACTGCATCCCATCATCTGATTTACAAGTATTCCCAAGGGATTCATGGAAAACATTAGCTCAAGTCTTGGAATTTAGGACTTTTTAAGAAAAGTCTCCTCCAAAGAGCCATTTTCCCATGCACTCCAGTCAGCTGGGTCACACGGGTCTCCCTGGCAGCTACTACACAGCGTTCATCACTTGGTGCTTGTTACAGCTTGACTGCTTTTTACTGGATGAAACATGCCTTTGCCATCCTGCATTTAAGGCAGTCAGATAATGATCAGAGAAAACACATTTAATACCCTCTCATTTCTCAGTGTGTTTCCTTTGAATTTATCTGACACCAAATCACTTACTCTTAACTGTTTTTCTGCATTTTCTATGAGATTAATGCAAAGGAGCTGCCTACAACTCCAAACTGCAATGGTTTTCAAGCCCAAACCACAGTTTGTGTTTATCCATGTGAGAGCCTCATACACAATTCCTGATCAGTAAGTTGTTCCACACCATATAAGAACAGGTGATTATTACAACCAAGATCTGAGGATGCTCAAGTGAGGTGGTTTCTCTCATCCCTACCCTGCAAAACCCTTTTATCAGTCCTCAACTTAAAAAGGTTTTCACTGGCAGAGTACAAACCCAGTGGACCCAAACAGCAACTCCCACTGCTTATTCTTTAATATTTGACAGGAAACACCTCCACATTATACACATTGCTACTGCACACAATTTTCAAGCTTGTAGGGGGAAACAATTTTGTCCTCACTTACACTGACAACGAAATAAGACAGTTTCAGTTTCTTTCTTAAAATGCTACACTGACTTTTCATTCATCCCAAGAAACTGAAAGCAAAGCTGTATTGTAAGTATATGAAAAAAAAAAGTACTTATTAGATGAAGTCAAAATTAGTTTCTGGAGGGGAAGATGGTCTTTAAATCTAGTTCATTTCCACCATATTATTTTCTAAGTCATGTCAGACTCCAATTCACTATTGAAAATAACTTTGGCAAGCTCTTGCCCTCAAGCTTTAGCCCACATAGTGGAAGTAAGAAGAAAATGCAATGACTTTTCAGCCTGAGCTCTGTTCAAACCCTTTTCTTCCCCTCTCCAGCTTTACATACAAAAAAAAAATCATTAAGGGAGGCTTTATGGAAAGTATGTCTTTCACTTAAACCAGTAAATCAATACAAATCAAACCACCCCAATGGTCAGAATGAACAACAGATCACCTAATCTTGCCCCCTAACAGATGAAAGTACTTAACTCAAATTCCAGAAATTCCACATAGATTTTCATATTTTTTCTTACACTGATGCACCTTTAACTAGGGGGGCAGCGAGTTCTATGGAAGATGTCTTGGTTTGGGTTTTTCTGTTAGCTTAAGTACAAATTCTTCCAAAGATTTTTCCCAACTGAAAAAACCAAAAATCTTCCAATGACAGGGAACCCATCCCACAGTTACTTAAACTAAAATTCAATGAACATAACCTGAATTGGTTTAGCTTCTGCTAAACTAAGATGTAATCATCAGTAATGAAATCATGCTACATCTCTCTCCCAATAAAAAACTCACCCATCTATTTGGTTTTCCAACAGTCACTGATTGGCTCAGTAATAAGTATATTATATGAGAGTTTAACTCTCTGCACACCTCTGTCATCCCACTTAACATCTCTTTGAAACAAGTAAGTTGTTTCAAGACCTTATTCAAATAATGGTCTGATGCCCTGATAACAAGCTTTCAAGTCCATTTTGTCAGTCACTATGGTTTTACATTAAACTGATAAAGCAGCATAACAGATATGAACAAAGCTAAGAAACTATTAATATATTGTTAATCAAACTCTGGATGTTCAAAAGCTTTTCTCAAATAAGAAAAAATTATATTCTGCAATGAATTCATTTTGTAATAGTATTCAAGCTTTAATGTTGAGCTAACTAATAAGCAATGCAATTTAAACCTCTTGATACGGACATAGTAACTAACTTTTCCCTTCTACTGTGGTAATGACTGCCTTCTGATATTGGATTAAAAAATGTCTTACCCAAAGCCCCAAACAAAAAAACCCCCAAGGTCCCACAAAGCCGTAAGGACAGTGGTTCATGACACTGGAGCCTAATTACTTGATTCCCATGAGTAAAAAAGCACTCTATTTTACAGCTTCTGTTTAGCTCCTTGCATACCCTCCTAACACAACAAAGGGCTTAATCACTTTATGACAACTCTACAATAGCCCAGTCCCTTGAGCCACAGTTGAATTTTGCAGCTGGAGGAACTCTGTTGGACAACAGCAGCAATGGTGAGCATCCATGGCCCTCACCTGTACAAAGCTAGATTACCACAAGCTGTCTTCACCAAAGTCTTAAGCAAGTGCTCATCAAGAGAGGCAAGCAGAGCTCATGCATCCTTATTCAGCTGCTCAGCTGTGGAGGCAGAAAGTACCTCACAAACACAATGATTCCTAAACTACCCATAGCATTATTATTTCTTAGCATTAGGTAGCTGTTATTTTTAGTGATCTTTTTATAAGACAGGAAACATGCTCCTTTTCTTAAGGGAAAGTAGCAAGTAGCAAGTTATTACACACAAAAAATGGATCAGTTTCAGTTTTCCAGTCTTTGGCTTAGTATTTTATGAGGATCATGCTCTTGTAAAATATCATCTTTGCCTAGGTCTAGTGCTTAAAGTCAGGCACGTTCACCCTAGTCCCTGATGTTTTAGAGTAACAACTTGTAACAGATAAACAAACAAGGTACCACTAAATACCACTAAAGATATAGTCAGCAGAAGACTCACAGATACCTTTATACCCAGGTCCCTGCCCTTCTGTCAAATCATTTACCACTTGGTCTCTAGAAGCCTGCCTTTAACAGACAAGTTTTACTGCAGATCTATGTATTTCTACAGATTTCCTCACTGTTTTAATTGATAATAAAAAATACATTTTCAAAAAGTTCTGCACATACACGTGCTTTTTAATCTACAGGCAAAACACAAAACACTTCGGGGCTCCCACATTTCTACAGGCTACAGGTTTGAGAACCTGAAAGTTTTGCTGTTCAGAAACATTGAAAGACACATTGAATATTTCTTAGTGGCTCATATCCTGACTAAATCTGTCTTGAAACTCAGGTGCTAGTGTGACAACTTACATCACCTTACATTACTAAATTGCAAGTTACAAAATTCAGGCTGTACCTTTTTTCCCCCAGACATACCTGTACAGTCTTTTTAATTCTGTGTGAAGGACCTGGATACTCTGGGGAATACAATTCTGTTAAGAATAATGAGTTGATTAATGTTGATTTTCCCAGTCCAGATTCACCTAGAAGAAAACAGAAGAGTTTCAATAAAACCGGGAGTATCAGGTCAAATATAAACATTTAGATCCACATTTCAAACGCTCTTTAAACATAGTACCTGAAAACATGCAATGCACTCTAAGACTTTGAGAATCTGTAATATTTTCCAATTTCAAGGAAAACCTTACAAATCCAACTGCCACTGTTGGGCTCTATAGACAATAATTTTTCTGATCATATTAAGAATTAAGTGTGTTCAGCACTTTCGTCCATTTCTCCTATTACAAGACATAGAGATGATATTACATTAAATTTTATACACAAGCTATCTTCTTGGTATAACTCATCATAATGCCAAAGCAGATTAAGTTGTCTCCTTTATTTCAAATATTATTTATTTGAGAGTCTTTATTATCAGGGTGAGGGTGGGAGTAGGGGTGGAGGGAGAAAGACTGAGATTAGCTGGCTATAACTATTAAAGCCACAAGAGATAAAATGAAGTTTCAAACTACATGGTTTGCCTGGGAATTTTGTTGTTGTTGGGGTACAGAAGGGGGCTGGATTTTATTAGGCTTTTTTTGATAATTTCTTCATGACCAACAGTAAATCAGCCTTGCTAAACAATGAACTGCCATGACAATCCAAGCAAATACAGCTAAAGACACCACAGCAAAGTTTATCCTCCATTTACAGTTCTACAGAGACAAGGGCAGGAATTCCAGATCAACTATTTATTATTCTAAAAGAAAAGTGCTTTGCTTAGGTTTTTTTTTTTTTTGTTAAGAAACTACTTCAACACAACCATTCACACTGGCATTACAGCTAAAGAGAGAAGTATAAAAAAATGGGGTTTTTCTGCTTAAATTTCATATGCAGTCTGTCAGTTCATTGACCTAAACAGAAACTGGCACAGGGAAATTTGCTTTCAAGCTAACAAATTTGAGGGCAAACCATGTACTTTCACTACAGTAAAAGAGAGGGAGGAAAATTAACTGAACTGGGCCCATAATTGAGAAGTAATACTTAACTAAAGCACTAATCACTCCAGCCCCAACAAACATTGTGTTGATTTAGAGACTAAATTGAGAAAACCTCCAACACTGTCTTGAGATAAATGTCCTGGGTTAAAGCAAGAGAGTTATGTAACAGGAAGCAGCCAGGAGCTGTCTCCCCTGTAAGAGGTATCTGTGTTTCCTACACGAGCTGGCTCACACACAGCAGCCATCTCGATTACAGCGGTGGAGCACAGAGTGTCTGCAGCACCGAGCAGAGCAATCTCATTAGCTACACTGTAAACGGATTAGCAGCTGATGAAACACTGCAACCAGAGCTCCTGCCGGCTGTCTGCGCTATCAGCAGCGCTTGCTGCTCAAACCCCACCCTCTCGGACAGATGAGCTAACCCGTGCTGAGAGCAGCGGCTGCCCACAGCCAGGCTGATGGAAAGGGAGACAGGTACTCAAGGTGGGTGTCAAAAGAGCAATGAACACTAACCCCACCAGGACAGGTTTAGGCAAGCCAGCAGGGACATGCTTGCTGACAAGATTTCGTCACTGCCCTGCACATTTTGCTTTTTTCCGTGGTCAGATGCATGAGACACCTACGAACTATGCCTCCGAGCCTGGTTATAAAAGACACAGGTTTTCTACTCTGCATTTGCAAGACTTAAAGGGCAGGAACAGCTGCTGCCGAGGGGCCTCCCCCCACCAATTCTGCAACAGAGAGAAGCTTCTGAAATGCCCAATTTTCCATTCTCACAGATGCATCCTGGTTACAGCTTAACCTCCATCTTGCAACCCCGCTCAAGAGATTGACATCATTCCAGTTACACTGAAGTTTTTATCCACCCTACTGAAGCCCTCAAGAGGGTGGCTCTGGTTTTGAGATGTACAATTGACATTCTTTCAGTGACCTTTGCTTTTTAACTTGACCATAATCTTGTAAAAGGCAGCCTACTACATATTGAAGAATTATTTTAGCATCAGATTCTACTTGAGTATACAAAAAGAGCTGCTCCTTCTTTTTCCCTTCTATTGGGGTTACTGCCAGTCTTAATATGCTGAAGAATTTCAGGTGAAAAACACTGACAACTACTACTTCTCCTGAAAATGAGTGTCTGTCAAGTTGTCATTGAAATACAACATATGGAAATAAGATTTTCAGCTTCAAAAGAGTGTAATGGAAAACCAGCAGCTTGCCCTAGATGGCTTGGGCAGCTGTGGCACTCCATACCAAGCAGTCTCTGAACTGCTGAAGAATTACACCCTGAGAGAGCTGAGGTTTGTTCCCCTCCTCACCCTTCACTGCCCTCACAGCTGCAAGGATGTGAAGACAATTTTGAGCTGAAATTAGTGAAAAGAAAGTATGCTAAGGACATTAATGCTCAATCTTGTTCCCAAAGGTGCCCAGCATCCTGGATATCCTTACCCATCATGCTAACTTTAATCAGCCAGTGCAGATTATAACAGTTTAAACTGCTTAACTGCTAGCAGTAATTGAGGTATCACATGTAAGAGTCTGCATCAATGCACCATTCCTGGATGCAGTTGTGCCTTAGACCATGTAAGGGTCAACATCTGCAACAGCAGTCAGAGGCTGTAACATCAAATAAAACAATTGCACTGAAACTGCAGGTAAAAACTCTAACTGGAACATTTAATACTGTACTATAGGAAGTCGTGCTGCTTCCATTGTAATAAAATGAGAGTTTCTCTGATGACTACAGTGAAAGCAGAATTAGAGATATCAACTGTAAGTAAACATTCTATCAGCCTTTCTGGACACACTAAAATATTCTAATTTTCATTAGAAATACGGTTAAAAAAAAGAATTCAAACCCCAACCAAATCAACCCCCCCAAACACACAGACACAAAACACCCTTAACTCCACAGCCAAACAAAACCCTCTGTCCTTCCCAAAATTACCTAAAAAGATTGCTTACTGGAAAGGCTGAGAAATCAGCTTCCACAGATGCAACAGACTTTGAATATGATTAACAAAACCACAAGGGAGAAGGGAAAACAAGTGAAATTTATTCTGCCTTTTGAAAAACAAAGTTATACATCCAAAATAAAATACATCTTCCCACTTTCAGTGGGCATGTCTGATGAGATTTTGCCCTTTGACCATTGCATGAGCTGGCAAAACGACGCAATGTAATAGAAACTTTTCAACAGCAATAACTTCCAGTCACTTAATGAATTATGATGTGGTTAGACCTAGGTGCCTAATTTGGAGTGAATAAATTTCTAAAAATTGCTTTAAAAAAAGAAAAAAAAGGAAAATATTTATTTTACAGGGTAATCCTAAATCCACAACGTTAATTATTTCTGGTATCCAGGTACTGCTTTAACCTTGCCCTTGCTCTCCCACTAAATATTTCACATAGGTTTCAACTTCTTAATTATTTTGTGTCCCACATTTATGAACAGCTTAGTGTTTCCAAATGTTAACATTTTATCAAGCTGTTTTTATAGTCACATTCAAACACATGAAGCTGGCCACTCTCGTTGGCAGAAATAAGCACATATTTTTACTAACATACTTTTGTGAAGGAATACCTTTTGTGAGCCCTCACAGGACTAGCAGAAGTTCCAACTCTTCTCAAGTCCATGAATTACTAAATGGCTGTACAAATACAGTGGAACTCTTCTTATGCACTTGGGTTAACAATTACCTCTTGATCATTAGTGTATTTGTAAAGATGGCTCATAGCACATCACTTTAACCTCAGACAGCAAAATTTTCTCTTCTGTGAACAAAACACTGACCAAGTACCTTCCTTTTTTACTACACATATAAGACTAGCTGTTACCATGAGAAGAAAGACCAAGAAAAAAAACCCAAAAAACACCACATTCAGTCTCCTCTTTTATATTTCAAGCATATAGACCTCAAACATACTTCTGGGCATCAGAGGAGACCACTAGGAAACCACTAGGATGTTTTGCAAACCATGTAAATAGTCTCCAGAATAGTACTAAAGCAAGTTAGCAAAGGAAATGAACAACTAAAATACTGGAAAAATGGTGTGCAATCCATGTGAATAGAGGAAAGCAGTGCTCAGGTAAAAAAAAAAAAAAAAGTAACTAGCTCAACTGAACTACATAGTAAAAAAAAAAAGTAGCTAGCTCAACTTTCACCTTCACTTCCAAATCCCTCCTCATAAATGAACCAGAAATCCTAATCTGTGACAGTCAGCTAGAAAATATACTCACAGCTAACTTGTTTCCATCAATTCTTGTGATTACTTTATTACTACAAAAAAGCCTCAAATTGCCAGCATCTGCTCCCTGTGATAACAGAAGTGAGTTGTTATCCTTAATGATGCTTCTTTCACTGTTCATTGCTGTGGCACATTGAGCACGTAGCATATTTCCAACTTCCTCCAACTTTCTAGCCTCTGCCATTCACACTCAAATATCTATGAGAAAAATGGACAAGAAGTCCAACCTAGGTTTCTTTCTTCCAGCTTTATTTGTAATTTCTAGTGGAGACTGCCGTTTTCTCATTCATATACTGCCCGTCTCAATAATGCATCACACTACATCTCCTAGATACCACATCATTCTAAAAATCCAGGATCAGTTTACTTCTATGTTTTTAAGATCTTGGTTCCTAAAACTCAAACCCCCAAAAAAGCACGACTTGCATTCTTAGATTTCTGACCTCACATGAGAGCTCATTAAACATATCAAGTGATCGAGACGAGTAACCAATCTTGAACATTCTCAGCGCCCTCTCTGCATGACTTCCTACCTCTTCATTTTTAGTTACTCTTGCAGAAATAACCAGAAGTTTTCTACTCTTCACTAACAATTACCTGGCTATCTACCATTAAAACAGTATTTCAAGCTTATGACATGTGACAGTCAACTGCACCACTGGGAACATGACCACAAGCGCTACGTGTATTTAGGAATTTCAAGTTGCTTCCCAAGCTCCAGGTGGGACTACAAGACTGCCAAGGAACCAGCCACCAGCAAGAAAAATCTTGTGCAGCACTGGATGCTGAGAGTTCAGTTAAACTGCTCAATGATTTACTTCATATATCACCACCAAGAAGACGGCCCAGTCTCTCTGTCACTGTCTCTATTAACCAGACACAGCAAGAAGTGCAACTGAAAGGAAGCATTAACTGCTAGTTCTGATGGCTGAGAGAAGGTAACTCATCTCAGTGGGACTTGTAGCTCATTAGAGAAAAGCTGCCAGTAAGTCCCATGGTAACCAGGTTTCTACAAATTGCACAGGGTTTTTGGAATCTTCCACGGCATTTTAAGTAGACATCTGTATTTCGAGTTCCTTGATACAGTCAAGCATAAGCTGCAGTTCCTTCACTGCTTTTTCAGAATGAAGATATGCAACAACACATTTCTTCTGTGATGAAGTGCATTTGACAGTACATTTGATAGCCACAAAGAAATATCAAAAGGGGATCAAATTCAACAGAAAAATGCTGTACTTCTCCACAACCTACTTACACAGAATGTTTACATCAAAGCATATTTTATTTTTAGCCAGTGAGCAAATTTTTTCATGGAATTTTTCAATTTTATAAATTCTAATTACTGTGACAGGTTTTGCTTAAAATATAATCCCATTAGTTTGATTCTGGTGACTCAAAGAAGGGCAAAAAGCTTGTCAGAAAGCATAAAAAATAATGCATTTCATCTTCTTTCATCCTTGTAAAATTCACAGTTTATGTGCACAACAGCACCTGCAGCTTTATGCAAATGTGCAATGGCTTTGATGGCACTGTAACATGCAGGCTTTTGCTTTCATACAGAAGGGAAGCTACAGGAATAATCAGAGAGCCTGAACTACAGCAAGTGGTATGACAGAACTGTCCTCTTGCCAGGAGGAAATGATGCTGTGCCATGCCATTATAGACAACCACAAAAATTGAGACTACAAGATGCTTTTCATTTCAAGTCTGATTTTAGAAGCTTTTGTAAAGGCTAGTTCCTGCCTTCAGTGCTCTACAAAATACAAACCAACAGTCCAATAAACGTGTAAGAACATCCAAATGAAACTTGTCAGGAGGAAGATGGGAGCAGGACCATGCTGCTACCATGTATCTGCTTTTCCATGTAGGATGGTGTCATGTGGAATCTTGCAAATTATCAACTCTGTCTTTTACAGACATTTATAAGGGGAAGAAAGCCAAAGCTTCACCATTTAACAACTTGAATGTGAAGCATAAATTATGGAAGCAACATATG
The DNA here is from genome assembly GCA_024362935.1 of Setophaga petechia. NCBI lineage: Eukaryota > Metazoa > Chordata > Aves > Passeriformes > Parulidae > Setophaga > Setophaga petechia. Next base: position 10,542,001 of record JANCRA010000026.1, on the reverse strand, counting down.
TTAGAGCCACAAAGATGCTTCTAGCAAAACAGAAGAACAAGGAAGTCTAGCAGCAATAAATCCATTTCTGCCTGTCAGCAACTGCATCAACAGCAGCATAATTTCAGCATTTAGGATACAGCAAGACAATTTAATCAATTTTCTTAGAGCCAAATTTAAAGTGCAATAACTGAGGGCAGACTCTTAGTATATCATTCTTGTCAGAGATGGCATTTAAATAACTCAGAAAAGCCATTAGCAGGGATGGGAAATACCTCAGAAGAATATTGCAACAGATCCTACCCAGCATTTTCCAAGTACTATTGTTTCCTCCCAAAGCAGAAGCAGAACTAGTGTTCTACAACTGACAGATTAAAACTCTGCCATGAAACAGTGGTTTAATTTTACAGGTGAAATTTTGGCTACTGCCAAGAAAAATGGTCCCCTACTCCCAGTCCAACTCTTGCACTGGAATTCACAATGTAGCATGGGAAGAAAGAAGGAATCCAGCAAACTAGGGCATACAGGGCTTCAGTATGGAAAAATGAGAGGGAGATGACACCAGATAGATGAGCTAAGTCAAATACTCTCCTCTCTTTTTGGAAACAAGGATAAGTGTAAAAATCTGCACTTAAAACTAGACCTCTTCTCTGTCATAAAAGAATCATCAACAATTCACAAGTCAAAGAATTTGTGGCACTTCCTGAAGAAAGTCTTATTTCCTCTAATTGCATATACAGGCTTTGCTCCTGATAAACAGCATGTCTGTCAAGTAGCCATTTAAAATAGGACATGTTACCTAATTTAATATGAGGCATGGAAAGAAATCTTTCAGAATCTTGGACAAAAATTGGCAGCCCAGTAAAAACCAAGGAACCAAACCCACAAGTTTCTCTTCACTTCCAGTTCTTCAACATTACACTATAACAAAAACACTGCATGGCATTGGTCCTCTCTTATCTAGTACCTAGAACAGCTGAAATGTAACAATCTGAGCTCCCAGTTACAAGCCCACCATTAGCAGCTGCAGTCCAGGCTCACCAAAGCTTAGCTTTGTTTTCAGTTTTAGGTGAAATAAAACTCCTATGTCTGATTAAGCTGTAGTCATACTGCAATGCAGTTTTAGAGACATTACAAGCAGCAAGAAGTTGTAAAAACTGACCTACATGGGCAATCTCAATGCGCAAGCTTTCTGTGAAATAACTGGGTTCAAGAATTCAATTGAAAATGACAGAAGCTGAAGAGTTCCAGGACAAATCGTCTAGGGTGAAATCTCACAACCAGGATATACCTTCAATTTTCACAGGCTTTGACAAAGCAAAAGTAAAGAGTCTTCACAAGAGAAGAAAAAAACCCTTATTGCTTCAAAAATCAAATCAAGAGGAACAGAAACTGTTGCGAAAAATGATAAAGCAGGATGCTCTGTTTAAGGCAAGAGTGTAAACATCTGAGACCACCACTGCTGCAGAGCTGGACTTATTCTCTGGAGGAAAATACAGGGATAAACAGAATTTAATTCCCTGATTATACAAATTATTAATAAAAAAAAAAAAAAAGAGGGGAAGATTATAGGAACATGAGATTTGTCATCTCTACATTACTGCTGACAACCAATTGTACAGCATTTCCAGTACATAATTGCTAACATTTGCTGACTAAGGAATAAAAAGTATATTATGAACAGAGATTGCAGATTAGTCACATTAGGCTCTTTCTATACTTGGACAGAAACAAACCTGACATGGCCATCAAAATGCTAATGAAGAAAAAAAAAACAGTGATGGGGTTTACTTAATCTTTAAGATTAAAACACTTGGTACAGATACAAGGTCAACATATGAATGTGACATGCATGCAACTCAAGAAGAAGCTCTAGACATTAAGCTGAGCAAAAGGAAATAAAGGTGAAGCACTTTAGGCAGCATCTTCCTCTAAACACCATCAAACTGATACATCTAAGGCATAAGTATCACAGAAAATTTCAGAAGGACAACAACCAAAATTGTTTTTACTTACATGGAACTGAGTAAGTCTCCACAGAACAGTACAAAGAGCACTTATACTGACTTACTCATTTCTTCATCATATCTTCCCTTGAAAATTTTACGCTATAATAGAATAAAAGCTACTGGAAGTATATTGAGTGCTCTCAAAATATCCCAGATGGGACACTGCTATTAAGCAAATCCACCAAACTTTGTCAGAGGACTTAGAATATTTCTTGTGGTAGGAACATTTTCTTTAAATACCTTATACCGTCCCTCTTGCTGCCTTCACTCTTTAATATCCTTGGAAGCACTTTTTATAACAGGAAACTATGTTATGACAAACCCCTTAACTGGCACCAGTGGCAAGAGGAAGATACAGACAGTTAGACAGAATTCTGAAAATACACCCCAGTGATATGATTCCTGTGGTAATGTTGCTTGCAAATTAGGATAATTCTGCTTCTTTGATCTGGTGTTAGCCAACCAAGGAGCAAGAGGATCACAGAGATGTGCTCTCCTGGATACACTGCTGCCACTCCTAAGCAACCTTGGCAAAACGTGCTTTTGTTTCCCGAAGACAGCCTCCGCTGGAATGGTAAAAATGGGTATTTTAGCTCTAAAAAAGGATGTGGAATAAGCTTGTGTTGTCAAGGCTACACCCTTTTTAATATGGTAACAACTGTTCTGCTTAATGCTAAGCCATTATTTCCAAAGTGCTGCCACCACTGTTCAGTTTTCTAATAATGACTTAGAAGAAAACTGAGCTGCTTTTGTAGCCAACAGAGGCATCTATTTACAAAGCGCAAGGGAAAACAGACAGGTCTGGGGAGGTCATATCCTAAGACCTGTCTAGAACGCCTACTATGTTTTGCAGTGGATAAGTCTGAAGGACAGACATGGGAGGTGGACCAGGAATCCTTCTGGAATTCCTGCCAGCTACAGAGGACACAGCCCAAAGCCAAGGACGCTCAATCTGCTAAGTGATAGGCTTGTCCTTTACAGAAGGTGAGAATGATACTCTCTTTTGAGTTTAGTCAAAAGAGATACAAATCATAATTCTTAGAATATTTTTCACATAAATTCTTATTTAAATCACAAATTCTTAAATCATTCAGTCAAATAAAATGTAAAAAACCCCTAACATGTAAGTAAGTAAAAATCTGACATACTCTTTTCTGTCTCAATGTCTCAATGCCTGCTGAGTTGCAGCTATTGTTTTCTGCTCTGCCTGGCACTGATGTAGCAGAAAAGTGGTGAGCAAATACTTGTCAATAGCCATTTTCCTTTAAGTTAGCAACTTCATATATATTCCACACTTTTGCCAGCAGTGTATATCTCTAAGACTGCAAAAATAAAGAAATTTTGCATTTTCTTCTCCATGACAAGGTAATGGTATCCCTCTAAATTAACCTTTTTAATACAAAACATCACAGTTTCACCTCATCTTTTATTTCAATATTTATGCTACGCTAAGGCTGAGTTGGACTGTGGATTTCAAGGTTATTTGCCTCTGTAGGGCCAGAAGGACATGAAACAGCCTCATAATTTCTATATTCCAAAAATTAGAATACAACAATACCACCTTTGCAGCACTATGTATTTTTGTTTTATCCGGACTTCAAAATCTGAATTGAAGAAGTCTAATGTTGTTCTCCCATAGCAAAAATCTTCCCACATCTCAGGTGCCATCCTTAAAAATTCATTTGCGCAATTATTGTATTCCTATTCAAGTTTGTTGTCCAGAATGATATATCAGATACACATTTCTCCTGAAATAGTCATTTTAGTAATAAGACTTTAAAAAATAAAGGAAATTAAATTAAACTTCAGTGAGGCATGGAAGTCCAAGTGAGATAGACCTGATTAACATGTAGTTACTTATTTATAGTTTATATGTGAAAGCTCCCCATTTGGGGAGCCATCTGAAAATGCATATTACTAAGATTGCCATATTCCACAAATGTTTCATTTGGAAACAGACATCTTGATTTGGAAACATGCAACTAATTTAAAGCCAAGACTGCACTATGCTAAAGGATGTGTCATTTACAAACATTTAAATTGTACTTTTAAAACCAAGAACAAATATTTGCCTTCATCCTACACCACACTGAGCAGCAGCTGCAACAACCAGGGCTCAAAGGAAGTGTGAACTCAAAAAAATGTTGCTAAAGTTACGTATATCCACTAAAATCAGCTGATCTGATGTGTGATTTAAGCTAAACAGTGCTACAGGTTGTGCTCTTCCCCTGAGTTCACAAAAATTTCAGATGCATACAGAATTCAAAAAATACAGTTTCTAAACATTTATCTAGTAATATTTTTCAATTCCACCCTACAAGGCTGACTTCTGCATAGCCTCATTTAGTATTTTTAGTAGGAAGTTATCCGTAGGATACAGTGCTCTTCCAATTAGAGAAGTCAAAATTGTTCAAGGAAAAAAATCTCAGACATAAACACAGATCCTTCGTTACAACCACAACATTACATAATGCTCAAGATTTTTAGTCAAAACATTAGTTCAATGCAACCAAGGCTCAGTTTGACAACTTTCTGAAACAAATGCCTCATATGACCGTCATATCAACCAGTACTGCCACTGAAAAAAAATTAAATCCCAGCCTCCAAGCCATTCCTCCTTTGTGCTGACACAAGATTTTCCTTTGCTGTGCTGTAAGCAGACTGAAGACTAACGTTCCTTGCAGCTCCCAGAAAACACTCCAGCTGGATTTGCACACTAATCCAATTCAGGCCAAGTGCTATTAGTTCTTTCAGAAGTAGCACAGACTTAGGCCAGGTTAAAATCTGAACTTCAGCCTAGAGGAACAGCTGCTATTGCTGGATCACAGCTTTTCTAATTAAACCAGGAGGACACTTTATAAATGCCACTGAGGATATTATGATTTTTCCAGTACTTAAAAATTAGGAAGAATCATTTCTATTCTCTTACTCATGCCACTGACACCCTCTACATCAACTAAATTTTCCCATCCAAGTATCTTTAAACAGTCGTCCACTGCATTAATAAACAGCATAAAAAGAGAATTCCAGCATCTGTAAAAAAAATCAGGGACCTAAAAAAAAAAAACTCTACAGAAGAACTAGTCAAAAGGAGGTTGACCACATATGGAATGCATAGTATAATTTTTTCCCCCTTCACTTTGTTCTGTTTTTCATTAAACAAGCAAACCTTTTATGTTCTGGGGTGGTTTTATGTGGGTTTGTTTTTGTTTTGTGTGTGTTTGTATTTTTTTTGTTGTTTTGTTTTGGTTTTGTAGTTCTTTTGGCAAGGAAAGTACACAAGTCTCATTTTCCTAAAAGCCACCATAATGTGGTCTAGGAAAAGCAGCTGACAAGCACACGATATTTAAATGAAAATATGCATCCAGGTTTTATAGTTTTTAAAGATGTGCAATTACTGAAAAGCTAGAAGAAAATGAGAAGAACACAGACCTTGAAATAAACAAGTCTAATAGTGAGCCCAGTGCCATAATCAAAAATGTAGTTTTCTTTCTTCAGTGTTTTATCCATTAACATCTGTGATGTTCATCATCCTTGCCGTGTTCTGATGGGAAACCTCTCAAAGGACCCAGCAGTCTTGAAGACAGCAGTTCTGGTTATTTTATTTTCCAGTGGTAACTTTATGCTGTTCACATTACAGATCTACCAACATTTAAGTGACTGAAGGAAGCCTAGAGAAAGACAGTTTGCCACCGTCCCATTAGTTGGTGGAAAAAACAGCCATGTCAAAGAAATCCACAGGTATTGGTACTAAAAAGAAAAAGGCAGCCAGATGGCACATAGAACTCCAAAACAGTTGTACCTAAAGCACTGACTGACAAGGACTTTCTGCTGAATTTAAAACTTTTGAAAAGAATGATCCAGTTCTGGGGTTTTCCTAGCCATCTCCAAATGCTATCAACTAGTAGTATAACAGTCTTATAAAAAGAGTGGGGGCTTTTACAATTTCAGTAACATCAACTATTGTTCAAATTTACTATGATGAAAAAAACAGCGTGGTTTTTTGTACTTGAATACCTATAGTGCTATTGGGAACTCCGTTCTCCAAAGTACAGGCAAAACAACAGCCAAGTCAGCATCACAAAAATGAAAATGTAACTAAGCACTCTAAAGGATAGGGAATTAAAAAGATGAAGCCAGCAGATTCAGTCATTATGCTGCATTGTAAGGTGTCTCAAACATAAATACCCATCCAAAGGTAAACCAGCATGCAGGCAAATACCAGAATCAACAGAAAACCTGGGGCTGGAATGAGGAGAACCGTGAGAAGAGAATGTTGCTAAGTGTTCAAAAAGTACAAGACAGTTTGAATAAAACTGAAAAATAAACTGCTAACTATATCTGAAAATAGTAGTTACACATAGGCAGCCCAAATCTATCTGCTACTGAACAAGACTTCTCAACAGTGAAGCATCTAAGTCATGCACAGTGGTCAGAGAAAAGACATGGACAGAGTCCCAAATCGAATATAATGCTGGGAGATCAGCATCAGTCACCCCAGCATCCAGTTATATGCTGCAGTGAGACAGTCCTGCAGAAAAATCAATTGGAAAGCTGTGGAAAATGGTTTTAGGCAAGATTCAAACTTCAGCAAAAATATGTTGTGCTGAGCTGTGTACATCAGTGTGCATCAATAAGCCCTCTGCTCCCAAAAGCATTCTTTCCAAAAATAAACTCACCATAAACAACCTCAACAAACTTCCTCTTTCTATAATGTGTTTCAGGTTGACTACTTTTTACAGTTTGAACGTAATTCTTCTAGTCTGTAAAATAGAGACCAAGGTTGGCACTGTCACCCCTGCAAAACATAATATTTTCTTCCTAATGGAAATTTGGATTTATTTTTTCCTCCCCACTCATCTGTAATAATGCTTCATTTGAATTATAGGCCTAAATTGCTCCAGAAGTAATTCAGGTACTGAAGTGACTGACAGAAGTTATTTGTAATTGGACTCAACTTGCTACTTGTACCCCAGAGTTACATTTCACAAAACGTTCTATTCTACCCCCTCAATCAGAGATGCTGCATTGTTTCTTTCAACCACACCAGCTAGCTCAAAAAGAAGTAAAAATTATCCTTCTCTGTTAGTTGACTGCCCAATTACTGGAAAAGGAGTTTCCAGGGGGTCCCTAGCTCCCTAGAAAACAATATGAGATGTATATTTCTGTCCTCCCCATCATGACCACAAGCTGTACTTTTGCTGCTTGAAACAATCCTGAAGGACTGGATGCAATGCTGGCATATTCCTGCATCAAAATTTTTCCTAAAACGTACCCAGCTCTGACTCTGAAAGGAGCTATTTAAAAGATAAACAATGAAGATTTAAACAGAAATGTTTCTTGAAAAAAAAGTACTTCAACTACCATTCCTGAAGTCTTTGTACCAAGTGTACTAAAGGTACTCCAACAAAATACATTTTTCCAGGTTGGGTATATTTTGGGTTTGTTTTTTCTTGGTGAGAGGGGCCCACAGTTTTTTTTAACTTGAAAAGCTTCATTTCAATGATTAAAAGATAATTACCATGACTGGGGGAAACCACAAAGTGACCTTTCAGTCCCAAAGTATGTCTTTTTTAAACTTCTTATTTAAGTAAAAATAGCCCACAATAAGCTACATTAAGATGTCTAATGTGATAAACAACAGTGATGTCTGCAGCACAGGAAGAAATGGAAAAGCCATTTTCTGCTATAGTGACTCTGATACAAGATACTCTTTTTGCATTAAATTTGTTATTTCAAATCAGATCAGACCTGCTCCAAGCCACATTCATTTCACAGCATTTGTACAGTAACACAAAGTAAACTGGTCTTATTTTTAATACCAACTAGATTTGTAAGAGCTTTTTACTGGCTTTTTTTTTTCCTATTAGAATCAATTTCCTTATCTTAAAGATCATTATGACTATACAAATATTACTTAACAAATATTTGTAAGCTCCTCAAGCCTACTACAGACACACCACACCTATGTTCCTGCATCCGTCTTCATGCTTACTCAACAGTCTTGAAACGTCACAAATGGAAACAACCTGGGATTGGGGCAATCATTAAAATCCCACCATCCATCTGAGAGACTATCTGCTGATTTCCTCACTAGGAAAAGCAAATGCAGCAAACCCATAGCAAACCTTGAAGTGTTAACCTGTTTTATGCTAAGTACCTTGACATTTTTTGAATTAAGATGAACAAGATTGAAGCTTTTACCACTGAGAGATTTGCAACACTTGACAAAGTAATCTATTAATAAAATGCAGTCAGAACTGCATTGGCTAATTCAATCTAACTTCAAATGATCAAGTTATAGCTTACACCCTGCATGTTAAACATGTCACATGCTTTTATGGTGTCTCAGTTTTTACACATAAAAATCCCCCAGACTTCTAAAGCTTGTACTAGACATCTTATTTCCTTATATCCTTTCAAAGAAATCACCCTCACCTAACAGAAAATACAAACTACTTCCTACTAACAAGAAAAGCCAAACACTGCAAAATTTGCATGAAAAGTTGTACTACAGGAACTAAGACTTTACTACTACACCTAAGGCCACACTTAGACTTTTACTGGAAACAGCTATGCCCAGAAAAATTGCCCTCATTTGTAAGCACTTATTATGGGCTTAACTGCAAATATAGACTTACAAAAAGGTTTATGAATTCTATTATTGCACATGTTATTCCACAACTGACAAAACCAAGTTTGGTTTTCTAGACATCAGTGGCCATCCCTTCCTCCCAGGCAGTTCACACAGGTTCCTCTTTAAGCCCTCTTAACTCTTTCTCTTTCTGGAAGAAAGCCTGAAGGCAGATGCACTGGACTCTAATCAGCAAACTGACCCTATTACCTTGAATCCTTGACAGGACCTTCTGATTTAGTATTTTTTCTGAAAGAAATCGAGTTCACATGCTGCCAGGCTGCCCCATGATATGAATGAAAGCCCAGTAAATGGGAACAACTGGGAGATCTACTTAAAAGATAAATTTACATCTTAGTTTAAAATGAATTGCATATGCAACCATCTAGAACACAAGTGAGACTTGCTAGCCCATAACACTTGTGCTGACTAATTGTACAACTAACATCAAGTGTAGAATAGAAAAAGTTTATTTATATTCTCTCCCAGGGAGAGAAAATCACACAATTCTACAAAAAAAAAGTGCAGTAACAGCATCTATGTAATCACCTGACATTTCTAGTCTTCAGCACCTTTTTAAATACTCTGAGAGTATTTAAATATTTAAGTATTTTAAGTACTTAAATATTTTAAATACTCTGAGAGTCATCAAGAGGCAACAGAATAGAAGGGATTTGAGACCAGGCAGCTTGACCACTGTGACTTCCACCCACAAGGAATAAGGAATAACATAACAGTAACAAGTATACTGGTACCAGACAAAAGGTACAGGGAGAAAACAGCTCCAGTACTTCATACAAACATCTATAATCCTGAATTAGGTGATCAAAGCAGTAATTTTAAAACCTGAATGCAGAATACTTCCCCAGTCTCAAGGAGCTGTTTTGCATGACCACTGTTGCTGGCTTTAGTTATCTCAAAGCTTTTTCACAGATAAAGTATCTAATTATAGGGGCATAATTTATATACAATCCAGAAAGGAAACAAACCTCCCTTCTCCCCTCTTCCTTGAAACTTTAGGGTCTGTCTTCCCACACCCAGAACTGGGAGTGAGGAAGTAAGCTTTATTCAACCAAACAGGAACACACCCAAAACAGTTTTTTCCTTATATTCTATTTCACATATATCTGTATTAATTCTTTTGACTCCAGCTTCCTTACATGGAGCCTTGCTGTTGCTGTTTACTTCTTTTCCCAACAGGTGCAGAAGCAGTTTCATCTAAAGCAGAACAGCACTTTTTAGTCCTCAACCTGTCAGACAGCCTAAAGCTGCCACTAGTGAGTCAAAAGATACTTGATTGACCCCATCAAAACACAGTGCTGGTTTGCCAACCAAAGCAGCAGCATTTACACAAAATAGCAGAGACACTCTCCCTTCCAGAGCCAAAGCAGAGAACTCTTAATATTAGTGCCTTGGAATAGAATTACTGGGAGCAACCCATTGACTCTGCTATTAGGGAGGGATGAGAAATTAGTTCTGTTCCATTCTATTAATGAATCCCACTCAAGAAAATAAACCTGAAAGAGTCTACAGAAAATTATGCAATTTTTGCAACCACACTTCTACCCTCAGAGATTTCACAGCCCACTGAATACATTTTATTTACAATTCTAACATTGGTCCATTGACCCAGGCAGCAATATGCTGCAGAATATGGTTAGGCTATTTTCAGTAGTATTTTGGCAAGTACACATGAATGTCTTAAAAGAAACTGAATTTAGTACCTCTGGATCTTAAAATTCTGAAAAAGAAGGATGACAGAGTATACATCAAACAAACTCCTACATGAAATGCATCATTATATAACAGATCTCATGAAACTTCATAAAAAACAACTTATTTGAGCACCCTTTTGCATACAAGTTTTATATAAAAGTAAATATATCAGTACTACTGAAAAAATAAAATTAAAAAATCCCACAACATTGCAACTTTTAAGTCATCTATCTTTTTCACTTGCTTCTTTCCATAATCACTGTTGGACTTAGAGCATAGGAGAAACACTGTTTTACAACTTCAGTGCATTTAACTGAGAAGGATCAACATTAAACAACTACTACATTTCATATATCCTCAAACAAGGGTGCCAAGAAAAACATGCCTGTAACAAGGCAGAAAGCTTTTTACTTCATCCTGTTCAGAGCATACACAATAGTGCTTAGTTTTGATTTATGGTCAACACTGACTACTAATTAGCAGGATTAGAACAGAGAATCTAAAAAGCCTGTTCTGAAAGGCAAACTAGAGTAGTTTCGACAAGCTTGAGTAGATAAATTATCAACATAGTACAAGTCATAGTCATTATGCATAAACTCAAATATGCCCAAGAGCAAATGGAGACATGCTGAAAAAAAATTCTAAAAACCACCCAAAACCAGCATTACACAACAACTTATATAAGCAAGTAAAAAAGGGAAGGTTTTACTGCATTTTAGCAAAACTTTATATTAAAAAGATTACCAACAAAGTACTCAAAATTTTCTTTGCTACTTTGTTAGACTCTTAAAAAGCAGCCAAAACACAGAACCATAATTCCCATATCCAGGTTTTCTTTATTAAAAAAATACAAAATCCAGATCCTGCTGTCAAGGTCTCTATAACTAAATGAGATTGGGATTACACATGTCAAGAGAGCTAATGAGGGCAAAGAGCTTCTATATATTCTTTTGCATTCTTTTCAGCCATCTGTAGTTTTAGACAGACTTCAGATCCAAGCACCCTTTGAAAGCAGTAAACCAAACCAACTTCTCAGTGAGTTACAAGGCAAAAAGGGAGAAAACCCTTCAGAACAGCAGCAGCCAACACATCCATAGAATGACCATGAGCCAATGGATCACTAAATCTGTGCAAGAAACAATTCTGCACTTAACCTTTTGCAGTGCCTGTCTTTGTGAGATGTGAATCACATGAGTCAGATGAAGAGTTACCTCGAGGATTACTGAGTGCATTTAGGGGCACTTGATGACAGAAAGGGCAGGACCAAAAACTCATCTAAGGCTTCAACAGCAAACACCCACCAGCTCACATGTAACAAAAACAGCAAAAAACATTTCCAATGAAAGGGGGAGAGAGAATTCATGCTTTCAAAAATTCCCTGTGATACAATATTCAGAGCATTTCCCAAAAGCTCAAGTAGAATATAGGGAAATGCATTAATTCTGAACAGTGTCTATGCACAATGTCCCAGGCACACCTGACTGAAGACAGGTCACCAGCCTCCCCCTACAAATCTGCTTTGTAACTACCTGTTAAGTGCCAACACATTTATCCTAATCTTTTAGGGAAGCAAGGACCATACTACCTCTACTTCACACAATTTTGTGCTTCCAAAATCAAAGTTTGATGAAAAAATGCTGTGGTATTCAGCAGATTCAAGATAAGAGAAATCCTTGTGGGGCATGGGGTATCATCTGACAACCTCTTTTGGCAAACTGCCAGAGGCTGAACAGAAATTCACCTGCTAGCAGATCCAGCCAAGGAAGAAGGCTTTCCATGAGCCACAGCTCTCTGCTGCTCCTGCCCACCTTATCACCAGCCAGTCACATGGTTTCCAGTTCTTCAGCAGCACCCAGTGCTAAATTTGAATCATGGGATTCAAAACAAGAGAGCAGCACACAGCAGGTATATCTGTCCCAGTCACATTTTTCTACCTTTTTATCCATGGAAATTCAATTACTAATTATTTTTGCAAATCAAAATTTACATCTCAAGAACAATACAAAAAGTTTCCTATGTCTCCTGTTTTCCCCCTCGCCACTTTCCCACCTTCACACCCAGCATAAAACATGCTCACATTCCCCAAGAATAGCTCAAAGAACCACAGCTTTTGCTTGCTGCTAGAAGTAGATAGTGCTGAAGCTATACATATGTTTTGACATAAGCAGTCACTTTGTCAGAGTATGTGGAAAAAGCTAAAAATGGTTTTTGAACAGTAAGTAATAAAAAAGCGTTCCGGAAAAGGTTCAAAGTGCATCAACAAAAAAGCTGCAGCCAGAAACATCAGAAACAAGAGCACTACAATTTATTTGGCATGAAAAATGCTAAATACACCCAACAGTACTGCTATGACACAGCAGCTTGTACTAAACAGGTACAAAGGCACACAAGAGACAGCCCTTGATCTTCCATTCTCAGAAGCATAAACATATTCAAGATAAAATTTAACCAAGAAGTCACATGTGAATATCTACAAAACAAACCTGTCTCTATAGTTAACTTAGTCTTAGCTGAAAAATAAAAATTACTCCATTTTTTAATGTTTATTTTTAATAATTATTTCAGTGATACTTCATTTAAAAACTTCTCACTGTATCAAGAAAACCCATCTGAGTTTACACCTTTTTGCACCTCTACATAGCAGAATTTACCACAGAACTTAATCTACAAAGAGGCTTTATAGAAAAGCCAAAAAAGGCCAATCAGCAAACTGAGGCTACAGATTATTACAAACAAGAGAAACTGCACGTATATGCCTCTTTGTAATAAATAGGTAACATTAACTGAGATGTCCATGTCACTCAGATATTACTATTCATTTAGTAATGAACAGCATTATGACAGCAATATCTGACATGAAAAAACCCAGGTGTTTTAACAGGATAGATACTTTATGGGGAAATATGCAGCAATTACTGCCAATCTAAATTGGGCATATACACCCACTTCTCTAAAAGACATCTCAATCTGCAGTATTTCTGTGTCAAAGTTTATCTTTTATCTTTCAGTTGAGTTAAAAGTGCTAAGAGGCTCTCTCTTCTTACCCAAGAAGAGCCAGCCTCAAGCTTCATCTGAAGCACATGGATAGTAGGTTTGTTAGAACAGTACATTTGGGGTTTTTTGCATGAACAAAACCAAGCATTCTCTAGGATGTGAATTCTCTAGGATGTGACTCTTCTACTTTACTTACAGAGGTATAGTTCCCGGCAGCTGAAGAATTAGGAAGCAGTATCCTGCTCCATATTAAAAACCTACAAATAACAACATGAAAAAAGCAAGGAAAAAAAAGAATCCCATCGCGTTATTAATGTTTGGATATGGGCACTTTCTCAAGAAGGAGCACGATCCAAAGAAGTGCTCTGTAAAGCGCAAATATGAAGAGCACATAGAAGTTGTGAAAAGTCTCCCCAAAACCACTGAATGCAGTAAGAAAATAATCATCTTTACTGAGGCTAGAGATTGAACCTGAGTGCTTATTTTTGCATTTGGCAAACTGGGGATATCCTGACCTTAATGTGATATATCTACATCAAACCACTAAGAAATATGTAAACAAGTAAAAAACACAACATGTTTAGTGAAGTAGTGAGGGATGGCTACTGGGCTTTTTAAATATTGTTAGTCTTTCATTGTAATAATTTACTTATTTAAATATTAATCACATTCAACATGCATTAAAAGGATTTTTTTTAAGCTGACAGCAGGAATTTTAAGGAAATTGGTAAGTACACATATTGACAAACAGCCTTATTTGAGTAAGCAGAAAAAGTTCTGTGTATCTGCCAGCAGTTCATCTTGCTAGTAATAGGGAAGCCTTTGTCTCCCTGCTTTTCAGCAACACAAAAAAAAAAATCCAAGAAAAGATGCAACAACATGTCAGTTTTAAGATGCTAGAAGAATAAGATAATCAACGGAAAGATCTTCACAATCTGCATATTCAAATTAATGTAATTCAAATAAGAACTGTCATTTTATGCTATTTAATCAAATCCTAGTTTCTATTAATTTTCATCTATTTTAAGGCAATTCAATTTCATCTTTGGCTAAAAAAATCTACTTTTGGGTAAAATATTTTCACTTTCTCATTAACCCGATATTGTGAGTGGCCTAACTTCACCTGATTAGCAACTGCAAAGCATGTCAGGACACAAATTTAACCACAGACCAATTCTAAAAGATATTAGATTCACAAAGACTTCAGAGTCCTATCAACCTATCAACATCTTCCATCTTCCTGAGCTCTGCTTCTGGTTGAAATGGTATAAAAGCATTTTTGCAGTTCAGCCTTTTTTGAGCTCAATGGCAAAATGACAAAGCTGAATGGCAAAGATACCTTTGCAGCATCTGATCCACATGATGAATTTCTACATGACAATGCTGTCTCTGGAAAGGCTTGGACTACTGAGTCCTTAAACTGATTAGACAGAAGCATTTGTCAAGTAATTTTAATTATCAGACTAGAGAGCCTACATTTCGCCACAAGTTCAAGAAGGCAACAGACGCCAGACCACTATCATCAAGTGTGACTCCAAAATGGGACTGTGCTTATTTTATCCAATCCAGCATCCTCCTCCTGAGAGAGGACAAAAGCAGATGTTCAAGAGAAACCACATGAAAGTGCCTTGAACAGTGGTTGGACCAGATGACTTCTGAGAGATTCCATCCAAACAAATTATTCCATGGTTCTGTAAAAAGGCATGCAAGCAAACAGTGGTGCTTCCTTGAAATATCACATATCTCCCAAACTTTATGGTGCTAGTTGACAGTAATCTTTATTTTAACCTCTTCACAACATGTGTTTTTGAAAAGTTATAAATAGTAAACAAGAAACTATCAACAGCCAGGCCCACACATATTATACTCAAAATTTGTTTCTCAAAAACCAAAGGCACGGACTTCAGTAAGGCACAAACTTCAAGCACAAAATGGCTGCTTAACATTTATTTGCAGGAGGGCTATTTTGAAGTCTTTTAAAAAAGCTCTACAGATGAAGAGTCAAGAAACTGCAGGAGGCACGAAACTGGAGACGTCTTCATCCATCTCTACAGAGAGCTGTTTTCTCCAAATTAGTACCATGACATGATTTCAGCTACTGTCATTATCATGATCCTCCTCCTGATTTCCTACTTCTCCTGCTGTCTGTATCTTTGCCTGGTCTTAGTCAGCCACTTAACACCATTTAATAGGCACTAGAAATACAATTACAGCACTCTACACTGTGCCCTAAAAGCAAATTACTTCTTATAAATGAAACTGATTTATAGAAAAAAGACCAAATAGAAAACTTCATATGAGTGCCGAAATAGGGAATAAGAATGAATACATATATATACACACACACACAATGCCTAGAAGTTTGTCTGTTGATTACATAGCACAGCTGCTGCCTTGAATGGTAGGTCTCAACTCCTTTCTAATTAGACAGGCATATAAAAATGTTATGCAACTAGCTGTAGAATAAATGCATTTACTGTTACTTAAAGCAGAAGCTGTTTTTGAGTGGAATCTCAAACTGTCCAAGTATCTGCAAAGCTCATAAAATACTTCCTCTGAGTCACTTTTATTTTATGCAGCTATCTGAATGCTTGCCATTTGACATAAATCAACCACAGCAGATAAATTCACAGCCAAAAATCTGGACACTGTCCTCAGCTCAAACCACAGCCAAACGGTATATAAAAATCACATTCTTTTACTTACTGTAGACTGAAATAACTATGATAATTCAAGCCAAACTTTTTGAATTTGACAAACATTTAAAGGTAAAATGTGACCCAACCATCCAAGTCTCAACTAATTTCTCTGCATTCAGCCACTAAAAAGTATCTGATTATAGAATGATTTCACTACTAAACAGTGGCTAAAAGGATCAAATTGTACAGACCAAGAACCGTATTTCAGAAACACAGCATGTTTTTCTTCTTAAGAACGTGGATTCAGTTTTTTAACCACAGACAGTGTTAGTCTATTAAGTGGATTAGTAAGCACCGTGCATTATTGGATTAAGTTCTACCTGCATTGAAGCAGAAGTGGGTATTGCAAAATCATTGCCCTGAAGTGGTAATTGGTTTAGTTTTTTAGTTTCAGTTACTCAGAAAGAAAGAGGAGACAATATATATCCTTGAAATAATAATTCAAATAAAAATTTTACTTACTCTAAGATCGTAATAGAATAAAAACTGGAAAATTCCAGCACAACTTTACAGAATAAGCAAATGTAAAATGCTGTTTTTATTGATACAGTAACCTACATATAGGAGTAGTTTTGACAGAGCAACTAATATCATGCTCTTCAAGGTTTGACTTGGCTGGAGTTTCACTCAAGTTAACCACTGCATCACAAATGCTGCCATGGAACATAGGCAGACTGTGGGACAAGTGGCTTCTCTTGTCCTGCTCAACCCAACCTCTGCACCGGTTCCCTCACAGGCTTCAGAGTACATGGAAACAAGGTGCTGTGATTTTGTTTAAAGCTAGCTTTTTCTGCACTGGAAGATTCATACGAACAAGGCTACCTCTGGCTTTTTCAGAGCTAGGAATGTCATACACTGGACCTATATAAAGAGATTATATTGCTGAGAGCACTGAAGAATGGTTAGTCATAAAACAGTGCAAACATCAAAGTTTTTGGCCAGAAGTCTTGGCACAAGACTTAGAATCTGGTGACCAAAATGTTCAGAAGGGACATCCCCTTAAAAATAATTACAGTAAACTTGAACATTACTTTATGTTGCTAACCTATCAAGCAAAGCCCCATCACACTTCATCCAAGAGCCAAGAAAACTCATCTTCAGGTCCTTAAAAATCTCCTTGTGTTATTTTTGTTATTCAGTCCTACATGAAGAGAGGGTATTTTTACTGCAGGGTATTACATTAATTGCTCAAAGGCTTATTTGACAGACTGTGCTAACGTCATGTAAGGCGTTTTCTTGGACGACAAAAAGAAAACAAACCAAATAATCTTCATCAATGTCAGATGAAAATAGCTAATAAGGAAAACAGCAGAGCAAAAAATAACCGGAAACTGACAATAAACTGTCTCCATCCATCAAACCAAGGAAGAACAGATGGTAAAAAGAGAATTGCTGACTTTTGAGACAAAGAAGTTGCCTCTCAGAAAACCTACAGCTCTCTTTAAACTGTGCAGCGTGGGACAGAAACTTTAACAATATCTTGTCATCAGAAAAATCATGTAGATGTGAAGGCAAATTAATGGATCACAGTTTAACATAGAGAGAAAGTAAATGTTTTACAGATTTACAGCATAGGGTCCAAGGAGATAGTTACAGATGAAATAACAACCAGCTCTTCACCAGATTATTACATCCCACTCATATCTTTCATGAGCCAAACCTGGAATATTCCTGAGATTCCTTCCTATCATACTTGTGAATACAACACATAATATTTCTATTTTGAAAGAGAAATGACACAGGTAATGTGCATGAAGGCAAGAACAACGGATGGAAGTGTGCAGTGAATGCCCTTTGTTACTCCATGCCATTTGATCTGATCAAGCATCAGCAACTGCTTATCTGATAATTATATACTTCAGCAGTGGTTTGCTTCACAGTTGTTCAGTTTAACACAATGCTCATGATCTTGTACTAAAAAGTGTTCCACAATCATCCAACAACTTCTTTCCACTTCAGACCACTGAATTACTATTTGTTCACTATCTGAGCAACAGAAAATGGACCCATGATTCTGGATTTGCCCATAAATTCAGAATTCAACATATAAGGACCTCAGACTGTTATTTTAAAAGGCACTGCTGCTTGCAGTGTGAGATGTCACCTGGGAATACTCCAGATTCTTTTCAAAAACACAAGCTGTCACCTTACACAGAAAGCAACACCACTTCACAAATCCCAAGCAGTAAAACAGCATAGCCAGATGCTGTCAGAACTGACCCTTGATGTTTTTATCCAGCCCACATTTATCTGTGTCCTTCCATTGCATTGCTTCTCACCCCACGGAAGGCTGAGTTTAATCCCCTCGAATCACAGACCATTTCTGCCCTTCTGAGGAAGACTCTGCCCCATGAAACACATTTGTTTAGCCTTCAAAGGAGAAGCTTCATGAAAAGGACCAGAATGATGCACTTTGCATTAACTTTGACAGACACGTGGCTCCAGTGTGAAGATCAGCACAATTCTGGCTTGAGGTTCCATCTATGACCAAAACCAAACTCTCACTGATAAAAAGCTAGAAATGACTGTGAAATTAGGAAACCAGGACCCTCAAAAAATCCTTCACTTCAAGTTTAACAGAGGGAAGGAACTAAAACAAATGGCATTACAAACACAACATAGCTTAAATCAATACTGACAGAAAATTAGCACTATTCCAAGATAGTGTAAGAGTTCCCAAATATGTGCTCTCTGTAAACTACCTACAGAGAAAAATCAGGATGAAAGTACAGGACGACAAGAACTCAAACAGAAAAAAGTAATTTGATTAAATAGTCAGCTTCAGCAGCCTTTCTCCCCTCCAGACACTTATAATCTAAACAGTCTGCTTAAAGTATTGCATTATGGTAAAAATTACTAGAAAATACCATCAGATACACCATAAGAAGTGAGAAAAAAATATTAGAAGAATCTCATTCTCTTTAATACGAGAAATTCAAGACAAGAATATGGTATAAACTCTAATTTATCAGTAAATGTGCTCAGAACCTCAATAGAAAAATATCCAAACCCCATAATGAAACAGTTGCATATAACAGCCATACTACATAAAGAAAAAAACTGGAAAAGGAAGAAAAACTGTTTCAAACGGATTGACAAGGAAGATCTGAACTGACTGTTGCAAAATCAGCCGGAGGGAAAACAATCACATTGAATCACATTTAATGGGTCACATAGGCTTTACTACAACTGGATATTTAGACCATAAATACTCCATCCAAGAATATCACTTTGGTTACAAAGTGAACCTCTTCCTTGAAAAAGTTGTCAGCATTTTCTGATACAGCAGGCAAGACTAACATTTTTAGCCAACAAGAAATGAGAATGAGAAGCAGCTTTAAATTCATACTGCATATATATCTGTACAAAAAACTGGCTCCTACTTTGAATCTCACTCTGGGCTTGTAGCAATGATGGCTTCAAAAAGCAGTGCTGCAGTATAGTGTCACCTGATTATCCTGGGCTAAGGAACTGGAAACAGTATTAATGTGACTTCTAACAGGTCACTGCTTACAAGATGTGCAACATTTAGTTCACACCCTGCTCATGCATGTGACAGCTCAGGACAATCTGCTGGGCAGCATCAAACAAGTGTTGGCCACCTGATAATCAATTTAAAAAATACAACATCTACTAGTTTGGTACCTTCTCTAAGATGTGTTCAAGTTCACACATTACTAATTATCCTTATTTTAATATCAAAATGCCAGATGCATTCATTGCAGCTAAATTGTGATCTACAGACCTCTCATCAACAGCAACAAGGACCAGGTTCAAATGCTGATTTCACCATAATGAACAAGCTTACTACAAAAAACTAAATATCAACAGAGTAACTGTGGGTTTGTGCACATGTGCACACATAGCTGGATGTGTAAAATCAGCAAGCACATTTTTATTTAGAAATAAAACAAAAAAAGGTAAGGTAGGAGAAGAAAAAAAAACCTGAAAAGAATACTTATGCAGTTAGGAATACAGCAAAGATGGCCTAAAGACAGGTAGTACTGAGTACTGTGACAGGATTGATTATGCAGAGAACCACCAAAAAAATCCACAAAGCTTCAAAAGTGAAAGACACCTACACAATGCAGAGCACAATCTCTCATTAGATGTTTTCTGTGAAATTTCCTGAATTCATCTATTAGAGATCCAGTAAAATAATTCACAGCATTTGTTATGACACTGACAAAAAAACAATTTACGGAATAGAAAAAAAATTGTTTGCAACAGAATCATCACCTTTTTTTTAAATAAAAGCCATTTAGATTACAGGCAGATTTTTGCCAAATTGTGGGTTCACATCCACACACTTTGAAATATAGGTCTCTTCCAATAAAAAACTCTGTCAGTAAACAAAGAATTTTAATAGATAAATTAAGATCTGACCAAAATACTGCCACATGAGAAACTTGCAATCACCAATGCTTTACAAAAATGTTTTCCTTGTTCTTCCAAGTAATATTTTTTTATATACTAATACTTGGTACTTAAGGTTAGTTGTCAGAACTTGAGTCATGTAACAGCAAGCATCCAATAAAAAGTACCTTACTGTAGTTGACTTTCACATAATCTACTCAAGAAGCTTTGCATCCAAACACTTAATAAGAAAACAAAAATCCAAAGGCTCTTTAGAAGTTATCCAGTAAGCACTACAATTCCAATTAATGTTGTAATTGCAAACAATTAAAAAAGAGAATTGAAGACCAATCCTATTAAAAGCCAACTTTAGTTCTGTTCATTAGAACCTTTAAGCTACTGCACAGAGAGGAAAATGTTTAAAATGAGCTTAACAAAAATGAAGATTTTTTTTTTCCTATTGTGCAATTAAAAGCCACTATGCTACAAGCAATCTGTGAAAGTATTTGAAACTATTTGATAAGCTCAAATAGGTCGATTAGCTGAATTTCCCTGGCAATAAGTCTCAGCAACAACCCACTGTAAAAAGTTTCTCTTTTCCATCAGGTTATACACTTTGTGCAGGTTTCTTTTCCCAGCCACAGAAAACAGAAACAGCAAAACACCACAAAATAGGTGAAAGCAGCAAGTATGTTGCCAGCTGTAGTTCACAAAAGAAAAGAGGAGGGGTAAAAAAAGAAAAAAATCCATCCATAAACAAACAAAAAAGTATGAGAGAAGATTTTCTAACTGAAGCCAGGTATTCACATGAATGTACTTCAAGCTCCCACCTGAAAGTAACTCACTGGAAAATCATGCAGGCCAGTAAACTCACTGTTAAGTTACTGATCTTTCACATCTTGGAGAGACACTTATTTCTTCATCAAAGATTTTCAGAATTCTGCCCTCTCGAAAATATGTTTATCAACCTCTTTCCACAAAAAGGAGTAACAGGTGACTGATGAGGCATTATTCCAAAACAGAAATTACTCCAGAGGAGCATGTCATCTGTGGGCATACACTGGCTCCATTCTGAGTTCCACCAATTTCCAATTTCTTTGGGTTTTACCTCTGCCAAATCTCCTATGTTCAACCTATTTTGCTTTGGCATCCCCATAAGGTACATGTTAACATATTCAGCCATCAACTTTTATACTTTGTAGGCATCATCAGTGGAATACAATAAATTACTTTAAAGAATTCAGTAACCTTAAAAACAACCTTTTCTATATGTATACTTCAGGGAAACCTCATAATCCTGTAGATAGAATCCCTGCAACTTTATTTTATTTATTAGCTAGTTTTCTAAAGGATCTATTTCTGTTATAGCATAACACTTGAACCCAGCCTTCAACATCTCATTATACAAAAAGCCCCTGAGAACTGGAAGAGGGCTGCCTAAGCCAGCCCCAGCCCACTGGCACAGCTGCACCATCCAGGCAGTCGCCGTGCAAGTAGCCCAAAAGGAGCTGCAGCCAAGGATGTCCAATGGCACACAGGGCAATTTTCAGAGGATGAGAGAACCAGAGGAATTTGGGTATTCTGAAGAAAGGAACTTACAGGGGAATGGAGGATACCTGCAAGAAATCTTGCTAGTTCTTTTCCATCACATGCTTCTATTTTGTAAAAACAAGAGGAATCTACTCCAGTCCTGCACTCCTGACCGTGTGCACAAGGCACTGCACACTCAGCAAGGGCAGTGCAGGATCCTCACCAGCCGGGTAATGCAGGTCACACCAAAGGCCAAACACCTACTCAGATACTGTGGCAGAAACACGACTGAAACCTTAACTAGGAGCATTTCAAATCACAGTAGATGAACAAGAATTGGCAACATCCCAAAACTCTTCCTACTTAGTTGTACTGCCCACACACAGGTTACTTTTCATTTAATTATTCTTCCTATCCTCTGATAAATGGTTTTGTTCTTGGCATTAAAATTGACAGCAAGTAAAGAATAAGTATCTGTGAGTAGCTGAGCGTCTTAGTACTACTGGTTGGTTTGATAAATAAATTGCTTTAGAATTACCCCCTTCACTTGTTCCTTTTCTGATCAGAACATGACCCATCACCAGATAAATGTGTCTAAGCCTTCTTCAGTGAACAATAAAAGCATTTTAAAATCAGGGTGTGTCACTTCTTTAACGTAACTTCAAGTCTTGTAAAATACAGTCCTTTTCTTTGCATCCATGCCAAAAAACCATGTTTAAACCAAACCCCTTCAGTGTGCATATAATTACAAATTAAGGACTCCAACAATATTGCATGGCATTTTCGTTCCAGCTGTAATCTACAGGTGATCTACAAGGCTAAAGGAACAATTTGGGAACAAAACAGGCAATTTACTATGGGAGAGGTTTCAAAACAGCTTTCAAAGTCACAGCTACCAAACAATTGCTCAAGAACTAGGAACCACGTAGAAAGGTCCTGTGGAAACCACTCAACACTAAGTGTTCTGACTTTGGAAATCAGATTACTTTAAAAAAACCCCAAACTTGAAAGTTCAACTTCTAATGCAACTCATGAAGCCTGAACACTTTGAAATACACAGCTCTAGGAAAAGTCACCATAAATACATGTTCTTAAGTACGTAAGGTCTATAGGAGAAACGAATTTTTAAGAATTATGACTTTGTATCTACTTGGGTGTTGGTTCAAATCCTGTTTCCAGTGTCATTTCAATACAACAACAAAAAAGGGATTTCCTGACTCAGTGTTTAGAAGGAAGACACACTGAAAAATAACTATTTGTTCCACACCTCATATACACTAAAGCAAAAACACACACCCAATACTTAAGCAACTATAATTATATTAACAAACAGACAGAACTATAATTCCACAATTAAGACTTTGTTTAATTGTGAGTTACCAACCACAGTGGTATTACTTCTGGGAGTTTTGTTTTCTTAAGCATCTGACTCAAACATGTACTTTCCTCCAAAAAACCCGTAGAGCAGAGAAATACAGAGAATACTCTTTGGATTTCAGACAGACTAAATATTTATGTCGGGTTTTCAAGTGTTTCAACAAATGTCTTATACTTTAAGAGATTACTCAAGATTATGAAGGAAGCAGGCTACCAAGACAAACTTGACATTTTTTCCACTGCTGAGCTTTAATGCTTCAGATGTACAATCAGTTGCTTTAAACCCCTACTTAGATATCTTACTCTGAAAGCATCAAGAATAGAGCTCAGTTAAATGTATATTTCTGCTCATTTTATGTCATACCATCAGAGAAGGTGCTTGTGAGTTTTTATTCTGCAAAACCAACTTTTCCAGAAGCAGCACGATGAAAACTACTGATTAGCCTTTGAGAATATAACTAATATGAAATTGTCTCATGAAGATGAAAGACAAATCAATGAAAACTGATTAATAAGGAAAACAAAGGGCTATCTCAGCCTTCAGTTTCTCAAGAGAAGTTTAAACACTAACAAAAGAATCAATACAATTTAGAGAAAAGAAACAGACGTAGAAATGTCAAAATGCTTATTATGGCTAAATATTAGACAGTAACATCAGTTTCTATTAAGGTTTACTTTTCAATGATTCTTAAAACATTTGATATAAAAAAGGTATTTTAACAGCCTCTTTTTATACTTGTATGTGTGTAGTTCATAATCACTTCACCCATTACTTATATTTAATGTAAACACCATAACACCTGGAAATCAGCAACTATGCTTTACAGAAAAAGAGCTCACTAACATTACAAGCCTCAGGTACATCAATCCTACCAAGTCCCGAGTCAAAAGAGCAAGTTACAAACAGAAAGCTGTCCACATGAGTCCAAAGTAATGCCACCAACCAACTTAGCTCAGGAGGAGAAAACTTGCTCCAGAAACCATTCTCTAGGCTTTTCAACAACTACTAGGCCTTATGCATGCCCACATTTAAAAGCCCACTGTCCAACTTTCCTGGCACAAAGAAGAGCAGGAAGCCACCACACACTGTTATGGGCACCTCCATCATTCCAGGGCAATAACAGTAACTGAGGAAATATGCATTTTATGTCCTCGCATTCATGCTTTAGGCACAGGAAATGTTCTGCAAAATTAATCTACTTCCCTGCAAAAATTCTTACTGGAAACAACAGATCTGTTTGATGCTGTACTTACTACTTGCTCAGTCACACAAATCTTATGCTGTTAAACTGAAAACAGAATTGTTTCTGAAACACACACAATAGTACAACCGTACAGGCAAATTGCCCCCAAACACTGCTCTGGTCAACATTCAAAGACCAGAAAGTCAGATATAACACTATGCACATCTATTACGTCTAACTGATAATTCCAGACTAGATGTACAACAGGAAAACAGTTTCTACACAAATGCATTAGGTGTAATATCAAACCTGATGGACACCTGAAAATAGCTGGACACAGATCCCAGATCCCAAATATGATTTGTTTTCTCTGTTGTACCTGTTTACCAACCACAAACGTTGCTCTTCTCTTTTTGCCTTTCAGAATAAATGGGTAACACACTGACACTGACTCCTTCCAAATAAAGCAGAGCCAGATCAGAAGTTGTGCAATCTGCAGTAAAAGGTAGCCATGCACACATGACTCTTAGCAGAAAGATCAAGAGAATATTTTAGATAATCTCCAAGAGAAAATACATCCAGTATTCTTATTTTCCCAATGCTGACCACACACAGATAAAAACTACATTCTAACTTTTAAACTTTATCAAGTAGATTATAGATAATTCCATTTGCTATTACAGATTTGTATCATTAAGTCAGCTAAAGACTTCAAACCAACTTAGAGTACACTACCTCACAAGAGGAATACAGCAACAAATAATCACAATACTAACAATCTACTAGCAGATTACATTACAGTGTTTACCAACGTACTTAGTAATCAGTAATACACAAACTATTTCATCTTCATATTTAAAAACAAACACATTTTTTCAGGGCATACTATTAACAGGCACTTAACTTTGAAACAAAATAATTTCCCTACCCCACCCCTTGCCGAATGTCCCCAGAGTACTATAAGACCAGCCACCATTTTGTTTAAACACTCTTAAGCATCTGATTTCTTTACTTGGGGGTCATAAGAAGAGCATTAGTGGCATTTTTAATTCAGGAAAATACTGCCATCTCTCCTAGCAAGCTTCCAGACAGTGGCACAAATTTCCATGCAAACAAATTAAGTCTTAGTAACAAGCACAAAAATAGTAAAACTAATCAACATCTCATTTTCAATCTCATTTTGGAACAATTTTTCTTCTTCCATCTTCTACAACTTTCCTAAATGTAATTGCTTTAAACTATACTGCAGGGAAACAAGAGAACATTGAGGTAATTTTGCAGATTTTCTCCAGGTGTATCATATCCCTACATCAACCACTTATGAGGACAGTTTCATCCCTTCCTCCTTTTTATTACCTGTAAATAGCAGAAAACCAAAATTTACTTTAGACTTAACAGTTTTATACCAGATAATTATGTACCTGGATGCTAGACTATGAAGGAACTCATCAAGTTCCAAAATAAAAAAAACAGCCCTCAAATTTTAAAATTCTAGCTCACTTTTGTAATCAAAAGAAAAATATACATGACCTATACAATGAGTTTGAACCAATTTGCCCTTGATATCTAACTGTCAATAGTACTGTTATGTTACATGCTACATGCACATAAAGCCTGCACAAGAAATCCATTTTGTTGATGACAAAACAAAGCACTATCAAGCTAGCCAAATTACAAAAGATAGAACTAGATAAAGTGACAGATGGCTATTATAAAACACTTTCTAAACTATCATTATTATTTTGCTGAATAGCACGCCAAAACAAGGTCACATATCCAGTGGCATCAGTTACACATGAATGTACCCAACTTTACTAACAGTCTATTATCATAAAAGTACTCAAAAGAGCAAGAAAAAAGCAAGAAATGAGATTCCTTAGCAGGAAAGATGACAAATCTGGGTCATTACTGAAGCCTAAATGAACTGTTCTGAATGGCATTATTCATTCAAACTAACAATAATTTCCCATTTACTGTAGTCCATAGGGGAAAAACTGTTTACATTTGGTTTTCTTTGCAACCATACAAACTAGAAAGGTTTGTTTAAATTAAAGCTTTGATTTTGCAGCATAATTTTGTGGCCACAGAAGTGCAGGATAGACAGGATCCTACTGCCTGGTTATATACAAGGTTTGCCGTGTTGTACTCAACCATAAAAATTTCTTTTTTATTTAAATGACAATCAAGTTCAAATTACGTCAGTCATACTTGCAAGTAGCATTTTAAACCAGATCCACACTGAACTGTTTTCCTAAGACAATATAAACTACATAGTTCTTACCATTTATTTGTCTCCTCATTAACTTGAGAACCAGACATGTTCTTTTTAACCAACCTAAATTTATCAGTCCAGCAAGGGAAGATCCATATTTTCTCCGGAGATCATGCAAAACATACTTACATCATCATCACAGATTTTAAGAACTATGTCAAAATACTTCTAACTACCAACACTCAAAACAAAGAAAGAAACTTACCTACTACCATGAGCGTGAACTCAAATCCTCTCTTCACAGACTTTCGGTAAACTTGATTTGGAAGATTTGCAAACCCCACATATCCTTCAAGGTTCTTCTGTTGCTAAAGCAAGAGATATTTAGGAAAAAAAAAAAGTTAAAAGGAAAGCAAGTAATTTCTCAATTGGCTAGTACTCTTAGTTATTGAAATGTTCACTTCATTTTTACATTTGTAGAAAAGTGATATCTACCCAACCTTTCAATAGCCCAAGCTGGCTACATTCACAGAATCACAGAATTTTTCTAGGTTGGAAGAGACCTTTAAGATCATCGAGTCCAACCCATGTTCTAACATTTCAACCAGATCATGGCACCAAGTGCCACATCCAGTCTTTTTTCAAACACATCAAGGGATGGCGACTCCACCCCCTCCCTGGGTAGATGATTCCAGTATTTGACCACTCGTTCTGTGGAAAACTTCCTCCTTAATTCTAGCTTGTAACTCCCCTGGCACAGCTTAAGATCGTGTCCTCTTGTTCTGTCTGTTGTTGCCCGGACAGTATAATGAATTGCAGCAAAAAATACAAAAAAAAAAAATTTTTTTGACTGGATGGCAAAAAATCTGGCACAGAAACTCAGGTATACAAGGAGTATTTTGGGCAAATGCAATTGCCATATTATGCCTGCACAGTGAGCATGTGCAAAGAAATTAAGACATCATCAACTTAGTACCAATGCCCATTTGACACACAGGCCAGCAGTATGAATACACCTTTCCTATACTTCCAAGTCATGGTGGTACTGCCTCAACATGATGGGAATCAACTTGACACCTCTGCTTTTGTGTCACTCAACTGGAGGCCTCCATGTTAAAACCCAGACTTACACTAATGCAGCACGCCTTGCATAAACTCTCCATACAGGCAAAACTTCAGTTGCCTTGTACTCTGAAAAATTTACCCAAAATAGTGCCTACTGTGAAACAAGAGAAGAATTCTGGATGTTAGCCATTACTTCTCACCACATTAATGAAAATGCTGGAGGTACTTAAAATGCCTCCTCCTCACTGTACTAGACCCAGCAATCTTTCAAAGCTCAACTGTGCTACCTTTACACCACTCTTCCAGCACAATCCTACAACTGCTTGTTTATTAACTCAGCAGCTCTGAGGATTGTCTTATGAGACTGGGCAATTTAGATATTTTACAAAGATTCTGAAAACACTTTCTTGAGACAACTGTCTACTAAAAGCAACACAAGGCACTTGTTTGTCACGGGAGCAATGATTTCAGCCTTTAGGCGTTATGTCCATGCAAAGTTGAGAGGATGTCATGTGATGGTGATACCGACTCAGTTTCAGAGTTTGAGAGCTGTACGTACCCACACAGCTGAAGTGCTGTCTGCTAGTTCAAATTCCACTGCCTAAAATTATCTTTATGAGAACAAAGAGATTCTAAAAAATAATTTGTAAAAAAATTTCTCCTGCAGGCACTTTTGACTCAGAACTTCTCTGTATGGGATACAGTTTGGTTAATTCAAGTTTGGTATGTGGTTGAGTCATTTATTTTGAAATTCTTTCTTTCTAAAACTGACAGAATAAGTTCAATGCAGTAATAAACTCAGAATTTTTAAATTGAAAATATTTTTTTAATTAAAGCAAGGATATAAAACCACTATCACCTTTAAAGTATTGAATGCAAGAACTAACCTCTTGGCAATCCAACAGCACTAGTCAATTAATGGACTCTGTGTTTTAAGTCACCCAACTGATTTCTCCATTTGGCAAATAAACTATTAATAACCTCAAACAAAACTACACCATTGCAAAGACTAAGTTAGAGGCTCCAGTTTAAATACTCATAAATCAACAAATATTATTACTTCCCTAAACGCAGGAATCTTTGTGTTGTGTCATCAAGGAACTTTAAAGAAGCTTTTTGTTTCAATATAGCCTTTGGTGCAACTATAATCTCATCTGAAAGGTTTTAAAGTATTTTAAAAATCAGCCAGGAATTTAAAATCCAAATATTTGTTTTAATTTTCCAATCTATTACTGCATGTAAGGAATGGAATTTATCACAATCTGAAACCCTGAGCTGAAGCCAATGCTTTAGAGATATTACATGACATGCAGGTCAGTGCTGTTAATGATATTAAAGAGCTCCTTAACAGTGCAGGTCCTTAATAACCATTAAGGATGTGGAACTCCTATTCACCTACCAGATATGAAATATCTAATCAGAGTCAGACACTCCTAATAGTTCTACTTGTCAGCCATCTGCATTTTTTAGTATCTACATACCTTTTAATGTGTGTCACGTTTACCAGAAACAGCTCACCGCCTCATTAGCTAATTCTTTTGCTTAAAAGAATGGGTTTCCATTTAATTCTTGTCTTGAACTAAAGTTATTTCTCTTCCCCTTTATAAAGAGCTGCACACTTCAGATAGTTTTACCCCATGAACTTCTAGATCACTGAGTATGAAATGCTAAAGATGAATAGATGGCAAATTTTGGGTTGTTTGCTTTATTAAATGGGTCTACATTAATTACACCCACAATTTTAGATAATGAAATAAAAATGGTAATAACCAGAAAGATGAAGATGTATCAAATGTTACAATGGGCATTAATGCTGTGTTTAATGTGAGAATTTGTCCTCAGTAGGAAAAAGTCTTTTAAAAAATTACAGCTGGATGCCAGATTCAGATTTCTGGTACACCAATTAAAACTGAAGATTTCAACATACTGGTTTTTGAATGGTGGCCTTTGTTCATAATTTGCCACTTCTAAAGAGACCTAACCAAATTAGGAATTGAGTTTCTTTAATTCCTGCAACAGCTTTTAAAAGAACTTAGTACTTTTTTTGGTAAAAGAGTCGACTTCCACTGTCTTGAACATGGTGCCAAATGGGATCTCACGTTTCTAATACTTACAATACCTTTCCCTTAATTTTTACCCCTTCCTGATTTTCAACCAGCTGTTACCTAAGCTCAATTTTAGTTCATCTACTAAAAACCGCATGCTGCCTCTATTCCTACATTAGCTGTAAAACATCTGCATCAAGGTAATACTTACAGCTACTTTGTAAACAACACGTTTTCATCATTTTCACCATTGAAGATATCAAGAGAATACATCCAGAAGTAGTCCAGCAAAATGATGAATTTGAACCATTGCAGCAACGAGTTCATACAGGTGCAGCCACAATCCAGAGAGAGGAACAGAGGCAGTGTGAGAAAGAAAAGAAGAGAAGAAAACGTTACTTACATTTGATCAAACTAACTCCCATCATCCCATACCAGTATTTCCCATCTAGTATGCTTAGGACGCAGTATTTTAAGCAGAATCACAGAAGATTTCGGATAGAAGGGGTATGGAGGAACATCTACTTCTAAACCCCCTGTCATGGGCATAGACACCTTCCACTAGGTCAGTGTTCTCTAAGCCACATCAAATCTGACCTTGAACACTTCCAGGGATGGGGCATCCACAACTTCTCTGGACCATCAGTTCCAGTGCCTCATCACCCTCACTTTTATTTAAAGAATTTCTTCCTAATAGCTAATCTGAACCTGTTCTCTATCAGTTGAAGGCTATTTCCCCTTGTCCTCTCACTTCATATGCTTGCTAAAGATCCCTCTACACCTTTCTTGCAGACCTCATTAACTGACTTTATTAGTAACCTGAATTTAGTTTGGATTACACATAAGACAACCTAATTTCATGGCAATATACTACATAGACTCCAGCCATTTAATGATCAACATGGAAAGCTAAACAATAGCTCTTTTTACTTCAGGTATTCAACATGTTTTATTTGCCATATGCTACCTGAACCTGTAATGGGTTCAGGGGTGTTTCTTCTTCTGAGGTGTTCACTAGAATATGCAATCTCATTTCACCACACTACTGCATAGCATCTTTATTTTAGTCTGGAAAACGTACAAAGACCAAAGCCACCATCCCCACAAATGTCTCCCAGGATTCTGGTTTTTTAAGTCATTTTACACATTCAGTGAACAGTGTCAATTCACTTCATTTGCAACACTGAGCATTAGAGCACTGCTGCAACCTTGGGCACAAGTGTCATGGTTCAACAGCCAGAAAATCAAGAAGAAAGCAGGGAGCACAAGCTAAGTGTCTGTTTAACAACATCTAACTCTGTGCATGACAAGAGGTCTACAACAGTTCTCCAACACACCACTTACAATACCTTAACTAAAAGCTGTATCACGAAGATCCTGTTTGTCACTAAACATCTTCCCAGGTCTGAGTATTTCAATACAGAGATACTAAAAAAGTAAGTTTAAAAACCCATCTTAATAGCAAATTCTAGGCCAGCAGTTAAGATGCTTCTGCATCCTAATACCTAACTTTTAATCAATCCCATAGTTCCAGAGTCTGAATTTATTTTTAGAAACTCTACACTGTGATGGAAACTGCACTTCAAAGTGGAACTGAAGTCTCCTTCTGCTTTTCTACCTAATGCAATATAAGCTTTCTGTTTCTACAGCCTCCTTCATGGTCTATCAGCACCCAGAGTCATACCAGCTCAGCACATTGGGTACACTGCTGCTGTACTCTTCTGAGAGGGCAAAAAAGCAAAGCACTGCTGATCAAAGTCAGTCCTTCTCTGTGCCTCGCAGAAAGGTGGCACAAGATGCTCTGGGAGGAAGTTCCCTTTGTTTTGGGAGGAAGACAGACGCATATGCAGCAGAACTGGAGCAAGCTGTACAGGCTGGAACATAACTAATACTGCAGATCCCACAGCAGCCCCAGTACTCCAAGATTTTAATATCAACCACCCTAAGTATACATTACTATCAGGTATCATGCTGCACATCACTACTTTCAACTGTGAAAGAAGGGTAACACCATCAAGCACCAGTTCACCAAGTGAACACAGGGGCCTCCTTACCCTGGACAAAAGCAGTACTATTTCAAATCCTATCATCCAGCAAGAACAGCCATATGGGTCACACCAAAATTCCTGCCTTCACTAGTGACCAGCAACATACATCTAAGGTAGCACAAACAGCAGAATAAACAGAGCAGTGTTTCTCTTAACACCTCCCCATCACCAAAGATCCACCTTGCAAGCATTTAGGATGGGCTATTTCTTCACTTAAACAGCATCTGACCAATCTCTCTTCCACGGACACTCTTCTTATAATCACAAAACCAGCATCCAACAACAGTCCCTGTAGCAAGGGCTGCCCCTGTACATTGTTTAAAGGATGAATATCATTTCAAAATTACCTCCTGTTAGCACAGTAGTATGTTCATTGAAAAACAGCCCTAACCATCTAACATACTGCATTCAAAAGAAGCCATTTCCTATCTCTGAGTGCTCCTGCTGCTCTTACATAACTCTACTCTAGCTGTGTACTCTTTTGAGGAAGCCAGGGCAGGAGCTACAGACAGTATCCAAGAGGCAAACACAGATCCAATGTCTGATCATCTGCTATCTCTTACTCTCTCATCCTTTTATCAATTCCCAACATGTAACTTATTTGAATCCCTCCAAGCACTGATCTGATGACACTGTGAACTGTATACAAGACCTCACTCCTGAGCTCTAAAAAATGTTCACAGCTTGTCACTGAGCATTCAGCAGAGCAGTCCACGTGTATCACTTTACATTCATCCATGATGCATTCCAGCTATCACTGTATATCAAGTCTTCTAATGTTTTAATCTTCTTGTAGTTGTCAGCTATCTCCAATCTAACTCAGCACAAATGAAGGCAAGCCATACAATTATAAACTTGGCCTTAGATGACTTTCAGCACATCCACTCTGTGTACTCAATGTTGCTTTAATGTATGTCTCCCCCAAGCAAAATGTCACAGCCCACATAAACCAGCTGCAGAGCTGGTGTCTTTGGATCCATCATCTGAATCAATGAATTAATAGCCAGCAGCAAACTGCTCTAACTATGCAAATGAGTGAAAAGAGAAACAAGGCATCACTGGCTTCCCAAGCAGTTCTAAAGAAGATCACTGATATTAAAAAAAAAAAAGTAGTTTCTTTTTAAATAAGTCTGTCATCTTCGTAATTGCCCAGACACTATAATTTACGTTCCTCCTTTATTCTGGGATGACTGTGTTCAGGAATGATAAATTTAAAGTCATTCTTCACATATTACCATCTGGGCCAAAAGATGAGAGCCTCTGGTCTAAGGTCCAGTGCCTGACAAAAGAGCACACCTTATCCCTCCGACTAAAAGGAGATGGAAGTCCAAGGTGAGCTAAAGCCATTTTTTACCTCTATGATGTGAGCTAAAGCCATTTTTTATCTCTATGATGTGCAACCTGAGAGTTCAGCTCACACTCAACATGGGGAAGTGCAGCTTCTGTGCACTGGTAGCAACCAACAGCCTGTAATATGATGTTATGAAAACTCTTTGAGGATTTATGACATAGCCAAACTAGCAGCAAATATTAATGAAGACAGCTGGAGAGAAAATAGAAGACCAAACAGAAAAGCAGTGTGACATCACAGAGTCACTGTCCTTCCCAATCAAAGCTGGCTTCAGCACTTCTCAATCAAACTTATTCTAAGAGAAAGAAATACTTATTTTTCCTCTAGTCACCTCCTAGGAAATACTGCTTTTAAAAGTACCCAGAAATATCACAGAAAACTCAAAAGTTGCTGAAATCTGACCACAACACAAAGAGATATTAGAAAGGGCACATATCCTCGGCATTTGGCATAGCAATGACTGTTGTCATCAACAATGAAAAGAAAAGTTGATCATTCTTCATGCATTTCACACAGCTGGAACCAGGAGCATCCTTGGAACACAGTATTTTTTCTACAATTTACATTTGCTATGGTGTCAATTTATTTTGGTATGGTAACTAGATGTAGGGCAAGTTTTCTTTATACACAATTTACTTTACTCAGTGCTGCTAAGACACATGAATTTGCACCTGCTCTAACAATGATTTGAAGAATTAAAATAGTATTTTTAAAACTTTTAGCTGAATTTCTGCAAATCCTTTAGCCACAGTATTTCTATGCAATATCCTACCACTGTGCTGCAAGTATGACCAGTTTGACAGTTTCTGGTTCTATGCATAATCAGTGGTCTATAAGCATTATTTACTCCTATTTCCTCCACTATCCCTGACATGGTAACTTTTTATTTTCTTCTTTCTAACACTGCTAGTTATTTAAAGTCTCCACATCAATAGAGAGAAGCCTCTAAAACTTGCAAGAAGGCCTTCCCAACATCTTCAAAACCCCTTTACATTTTCTACAGTTTATCTAACATTGCATTTTTTCAACTTGTCAATATAGAGGCAATACATTAAAACAAGTAAGACATCTCCCCATCTTGTCCTCCCACATCTCAGAGACACAACTGCACATCTTGCAACTTAAAGAGTTTTTGTTACCGCATTCTTAAAATAGAGGCTTCAGGTAGCAGTATTTAGTGTAATAATGCTTCTACAATTCATGAGCACTTGTTAAGATAATATGTAGTACCTCAGCATTGACTTTTTTCACTGCAAAACCCCTTAAGATAAACACAATCCATATTAAAAAAACAACTATCAGAAAAAAATCCAAATAACAAAAGAATAAAGTATGGAAATAACAATATAAAAGGGAAACTCATCAGATCTATTTGCAAAGTTAAACTTAAGCTGAGCATCTATGAATACATTTGTCCTTTCACTATTCAAAGTAAAGTAAAAATATTTGCTGGATCAGTAACATCTGCTGTAATCTGCATGGCGGAAGTCTAGCACTGATGGAAAGGAAATGAGCACTTCTACTCCCTCAAAGAGACATCAGCTGCAGCCTTTCTTTGCAAGACAACAACCTGGTTTCCAAGTGTGAACTGAGGGTATGGCCTACATTAGAAAAAATAAAAAAATATTTCCATAAAGGATTGAAAAAGAGAAAATCCTTTCAATGCATAACCACAATTAAGAAATGAGGATCTCTTTTGGTCTCTAGTAGCAAGCTGAAGAAGTTAATAAGTACTAATTTCAAGCACTGATCCAATGAATGCACTAATTCCACTGTTCCTCAAAATCACACTGGGCATAGTGAGTGAGCAGGTGAAGAATGAGCTTTAGGCTTCCTTCTTTTTTCCCACACCAGACACCATCATCTGGTTAATTAAAAATAGTGCTGAAATACATATGATGTCTACAAGCAAAAGGACTCTGCACTAGAAAGAGCAGACAGCATAATATGTCTGTTGAGCTACAGGCAGCATGTCCAGGAGGAAAGCAGAAAACTCCAAAGTTAAACAAACAGGATGTTGTAGGCACACTACTAAAGCTTAAGTTCTCTAGTAAAAAAAAAATATGAGAGACTTCAGAGCCAGTGTACAATAAACACGCACAGCAGTTATAGCCAACACAGCCAGTGCTGCACTTCTTTGAGCAGCCAAGTGCAAGAAGGCTGACAACTACAGGAAAATGAAGCCAGTTAAGCAGTAACTAATTATAGTTATAGAAAGGGCAGAGAGGGAGGAAAGTTGTCAAACTATAAAAGCAGGCCTGTATAACTAAAACATACAATATTAAAAAGTTTTACTCATGATGACTCTACAGAATAATTCAGGCCAGTCACACATGTTGACAATTTTTTGTAATAGTAAAAAAGTAAACATTTTTGGCATTTTAGATGAAATTTTAAAGTATAAAAATACTACTTTAAAGGTGCTTGAGTGTGCATTTTCTCCTTTTTTCTCCATATATCCTTTATTCTCCTTTATTTTAAAAACCCCTTTATCTGCCTGCAGAGAGCAGCACACAAACCACCATCACACAGCAACTTGCATCCAACTGAAATGACCGACTAGAAATCACATTTGACAGTGAAGTGACCGATTATCTTCCACTCTATAAAGTCAGGGTCGAAATGAAATGGCAGCTGGGGACCTCGTGTCAAGAACAGCATCAAGCACACATCACTTGGTGCATCAATCACCACCATTAACCTCCCTAACTCTTCCTCAGTTTTGCTGTCCTAAAAAGTTTTTTCCAACCAAGGGCTGAAGGTGAAAGATACAAAAGAAAAAAAAAATTAAAAAACACCAAAAAACCAAACCCAAGTATGGAAGATCCCTGGATACAAAGCCTCCAAGAAAAAAAAAAAAAAAACAAAAAAACAAAAAACCATTGAAAGCAAATAAACAACTCCAACAAGAATGAAAACAAACTATCTGCTATTCAACTTCATATTTAACATGTCTCATGTCTATTTAGCTTGTGGATATTTCCCAAAAGACATGTAAATAAAAGATTTTAAAATAATTTTAAAGCCCCCAAAAAAACCCTACCAATCAACCCCAAAATGGCGGCATCTTTCACAGTTTTATCTCACACTTTCATCTCCTATGACATCACTAAACTATGGTTTTGAAAAGAGCCATTTTTAAGGAAATGGATATTCTCTCCCAAGTAGGTCAGTGCCTCTACATGGAGTCCATTTCGAGTCTCACTTAGCACTGGAAACACAGAAAGAAAAAAGTACAGTAAGTATTGAGAAACAAACTAACATGCCTTGCCACAATGTATCATTTAGTTCCTTTGTCATATCCTTTTTCAGTTCCTTCATGTTCACCCTAACATTGGGTTTTCCTTCAAAATTTGCATACAGATGGATCAGTTAACTGAAAGACTCAGCAGGGGATGATAAAAAAATCCCCAAAATTAAAAAAAAACAACAAACAACCCCAAGAACAAACCCAAACCAACTGATTCCCACACCAAATCTCTGGGTGAAGCAGCAGAAACAGCACAGGTATCTCATATAAGCCCAAGCACAGAAGTCAGTTTCTCAGGAAGAGCAGATTGCTGCAATCCAGCTGGCAGTATTTCAACCAAGGGACTCTGAAAAAGGCATTTGCAGGTGTGCACTTTGCACTTCCTTCTGTTCAATGCTTGGAATCCCCACAGAAGTGAACTCCCCAGCAGCACATCCCATCCTGCCTCCTCATCAAGCAGCTGTAAGGATGGCAGGACAAGAAATAGCATTATTACAGTTCTAGCCCAAAGGGTTACTATCAGATCTAGTAGAATTTCTTGAACATGTAGGTGCAGAAATGCTAATGAGAGGTGAATCATTCATACAAAAATACTCAAGCACATTCAACATAGTCTAAATGAAGTGTGCTCCCCTAAAGAGAGAAATGACACTACTCATCCTGATTCTTCTGTTAACGTGCACAATTCTCCTTTGAGAAGTAACTAGGGTGAAGGGCTTTTATCACACATTTCTCTACACTGGGTGCAAATCATTCCAATATGGAAATCATCTGGTTTTCTGTATATTCATATTTTCCTATCGTAGTTTCTATGCTGAACTCCTTACCCTCTGCCATAGAGAAGCTTTGCAAAGTCCTGCTGGTTTCACCATGGCAGATATTTTGAGCTAAAATTCTAAGGCACATGTCCCTGTTCCCTCTATAGCAGCATATTTTAATCATACCAAAACACAGAATTTAGGCTTTTTAATTACAATTTCCATGATATGCTGAAATAATATTTTTTTTCAATTCTTCTACTACAAGGTTCATCAAACCTTGAGAGGAGTCCATAGGGATATTATTACATTACTAATACTTGGAGAATTTCACCTTTTAACTATTTCCACACTGAGTTCTCTATTTAGAATCTAAAGAATTCCTATGAGACCAAGATGATTTAAAAAAGACCCAGGTGTTATTTCAAAGAATTATGCCAAGTCAAGTATTAAAAACCACTTCATGTGTTAAATTTAGATGTTATGAAACACAGCTGGCTGACTGCATTGTTTTTAATTATCTTTATTTTTAAGCTAGAGAGATACCACAGAAAGATAGCTCCCATTATAATTACTGTGTAAGGAAGATAGTAAGTAAAAGTTAAGATTGTTTCCCTGTGAGCTGCAATGGCAACTGATACAAAGAACGGTCCATTCTACAGTAAAATTTACCACCCGCATTTAATAAGACTATTACAATATATAGTTGATAAAACTACCATTCATCTGTAAAATAGTTTGGCATTTTGAAATCCTAAAGATTTATTTCATTTATTCTACATCAAAGATTTAATTTTTACCTTGGTGTTTACTGCACATGGTTTTCCAAGAGGAAGGCAACACATTTGAGGGCAACCAAATCACCAGCAGTCAAACTGCTTTGGATGATAGAACTAAAGAGGAGTAAGAAGTGAAGCCACAGCTGGATTGCAAACCATCCCAGTGATTAACAGCACCAAAGCTGTTGGTTTCTCAACTTCCCAAATCCTTTTGTTTTTGGCTTTAGGGAGGACGCTGGCTGTGAAGAGCATGCATTACATGGTCCAACATGTACACCAGCTGAGCAGCTATCCTACATGATTAGCCCTGCCAAATTTTCAAGTGGGAGTTAAATCCTCTCCACACCTTGCTGCCACACCAGAGTACTCAGCAGGCAAGATGCACAGCCAGAAACACAACTCAAAGCACAGGAAACCCAGGATCTTTCCTGATGCCCACGCCCACAAAGAACTGAACATACCAAAAAACAGTCGCGTTTACCTAGGGGGACACTGGATGCCTTGTGGGCAGATCACGAGGCCAGGGGCAAGTGAAAATCATTCAGCAACCAGGTTAGAGGCCATCCATTAATATTCCTTTGCAGAAGCTGTGTCTTAATCACTATCAAAGTCTTCTTCAAATTAACTCTTGCATGTGTTTGGACAAACAACACATCAGTGACCCTTCATTACTAATGCATATTGTATATAATAGTCTATATTACATTTGACTGTCAGTATATTACTAATATACTGATATTCAAATAACTTAACTTGGTCTGCACAAAATACTGAGCATTAATATGATTTTGACCTCTCCTGCTGAAAAATTCAACTGTTGAAGAATTCTGAACAGAACAAACCTCAAAACACCTCTTATTAAAGACAGGAAAAGGAATACCACCACCCAGCTCAAAAATTAACTTGCTAAATTTGAAACTGCTGGTAAGGAATAAACTCCCTGCTGAAATTCCCAGCTTTCCTTGCCAAATTTTTATTGGGGGGGGAGGGGGTTCATTACCCCTACCTTCTCCTCTCTTCAAGCATCTAGTCTTCAGCATTCTTTTGAACTTGCAACATTTAGCCATTTTCAATTAAACTGATTGAAAAGGAGATTTTTTTATTCACAATCCTCAACTATACAACAACCATATATTATGGTTTTTGCCCCAGTCCCTTTAAGATCTTGTTCCTCATTGTTTCAGTCTCTCAGATAGAAACTGCAGGTTCTTTCCACTGCTCTGAGAACTTACTGGTTTGCAGATGTCCACAGAATTGCAAATAAGAGCACTGAAGGTCAATATTTGGCACGGCTGAACAGTGGGAGGTGACTGCAAACTTCAGTACCATACTGCAGCAGTTTGCAGTCTATTCTCCTCTAAGTTCTCCCTCAACTAAGGGCTACAAAAATAAAGAACACAGAAGGCAACAGGATGGCTTCCTTCCCTTTACCCATCATCAAGGGATTACTCAGACTTTGATTTCACACCATCTGGCAAAGCCTCCCAAGAAGAAACTAAGATAATCTTGAATCTCTTGGTTTGTTAATACACCTTTACTAACTACAGTAAGGACATGTTTGCTCCCAGAAGCAAGGGATGGAGAGAAACAGGAGGATGGGTTTCTTGGCATCAGTCTACTTTGGAAATTTTCACTGTCCCAAATGCGAAAGCATTAAATTACATTTAATCCAGCATCTGGAATTTTACTACAGTGCATATTGCTAAGATCACATATTCAGCTCTGCTGTCAGAAAGCTTCCAGAGAACTACATTTCTCCAGCAACAGCTTTTAATGCCTCAAAACTGCTTTTTTTTTTTCTTTGCCCTTTTTTTTTTTCTCCTTTTATAACAGGAAGTCAGCTAAAACTCTGATACTACCACAGTCAGGATCTGGTCATGACTACAAGACCCTATGCACTGTGAGATTTCTGCAGCCATCACTAATGAGGGCCTTGGTTTCGCAAATCGCTCTAGAAAAGTCCTAATGCTAATATAATATTACCATAAATGTCACAGGCAATGATTCAACAGCCTGTAATAAAAAGCCTCACCTCACCCATTCAGTGATCAAGGACTGAGCGACAGGAGCTGAAACCAAAGCCATTAAACTTTGGCCACTTGTGTTTATCCTCGATTAAGTCACCAGCTCTCACCAAGGGGAGAGTACTACATTCTCAACCACTAGCACCAATTCCTCCAACAGGATACAGTCTTCCTCCTTCCCTATCTCAACCACTGGCAGAGTGGAAATAAACAAGTTGTACAACAAGATCAACTACCACATTGCAGCCTTGGGCACACCAACACAGCAACTGCTAGCCTACGTTAGGATTCAGTGTTTGGGTGGGAACAGCAAATGAAGCTCTCTTCTCTCTGCAGCAGTGCTGTGTCACACCAGCCTAAAGCACACACTAAACCCAGGCTGCACACAGCCCTCTACTGCCCAAGTGGTCAGCTCAAGTTCTAGCTCTTGCCTCAACCCCACCTGCATTTTTTTTTCCATGCCAACACTTGTGTGATCACATGGTATAAAAGGTTCAGGGAGCTCAACTAATAGAAAGAGAAATCATTTTGAGGAAGAAAAACAGGCAGATCCTGTGAGCTGAGCTCCATGAACTGACTCACTATTGGGCTGAAGAGGCAGGAGGGTGGGCAGAGCAGCTGAACTGTCTCCTTTCAAGCAGCTGGCCTAGATTCATCTAGGAACTGCTCCACCAGGGCGAGCTCAGGCTGCCCTCCTATCAGTTCTGATAAGCGCACATCGAACAAGTGAGATTAGCTCACACGCCCAGCTGAAAACTACTGTAAGGTTAATTTTCCATTACATCAGCAAGCTCATCTAATCACACCACCATATGAACACACAAGTTTTCATACACTGTGCATAGAAAACACATACAACCAAGACAGGATTTTTCAACTGCAGTGCAGTTACATATCAGTCTAGGCTATAAAATCATATGGTAAAGCTCTTAAATAAAAGAACAAAAAGGAAAGCACAGGACACTGCTGGGCACACTAGAATTTCCTGCACACTGTAACAGAATTACACATAAATGAAATTCAAACACTGCAACTGGAAAAGGTTTGATTTAAGCTTTATGGTAATGTTAATTCAAGTATTCTTGGCAATTTTGACCACCTCACTAGGTCAAGTTTCTTTTTATTTCAAGTTCAGTATGAATTATTACATGAATGGTCTTTTAAATGTACAAGATATAAAGCCAGGCAATATTTAATGCATTATTCTTCTAAGATTCTACCTGCCCATAATTCAGTGACAATCACTGGTAGCAGTACCAACCTCCATGCCATCTTACATTTTTCTCAGCATCAACTCCAATGACCTACAATGCTTTCTCAGACCAATGTCACTCCAGAAATTCTGCCATCAAGGACTTCAATGGCCTGTCTGAAAGGTTTCTTTGTAATAACATCACTGTATGATAGGCTGATTTCTGCATATATTGAGACTGCTTTGATTAGAATTCGATAAACTACTACTTCGTAGTTCAACATTGACCAACAACTCTGAAGAGCACACCTCATATACCTAATTTGTATTTCTATTTTTCTGGTCATTCTCCTGCCACGCTTTACCCCACAGCACTCGAAAGAAGCCTCATATGGGGTATTTTCTACTTTAAGAGCACACTTCTAAAGACCACTGTCATCCTCTGATCTTTTTCGTCACACAAAAGAGCAGTTTAAGTAATTTTTCTTTTCTTCAGGTTTCACATCTTTTGTGAGTATGATGCAATCTTCCCATTTAAAAAGCTCTGTTCTAAAAGTGTCAGACCAAAACTATGTGCTGTATCTTAATATTGATCCCCCTTGAGCTACAATGGGTCATGGGAGGAAGCAACTACCCAACGTTTTAATCAATCCTCCCCCTGGTTGTAAGTCAATATCTTAAGTATTCAGATTAAAAAATAAGAAGCACACAACTATTAATAGCTTTAAGTAATAAGAGGAATAACAGTAATAAGCAAAAAAAAAGAAAATAAAGGCAATTAAGAAAAGCTGTATCTGGAGATGATATTTTCAATGTTGACCAAAAAAAATTTCTTAATCTTCTGCGCCACTAAGAAATAATTCGGTTCTATTTTAGTTTAACTGCTTCTGAATGTAACACCCAGAGTGATATTGTTCAGCAATACTGCTTCCAAAATTATTTTCAAATGCGTACTGAGCTATCACTGCGTTAAATGACAGAAATGTGGCGTGAAAACAGCCACACAAAGAGCCATTTGAAAATAAGATACAGAAGAATTCTGTTCCCCATGAGTGGCTTTAAGAAGGGCTGCTGGGCAGTGACTGTGAGCAGCAGCCCTGCCAGCCCCTGAGACCAGCAGGCTGCTGTAAGGCACATCTGAAGCATGGATTTGCACTGATGCACAAAAAGCAGAAGATTAAGTGGCTTTTGGGGAAGGGAAGTCCAGGACATACATCAGAGCAAGGTTTAGTCAGGCGTGTGTTTTACCTTGCTCTAACTCAAACTCTGTCAAAAGGAAAGTGGATACATATTGGCTTCAGAAGCGCTTGTGAACCTACTGGCTATTTTTTGACTTTCAATGTAAAGTAAGGAGGCCATGGCTTACAGGAGTTTCACAGCCACATCCACACAATGAAGCCACTACCTGGTTTCACAGGGCTGCTGCGTTAAACTAAAGTTATGAAAGTAAATACTGACCTGATTGTTTCCTATTTAAAAACTCCACATAAGAGAAAGGAGCCACCTGATGACATTACAGAGTTATCAGTATGCAGCCATTAAACCAGGGCTGAAAAAAAATTTGACTCATCCCTGACATACGTGAAACTCACTCTGGCAAGGTGAACAGGAAATCACTGGTTTCTGTGAGCTGAGTTCCTGGCCCCTGCAGTTGAGAAATGCCTTCACCTCCTTGTGCCACCATCCCCACCTCTGCAAGACATCTACTCCACAAACATCAGCTCAAGACGTTCAAACCCTCCCAGGGAATAGTATGTGACTGCCTACAGTTTAACACTACCCCAAATTTGAATTACTAATTTAAACGAGGCTTAACTAAACTACTTAAATGGTGCCTAAATGCCATTCTAATTACAGAGCACACATTTGCAATTAACTAGCTCATTTCAGGAGCTGGAGCACCAACTTAGAGAAAACAGAACGTCACTCATACATACATACACATCTCTGGTCTAGACAGGTTAAGTGAACAGTCTGGCAGTAAACTGAAGCTAAAAATGTGTGTCATACTACAGTCCTCTCTCCTACACCTTCTCAGAGGCAAATTTTACTTCACTGACTTTATGCTTAAAATGAGGTTTTGAAACTGCAGCCATTGTATTTGTAAATCTTTGTTGTCTTAATGGGTATTTTAAGGTAGTAATAAAAAAAAACCACCACAGCAGCACTGAGTTACTAGAACTGAAGAAAATAAAGCACACAAAGTATGAGCCTGCCCCATGAAAGAGACCAAATATCACTAAGTTGACGGCCAGTTAAAGAAAAAAAATTCTGCTGTGCACGTTTAGACATTTCTGTGCAAGAAAAAAAGCAAAACTTCTTGTATTTTAGCTTACAAAGCGGACAAAACTGACCTTTAACTTCTGCAAAAGATAAACAATCAAGTTTTTATCCATACATACAGAAACACACATGCACTGAGTACATATCTGAAGAACTAATTTAACTAAGACCAGTTACTTGTCCTTATGGGTAAGCAGAAGGAAATGCTGCGAG
The DNA here is from genome assembly GCA_024362935.1 of Setophaga petechia. NCBI lineage: Eukaryota > Metazoa > Chordata > Aves > Passeriformes > Parulidae > Setophaga > Setophaga petechia. The sequence continues at coordinate 10,498,303 of JANCRA010000026.1, read as the reverse complement.
TTATTATCAGTGCATGGATGACATGCACAGTTCTTGTTACATCTGCCTCAATTTCAAAATGACTTAAGTAACAACCCTTTCTGCCATAGTGGGAAACACAGAACAGGTGACGCTCTTGGATTCCAATTCAGGTTTCAACATATACAAGGTAGTAATTAACCTTTAGAGCAATGGCTTCTTGAAATCCACTCTCCTAAGGTAAAAAAATTCTATTTATTGATTTTTGTTATTCAAGTCAGCTTAAAAAAAATGCAGTCATCCAAAGTCAGATTGAATTACAGCTCTTATGTTAACAAATCAACAGCTAAAAATGCTAGCAATCCCACAAACTAAGCAGGTATCAACTAAAAGATGCTAAACATTACATAAAAATACATCTTATCCTATTTCCTGACATTTCAGCAGGTAAAAACTTTATTATACATAGAGAATCATAAAGAAGAAATAATACTAGATTGATACCTCAGTGAAAGTTCTAGACATAAATTAAATTATCATTTAGCACTGAGCAGCTATTACTACCAAAAAAAAAAAAATCTCACTTCCATAAGAAGGCACGGTCTACCTTTTAAGCCCAGATATACAGCAGTGGCCCATCTAACTTTCATGGGAACTAAACCTGCATATTTTACATAAACTGACATTTTCTGGTCATTATATTAATACAGACCATAGGTATTTCTGCATATAGAAGCATTTCTTTCACTGAGCCCAACCTGAAGCCACTGTCAGTCAGAGGGAGACTACAATGGCCAGGAAAAAACATTCAGTGAATGGGTAGTTCTGACAGTCTTCTGTTCAGCGATATTTCATCTGCAGGAGGCGGCACACAAACTGCACGCAGAAGATTCCTGAACGCTGTCTTTTCTTGGAATTACATTTGCACATAACTGGTTCAGCGTGAAGCCAACAACTTCACGCTAAAATAAGTTTAGCTGCTTTTCCTTAAGTCGCCCATTAAAACAATCTTCGTGCATAATCGCCCCTTTTCCCAGCCACCCTCCTGAGACACTAAGCACCCCTCCAATTTATTCTGCAAGACTGGTTCGCTAAGCGAGCGGATCAAACAGAAACTGCTCAAAAAGGCGTTTCATACAGACTCCCGGGACAGCTGCCGGGAAAATTGCAATTTCTACTTTCTCCTTTTTACGAACGACCGGCCGCGGACCCCTCGGGCTGCAGGGGCCCGGGCTGGGCTGGCGGGGCAGCGCGGGCGGGAGCCCTTGCGGGGGACAATAAACGCCAGACCCAAGCGAGATACACCCCTCAAAAAACGCTCTAGAGAGGAAGAAAAAAAAAAGAAGAAGGAAAAAAAAAAGGGAGAGGAAAAAAAAAGGGCAGGAGAAGGCAGCAAGCGAGGCGGGCAGGCGGCTGGCGGGCTCCCGCTGCTGCCACACACGCTCCCACCCGCGCACGGGCGCCCCCTTCCTTCCTTCCCCCTCCTCCCGCGATTCCAGTCCCACCCGCTCCTCTCCCGCATATTTGAAAGGCTGCTTTAATTCCTGCAGCAGCAAATTCCTCCCTCCCAAATTTGGGCGCAAAAGGAAAAAAAGGGGAGGAGGGACCAGGATGGAGGGGGAAGGGGAGAAAAGCTAGGGAGAAGAAATATCTCCGGCATTCTTGCCGCCCGGCTCCCCAAGCCCCGCGCAGGCATTATACAATTTCGGCGAGGCAGGAAGTGACTGGGGGGGGGGGTGGGGGGGAGAGGCGGCGGCGAGGGGGGCTGGAGCCGCATCTGAGGAGGAGGACGAGGAAGGCGGGGGACGGCCAAAGGGACGGGGGGCCCCGCGGCGGGGCCGCCGGGATGGGAGTCTCGGCGGTGCCCGCTGTATCCCCCCCTCCCCGCGCCGTCTCTCAGCCCACCCATCGCGGAGACCCCACGGCCGCAGGCTCGCACTGTCACGGCCCCCCCCGCCACGCCTCGGCCCCGGGCTGGAGACTCACCCATGGCGCTGGCCGGCGGCGGTGCGGCTGCCGCTGCTGACGCTGGGCTCCGGCTGGCTGCTCGTCCTCCCGCCCTGCCTCCCTCAGCCGCGGCAGCACCGAGCGGGCCGCCCCCTCCTCCCCGAGCGCCTCCCGCCAGCCAACCCGGCGGCGATTCTCCAACGCCCCCTACGCCGATTCCGCCGAGGGGCCGCGGCCCTTCCGCACACAGCGCCTACGCGCTCCCGCGGCCGGACGGACTTAGCGGCTCTGCTCCCGCCGCCGCCTCTGCCTGCTCCTCCTCTTTCTCCCTCGCCGCCTCCGCCCAGCTCCTCACAAGCTCCCCGCCCGCCTCTCCGAGCACACAGCGGCTTCCGGCTCAGCCCCTCCGCCCGGCGCTGTCCCCACGTCTCTCCCCCGCCCCTCCCAGCCCGGGGTCGGTCACGCTGTTATTTCCTCCCGCGCCGGAGAACAGAGGGAGCGCTCGGATGCCATTTTGGAACCGGGCGCACGCTGCGGGAGCGCGCAGGCCGTACGGCGGGCTCTGCCCGGACCAAAGATGTCCGCCGGGCTTGACGCGCGGGGCGAGGCGGTCGCGCCGCCCCCGCCTTGCGGCCGGGGCCATGCTCGGAGCGGCGCCGCTCCGTGCGCGCCTGGCGGGGCCCGGGGCGGGCCAGGCCGGGACCCCTGCGCCGCCCGCGGCCGCCCACACAGGCGGCGAAGGGAAAGGCTGGCGGGAGAGCGGCACCGGGATGGGCAGAGCGAGTGAGGCCCTCCGCTGCGCTTAGCCCCGGGGAGCCTTGGGCTGCAGCACTGCGGCGATCGAATCGCTGCTCCCCCCCACAGAGTCACGATTGGGTGCCCAAGTCCCCTATAATGAATGAGGACACAGTGAGAAAACACCAACCAAAACACAACCAAACCATTTGAACGCAGCTGTTGGCAGGCGCTAGGTAACATTTTTCTAGGGGGCCGAAGGAATGCTTGGGTGCCCTGGGAATCCCAGTGCCAAGCCCTGCGGCTGGGCTGGTCCGTCCAGTACGTCCCTGAGAGCCTGCATCGGCTCCTCGGAGATGCTGCTTCCAGCCGAGAGAAACGTCCACTGCAGTACAGAAGTGAAAACATGGATTCCAAGAGAGGCAGAAACATGCCTTTTGCCTTTCCTATTCCAACAGACCTCTCAACGTTGTATTTCTATTTTATGTTTTGGACAGGTATCTATCCAAAGGCTCCAAGAGCCTTTTAAAATCTGGGATATTTTATGCCCAAACTGGAATACTGGAGAGCTGTATTTATGATGTGCGATTTGAAAGTTAGCATACTTTCTTTAGTGTCAGGGATTTTCAAGTATGGTTCGTTCCTGGCCTTTTCTTTCATATGAGGCACGGTGCACTTCTCTAATCAGGAAAGGTGGTTAGCAAAAAGGTAAAAATACATTAATTTACGGGTTATTATATAATTTGTGGCTGCCGTTATTAAAAGTACATCTTAACATCATGCCCTGGTACTGGGAAGATGAAAATAGCAATTTTCATTTCAGCAGCAAAAGGAAATTTTTCAATAATGTAGTATTTCTGTATGCACTCATAGCCAGGCAGGCAGGAGCAACAATGAAGACACAAAGTTTGCCTTTGTTTCTCACAGAGTTCCATCCAATTCTTTCCTGTCTAGTGTATTTTTTTTGTATGCATTTGATAAACAAATACTTTTTATGACAACAAGGAAAATGCATAATCTTTTCAGAAAGGTATGCAGCCCTTCACAATGTGGTTCAGCACTCTTTAAGAACTGGAAATGTTACAATATGCTGTGGTTCTTGGGTGCCCAAGGGAAAGAGATTTTTATTATCATTGGTCACAGGACTGCCAAATGTTATCTCGTAAATCCATGTCTTTCACAATGGATGAAGTAAGAAATAACCTTTTTTTCATTCTGTTTGGTTTAGGTGGTAATGTCCATGGGAATGAGATAGAGCTACATTGCTTTTGTGGTTATTCGAATACCAAAGAGAGACATTTTACACTGCAGAAGTTGTTCACTGAATGCAAAATATGGTCCCCACAGCTCTCCCATAAAAATACATTGTGGGAAAACAAACAGTATGAATAAGACTTGTTTTCTCTCTTGTAGTAAGGGCTTCATATTCCTTAAAAATATTTATCTTGGTTTTCAGATGTGTAATGTTGAGAAAATAGCATGTAAGTGATGGGGATATCTTCAAGTAGGAAATAATGATTTTGGGGAATTCCCTTTTAAGTAAAACATTACTTTGTTTATTGATTGTTGGAAAAACAAAAGTGAGCTTGCACCTTTGAAACCTTCTGTAAAACTAGCACAGGGTTAATGAGGAAGCAAGATGCAAGCCAATGGGTTTTATGTGAGGTTAATGTCCCATTTTTCTGGGTTGTGAATAGCAGTGAGGGGGGTGTCTCTTTTCATACAGCAATTCACAGGCTTCGGGAGATTCTGCAAAATTGTGTTCATTTTGAGAAATAAAGCAAATGCAAATGGGTCCCTGAGGTTTGAAAAATATTGTGTTCCGTATGCAATATAATAAAGCCAAACTTTTTCCATTCCTGTGGTGATCTGCTGCTCCTCTTAAAAAGCAAATGCTTCATTAAATATGTCATTGAACTTTAAAAAACTGATCTCTACGAGTAAATTTCAGGATTCTGTAGATTGTATTTATTTGATTCAAATATGGAAGGTGCAATTTTGTGACTGCTTTTTGTGAAATTAATAAAAAGCTTTGCAAAATTAAATGCAGGATGCTACCTGCCATAACTCAACCCCCATCTCTATCCCTCTTGTCCTCAGATACAGAAACAAAAACCACTCACCTTATTTAGAAAATCTACTAACTAGGGTTGCCTCCAGGTTGGTTCCCAACCAGCCTAGCCAGTTTCAGTCTCTCCTTGCCAGTGAGACATAGGAAGACTATTTTGTTTTTGTATTTCTTTTAATGCAAGCAGACGTGACTCACTAGGTGAATTTGCACACAGCATTGGCCCCAGCATGAGATGTGGTGGAATAACTGCGCTTGTAGTCTGCTGACTTGCTCCTGCATGGCAACTCCAACCCCTCCTGGGTTTGTAGGGCACATGGTGCATCTCCAGACTGAATCATCCTTGCTCAGTTGGTCCAAAGTATGCAGCATCCTTTGGAGCTGCTGTGCAAGTGTGACAGATCTTTGTGTACCAAGCAATGTCTTGCTGAAACAACAGTTTTTTTACAGCAATGGGGTGAAGTCCCAAATTCCTGCTCCTGTCTACAGTCTAACTCTTGCAAGATAGGGGGCTGATGATACTCAGTGGAGAATAATGAGCACAGCATCCTCCTTCAAACCCATCCTTAAATTTCAGATTTGTAATAATGCCTACCAGCATCTTGACCACTCTTTGACCCCTGCTTGTCATGTTGACCAGAAGTGTCTCTTGTTCTTTTACTACTTGTGTTGCCCCTTACATTGGATGATCTCTTTTTTTGCTTTGTTCTCTAGCACAAGAAACAGCAGTAATACAAATGCTAACAGTAACATGAGGCATCAGGTGTGACTTCTGTCTTGTCTGTCGACCCTGTCCTTTGGGAACATGCCAAGTCAGTGCGGTCATTTGCCTGAATAAATGTTTCCAGAGTCAGGCCTGTATTTATGGCACTTTTCTGTTCTCAGAGGAGAAGGGCTATCATGAAAAAACTCTTGTAAACTCACAAGCAGCCCAGTAACCAGCTAGAGGGATGGAGCCACCTCTCCTGCAAGGGAAGGCTGAGAGAATTGAGTTTTTTCAGCCTAGAGAAGAGAAGGCTTCAGGGTGACCTGAGTAGCCTTCTGTACCTGAAAGGGGCCTACAAGGAAGAAGATGCACTTTTCACTGGAGCATGGGGGAATGGCTTCAAACTGAAACTAGGTTTAGATTAGATATATAGAAAAAATTATTTTCTGTGAGAGTGGTGAGGTACTGGAACAGACTGCCCAGGGGAACTGTGGCCGCCCCATCCCTGGAAGTGTTCAAAGGCAGATCGGATGGGGTTCTGAGCAACCCAGGTTAGTGGAAGATATCACTGCTCACAGCAGGCAGTTCAGAACTAGATGATCTTTAAAAGCCTCTTCTAACCCAGGCCATTCTATTATTCTATCCTATCATTACTGCTGTATCATGACTAGCATCTTTGGCTGCCCCCAACAAGATTATTCTGCAGATATGCAAATAAAGCAAGATAAAATGTTCACCTCTTGCCCCCCTTTTAAGTTTTCCCATTTGCTTTTTTTAAAAAGTGCTCTGCAGCAATAGGAAAGAGCCACATTCACCAGCAAGTGAATGCTGTAAAAGTTATGAACACAGGCTTCTATTGAACAATTGCTACAGGAAAAATACAGCATCTCTTGTTTTGTAGTGTGTTTACTGTATCGTCCTGGTATACATCCATTACTTCAATTATCTAAAGAAAGAGGCTTTGATAGATTACGACCCAATGATGTGATCCTTGTGAGAGGCACACACATGCACTTATTGTTTAAGGTAGAAAATGGTTGCTTTGTGCAGTTCTAGTGTAGCAGGGAATATAGCTCAGTAGAAGCAGGAAGGCAGCCTAAGCCTTAGCCCCACACTCACACTAACAACTATTACTTCCTTAAGTGAGGTGAGATAACAGCCTTCATGGCAGTTTCCTACATCCATGAGAAAGACTCCTGTCTTGGGAGACATAGGAGGTTTCCAGTAGTATTAAGCTATTTGAAAAATGCACCATCTAATGCATTGTTTGTACAAGAGTCACAGATGCAAGCTGGTGAGCTGACAGATTGAAAAATACATTTCCTACTCCAGGGAATCAGAGCCTTGAGCAAAGGTCCCTCTCGCCCTTCCACCCCTCCGCTTGCAGGCAGCAGCAGCTGCCAGTATGACCAACATCAAGGCAATGGCGTGTGCCACGTGTCCTGTAATTCCTGTTCTCCCTTTGATTATTTGTTAATAAGTAAGCCCCACTGGGGCTGGGCACGTCTGGGTAGATCCTTGTGAGGCTTTCCCTGTAGCCAGCTGTGTAATTGTTCATGAGCAGCGCTGCAGCTGAGCGGGCTGAGGGGCCGCTGTGTCTGAGCAGGGCACGGAGGAAGGGGCTGCTCAGGCTGCCACTGCTGCGAGAGCCAGGCCTTCGGGCAGCTGGGCTCGCTGCCTCTTTACATTAGCAAGTGCTTCCTAGCCTGGAATAAGGTACTGCTGTCACACTTTGCATATTAGATTAGGAGGAAAAAAATACTTAGACATGCATGCAATGTGACATTTTATTGCGTTTTTTTGTTTTAAATTTCAGGAAAGGAGTTATGCTTTCCCAAAGAAAAGTGTTTTTTTTTTAAATGAATAAATGAGCTAAAAATTAATTTCCTGCATAAACACTAGACAGAGGGGTTTGTTTAAAATTACAGAAGAAAAATATTAGATAATAACTCAAATATTACAGAATTAATTAAAACATCAATTCTGTATGTACAGTAGCCAGCTCTTTAGTCTCTTTACTCATATCAAGACATTGTTTCTATAAAAAGTAAAGTGAATAACAGGTTCTGATGGGAAACAAGTACTGTGTACCCTGTGCCACTGGCTTTGTGTTTTGCAGTTGTCACCTTTTGATTAAAGGACATCTATATCAGCCTAGGAGCATTGAATTGGGCTTTGTCTTTGCACATACTAAAGCAGCAGTACATCTAGTACTTGACACTAGACTTGAGGTAGCAGTATGCACATGAAGGCCTTGGGTAGAAATGCTGAACAACTGAAGCCAAGTGTTGCAGATTGTGCCACTTACTGGCATTTTAGTCACTTTGTCATTTCATTCTGTTTCCTTTACCTGTAAAAATGTGACTGTAGATTCTGTTATAGCTACTGGCATGTCTACAACCTGGAATCCTCTCCAAGTTCATTCCGAAGTGACGAGTCTCTCCCTTTGTGCCTCAGGTTGAACCAGCCTGGACTCTGCTCCCTTTAGGTAGGCAGGTCCTGAGTCCACCAGTGCCCTTACCCTTGTCCCACTGTGCTTACTTAGCGCGTGATCTGGCTCCCAGATCTGGCCTTAGAGGCTGCACCTGGCACTTAAATGAATTGATTGAACAAAATTAATTGCTTGGCACGACCTTTAGGAGCGAAGGATTTCACACAGAGTAGGACTCGTACCACCACTCCTGTCTAATCTACCACACAAACACGTGTAATTTATCCAAGGTAGTCAGACCATCCTTCCTGGGTTTTCTGAGTAACTGCTCTGTATGAAAAAATTTATTGGTGTCTCAGCACCAGAGCATCAACCCTACAAAACCTCCTGAAAGTAATTTTTCAGACACTCAGTTGCAAACTTCAGGTACTCTTTATGCATGTGATCTCTAGGTTCCAGCCTAAACCCAGCTGTTGAAACCCTGGGCTAGAATCAATGAATAGAAGCTTTTACAGTTCACTGGTTGGTTTTGTATCCTACTTTTGTCAGAGGATTACTTATTTGTCCCTGTCTTTTGGGCTTTGATGATAGTTTATTTAGTGGCAGTCATTAAGCTGAACACACCTATGCATACAGCTCCAGTTAATCCAGTAGAGCTACTCACTTGTCTTTTGCAACAAAAGGTGACATGAAATACTTAGCAGTAAGTAAAAAGCAAACTCTTTTTTATTTTTTACTTAAACCATGTGTGACAATTGGCATCTGATTACACGTAGGTCTGACTGAATGCTACTGCCATTGGTGATAGTGAGAATTTTGCAATTTAAGGGTTATTCAGTCAAAACTCACTATTAACAGAAAAAAATCTCAAAACTATATTTTGTAAGAGAACCACAAACGGATAAAATATGAATATAACATTATAGAAATACTCAAAATACTTTATGGTTCAATCCACTTAGTTAAATTATTGGTGCATAATGTGGAAAAAACCCTAGAAACATAGAACAAGGAAAATGCTGCAACTTAATTCAGGTTACTTCTTTGTGTTTATATTCTTAACTGCAACATTCTGAACTTCTGTTTTACATAAGGAGAAAAATACTTAGTGATTTTTCTATGATGACTGAGCAATACTAGAAATAGAGCACAGTTCTGAAAGAATCAGTTACATAGACATTTGGGATTCATAATGGAAGATAATGGTCTTTTTGATGATGAATACACTATATAAGCCAAGAATATTTCAAGAACTTGTTTCAAAGTAGATCCATTAGCATAACCCAAAACTTATCCTTATTTTAACAGATAAGGAAAGTTCTTGTGTTGATGCAATAACAGAAAGTTAGCATGTTGAAGAGTTTTTGAAGAAATTATGTGCTTGTTACAGAGCCAGACTTCAGACATACTCCTTGCAGTGTGTAAATTTTAATACAAAACACATAATCTGCATGGAAGTGTAGAAAAATAAGGGTTGGGGTTATTTACATAATATCATAAATACATGTTTTTGAAACAACTTCTGGGTCATGTGCTCATTAAGTGTCCTTCTTGGATAAACTGGCAGCATGGACTCTTCCTAACAGGATGTTTCTAAACTCCTTGCCAATGCCTTTTTTCTTCTTTCCCCTTAGCAGCCCGATGTAATGCCCAGAGTTCTGTAAAAACTTGATAAAAAAACTGGTCAAATATATGGGAAGCATATACTGTTTGGTTTTAAATTGATAGCACTTTTTGGTAGTTAATCTTGTGCTCCTGGAGTGCATGGGAATGCCTCTGTTATATAATATACTAAATAAAAGATAGATAGATAGATAGATAGATAGATAGATAGATAGACCAGAAATGCTTAGATGTATGACTTCATGTTTAATGAATTTAGTAGTATTTGTAATGGCCATGCCTGTCTTCAGATATTACTCACTTTGACCAAAGATACTATGATAGAAATAGTCTATTGGACTGACACTTACATGCCAGTTCCTGTGTGGTTTTTATTTCCTTAAAATACCTAGCTGGAAAATCAAATGTTATTGAAAGAGGGTTCAGTTGTGTAGGAAGCAGATACTTGTCCACATTACCTTTCCTTAAAAAGTGTTTTGCCTGCTTTATTGCAGAAAGAATGCAGTATTGTTCTACCTGTAGTGTATTGTTAAGCAACTTGTGCAGTTACTGTTGAGTTGGCTAGCTGGTTCAAAAATGTAGTGTATTTCATTCCAGTTTGTGAGCCAGTGATCTCTTATTTTATATCAATTTATTTATTGGTGGTTTTTATAGTTTATTGTATTTATTATTTAAAATGTCTGCAAATGTCCCCATGGTAATGGAATTCACTTGGCAGCACTATATAGTTATATGAATCATTACAAGACAGTAAATAAATTATTTAAGGCATAACTAAATACCAAATGGAAGTTGATAGGTTTGGACACAGCAGAAAGAGTTTATTGTGAAGATACTTCAACACCATTAATTTTTTTTCCTGGAAACCCCTACTTCTTGAAAGAGTTGGTTTGGACAGACTTGAATGTTTGATCCTGATGTTTTGAGGGATGTCCCCCAAAAGAAAAGCTTTCTCTGCAGATGTGTGGATCACCCCATAACTCTGTTGTGCCTGAGTCCAGACAGCACAGCTGGCTGTTGGAACATGTATGAAAGAATGTGGATCACTTAATTTTGGGGTCACGCATCTATTAGTGCTATGGTCTGTCCATCGTGGACAAATAGAGAAGTAATCCTTCAGAAAGGTTCTTAGCTTGAGCCTGTGCCTCTGACAGAAAGCAGGCTAAACCAGTATTTATGGACTGTCAAAAGATGTAGTGTATGTGCATGAACTTCCAGTGAATAAACAAATCACTGTTTTTTGTAATGGCATGTAATGGAATAAGATGGCTGAATACTTGCAGAGCATTTTTTGCAAGAGAACAGTATTCAATTTTCTTGGGCTATAACTGGCAAAGCAGCCTTTTTCAGAATATTCATGATTACCACAGCTATGAAGAAGTTGTCCCTTCAACTCAATGTCTTAGATGGACCCATTAGCTACTGTTGTCTTCTTGCATAAATGCAGTTGCAAAAGTGACAGGGTTTTAATGTAGGATGTCTTAATCCATTGTGATAGCTACATGGCTTCTTCTTTGAATATAAAGGAAGACTGTGCAGTCAAGTGTACTTTAATTCCATAGCTAAAGTTCAGCAAATGGAAGAGAGAACATTGAAAGCCTTAAATAAACCACAATGTGATAAATCATAACAAAGTATAAAATGAAAACATTCAGTTTATTTAGAGAATGTTCTCAAAGAATGGAATACATGGTCTTGAACCAAAGCATACATTTATGTAGTCTGTTGTTATTTCACAGTTTATTTATAAAATGATTCCATTTTTGATAACATCTGTATATGGCAAGGTGCCTAACCTCTGGGGCACAATGGGGAGAAGTTATAAAGTTAGCATCCTCCTTCCTCTTGATGTACAAGCAGAGAAGCTGGAAGGGATCACAGTGTAACTCTGCTGACTGAACACAGGCAGCAGCATCTGCTGGATCTTACTGACTTCCACTCATTGGAGAAAAGACAGAACTGCTCTAAAATGGAGGCAACAGGGAATCTTGGTAGGAGGCTCTCAGAACAGCCTGCCAAGGCAAGGTAGATCCAAGGCTGTAGATCTGTTGTGGTACAGAGTCAACACTGACTTCAGTCATGGTGCAAACTAGACAAAATCGCACAAAGTGACAAAAATAAATCTGAATTTACCTACCTCCAGCTGTTTACAAAAAGCACAAAACTCCTGGCATTTATAATTCTGCTTTTCTCTCTGGTTACTTGACTGAGAAGCTACTAAAACATAATTTCTATTTGAGCAAATTTTTGAAAGAGCAGTGAGTGAGCAGAAAAAATAAATATGATTTGCCATTAAAATTTTTTTTTTTCTGTAATAGTTATGCCCTAAAATGTATTTTTAATGTTGGAAAAAATAGCATCTTGTTCATTTTGTCTGATGGATTTTTCCACTTCCTGCCTGATTATTGAGGAACTCAGAATGTTTTGGCCAACAAGAAGTGTGTCCACACTAGGGAATTTCTTGCTCTCATTTCAGGAAACACAGCTAAATTACTGCTATTAATGCAGGCTTTCTCACCACCATTTATCTCATGCTGTCTGGCCTCTGTCATTTGTCTAGATCCCTCTTATCTGTTCCGCCCTGGGCCTCTATCCTGCCATTAATTCCACGTGGTGCAGAGGCTGGCAGTGCTCGCTGTGCGCTCCCTGCCATTACAAATACCTGTGGTAAACACAGAGGAGATTGCAGTACCTGTGCTGGCAAATACCAAGCCAGCAACTTTCTCACATATGTCTGGAGATCAGAGTGAGCTCCTTCAGACACAGTTACACAAAGTGAACATTCACCCCTAAGCTTGTGAGTCTTTGGAGCAGGCACCAAACCCTTCCAGGCCAATGGGGGCCCTGTCCTTGGTAGGGCAAGTAATTAGAAACAGGAAGATGAGACCTGGCTGGCCTGCTTTCCATTGCCTGCTCCCATCTTCTCTCAGCTTGAGCTCTCCGCTGTCACTTGCTTGTTTCTTTTTTTTTTTTTAAATGATGCTTAAATATTCTAAAACAAGCAAAACAATCAATTTAACAAGAAAAATACATTAGCAAATGGAAGGGTGTTTCAAATTTTCTCCTCAGCAAACTGGCTTTCATTGAGCATTGAGATTTCATGTATCTCTGGTAAATAAATTAGAAGATAAATAGCATTAAACTCATAAAACAATTGCTGTATTTTGCTGATGGTTGGCATCTCTGCAGTACAGCTGCTTCTCCCAGCCTCCTGGGAGTAGAAAAAGGGACAATAGTGAGCTATGCAGTGTGACTGACATCTCTTCCAATCTAAAGGCACACACACATATATTTACCAATACTCACCATCAAATCAGAGTAATTTCTATAGGTTTGGTAGCATCTTGAAAGGCTTTCTGTCACCCAACCAGGATCCAGCAGCTGGTCAATGCAGGAGGTCACACAGGATAGTCTTAACAAACTCTTTTGCCCATGCAATCGGTCGCTGGTCAGACAATGCCTTTGTATCCTTCAGAACACATCTCTTTTCTTAGCATCTATTCTAGCAGGTGCAGCTCTGCGTGTCAGCCACCCCAAACAGCCAGCTGTGCTTGCAGTCAAACATTACAGTCTGCAGCCATCAGAGGAGAGGAGTCGTCACCAAGGGTTGTAAATAAAAGGGGAAGAATGTAGTGGCTTTGGGACTTCTGCCCAAGCAGATAAACTTTGACTGCTGTTCTGCCTTTGCTTTCTTAAGAAGCCTCAAGTGCTATTTCTGATTGGAGAAGAAAGAAGTCTGCTGCCATGACCCTCATCAGGGTCAGCAGTTCCGAGCTGGAGTCCACACTCCAGCATTTCCAGGACTGTGGTGCTCAACTCCAAGTGCAATCCCCCATGCTGTATTCCACATGGGTCCCCTGATTCCTCTTGTGGGTCCTACATGTTTCCACCTCCTCTGCTGATTTATGAAAGTTTTTCATTAGTTCCCTGTTCCCCAGTGCCCATGTCTGGTGATGAGTCCTCTACATTAAAGTAGGTGTTGAAAACAAAGGAGGGCACAGGAGGGTTATAAGTAACTGGGTAATGGGTAATTCAATTAGTCTTCCAGAGACTAAGAGACAAGAAGACTTACTCTAAGAAGTCACTCCTCAGGAAATCCTTATGGATCATTGTTCCTATGGAGCAGGAAAACAAGCCTCTCACAATAGAAAATATCTTCCCATCAGCAGCATTAGAAAATGATAGAGCAACCAAGCTCTGGTAGAGTGAGTCATCACTCAGCAATTTTTCTTCAGTGCTTTCCCACTGATTGCTAGCAAAGGTCATGGGTTGCTAAGCCAGAGTCTGGAGGCTGTAAGATGGGAAGGGCCATCAGGAAGCCCTGATGCTGACAAAGATGTTTACCTCTCAATTTCAGTTAAGTTCAGAATTAGAGTATCAGGGGAAGATCCATCTTCTTTCATCTAAATTCAAGATTTGCATTTTAGCAAATCTGAGGGAAGTGTTGTGGTTGCTATGGATAAGATATATGTAGGGTTCAAAACTCAGATTTCATTCTTTTAGTAGACATAGAGCAAAGAAGACAGAAGTTAAAAGGGTGCAGTGCTGTCACGTCCCCTGCTGAGACATCCAGTTCAGGGTCAGCTCCAGATTATGACACAGAAAGTAGCTTTGACTGCAGTGTTCTCCTGCCTGTTGTGACAGAAATCCCTTGCCTCTGAAAGGTTTTCAATCCATCATTCAGCTCCTTCTCCGTTCCTTATTTGTACTGCCCAAGTAATTAATTTACCACTTGTAAATCTGTGATAGGAGGAGGGATTGCATTCAAAAAAGGAAAATCATTGCTTTCTGCTTCATTTATCTTAAAACTAAATCTGTAACGAGGTGTCACATTCCCTTCTTCCTGCACATGTAGGCTTGTCTAAAATAGCCACCCTCCCCTAACATTCAGTTATCTCTGGTGTAGCACCATCGCCTGTAGCAACACTGAGAATAGTTAAGATAAGACATCAGTGTTTTATCACTGTTTGGTCTAACCTTACTTAATGCAAGCCTGGATGATGGAATAATAATAAAAATACCAACACCTTAAAGGACCTCTCCTGCCCTAAAGCTATTATTTCTATCAACAATGCAGACACAGGAAAAATCCCAACAATGGAAGATGTGGAGGAAGGACCCAAGTTTTAGGGTTACATTGGGGCAGCAGGTATAAGGAGAGGTAAAAAACTGGAGCCAGATTTTCATGTCCATTGTATTCTCATATTTCTGCAATATTACCGTAAAAAATGAGAGAAAAGTGCTTCAGTAGTGTTAATTAACCATTAGTGACCTCCTGAGCTCTACAAAATTTATGGCCTTCGTGGAGGTCTCTGGCTCTTTTTTTCAAGGCTGCAGGGAGACTGTTTAATTTTTGCATTTCATGGTGGTTTGGTTCCCTGTGATTTCCCCCTGCAAGGGTAAAGTGACAGGCTGTGCTTGGGTAGAGCTTCTATCCTGAGAATGTCCAGACATGCCCCATTCCCCTAATGAGATTATTTTTACTCTGTCTTAAGCGTATTTTAGGTCTTCACAGACGTTAAGTTTTAGCTCCAAACCTTACAGGCATATATATATATATATATATATATATATATATATATATATATATATAAAGACTGGTGTTGGTTGTATACAGTACTGCTCAAAGTATGTCAGAAATATGTAATGTATGATAAACAGAAAGATGGGCTTGGGGTTTCAATCATCTTTCTTCTAAGTGAGGTATTTCAGGACTTCAGCGAAATGCACATGTCTTACATTAGAGAAGCTTAGCAGGCTCAGGGCATGTATATCCCCATTTTCCTTCAGCTTGTGAAGCTGCCTTACTACCAAAGCTGAGTAAAGTATCTTTATTGAGTTAATGTAAACAGCTCCTATTCAGCTCTCACCCCTGCAATCACATACTGGCTGATTTTTTTTTTTTCCCTCCCCTGCCACATTTTTCTTTTTCGGAAATAAGAACTTTCTCATGCCTGTTGATTTCATCATACAGGAATTTAATTCAGCAGTCACCTTAAAAGGCCATTCATTTAGATTTAGGGAGGAGCACATTTGCTTCCTTTGCAAAATGTGATGTCAATGCTTGTATTTTTTCCCCCTCAATTCATCTTTGAGTAGGAAATGCAGAAAGAGGAGGGTCCAAAGTAGAGCACAGCGCACATTTATATGGTCATCTAAATGAACAGAGCTGAAAGACTCATAAGCAATGCCTCTTTCACTGAACATGAGTACACTGGTTGTTCTTTCTGAGGGTCACAGGTATGGAAAAAAGACACAACCTATTTTGGCAGGGTGCTGATTCAAGCTTCTTAATTAGCCAGCTAAGAGATCAAAGAGCAGAAAGAAGTCAGATGAAAGCTAGGTGCTGGTGTGGCTGCAATTCCTTTCCTAACTATCTGTTTCCCAGATTACAATGATGTCAGGCTGTATCTGTCACAATTAACATGGGGAGGAGGAAGATAAAACAAAAGCTTGTTTACTGTAGGCTGTACCAAAACAGTTTTTGTATAGATTTCTTCAAATGAAATCAGTTATTGTAGGTGAGTCTGGTGGCTCCAGGTATTATTAAAATTGTCTGAACACCTCACAAAGCCCTGTTTGCAGCCAGTTATAATTCTTTCTGAATTCAGCTCCTAGAATTGAGCTGTTCAGAGCTGTCTGGCTCTATGGGATACACCTATGTACACGTGGCTGTAATTTTCAGATCCAGCCTGAAAGGCTTGGTCAGATCAAAGGCATTTGGAGTGGAGATTTGGCCTTTGCCATCAGGAGGGCTGAGGGGGGGAGGGAGAAGTGGTCTTGGTGAAAGAGCTCTCTCTTTTACACTCCTTCAGCAAACGCGGCTACAGTTCACTCAGTCAGAGGGAGGTCCTTGAAGGTTTGCCACTCACAAATATTCAACAGAAACAGCAGCTAACCTCCCTGATGACTTGTCTTCCCTGAGCACATTCAAATCCAAATTTAAGATAACTTTTCCCCCAGTATGGTTGTTACAAGGCTGGCTCTGTCTCAGGTCACACCTAATGTTTAGATTTGAACTGAGAGAGGGGCACAGCCTGGTTTTCAGCCAGCTTCCCCTGACTAGCACTATGGATTAAAGGGGAAGCTGCTGCACAGCAGAAGTCTCAGAATAGTGGAAAATGATCCTGGAGATGGCAGGAGGAAGGATGAAAATTTTAGACCAGAGTCAGAGATGGGGGAGAACACTGGTAATGAAGTAAAGTGCAAGGCAGAAGCTGGAAGGGACCATCAGAGCTTGGGAATACCCACAAGGAGAACTTTTGGTTGAACCTGGCTGAGTTGACACAGGAGAAAGGGAGAAAGGCAGTGGGAGCACTGATGCTGAGACAAGAAGAGGGGGAACAGTGCTGGTCCAAGAAACAAGCTGTACATGGGGCTGATGTCTGTGGGCCATTAATCTTGAATTTACTAAGGCCTAGGTTTTTCTGTGCAAGAAGATTAGGACTGGGTGGGAAGTTTACAGCGTGGTGGTAAGGATTGGATCAGTCAGAAGTACAGGACTCAAAGCTGAGGGCAAAGAGAAGATTTGGTATGGATAAATGGCCCCTGGGGTTTAAATGCTGCCTTGGACTCTATCCCACTGCTCCAGAACTCCTTGCATTCCAGGCAAACTTTGTATATGTTTACCTGAAAGCTCCTAATTTCCCTGGTGGTCAGTGTGACTCCTGATGTGAGAAAGTGCTGTGTTCAGAGCTGTAACCAAAGTCAATGGGGGCTATGTTTTTTGTATATGAAAAAAAAAATCCCAGACATTAAGTGCTTAAAAGGATCAGGTTTTAATATCTCACATTGGTTACCAAGATTATTTTAATTTTCCCCCCATTTTTTTATCCACTTATAGGTTTTCTTAAAAAATATTTGTGAAATACTCAGATTTTATACTGTTAAATGCCAATAAACAAGCATCTTGGGAAACAAAATATCCTTCCTTCATTACAAAAGAATACAGCAAAGTAAAGTCTGAAGCCCCATTAAACAACCATTAGAACACAAATCATTGAACAGCTGCTAATTACATAATCAGGTCTTGTTCTGTGTACTGGCTGAAGCAAAGATACTCTGAAAATATAGTTGTGTATCAAGCTAGTAGGAGCTGAGTCATCCATGGAAGTACTAATTGGAAAAATATCATCCATTTCTGCTCATGTAATAATAGTAGTGTAAATGCAAAGATTTTAAGATTTCTTCACCTGTAGACCCCTGTAAACCTTACTGGAGCCATGCAGATCCTTGAACAGTGACTAGACAACAGCTTGTTCTTTAGTTATTTCTGCTGCAGCCCTTGGAAGTCATCTGTGGAGCCCTGGGAGTCTGGAAGACCACATGTTTTAGACTGCTGTCTATGACTGTATAGCTCACAAAGGCAAAAAAAGTGTTAAACCAAGAATCGTTTTTTAGTCTGTCCAGTAACATGCTCTGTGGCATAAGAAACCGTGTGAAATATTCAACGCCCTTGCTGCTAGCAGTCATCTTGAAAGAAGGGAACAAGTTTGTTCTGATTATGCCCTATCAGATGTTCTGCCTAAGATTTGTCTGCTGGCTTTCTTTTTTTTTCTCCCTCTCCAGTGCCACTGACAAATCTTGCATTTCTCTAGTAGACCATTGTTATCATACCCAAGCCCAAGTTAAGATCCCAGCACACTAACTCACCTCTGCCTAACATGCACCATGAAGGGCTGAAATCCAGTCTTAAGGTTCCCATACTTGAATGTTTCCATTCCACTGCAAACTTAGAATGATATTTGATTCTGTAAAAACAAACATCATGAAGGTGTTTCCCCTTGGAGTTTGGGAACTTTTGTCACTGATGTGCAAGGATCTGTAATTACAGCAGTGTTCCCTTCCATCCACCACAGCTGTCTCCGGCAGTGTTCCCCCTCATTAGGAAACTATCCTATAATTTAAGATTAGACCTTGAGCATAAGGCAATAATTGCCTCTTTCTGTTTGAGTCCTTACAGAATTTACATTGTCAAGCTGAAGTGTCTGTTGTGCCTAGACCTTTCCACCTTTCAGAAATAGGTCTTTACTTGAACTTCATTTTGCTTTGCCTGCTTTGCACCAGCAGTTCCCCCAGTGCAAATGCTGTGAGAGCTGGTTGCAGATAGCCCTGGCTTCAGGGAAGCCAGGCCTCTGATACTCTTGATACTGTTAAAACCACTGAGGATTTTTTCTCGCCATCTGACGTTCAGCTTTTTATTACATCGGTGACCTGTGTCACTTTCCTGTTAAGTTATTCTGGCTGTGAAAATTATGGTAGAAGAATTGAAAGTGATGTGAAATGATAGGTTTATTCAGTTCCCCATTCTGAATAGCTGCTCATTTCTGGAGTATGGAACAAGACACATTTATCTTTATTCATTACCCTTTAAAATGACACATATTTTAAAATTTTGTTAGTTCCATCAATGTGATATATGAGATCTTCCTGAGCTCATAATTTTTCACTGCTGCCTTTGTATAACTTAATAATAAAAATCTTAGTAATGGATTCTGGGCTAGTAGAAAAGGATGTAGCTCCTTGCTCCCTTTTTTCTGCTTTTTGATCTTTTAAGCCATGAGCCCTGGATGTTTTCCTCTGAAGAACTTGGTGTTTACTAGCTGAATTATAACAACACAGACATAAAATAAATTTGCCAGAAAGTTCCTTTTAGCTATTTATTTATTTTTAATTCAATTTTCAAAACATAAAAAAGAATGAATTCTGAGCTGCAATCACATTTAACAAAAGAGTAAAAAAGCAGACAAACCCATAGGAGCTTTAGCAAACCACTAGCTTTTTCCCACATGCCAGGGTTGTTCATCATATTTTTCAAGACTAGCAGAGTGAACATAAAGGACTCAGTGTGGGTGGGCTTGGGACAGAGGTCTAACACGTGTGGACATGGGCTCAGAGTACTTAAGCTGTTTTCTGCTTCAGTCTTTCTGTCTCTTGCCTCAGTGTCTGCATGGCAAAGGTGTACATGTGCACATCTTGCCCCAGGTATGTGTGTAACATCCACATATTGTAAATTATGCTTTGAGTAGCTACTCACTACCTTCACTTTTCCTGATATTTCCTGTTCCAGCTTTTTTCCTGAACCACCAGCATTAACTTACTTTCACTTTACTGCCAGAACATGACACAATGCAAGAGATAAATTTGAAAGTCCCACAGATAATTTATAATGATTCCTTTCCAATTACCCCCAGTTAGTGAGGATAAACATTTCCCCAGAAGACAAAACCCTAAACCACATTCTGGTATTCACACTGACTTTTTGGAGGGAATGATTCTTACAAAGCGATACGCTGCTTCATTGGAAGAAGAAAATTCCATTTCTGAAAATCAAGCCTTTGTTTTCAGAGAAACCCATACAGCTTGCATTTGCTGACTCTCTTCATGTGTTGCCAGTGAGTGGGGATGGCCTGAGCCTGACTTTTCCTTCCTCATTATATGTGGTGCGTGTTTGCTTCTTTCGTGGGCTGTGTTTTCAGTGTTTGCTTAGTTTCTCACTGTCTGCCACACTGACTTCTTTATTCTTTCTCTTCTGAATCTGCTGCATATTTTATTTCTGTCTTGCATCTGCACTCTGCTTGCTTTGCTCAGCTGGATTTAGCATCCTGATTGTATAAGGATGTGCCTTTTTTTGTCATTTTAACCTCTTCTGCCTTAATGCTCTGTTGGAGAAAGTGTAGAGGGCAAGTAAAAATAATTTAAACCCTAAATAAAGTCCTACTAACAGCAAGAAGAAAATTTAAAAGCCAAAAACCAGTCTTTGCAAGGTTAAAATTATCAGAACAGACACAGAGTTTTAAAAGATGCATAATTTCTTCCCTCATACCCAATCCAGATGTGACTCAATGAAAGAAATGCATTTAAATATAAAATAATCTATTTATTGTGTTGCATAATCACTGTATTTTTTAAGTTCAAGAAAAATATGAAAAAGCCAGGTTCAGTAATTCACAGCTTTCACAGGAATGCAAACCTTCCTTAGAATGGTTTTTAGCCATTGCAGAATATGATCCTCTTATCTCTGGTGAAAGTCTGCAAGGTTTATCATCAGCTCCCAACACAAATGAACTTCAGATCTGGCTGCCTTTCTACAGAAGCTATCTGGGATCAATGGGGTCATGCTATATCTTCAGTCCCTGCATAAATATCTGAAAGAATCATATTTGCTATCTTCTTGCTTTCACATCCCCTCGCGGAAAACTGGTTGTCAACATTTGTGTCAATGGGATGTCACTTGATGAGATACCTCAGATTTCTCAAGTGAACAGTTGTATGTATCTCATAATCTGTAACTGAACATAACAATCATCCAGCTATAGCCAAGCCTGGGAATAGAGAATGTCAGAAGGAGAAAAGAAGCTATCTCAAAATAAGTTTGAAGAAAAGATGAGTAGAGCTGACAGATGGTACAGCACTTCAAGGAAATCACGACTTTCCCCTTCTTCCATCAGTTGCTAAGGAGAGATTATATATAAGAGAGTATCAAGAATACCAGCACCCAGGTAATACTTAATTCTGATAAGGGTTTGAATACCCATGAAGCCATCTTACACACCTTCCATCTTAAACCAACCTGCTTCTTGGGCCTGGGGTATTTATCCCTGTATCTATTTCTAAAATGGAAGATGGGAATGTTCTGTCTTTTGAAATGTCCAGAAAGCTGTTCAGAAGCATTAACCAGTCCACTGTACAGCTATGCATCTCTTGAGCTGCAAAGGCAAATACATATAGCTCAGAACATAACTCCCTGCAGCTTAGTGATTCCCCATTCAGTCACTGCTTTAAACCAGAACAATGATCTTTTTCTTTTTGGCTTTTTGCAGGATAGGGTTTAACCCCATTAATGACTGTATTTCCCTCCTTACCACTCCAGGGATACTTGGCTCAAAGGGGATGATGTAATTGTCTTGAAAATTGAAATGAAGCTCAGATCAGTTGAGGGGACAGAGTGTGAAGAACACACATTTACTGCAGAAATTCATCTGGCAAAGAAAAAAAATTGCAGATCATTGCTTGCTTTAAAAAAAAAAAAAGATGGCAAGGTGCATATTTTTTCTCAAGCTTTAACTGACTGGAGGGTAGAACTGAGAGTGTTGTAGGGAATGAGGCTACATCTGGATAGACATCAGTCACCAGCAGTGCTCCTCAGGGCTTAATCCTGGGAACAGTTCTGTTCAATAAATTTACCAATGATCTGGGTGCAGGAGTTGAATGCACCATTAGTAAGTTTGCTGATGATACTGAACTGGGAAGTGTTGATTGTTTTGAAGGAAAAGTGGCCTTGAAGAGAGATACGAATAGACAGGAACATTGGGTTATGATTAATGGAATGAAATTTAGCCACCTGAAATACCAGATTCTGCACCTGGGAGAGAATACTGCTGGGTACAAGTATAAACTAGGAGAGGAGTGGCTGGAGAGCAGCCCCACAGAAAGGGGCCTGGGGGTGCCAATTGACTGGAGGCTCAAAAGGAGCCAGCAGTGTGTGCCCTGGCAACCAGGAGGGCAAACCTCATCCTGGAATGCCTCAAACACAGCACAACTGACTAGCCAAGAGGAATAATTATCCCACTGTATTGAGCTGCTGCAACCTGATTTTGAGTATATTGTGTAGTTCTGGGCCTCAAAACTTAAAAAGGATGTGAAGATCCTTGAATGTGTCCAGAGTACATAAAAGATGGTGAGAGGACAGGAAGGCATATCCTTGGAGTTGCTTGTCTCTTCTCCTTGGGATCCAGTGATAGGACACATAGGAATGGTTCAAAGTTGCACCAGGGAAGGTTTAGTTTGGTCAAACATTGGAATAGGCTTTCTAGAAAGAAGGTTGATGCAGCACAGTTGTCAGTGTTCAAGAGGCATTTATTTGCACTAAGCCCTCAATACCACACTTCAGCCCTGAAGTGGTCAGGCAGTGGGACAAGATGATCATTTTAGCTGCCATCCAGCTGAACTATTCTATTCTATCTTCTATATATTCTATATTCTATATCCAATATTCTATATTCTATTTGAAACCTTCCTTCAACAGAAGCGGGGATATATTTCCTGCTAAATGATCTCTCTTGTCTCTTCTTTTGACTACCTTATATCTACTCATTTCTCAAAACACAAAAGGTATTAGAGAGACGTTCCAGCTGAGGATGAACAAATATAATTCATGGATGTAAGAGAAGCCATGTCTACAATGTCTTCCTCTTAAACAACATGCAGAACCCTAAAAAATGGCCCACTTCTTTTAGTAAAGCAGACTATATTATGTGGTGGCCATCCACAATCATGACAATTATGAGGGAATTCATACGAGTTAACACTCTTACTTGAGAACTGAGTCCCACTAATGGAACAGGATCTGCAGGTGTACAGCATGGAGTCACTCACTATCTCAGAGAAGGAAACTTGGATTTCATGAAGGGCCTCCAGGGAAAGTAAAAGAAACAGGCTCCTACTTTTTTGAAATGAAAAGCACCAAAGAGTGCCCAAAGCACCCTTAAGTGTTAGTGGGAGAATCCCTTGGACTGTAGTGTGGGTCAGGTTTGAGTGACTGGCAGCAAAATGAGCTACAGATTAAGTGCACATGATGGTGATATTCAGAATGGCAGGCACAGAAAAAACAAGGGACTGGTAAAGCTAGTAAGGGGACAGAGTCAGTGATGGTATCTGGGGGATATTCATAAATTTTATGGCTGGAAAGGAAGATGATGAGAAGCAAGGCTGTAAAAGTGACTAGTATGATTTAAGGCCATTAGGAGACAGACAAAACAGACACTAGAGGCAAGTTTTTTTGGTCAGAGCACAGCAGTGGAGGTGAGGACAGACAAATATCACTCAGGCTCATTTCCCAGACCTTCCTCAGCTGCATCTCTCATTCCCACATAACAAAGACTTAAGAACTTCCTTAAGACTCCTCTTTTTCAGCTTGACTTTGACTTGACTTTAATGAACTAGCTTCCATACTGGTGCTGTTCAGCACTGGTCTTTCCCTTCCTGGGTGGTCTGTAACTATCTCAGTTAGACTGCAGGCTCCATAGAAAATAATTTTGTGCTAAAGTATAAATCACAGAGAAATACAGCACCTGTACAGTTATAAATTATACCCATGCTGCTCTATAAATACTAAACCACTCAGGAGTAAAAATCACAAAAGGGTAAGGTGCAGAACTTGAACCAGTTGTGTTGTAGCTCTGATCAAATTAAGATGTGGTCAAGAATTCAAACATTTCACTACATATTTTATCCAAAGCATTGGTAGCACACAGAAAACCTCTTCAGTTGGGGAGAAGCTGTGATGTATTTCTAACCCAAGAAATATCACAGAATCGTCACCAGTGAAAATCCATTTGAACTCAAGTGAAAGAAAGGGTAAAAAAATGACAATAGGAAGCCATTATAGGGCACTGGGGGAGGATGAGAAAGCAGAACAGGAAATGTTTATGTAGATAAAGGAAGCCTGCAAAATAGCTACAACAGGAATCATAGGAATTTCAATCGTCCTGTCACTGAGTGGAATTAGGAAATATCAAATAAGTGGGAAAAGCTGAAGACTAACATAGCTCAGAATTGTCTTTAGAAAGATTGTGAACACACTCTACATATAGAAGCAACAGCTTCAGAAAGCTCACATCCTGGCTTTTATCTCCAAATCCAAAATAGTGCAGATCTGAAAGAATCAGTTTATTGACCTACTGGGTTATACTACTAGCTCTATTTTCTCAGGCCTTCTGCAGATGGTTGGGGGCTGGTATATTCACAGAGGATGTGGTTCATTTCACTTCTGGGGACTGACTCTTGTCATGTTTGTGGAGGGCGTGAGCTATACATTGTTAGTGAGACAACTCTGCAAGCTATGAGATGGTAAAATGGCTATAGGTTTTTACTACCTGAGTTATTCTAAATTAAAGTTGGTATAAAAGATAGGCCATTTCTGGAAATCACAGTATACACTAAAAAAAGTTTAGTTCCATGTGTACTTTAAAAAAAATCATGTGCAAAATCCATTCTGCCAGCAGTACCATATTGACTTCTGTGAGGCTTAAATTCTCTGCTGCAAAAGTGCAGTTAAGAATGGTAAGCATTGGCAAAGCTTCTTTGTGTTGCAGTTTTAAGAAAGAGCAGTTAAGGGAAAATTACTTGCTATTACTCAGCTGATGTTAAAGCATCTGGTAGCATTTGTCTTCTGTCCATCCCAAGCTTTTTTGCTTGCCTTCTACTTAGGTTCTTTGTGTCTGCTGCACCCACTGCAAGCTTCCCTTTGCCCAGGGTTTCCACCTGATACTTCCAAGGACATTCAAATGCCCTTGATGCTCGCCTCATCCAAAACCAGTTTGTTCTGTCACTGGGCCAGCATAAAACAGGTGGCAGTCCCCTCTGAGACTGAGCTTCCAGAGACTCGAGGAACATTGTCTCATACTAACAGGACTGCACTCAGGAAATAAGAAGAATTGCAAGAGTAACCACCAAATATTTATGACAAGTAATTCAAAGTGTGTTCTTCTGAGAAGCTGAAGCTCTGAAATTTATTTCACTAGACTCAATTTTTGCAAAGATTCATCTGAACAGGCGTCTGGTATGTTCCAATTCATAGCACATATGTCTGCGATTGTATCATTCTGCACAGCAATAATCACTTTAGTATTTAACTCTGACTTAATTCAGTATTGCTACTATAACACAGAGTTTTCCTTGACATCTGCAAAAAAGGACAACATAATTTCAAAGTATTTTATCTTTTCTGGCCATTATTTGCTTTGGTGAAAGATGATCTAGTCTGATATTTCTCAAGACATAACTGTTGTGTCTGGAGTCATCTTTGTTTGTATAACAGGGATAGCACTTGTGAGACTTCCAAGGGATTAAAATGAGCATTTATTTTATAATGCGATTATAATGTAATTCACTAAGGTTTTGATGAAACTGTGAGAGAAAGTGCATAGTTAATTCTACTTTTCCCTGGCTCCATGCACATTCTGGCCTCCAAAAGTTGTGCAGAGAGTTTCTGAAGAGGAAACTCTAATCAAACCTTTTCATAGGAATTTTTTGTTAGCAGTTTGCAGAAATGCCTGCTTTATTTTAAATAGCACTTTCAGTAGTATCACACAACTGTTTTCATAATCTGAAAATTCTTATTTAAAGAGCTGTGACAATCAAGCCAATTATGCTCCCATGGACCAATTTTTAGTTATCTTTGGTCAGCTTCCACTAAAAACATATTTGTGTCCCCTTGCTGTCAGATGAAATATTTTTCTGGAAATCAGTATTATTTATCTCACTAATTACTTGCTTTTGGTTATTTTTACAAATTTTCTTTTTTTCCCCTCTACTAGATTATTTGTTTTTTTTAAGGCTTACTACTTATTGTTTCTCCTGACCTTTGGATCCCTGAGCCTATGAGGCTCTGGGATATTTTTTCCTATTTAAAATACAAAAAGGGACATTTTAGTTTCCTTTTCTTTTTTCTTTTTTCCCTCCAAATATTTTCTGCCAGAAATTCCCTTTCATATGGCTACTTGATTTAGTTTCCCCAACTCACAGAAATTCACGTTAAAATAGGAGAAGAGATTCTTTTGGCAGCCTGCCTGCTGAACTCTAGGAATGCCACTTCACATAGTCCATGCTATGGATGGTTGAGTGAGCTCCAGAGAATATAGCTGGGAAGAAAAACCTGTGGACTGAAGCCTGTTAATCTGAGGAGAGGGGAAGGTATTCTTTAAAGTGCTTCATCTCGACCATCACATGTCTGTTTTATTCTGAGCGCTTCACGTTGGCAAAGCAATTCATTCTCTTCAGTGCTCCATTAGTCAGTCACTGTGAGAACTCAGCCAGCAGGCACTAATGGTGCCTGTGAGTTTTGTGCCACTGACACCCATTTATTAATAAGCCATTAAGATATGGCACACAGACAACCATACAGTTATTAGGTAGCGTTAGACCTGTGCTTAGCTGAACATCCTTTAGGACAGGAATCTGGCAGGGAAAGGATGGCTCTGTTGTCACTTCACAGTCATCTTCCAAACATGGCATTCCTAATTATATAACTGGGAAGCCCTAAAAGCATTTTGGTCCTTCATAAGTGAAATGAAACTGCCAGTTTACACTCCATCTTTGCATGGAAAACGTTAAAATTCACAGCAGATTTCCAGACGTCTGCTTCCCAACTGTTTTTAAAATCTAGGTCATTATATATAGGTGGCATCAGATATGTCTCCATGGAAGTCTCAGAATATTTTAAACAGCAAAATGGGTCAGCCTTCTTTAAAGCTTGTAACCATCTAACTCAAGTTTTCGTATGTGTACAGTCCAAGAAAGGTTAAATATCTCCCTTGACCTCACACTGAATATGGATTTTTAACGCTCCATATTCTCACAGCTCTGTGAGGAAGCATTTTCTAGATAAATTCCTCTGCTATTTCAATCTGTGTGATGTTTTTTGCCATCCAGTATGGAATCTATGGCAATATAAATCCTATTTTGTTCCAGACCCTGGGTATTCATTTCCACATGCTGGGCAGTCATTCATTGACTGCAGGCATTTTCCACAAGCTGAAAACTTGTTTCTTTGATTTTGTGATTATTATTGTCCTCATTATGTTGCCCCAGACTGGGACTGAAACAGTGATTCCAAAAAGTGCCATGCTCCCTGTGTGCAATTTTACACATGCTTGCAAACAATTTTCAGACTAGCAGGCAATACACATTACTTTAAGCAGTGTAGAGCAGAGGTGTGGGGTAGTGCCGTGCTGGAGAGGGCTACTAGATGGATGCTGCTGTGAAGTGGAAAGGGGATTTATGGGAAGAGATGGTCACCAAGCCGGAGGGGAGCACAGAGAACATCAGACCCATGTTGTTCCAGTGCAGAGGGATAATGAATGAGTCAGACATTGCTGGGTGAGAAAAGGAATTGGTGCTCGGATTTGGGCTTTCCAGAGGTAGAAGCTACTTTATCTGTGGAGTAAAATGTTGGGGATCCTGCCATCACTGACAATAGCTTGGGAATCTTTATCCTGGCTCCTCTTGTCCTGGATCAGGTCCACTGCTTAGGGCCATACTCCAGTTACACACAGGTCATGATTACACAGGAGTGGAGCCATGGGGGCCTCTAACAGTCCAAAGACAGAACTACAAGCCAAAAGCCTGACACATTTTCCCACTGCCAGCTTGAGTGCCTGAGAAACCAGCTGAAAGCCAGGCCAGCGTGAGAAGGTCCTCACTGGCCTGAGTGAAATGCACAACATTTGGCAGCTCTACAGGCTATTGAAATCCTTAAAAACATTCCCAGTGCTTCCAGAGGACTGCAGATCCTGCCTACAGGACCTGCTTTCCTTTCTACAGGAACTTAGATAATATTACCACCTTCTGAACATTAATCCACCTGCATCTGAAATTGTTTACTATTTTTTCCTGAACTTTTTACCTCTGCTACTAGTTTTGCTGTGTCTTCCCACAACTGCCAAAGAATAAACTTGTCTCTTTTTTCATTTCTTTCCATTGCAGCCAATATAATCTCCTTGAGCCCATTGCAAATTCTGCCACCACTGAGTTCTTCTGGCATCATGCTGGCTTGTGTTTTTAGGACAGAGGGAAAGAGGGTTTTGTGTGGTCATTTAATGCATGAGAAAACTCATTAATAGATTTTCTGGGTAACTGAAATGTTGTTTTTATCTGCAGAATAGAAGGAGCCTAACACTCCAAGCTTCCTCCTGATGCCCTGGCAGTCTCCTCCAATTCCAATTTGGTGTGACTGTTTATTTGGAAGGGAAGAGTAGCTTGAACTCTGTATTTATTCATTCTCTCTGCTGGAGCTAATCAATGAAGCAATTGTAATTTTTTGGTGATGTGAGTGTTGCCATGTTTTAAGCTGACAGGAAGCCCATCACTTGCACAATTGCTAGGCCACAAGGTGAGAATGAGAAGGAGCCAGGACAGTGACTATGAATACACAACTGAAGAAACTCACAGTCCACTTCTAAACAGTTGAAATAACCCATTCTTTCCCAGTGGGGCATTTGTAACTGGTTGCTGTGAAATTATGGTGATGTCAAGAGCAGATAATTACTTAAGCTAAGCTGTATGAAACAGCAACGCATGATGGCTCAACCAGAGAGTTAACAAAGATTTCGTGCAACTAACAAACACCTTAAAAAAAAATAGATGAACAATACTGTGTGCAAATTGAACCATTTGGAAACAACGAAGTGGAAAGGTCTGTGAGCACTGTCAGTGGCTCCTTGTATCCCTGGGGAAGAGCGCTCGCCTTGGCCATGGCAACGCAGTGTTGTTCCTTGAAGGTGGCTAGAAGCAACAGAGCCATCTACTGACTGACAAGGTTAACCACAGCATCTCTGTGTGCTGCTCATTTAACTTGCCATTTCCATCCTAAAATTGTGGCCTGTGGAGAACTGGTTTTCAGCAGAAGCCAATTACTGAAGCACACAGTTAATAGCTGATTAGCAACTTGCTGAGTCTCCCTATTACTCACCACTTTGACATCTGGTTAGGTACCTGTGTGAATAAGCACTCCTAAGCATGTGCCATTTATTTTCCCAAGCATGATATGACAACACATCTCATGGTTGAGAAGCAAGCTTGGTGTTTGCTGAACACTGATTACTCTGTAGAAGGCAGAAAAACACTCTGGACATCAACACAATGTTTTTGGAGCAACCTGGCAAAATAAGAGGATTGGAATCTTTGACATGGGAATCTTTGACTTGGGAATTATTGAGGATCTTTAATTGTGTTTAGGAGCTGTTCGTAGGCAGGTGTTTGAAAATGGAGCCTGACATGCAAGACCCTGTGTGCTACGTGACCTGAGGGCTCACATGTCCTAGGACCACAGAGTCTTGCAGGAAATCCATGTCTTGCCCAAGACTCTCATTAAAGCAAACAAACAAAGAACCTTTCAAGTTCATTCAACTTAAAATGACAGATGTGAAAATGGAGTGAAAGTGCATGAAATACTGATTTTAAAGACCATTTGTATTTTGGTAACATCTACATCCTGGATAGATATCAAGAAGCTCACTCTTATCAACCTTCTGTTGGTTAATAATCATATAAGGTTCAGCAGGAACAATGTCTGTGCCAGCAAACTGAGAAAATACCTAGCATACTTGCTGTACAAGTAGCTGGCTGAACAGTCCAAAAGGCACTCAGGCAAATGCAGTCCAACAGCAGACAGTCAATATAAGAAGTCTGGCATTGTTATGAAATGACTGTAGGGATCAAGAGTGGCCAGAGCAACTGACTCTGCCCAAGAACCCTCATGACAGCTTGTAGAACCTGGTCTTCACAAATGCTTTGTGAAGTCCCACGATCCCCCTTGGGTTTAGGAGGAGCCCTGTGACCTGCAGTGCTCCTGAGGAAGCTCCAAGTGCTCTGCTAAGAGGAAGGCTGATTACACACACACAGAGGATTCCTCGCTAGAACTGGAGCATCCAGATTTACACGGCTAAGACTTCTCTTTGAAGTGTCACTATGAGGAAATTGTCTTTCTTCCTCTTGCAACCAGTTCAGCATGGCATGAATTAAGTTGTAACTAGGTTTAACCCCTATTGCTTACACAACCTATAGGCTGAATTCACCCTTTGCAATTTTTCAATAAAACAGAAGCCAAAACATCAATAACTGCAGGCAAAATACCCCCCCCCCCCATGTTATTTCATTGTATCTTGCTCTTGTAAATGAGATGTGAATACAGATTCTCAGAACAGTGTTAAACTCCACATATATGAGCCAGGAGCTTTTGTAAGTTTAAAGTGAGACTCAAGACTCTTACGATACTCAAGAACTTGTAAAATCTTTCTTTGCATAAGAGTGTGATGTTTAGTGGACAGAGATAAATGTTATTATAAAATCTTCTAGCTGCAAGAACAGCATTTCAGACTGAGAAGGTTATATTTTTCAGAGTACAGATGTCAGGATGACCCCTAAAAAGACAAACAAGAATAGAAAAGCATTTGGAAACAAAATATTTGGAAGCAAAATCTAAACCAGCTTGTTTCCACTCAAAAATACATAAGTGTCATCACAACAGACATGAGACAATGGCTCAGACATAACAAAACATAAATATACAAAATATATGGATTTCCAGGACAACTGGATCTTGTTTCTGTAAATACCTATGCACTGAAACGGATGCATGAAGTTTCCTGGGACTGCTCATGAGTAAAGATATTAGAGTCTGTAAGTCTCCAGTCATGTGCTGTGACATCTGCAAACCTGTAAGACTGGAACTTCAAAAAGGATAAATCATTCTGAAGAACAATGGTTTTTTTCCTACAGACTGGATAAAACTTAGCAAGCATTTGTAAGCATAAATAAGGCATATAAAGACAAGAATGAGGGAAGATAGATATTTTATAATCATTAGACTGCCAGTTTTTAAAGCTTTCCTCTACCCCTTCACAGACACATTGTCAGCATTTTGCATTCTTCTGCCAATTAATGAATTACTCATGTGGCTATTTTCACCTGTGTAGCACTGACAGAGTATATGGGACAGGAGGAGAGAGAAATCCTCAGGGATTGCTGCGAGGGATACTGCCAGGAGGTAATGGCTACACCAGAGTTGCAAGCAGGGAGGAGCTGCCTTGCTAATTCCAAGCATTTTCACCACTGAGCCCGCCACACCTTGTTCTCATCCAGACAATTCTGCCATAACCACGCTCCTAATTCTATTCCTTGTCCCACAGGTGCTACTGAAAGAAGGTGCTGGGTCATGCCATGCAGGTAGCATGGTGAAGAAGGCTTGGAACTGGCAGTGCTGCACTGCTCTGCCCTTGTAATTCCCTTGTGCCATGTCCTGGGAGCTGGGGAGGTGCTCAGAAACAAATACCACTGTAGTGGTTAATGGAGGAGCAATCCTTTCTTTCATGAAAAGCTGGGTATTCACCTACATATCCTAATTCTTTCCATGCATGTCCTTTCTTGCCCTCACCCCCAAAGTTTTGTTGACACAGAAAACCAGGAATTTGGTTTTATGTCTGGGATTTCTGGATAGTTAGCAACCTGAGTGGACGTGCAGATCAAGTGATGTCTGTCCTGATAACTGGCCAGCACACATACAAACATCAACTGTACTTGAAGTGAATAAAAATTCAAGGTATCTGGAGCATGTCACAGTTGCTGTGCAGGTGCCAGTTATCTGAGCACGTGCAGGGAACTGCCTGCATCCCTTTTTCTGCCTATGTTGTCCTGAGTTGAAATTAAAGATGCTGACACAAACTTTACACAAGAAAAGGTAAAAAAAATTAAAAATATCTGATAGAGCCCCTATAATGTAAATAAGAAACTTATCAGGTTTCAGAGGAACTTCTCCTTTGAGCATGAAAAATTCTGGCTACCATCACGCTTTTTTTTTTTCCCTTACATTTTTAGCCCTGAACACACTCAAAGAAAAAAAATAAGACTATAGGAAGGAGTGATCTTCAGTGACAGTAAATTTTACATTGCTGTTGATTCAGATGAGTCTACTTCTGCTTCCTGGAGGTGAAAGGGATGATACTATTATTGGCAATGCTTCAACATAGCTTGTATGCTATGGAGAATGAAACAGGCGCCTTTTCAGTCTGCACTTGCTCTGTTCTTAGCTGGGGGACAAGTTTCTCCTTTCCTACCATGAACTATGCCCTTCCCTAATCAAATGCTTCCTGACACTGCCCTCAAAACTGGGGCTTGGGATTATCTTTAGATAGCAAGTTCCACAGACTAATTATACACTGTTCTAAAAAGAGCTATGAAAAGAAGGGTCACACTTTGTTTCTTCTTCTTTTAATTAAGTATTGCTTTGTTCTCAAATTATGAGAGATCCTTTTGGGTTTATTGCTTCTATGGTTATGGACCCAGAATTGTGGGGCTGCCTGGGCTGTGCCATGATGTACAAAGAAGCCCCAGTTCCTGCAGTCATTTATGCACCTCCCACATTTCATACGTGTCCCTAAAACACAGCCAGCTCGTTGCTTGCTCTAGAGCCAGGCACTGGGGAGAACAGTCTCTGCTGCAAAGGGCTTATAAACCTCAAAAGGTAGTTGAGCAAGTAGCAGATAGCAAGGAAACATGTAGAGTGAGAAACACTTTTTCAGCTCTCACTGTCATTTTATCATATACTGCCCTATCAGTGTCTTTGTGGGAGCCGACTGCAGTTTCTTTCATGTGGGCAGACTGACAGGTCTCTTAATGTTAATGGGGCGTCACATGAGTAAGGAATGCTACTGATGGAAGCAGAAGCTGGATCACAACATTCATCTCCTCAGTAGCTTCTTGTGGGCAGTAAGGTCAGAGGCTTTTTCAAAGTTAAAAATCAATTGTATCAGCAGACTTTCCTGTATTTACTACTTTGCAAGAGATCATTCTCCGTAGAAATGCTGGTTTGTCTCCAATTTTTCTTTGTAGTGTCTTAGAATTATTTGAAATTTAAAAAGACAAGGAATTTGCTAAATGGAAATAGTATTTTTTATAAAAACAAATGCTCTTCTTAAAAAAACCCATGATAATAGCCAGTTTTGATAGATTTCCAATGCTGATTTTAGCGATGTTTTAAATTAAATATTTGAAATAAATTTTCTTTTTCTTTCAGAAGCCCATTTCCATGTTGCCAAATGTTTGCCTGCCACCCCTTACAGACTTGCAGGGCCTTAAACTGTCTTGTTCTTTACCTGATTTGCAAGTGAAAACAAGTATTTCTGTATTTCCTTCTCAGTCTGCTCCATTTGAATTCTCTGGTGGCTAAAAGGAGAGAGATTATTAGCTTTCTTATCAGTGAATACGTTTGTAAAATTTCTCTCTCTCTCTCCTAATAGCCCCATAGCTCTTGCAGCCTTTAAATAATATCTGACTGCTACCTCTTGTGATGTTTGATGGAAATTGGCCACTGAGTTAAAAGTTTAGAGGAAGGATCAACTGGTCCATTAGAAAACATAAGTGCATAAGTCCTGAGAAAAAAAAAACCCTGAGAAACCCATTATTATATTTAAAAACATATGCATTTCAGCTTGCTTGCTTACAGAAATATCAGAAATATTACTGACAAATTGCATACTTCTTGTCAAAAGCCATGCAGTCAAACCTGTTTGTCAGTGCTGTTAATATGGCAACAAAAAGGCTTACAGAGACATTTTCCCTGACGGAAATCCATTATGGAAATTCCTACAGCACTGTTGGGAATTGTAATATTTCTAGTACTGAGAAGATGATACACACTTCCAGAGTGAGAAAACCCATGTGAACATGACCTTTCCCTTAGTTTTCTCAAGGAATAAACCACTCTGGCTGCATGTATACAACTGAACAGAGCAAAAACAGCACAAACCCACTCTTTCTTCCCCGTCAATCAAGTTTTCCAAATCATTAACTGAAATGTAAATTCTGTGATTTATGAGAAAAAATCTTGGCAAGGACTGAAATACTGATTTTCTCAAAGTCATTTGCTCTGGAGAAGGAATGTGGGAATCCTTGTGATTGTTCCATGGTAAGGCAGAGTTTTTAAAAAGTCTTGGAGAAAACTGATGTGTCTGAGCATAGAGATTCTCAAGTTCTTTCTGGTTGTCATCCCACATACAGGTCACACATTTCACATGACCCCTACTATTAGTATAAATAACGGAAGAGGCTGAATTTGTTGGTTGCAACTCAGCTTGTAACTCAGCTTGCAACTGCTGTGATTTTACTTCATGTTACAGCGCCTAAGCTGTGCCCTGCTGGCTTCTGCAGAGGAATGAAAGAAAGAAATGATCCAAGTTTTTGTACTGCATACTACCTTATCAGGAAATAAATAAATTAATAAAAATAATGGAGAAACAGAGATGGTATTTTACTGCCAATAACTTGAGATTTTTGAGCTATTCCACCATGATAAATAGATATTAGCATGGACTAGAATCACAGAATATCCTGAATTGGAAGGAACCCACAAGGATCATTGAGTCCAACTCCTGCCCCTGCACAGGACACCCCAAGAGTCACACCATGTGCCTGAGAGCATTGTCCAAACATTTCTTGAACTCTGTCAGGGTGGTGCTGTGACCACTTCCCTGGGCAGCCTGTTCCAGCACCCAGCCACCCTCTGGTGGTTGCCCAACCTAAACCTCCCCTGGCACAGCTTCCCGCTGTTCCTTCAGTCCCCACCATTGGTCACCACAGAGAAGAGGTCAGTGCCTGTCCCTCTGCTTCCCCTTGTGAGGAAGTTGCAATCAGGGCTCCCCTCAGTCTCCTCCAGGCTGAACAAGTCAAGTGACCTCAGCCACCTTCTGTATGAATTCCCCCTGTAGACCACCATCTTCATGGCCCCTTTTGGATGTTCTCTAATAATTTAATTATACATGTATCTTCTGTGCCTTAGTTAAGAGCCTGGAGATGCAGGATCTCATAGGCTATGAATTTTCTTGTGGATAGGCTAGTGGCGGTATAAGAAGGCCCAACTCTCAAATCAGGTACCTGCTTTAGACATTTCAAGAGTCAGAAGATGATCCCTCAGTCTTTTATAGCATTTTAATGCATGAATTCCTTTACAAAAAAGGAAAGTTTTGGCATTCTCAAAGATGTTCCATAATTTTTCCTCTGGACTACAGAGATGTCACAGATGACACAAATATGCAAATTATTAATATGGATGTGTCAAGGTATGTCAAGCCAGACAAGTATTAAGAATGATCACAATTTCTTGCATGTTAAAATATCAAATGGACTCTCAGCGTGATATGATACCTCACAATCTATGTTCATAAGACATTTATGGCCCCATGGCAGGGGTTTGGAATGATCTTTAAGGTTCCTTCCAACACAAATCATTCTATAATTCTAGGAGTCTGATTTTTTTGGAGCATAAATAAATGCTGAGCCATTTTTACAAGGTTTTAAGTTTTAGTCCTAAAATGAGATTGTTGCAAGTGTCATGCTGCCCTCCATGGGCCTGTGCACAGTGCAGAGATCTGCTCACAGAGCTGGCACACCATGCAGCTTCTAAAATGCCACCACCAAAGGGATCTTACTGTTCTCAGGTTCTAACTCAGGAGATTTCTCAGTCATCCCAAGTCTGAAATTTTGTATAGTAGTTAAAATGTGCACTGTAGAGATACTGAGTGTATTTACAGATCATCAAATTGTCAAGCAATAAAATTTCAACCACTCTGAATGAAAAATTGTATGGAATTGCCTTGATTTTTGCATGTTAATTCTTCCGAGTGCCCATGATCAGCTAGCTGATCCATTGCCTTATGTACAAATATCTGCCAGGTGTTTGGAAATTCTAGTTTATTCTTGGAAATTCCAGTTTATTCTTGGAAATTCCCAGGAATTCCAAGTACATACTCTGGTAGTGACAGCATGATCAGAATTTCAAGAGCAAACAATTGCTCTTATAACAAGGGAGGGAACTGGGAAGCTGGTATGAGCATGTCAAGTGTTGTAGCTGAAGGTGCTGTCAAATACCAGTTGTCCACATTTACAATTTGATAAGCCATCTCAAAGACAACAGGTGCTGTAGGAACATGCTTGAGGTCTCATGCCCCATCTCAAACATAAGGTTTGCAAAGGTGTGGTTGTACAGAAAGGTAATTAAAAGTCAATAAACATAAAAATAAGGACTATTTCCTCTGCTTTTGCAAATCCTAACATTAGTTGTCTGCATCCGTGTTTTATTTAAACAGGAGAATTAGGTCCTGGGGGCTAATGATATTCCTTCAGGCTTTTCTTTTTATCTTTCCCTTCAGAAGCTGGAGTTCCTTATGGTCCTCTCTTCATTAGCAAACTTCTCCCTGCCTCTCTCCAGCTTAATTAAAGGCCTGATTCTTTGGCATTAAAGGGACACTATCTACTGGAAAAATCAAACCTGAAACTCTTGAGCCATCTGTAGCTACATTCAGTGTTTGATGACAGAAGGGAATAGAAGGAAACATTGTTTATTTGTTCAAGAGATAATTTGGGTTTTTATAACCTTTTAAAAATTTTTGTCAAGTTAATGAGGCCAACTTTTACTGTAAAAATTTAGTAGAAATATAATGAACTGAACTTTTCCCTTATTCATTGCCATTTTATCCATCCACCTTCATGGTTATCCTTTAAAGTATTTTCTTCCCAGCAACTGAAAAATCACATTGGTGATTAAAAGTTTGCAGTGTTAACCTGGAAATTCAGAAGCTTATTTTATGGTTTTAGACAGAATTTTTGAGCAACATAAGGGGTCCATATTGAGACAAGTGTTATTAAATAACTCCATTAATGATATAAACAAAGGGACTGAGTGCACTCTCAGTGCCAATGACACCAGGCTGAGTGATGCCATGATGCCATCCAGAGGGACAAGCTCAAGAAGTGGGCCCAAGGGAATCTAGTGAGATTTAAGAAGACCAAGTGCAAGGTGCTGCACCTGGGTTAGGGCAACCCTGGTATCAGCACAGGCTGGGGGATGAACTGATGGAGAACAGCCCTGGGGAGAAGGACTTTGAGCAGCTCATGGATGAGAGGCTGGACATGACCCAGCAATGTGCATCTGCAGCCCAGAAAGCCAAACGTGTCTTGAGCTGCATCCAGAGCAGCGTGGCCAGCAGGGCAAGGGGAGGGATTCTGTCCCTCTGCTCTGCTCCGGTGAGACCCCACCTGCAGGGCTGCATCAGCTCTGGGGTCCCAGCACAGGAAGGACATGGACCTGTTGGAGAGACTCCAGAGCAGGCCACCAAGACAGTTAGAGGGATGGAGCAGCTCTCCTAGAAAAAATGGCTGTTAGTGGGGTTGGTTCAGCTTGAAGAAGAGAAAACTTGATCTAGGGTCACCTAATTGCAGTATTCCAATACCTGAACGGAACCTGCAAGAAAGCAGAAGAGGGACTATTTACAAGGGCATGTAGTGACAGGACAAGGAGGAATGGATTCAAACAAAAAGAGAGTAGGTTTAGATTAAATACACATGGAGGAAAATTTTTACTGTGAAGGTGGTGAGGCACCGGCACAAGTTGCCCAGGAAAGCTGTGGATGCCACATCCTGGGTACTGCTCAAGGCCGGGCTGGATGGGGCTCTGAGCAACCCGGTCATACGGCAAGATGTCCCTGCCCTTGGCAAGGGGCTTGGAACCAGACGATCTTTAAGATCCCTTCCAACCCAAACTATTCTGTGATTTGGTGATTCTTTGTGATTCAGTGGCCTCCAGTTTGGTTATAAAATACCATTTCCTGACGTCACAAGGCATTTGGGCTAACTACTCTGCGGCATTCCCACGCAACGGTGACGGAGGCAAGACACACAAGCAGCAAAGCTTTAATTCCCATGCTGAGAAGCATTTAAGCCTTCCAGTCGCTGAGACCTTCTTGTGAATGAGCCCAGCGACCCGAGCAGCCGGCGAACGCCCACACCCCGCACGCCGGCCCACGGCCTCGGCCCCCACCCGCCATTGCGGCCCGTGGGCGCCCCCGGGTGCCGCTGGGCGGGAGCGGCGGGGGGCGGGGGCAGCGGCGCCGCCGCTTCCGGCCTCCATTTTACGCGGCGGCGGCGGCCGGAGGCTGAGGCGACGTCGCGGGTGGAGGGTTCGGTCCGCACGGGTGCGTTCCGGGTGCCGCGTTGTTTCTTCTTTCTTGGGCGTGGTGGACAAGGTTGTGATCTCCTGTGGCTGCGGTTCCCGGAGTGCCGGCGCGGGGATGGGCTCCCCCAGCTCCCCCGGGAAGTTCGGCCCCGGCCGCTGAACCCGCCCGGAGCCCCCCAGACGGTTCGCGGGTCGTGTCCCCGGGGAGCAGGAGGAGGAGAGCGGGGCAGGGCCGGCCGGCCCCGCGGGCAGCATGGACCAGAGCGTGGTGGAGCACCCGGTGACCCTCATCATCAAGGCCCCCAATCAGAAATACACCGACCAGACCATCAGCTGCTTTCTGGAGTGGACTGTGGGCAAGCTGAAGTCTCACCTCTCCAAGGTGTACCCCAGTAAGCCGGTGAGTTGTTGGCCAGCCCTTTTCCCTCGCCTTGTCGGTAAGGCTGGCACTGCGGCGACTTGGGGACAGGCGGTCAAGACTTCCCTTTTAAGCCTTGTTAAATAAACAAACAAGAGCCCTGCTGCCGGAGAGAGACCTGCGTGAAGGCGATGGCCGGCCCTCTGCTTGCAGGGAAGTTGGCAGTGTAACAAATTTGAAGCTGCTCTTTTACATCGTGTGACCAGATCGCAGTGTAGCATCCTGAAAGGCGGCATCGCTAAAGCTGCTTACTAATGCTTCACTTATCTTTTATTTGGGAACTGAGATTTGGGTATCTCAGTTAACTGAATTTGAGACTGAGTTTTGTAAATCTAAGAGCACTGACTAAGAGTTCTGTCTGTTCTAAAGTACAAGTGATACACTTAGGGTTAACAGGATCTAGGGAATTCATTGACGTGTGGAGCAGATAGATGTTTATTCGTAAAATTATTTGAAATTATGTAGCTGAGCAACCTCTAAAATTATTTCCTCTTTGAAAAGCCTTTTTTCCCGAGATTGTGTGGAAAATTCTGCTGTCAAGTGTTATACGAACTTGTGTGACAGCTGTGACTGTATTTTGAAACTTAATACCTATAGCTTTTTTTGTTTCTGAGGGACATACAGTTTATTTCTGAATTCCTCCTAAACTCTAAGTGTGGCAGGTAGAAGGGGCTATGAAAAAAGCATAGGCAATAGGTGATAATACTGTATATGTGTAGAATCGCAGTCGTGCAGAACAGCATATGTAAAAATTTGTTCCAGAGAACTTATGAGAACTGCAGCAGCATGTGGGGCCTACAACCAGGCTTTAGAAAACACCAGAAGAAGGTGGCATTTATATTTTAAATTATTTTTCACCTAATTCAGTAGAAGAATTATTGTCATTGTTGATTTTTTTGACATGGAAAAGTAAAATGGTTGCTTTGTCTCAAAAAGGGTTTCTGCCTTTTGGAGAAAGAAGAAGAAAAGCAGCCAACAACTTGGTCTGTGTCACTGGTACATTGACATCTGTTAAACAGTTGTGAGAGTTTGTGAATATAGTTATTGCTGTGGATAATTCTCTGCTGAAAGAGCCTATCTGCTGTGGAAAACAAAAATGCCACTCAGCTGATTGCTACTTTGTCCTCCTCACTAGAATTTCCTCCAGTGACGTGTTTGTGAAACACTAGTTTTCTTACTCATCCCATGAATGATCCTGCTAAATTCAGCTCCTGAAAGGAAAGAACCATAATGAACAAGAGCTCTGCATGTTGCACTGTAGGCTTTAAACAGCAGTACAGTGTTAAATTTCAGTTTCCTGAAACATCTTTCTCCTGTTGAAAATAGATTCCTCAACATGCCTCTCAGTCTTACAAGATTAGTTCAGCACACCCAAGTTTGTTCTGGGTTAAAGAATGGGGAGTTTCTTTAATGAGAGCTGTCTCAGTAATTCCAGTTTAATTTGGATTTGCTGCACTTGCAGTTAAACTAATAACTGAACACAGTATTTCACAGGACCTTTCAAAGTAATAACATGAGAGAGGAGAAAGGTATTTAATAGGATGGCTCCTATGTATAGTAAAATCAAAAAGTATATTTTTGAGTGCTACTGCTTTTTTCAAATGTAAGTCCTTTTGCTTTTAGGAGCTCCCCTCCCCCTCCCCTTGTTGTTTTTTTTTTTTTTTAAAGCAGATCGGTGTTAAAAGCTTGATTTCTCTGTTCCCTCAATAGGATAGGTCCTGGAAATAATTTCTGTTACAATGCTATTTTAAGATGATGGGAATACACCAGAACACTGAGACTCTACAGGCCTTGAAATGTTCTTGAGGAGTGTAAAATAGAAGTCAGTTGCTGTCACTGCTGTACATAGTATTTCAAGTTTTCTGTGTGAATTGACCTCATTCTTGTATGTGCATCTGTAAATTATTCAGTAAATTATGATAACTGTAAGTGTCCTAATTAAATTTACAATTTATTAAGAGTATTTAGAAAGTGAGGTGATTAGAATAGGCAAATGAGAAGTTAGATCCTGAGGCAGCATTTTCCAGATTAATTTGTGTAAATTACTTGCCTAAATACATACAAATTTCAAATACAGGCAGACTTAGATTGGTTTAGTTGTTATTAAAGTTGATACACTTTGCAAAGTAAGTACTTGCATAAGCTAAATAGGTTCAGAAGGGTGTTAAATTATGTTTGTGAGTCTTAACTAAGATTCACATTTGTCAATTCTTTTGCTCCCTGTCCAGACCAGTTTTCAGAGGTAGAGTACTGCAGTTACAATGTCCCTAAATGAAATACTTACGTAGAATAACACAAGGCTCTTCTGAAATCAGCCTGGGTGTCTCAGTCTGGCAGATCCTACCTTCAGTGCATTAACTGCTGCATTGATTACACCCATAAACAGTAATTGAAAACTGCTATTTCTCATTTCACACAGTACCTGTCATCTAGCATTTGCCTACAGTTCTAACTAGATGTGGTTGTCTGGGTTTTTATTAGCTATGGAAGAATGGGAGAGAGGCTTAGTGAACTAAAATAATGCCTGTCTGGTAGCTGCAACTGTACAGCTGTGAGATCACCTGTGTTCCTACGGAGCATTGCTACACTGTCTTAGGTTTGCTGTTTGGTAATCTGCTGGGCATAGCTAGTTGGACTAAGCATTGCCAAAGAAATCTTGCATGAAAAATGGAGGAAAATATTCCAAACCAGTAGCTCTGCAGTTCTTAGTTTTGAATACATACATTTTGGATTTTGATCTGCAAACTGTCTCCCATCTCACTTTAGGTTCTAGAATAATTTTTTCTCATGCCATGTGCCTTCTTCTGAAAATGGGGCTACTCTAATTATGTGGTTTGAGGTGTTTTTCCATCACAGTTCAGTGTTTCAGCTAGCAGTGAGTGTCCTGTTCTTGAAGCAGGAGGTGTGGTACTGAAATTTCCTCTGGCAGAGGATGAGTTGAATGCCTTTTCCATTTACTTTGGCATAAATGTGAACTACTGTGTTTCCACATTTATTACCTCTTCTTCCATCTGTATTAAAAAAAAAAGTCCACTTCAGAATTGCAGTCTTTCAACCTGAGAATTGCAAGTGATAATCCTTTAGTTCCCAAGCAGTTGTTTAATGAAGGGAGGAGCATGGGGTTTAAGGCCTCATCTTCCTCATTAAAGTGCTCAACATATGCTTAACCTTTTCTTTTGTGGTTTTACTGTAGGGAGTCAAAATGCATTACTGAAGGCCGTGTAGTCAGCTTTGAGGGGCTGTTTTAATCTTGCCAGTTTCACCTCTGTAAAATACTCATATTTAAAAGTGACTTGTATCTTGTTTGAGAAGATGCTTTAATGAGAGGGGGTGGAAGAGGGGCTGGTTCGTGAGGTACTGAAGAGAACAATTGAAAGTGGCCATGTAGAAAGCCCCATTAGAGTGAGACAGGCAAACAGCACTCTAGTGCTATGCTGGATGATGATTTAAAGATTTGGAGTTTGAAGGGTTTTTGCTGTTGGGCTTTCCTTGTTTTAAATGCTTATCTGTTTTTACTAATCTCCAGATAATCCGTCTCAGAACCCAGAAACAAGGATTCTTAAAATTTTTCTTCTGATTGCACTCGTCAGTCTAAAGCAACAAGTCTCCAATTTACAGGATATTAAAGTTTTCTTTAATCTTGATGCTTAAATTATGATTTTTCTGTCCTTTCCCAAACACAGAATGCAAGCTTGCATTCTGCTGGTAGCCTGTTCATGCTTGAAGGGTGCAACGAAATGGTATACCTCAAAAGAAGTTACTGACATGAGTCAGGCATTTTTTGTTGTTTTAAATGTAAATAGAAATAGTACAGTGTTGTTGTCCAATGTATTGCAGTATTTTATCAATTTGAGCTGCAAATAACTAGTTCCCCATGTTGGGAGACATAAAAATACTGTCCAAGGCCACTAATTAAAAATACAGAAAAGTGCAGAACACTAGAGAAAATGAGTTTTAAATAGAAGTGATAAACAGTTCTGCACAGTATGTGGCAGGTTATTTTTTTTAAAAAAACCCCATGTATTTAATCATGAATGGCTAGTTTGGCTTTGGGAAAAAAGTTAAAGCTTCAGATTTACTGAGTACTTATTAGCATTATTTGCTTTGAATTTCTGTTTTGTTCTTATGATATGACCATTTTTTTTCCAGGTAAAAAAAAACCCAAACAGTTTTGTAACATTTCTGTATGCTACTAAATCATTTTGGATCTGTAGAAGGCTATTGCAAGAAGAAAAAAGTCAAAACTTCTGTGAAAGCTTTTCCTAATCAGAGAGATTTGGGCTTAGCTATTTGTCTTAGTATTAGCATGAACAGGACTGCAGGGCTGGGATAGGAAGAGGAGAGGTGTAAGGCTTGGTGTTTACATGATGGGGAAATTCTTCTAATAGTTCATGCTGATAATGCATGTTTGTTCCACTGGTGTTAGGCTAGATTTCTTTGTTTAGCATTTGTGTTTCTTTATTTTGTTTGACGGAGTGAGCTCCTTGTTTTAGCATACTGGACATCTTACTGTAGTTAGGGACCTAAAATAGTTTCTGTTGTTATTTCTATTATGTGGAATAGTCCAAAGTTATTAAAATATGAACAGTATATAATTTGTTTAAAAAAGAAATAAAATCTTTGTTTACGATACTAGATTGTTTTAAACTGTGAAACTGTAAGAGTAGGAAAAAAAGCTTACCCAGGTTGGAAGGGTGCCTTACCAAAAAAACTTTTGCTGATTCTTGCTTTTTAATGCTTTCCTTCTTGTTTTTTGTAATGATGTTATTTTTGGTTTTGTGTCTTTTTGATTTTTTTTTTCTGCAGGGGGTTTGAGGGTGGGGGCAAGGACTAATAACAGAAAGTTCTTCTTGAAAAACACTGAAATGTGTACCCTTCTCTGTATTTTAATTGGCATTCCATTGTTCTGCTAACTTTCTTTGCCCCAGCCACTTCTCCATCTATACTTTCAGAAGGTGACTGGGACCAGGAGCAGGGTAAAGAACAAATCACTAAAAGACAGGAATTTTTGAATGTGCTTGAAAGTTTTCTTAACAACACTTCCTTAAGTGTTGTTAATTGTTATGGCACTCTTGCTGAGTGCTTAATAGCATAATTCTTTTTCAGAAGCAATTTGTGAGTTGGACTTGTGAAACCTCGGAAATGTTTTTAAGTCTCTCTCTTGGTGATTGGACTTAAAAAGAATTTTCTCATCTGCAAATGTTATCTCCAGCTATATACCTGTGAAGCAGGAAAAAAAAAACCTAAATTCCTTTCTTTGTCCCCATCTTCTAGTCTACAAAGGATCAGAGACTGGTGTATTCTGGCAGACTGCTTCCTGATCATCTGCAGCTGAAAGATGTTCTCAGAAAAGTAAGCTCTATATCAACACCATACAATATTTGATCAAACCCTTTGGGAAATTGTTTGGGAAATAGGAATTTAGCTTTGTGTTATTTCACTTAGAATTTTCATTGTGTTGAGAGATGTAACCATATAATGTTGATATGTTCTGGAAAATGTATTTTCAAGTGTGCCTTGTGTGTAGGATTGTGATGTTGTGGATTCAGGAGGTGTTTCCAATTGACGGGAGAGCAAGTAGGCTGTGCTAAGTCCCAAGCAAGTGATATGTTGTGTCATGGAATGATTTGTGTTGGAGGGGACCTTACAGATGTTCTAATTACAACCCTCCTGCTTTGGGCAGGGGCACCTTCCACTGGATCCCGCTGCTTAGAGCTCTAACCTGGCCTTGACTTTTTTAGACAGTTACCGCTGTCACATAAATGGAATTATACGGCATATTTGTGTTGATTTGGGACATCATTTGAATTCTCAAAGAGGTTTGAATCCAGATATTATGTCAAAAATGGCATTTGTATAAACAGATAAAGAGTAATATATTAATTATGGAGAAGCAAGAATTCTCAATTCTTGAATAATTTCCTGGGAAGAGAAAACTTTCTTGGTTTTGGTTTGGCAGCTGTTAACCATTCCTGATGATGTTTCAAACTTTGTTGATTCTTGCTCTTTTCATTTCATACTTTTAAAAAAATTCTGTTGGTTCCTATTGGAACAAATAATTCTATTAGTCTAATTTTGGATTCTTCAGTCAACATTTAGATCCCAGGTCTGAATATGTGTGACATC
This sequence comes from Setophaga petechia, assembly GCA_024362935.1. Lineage (NCBI taxonomy): Eukaryota > Metazoa > Chordata > Aves > Passeriformes > Parulidae > Setophaga > Setophaga petechia. The sequence goes on along the minus strand of JANCRA010000026.1, from coordinate 10,453,787 downwards.
TCATGCACACATGCACTTGGTTTTTCAAACTGATCCAAATAGCTTGGATTGATGATACCAAGTAATCAAACTTCATTAATTCAGGAAAGTTCTTAAAAATGTGTAGAACAAGATATTTAGACTAGATCATAAAGAACTTCTCTTTCAATTTTGATGGTGACAGGAAACATGATGCATTATGATGAGTTGTCTAAATTCTTTGTAAACAGCTCAGAATGAATCAATAGCTGTTATTGGGGAAATGCCTTAGGTCCTTGCACAGTTTTTAATCCTATGGAATAGATGAACTCCATAATATAGTACCTGATTGTCAGTAAGGATGGTTTTCTGTAATGTACTGAGGTAAAAATCAATCTACAGGTTGCACGAGTGTGTGGGTCACATTTTAAAACTTCCCGTGGAGAAAAGTCTCCAAATGTGGATGGTGCTTTAATGAAAGTGGGCTCCTGAACTTCAGTATTAAGATGGAGAAGCAAATGCAGAGGAGCCTTGAGTATTGCTTCAGCAGACTAACACTTTATAATCTTTATTCTGAAATAGATTTTATTAAATAGGATTAAATTTATTACCAAAGAAGATGTTTGCAGTTTACTATGTATAGGTTTACTAGAAAACTGAAGCTGGACTGTTGCAAACCAGCATATGCCCTGTACCACTCAAATGTTCAAAGAAATGGTTACAAAGCTTATCTCAAAGCTTAATTTTGCTTGCTAAGTACAAAATGAAATCCCAATTCCTTAAATTCGCTGGGCCTGCTTGCTGCACACTGCCTTTAGAAAACCAGATTTCAAACTTTATGCGCTAGAGGGGAAACTTTGTAACTAATGTCTTCCTTCTCCATACTGGGGCTGTGCTTGACTTCAGAGCATTGGCATAATGCTTTCACGTCATAATGGCAGTTATAGGCCTTGGGTGTAGTTAAAGAAATGCAGTCAATTTGAAAGCACATCAGTCTTAAGCCCAAAGTTACAAATTTGTGTTGGAAGAAGAGGAGTTTTTGTGCTAAAGCTTTTGAGAGCTTTTGGAAAAACATGATAAAATTTAAATTCAGACTCATTCTCTGCCAAAATCTTTCTGCTGGATTATCTATAAATTCCTTATATTATCTGAGGACTTACTAAATCACTGAGTCTAGCTTTGTGATACTTGCTCCTTGGTACTAACCAGTCATTTCAAGGACACAAAATGCCTCAAGGCTGCAAGTTGTGACACTCTTCTAGCACAGTGGTGTCCAACACAATACATATTAATTTTTTTTACAATAAAGTGCTGCATTTAATAAAGCTGTATGCTGCAGGCTAACCAGTGGTATGTCTAGCTTTACTTGCCTTTCCCAGGGGCATAAATTCTTATCTAGGAAGGTGATTTGTTAGGTTCAAGGCTTTTGAGGTGGCCAAAGTGCTGATCACCTGTGTTCAGTGCTTTCTGATCCTTGCTCTCACTGCCTGGTAAGAAGTTACACCTAATGTAGCAGTGAAGGCTGTGCTTGGGGTTAGGGGCCAGTTCATGGGAAGGAGTTTTAAAGGACTGAGTGTGCTTTGGCTATGCCAGCAGTAATGCACAGTGGTGTGTAAAAGCATTTAAGTTTTCTCTATTCCTAAAGATTCAAACCATAAAAATGGGTAAATGGCTGTTATAGCATATTTATATGTAGTTTAAAAAAACCCTCCAAATGCAGATTTTCTGAATGTCATCTCGTTAAAAATGGCAGCTTGCCTGCACCATGCTGATTTCAGAAGAGGATAGAGGGATGTTTTTGTTATTCCTCTTGCTAAAAATTTAGTTACTGAGGAAGCTGCAGTGTGCAATTTAAATATGGAGCCATAGCTGTTGTGTTGCTATGGCCGTGTAAGGGAGTGTTTTAATTTGGTACAGCAAAATTAGCTTCAGATTGAAGTTATGGCCTTCAGATTTGGGGTGAGCATGTTCTGGCAGAATTGACATGGCCTTGCTACAGGGCTTCAAGTTGTGGCATGCATTTGCTTCCTCATTTTCGAATATTTGGGAATACTCAAGCCCCACCTAGCACTTTGAATAGTGTTTTGTGAGCATGGAATATCTGCAGGGGCCCTTCAGTTGCATGCCATGGCTATCTTGGTCTGCCTGTAAAATTCCAGTGCCTTCATTTTTCATGTACCCTGATGTCTCTATTCAATAACATTCTTCATAGATTTCGGTGCAACTCTAAACATTTTAGGTAAACTTAACCCTGTAAAAGGTTTGAGATTTTTCCAAAATAAAAGTTAAAGCTTGTGATACACTTCCTCATGCTTTTCCTGGGTTTCTTCCATTACTTCTGCTGTACTACAGTTCTAGGGAAAATTGGGATAAAGTCAATGTTCCATATTTTATTGTGGACAGCTTCTAAGAATACATTTGCTGTGAGACAGTAGGATTCTCTTGTGCTGGACTCAAGTGTTGCTCTCTGGTCTCTTTTGTATAAGGTTTCTTTAGTGCTTACAATTTTGAATTTTTAAAGACTTTTTTATACTTGTTGCTTTAGCTCTTTGATTTCTTTAATTTTTAGCAAGATGAATATCATATGGTTCACCTGGTATGTACATCTCGGACACCCCCAAGTTCTCCAAAACCCAGCACCAGTAGAGAAGGTCACGGAGCATCAACCTCCAGCAGTAGCTCAGTGAGTTTTTTCATACACAGAACATGAATTCCTTCTACACTAAGGAAACTTGCCATTAATTTCTCTTTAAAATTTTCATATTTGTCTGTAAAATGGTGTGTTGAAAGTAGAGCATGCTATATGAATTTGCACAATTAGACTTGATTATTTAAGGATGTAGTTTTATTTAAACAAAGATGATCTTTTTTCATATTGTAATAGTTAATTAGATTCTCTCTATATCTCTGTATCTTTGGCAGAAATCGCAGAGTGTATTTAGAATTTTAGAAAAACTAAGTTGAGATTTGTTTTGTGAAAATTTAAGAGAGACCAGTCAAAATATTGCTGTTGTCGTGAGATACAGGTGGAACCTGGCCAGTTTTTTTTGTTTGACAGGAATTGGCCAGTATTTATGTATGAACTTGGAGCTAGTCATAGCTTCTGTAAGGCAGTCAAAAGTAGCAAGTGTTCTTAACACTTTTATTAGTTAAATTGTTTACAGAACATGTTTGTTTATGGTCTTTTGAGCCTTCCCCTCCTCACACCCTCTGAAAACGGTGGTGGTCTTTGGTTGTATTGTGTTTTAAAAGCAGTTATGATTTCTTTTGAGAACACAGTCGTTTTTTTTTCCAGAATTGGCAGTATCACTAAGCAACCTTTGAAGGTTAGTCAGAAAGGGAGGTATACAATACCAGTGTAGGTGTGTTTCATCTGAGGTTTGTGGAGTGTCAGCATATGGGAAGTGCCCTTTGAAGCTGTCTGCCTTCATTCTGTTGTTGACAGGGCCTGTGTCAGGCTGCTGTGTGACGGAAACACGAGCAGTCTAAGCAATGGTAGAGAGGGGACTGTGGCTACATCTTCTTTTCAAAGGCTTTATTTATATTTCTGTTTACAGGCAGGACACAGGTGGCCTGCTTGGCAAGTGTTTATTGCTGTGTACATCAGTCGTCAGTGTTGTATTTGAATGACTGTATCAATGACTGCTTAAAGCAGGCAGTTTGCAAACTGCTAAGTTCATAATACTTTGGAGGAAACAGCCTAAACCCAAAGCTTGAATGGCCTTTGTCCTTCTAGTTGTTTTTTATTTTTATTCCTTACCACCCCCAGTGTTTAGTGGTAAATTTTTCCTGTGTTCTTTGTGGTATAGATGTCTTAAATAATTGCACCTCCTTACCTCCTGAGTTCTCAGAGTTAAGGAGGATTTTTTACTAAGTAAATACTACAGTAATTCTTAGCAACAGGATTTGGGGATTTATTACAACTGAAATAATGCATCTCAATGGCCCCATTGTAATCTTGTTATGGTGACAGTTTAGAAGCCAGGTATCAGAGGTCTGACACTAGTTTAGGTGTGTTCCTTGGAGCCTGAGTAGTTCCTAGCTGTTTCCCTATTCCCATTGATAGCCTTCTTCCAGTGATGAGCACAGCAATTTGGATTGGGCAGCTGGCACAGTGAAGAGGATGAAGAGTAGAAGGGGTGGCTAAAGAGTAGAGGAATGGTGTTTTAAGCCACTGTCTCTAAGACAGTCATATCCTGAAGTTGCAGTTACTTCTGTTAACAATAGTCACTAGACTTTTTGTTCCTGCTAAATATTCTTTGAATTAAGTTTTAGTTTGCTTCCGGTTTTTGAAACTATGATTCCCAGTAACTTGTGGTTTTCTCTGGAAACTATCAGGTGTTGAGTCTTTCTGAAAAATTCTTTTATTTTTCTCCTCTTGCACCTGAGTGCAGTTTTGAATTTCTGTTTTTACTAAGGCTTACCAGAACCAGTAAAACCACAGAAGACTTACCCACTGTTTACACTCTTATTAAAACTTGTGACAAAACATTAAAGCAAGTAGTTTTCTTAAGACACAGTGGTGTATCTTATAACTGTGCCAAAGATCCACAACCTTGATTTTATTTATTTTTAAGAATTTAGACCATTCTGGATCAACTGCTGCCTCACCCACAAACCAAGAAGCTGCTTCTACGTCTTTGAACACTAGTGCAGATGGAGTGAGGCATCGTAATCTTCCACAAGCACACAGCAATCCCATGCCAAGCCACCAGTTCCCTTATTTAATGCAAGGGTAAGTGAGACTGAAGCAATCCTCGTTCTTGGATACTCTTTACAATGCTTTAAATATTCAGTTGCAATTAATTTTTTTTCACAGTCTGGAAAACCATTTGGCTAGTTCATCTTGAAGCATAAGTCACATTAGAAAAGTTTTCATACGAAAATTAGTGTTTTTAGCCAGGGGTCAGTCAAAGAGGAAGTGCTCTTCGTGCTCCCCTTCAGACTGATTTTTGATATTTTTCTTTATGCTTCCTGCCTTCAGTTTTCTTGGAAAAGTGCAGCTTTAATATGTGTTGTGGATGTAGTTAGTAATGTAACTGATAGAATTATTACTTTTGGTTGTCTTTTCTGTCCTTTATTTTAGCAATCAGCACTAAATTCTTAGCAGGATATGATGGTTTCTAGTTTTTTACCCATAAGAGATGTAATTCTTCATTTCTCCATATTTGATTCAACTGTAGAAATGATATGCAGATGTTTTGAGTACGTGTAGTGCTTGTGTATATACAACAGAATGTTTAAGGATTTTTATACATATCAGTGAAAGGTAGCCAAGTCTTGATCAGATCTGTTACTGCATAACTATTCAAATTCTGTTGTTTTTTTTTTTTTTTGTGCCTAAAAAGCAGCTTTAGGAATTTCAAGCCACGTGACCTTAGCAGCTGCTTAAACATGTTTTTGTTGTTAGTAGCAGCAGTAGTAGCTTCTTCCAAGGGAAAACAGGAGAATGGTATGTTCTGAGATGATAGCTGTGATTTCTTCAGGGAGCACTTTGAAGTTTCCTTTCTGACAAGGTGTTCTCCCAGTACTGTATAGATTCTAGAAACCTGCTTTGGAGAATGTTGAAACAAAAGCCCCTAAAATATGGATGTGCTAACAGTAACATTGCTTCTGTTTCTGAAACGAAAACAGATGCCAAGAGCTGTTAAAACTTCAGTTTAATTCACATGCTCTCATTACAGTTAACTGAGACTTTACTCTTCTTGCTAGTTTTCATCTTGAATTAGTTATTTTTTTTTTAATTGTTATCTGAAATGTACTATCTGCGGGCAAGAATGGGTGGAGACTTGAGTTATTTTGACCAAATGCATCTTCACAGACGTGGTCATACTTGCCCTTCTGACAAAGCTAGATGACACTAGGTTGACTGTCAAGACTACTGTTGGTGTAATGTAGATTAATTCCAGAAGCAATTTATGATGTGTTGTGTGAATGACTAATCTGTAAGAAGTTTTAATACTTTTCTAATTAGCTTTACACATAGGCATATTCTGAGTGAGTTTTTTCAAGGGTGGTGAACGGAATAGGCTGTGGACTCCAAAAGGCAGCAGAACCATTATTTAGGCTTTGGGCTGCATTAATTTGTGTCAGTTTGGGAGACATTGCTGTCTTGGAAAGAAGGAATAACTTGCATTAAAAATACTAAGTCTGTGACTTGCTATGTCTAGCATGTAATGTGGATTGAGAGGAGTGGATTTGTGGACTGAATGAGGTGCTGAGAAGCTGACATGACTGTACATATTCCAGGGGTTTCAGTCCTACTTGGACTATTTCTAGCTTGGCTACCTGGAATAGGGTCCTGCTTGTGTTTGTGGCGCATTGGCAGTGCACCCAAATCACGTATTTCAATTTTGTGTAATCCAGAAGGAATCTGGATGGTGTTCCAAGAGCATTCTGTGGTGCAAACAGAACTGTAGTAAGAGCAAGTGACTGGAGGTTTCCAGGAGTGCATTCCTAATCTGAACAGAAATGCCAAAATAAACGAACTCTAAATAATCCTAGGCGTTGTTTTTGGAAAGTATTTTAATGGAATGCTGTCAGAACTTGAAGTAGATCTTTGTGGACTGTTGGGTATTGGCTCTTCTCAACTTGAAATAATCTGTGCCCTGTGCCTGCTAGAGTTTGCTTGCTTCTTTAAGAACCCTTTTTAATGCTTCAGTAGTCTTTTCAGATGCATCTGCTTTTGCTTTTAGGCACTGCTGCTTGTGTTCCAGCAGTAAAAAATGCCCTCTGTATTTTAGCTGTCACTTAAACATCATTTGGGGCAGTGGGATCTGGCTTTAATGTAATTTATGTGCAGATCAAGACTTACTAGGAAAATGAAGATTCATAGCTAAAACTGGTGTTAACTCTGTTGATTTTTCTTTTATGTTCATGACCGAGCAATTTTTATTCTCGCTATTCTTGCATGATGAAATATAGGCACTACTCATAGGGAAAGATCAGCAGGTGTTTGAAAATTTATGTAAGAGTCAGTTTCCTTGGTTGTTTTGCAATACTTGATTGACTTGTACAAATAAGTAGTGTGGATGTTAGATGATTAAATTACGGTTTTGATGTTTTTTTCAGCTCCTGGCTTAAAGCTGCAGTGTGAGAGTTCAACATACTTTGGGAAAATAGCATTTAGTTCAGATTGTAGAAGTATTACAGGGAAAAAAATTAAAACCTTCTGTTACTTTTAAGCTTTTGCAAATGCTGTTTTTAAGAGCTCCGAACTTGAGGTGGGACTGGGGAAGTAGTTTATGTATGTAGCAAGTGATACTTTAGCTGTGGGGAGCCAGCACAGCGTTGTCTGCTCCTGTGGGCTTTGTTGGGGGTCACAGTCTCTGCTGCAAAGGTACAAACAGAGCACACGGGCTCAGCCCTGACAGGGTTCACATTTCAGACTGGAGAGCGCTTGGAAGCAATAAACAGACAAGAGACATCAAGGCAGTGAAATAATTTGTCAAGTGTGGGTGGCCCATCTAGTGAAATGCTTTTGTATTGTGCACACAGTAATGTTTGAAACCAAACAACAAAATGACATACTGACAGCATGCAGTATATCCTAGCACATAAATACATTGCTGCATCAGTCACCTTTGCTCTGTATTTTCTTCTAAGTAGCAGGTATCATAGCGAAGGATGCTGAAATGCTGCCTGAAGTTGATATTCCAGGCTTTTAAATCTGAATAAAAGTTCTTGTTTTTTCACTCCTGGTGAGCAGTATCTTTGTGATAACCTTACCTCCAAATTCAGTGCTGGTCAGTTCATTTGGGTGTCTTCCATAGACCAAAAGAAGTAGTTTTGTGCTTTTCAGCCATCCTGAGGAGCACTATGTCTCTCTTCAGAATATTCTGAAGCTACCTCTATCTTTTGAACTGTTTTCTGGCTTATCCAGCTGTTCTTCTTTTGTCTGCTCTGCTTTGTTCTCCAGTCTTGGAATGCCTATACAGATCCTGTTTGCTTCTTTATTCTTACACTGTTGCTGCCATTCTTTTGATATACTCTGCTTCCTACCTCTTTCTCCTCCTTTTGGAAAACGATGAGGAGAAAGTATTGTGCTACTTTGCTTTTTCCTTGAACAGCAAGCTGCCTTGCTTTGCTGAGAAGATCCTCTTCTTTGTGGAGGTTCTTCTCACTGAAATACACTGTTACAGTATAGAGAGTCGTTTCTGAATTTCATAAGCTGACTTAATATCATGGCAGCTGTAATAGCTGTATAATTGACAACATCTGCCTCCATTTGATTTTTGATGAGCAAAGAAAATACTGCTGTACTAGCTAGCATTCTAAGCCAGAAGCCAGTTGTAAGCCAGTCTACTTTTGCTTAATTAATGGAGCCAAGTCGTGAAAAATTAAGTCTTTGTTCTCAAAAAGTCATGTCTTCTAGAAAAGCTATTGGGGGAAATAAAGTTAGAAACCACCACAGTATTTGAATGGGAAAGAAATCATGTGAAAGAAAAGAGCATGACAGCTGAACTTCTGTGGTTTGTCTTGTTTGACTGGCTACTTAATCTACCATTAAGCTTTAAGACATCAAGAAAGCAGCTTTCAAAAGAGTTTGAAAGAAAGGCGAGGCTCAAATCCGGTGATATTTCTGAAAGATGTATCTGTGAGAGCAAACTTAGCCTAAGCCCTCTCAGCTTTTTTTGAGGTCAACATAACAGTTACAAGGAAGAATCCTAAAATCTATATGTGAGAAAAGGAAGTGGCAAATTCCTTCAGAGCTCGCCCAGGCAAGTTGAGTAGTACTGATTTTTGCTGACTGAGGTGGAAGTGAGTGATCCTACCTGTTCAAAACCCCATCTGACACTCTGCCTGCTTGAAATTGAGACACTGCTCAGTGATTTGTCTCAGCACAGTACTTAATGACACTCATGTAGAATATTTAAATCATCTTTACATTTTGAGGTCAAATGTTTCGTGAATTTTGGAGGAGTCTTATCTCTCCAAGTGTATGACAGTTCCAGGGATAGACAAACACATTCTTATAGCTTGCAATTGTAAATCATGATTAATGCTTTTCAACAGTAGCTCCATGGCATTGCTGTTTCAACACATTCATTATGCATAAATAAACAGCATCAGCAGGGCTCCTAGTTAACCCTTTCAATATTTGAAATAAACCTTGAATAATGCCTGTGACTGTTTCGGTTTGTGTTTGGTATCAGGAAAGTACTTTTGGTTATTTTTGGTTTCTTTTTTTCCTCTAAACTGTTGTCAAAACAGGTTATAGCTAAATGCAAACACAAGAGTTTTAGCAGAGGTCATGGAGTTGCATGGCAGGTTCTTGTCCAGAATTACAGTGCAATACTTATTCATGTGTAACATGGAAAAAAGATTTTAATGTCTTCCTCCCATCTTTCTTTCTGGGCATGTCGTGTATATCTGAATGCCTGGTAGACTAATGAAATCTCTTGGTGATATCTTTGCAGGGAGTGCCTTACTTAGGGAACAGGTGTAGTCTGCAGTACAATTACAGCAGTCTCAGCTTTTGCTACCTGCAGTCTGAATAAACTTTTCTTCATGCTTTATACTCTCATGCTGTCCTGAAAGATGTCCTGGTTTACTACAGTTCACTACATCAAAATCTTTTGGGAAAGAGTTGGAAATCTTGCCAAAACATGCTATATGCTCTAGGAGGTAAGAGAGGATAAGAAGTCTAATAGCAGACAAAAGCAAACAAAACTTATGTACAGGAGTTTAATCTCTCTTGCATGTGAATCAGAATCACATATGCTCAAAATATTGAAGGGGGGGAAATAAATCCTTTACAGTGTTCTTAGTTGCAATCTTCAGAAGCTGTATCTGAAAGATTAGTTGTTGTCTTTGCTTATGTTATTTCTTCAGGTCTCTGATCACAGTGATATTTCAGATATTGCTTCTAAAAGAAAGCTGTAGAAGATAGTGAATTTTCCCTTTAGACCTCTTGTAGACCTTTAAGGATGACCTCTGAATTTGAAAGGAATTGTATGAAAGAATTTCTGCAGTTAGCACAGTCTTGAAAAATTTCCAGCATTGTTTTGTCCCAGAGACGCAGCTAGTGCACATACTAAGTACAAAACAAAAGATTCTTTCTATGGAAATAACTTTGCTTATTCATTTCTTTTATGAAAATGTGCTTTTTTGGAATGGGTTGGATGATCTCACTAAATGTTATTTCAGTGTGTTATTTTAGGGGAACAAATGAGAGGAGAAATGCTACTTTAATTGTTTTTTAATACTAGCATGCTTTTTAAATGTCACAATTAAGAGCTGAATATTTTTCTTTAAATCGTTTTCTAGCAACATAGGCAACCAGTTTCCAGGCCAAGGTGCTCCTGCTGGATTTTCCACATATCCTGCATTCAGTCCCTTACAGATGATATGGTGGCAACAGATGTATGTACGTCAGTACTACATGCAATAGTAAGTCTGCATTATCTTAGTACTGAGCTACACTAGTGAAAAGAATATATAAAATGTTTTTTTCAGGATCAAAATAGCAGTGTTTATTTTGTCTAGCTCTGTTTTATACTGTGTTTTGTCCAGCAAATTATGAAATCTAGTCTTGGATTAGAATTAAATTAATGTCTTAGTAAATAAAACTCTAAGGGAGAATGCAGTTTGTTTTGACTTGTATTACATCTGGAACTGTGGCAAAGAAGACAGGCTTAGTAATTATGGTGCATGTTTTTTGACAAACCAGGTTTATGTTTAAATTTTTAGCCAAGCTGCTGTTTCGGCCCAAGTGACTTCCAGCACTGAGCCAGCAAGATCTGCAGTTGCCCAGGCTGTAAATTCAGAACACGCTCCTGCAAATGAGCCTGCAGCAGTGCCAAATGTAGCTGTCCAGGACAACAGGCCTGTAAACCAAAATGTTCAGATGAATGCACAGGGTGGCCCAGTAGTGAATGAAGAGGACTTCAACCGGGACTGGCTGGACTGGATGTACACGTTCTCTAGAGCAGCAATTCTTCTGAGCATTGTATACTTCTATTCTTCTTTCAGTCGGTTTGTCATGGTAATGGGAGCCATGCTGCTGGTTTATTTGTGAGTACAACAGTTGAGTATAGCTGCAGATCTGAGATGTGGAGTATGGTGCTAATATTTATTCCATTTAAAATAAAAAATCATCCACGTGCAAAAATTTACACACTGCTCCTTTTCAATAGGATGTGTCTGTTAAAAGAACCAAATTTAAACAAGTAGAGAGACTGATGTAAAGAAAAGTAATTCTCAAAATGTTTATACACTGAGCTGGATACCTCTTATACCTGAAACACAATGTTCTTACATATTGGTGATATTAATTGATCAGTACTGTTGAAATGTAGCATTTTGGAATGAAAATTTAGAAAGCAGGGCTGTGAGGGGAAGGAAGCTCATATAGGTCAAGCATATACTTGCATAAACTTAAACTTACTGCTTGGATATGAAATTGCAGAGCAAAGCTCAAATATCTTTCCAAAATAACGTATAGGGGTGTGTGCAGTAAGTTTTCTTAGGCAATGGTGCTGTAATAGTGAGGTACTAGATCTGGTAGAATATAGAGACGTAAATTTTTTTTAACTACATGTCGTGAAGACCTAAGCACATTCTGTGCTTAGCTGAGAAATACCAGTACTGTTGTCATCACTTCCTTTTGCATATGAAGATACCTTAATGATGTAAATAGAAGTGGAAAACAGAAGTAATGCTTGGTATTTAGGACTGATGTCATTCACTGAGAGTTTCCTTACACTGTAGTCTCAGTCCTAACTAGGACTGTTCTTTCATACAGGTAAGGTAATTGAAATCAGAATATAGATGCTTGGAAACGTAGGAGAGGCTTATTTTATTTACAGTGTTGATGTGGTTCAAGCATTAGATGAAATTTCAATTGCTTTTTTCCACAGCAAATTAAATTTAAACTAAGAAAATTAAGACTGGTTTTGAAAACTTACTTCAGTGCTTAAAAATGGGGAGGAGACCCATATTCTACATATTTAATCACCTAATTGTGGTACATTATTTGTCTTCTGGAACTGAGGGCTGTGAACAGCAAGACCTTAGTGCAGACATTGAAGAATAGCCATTCAGTTTAGTAGGATGAATTACAGAAAAATAGATGTAACCTCATTCATTTGAAAATACTTACAGAATTTGCTGCAGTAGTTAGCTGTAGAAGAAAAATCTTTTGTTCCTTTCAAAAGAGAGGTTTTCAACTGTTCCGCTTTCTTACATAGACACCAAGCTGGATGGTTTCCCTTTAGGCAAGAGGGAGGCCAACAACAGGCAGCCAATAATGCAGAAGTGAACCGTGATGGGCAACATGCAAATAATCCTGATCTTGAAGAGATGGTGAGTAAGGGCAGATATGTCTTTTGAGACTCCTATGTGTTATATTGCAAAGTATGTTGTAGTGCCTGGACAGAAAGCCAGCTTTTGTGGAGTGGAGTTGGTTTAACCAGAAGGCTTTCAGCATTGTCCTCAGGTTGTGCCTGCTGCTTAAATTCTGTATTTCTCCAGTCTGACAATTACTGATTGTCTCTACTTCAATCACAGACTTTCTTCATGCTAGTTACTTCAGGAGGTTGTTCTGAGAGAAGTCACTTAATGTAGGAAGATACTGCTGGTTACCTTATGTCAGAATTCTGAAAAGAAGCAGTTGAATTGCTTCAATTTCTGTTTTTAAAGGAGCGACTTATGGATGATGGGATTGATGAAGACAACGGAGAAGATGCAGGTGAAGATGGCAATACAGAGCAGCAGCCTGGATTCATGGCTTCTGCTTGGTCCTTTATCACAACCTTCTTCACATCATTGATCCCTGAAGGGCCTCCACAGGTTGGCAATTAAAGTGGAAAAGGAACTGTGTCAGGAAGCCTCAGTAGCCATATGTAGAAGTGGGGCAGATTCTAGAGAGTGTTCTAAATACAGTGCAATTTCTGAAAATTTATAACGTTATCTTTTTGATCATGGTGTACAAAAATGTGTATTTTTTTTCTTTTGGCTTTCTCATGCATTGAATATTTTAAGCACAAGTGGACTACTAAATGCTTTCTTTAAGATTCTTCTTTTTCTGAAGAATAAAATGTAAAGATATTGGTCTTCCATGTTTTGTTTTAATTTCAAATGTGTGTTACTCTGAGGCAAAGAGCTTATATGTAATCTGCACCATTTACCTCTTTAAAGAGCTGTTAAAAGTATGAACGTTGACAGACCTTTCCAAATGCTCTCTATTTAGCTGAATAACGAATCTTGTGTTTGATGCAGGGTATGAATTCTCACATGGGATTTGGAACTTACATAATTCCTGAGAGAATGCAGTTAACATAAGGGTTACTTGTTAATGGCATCTTGTCTTCATGTCAGAACATAGTAAACTTCTTAGTTTAAAAAGCTGAGAGCTTTTTCTTGAGACAGTACTGACATTCATTAAAGTTGGAGGTATCTGACAGCTCTTCAAAGACAATTGGCAGTGATGGGATAAACCTTAAATGTTTGATACATACAGTACTTTTTAAGGAGAATATAGCTGCGCTGGGGCAAAACATGTACATTAGGTTTTTTAATAAAAACTGTTATGGTAACTCTTTTGGATGTTTATATGCATATTTGAATGCAAATGGCTAAATTGTGCCTCCTTATGGATGAGGATATGATTAATTTGAGAGTGTAATAAAGTTATCATGGTGGCATTACTGACATTGACCAAAGTGACGTGTTTGTAGCAGCATCTATACAGTTACGAGTATGCTCTAAACTCCAGACTATGTGTATTCTTTAACTTCATTAACCTAATTAAAACTGAGGAAGAAAATGGTACATGAGAGAGTAACAGAGTGCTATTTCAGGGTTTTGGTTGCTTTCCTTAATCATAGTGAAGAAGGTACATTTGGTTTTTAGTTCTGAAGTTATTGTGTGCTCTGTAACTTAAAAATGTCTGCAACGATTCTGTTACACTACCACCAAAGTAAAGCCTGTTTGACCTCAAGTACAGGACAAAGCTCCTGAATATTCTGAATGAGTGATAAATAGGGATTTATTTTTCACTTGATTTTGTTAAACTGCTATGCAGCAAAGTTTTAAACCCAAAGAAAACCTTTTAAGTTTCACAAGTTTGTCAGAGGAGAAATAGAAATGTAAGTCTTAAAAGCATCAGTTATGTTATTTGTTGTATAGGTAGCAATGATGAATAAGTTGTTTTTAATTATGAAATTTTCTTCCTATTTTTACTACAGAAAGCTGCTCTAAGTTTAGGTTCTTTACTAGGTATATGTAAAATGGGTAGACCTTGTCCATGAAAAATTACCTTTTTTAGTTTTGCAGATGGATCTAACTTGACTTATTTAAGACATGCTACAAAAATGTAGGTTTTTAAAGGAGTGTCACAAGTGTCTTCTATGTAGTAGACCTTAATTCTGGAATACATTGAAGACATTTCATCTGTTTGACGTGTGTGTTCTCCCTCTCACTTTCACCAAGTTTTTCTTTTACTATTTTTCTTTTTGTCCTTTTGTTAGTATACCTGTAAGCTGTGCAGTTATGACCTGACAGTATCCAGCTATCAGCAGCAATTTGTTGCTTCTTACCAATATTATTCAGGTTGGTTTGTCTTCCATGCTGTAGGAAGCAGTTGGTGACAGCTCTCTACTGTTAGCAGATAAAAAAACTGCTCATATGCTGTTACCCATGGTTTGGTTAAAAGGTGTAGAATTGTCAGTGCTGATTTGTATTTAGGCAAGGATAAATTTGACAGGTTTTACAAGGTTGAAATAGTGAAATGAGAGATTCTGGTAGTTGGTTGGACGTTGAGGGAGATGTTCTGCGAGCTTTAACCAGAAACACAGAGCTGAAGTGGTTCATCACAGAGGCCACACTTCCATGAGATCATTAAATCTCCCAGCTTCCACAACTTACCAAGATAAAAGCAAGGAAAAGCAAAAATGTGGTTACTGTGGAAAGTGAGTGAGAAATAACAATGAGATAGGGAGCATTACCAAAGAGTTGGAGGCAGAGGAAAGCTACTGGCAGAAGCAAAAATAAGATAAGGTTGTGATCATGAGTAAATAAAGCAAGCATTGAAAAGCAGATTGAAGTAAGAAAGGTACAGTTTTTAGAAAAGGAAAGAATGTGGTGAAAATTAGTCAGACAAGATTGTTGCATGTTCTTCTGAGCAATTTGCATATAGAATTGAAGAGCATATGAAGTATAACAGTTGATGATGGGAGAGAAATTAAAACCCTAGAAAAATTGTTGCTTTTTTCTTTGTATATCCTTGTAGAAACTGTTCAATAGCATAAACCAAAACACTGTTATGTAGTACATGGTTCTAGGCAAAGCTAGATGCAGAACTGTATTAAATCTGTGGCACGAAATGTATCAGAAGGTGTGAGGATTAATGCACCATAGGATGTGCCTCAGTTGACCTGTAAATCACACACTTTTTACAACTTTGCGTATAGAAAAAGTGATTAAAATTGATTCTTTCCTTTACCTTGCAGGAAGACCTGAAATGACAGATGCATTTAGATTCCTCTAAATGTAGATTAACAACAGATCTGTGGTATTATGATGCAATACCTTCATGGTGTGTTAATGTAAGAGACTCCTATCAGAAACAGACAAAAGTGAAGCACATTCCCTCCATAACACTTCTGCTGTGAAGACACAGATCAGCAGTGCTGATGGAGCAACACACAGCTACTCCGTAGCGTGATTTCTTAATACTTTACTTCGAAAAATACTTTGCAGCTCCTGTTTATCCATACATACATGTGCATTGACTTTTAAAGCCCAGCTTACATTGAGTTTAGCAGTGCCGCTGTTGGCTTAACAAGTTGTCATGGCTTAACCCCAGTGGGCAACTCTACTATGCAGCTGCTTGTTTCCTTCCCCCTTTCTTCCCTCCCTCATGGAATGGAGAGGAGAATCAGGAAAAAAAGTAAAACTCATGGGGTGAGATAAGAGCAGTCTAATAATTGAGATAAATTGAAATATAATGGTAATACTAATAATTGTAGTAAAAAGGGTGCAGAGAAAAGCCAAGAAAAATGAGGCACAATACAGTTGCTCACCACCTGCTGACAAATGCCCAGCCTCTCCCTGAACTCCACATGGCACCATTTAGGGTGACTTCCCCCTGTTTATATCCTGGGCATGATGTTCTGTGCTCGAAATACTCATTTGACCAGTTCAGGTCAGCTGTCATGGCCATGTTTCCTTACAACCTCTTTTGTGTCTGCTCCTGGCAGAGCATGGGAAACCAAGGAGACCTTGATTTAGAGTAAGCACTGCTTGGCAACAAGAGAAAAATCAGTGTGTTATCAGCATTGTTCTCACACTCAGTCCAAAACACAGCACTTAGTACTGCCTACTAAAAAGAGAAATTAATTCTATCCCAGCTGAAACTAGGACACAAGTGTAACAAAGTCAAACTGGAGAATTCTTGGATACAAAATAGTGGACAAAAGGAGCTTTTTTCTTCTACTGTGAGCTTGCCATCTCTTGCTACTGCTTGGTTGGGAGACCCTGAGAGGCAGAATTGGCTTTCCAGTTGTTCCCTGTTGCCCTTAAATTAAGGTCACTCATAGAGAAGTCACCACCTGCTATTCCAGGAAAAGTTTGTTTCAGTCCAAGACATGACGTTTTTCTTGCTGCAGCAAAAAAAAGAAGAAAATGAGGGAAAAAACACCAAACCATTGTCGGTGATGTTTGTAATCTTAATAGCTGATGCAAAATGAAGCTGACACTTCCATCAGATGGTATGATTAGTTATGTTTCTGCTGCTTCTTTCCTGTACATACTGAACATTTTTTAGAGTAATTTGTATTTAACAGCCTTTGCTGTTGACAGGAAGCCGTTCAGAATTTATCCCAATGAGTGTGAACTCTGACATATTTTTGGTTATATTTGGGTGGGCGGTTGTGGAACCAACTGCAGCCCAGCTGGGTGCACCCTTGCTAGTAAGGTTGGGGCCTGCCTTTGCTCTGGTGCCAGCCAGCTGCCAAAGCCTCCAGGGTGCCATGAGGAAGCTTTAATACTGCTGGCATTCAAGTTAAGGGGGTTAATGCCAGCATGGCTGTTCCTGTAGGTGAGGTACTCTTCTTTCAGATTCCAGTGTTAGTATAGGTGGGAATGAGTTACTTTACTCACAGCCTTCATTTATTTCATATCTGCTGCTTGTCCAACTAACAAGGTAATACAAGGTTTCATAGTAATTCCCACCCTCCAAAAGAAAGTATTTGGCCATTCTGCATAGTGGTGGCTCTGCAGGAATGCTGGATCTGAAGTACCTGTTCAGCTGCAGCTTCTCAGCTGGATTTATTCACTTGCAGCTGTCTATACAAGCTCTTGCTTTTGAAGGAATGACTGGATGAGTAATGTGAATGCTTGTCAGTTTAGATTTAATTGAAGGATAATCAACCCAGTAGCAGTGGTTGGAGAGGAGGGAAGCACATACTGCACCCGAAGGAACTGTCCATAAAGAGGTTAGGACTGCCTAACTTCTTTTCCTTTGCGAAGGCAAGCACAGTGTCCAGTGGGAGAATTCCCATGGAGCAGCATTTCCACTTCTTTACCAAGACAGTTTTTCTTCTCTTTATCAGGATTAGTTTGTGCTTGTTTTAGAATTTGTTTAAACAACATGAGGAAATGTTGCTCTATAACAATAATTTTTTTTTCCCTTTAATGTATGCCAGTGATATTGGTGGATGATGGTTGCGTAGTTTTAGCCGTCCTAGGAATAAACTGCAAAATTACTGGTAATTTTTGGAGTAGGGAGCTTATACCAGGGCAGCTGCAACTGGAGTTTGCTCACACAGTGGTGAGTGTGTTTGAAGCAGGGGAAAACTTATATAAAGGCTGTTGACATTTTTTTCCCTAGCTTTGCAGAAATCTAGAGGGAGAAGCTTGGTGTGAGGTGCTCATGAGACTAGTGTAAGTTGGGTTGTGGATACGTTTGGTTTTAAAAAATGAGGGGCTATTTGTGCATGTGCAGACATATTTTCTTTATGGCTTTAGGAAGTCTGCTGACCTTAACTGCTGCTTGGAAAGGAAAGCCAAAACCTGGTCTTTGTGTCAAAGTTATCGTATTTGGGTGGCTTTCTTGGACTGTTTTGCTTAGTAACTTGGTGCAAGGTCAAACCGTAGCCATGAAATAACCGCAGCAATGTGAAAATACGCTGCTGCAAAAATAAATGAGCCGCTTGTCTAGCCGGTGAGGCACTTGACGCTCTAATTTGTCAGCCAGAGATAATTAAGGAAATGAGTAATCGACAAAACAAGAGCACGTCATTGGTGACGGGGTAACCGGGGGTGCTGAGGGCAGGGCCGGAGCCCGGGCGGAGCGGCGGCGGCGCTGCTCCAACAAGCCGCTAGATGGCGCCGCCGGCCGGCCTGAGGGGGCTCGGGGGCAGCGGGGCCCAGGCTACCGCAGCTCGGGTTACCGCGGCCCGGGCTGCGCGGTTCGGGCTATCGCGGCTCGTCTGCGGGCCAGCCCTTCACTGGGCTACTGCAGACGGAGGCACGGGGCTGCAAGTGCCGCTTGGGCCGCGGACAGCGTTCCTGGATTCGCTTCGCCTGTAGGGAAAGCTGCTTGTGTGGCTGGCCCCGCGGCAGCAAGTCACTGTGGTAACTGAACGTGCAGAGCAGAGGTTCTGTGTTTATAAAGGTGTTTCATTTCTCTGTTACCAAGACTCCTTGCTAGCAGGAGTGTGGCATTCACCTTCAGGAGATAGCTGATGCTACCAGGGAAAGCTCGGTGGCTTTCCCTTCAAAAAATGTGCATCCCCAGGCACAAACCCTCCTGCGGGGCCCTCGGCAGAGGTGCGTTCCTGCAGCTGGCATGAGGGCTCGCTCACTCCACGAGTCCTGCTTGAGATAAGTGGATGAAATATTGTGAGGGAGCTGCCAAATTTCTCCCATTGTTGTAGCTTTTTCTCTGGCTCACGGGCTTCGTATTCCAAACATGCCTCCAAACAGCCGTGTCTGTAGCTTGCCTGTTCCAGAGCCACCAGATTCTCCCATTCTTGTGGTAATGCTGCTGCGTGGTGAAGCAGTGCTGTAACAACCTAGGCACCCCGCTGTCTTCATCTGGTTGAAAATACCCAGCCTCCAGATTATGTGACACAGAATAGGCTCTGGGAAATGTGGAATCATCAGTTTATAGAGTTGTAGGCTAGTTTTCCAATGCTGTTGATTTAAAAGAATTTTTTTTTTGCCCTGTGGCCAGAAGGATGCAGTGCAATACATAAGTTACAGCATGAATACTGTTAATTGAAATGATTATAAATGACTTGGCTTTGATATGTCTTAAATTATTTTCCCTACCAGTTAGATGTAATGCAAAAGACATTGTGGGTCTTCCTAGCAAATAAGCTATGATGTATGGATCCATTTCCACTTCAGAACAAGTATTTTTTTTAATCGCTCAAGCAAACATTTGTCTTAACTCATCTGAATCATTCCCAGGCGCTGCTGTAGAGGACAACTGATACCTTCCTACTGCTGCTTTGCCAATTGCATTTCTCTAGTGAGGGCTGGAATTTCTATGGCATCGTCCCAAGGGCTTTTGAGGCCCTTTACTAAGCCAGATGACAGGATCTGCAGAGATCCAGTACTGTAAAACAAGTGACATTACCCAGTGTCACAGCACAGCACTAGGCAGGGGCTGAAGCTTTGTAGAAGTAGTCAGCTCATACGGGGATTCAGAGTCTGGATCAGCTCTCTGGTCTCATTCCCAACATGGGCACATGAGAAGCTCAGCTGGTGCAATGGAGGGGGCAGCGTGATGTGTCATGAGAACACTATTCAGCAGCAATATCTTAAGGAGATGTTGCTGTCAAAGATCCTGTCTCATGGGACTACAGTTAGTGTTCCAAAGTCCTGTTCAGGAACTGGGAATGCACATTTTTAACACACTTAACTGGCCTGGACAGCATGTTTGGTTCAAATTTCTAGGGAAACATGTAAGAGTGAAATGTAGGCAGAACCCTAAAACAGTTGTCCCTCTTCTTCATCTGGTGTTTGCACAGCATATGAAGCCAGTTAATAAAGTGGGTAGATTTGGACCTGTTTGCACTGTGCAAAGATCTGGCCCTAAAGTTATCTGAGCTATTACAGACAGGCATAACTTTACTTGTATATGAAATATATCACATCATATATCCTTCAGTTTCTCTCTTCCTTGGCTTATTTGTGCGTATACAGTGATCCTAATTTTCTTTCATTTTTCTCTGTACTGACTTCATTCCCCTTTTTGTGATAGCACTTTAAGGAGCATCCATGTGTAAAATGTGAGGCATAGATTAATGTGATAACCATACAGTTAAGGTTTGCTTTTCTTGTTTTGGCATTTCATTGCTTCTGGGAAAGTGGTGTAGCATGAAGATGGGCAGTGGCAAAAAATAGATGGTGAAGCTCAGGGAATACATTGGGAGGAAAAACTGTTTGGAAGGTCTCCTCCTCTTTTCAGTGTGTTTGTAAACATTCTGAAATGCCTTATGTTTGTTAAAGAAGGAGGTAGAATTTTAATATTTATTGAAGACAAATAATATCATCTTTTTTTGCTAGCCAAGCTAAGTTTCACTTCAAGTGGTATAATTGTCCATCACTGAGGGTCTGCAGTGTTCCAACAGTACAAACAATAGAAAGATCACAAAGACAAGTGAGTTTTCAGATCAGATGCTTGAGAGCACAATTAGCATCACTGAAATATGTTTCAGAGAGCTTTGTTGATTGCCATGAGATTTTACTTTGTCCTTAAGCTGAGAGAGAGCCTGTTGCCTTGGTATCCACAATGCAGATGATACTTCATATTCTCTAGCCCTTGTGATGCTGGAAGATAAATTAGGTCAAAGAACATCAAGGGTGAGTTATCCTGATTTTAAGTTTTCTATAGAATTTATTGCACTGCTTTTCTGACTGTATAGAATTTTCCATTTTTAAGAGGAAAAATTGGAATTGCGTACATGGATAATGGTCATCTCAAAAATCAATTTGATTTTGATTTTAATGGCTACACTAATGTTTTTGCCCATTGTAATTTAATAGCCATAGTGATCTTCCTTGTAGGGATAACAGACTGACTCACTCTGTATATTCACATAGACATGCAAGCACTCAGCTTCAGTCACATGTATAAGCAAGGAGCTACTGCTCAGTTTGGTACAACCTGTTCACATACAGAATCTGCTACAAGATGGTTTTTGTGTAGAAGAGGAATTATGGGTCCTAGACTGTCAGATTTTCCACCAGGGCATATGTATATGCACTATAATGTAGAAATATACAAACCTTTCAGTTGTTTTTAAAAAGACAACTGTCATGTCAAGGACAGCAGGGTATTAACACAAATGTGTAATTAACACGATAAAGTCATATGAACTACTGGTGAAGGACCTCAGTGGGATTGCAAGGAAGCCAGGTTGACACTCTGGGGACAGACATCATGAAAGAAAATCAGGTGTTCAAAGAGGTGCACTATTCAGGACAGATTAATAAAGCTAAAGGTGATGATAATTCTCTTTTCCCAGTATGACAAAGAAGGAAAAAGGCATAACACTAGTCAAATGAACACACTTTGGATTAAAAATTTATGAGAAGAATGGTGAAAGAAAAAATCTGCTGGTATAATGCTTTGAGTCCTGCTTGCAGATACTCAGCCTTAGATTTAAAAATGAGTGGGTTTCTATAATTAAATTTCATCTGTAAAATCGAGATGGGATAGTTTTGTACCCAGTAATTTACAGATTTCTTCACTAGTCGTAATGGGAGTCTGATATCAGTACTACAGATTCCAGCAGCAAAGAAGTGATTGTCAGAATCAAACCAAACTGCTTGGGTTGACTGAATGCCCATGGAGTTCTTTTAAATCAAAAGGTTGCTGAATAACACTGAGGTGCTTTATTTTAGGCGACCAAACTTTGTGAGTGGGAATGAACAGATCAAGGGGAACTAATGAGCTCCAGGATTTGTTGTTAGAGGTGTCTCAGAGCTGCTGACATCAGAAGTACAGAACTTGCCTTGACTTTGAATAGACAAAATCTTTGTAAGAAGTGCTGGAGAGACAATTGAAACATGAAACGTTGTGTCTGGCAGACCAGATGTTATGGTCCTTTGAGAGAATTTATTAGTTTAGATGGTTAAGATAGGGACGAATACAAAAGCTAGATAAAGAAGAGATAGTGGGGAGCTTTGCTGACAGGCGGATTACAGGGCTGGAGACATGTTTTAAACATAGCCCTGAGGAGAAGAATTCATACTGAATAGTTCAGTTAATGATCTTGCATAAAAACTAGCAGTGTTTCTAAGGACAGATTACCCTGGGCAGTGAGATGGTAATCGGGTAGCATCCCTTCCCTGTGGGCTTTTCCAGTGGTAGGTTATGTGTCCTGGTCACAGTCCTCCTAGCCAGGGCACATCTGTGGTCTGTGACCAGGCTCTGGAGTGACAGTGAAACGTGGTACTGACATGAAGTTATGAGGAAGCAGCAGTACGAAGATTATGGTGATAACAAGAATTACTCTTACAAACCAAAAGCATAACACTTGGAAATGGCAAAGGAAGAGTATGTAGGACATGGTGCATGATCTGATGTTTACGGGGAGTTATAGATACAAAGTAACCAGGAAAAAAATATCTACAATCCTGATGTCTTAAGGTACCTCAAATGAGGAAGTGGCAGAAGGGTAGGAATTACTAACTCCACTGTTCAAGGAGTTAATGTACACTGCATGGTTCCACACTCATTTTCACCACAGATAATCTCCACAGTGGAGTGGTGTGCAGGAAAGAGACACCTGGATGACCAGGAGAATTTAAATCATCTAAGAAGGTGAAAACTGAGAAATTATGAATGTTGCCTATGAACACATCAGAGAGATAAACTCTGTCAGGAAGAGCAGCTCTTTGGCGTGAAGGACAAAACTTGTCATTTCCAAGAGTAAATTTGGGCCAGGATAAAATTACTAACCATGGAAGTGGTATCTTCCCAAGAAGAGTGATGGGGGCGAAGACCACAGGTAGGTGTAAGGTGGTGCTCAAGGAATCCTGTTACAGGGGAGCTCCCTTTCAGTTCCCTGATCCAGCACCCTGTTACCAGCATGTTCTTTCAGGGTTTGCATTTTGTGAGGAAGTATCCAAAGTAGCAGGACAATAAGGTATCGATGCAGCCATGCCATACCAGCAGGCCCAGAGATGTGATACTTCTTCTCTACTCTGCTCTTGTGAGAGCCCACCAGAGTATGGACTCTGGCTCTGGGGTCCTCAGCACAGGAATGTCATGGATCTTTTGGAACAGGTCCAGAGGAGGGCTACAGAGATGATCGGAGGGCTGGAGCACCTCTCCTATGATGACAGGCACAGAGAGCTGTGGTTGCTCAGCCTGGAGAAGAGAAGGCTCTGGGGAGCCTTGGAGCAGCTTTCCAGTACCTAAAAGGGACCAGACCAACAAGAGAGCTGGAAAGGGACTTTTTACAGAGACAGGTAGCAATGGGACAAGGGGGAACAGCTTTAATCTGAGAATAGTTTTGCTTAGATATGAGAAGGAAATTCTTTGCTGTGTCTGGAGAAGTGGTAGATGGATGCCCCATCCCTGGCTGTGTTCAAAGTCAGGTTGGATGGGGCTTTGAGCAACATGGTCTAGTGGAAGGTGAACCTGCCCATGGCAGGGGGCTGCAAGTAGATCATCTTTGAAGTCTCTTCAAACCCAAACCATTTTATGATTCAAATCCCACTGAACTCTCAGGGCACACGTAGGAGATGAAATGTAGTTATCAGACTTGGAATCTGTCCTCAGCACTGAAAGTAATGCTTGCCTCTGTGAAAAATAAAATCAGATTCCTGAAGACTCTTGGTGAGCTGGACTGTATTTTTATGCCTCTTCCAAAAAATTATTAATAGTTGCTTTGAAGGCTTCAGGGAGCTCTCATTCCTTATACTATTGTCACTTTCAAAAGAAGAAAATTCCACTGGACTTTCAGAGGCTTAAGAAAAAAACATATTGGATGCCAGCAGTTTAAATTGGGTCATGTCTGATCAGAAGATTTATTCCTTGTGGCAAAGGCTATTACTAAGGATACTGTGAATGACTCCTATTATACTTTAAAATAGTTTCCTTGGTCTTTGAATAAATGCAGCTCTCAGTGTCTTGGAAGTTTTTGCCTACCAAAATGTTCATAGACAAATCACTTCTTATGTGCAATGCTTGTGATCTTCTATCCTTAATTCACCCGTTAGCCTCAATAATCTAAATAGAAAGCTGGGTAGAAAAAGGTAGATGACTGGTTATTTATATCAGAACCATAATGCTCTTTAATGTCCTCTATCTTAAAAACACTGAGAATAGCTTTAACAAAGATTTCACACTAAACTTGAGCCATACTGTTTAAATTGTTCAAGTTTAGAGCTTTTAGCAGAGAGGGGTAAACCTTTCAAATAGTCTTTGGATTCTGGAAACAGGAGTGTCCTCACCCCACTGGGCTGCACATAAGTTGCAGACAGGGCTCTCAAACTCCTGCCACCATGTGCCTGGTATTGAAATGTTGCTTTGGAGGCTACTGAGGTGATGGAGTCCTATGTCTCAGACCCAAATAAGAAAAGACACAGATAAGGAAAGCCAAAGAAACATAAGAGACAAGAAGGATGTAAAAATGCCATAATGAACTCGTGTGTCTTGAGAAAACCTCTAATCTAATGAGAATGGATTTTGTTAGAGAGATTGTACTGGTACAATTAATTATTCATGGCAGCGACATCGTTAGGATTTCATTTTATTTAAAGGCCTCTAAGTGACTTGGAAAATTGGGTTAAGCTGAAAAGGAGTTTGAGGAGAAAGACAGGGGAAAGCTTTTCCTTTTATTGTCTTTGTCTAATATTTTTTATATAGCTATTAGAAGTACAAACACAAATTACACTCCATCTCTAACATTCCTGCATTAAACGTGGGCATAAATTTGAACCACATAAATACAATATCTGGGCCAAATGGGAACCTAGATGGCTTTTTGTGGGACAAGTTAGATACCATTCAAGTGACCTACTGTCACTTGTTGGGGACTTGCTGTGTTTCAGCACTGTACATTAACACCCGCCTGTGTTTGGTAGCTGCAGACTTGAGCTCCTGGTGGAGAGAGGGTCTACATGGACTTTCTGTTTGTCCTGCAGCATCATAAGTGTGGACACAAACAGAGGTTCATGGGGCCATTGTCCTAAAACTGGAATGGATTTAACTGAGGTACATACATACAAAAGACACAAGTCTTTCCCTTGGCTGCAGCAGAAAGCAAAGGCAGAAATGGTCCTAAAAACCAGTAACAGCTAGACCTCTCCTTCACGTACAGTATCTAAAGCTCTTTACACTTGACCACACCACCAGGTGTATTGCCCCTGTTGATAAACAAAAGCACTTTGCAGGGTGGTTTCTCACCTCTCTGGAGAGGACAACCTGTAGGCCAGCCCACATGTGGTGTGCCTCCGACAGCCCTGTTCTATGGCCTCAGACTATGTGCCTTGCAAGGCACAGGTCACAGGAACAAGTCAGGGTTCTCCTCTCTCCCTCCCCTCACCCCTGTAAAGCCATACCTGATTCCCAGATAGGTTACACAGCCTCAGAGCTGCTAGATCTTGTGCACTGTTGAGAAGATTGGGTTTTTTTCTTAACACATGAATTACACACATTCCCTGCTTAGCCTGGGAACTATGCAGGCGTCTGAGTGTTTAAAAAGTCTGGTTTTCTTTTTTTTTAGTAATGTTTATTTGTTCCTTCCCTTGTAATTCTCCCTGTTAACTCATGGACATCATTCAGGGACAGATTTAAATCGAAGCAGACAGACTCCAGTTCTGCTCTGTCCCTGAAACACTGGAGATTTGTTTAAAAGTGCTATCGGGAGCACACTTGGTATGACTGGAATGCTCAGGGCTTTATTTTTCATTTCACATCATGTGCAAAGTAATACAGCTATAGCTTGAGATGTTCATGTGGCCCTGGTGGTACCATCTCTGCCTTGGCTGACTGGGGGTTGTGTAAATTATTTACAGCAGCTTTACTGAGGATGCTCACAAACAATGGACTGGCCACTGGGAGGAATGTGAGAGCCATTGGGCAATCGGTCTTAAAAATGAAAAAGCATGTCTGCAAGTACTGGTCTGGATCCAGTTTCAGGCTTGCTCTGAAACCCAGAAGCAATCACTCTTGCTTAGATGTCTGGAAGGGTTTGTTTCACAACATTTATATCTAGCTGACACTAGAAGGGAAAACGCCTTTTGAAATTTTTTAATTAAGAAGGAATTTCAATAAGAAAAATGCCATTTGTTCTACAATCCCCAAGTGTCATCTTACACAAAAATCCACAACAGCTCTTAGCTCCCAAGCTCTCATTCACCTGAAACCTAAGCTAGGTCGCAGCAAGGTTTTGGCTGGCATGAGTGGTACCAGCTGGGTCAGTCTTGAATCACAAGAAAATGTGGCTGTTGTGCTTGTTTTGCCAAAGCTGTGGCTTGCCAGCAGCATCTCCCAGGTGATGTCCTGGGCACCTCGGGGCTGCAGCCCAGCCAGGCTGGGAAGTCACAGCCCTGCAGTCCTCCCTGTTCTCCTGTACTTCTCTGCTGGTGCTCACTGCTTCTCTGAAGCTGAGTGTGCAAACACTTCCCAGAAGGGCTAGAGGCCAATCCTTCTTTAATTTTGGAATGCCTCTAATTGTTGCTGCAATGAAAAGAGACAGAGAGTGAGATCTACACCTCACAGATGGAGACTTTGCAGAGTCAAGTGGCTGCCTAAAGCATGTGTAGGCAAACATTTTGTACTCGTGGTTAATACATTTCCAGTGAAGAGCTGGAGATGCCTCAGCTAAAGGAATTTCAGGTGGTGTTCCCTTGGACACTGTTATCTTGTGTTCTGTGGTGTATATCATGCAAGGGTGGAGGTCTCTGCTCCTTTGGGCAGTGTACTTACCACTGCTTGCTTTGCTATTGCTCTGGCTGCCTCTGGAGAGCATTGGAAACGGCTTTCCCACAGTGTCTCATCTTAATCAGTCTGAATGGGTGATTATGTTGGGCTGTGAAGCCTCTCCCTCAATTCCTTAGGGCCCTACTCTTGCTGCTTACCAAGAGAAAAACTTAGTTTCTCTTTTAACACAGGGGCCTGCCACCTCCCCAAACTTCCAACAGATGAAATATGGCTGCAGCCCAAGTGTTTATTTAGACTGAAAGAAGAAAGAACCACAGAAGGAAAAAATCTATTCAAATAATAAGACCTTTTCTCCTGATGGCTTTTTGATGACATTATTTTGGTGGCTAGACACTTGACTTTACAGTATATAAATATTCATTTGCCTTCCCATATGAGATGAATATTCAAGTCAAATAAATTCAAGTCAATTTGGTACTCTCATTTCTCTCTTTCTAAAAAGTTCTTTATTATTTTTGCAACTAAGTAATATGTATTTGACTAACCATTAATTTTTCCCACAAGTAACCTTGGATAAATAAAATAATTGTTAAAACAGAAGTGAAAAGTAACTTCTCGGTACACAGAGAATTTCTTCTATCAATCATTATCCACCATGGCAAATGTAAATCTTCATACTGTATGTGAAAGCTGACTGGTCAATCCTCAGCTCATGAAAATAGTTTTCCTTTGGTACTGGTTCACACAAATTTGAATTGCTCTCCCTGGGACTTTAGTGGCACTATTCAAACTGTTGAAATGCAGCAATGCTTTTCTAATAATCCATTATTAAATCCCAGTCATCCAGATCCTTGCTAAGCAAAACTTCTGATGATGTCCTTTAGCTGTGACCCAATTTTTATCTAAGCAAATTTCAAAACTCCTCTTCAGTTTATTAGAGCACTGTGTTGGCAGCTACATAACGGCCTTGTGGCTGGGCAGTGCTCAGGGCAGTGCAAGTATGTGCTGCTTTACAAACACAGATCCAAACTCTTCCACCAGGCTTTCAAGGGTTTGTGTTTCTGGGCTTTGTCATCCTGTTAGTCAGCTTCACAGAAACTTGCACACTTGGATCCTGCCAACTTCAGTGAGAAACAAATATCCACCTTGGTGTAGATTTAACTTTTTTCTTCATTTGGAATGGATTTTGGATATCCTTACCTCTGAGTGGTTGTTAAAGAAGACAATAATTTCTTTGGGGAAAAAGAGAGGCTTTGGGATCTTTTGTCTTAGTGCTTGGAAAGGAAAGGCAGTAGTTCCTTCTACATGGTGCTCCTATTAAAGGGGAAGACCAAGTTGTCCTAGGGCAGGAACTGGTGCTTGCTTTGGTTCCTTTCAGGGGTCCCGATACTGCAGGATTTGTAGTCTTTTTTTCCCTAGAAAATCAGGGAAAAACCCTTTTAAGGTTGACACCGTGTGTTTTTCCTCAGAAGAAGGAACATCCTCATCAGAAAAACTAATGCCATCTACTAAGTTCTGCTGTCTCAGTATGAGCTGACTTGAAGCAGCATCAGCTGGGAGAGAGGTGGTTCCAAGTTACAGGTGCTATGAATTAGCACAGGCCCAGCAGGTGCCCAGGGAAGGGCTGTGAGCCTTGGTGGGGGCTGGTGGGGGAATGTTTAGTGTTGTTCAGTTTGCAGCGGGCTGTTGGATCAGTTTGGTCTGAGTTAGTGTAAGTATGAACAGTGGGTAGCTAGATCATTGTCCTTAAGAATTGTGTTGGTAAATACAAATTTTGAGCTTGTTGAAGCTCCCTGAACCAGCAGTAAAATACAGGTGTGCTGTGTAAGAAAGGATAGGTGGAAATAGCTAGATGCATCTTGTAATGGATGCCGTTCCTGTGTTTTGGGGGACTGGTATGACTACAAGCCAAGTGAACTGTGGCTGAAAGGTAAGTGAAAAACAGATTTGCCTTCATGGATGCTGATAGGAGAGAGGGGAGTGAAAGTTTCAGTGAAGAGAAAGAGGGAAAAGTTGTGTGTAGCAAAACACCTTTGAAGCTGAGAAAGGAGAAAAGAGATGCCAGCATCCCTAAGCCAGAATCACTTGCTGAGACCTCTTGAAGGCATTTGCATATCTACCTCTCATTCCATCTTGATGCCTTGAGTAGCTAGTGAAAACTTCATACTTGGGAAAGAACAGCTTACAAAGCTGTGCTGGGGACCATTCACTTTGGTTCAGTAGTGCTAGCTGCTAAAATATGTCTTTTGTGAGCTCTCTTTGGGCTGCCTCCTCTCCTGGGAGTTGTGTTGCCTATGTTGCACTGTTTGAGTGGTTCCCTCCTTCCTTTCCCTTGACTTCTGCAGGCTGGGACAATCCCACAGAGCTGGCTGGTGTTTGTTTGACATCACACCCCTGCCACTGATAAGCGTGTATCTGTTTATTTTGTTTTGTTTTGTTTTTTAACTGGAGGTTGTTTAAATACATCAGTGAAACACTCTGTACTGTGTAACAGGAATAATAAACTTCTGAAAGCTGCAGGCTCCTGCCTGGTGCCAGGAGAATGAGCAATGAAGATTTCTGCCTGCAAATCCCAGCACTAACAGGGCCTCTTGATTTGGTCCAGTGAGTCTCTCTATGTGGGTGTTGGGTACAGTAGCATAATTTTAGAGGTGTGAATTGATTTGTCCCATTTTTCCCACCACATGTCACAGGACACCGGGAGAGGAAATCTTAGCTATTTGAAGGAGAGTGGAAAAAAAATTAAGTGGCTAGATTTAATGAAAGCACAAGGCCCATTACTTTTTCTCCATTCTTAATTATTTTTTCTGCTTCTTCAACTCAATTAACACAAAGGAAAGGCTATACAATTTGGTGCCTGACCCTCAAAAAGTTTGAATGTAGGCTTGCTCAGTAGATGTTCTAAAGCTTTACTGTACAGATGGGTAGCCTATGTTGCTTCCTGATGTTGGATGTTATTCTCCTAGTTCAGCACATAGATCTGTGTAGATTGCTGTACATTTTGTACTCTTAGCAGCTAAAAGTTCTGTACTCAGAAATAATCCTTCTTCTCAGAGCCAATTCTTTTCCCAGTTGGATCTCAAAGCTGGACTTCAAAGCTTCGTAGAAATTGGGTTGAGACCCATCTATGTTATTCTTAGATTGTAACAGCTGCTGTGTTTGAAGTAGATGGCAGCTGTTCTTGAACTGTAAGCTGCCTATCCAGGAACCAGCAGAGTTTAGGTCAGAGCTCAGCAAAGTCCAAATGCTGAAATTCTGTTACTCAGCTGAATTTTATGTTGAAGTACCCCTGCACCAAGCTGTGGTTACAGTGGTGACGGCAGTGTAGGCATAACACAGTCACACATTCTTGACTATCCTATTAGGCATTTAATACCATCCAAATTTTGGGTTTATATCATCTGGGCACTTTTTGTGT
This sequence comes from Setophaga petechia, assembly GCA_024362935.1. Taxonomy (NCBI): domain Eukaryota; kingdom Metazoa; phylum Chordata; class Aves; order Passeriformes; family Parulidae; genus Setophaga; species Setophaga petechia. The sequence goes on along the minus strand of JANCRA010000026.1, from coordinate 10,423,557 downwards.
CAGAACCATGGTGCTTTGAAGTTCCCAGAAAAAGCCTTACAACGTTAATGTAAATCTTCAAACTCATTGTATGTTTTGCTTCTAAAGTGAAAAGGCTGGGGAAAGGGGAGTTGGATGTTTTTGCATGGGTTTTCTTTGTTGCTTTTTTTTTTCTCCCCAGTAACAGGGTCATATGCAAGAATTGATGTTCTAGCTTTGTGTGAGGGAGAGGATCTGGCTGTCCATAGCTGTGGACAGCTGATCCCTAAGGATCAGTGTACCTTTGCATAGCAATGCTGTGGAACTACCACATGTTCTTTTTAGGTGATCTTATCTGGACACTGAAGAATGGGGTCCCAGCTTTGGTTTTGAAGCAATAGCATTAAATTGGATCTCTTTGAATATTGCTCATATCTGGCCAAAATTTGGTGACTGTTTCATAAAATCAGTCTGAATCACTGTGTGTGTGTGCACCACAGTTTGTTATTTCAGAGCAGAACCACTGCCCAGATGGATTTGAGTTATGTACCAAGACAAAGGTAAATAAATGCATATACACTTCATCAGATATGAATTACTCTGTTAAAATATGAGCTGCCTCTTTTTAGAATATCACCAAATTGCTTCTCCTCTTCTAACTTACTTAAGAAAACCATTATATTATACAGAGAGAAATTGTGTGTTATTCCCCTAGTTGACTTCTGTCTGAAGTCCTTGGCTTGGTTTGTATCCTAAACAGCTAAATGCTTAGTCCTTAAAAATAATCCTCCCTCTTGGAGGCAAATGCTTTCCTTTCAACACCGTTTCCTTCATAGCAGGGCAAGGGTGGGATTCTCAGCCTCAGGCTGATCTGTAGCTCTAGACTGAAACTAAATACAATGCCCTGGGACCAAGTCCCATCATCTGCAGAAGCTGGGCAAGAGGAAATGTTTCTTGTGTTAGCTCAGCTTGTGGCCACACTGGGAGAATTTGTTTTCACACCAAACAGTTGGCTGACTTTTCTGTTGGGGGGAAAGGAGAATCAAGGACTGATCTCTGAGAGAAAAGGTTTTGCCTTAGCAAGTGTCCTTTCAAGAGACATGCTGTTATTTTTCAGTTGTGTGCATATACAGGACTTGCCTCCCCGACACACAAGCGTAAATATTTTGCTGGTGGTGCACTTCTGTGTGCAACATCAGGGTTCAGGAGAGCAGCTTGAATGTGCTGCTTGTTGTCTTTAAATCATTGCACAAGTAGAGTGGTGCTTGCCTAGCTCTTATTCCCAGAACATCAAATTTGATGGCCCTGGTGACAGGGTTTTGGTAACTCACGAATCCCAGCCTGTTTGCAGAGTGTCGCTCAGCATGTACTTTTGTTTCAGGTTGACTTCCAGGTTCAAAGAACAACATTTAAAATGCTGGTTTGAAAACACCATACACCCACTTGATGATTATTCTTTATAACCTATTTCCCCTGTGTAGTTCAGTGCTTTCTTGCCAGGAACAGCCACTATTTGGTTCAGGTTTCGACCTCCCATTGTGCAGGGAGCTGAAAGTCCTCTTAGAGTCTTGGGGCTCAGCCTGGTACAAGCCTAAACACAGAGCCTTTCTATACATGGGTTAACAAGACTGTCACTCTGGGCTTGTAAATCACCACCCATCAGGAGCAGAAGGTGAATGCTCTTCTTGTTGTTGTAGCAAATAGTTTAAGTGAAGTTTTCACATGTCCCTCTTGAGTGATGAGAGAGAACATTAGAGATGCTTGGTTGAATTCTGTGAGTATGGGAATTTTGGGTCCCTGTTGGTTTACTATGCATGTTCTTTAGCCTTTATTTTTTAAATGATGTTGCATGTATGCCAGATAGAAAGTACTAATTTGTATGTCATCCTTTGGAGTACCAACAGTTCCTGGTTATTTGTGTTACAGACAAAGCCTTTGGGGATGGAAAAGTATCTTCTTCAGACGAACAAAATGCTTTGTAATAACTGGCTCCCTATGAAAAAAAGCAATAGGATGACTGGAAATTTTGAAAAAAATATTTTCATTACAATGCATAATGCCTTCCTGAAACTCCAGCACTTATTTTCACTGGTTTTGTTAAAAACATTGCTGTCACATCTTATCCATTGCGTTAGAAGACAAAACACTGTAGTCCGTAGAGATTTCTAATTTTTCAGACTATGTCAGAATTCTTGGTGTCATGTTAGAATGTAGATCACTGAGGATTTTCTGGGTCTAATAATGGCCAATAATTTCCAGTAGCTACTTTCTACTTTTTTGATAACAATTTTAGACTATCTTGTGTACCAACAGACAGCATAGCCATTTCTTAACTCTAGATGGTACCCTTAAAGAAGAAAATAATCTTGCTCAGCCTTGTAAAAGCTACTCTATCTTGGACATGGTTCTTGAGGTCTGGAATACCGAGCCACAGTTCAATGTCAAATTCCTGGCATTTGACATAATGACTTACAAGGGAAAGGTACTTAGTTAAGAGCAAACAGGAGACACATATGGAAGCTGGCAAATGTCTACAGCCATTCTACTCCTTGCTGGCAGTGAGTGAAAGTGCCTGTGAATGGTGAAGCATTGAATACATGTTGAATATAGGTTCTGCAGTCACAGCCAGCTTCTGGTTTTTTATGCTTTAGGGGTGAATTATTTTTTGCTAGTTGGTATGTATTCAATTTCTTCTATTTCTCTTCTAAAGTCTGCTCTATAAGACCACAAACTATTGCTGAAAGAAAAGGAAGACTGAGTCAGTTGTTAACATTATTTGTGTGTTGTTTGATAGCCCTAAGCTTATTGCCTAATGGTATGTATGTGGGTTTTAGAGGACCAGAGGGATTGTGAGGGGAATAAAATGGAAACCTCCATGGAAATAAGATTTAACTGTAGCATTCTGGCTGAGGAGCGAAGTGATCATATTAAAACTTTTGCTCTTTAATCTCTGTCTTGATCTATCATATCCACCACTTTTTTTCTTTGCAATGATACCACCGGAACCAAATATTTTCTGAGTAAATCCATGTAATGTCAATGGTGGGGTAGAGCGGAGCCCAGTGTGATGCTGGTTCTTTGGCCACACCACTTGTCAGTTGTCTGTGCTCCACTGAGTTCAGTGATGAGGACTGTGAGGTCTTCCCCATCAGCACCTGCAGGTTTGGCCTCATTAAGGCTTCTAGAAAGTTTGTCAGTCTAACCATATAGCTTGTTTGGGATTTTGGAGAATTGACCCTCCTTGAGGCCAAATCCTTCTGGGGTGACAAGATGCACAAGCACAGCTACAATCAAGACCTCTGTAACTGAAATAACACTCCCTTGCAAATTTATCTGGGAAAAGCACTGAAGTAAAAAGCAAAATATCATTCTAGTAAATCTCTCCCAGGTGATTTCACTGGGCTTTTACCAACAGTAGATTTTGTTAGGGCTTTGCCATAGCTGGTAATAGTGCTCTCAGACAGCACAACAACTTAGGTAACCATTGCAAGTATGCAGGCATGTTTACTGCCTCCTCTGGGGAGTAACTTCTGATTGTCTTGGGGCAGGTAAATGTGTTGATTGCCCCAGGCAGCGAGTACTTGCACAGCAGTTATCAGCCCCCTGCAGTTAAAGCAGAACAGGTTGCTGAGATGCTTGGGTATTGTCACATGATCTGTACCACCTACACCTGGTACTTTGAGATGGGAAGTGTGGTGCTTCAGAGCAGCATAAGAATAGTCTAATTCTGGCATGAACTCTGTCTTTCACCTTCTTCTGTATAAGAGGAAGTGAGATTTGGAAGAATTAGAGCAGAATCTTCCTCCCCAGTACATTCTGCCAGGCTCATGTAGGCACAATAACTTGTGGTTTGGCTTTCCTGGGAGCTGGGCTGAAGGCAGGTACCATGGTAGATCATAAGTTGTCTTAGGCAGTGGCTGGCTGATGCCCTTTCTCATGATTTGGGCACAGGCTTGCCAAGATGGACCTCCTGCTGTATGCAGAAGTAACTGTGTATTTATTCCGTGGGGAAGTAGGTTGTTAGCTCCTCTTTTGCTTTGAGGTTCAAGCCATAGCCAATCCATAATGTCAAGGAATGGATTAGCTTTGAAGAACCTCTAGTGAATGCAATGCTCAAAAGCACATATAGTTGAAGAAGCTCACACTTTATCCAAGCCTTCCTTCTGAATACAAGAATTTAGGAGGTGCAGATGGTTCTGATATGCAATTATAAATGAATAGGTGGACACATGTTTGAAAATGAAATTTGGATTAATCTGGAGTTAAGCTTTTATAGAGATATAGAGTCACATTTTACATCTCGCTTTGGTTTCTACGAATATTTAGTGCAGCCAAACAGCAGAAGCACCAGCCATTAAATATAACTCCTTCTAACTTGCAGTTAATTTAGTTAAGCACAATTCTTCCCATCACTTTCCTTTTTGTTTTGCTACAGGGAGGGGCTGTACTAGTAGTTAGTAGTGAAATGGGTCATATGTGTTAGCCATTAAGTAGTTCAGTGTTAAGGATCAGAAGTATTAGAAACCTAGACTTGGGCTGTCTGATGAATTTTGTGACGCTGTTCTACAGGAGTTAGTGCACTCTCCTGCCAAGTGTAGTGTGGGCATGTTTTAGGCTTGAAGCTTGCAGGAGCACACCACAGCAGTTCTCTGAGAGCTCCTGCTTTTGTGAAAATACAGCAATCCTTTAGGGATCTGTAGGAAGAGTCTTTGTTTAAGCTAGCACTTAACACTGGAGCAGCCCTGCTTTGGGTTTTCAGTGTGTTTAGGAATCTACTGTTCCTGCAGGCTCAATAGCTTTGAAACCTAGTCTAGAGTGTCTTGAACTCTGTCCTAGGTAGGAAAGTCAAAGGTGGCAGTGAAATGTTAATTTTCTGTATTTCTAAACTTAACAAAATAAACTTCAACCTAGATAGATCGTTGGTTCTGTGGCTTGCAGCAAAATGGAATAAAATGAATAACCATAGGCTTTAATATCATCTCACACAATTGTATTACTGCCCAATTACTTTTTTGACCTCTTTGGAAACATGCTTCTTTTAAAACACACTCAGTCTGCAGTTCTCACTGTCCTCTTTTGTGTCAAGCAAATTGATAACTCAGTATTACATCATGCCCTGGCTCTAGTTTGTAGGAGCACAGCAAAGTGAAAGGTGTTGTGTGTCTTGAACAAAGAGTTTGTCTGCTCAGTGGCTGCTTGCTCAGTTTCTCAGACATGATAGGGCTCAAGACAGCTATTTATTTTTCTGAAATTATTAAGCAAATATGACAATTCTCTTCTGTCAGTAGCTGAGTTTTTGAAGTCAATAGATTGTTCTTGTAATAAATTAAGCCGTCTGAGCTAATTCTGCCACCTCCTTCAGTAAGTAGCCTATCCAGTCAATAGTGCTAACAGATACCCTTCCCTGACTTTAAACAAGTATGATGAGATACTCCCTGGCTCTGATTTAGGAAGTAAATCCATCATCTTCCTGGTTGTTTTCAGTCATGAAAATATTTTGCATAAACTGATACTTGGCAAGGAAAGATGTTGAGACAGCAACTGCTTCTGGATAGTCTAGGAAGAGCACCAGAGAGGGTCGGGTTTTTTTCTACAGTTGTTTTGAAATGTGTTGTAGGATTTTTGTTAGTCCACAGTGGGTGCAGGACTGTTATAATGTCCTTGTGTGATAGTGGACAAAATATAGACCCATATTTTGTGTGGCTGCACAAGGGGCCATAAAGAAGAATTGCAGGTTATTTATATGGACTAAATAATCCTGGACATCTTATTTTATCATCCCAGGGTTAAAGGCTCAAACAAGATCTTAAAGGTCTGCCGCATCAGATTTAAGTGCTGAACACCCACAAATCATGCTAGGTTTATTGTACAATGGAAGCAGAAGGGAAAAGTACAACTTGGCACTCACTTGATCAGACCTGGAAAAACTCAGCCCATAACTCTATTAAGGAGTAGAAGCTACATACTGAAGTCTTGAAAAGGAAGATTTCCCATTCAGTCTGAGAGCAGCTGTATCTCACAGGTGGTGTTTTAAATGAAAACTCCTTTCCAAATGCCAAGTCCCATAACATTCTAGGCATTTCTAAAAATAATGGAGAGCTCTATTAAGAAAGAAGTATTTATTTTATGCGAGACATCAATAGAATATATAATGCATTTTATGGTATGTGTAATATTCCTTTTCAACTTTTAGTAGAGAGCTTGAGTGCTATGACACCCTCCATTAAGTCTCATTACTGTCTCTGAAGCTGTCCAGCTAAGAACCAGTCACCATAATCAGAAAGTCTTTCCCATGTTGATAAGCAGAGATGCCCATGCTGATGCAAAACGTACCTCTGGACATCCAAACTCTCTGGGGATATCAGGTTCACAGTTTTATGCATGTCTCAATCCAGTCCAGTCTTCTGTGTTGTTTCAAAATACGTTCCTGTCAGACACCTCCTAATGGAAAGAGCCCAGCCTGGAGGTGGCAAGACCACTGGTAATGAATGTCTGCCTCTGCTGAGTACAGATAAAGAATGTAGGCTTAATAGTGAGCACTGGTGTCTTACTGGACAAGTACTTCCTAGTATTCTAGCTCATTTAGCTGCTTAAATAACAGGTTTCAGGACTCTCTAGTTAATAGAGATGTTATTACTTTTGCAGTTAGTCTTCTCCTTTTTTATAAATAATCTTTCATTTACAGATAGAATGGGCAAATTGGAATGCCAACATTTTTTCCCCTAGATATGAAAGGAGAGGGTAGACAGGGTGAAGTAGTGATGGATATGGACTTCTAGATTAGTGTTGTTTGTAACTGAGATTTTGAAGGTAGCTATAAGGCATTGAGGACTGGGAATATCTCTTCCAGCTTTTAGCTCTTTTGCCTCAATGAATAGTAGAAAGGGCAAGATTTGGTGTGTGTAGGTCTCTTAAGACAGCATGTTTCAAAACTTGCTCGCTCTTTCCCAGCTGTGAGAGTTGATCTCTTACATTACAGTGAGGAAAGAAAACAAAAAGATTTAAAAAGAAAGCAGCAGGGATGATTGCAGTAAAAGAGAAATATTAAATGTAGTTTAGAGCTGGGGGCAACCTTTGTTTTGCAGATTATTTTCTGGCGTTCAGCCTGATCCAGGAAACCACTTCTATCAAGAGAATGAAAGATTAAAGTCTGAAATTTAATTGCTTAAGAAAAAAGATTTACTACCCACAAGGTTCATTGGCATCCAAAATAAGGCCTGTTCTGTAGTGTACACTACATCTCAACCACACAGAAAGCTATCAGAGAAATAGAAATCCTTGCAGCTCCAAGAACAGGCTTCTAGTTCCACCACAAGAAAGTGATTTCTCAATACCACTGGAATGTGGTTTGTAGTACAGAATTTCTGCTTACAATATTCTTCTGTCATCTGGTGAATTTAAAGAATGAAATTATAAAGGAGGAAATATTTTGTTATTATAGATCAAATAAATTAAGGCCCAGTTAGATGAATAGCTTGTTGAGTTATCCATAAGACACTTTATTTTTCTTCATGTCTCATTCATATAAAGTAGTATAAATGTTGCTCTTCTGGCTATTAGCTTGTGATGCAACACATACTATGTCTTTGTGCTGTCTAGGCCAATGCCAAGAAGATAGCTCTTCTAGTGCAAAATGGAGCAGCCAAGAGGCTTTAGAAATACCAATTCGATATTTTCTGAGCTGTGCTCTTATTACAGTGATTATTATGAGAAAGAAAAATAATAGTGTGGTTTTAGCCTTTCCAAAAAATAAAAAAACAAACCCTCAAAAATCCAGCAAAAAATCCCCACCACCCAAAACCCCCAAACTCGTGCTAACTACATGTGTTGTTAGCACTTTGTATTCTTAGTTACCTTGCTGTGGATTACCTGCCTAGTGGGAAAAGGGCTTTCCTTCCTCAAAGGACAGTAAGGGAGGTAATAGAAAAAAATCCTGAAACTTTTCTGTGTTTTATTCTTTCTTGTTGTTGTAGTTGGTGTTTGGTTTGATCTTTTTTAAAAAAATTTTTAAGCTTTTTTTTTTGTTCTTTGTTTTTTGTTTTTGCATTACCAGAGCACATAGAACCTCTAGCAGGAACCATGATCCCTCAGTGAGTAGAGAGCTCAGATAAAAGGAGGGAAGGAAAACTATGGGATAGAGCAGTAATTTGAGTATCTTGAGTGTTCAGTAGCTATAAGATCAATCTAACACTGAAAAGGGAGGTTCTGGACTCCCAGTCTGAAAACATAAGCACTCAGCCATGCAGTGTCTGTCTGTCTCCATGCACTGAGAGGGAAGGCAGGGGCTGGACTCTGGAGGAGAGCTGCCTCCAGCATGCTTCTGTCAGGAAGGATTGTGCTGGAGTGGAGCCTCTTGAAAGAGACTGTGCTCAGCTTCTGTATCCATGGTGCAATCGTGACAGAAATGGATTCAAAGCAGCACTGAGGTGAACCTACAGCTTCAGCCAGTTAAGAACATTGTCCTAAGGAGGTTTCTGTATTTTGGAGTGTAGTCCACTTCTGTTGTGCTTGTCACAGTAAGATCACGAACACCCTTTTGCTAACAACCTTTACTAGAAATGGGCAACTTGGGGAAAAACCTGAACCTGGGGCCAAGCCAAAGCATCTGGTTTACTTCCACATGTCCAAACACCAGTAATACCTCTAAAGCTATCTGCAGGCGTGTACCATACAAAAACGTGCCAGATTTTATACATTGGGAAGTAGTTGCCAAGAAATAATGACAGTAATTATTTTCACTGGCTCTTTATTTTTTTTGGCTTGTCCACATCTGTGAGCCCGGAAATAAGTCAAACCCAGGAAAAGTGTTGGAATATGAATTTCAGATTAACCAGCTTCTCAGCATCCCTCTGGCAACACGTTTGCCTCAATGGCTGATAGACACTGTGGTTCCTCTGTGGACCACACCAGCGGGGAACTGCAGCAGAACTTAACTTACCAGAATTAACCTGGGGACAGGATCTTCCCTGGATGGGAAGATGGAGGACTGCAATCCAATTTAGAAGTCAAGCACAGAAGGAAAAAATATTGTCAAGTGCTTCTACCTTCTGAATTTTCTATGTCAGTATTCTTTAGCATGAGTGGTTGCTCCCCACTTTTCCCAGCCCAGCCAGACAAGCCTATCTGCTTTGTAATTAACAGGCTGGTGTCTGGTGTCTGAAAAACTCTACCCATCTCACTGGCTTAATGTTTCAGAAAGGCTTAAATTTGAAAAAAGCATAAGCATCTGGGTTGCATTCCTTAAGTATCCTTGCATATCCTGAGTTGAGAAGAGCAGAATGGTATGTTGGATAAGCTGGCATCTGAAGGTTTAAAGACTTCTGGTTAGCGCTTTGTAAGATATAACTTGGCATTTTGTGGTACTTCTCACTTCTGGACTGTATTTTCCTTACTCCCTTTGAAGCTTATTTACAGGTTTTTGGTGTTACTGTGATTTAACTAGAAAACTAGTCTTCTGTTTGAATGTAATAACTTTGGTTTTATGCCTACAAGTAGGTACCAGGCATATAAGTTAAAGGATCAAGAATTACTGAGGAGATGTTTTCCTGCAGCCTGTTAGCTCATTCATCAAGAATTTAGTGGTATCTGAAGCAACTTTTTTCTTTCTAAAGCTGGAATAGAGACCAGTACGTTTGGAAGGCTTTATCCCCTGTGGTTTGTAACTAGCTTTGCTTTTTACATGGTAGAGTTGTAGCAGGGGTCCCTTGCTCTGTATGGCACATGTGTGAAGATGCTGATTCCAACAGCAATCACAGTAAAATGTCAAGAGCTTGTGAGGCTCATGTGATACTCTAAACAACAGAAAGGAGTGTGTTAAAATGCCTCTACATTCAAGGCAGGTACTAAACTCTCTGGAATGTGCAGAGAGTGATTTTAGCATAGTACAAGAGTCAGAGTCTGGTCTCCCAGTTGGACCACATCAATACTTGCTGCTTTGCAGCCTGCCTGTACTGGGATACATGACTTGGTGGCATGTGCAAGAACAGTCCCAATCCCTCCTCCTTGTCCCAAACCGTTTGTTCCCTAGCACTTAGGTAAGCATAACCTTGGTCTCCGTTGTTTGAAGCAAAATTTTTCCTGTGTGAGTTCTTGGCTCTTGAAAGCAGCTGGTGTCCTCCAGCAATGCCCCACTGGATTTGTAGGCACTGTGAAGTTAGTACTCTGAGCATGGAATAGTGGACCTGTCCTGGCACAGAGAATGAGATAATTGAATTAGCAGGAGGAAAACATTAGCATAGAGCAGGTCGAGGGGCAGGACGAAGGTTGAGCCAAGTCTGTGGGTGTTTACTCCTGTAATGTGAACACTGTGACTGATGACAGAGGTGCAAGGATAGACAGCTGAGATCAATGATAGGCCGAAGATGAAGCTCCTCTGTTGTATGCTGCTCTGCCATAGGGTTCTTTCAAATTGCCTATCTCTGTCAAACAAAAGATGAAATATACATGTAGAGCTTACTCTGAAAAGATTTCCTCTATGTTTCCAGTACTTGTTCAGCATATTTTTATTACAATGAAAAAATACTTTCCAGTTAGTCACCTAAAAGATCCTTACTTGTTTATTCTATTTAACTGAACCGTGGAGGTCTAGGGGGAAAGTTCAGTGCTATGTTTGGGAGCCAGTATGTATGGTCCTTGATTCTGCTAACAGGAGACTGGTACTTGATCTATCTGTCCTGCCACTAGTGTCAAAAATAAGATTTAAATTGACCCCAAAATGTATGACGTGGCCTGCTGAAAAAAAAAAAAAAATCTCATAATTGCTTAAGAATTAGAATAGTATGTGGCTGATAGCTTCAATTTAGCTCTCATGCATTGAACCAGTTTGACATTGGCTGAATTCTCCCTGCCCCAACATATTTTTAACAGTCATCATCCAATCAGCTACTGAAAAGAAACTTACTATCTCCTTGTTAGACCAGTGGGATGCAAAACCTGACAGAAAATCCCCCTGAGAGGTGGTGGCTCTTCTGCAGGTGCAGCCCTGTGGAACAAATTCCAGTTGCTGTTGAGGCACAAGGGGAGAAATACAGAGACACATTTTGAATCCTTTCATACATCCAAGAGGACTGAATCAGCAATGCAACCTGTGTCTCCCAAAGAAGAAAGTTTGTTATCCCGGACAAGCAGTTTGGAAATCCTGTTTTCTATCACTTTAGGAAGTTTTGAGTCCATGGATATAGTTTCTGTGTGGGGTAAAGCAGAGATAACTCATGGCAGCCCTTGTCTTCTGTGGCCCTGAATCAGCAAGATATGAACACCTCTCTGCTGCGCTCTTGAAACCTCTCTGGAATGCCATAAAGCCACGGGACTCTCTATCCTTTGGGCTGGACTATTTGCTATGTGGGAATGCCTATGGATTCTTTAGACTGGAAAAACTGCTTAAGGCCTCTATTCACAGTAGAGTGGGGTGGCATGCTTGTGGAGTGCCTGCTCTGGGGCAGGAACTGCTGTGAATCCCCTCTGACTTTGAGGGGTTACATGGGAGCAGCTGAGGTATTGCAGGATTTCCTGAGGTGTTTGGGAACTCCAGGAGTCATGGTAGGATTCTGCATTATGAGGAAATAAAATTAAAATGTTTCTCACATGAAAAACAAGCAGTCTTTTCCTTTGGCATAGTATATCAAAGTCACTAGTTTTCACCCCAGAGGAAGAAACCACCCTCAGAATGTCAGTGTTTGCAAGGAACAGAAATGTTGAGTGATCTGTGGTGTCTCTCTTTTTAGGGCAATGATGCCACAAAGGCATTTGCTTGCACTTTTCTTTGGAAACAATATTGCTTTCTTAAGCTTTCTCAGACCAAAGTTTTCAGGGCTTTCTCAGGGACTGCAGACCTCCCTGTAGCTGGGTTCTTACCAAAGAGGTTCCTTGAGGCTGAAGGATACAAAGAGGCCCATAATATTTCTTGGTCATCTTGAAAAGGACTTGCAGCCTCATCAACAATCCCCTCTGAAAAAGTTTGGAACAGTGTTGACAGATGTTGTGAAATATGCCTGTGGTGGCTGTCCAGCTGTTGTTAGCACCTGCAAGGTTCATGGATAGGAGATATTAGGGGAACAGTATGAAGAATTTGAAGCATGAAGAAAAGATATCCTAAGAGCAGATAGAATTGAGGAGTTTGACTTCAGAGAGCCTTATGTTTTCATTTATACCTATGTGCTGTGCCTGTGTAAAATATGTAAAAATTTCTTTGTAAAGATTGAATTGATTAAATAATGGTCAAGTCAAGAAGGAAACAGGCTTGGTACATGAGCTAGAGCAATGTAAAGGAAACTGATTTTAGGTCCATTATTTATGATATCTAGCCACAGCATCATGAGGTTGAATATAATGGGTACCTTATTCCCAAGCAGTTCTCATCTGGTACCTGTGATACTACTTCTGGCTTGAGTGTAACCCATTGGGTGCATTTATTTGCAACCTATGGTTCTTTTAGTGAGAGTCAAGGGTCAGATGATAGAAAAAACTAGTATTCTTCCCACTCTTTAAGTACGTGTTACCTGGTGTTCAATGACAACCTCAAAATAATGTTGCTTCCAGCACTGATGGTCGGCAGCAGAGAAGTTCTCACAAATCTGAACGCAACAGTGGAAACTGGAGCAGCCTCTGCTATGCAGAGAAGCATTTTTTGTTCACAAAAATCTTTTCTGGCTCAGCATGAAATAGAAAAAGCTGTCCTCTGGACTGTGATGTGTTAAACACTTGCAGTCCAAGGCCCTCTGGTAAGTCTCCAGCTGATGTTACCCACAAAGGCCCCATTGAGCTGCAGGACAGCACCCAAGAGACAGATGGATCATGAGGGGTCTTTCCTGTGCAAAGCTCTGGATGTCAATGCCTTGCAGATGCTATGTAAGAACAAAGCACAGGGCTGTAAATAGAAAAACAAGAAGATCATGATATAAATATTGCTGGAGTGGAAAGCCTTATCTATAAAGAAATAAAAAATGTTCAGTCAGCTTTGCACTAGACAGCTCTTGCAGCACAGGAGTGCTGTGAAATGAGCACCTGGCTGGAAGAAAACTTGGATATGATGGCCATTGGCCAAGCTCCAAGGTTGGAATGAAGACTGTAAATCAGAAAACTTTCTCACTGGTGTTGGTGGCTATGCAGGGTCTCAGAAGCTGCATCACCCTGTTTGTGCAGGCATTGCTGATTGCAGTGTAGGTGGTCTGAGGTTCTCAGTATTCCTCTAATTTCAGTTGCCTTCCTCCTGACAAGCAAGTTTGGGATTTATGTTGGGTGAACAGTCCAAACAATACTGCTAAACCAGCATGGGAAGCTTTCCTCAAAGCATGATCTTCTGAGCTGCACAACAGAAACTGGATGGTGAGAAGACCTGGCTGCAGCTTAGCAAGCAGCTGTCCCCTTTTCTTAGCACATGTTGGGTCCCTGCTCATCCTGTCTCATCTCTGTGGCAATGTGTTACAGACCTGATCCCTTAGGGAATAGCATTTAAAAAGAAATATTTTTACCTATGCTGATTGTAGAATAGGTTTATACCTATTTGACCATGCTTTCATTTTGAACAGTCAATGTGGGCTTTTCCTTATGAAGTAAATAATTGCCAACTCCAATACAGCAGTGTTTTGTGCTTCAGAGATGGAACTTGAAATAAAGGAGAAACAAAGTGTAAACCATCAACTCTAATCCACTGGACAAAGACAATCAAATTTATAGAGGGGAATGGCTAAGAGAATTCTTTCATTCCTCCTGAATCTTATGGAAATTTTACTGGATTCAATAGGATCAGGTCAAAATTTTTTTATAGTGAACACTTTCTACCTGCAGTGTGTAATTTGAACTTTGTCTAAAATGTCAGCATATCACTTTCACTTCTTGTTTTGAAAGAACTATTTTGAAATCTATAAATAGCCTTTCTATGACTACTGTCTGTCTATAAGTTATGTTGTGCAATTGACAACTTAATTCTTCATTGTCACCTTGACTACTAAAATGTAGTTAAAATGGTGGCATTGAAATACTAACTTTTCAAGTCTGCCAAAGGGTAGGTGAGGATTTGTCCTTCTTTGTGCCAAAAGTTCAGTATAAGGGTTATATAGGTAACTTCAATTCTGGGAAAATTATTGGTATAATTTTCTTTACCAGCACAGTTCCCAACCATTTCATAGGGAAATAAAAAAAAGAAACCTTGGTGATTAATTCACAAACAGGATAAGAGCAATCTGCATTGTTTCCATGCATTAGTCAGCTGAAATACTCCTGGCAAATCCTATCCCTTTATCACCCTAATCCTCCAAGTCTGGAAGGAAAATACAAAAGCATGTTTCAAATTGGAAAGTACCCTCAGCCCCTCTCCCTGTTAACAACTTGCATTTCAACCTCACGCTATCTTGGGGCATTATTGGACTTAACACTGAGTTCCCATTAGTATATGCAGAACAGAAAATTCAATTTACCATCTCTAGGGTCTCTGCTGACAAGTATTCCCCTGACACAAAACAAATGCTTTGGCTTTGTGCATATGAGCAAGATGCTTCCTACCACTGCACTTTCTCTCAGAGAATTGCTCCCTTGATCTTTGTTTTGGAAATACAGACTTTTAAATGTGGGAAATCAAACCACCAAGGCAACGCATTGTCTCAGAGAAGTCATGGGCTGCACATCTGAAACGCAGTGCTCTTCTGCTGGAGATGTTGGCAGTGTAAACTGTATTATTGATTGCTTTATTAGTTGTGTGTAGTCACTGTTCTTGCTAAAAAAAAGGCACAAGATTCAAAATCACGGATATTTTTTGCCTGCAAAAAAACATTTTGATGGTTGTACCTTAGGACACAAAACTCTTCCATGTCTTTACCTGGCAAAATCCAGCACTGCAGCCCAGTGCTTTGTGCACCATTGAGCCCTGTCTCTGTTGCACAGGAGTGGGGAAGCAGCTCAGAGGAGCAAGTGCCAGGGTAGAGGCTCCTTCAAGCAAAACTTTAGCCTGGGATCTCTGAGGAGCATAAGCAAAGAGAAGCAAGACCTGGTGCACTGGAGGGGGGCTTGCAGAGAGCTATCAGTCAACAGCTGTAAGCCCAGACTCCTAGCAGCTGATAACAGATCTGCTCATTCAGCCTGGCCACTCATGCATGGAAAATCAAAGACTGGAATCTGTTCAGGGCAGGGGGAGGGGAATCACCCAGCCCTCAGTAAATGCCAGACTACCACAAAACTGTTGTCAAGACACCATGTGCAGTAGGGAAAGATTCACTTAGCACTACTGCTTCAAAAGATGCCTCTGCTGGTTATTGATCTATGACATAGACAGTCCACTCACCTCTTGTAGCAGGAAATTAGGAATATCTGTATTTGGGTTTTGTGGTTTGGATTCTTGGTCAGTAGCAGTTGATTGAAATATTGATGTTTCTCAAACTATAGTTATTTACACGCCCATGTTACCGTCAAGAAAACTAGGGATGAATGAAATTCCAGCCTATTATTAACTGGCTGATAATACTTCCAGTTTCTTACTCTGTCAGACACTAAAGGGCTCCCTGTCTATAAGGCTTCGTGTAGCAATACAACTGAACACAGAATAGTGCTTATAGTATTTTTAAAAACCCAAATTTTCATACTTTTATAATTTATTTTAAATTTTTAAATTTATTAAATTTGTTGTAAAACATATGCTTCTCTCTTGCAGCCTTTAGCCTATATGCTTCCATGCTTGGAGATACATAGAGCTGCAACCACTTGTGTAGAGCAAGGGTCCCCTCTCCTCCCTGTTTTTTTAATAAGAAGGAAACCTAAGCACATCCCAGAAGCCAGAGCTGCAGAGAAAAATTTTGTGTAGAATTTTTCTGAAAAATTCTTGCTGTTGAATGATGGAGGGGACCAGGAGCCTGAAGAAATAGTGGTACATCCCAGGGAGAGTGCAGCCATTGAGCCTATGATTGCCCCGGAGCAGGGGCACAGTGGAGAGATCTCTGTGGTACCTCCCATGAATGTGTAGGTGGGAACAATGTGCAAGAACCAGCTCCTGAGTGGAAAAATATCTCTTTTCACCCAGGATGGGCCAGAGTCAAAGAGGCAATAACAAAACTACATTCAGGACAATGACTAGAACCTGGAAAATGGGCCTGTTTATTATGAGGGTGCATCACAGGAGTCCAGAGGAATTGGGCTTTTGGGAGGAAGATTTGACCCTATATCTGAAAGACAAATCTTACCCAATTAACTCAGCAGAGAGGTCTCAAAATCTGCTGGTACTCATCATCCTTCTGCAACAGCTTGGCACCTCCAGGACTTGCAGTTTATAAAGTCCAGAGAGCCCTGTCTGGCTGAAAGGCACTAACTATGCAAATGCAATGGGAGTTATTATCGTTATGGGGCTTTCATGTTCTTACTCAAATCACTGATGCACCTTCTGTGTCCAGCTGACCAAGCAGTATTTCTTGCATTATAGGATTCTGATTCCACTTCCATTGTTAATGTTCATTACTTTCTTAGAGAGCTACAATTTCATTATTAATACATCAGTGTAACAGAGCACAGATTACATAAATGCATTTCTGAGCATTAGCTAAATATTAGTTTTGAGAACAAAATACTCTTCCTATGCCAACAATATGTTCTTTCTTATACAAATACTTTATGGCTACAATTGCAAAAGTACTTGGAAAAGGCTTTTATTGTCTTAAAAGGATATATATATATATATATCTTTGCTTATCCTCTTCTTCCAAGGAAAAATCAAGATTTTGAGTTTGAAAGGTGGTTGCCATGAATGCTTCAATCTGCTCAATGATAGTATCAGTAAATTTTAAACCTCTTATCTCTATGAGAATCAGAGGGTGAGTTGCCTGTGTCTGATCTATTTCAGTGGTACAAATGTCAGCTGTGGTGTGGTTGTCTCTAAACTTTGGTGGTTTCCCTAGTCCTGGCTAGAGAGCTGATGTTGTTTGAGCTGAGGAGAGTCCCACAGCTGAGGATTAGGAGGACAGCAAGGTGATGACCATACTCTACTGTCAGCACTTCTGGAACTGAAGCTGGTTGAAAAGCTGATTTAGCTGCAAACAGATATTTGGAGCATGGATGTGATGTATCCAAAGTATTTCTTTGCTGTGGTCAAACTTGGGCTGTAGCTGTCTGTGGGACTAGGGAGACTCAGAGCTAGGTTTGGTTGATCCTATTGCAATAGCAGCTGAGTGCTTGGAGAATCTCTGTGAGTTGACCCTCTTGGGGAGAGCCGGGGCTAAGCTGTAACACCCACCTCCTGCTCCTGGGCAGCTGCAGGTGCCTCATCCTGTGCTGGGGGGGATGTCTCCCTCCTGCTAGCCTCGCACAGACAGACATTGTGGCCACAGCTGGTTCACCAGGGACCTTCTGTCCTCCATGGATTCCTGGTATTATTTTGGTCCATTATTATGAGACAATCTCCACTTCAGGTCTAATTTTTTGAAATGTAGCAAAAGGGTCTGCTTTATAAGAAAGTTCCTGTGCTTTAATATTTCCCTCTCACCCTCTGCTTTCGTGTTTTAGCCTTAAAATTAAACTTGGGAATTATTTGGAGATAATCTGAGCAGGACTCTTCTCATTCTGTTCAGGGAAGCCTCAATGCTTGCACTGCTGAACGCATCAGTTTTAGCACATCATTTTGGAACCTCTTTAAAATGCAAGCTAATTGTGTTATCTCCTCCAGAGATATTCACAGGACTGATGCTCTGGTGGATTAAGTTATTTTATGCATTGTAAACAATAGGCTGATGGAGCTGAAGTGCTGAGGTCCTTTTTTAATCAGAGGCACCAGATTAACTTGCTTTTAGTCTTTCAGAAACTCACTTACTCTTAATGAGTTTACCATGATATAGGTCCACAAATTTCCTGTCTGGCTTCTTTTGGCACTCTTAGATAAAAATGCCATCTGGAAAGGAGATTTATTGGTTTTGAGACAATGTCCCTTCCTTATCACCTTGTTTTGCTGGCCCTGAGCTCATCCAAGATAGCGGTACTTACCTAGACAGCATCAGTTTGTCAGACACAAATTGTGGAAAAATTAATTTAAAATACCTTGACCTTTCTACCCCACTAAGATAGGATTTATTTTTTTCTATAGTAAAACCTCTTGCTAATGTAAACTGCATATATATATATATGTGTGTGTGTGTGTGTATGTATATGAATACATGTTTGTATGCATACAAATAAATAAAAGCTTTAACCTTTTTCTAGTATTCTCCTCTGCTTCCACTGTAAATGCTGTCTTAGTTTTGTCATGGAAGCATTTCTATTTTGCATTTGTATTTATTTTTGCATTATTTGTATTTATTGAGGGCTTGGAGCTTCAAACGGCATGTCTTGTTGTGTGCTAAGATGCCAATGCCAACCAGGGGGAGTTCTATGGCACAGTTCTATTTAGAGACCCTTCAGCTCAACACAATTTTCACTATTTAACTCTGTGTATGGCTGCCCTAGACAGAGGGATTGTGCAGGCGCTGGGTGAAGCTTGACTGAAGCACCACAGATGCTTTCCACAATATCCAGGTGATAAGGACTTCCCCACTCTCCTTTTCTGGGCCCTCAGAAAACTATAAAGCATCATTTCATCAAGATGGCACCAGAAAAAATGAGCACAAATACTCACTGCTGCAAGTGTCCAGGGCTCTTCCTCACAGCCAAAAACCCAGCAAAAAGAAAAACTTTGAAAAAATTGTTACTGACTATAGAAGGGGCCAGGATATGTGATGTGTGCGTGCTCACATGTGTTATGGTAAGGTAATGTGGAGGACAAAGGTGCTGTTAACTCTTTGCACTTTAGCTCTAACAATAGCACTTAAAATCTGTCCAAGACATTTAAAACAAAACAATCCTGTGTCTTCTTGTAAACTTTCTACAGAAAATGCCTTATCCAGAAATTACGTAGGAAACAGGAAATAGAAGTGTTTCTAGTTCTGTGTGTTCCTTTATACTCAACCCCATTGTTGAGGGACAAGTGTATCCTTTTTTTAATCTGCCTGAATTGCATTCCTGGACAGATCCTGGCTGTCACTACTGAGGTGCTGCTTCTTCAATGATTAAAGAAGCATTGTAAAAAAATTAGTTTGTGTTTTCAGAAATATGTGGGAAAAGCCTTATGCATGAATTGGAGATGGGCATAGAAATTTGCAGTGATGGTCATAGCAACATTTATTAATTACAATAATAACAAATTATGAGAAGTTCTTTATAGTTTAGATAACTTTGCTCCAGCGCTCATGGATGAATAAACTTGAAGCGACTCCTGGGCATAGAAAACAAGCTCTGCTGGAATTATTTAAATTAACCTAAGCATTTAAAAGACTGTGCACTTTTAACTGGTGAAATTTATCTTGTGGCAATGCAGCCGTCTGCTACATGGGAACAGAGGGCTGCCTCAGGAAATGTATGAGCTGTGCAAGGAGGGGATATTTCAAATGTGTTTTAAAAGCATTGCTTTCTCTTCCTTGAACTTGTGCTTTATTCCCATATATTTGTTTTGCTCCAAGTTCCTAACAGCAAAATGTTCCTCTGATGTACGAGACTGACAGTTAATTGGTTTCAAGGGATGACTTTACAATGATTTTTCATTCCTGTGACTCTTTATAGCTGGAGAGAAGGAAGCTGACACATAAGTAAAATTAATTTTTACTTCTAACTCTCTGTAAAATTTGTGCTTAATGATCTTGCCTCTTCCTCAGTGCTGTGTTTTTTACTGCAGTGTCCTAATCCAAGCTCTGATCTCACTTTCACTTAGCATCTGAGCTCTGATGAGCTGTCAGCACTTGATTCTGTCCCTTTCACTCCTTAGTCTCTCATTTAAGAGTGCAGTATTTGACTCTCTCAGTGGCTCTAGACATCAGCTAAATTTTTACAGGACTCTCTTAAATGAATATTTTGTATTTGTTGCCCTGCTAATGGAAGATGTGACAGCCACATTTGCCCTATCCCAGCATGCACAAGGGAAATTATCATCATGTCAAATTACAGCTGCTGACTCCTGCCAGACAATCCCCTGCCTTATCTTATCTATCTACATTTTTTAATGCCGTGCTCATCATCATGGCATCTAAATGCCTTAAAAGTTTTCCATTGCTTCAGAGGAAAGATGCATTTATGGGTGCGTTAGTGGAAAACTTTCCCTGGTTCTGGCTATTTGGTTGACCTGTGTGTGAACAGGGGTGATAAAGGTTAAAGCGAATTAACACTGAAAAAGTGACTAACCAGTGCAGCAACCTTTGAGTTGACAAACCTGATCCTTGTTGGTATTTTTTCTAAAATACATTGTGTGGCTTTTACTTCTGGTTATGTCTGGGGATTAGCTGGATTCTGCAGTGCTTCTGGCACTGGTGGTGGAGTGAGGAATCATGCACTGATGCAAGGTGTTGCTCTGTTTTCACACTTTCATACTGATCTTGGATCTGGTTTGAAGTATTTGAGCCTTTTTGGTTCCGAAGTAGGTGGCACATTCATTGGAAAGAAACCAGCTTGACTTCTGCATTTGAGTTTTATTTTGTATTTCATATTGTAAGGAAGCCTGGTGCAAAGACTGTCAGATGTTAAATAAATTTAAACTAGAAATTGCTGATATGGGAAGAAGCCCACAAGGTATTTCTTCCACATTAATCACATTTCTGAGCAAAACCATCATTTTATGTCTCATAGATGTTCTGGGTACCTGTTGTATACAGCTGCTGTTTATTTTTCAACCTGTACCAAAGAGCATAAGAATTTAATATAAGGGCTGAAACCTAAGTGTGTATATATAAGCATGTGCTTCTGCATGTGGAGTGCTGCTGGCACTCTTCACAGGGCAGATTTGTATCTCTAGCTCTTTTACAGTCCTCCACAGACTCCAGTTGTGCAGTCTCCAGGGGTCTGGTCTGAAGGCATCCACCTGACTGATGCTAGAGCCTGAAGTGTCACTTGCCAAGTACTGCCTTTGTCCCTGAGACACACCACAGCCTTCCCGATCCTTGTATGGCTCCTAGGATATCAGATTTTGCCTGTGCACTGACTGTGGTTGCTACTGTGCCTTTCCCAGAGGTTTATGTTGTTGCTGTCTGCTGTGCACTGCTGCTGCCCAGCTCAGTGCTAGGCAGCAGGCTGTGAGCTCTTTGATCCTCTCCTCAAGTCACAGCTGATCCAGGGAGATCCCTGTCTGATCTGACAGCTCTCTGTTTTCACCTCTTGACCTAGAGCAGTGTTGGAAAAATTAGTAGGCCAAAAGCAAGCTCACATTATTTTATTATTTGCAGCCATCTACAGTAGAGTGTGACTGTGATGTTATTTCCAGGGTTTCTCTATCAGTTGGTGGGGTGGGGGGGAGGGGTGATGCTTTTACTCTTTGGTGATAATTTGGATTAGGGAAGCAGGCCAAGGGTTGATATATTTCAGAAAAAATTTACTATTCTTCCCTACTGATGTAGAGATTTCAAGGCAAACAACAGTAGTAAATGCAGATTCTCAAGTCAAAAGGAGTAGCTGTCTGGCAGTTAGTTCTTCCATCTTGCTAAATCGTGTGGAAGGGGAGCACAGAGGTGTGTCTTGGTGCCAATGAAAACATTTTAACTTGCTTAACATCTCCCTTAGCTGTACTGCAGGTTGTTCTTTTTTTTCCTGTATTTTAGCATAACAGCAGCTTGCAAACAATGCCAGTTTTGTCTACATGTCTCTGCACTGTCAGAGATCAACTTGTTCAGCTGGCATGCTAAAAAAGAAAAAAAAAAATATCACAAAGAAACACAAGAAGTAGAGAGCTTAATTTGGCCTGCAGACTGTACTTCAGCCCACTCAAACCGGGTCAGTGTAAAGCAAATAAACTGCAGCCATGTGGGTTCTACTGTGGGAGCTGTTGTGCTGCCTTTGATCTTGGAGAAAGTATGAAACTCCTGGATCTGACTCATCAAAGTTCTCCTTCATGCATCTAATAGAAAGCATACAAGCCGTCCTGTTGAAGTTGGTAGGATGACCCACCCATATGTCTAAATTTGAGACCATACCCAATGTAGGGATATTTCCATCTCTCTTGGACTATGTTGCTTGGACTTCCACTGAGCTGTTCTACAAGAAGAGCAGAAGTTGAGAGGATGCCGAGGGGAAGGGAAAGATTTGATCCAGGTCCTCCTTCAGCTGACTTTTTTTGCTACTTCAGGTACAGTTGCTAAAGTGTGTTTGATTGGCTTTGCTGTGTGCTGAAAGATTGCTTCCTCCAAGCTTGTGCTCTAATTTCCTGCCTTGTAATTAGCTCTTCCACATGGTTACCCCAATGTGCACAGCATGCAGAGCTTATGGCACTGGACATCCTCAGCAGGCTGAATCACAAGGCAGCACATTAAATCCTGCCCACCAGACCTGCTGGACGGTAACACAGGCTGATAGGCAGAGGGTAGGGCTGTGGAGAAGCAGCCCCTGAGGGCAGGGACTTGCCTGCATTTGGGCAGTGAGGGATTACCTGGTGTTTTGAGAACAGTGCCTGATCTGTGCTGGCAGGGTCAGAGCAGATGCCCCAGCCTGCTGTGCAGGTCCCACTGGAGATGCCTGCTGCTGTCTCGGGGCCTCTCGCTGGTCAGAGTGACCCCGAGAAATGTTAGAAAGTCTCTTCTCTCAGCCTGGCACTTGAAGAAGTAGTCAGAGCTCTTCATTTCTCAGTCTCAAGGTTGTTTATTGTTCCTTATCTATAAAATTTTTTCTCCTGTCCAGCTGAGGTCCACTAAGCACAGCAGTCCAGGCACTCTGTCTGCTCCTGGGGCAGTTTTATGTCTTTATACTAAAAACTACGTATACAATGTTTACAATTACTTCCCAATACCTATCACCTATGTTAGACAGTGAGCTTCTACTCTAAACCAATCTGTAAGTGCCAACACAGCAGAAGATGGAGGCCAAGAAGAAGGAGAGAGGCTGGACATGCCCAGATCCCTCCATCTTACCCCTCTGAATCTCCATTCTAAAAACCTCAAAATCTGCTTTTTCACCCTGTGATAAATTCACTATCATTCTACTTAACTGTCGTAGCTTGCAGATCTTATCTAAGGTTGGTAACTTGCTCCATGGGTCATAATCAAAACCACAGGCATCTTGGTCTCTGTGCCAGGGTCTCTGAGCCCCCTGGCAGGGGTTTTGGCTGCTCAAGACAGCCAGAGGGATGTCCTGGCTTCCAACAGGCTGTCCTGGCAATTGTAGCATGGGGGCTTCTGTAGCAGGCTGGGCTGAGATGTCTTTTCTCTCTAATCTCAAGGCAGAACAAAAAGGAAAGAGAGGGATACAGTGCTCAGGAACAATGCTGAGCCCCTTACACCAGGAAATCAGATTTAGCCATGATGGTTTTTCTCTGAAGAAGCATAGAAATGTTGCTCCCTTTTTACAGGCAGCTCCAGCCTTGGGCAGACACCATCCCACCAGGCATCCCCCTGGCTGCTTGCTGCTCCTTCTCCCTGATGGTGTGGCTGACCCTGGGGTTTGGGGACACTGTAATTCCCTTCCCACTCATGAAAATCACTGGGAAGCACTGACCTTTGTTTTCCACTCCATTATGCCTCAAAGGCCAAACTTTCATCTGGAGCAAATTTGCACCTCTCTGCTGACTGCAGTGAAAGGCTGTTGAGAAGCCTATGAGAAAAAATGGGGGTATATGCTGGGATTTTGTCAAATCTGGCTTGGACTGAGTTACACTGCTTTCTCTGCACAGGCCAAAACAGACAGTTTGACTTCAGGTTTCGCAATAAAGATTTACCCTTTCTTTGAGTACCTGCAGCTCTCAATTAAAATCTTAACTTGAAGAGATAGAAGTGATTTCATTGGATCTGACTCTTCAAATCCTTTTGTGCAATTTTTTAGTTTATAAGGTTTTATTTTAAAGCCCCCATTTTCTAAAGTGGTGCTTAGTGTCTTGTTGCTTTCATGTCAAAACAACAGGGAGCAGGATGACCTGAACTCCTTCCTAGAGCCATGGCAACAGAGGAGCTCATAAACACAAATGAGGTCAATACCAAACTTTTGAATTGTATCAGATAAGCCTCTTGAGGAGAAGAATGAAGAAGAAAGAAGAATCTACTTGAAAATGCCAAAATAGATGTAGTAAGCACCTCACAGTGTTATTTTAATGTATTTCAAATGTTTCCAATATATTTTACAAAAGATTGCTTGAGGGTTAGGTACTTGTGGAAGAATGAAAAAGGGTTTTTCAGTGGCAAGAGATTTGTACCACAACAGGCAGCTCTTATGCCATTCAAAGGAACCCAAGGTCTGTCCAAGTCATGATCAATCAAGAGGCATCCATGATCAAATCTAATGCATCCTATCAATACCTTATTTTAACCCTGTTGATTGTTGAGGGACTGAGCCATGAGTTGTGTCTGTCTGCCTCATGATGTGTGCTGCAGTGCCACCAGGAGCTGCTCAAGGCTGTCCTGAGTACCAGCCATGAACTATCAGCTCCTGGAAACACCACACAATGCCACAAGCCCTGGTGGAGTGAGGATGTCTGTCAGGGCTGGGGCTTGCAGCTCCCCTGGCTGGAATGGCTTTGTGAGCCTCATGGCTGCTAGGGCCAGGGACTTGAATGGGCATCCCTTGAGGGTATTGGTGGGTGACTCAGTGTAGCTCAGGCCGAGTAATTTCTTTGTTTTTGAATATGGTGATCCTTGTTTTTTCCTGAGCATGCCATGTGCCCTTGGGTATCTAACAGGTCATTTTAAGTCCCAGGCAATGGGTTTTAGAGCTACATTATGATACAGAATAATTGTGACTCCTTGCAGTAAACAGCAACAGTCTTCTCTTGCCTTGCTCCAGTCACAGGAGCTACAACCAGAGTGTGAGGGCAACTTCCCAGCCTATGTTTCCAGCCCTGGTTGCCTTGTTCTGTGCATATCTCACCCGTTCAAGTATGACACATTTCTGACAACAACCTCCATGGAGGAAACAGCCCCCTCACCCTTCGCTGCCCTTTTTGTGTTGCCTGTGCTGGGTATTTGTTTGCAGAGAGCTTGCATCAACTCTCCTTACTGCCTTAGACTAAGCAGACTAATAGACTCTTTCAACACCTCCGTAGCGCTGCCCGCTGTCGTAATCATTCAGCGGTCACAGCTCTCTGCAAACAGCAGCCCTGAACTCGCCGTTCAATTACCAGTTTATTATTCTAAGACGTCTGGGGAGCGGAGTG
Source organism: Setophaga petechia (assembly GCA_024362935.1). Taxonomy (NCBI): domain Eukaryota; kingdom Metazoa; phylum Chordata; class Aves; order Passeriformes; family Parulidae; genus Setophaga; species Setophaga petechia. Next base: position 10,398,485 of record JANCRA010000026.1, on the reverse strand, counting down.
GTGAGAGCCATATGCCAATACGGCTGTGGGCTGCTTGTGAAGTTCCTCGTGGGACATGGAGAGCCAAGCCAGGGGTCTGAGCAGTTCTCTTAGGCTGGTGACTGACAGCATCTGACATAGACTTAAAATAACCCGCCCCAGAAAAGAAAACACGTCCGTCTCCAAATGAATTTCTAGTATGTGAAAGCATCTCAGAGGTGGGTGCTTGTGTTTGGGAGTCAAGGCTATGTTGACTTGCCTTGCTGACCTACTGTTTCAAGGTGTGCTGACCTGCCAGGACTCTCTGTCTTTAGCGGTGCTGGTTCAGCAAGCTTGCAGGCAAGTCCTTCCAGTATTGAAGAACTTGGTTGCTTTGGGATTTGGTGAAGCCACCATGGAATAACCCATTTTTTGCCAAAATTCACAAATGAAGCGAGAAGTGATCCTCACTTTGGGCTGATGAAAACCAAGTCTTTCCTGGTGCTGACACAATGGCCTCTGGCTAGAGAGGGTCTCACGCTGTAACACTTGTTCTGGGTTGGTTCCCGCAGTCATCCTTGGAGGAAAGCTGGGGCACATCGACTAAAATAACAAGAACCAATCATCATGAAAACACATCTGCTGGGTTCAGTCATGTATGTTCAGTGTATGCTTTGTAAAGTGTGGCTGCTATAACACAGCTCAAACTCTTCTATGGCGCTAGAAAACTGAGCTTCCTTGAAATATTCAGTTATGCCAAGAAAAAATAAAAATATAGTGAATTTCCCTGTGGCCCCAGAAATCTGAAGAAGCCTCCCAAAACTTAATATCCACTCATGAAGGGTCTATATAAAATAATTTATCTTCTTATGACTGGCTTGTCAAACAAGGATTGCTTCCAACATTCTTCCATTCACTAACTTCCTCAACTATGTTTTATTTTTCTTCCTTTTGTCCCCACTCTCTAATCTCCCTCTGAAATTCAGTATATTCTAAATGCATGCTGAGGGTGTCCATGCCAACTTAGCAAGAGGAAGGATTTGTTGGAAGTTGTCTTCTGAGCTGCTAGAATCCAAAGCAAAATATTGCCATTTCTATTTGCCAAGATGCAGACTCATTCCTCCTCTTAGCAGGAAGGCATCCAAGAGATAAGGAAGTTAAATCAGATGAGTGTGTATATTTTAACATGTCTAAAATCCTGCTTATGCTATTATGCCTCATTCCTTGTTATTGTTGACTTGTGAAAAAGATAAATCTAGCAACAGTAAAATCCTTTTGGTAGCTTGCTTATTCCAAATTTCTCTCTTGTGCTGCAGCTTAAGCATTAGAAACAATTTTCTCATGAGACAGCTTACTTTGTGTGATGGGGCTTGCTGCTGGTCCCTGTGGGCAACAAGCTGCTTGGTAAAGTATCCATGTTTTATCTGTCAACAACCAGAGTGCTAGTGGAAAACAAAGACAAGTAGGCATTTCAGAATCTGACTAGGCAAATTCCACTTCATCCTTTCATATTCCAAAAGCATCTAATACAAATATTTGGTTTGGGGGCAGGGTTGACTGTAGCAGTGCAGTGCTACAGGTCCACCCTACAAGGTAGAGGTGGAAGAATGAGTTTTGGCAGGAGGAGAAAACTGTTGAGGAATGACTGTTCTGATGAGAGATTAAGGATAATGCCGATTCTGTTGATTGCAGGAGTCCAGTGATTTAGGGACTTCATCAAGAAGATGAAGGAAGGAAGGTAAAAGAAAAACCTATGGTGAGATTTAGTTAATGTTGTCTAATAAAAAGGGAAAAATGTTGTCTAATAAAACGGGAAAAAATCCACACAAAAACACAGAGAGAGCCAGAATAGATAAAGATGCAGGTGAGTAGGAAAAAATACACACATATATATATATATACTATATACCTATATACTTCCATGATATGCAGAGTCCAAATTTCTTTGGTGCTTTCTGACCCCAGTTCTTTCCCAAGCATCTTGGAAGATACTGAGGATTCAGCTGGAGTTGTCACAGCTCTGTTGCCCACTGGTGGATAAGGTAAGATCCCATCTCGCAGGGAGTGGGGGGCCAGTAGGTTTACCTGACAGGATTTTTGGCCATGAGTGTCAAGGAATAAACCAAGCAACATGATAACAATTTACTGATTTCCTGCCTAAACTAAAACATTGCTGCATTTGGACTTTTAGTAGTATGGCTCTGTAAGAATACAGATGTACCTCTGGTGTTCCTACACACAAATTTTAGAAGTTTTATGAGGAAAAAAACCTAAGGATACTTGGGACCCCCAAGCTTTGATTCAGACCTATGTAAAAAAAGCTACTGAAAACGATGATGTTGTTAACGATCCTGCTCTCATTAAGCTTCAGCAGAACCTTGCTTTCTGAGTAGGTTAGGAGATGTCAGGCAGATGAAGTGGGAAAGTAGTAGTAGTATTTTCTACCTCAAAAAGTGGAATAAATGTTAATAGAATGAATGTTGGCAAATGTTGAAAAGTCTTTCTTGCTATACAATGAGGCTGAACTAATAGGTGTGAAAATATTCAGTAGTATTTTCATTAAATGTATGATATGCACCTGTGTCTGTTTATGTGCCCTAATGTAAACAAGAGGACACACAAAACCATAAGCACTGTGTAATGTTAATGGGCAAACATACTTCTAGGGACCTCAGTAAGAGGAATTGCAGTGCTAATCCTACTTTTTACTGCCTGAGCAGAGATGTTAACTGGAAAGAGCTCGCCAGGCATGGCTTTTCAGAGCCTGGATGCAACTAGCTCTTCTGAACTGTGAATGTCACCAAAGTGCAGAGGCTGCATTTATTCAGCAGTACCATTTAAGAGCAGAGTGTGCTTTAAGGAACGGGTCCTCCCTTCAAGGCTCTGGTAGGGAATCGGTACTTTGTGCACTGCACATCTGACTCCCGATGTTATTATTTTACACGGAAACAGGGCTGGAGTCCCAGGTTACTCATGGCATGGCAGTGACACCAAGCACTTGCACAAAGGCAGAGGTTTAGGTCATATTCAGACAGTGCAGGATGCAACATATGATGTTATCCCCTTCATTTGTATTTTGCTGTGGTGTGGATGATTGAAAGCCACAAGTTTCCTTCACATATTACAGAGGTACCTCTGGCTTAGTTGCAGAATAATTTAATTGCTTTTTCACTTTGCATCATTTGAGGAAGCTGCAGATTGCATCCTTGAAGCCAGGTGTAAGCATCCAACCTCCATCCACTTGCTTCTTCTCATTTAGCCATTCCTGTTTAAAAGGAAGTAGCCAGCAAAGTGAATCTGTGTGTGCTGATCCCTCTTCTTTGGAGGAATTACATTGGGGATGAATTTTTGTCATTGTGATTGCTTGGAAGGACTCAAAGGGTGGCTCCTATCACATCTCGTAGCTACCACCTTTGGCCAATATTAATCATGATTCCTGCACAGTCAGCAAATTCTTTGGGAGAAAAGGATCCACCCTTAGTTTCCATGCATATTACAAAGGGTGTTTTCTGCAGTGTGCAACTGTAATCAGTGGAGCTCAGCTTGGCAATTTTAATCCCCTGCTGTCTAGTTTGGGGCTGCTTGTTATGCAGCCAGCATTCACTCAACATAATGGTTGCTACCTGCCAATGTGCTTTGAGGGATATTGTTAGCATTAAATTTGCCATTTACATTTTCATGTTTGACATAATTGAGGAATGAATGCTCTTATGAAAATTAAACTTGTGGTCCTCCTGGACTACTGTAACCCTGTTAAAATGTAATGCGATTCTTGATGCGTCTTCTTTAGGTTTTTATTAAATAGAATATCCGTATGACTAATTCCCCTGGCCTAAATGTAGGCTGGGAAGGAACATTATTGATAGGGCTGAGCACAAATGGCCCTCTATACTCAGCCTCTAATGGCCTAATAATGCATTATACTTGAATCAGAAATACTTTGAGTTGTAGTGCTTATTGCCATTATTGAAAACACCTGGATGCTCCATTCATCAAGGTTACATCAAAATGGGCCCATTTGTTTATTAGTCTGTCAGTAAACATCTTTATTTAGTTTCATGTTCCTCTCCTCTCAGTAACATCAGAGAGGACAAGACCATGTAGTGTATCTTTCTGTGGTTTGCCATTATTAGTTTTCCCTGAAAAAGTAAGATAATTAAAAGTTTGGATGGCTTCATGAAATAAACATTTTTCTTGGGGATTGTTCTTTTTTTCCTTTCCCTTTTAGAAAAGGAGGTTAAAGAAAAGCCATTGGGTATGTAGTCAGGATGACCAAATTGCAAAACAAGCAGATTTGCCAGACTAAGATTTTAATGCATGTTTTATGGCAGGCAGCCTCTGGAATATTTTTGTCCCACTGCTACAGCAGCTCTGCTCTGCCTGGAGGAGTTTGCTGTGCTGGGAGGATGCTAAGGGATGAACAGGTGCAGCTGCTGGGTATCGCTGGTGTTCACAGCCAGGCATCTTTCACGGAGGAACCTGTGCCCAGGCAGGCATTTTGTGTTTGGAGCTATGACATATCTCTGTAGTTCTATCAACAGACACCCTAGTTCATTGTGTGTCCCTTTAGAGCTTTTGGCCCTCTTCTTTCCCCCACTAGCAAAAGGATGAATTAATTTAGCTTTGCCAAGTGTTTTTAGGCTGGCTAGGGCTGAGGAAGGAGGCCCCATTTTCCATCCAAAGAGGAAAGAGTGTTGAAATATTTTGGCCCTGTAAAACCCCATCTCTTTCAGGCTAGCTGAAATATTTTTTCTTTGTCAGAAAATGTTAGCTTTGACTATTTATACAGGTTTTCTTCTGAAAGGAGAAACTTTACATATGACATTTTGACTTCCATTTCAAAACAGAGAAAAGATCAACATTTGAAAGTTAAAAGTTTCTTCTTCTTTTTTTTTTTTTTAACAATGTTTTGCTTTGACATTTCACAATCAAAATTCTCCAGATTCTACAATTCTGAAGAGATTGTAGCTGGAAATCTGATGCAGAGCAGACAGCTCCAACACCACTTTGGAGGTGAACCAAGCTCCAATTGAACCAGAGATTTCCTTAGCTAAAGCTGGAGAAAAGATATTATTCTTGAGGGTACTGAATTATCCAGTGTTTGATGCCATACATGAAGCATTTCTACCTTGGCTGTAAAGACAGGCACTCTTGTGAGTGTGTTTGGCATTTATATTTATGAATTTAATTATACCTCCTCAGCCCTGCTCCTTTTTGCTTAAGTAATCTGTCCTTTATGCTCTATCCCATGAAACCTAGGTTGTTCCCAAATGTGTGGTTTTGCTGTGGCTTCTGCTGGTGATCAGACCCACAAGACAAAACTTCTGGGGGAGGGGGGCATGGAAAAGCTACACCATGTGTGTCAGTCAGTGGATTATGTGAAACGTTAGAGCTCCTGCCAGCTTATCTGGTCCATTTTCCAAGCAACCTGAAGAATATGACTGACCCAAATGGGGGTCACAGTATGGACTGGATAGAAAATGACTGAGTTTTAACTTCTGAGTTTTTTGTCCTTGCCATCCTAGACCAGCAGCAAGGAAGAGTTAATATTTCTGTGGTCTGCTTGCAGAGGGCTGGTTGCTATTGTAGCTCAGTGTGTGATTGCACTGATTTCAGATTGTGTTCCTGCTGCTGGTAGCAATGAATTGCTATAGTTGGTGTTTGAGGTATTCCAAAATACAGGGCAGGTCAATGACTGCTTTTGATGTTTAAAAAACCATCAGTTTTGTGCTATCAAGGACAACTTTACTGCCCTTTTCACCTGTGGACTCTTCACAGACAAGAGGCAGCACTAAACCTGAATCTCAGCTTCAGATTGTTGCTTGTGGTGCATTCCCCAGTGTATCACTTTCCAGTGAGAGAACAGGAATCAAAATTGCAGGGGCATGATAGCAGCAGTTTAAAGGGATTGGCACTGAAATGTCCAATGTTATGGTCTGCTGATGGCTTGGATCATGGCTGGAATGGGATACTGTCAGTTAACAAAACTATTTGGCAATTTTGGCAATATCTCCTTGAATTTACTCCCTTCCTGGATTCAAAAGAAAACAAAGAAAGGAGTAATAGCCTTTTCCTCCCTCATCAGGGAAATAACAATGTGTTCATGACAGCAAATAAAGGGAATGCTGAGCAGGGAAAGGCCGATGCTCAGTGTCATGTGGGGTTTGGCATGTGAACTAAGGCATTGGTCCACACTTCAGGTCAAGAAAGAAACATGGGGTTAGCATATGGTCTGGAGCCATGGAATACAGATTATGACATATATGGATACAGGGTGATTTCAATCTGACAGAAGTGGGACAACCTGAAAGGTGTTAGCTGATGATACCAAAATTAATAGTTCCTCCCTCTTACACCCTCTTGATCTTGCTACACAGAGCTTCTGGAGGACTGTTGCAGACCTAATGTCTCTCTTCAGACTCATGCTTCATGTCCATCCAACTTGAATCCTGGCAAGATACATTTCCTGGATGATCTTACTCTTTTGTTGCTGTACGCTTTATTGTTCCCTGAGTATAGGAGGATACAGCACAGAGCAGGCAGAGCAGCCAGACAGCTTATACAATGTGGAATAATTCTGACAATCTACAACAGACCTGAGTACATTTGGGCTATTATCTTATTTTTGCAATATGTGTAATTTTGTTCAGAGCATGGGAAGAGAATTAGAAATTGAAATACTAAAATCCTTAAAATTTATTGAAAGAAAAACCTTGCTCTGAACCCAAGTAAGAAAAAATTATATTAGTATTGGCTTCCTCAATGCTCACATCTATTGAGTTTCTTTGATTTTTAAGAGAAGTGATGAATGCTTGAAAACTAATCCATCTCTAAATCAATCTTCTTGCATAGTCATTCAGGATCAGGGAGCATAAGTTCATGGTGTTGGAAGAGAGAATGATATGGCAAGATATGAGGCAAGTGGTGCCACAGAGCAGTAAACACATCTGAAACACCTGCTATCAATTACTGCTATTTTTGCAGTGATCGGTTTCACGGGAAGGATTTGGAGACAGGAGCAAGGGAGATTAGAGGTCTTCAACCATAAGTGGAAGAACAGAGAGTAAATTAGTATTTGTATTTAAAGAGAGACAGGCTGGATATAAATACAAAAGTGGCACACAGATCTTAGATTTAGAGCCAGCCTTGCAAAAATTGTGTGAGCACTTGAGTCAGAATTCTCATGCCCTACTGCAGGTTTGATTTTTACAACATGGCTCTGCTTAATCGCTGAGTTAAGAAAAAGTTGTTGAATCTCTCCATATGCAGAAACCTGCCATCTTCTTCTCTAATTTGAAGGTATTAGAAATATGTAAGAGCCTCAGGTTTTAATTCAGAAGTTCATAGATACATAGAAATTGTTTCTGGGTAGGTGGAAACATCCATCAGTCTGAGAGGCAAACAACCTAAACCTGAACAGATCATGTAAGTTATTTTACCTTCATATGTGCACATAAACTGGGCAGGGTGCTGGTGGCTAACTGTTCTTTCAAGATGTAAACACCAGAGAGTCTGGTCTCTTTCTTGTTTGTATTCAAGCTGATAGTAAAAGTATTCACCCAGAATATAGGAGGTCAGAGGTTCCTGGCCCAGGGTTGCAGGGAGGTCTGCTTTCCAGCTGGATTCTCAGCCTGGTGCTGCCTCCTCTGAGTCAGTACCCATGAGTTGGGTATGGTGCTTTCCTCCAGCCTTGCTGGATGGTCTGGCTGGTGATGAAGCTCCAGCCTACTGGAGTGCCTCCCGAGCGGCAGGGCCCTGAGCCTCACTCACCTTCCCTGCCCAATTCACATCCACGTGTCAGGAGAGGCTCAGAACATGCAGCCTACAAGGTTTCTAGGGGCAGTCATCCTCTGCTTTTGGTTTGCTTTTGAGCACAGTGCACCCACTGATCTGAAGGTAAAACAGGACCATGACCTGGTGCTCAGAGACTTAATCTTGGCTTGTGCTGACTATGAAGGCCTCCTTAGGTTAAACAACCACTGGATGAAAATCAGGCCCTGTGCTACCACCTTCCTGCTGGTTTCATCCCTCAAGAAAGAAGTGGACTGGGATGTTTCTGCCCAAAGCATCATCTGGGACACCTGAGCTAGGGAAAACTTGCAAGGCATCCTTGTGTTTTGCTCTGGTTGAGGATGGGGAACCAAATCCCCAGGTTTTGGGCAGAAGAGAGTTACTGAATGTCCTGATGCTCTAAGTCCAAGAGGAATGTGAGGCAAGCATTCTGACTTCAGTCTTGGCCATGGAGGTTAAAGCTGTTTTACCTGTCGTTTGTGACAGGCTCTGAAACCACCTTTGATCGATGACCTCGAGCAGGCAGTGTAAGATGATGACGAAAGACTCTCCAGGGAGGCACAGGTGCGGCTCGGATGTGCCCGTGTTGGTGGTACGCAGGTTCTGCAGAGCCCTGGGGACTCAGAGAGCTGATGCCGGGAGACTCCCGAGGGATGGGGGTACGCAGGTTCTGCAGAGCCCTGGGGACTCAGAGAGCTGATGCCGGGAGAATCCCGAGGGATGGGCGGCGGTTCCCGCCGTCAGCGCTAGGTGGCGATAACCCCCCGGCGGAGGCCGGTCCTCGAGCTCCGAAGCCAGCGGGATACGGAACCCGGGACGCAGGATGCTCCCTCCGCCAGGCCGGGGGGATGCGGCGGGCGGGGCAGCCCGCATCTCCTGGGAGAAAAAAATCAAAACCAAACAAGCCAACCGACTGCGTCACGACTACTCGATCAGATCAAACTTCAGTAAGTGAGGGGTTTAAAAATTGCTTTTCCTTCACTTACCTCGGGCTAGAAGGCATCTGGTTTGGCACAGGCGACTGTAGCGAATAAAATTAAAATTGATTGAGTGCAAATGTTTTAATTGTATGATGTTTTCTCATTGATAATCTCAATAAACTAATTTAATTAAGGATAATGGGAACATGTTTGGGGACATTTAGGACCTATTCAGACATAATGGGTTCAAAATGTCTCAGCAGAACCAGATCACAGGGGTTCACTGACAATACTTCCCCTGTGTCCAGGGTGACCATAAGCCATACTGTGCTTCCTGCTGGGTTCATGCCACAGGAAAGGGGTTCGTCTGACAATAACTGTGTGTGGGGATACCCACATGTGTCTGTATTTCCAGGGCAGAAACCTCTATTCCAGTTCCTTCAAAACTTCATTGAGATTCAACTGTGTTCCTCCCTTTACTCTTTCACTTTACAGCCTCCCACCACTGTTGGCCTCACCAAGTCCTGAGACTTTCTGCTCACACTGCTTCTGCCCAGGCTGTCCACAGCACAGGGGAAGATCCAGCTGGGGGCTGTTCTGGCAACCATGGGACTAATTTCTATCCCCTTACCTGAATATGATCTTAGTATGAAAAAATTGGCACTTCCCTCACATACTCTCTCAGCTTCTATTTTCAGCTCACATTTTTCAGGGAAGTTTTTTGTTTTAGTTTGATTTTGGTTTGCTTTTCTTTTGTTAACTTTTAAATTGACTGATGTATCTGTGCATTTAATAATCTTCAATGAACCTTTTTTTCCCCTGTACACACATTATATCTCAATAGTTTTCAGGACAAGTATTTCCATAGTTCAATGTGCGAAATCTGTGATGGGTTCAACCCTCTTCAAGATGATCTGGAGGTGGCCAAAGAAAAGGAAGGCATTACAATACTGAGTCCCCTCTCTAAGGATTTTGTGTGGTCTTACTGAAAATATTATTCTGGATCCTGGTAGCAAAATCTTGCATAATATTTTTCTCATGCAGCGGTTCATTTTGCAGCTCTCAGTTTCTTTGAAAAGTCCCTTCCAGCCCCACACTGGCTGTAGTTGTAGACTTTCTGTTAGCCCAAACCCAAATCCTAGGCTGTTTTACAAGCCAGGACACTAACTCACTGAGACAAATGAGAGTGCCAGAATGAGCTCTTAATTATTTTTGTGATACTTTTGCTGGCACTTCAGCACTGTTGCTGGTAGTTTATTCACTAGGAACCCTAATTCTTAACTTAGTTGTCTGTAGGCCAGTTTGGCTCACTTCATTCCCTTCATCCCAAGCCCTCCCTATATCTCAGATGAAGATCCTAACCTCAGCTCTTCCTTTCTTTTGTGTGTCTCTTACTTTCCATCCCTTCCCAGGCTCAGCTTCAGGTTTTATCATTCTAACATTAACCCATTCTTATTTCCTATTTTGAAATATTCAGTGAAAATCTCTTCAAATATACTGGGACCTTTTTGTCCTAGCAAAGAGTAATGAAAGTTCAATGATTATTCAGTTTGGAGACATCTTGCTAAGCAGTGCCTTGCTAAGTAATGTTTTGGTGAAGGCCCTGCCTTTTCTCAACAGATCATTTGTTCAGATGCAGTGTATTTTATGTAACAATTAAGTTAAAATTTCATTTGAGTGGGGAGGAAGTGAATTAGCCAGCTAGTAAATATGGGAAGAATAATCCAAGCTTTCCCACACAAGGAGCAAAATATCCAGTGGAGCCTTTGGTGTGGCCTGGAGTGTTCAGGGAGAAGTGTGTGACCCAGTGTCTGTCAGCAGCAGGTGGCCTCTGGTAGTGGCGATTCAGCAGTCTGGTTTCATCTCCTTTGGGTCAGCCATAAATCTCGGTGACCTGTGAGGAGAAAACTAGATAGAAGTGCACCACATTAGCAGCTGAGGACAGAAAATCAATAGAAAGTCCTAGTATACTGGCAAACGAGTAACTGTCTAGAAATACAATATTTTTTTCCTTGGTGCTCTCAGGAAATGTTGATATTTCAATAAACTTTGAGAACAAACTACGAAAAAAATGGGGGAGAGAAGTCTGGCCTGGAGTCTCAACAGACAAAAGTGGTGCTGTGATTTGAATGTATCAACTGTGATTTGAATTCATCTCATTATGTAGTCTGATCTAAATATGATTTATGTATCTGATCAACAACTAGCATGGCTTTCTGTATACATTAAGACTATACTAACTGGAAGAGAGCACATAAAGCCTGAATTACCTTCAGGGAGCTCCTCAAATTTGTATATTTTCCTTAGAGAACAATATGACTAATTGAATGAGATCTAGTGTTTAAGAATTACATTGTCCATAGACCATCAAAGTCCATGATTTACACAGGAATTTTTTTTCTTTTTCTCTTGTACCCTGAGCAGGAACCCCCAAGTATTGGAACAAAAAAATGTGACTTTTTGATAGGCTTATACCAAAGTATATTAGGACAAAGGGTTGATCTCTACCCATGACACCAAAAAAAATTTCAGGAAATTTCTTTGATCAGGAAGACAGACCAGTCAAAACAGATCAAGAGTTGTTGCTTGCATACACAGGCACTGGTGTTACTTAGTTTTACTCTTAGGAATTGCTGTAACTTAGTCACAGAAGTGGCATTTAGGCGTCCCATGCAGACCTATTTGACACCAATAGGTGACTAATTCTCCCATTTTGCCTGAAGTGAGTTTTGGTTCAAGGCACCAGGGAAACACAAAACCCTAAAGGAAATGTTGTGCCATAAACCTGCTATCAAAGTCATACGAATAAAGCTTAAATTAAATGTGAAGTTCCCATCCTGGCTAGCAGGCACTACTTGAGTGTGAAATTAGTCCTGGATTGCTCTGCTCACCCAGCTGTTCAGTGGGACAATGTAGTAGAGAAATGCATCTCCCCATCCCAAAGTCTGCCTGAGCTGTAGCACTAAAATTATAAAGTGCTGCACCCACACAGACTCACATACTTTGTGAGAGGTGTACTCATTCATCCCAGCTGAGTTTCAGTCCTTTTAAGTATGCTTAGCAATCAGCATTTGTCCCTGTGGTACTTGGCTTTGTGGATGCCCCCTGGGCACAGTGACTGGTGTGGCAAGGAAAGTGCCTGGTAGGCAAATGTTGTATGTCTAGATCCTTACTGTTATGTTCTGAGTATATTTACTTTGTGTTAACATACTCATAAGAGGGGAATCCTGGAGGAGAATCCTGTTGAGAAAACTCTTGGAGAAACCTCCACTCATGCCTTTATGACTTCTTTTTCTCCCTTTGCCCCTCAGAGGGCCAATAAGGATCTGTGGTAGTCCTGCCGAGCTCACAACAAATTTTGTGTATGGAGCCAGACCTGAGATCAGGCTGCAATAGAGGGGTCTCCTCAGGGCTGTGCAGTGGAACTGCCAGCAATGAAAGTTAGATTTATATGTCAGACCAAAGAGCTCACTGGGCATTTTGAAAAACCTGAGACTCTGAGCCAGAGAGAGCCATTATGTGGGCCAGTCATGGAGAAGCAGAAAATGTTGTCTCCCAGTTTCTTCCCCCAGCACTGACAACCTTCCCTGGGTAGGCTGTGAGTAAATTCCCCTTCTGCTTTTACACAAGGCATGAATGTGGAGAGCATAGCTTGGGCTTGCAGAGCTCAGGGTAGAAGGAAGAATTTAAGTTTAAGATGGAAGATGGGAAACCCTGCAGATCTCTCCCCCACAGATTCCTTCATTTATTTCTACTCTTACTGGAAGAGCCTGAGAGAAAATTTTATATGAGGTAAACACACATTTTTGCCCTATCTGTGGGCTCCACTATGTTTTCTTGGAGATGAGCTGTTAATAGGCATGGGAGTTTATCCAAGAGCTTTTATCTGGTGTAGATAATCCCTTAGATTACTTCTTTCCTCTCCTTCTCTTACAAGAAAGTATTCTTGAGACAAATCCCTTTCCTGCACTTATCCCAAATGTACACTTATGCTCTTATGAAGACAATGTACTTTGTAGTTTACTTCGATTTTTATGTTTTTTCCTTTTTATTTTCTAATTTAGCTGATTAACCACATACTTATTTTATCTTCCCATTACCTGGAGGAGTTACGTATTCTTCTCGTAGAAATTCAGAGTCAAGTATCAAGCCTGTCTGTCGTGAGTTTCTCCCTGCATAAATATTTTACAGTCAGCTGAAAATGTCACAGCATCCTATAAAAAATGAGAAATTTAAGTTAGGTTTATATTTATCCCTTTAGGAAAAAAGTAACAGTCAAGGGAAGCTGGATGTCTTAACCAAGTTTAGGATACTGAGTGAAACAGCTGTTGGTATTTAATATTGCTTTATTGACTTTCACTCATTTGTGCCTTTGAAGCCAACTGACCTTTTCTCCGGTGGAGATTTCTGGCCATAAAATAATATTGTGGTGACTAAAATAGCTGCTGCTCACTTTTATCAGAGAACAGGAACAAAAAGGACTTAAATGCATGTGTAAAAAGCTCAGTGATTAACCCATTTGCCAAACTTTACACAAGTGCGCTTCTTTCAGCCATGGCTCTTTACAAGATCTGATTTTGCACCATATTTCCACAAAATATCTTCTTCTTTTCCAGGTACCATTCCTCTTTTAGAGATCTTTGCTTGTGTTCTAACATCTGAATCTTCCTTGCTTACAGAGTTCTTCCTCCACAACCCACTCCCCTTTTTGTTAGTCCCAGAGGCTCTCTTCCCACTTCCCTCTTTCCCCTCTTCCCTCTTTAGGAGAACTGATTTTAACCAAGAGAGGTAATCCTGATCATCCTGACAGGAGATCCTCTGCCCACTGAGACTGAGTGACTGGGGCTGAGTGGGTGGCAAAGCAAAGTTATGGTGTTAAAACTGTACTTCTAGCTGTATGAGGAAAGGAATAAATGTGAATTGAAGCAAAACTTTTCCATAGTCCTAAAGGATGTGCCATCAAAGGTAGATGGGGTGGATTGCTTAGCAAGGACTCTCTGCAAAGAGCTCAGCAGATGCCTGGGCAAATGCTTTAGAGTAGACACAGCTCCTAGATAGTTAAAATTAACAGAAACATATCTCACTCTGTATGTACACACAAAAAGAACAGCCCTTGTCTGGGAGAGCTTACAGTCCCTGCCTAATTGATTGGCATGTGTTTTTCATTTAAACTCATTGTTAAAACAGAAGAAAGAGCAATGAAATATTTTCAAAAATGTTTCCAAATATCTTGCATTAGTTTTGTCTTCAGATACAATTGGCCAGGGAGAGTGGTAAGCCCAAGTTGTCCTGTGCCAACAGGGTTCCAGACAACTCACATGCATGATACTTCTTTCTTACCCTGCCACACCATCCAGCTGCCACTGAGTTCAACAGCCACCTCATGAGGGGTCATTGCTTGGTATCTCCTCTGTGTGTGATATCTGAACCAGATGGAAGCTGTAAAGTACAAGGCACAACCATTGTTCTTTTTGACACAGAAATGAGACTATCTAGGCCAAAGGAAATCTTTTCTACCCACAAAAGTCCTAGTTTCCTATATTATGACCTAAATCAACAATATTAAAACTCAAAGCTATACTGTTACACTGATGACTTTGTTCCATTGACTGTACAGCTCAGTCAGTACCTATAAAATTGCAAGATGCATTTAAAGTAATTCAATTAGATTTAATTGAATTAAAACTACTATTAAATTCTGCCAAAGGTAAGTCTGTATAATTTTTTTCTAATAACTCAAAAAGCTCAAGTCTGGATGAGTTTAAAATAATAATCCTACAAGAGAATGATTGAGTAAGTAAGAACATACAAACATTTAGAAGTCCAACTAGATATGAAGCTGGACTTTATATATCACATAAATCAGTCATTACAGAAATGGAAATCAATTAGGGTGGGTTTGCTCAACCTAATTTTTACTCTGCTTTTAAGTATTTAAAGAAAGATTGATTTCGTGCCATTTAATTGACTTAATCCAGCTAAGTGTGGAGGTTCCTATGTTAACATTAAAAACTCCATTTTTTATCATCTGGCCATGGGGAAAGTCTCAGAGCGCTTTCTCAAAGTTGTAGCAATCCCTGACAATGAAGAGCTTGCCTTTCCTACTGTAGCATTTTAAGCAGCCGCTCTGCCACAGTTTTTTAAGCCTTCCAGATACCCTAAGCCAATCATGCACTGTTTTCGGCCAAGACTTTTCCTTCCTTTCTGTCTCTCTGGTTGCAGACGTGTAGTGGCCCAGTCAAACAATAGGAAAATCAATTAGGAAGATTTCAGCCCTGAGATCTTTTTCCATGGAGGCAAAAGGCAATAAGGAACCATTCCCTGTGGTGTGGGTGAGACTTCAAACTTGTAGCTACTGGTTGCTTTTGTCACAAGCAGGGAACTGAACACACACCATTAATACCAAAAAAACTGCCAGTCATTTCTGTTTTCCCTTGTACAGCAGGAAGGATAAGTTGTTTTCCATCTTCTGTAGCCAGCTATGTTATGTACAGCTTGGATGTCTCTGATATAGCAAGGGTATGTTCAGGTAACTGAGGGGCAGAGTGCTGATAGAAAGGAGCTGGGAATCGAAATATGGTGTGGGACTGCAGCCTCAGATGTTGCACTAGTTTTGTCTAGTAGCCTGTTTTGTCTTGTAGCCCCTCTCCTGGGTAGGTGTGCAAGGTGCGTACCAGTAAAAGGATCTTCCAGCCATTACTAGTAACTGGAATGTTGGGAGGTAGTCACTGGGAAACTAAGTTAGTTGTAGCTTTGCTTGGATGCTCATGGAGATGATTTGCTAGAAACTATGATAGAAGAGAGCCTGAGAGACCTGATTCAAAAAACTTCTATTATACAGAAGATATTTCTGTACTCTTCCTCACTCTGCTGGCAACAGAGGGTTTGTCTGGTGCCACCTTTGTGTTGGCTGACAGGGTCATATGTTGCTTCAGATCAGACCTCCTTTCTTGCCAAACAAGAACTGTTTCCCCTGTAGATGGCTCTGTTTTCCTACACATTTTCGGGAGTGTTCTCTCACTTTAGAAACACCGCACAAGTGAGATTGGGCTATTTCTTTATTTTTCTTTTCCTGTGGGTTTTTTGTTCAGAAAGCAGTCATTGGGATTGGATGCTATTTAACATGCTGGGTCTGAAGATAGCTGGATTGTGAATAGTCATTCACTTTCCACAAAATATATTTTTTGGTTTAAGAGCAAAGGTTTAATGTGAGTGCCTAATAAATGCTGCTTGAGCTGCCTTGGGCTGCTGCAGCTGGTGTAAAAGTACTGTTCAGAAAGATGACAGTCTGTCGTGGTTTCTGTTGCATCTCCCAGACTGCCATGGATTTTGCCACTACCTGTATGGCATCTCCAGTGATATAAGGGTGCCTGGCGTTAGGCAGCTGAAGTGAAACCAGAGCTTTCAGCTTTTTGTGTATGTGGCAAAAGCATGTCTTTCTGTTTAATGGAAAATGAGACGGAAAGTCTTCACTAATTTTCTTTCTAACACCTGCAGAGCAGAAGCTGTTGGTGTGGGATGAAAAGGCGTTGTGACTGCTCACCATTAGAAAAGCTTAAATATTTAGTGCAATGATGGAGTTCTTCTCTCTGGGCCCGGGAGCTTGGGTGCTCTGGTGTGGCACAACTATCAGGCCCTGAAAAAGCTGAGGAGGTGTAAGAAAGATTAAAGGGAATTGCCTTTATGGGTCAAATGGACAGAAGGATTGTAATGTTTCAGTCTTGGTGTTCAAGAATAGAGTCTGAACCCTAAACCAAATGTAATGATAGCAGTGATACCTTTCTGGGGTGTAGAATGGATGCTGTCTAAATGCAGACAAAGGGTTATAATACCTGGTGTTAATTCCTCCTAATGCCACTGTTGAACTACATCAGAGAACACCTTTGTCTTGTTCTGCTGTGTCCTGGTCATAGAAATCACTCTGCAGTGGAGCTAGCTACTCACCTAGTCTAGCTGCCTGCTAAAAATGATATTGTGAACCAAAAAAATATTTGGAAGAGATGAGAAAGCTCTGACAACTGTCAAGCTCCTGAACTGCATGTGGCATTTTGTCACTGATGATATACCAAGACATCCATTCAATGCTTGCACAAATTTCTATCTCTTTAACAAATGTGATTGCTCAGGGATATTGAAACTGGAGATTATCTCTTCTAGTTTCCATCAACAGCAGGAAACTGAGCTGGGAGTGCAGGATCAGTTGCTTGTGCCGAGTTCTTGGGACTTCCCATTGCAAGCTCCTGGCTGGGGCTCACCTCCATGAAGAGGAAATGAAATCACCAGCCTGCACTCACTGAGAAGAAACTTGGCAGAAGGTGCTACATGAAGGTCTACTGAGGTCACCTGAAGTACACTCTGGGCATCAGCGTTGCAGAGGTGCATGTGGGATGGATTTGACTACACTCTCAAATTAAGTGTGAATGTAAAACCAGACCTGAACTGGGCTACAGCCCAAAGTGTTGCCCCAAATACATAAACCATTTGAGGTTGAGCTTAGTCTCTCATGTTTGCAAATATTGCTGCCAACAAAGATCATTCCTAGAGGTATTGTTTTCCTGATAAATCTGCACTAGTGTGGAAAGGATAGATCATAGAAGGAACCTAGTTGCCTAAACAGTGTAAGACTTCCTAAAGATTAAATTATTTTGAATTATATGTTACTTTTAAATTATTACCTTGAGAGATCTGAATATCCAAGAACTATTTAGAAAGGGCAAAGCAAATGATTACAGGTTGGAAAGTATCATTTAATAGGAGAGATTAAAAAGATTCCAGCTATTTAGTTTAGTAAAGAGACTAACAAGAAGTGACATGACAAAGGTATATAAAATAATGTATGGCATAAAGAAGGTCAGCAGGTGCTTCTATTTATCCTGTCTTATGAAAGAGACACAGGAGGATACGTAATTAAATTAAAAGGCAATAAATTAAAAAATGGTAGAGAAAATGCCCTTTTATGTCATATATAGTTAATCTGTGGAACTCACTGCCACAATAAGTAAGGACTTTTAGTTGAATTAAAAAATCTTTTAAGTAGCTAAAAGAAGACAGAATTGTCAAAAACATTCAAGTTCTGTTTTCAGGAGTAATTTGGGATCATATGTACAGTGAAATGTAAGTATACTGAGCTGCTTGCTGGATAATACACAGAACATCCTTATTGCAGGGGCCAAGTTTTGGTCTTGCAGTTTTCAGTTGAAGAATTAGGATTTTTTTATTAAACTAAACATCGAAGAAAGAAAATGTCCCATTTTGGGATATCTGGTAAGATCTGTGATGAGGTATGCTGTGGTGAGGCACAAATATTGCCTCAGTCAGAGGAGAGATTTGAGTTTAGGTCTGTAATATTTATACTGTGTCTTTGGATTACCATCCTGATTATTGTAACCCCTAGGTTTCCATGGAAATTCTTTATTTCTTGGACAGCCTTATATTGCTGGTGTGTATATAGGTATGATCTGGGCACCTCAGTCCTCCCCACCTCAAGGAGAGGGTCAAATACTTAATTTTTGAAGCCCAGACGAGCGCAGGGATGTGGCAGACATCAAGCCAATATTGTCATCCTCCAGGAGTTATACATGAAACTGAGAAACCTGAAAATCAACCACAGGTGCCCAGGGAAGGCAGGTAGGGACTGAACAGGTAGAGCAGTATTTGGTTCTGAGTTTGTGTTACATTTTTCATATTATATTATATTTCTGTTATAATTAATGTTTTCAGTATCTTCACTGGATCGAGTCATATATGCCTTACTTCTCAAAATAGTGTTTGAGCACTTACATAGGCTTTTTAGAAAATGCTGTCCTAAATGATGCTTTCATTATAGTAGCTATTTTATTCTAATGGAATAATGAGACAACTGAGGAATAGCAGGAAAAATGGGGAATACAGGAGACAACTTCCTCAGGACTGTTCTTGTTTTCTCTGTCAGCTTTATGCAATGGAGATTGACTACCTTGGAGCCAAGTGGTTTCAGATCTAAATGGAAAATGTGTTTCCTGATTCAGTCTCCTCTGACTCACTCAGCAGTGGATGCACTACACAGGAAAGAAGATGTTCACACAAATTAGGCGTTGCAGGGAGGATTGGGAGTGTTGAGATCAGTTTCTGGCTTTTGCAACTCTGCAGAATTTCAAATATCTCATTTCATCTAATTTTTGAGTGTTTAAAACATAGATAGTGTTTTTTTTCTCTGACTTTCTGTCATGCTCATTCAGTGTACAAATGCCAGGACACAAGAACTTTCTATTTGAATGTAGTTCTGTAGCCAATACTGGAAATAGAAATAAGTATAATTAAAAAGCACCTTGAGACTTCTACAGGGGCTAAAGGAACTTAGGTACTCATCTTGTTCTTGCTTTTCAAAATTCTACCTAAAATGCTAGTGGCATGTGAATGATTAGCTAGAGATTTTCAGAGACTTTATCATATATTATATTATATTTAGTAATTCTGGACTTGGGATAGGGAAGGTCCTCACAGATCATGAGGTCCAGACTCCTGATATTTCAGGCAGTCACATCACATATTCCTTTTCATTTTTCAGGCTGAGTTTTAAAACTAGTTAGGATTTTTGCTTTCCACCCCATTGTAGGGGTTGAGTCTGTTCCAGAATTTGGCTTTCCTGGCGCCTGAAAGCTCTCTTGGAACATGATGCTGAGGACAAATAATAGTGACAATTAATGACAGAGAGGATTACCTATGAATATTCATGTGGTAGTCTGTGAAAACAGAAAATACCGGGAAATACAGCTTAGGTTCACATCAGGTGATCCGTTTCCAGCAGAGGAAGTAAAAGCAATATCCTGGGAAAAGCATCAGTGCAACTTCGTGGGAAATATTGCACATGGCCCTAGACACCCATGAGAACAGGAGGACAGGACAGATAGTGTGCCCAGACTAATAAAAACCTTTGGAGAGAGAACTGTGAGAACAGCATTTACAGGGTCTTGCAAAAAGTCACCTGTGAAGAGGCTGGAATTACTGTCTGCTTACATGAGAAGAACAAAGAGGAATGAGGAAAAATTGTTGGTTAGCCTAAAATAAAATTGAGAACTGCTGACCACAAAAGAGTTTGGCTGGAAATTGGATATTGAAGGTAGGGGTGTTCTGGCATGGCTTTCCAGTGGCAGCAGGAGCAGCAGCAAACCTCCCTGCTCCTAGATTGCCCTTGGTCAAGTCTCTGAAAGACGAAATTTGCAACATTCAACTATGACAGCATCAGTGATCAAGAAACTGTCTACTGACATAATTGCTAAAGTAAATGTATGTAAATCTCGCTGCAGCTTTACAGACCTGGGTTTTATATACTAACCCAACAGATATACCTCAGCTTCCTCTCTTCTAACTTATACTGTTCTGTTGTCATTACAGAGAGTTATCTCCCCTCTTAGTCTTCGTCCTGCCAACCTAATATGTAAGAAGTACAATTTATAAGACAGGTTCAGTCAATCTAAAACATCTGATGATGTGATGTGAACCTGACTAGTTTGAACAGATATTTCTTGAGAATATGAATAGCCAGAATAATTTTTTCCCTGTCTTTAGAGCTACTTTTTTTCTACTTTTGTTTGTATACACCATCATTTCAACTCTGTTCATTTGAGTATGTAGAGATCAAATTAAGTTAAGAGAATAATTAGTGTACATGAGTTGATACATTCTGTGCTAGAGCTGGCTTCAATACAAAGGATATAACAGCCTAATTCTAGTTTATTTTCAGTACTCTGGTTTGTAATGGAAATGACTAACATCTGGCAGTGCTGATGGTTACTATAACAGTATATATTTCACTAATTATCTCTTTAAGATAAGAAACTTTCTTATTAAGAACCTTCTTGTATTATATGGACAATTGCCCTTTAATCCAAGATACCTCTGTTTTTTTGGAGGCAAAGAAATGTCTATAGGATTTGAATGCCACCAATGGAAAAAAAAAACCCCAAATCTGCTTTGATAAAGTTCAGTTTCTCTCATAGACTGGTGGCTTCTGTGATCCACGACATGCAGGTGATATGACCCACAATGGTACAGTGGGTCAACTTAGGGAGAGGAGTGGAGAGACTGCCAAGAGCATTTCCACACCTTAGTGGGGCACAATGCTGAGTTTTGGGCCCTCATCACCAAAGTTTGGAAAGCATACATGAAACAGGACAACAAATCTGAGGGACCTAAGTTCTGACACAGGTTGTTATTTCTGAGATGAAAGAGGTAAAACTTTTAACTTTTCCTTTACACAGACTTGAGTTCTGAAAGGACATGTTATAGAACAGATGTTTTCCTGTCCCAAAGGAGGATAAGAACTATTAAAGTGCCAGGGGAAAATAGAGTAAAGAGCAGAAAACAATTCAGAACTTTATTCCAAGTAGGTCTCACCATAGCAGGTTGATCTCTACATCTCTGTGGAGTTCATACAGAGGGAGCAATCCCCTTTTTTTTCTCTTCTGACATCACCACAATGAAATAAATGTATATGGTATAAATGGCCTTTTTTACATAGTCTGAATGTACGCACCAATTTTAGCATCAATGTACAAAATTAGAAGAATAATATTACTCCTTAATCTTTCAGTACCCAAAATGCTAAATCCTAAAGGGAAAGGAGATTTACTAGGATTTTAAATAAGACCTGAGAATCTTCTCACAAGGTGAGGTAAACAAATGGGATGAAGGTCTTTGGGCTCCTCAGGAAGGAGGAGGCACATGAGGTGTAGGAGTTGCAATATTTGTAAGGGAGAGGTTTGACTGCACAGTCATTAATGTTAGGGATGATGTGATTGAGAGCCTCTGGGTGAGGATCAGAGACACAGAAGGCAAAGCAGGCATCGTGGTGCCTATTATCTATTGCTTAGCCAAGATTCTTGTTGAAGATGGGCTCCTGACTAACAGGCATAAAGAAAAAGCAAAGACAATCAATGCTTTCAATTGTCTCATTCTCTAATAATACTGGTAGACCTGAGCCAGGGGACCATGAGTATGGAAGCAGTGACTTTCCTTTCATGGATAATGAACTTGTAAGAGGCCAGCAGTATCAGCTGAATGTTTACAAGTCCATGGAGTTTTGATGGGCTTCATTCCAGAGTAATGGAATTTGTGGATGTTATGGCAGGAACCTCTCAATCTACCAAATGTCTTGTGAGTCTGGGAAGATTCCTGCTGGCAAAAATCTATCCAGTGTTACTGCAGCCTAGAAAAAGGGCATGAGGAAAGACCCAGGAATCTGCAGACTGTTAGTCTAACCTCAGTACCTGGAAAAATTATGGAGACCTTCACAATGGGTGCTGCTGGAGGACATGAAAAAAAAAAATGCAATCATCCGACACAGCCAACATTGGTTCACAAGGGGAAAGTCTTGTTTAATTAATTTAATGTTCTTCTGGGATTAGGTTACCTGCCTAGTGGATGAAGGGACAGCAGTGGATGTAGTTTCTCTGGATTTTAAATAACTCTTTTTTATACTGTCCATCACAGCATCCTCTGAACAACTTGTCCAGATGTTGTGCAAGATGAACAGGGAGACATTACACTGGTGAAGAACTGACTGAAGGGCACAGCTATCAAAGGGCTGAAATGACTGGGGCTATAAATGTCTGGCAGACAGTCACCAGAGTCTTGACTCTCTTGAGAGACAAGAGTCCTTGCAGAGGGATCTGGATGGATTGGAGGTTTAACCATTTAGCTGAAATGCATTTTGTATTCTATATAAACACAACAAATTGGTGTGTTTAACAGAAGATCTGTGCAGCTTGGTTTCTGTGGGGAAAGGGAGTATGACAGTGATAGCAGAAAGTGGGCTATACTTTGCCATTTGGAAGAGTTGTTGCTTGCCTGGCTCTGATTTGGGCACAGCTCTGAATTTTCTAGATCTGAGAATGGCCAACCTTTCCACCCCACCAGTGTAACCTCCACTTTTCAAAGCTTGTGTTTCCATGGTGGTCCTTTGACACCAGCCAGCCCGGCTCATGGCTCTGGTTACTCTTTGGCTTTTATCCAGGCTGTGGCTGCAGAAACCACCCCTTGTATCCCCCCAACACTGAGTTTGTGTCCCCAGCCCTCACTGCATGGCCTCGTGGAAATTATTCCTAGTCTGAAGAGAAGGAACAGCTAATAGGGGTGGTCCCTGGGCTGCAAGGTTGGTTTCTGCTGTGGCCTAAGTAGAGAGGACTACCACAAGGTTAGTCTCTGGGAGCTGAATGGCAGAAGAAGCATGAGGAATGCCAGCAGCTGTGCCTAGTGTATCAGTGTGTCTGCCTTGATGTGCATTTCTAGGAAAAGGAGGAGATACTAGGAAGAATAGCATAGAATAGAATAGTACAGTCCAGCCAAAAGGGACCTGTAATGACCATCTAGTCCAACTGCTTGACAGCTTCAGGGCTGACCAAAAGTTAAAGTATGGTTTTCAGTGCATTGTCCTAAAACCTCCTAAATTCTGCCACGACTGGGGCATTCCTTGTATAGCTTTTATGGAAAATGTATGACTGGCCTGGGTGGGGTTATGTCTGCTGAGGTCTGATGCTATTCAGTAGGTGGCAAGTCTTGGTGTAGTTTGGTGACTGCCATCAGCATTGCTCAAATGAGACACATGATGGATGGTTGGTGGATGTAGGTTGGAAATGAGTCATTTTGCACAGTGCAGTTGTGGGCTCTCCATAGGTCTCCATGTGGTCATAGCCTTCTGATCATATGGTTTGGTTTTCAGGTCTAGAGCCTGGGTGAAAGGACAGAAAAGAAGGCAAGGAAAAGCCAAACAAAAGAGTTGGGATCTCATATTTCTCATGCACGCAGGAGAGAGGATGGCTGTTTCTGCATTGTGACAGGATTCCTCCAAAACTGAGTACAAGGTAATAACTGTACCCTCAGGGAAATCCATCCCCAAATCACCCTCTGTGTTTATATGTCTGGTAGATATTTCGTGCAAACCTCTTGGATTGTATGGTGTCACCCTAAAGGCATTTTTAGTACCATCAGAATTTCTCATAGTGTGACTATTCTGATAAAGATGTAGATATAAAAAAGTCATGTAAAGCAAGAAATGGACACACTTAAAATGCCTAATAGTTTAGAGGGGGGATAAAATGCTATTCTCCCTTATAGAGTTTTCCCAGAGCCCATTTTCAGAGAAGAAAGGGTGGCTCAAGAGGATGAGAGAGGAGGGAGTTCAGTCCTTCAGCTTGGGAAGAAGCAGATTGTCCAGAATTATATGTTAACCCATGTTTACCAATAGGAGTGAGAACTATAGATCTACAGATTTTCAGGAAAAAAGTGGGAATTCACCATCCCTGGAAGTGTTCCAAAATTAGTATGAGTGTTGTTTTGTGATATGGTTTAGTGGGCACGGTGATATTCAAACGTTGGACTGGATATTTGCAGGTCTTTTCCAAACCTAATGGTTCTAATTTTCCTCCATTGAAAGTCTCTATGGGAAAACCTGCTTGAATGAAATCAGACTATATTAATTTGCACAAAGTTGTGCCTTTGATGCACAGAGGTTTGGAGTTTGTTTTTTATATACTTAACAGAGATGCAAAACATCTCCTTCACCATATGCCTTCTCAAGAATAAGGTGAAGGGAGTGATGGAGCTGAGGATACTGGGAGCCCACCAGCACAGGAGAAATGTGTCCCAGCGACAGAACTCCCTTGAAGGCACAGAGGACTTGCAGCTGCTCACAAGGAAAATGTTCAGGCCTGTTTCCCTGAGAGGGACTAGAGAAATTATCAGCCCCCATAGAGGTTTTCAGCCCACATAGAAGTTTTTAGCCCACAATGTTCCTGCCGACAGCCCTAAAGGCACTACAGACCAACAGAGAGAAATTACAGTTCTGTAGTCTTTTGCCTTGTGATTTCTCTTTCCTTTTTCTTGCTGACTTGCTCTGACTGGGAAGATTCTTTTTCCCCATAGTTTTGAAAGATGATATTTCTTCTTAAAGGATCATGAGAGCACAGGGTCAAATCCTTGCCTTGTTTTTGTTTTCTCCTTTGTATGTTGGATACATTCACTGGCTCCTGTTCCAGAGTTGTGATTGGCATCAAAGCTGGCAGTGACAATTGTCTCTACTGATCTCTAGACTTCATTAAATTAGATAGTTAACATTCAGAAAAAGGCTTTACTAGTTTCTGCCAAAGTGAATTTCCTTGATTTCCTCTCCAGGCTTTTTCCTCCCCTGCCTAGCCCTGTTGCGGTTTTTTGAGCTGACACAACACAGTAATGGCTTTTTGTGAGTTTCCTGCAGGTCACCTTCCAGCTCAGAGCTGGGGCAGAAGATTGAGGTAGACAGGACTTGGGAGCATGCCCCAGCCCTGGGAAGCTCCAGAGCCAGCTGAAGTAGCCCCTCATCTTGCAGAGGGGTCAGGGCATACTATGAGCCCTTGTTTTCAGTTTGACTCCTGCACCTGGAGAAAGAGCTGTTGTTTGCGTCCTACATTCCCTGTAAATTCTGCAGGTAACCACATAGCAGGTAATGCCTACTATTTAGTAGGGAAGGGAGAGAGAGACAAGGATCTTTTTCTCTGTGCAGACAGGAATCTACTGCTTTTGTGATAAACTGACTTTTAAGGATCCATGATGGTAATTTTTCTTTAGCATTCCAGAAAGTTTTTAATGGTTTTAAGGTAGTCATAATGCAGCACTGAGGTCCTTGTAGGCAGTGAGTTTCCTTTGATGCAGGGGTATGATCTATTAATTCTGCTAACTCTCTAGAGCTGGTGATGATGTCAAGGCTTTCACTCTTGTCACCCCAAAGCAAGTTCATGCAGCTGACCCACAGGAAAATTGTTTTAGCACTCCATAATTGTGTGTGTCTGAGAAATCGCAGAGAAGTAAGCACACAACTTCATTATGAAAGCAAGATGTTGCACTACTCCTACTGAAGCATGTGGAAAGCCCACCAAAAGAAAACTAGCATTCAAAATTTCTCCAGCAGAAAGGTTGCATGCACAGAATAGGGGCTAGGCTGGGTCTCAGCCTAGTGTGAATTAGAAGAACAAGTACTAAAATGTGATAGAAGTGCTTGCACACAGGGTAACAGCAGATATGGTTCTTCCAGTCAGGAAATCTTCACATCTACCAAGACCTACTTCAATTTGCAAAGCTGTAGTTGTTCATGCTTATAATGGGGAAGTTTTAAAGATTATTGATCATGTTTGATGTCAAAATTAGCATTTCTAAAAAGATGGTTTTTTTACTTACTACCTATCTTTTCTTGAGCCGATTCCACTCAGTAAGGTAAGAATCGAGACAGCATCCTTCATACCCATTAAAAACACTGCATGAACTCTGCCATCTTGACCACTATATTTTTGCAGGCTTTTGTGGTTTTTTTTACTCACTCTGCTCACATGCTCTAAGTGCACAGCAGAGGCATATGCACGTATAAACTGTGTAATGTAAGAATGGCCCCCAAATTATAGGTGCTGTGTCTGGGTTTCCAAAATGTGGGTTGGTCTTTATATGTAGTTGGGCACCTTGGATAGGGTTGTGGTTTTTTGGGAGTTGTGCTAGTAGCCTGTAATACGTTAGACAAAGAATACCTTTAGTGCAATTGTGCTGGAGGGTTAAAATGTGTGTGAAACAGGAACTGAGAAAATGAATTAAGCTTTATGATTATTTTCGTTTAATTTCATATGGAAATAATGTTGAAGACATGGCGCTTATTTGGGTGCATGTGCATGTGTGTCTTCCTGCTCCTTGGGTGCTTTCTGAACCACAGGTCTGACAGTGAAGATGTATTATCTCCTGGTTAATTAATGAATTTTATTAATGGACATGGTGGGAGAGAAAGGAGGAGGAGAGTACTGGTGCCTTCTCTTAGAAGAGAGACTTTAAAGTGAATGTAGTTCTTGCTAGTTTTGGGATAAGCCACCCTGGAGCATAGTGCCTTGGGAGCACCCATCTGAACTCCTGCTGCTCACTCCTCTGTGCCCATCCTCACATTCAGGGGCTGTGAACACCCATGGTGGTGCCTGGAGACTGGTTCTCATGTAAATTTGTAGTTCTTATTATTGTAGATCTTTTGCCACAGGTTTCATGGGTGCATCTTCAATACTAATGCACATACACAACCTGGACTGTGTGATTTACTAAGTGTTTTGAGATCTATGTGTTTAATGATTTTACTCCAGGACAGGGAAAAAGCATACCGAGACCAATTTGATTTCAAAGGAGGATGGTTTGGGTGATGGTGGTATTGAATTTGGTGACAGCAAGGCTGTGGTAAACATATTGCTTCAAAAATATCAAACTTTATGCTCAGGCTGGAAAGCAATGATGAGTGATGCTGCAACAACATAATTGATTGTATTCAACATAATTAATATATTCATTATAACTGCTAAATTGTCAGTGCTGTGTTACCCAATGCAAGGTGCAGTTTCTAATTATAAACACTTAGTCTGGTGGCTTTGGACTGTATTTGTTGAATGTGAAATATTTGTGATATTTTTCTTTCTGTCAAAGAAATTGAAGGCATTTTTTTACCTAAAAAGAAAAAAAAAAGTCCCCAAGAGAGTATCAGAGAATCAATTTTTCAGCATGGGATTATACAGTTTGCCTGTATAGGCTTAAGGCTTTTAATTTGCTTACACATAGATAGACTTACTTGAGCTCTATACATCACCAGATCAATGCAAACCTATTTAATAGAAACTTGGGTCAATATTAAAAGAATTCCATTAACCAGCAATAAGGACCCTGGAATAATATGATTACTATAGGCTTCCAAGCACACATAAAGAATCAAGGATTTTCTTCATACTAAGCTGGAACAATAGCATTGTGGAAATCACTCTTCTGATCCCTGTCACCTGAAAAGTAAGAATGAAAAAGGATAGACGAGGCTGTACAGGTTTTTTTATGTTATGAATATTGTCTCTTTAGGCTAGCACCTCTGAGACATGCTAATAGTGAATGTTTCTTCAGCTTGTGGCAGAGAAAGTGTGGATGGGCAGAAAAGGTCTGGGCAATTACTCCAGGGGAAGAAGAGAGAAATCAATGGATTCTGAAGGACACAAAGCAAATGTGACATTTCCAGAAGATAAAGTTGATTTTCTTCTCTTTTCTTTTTTTTTTTTTTAATTCTTTATTTTAG
The DNA here is from genome assembly GCA_024362935.1 of Setophaga petechia. Classification (NCBI taxonomy): domain Eukaryota; kingdom Metazoa; phylum Chordata; class Aves; order Passeriformes; family Parulidae; genus Setophaga; species Setophaga petechia. The sequence continues at coordinate 10,370,732 of JANCRA010000026.1, read as the reverse complement.
CCTTGGTAAGTAAGGAAAAGAATAAATGTTCTCTTCCTATTGTTTTGAACAGCGAGTCCCATATTGCGGTCCTACTGAATTAACTTTTGAAGGATAAGTTTCCTGTGACTGCAGGCCACAAATATGAAATCTGCAATGCAGAATGTAATTCTGAGACCCACAGTTTGGTAGTAGAAAATCAAGATTGTCCTGGAAAAAGTTAGCACTTTGCCTGAATGGAGGCTACTGTTGGAACCCCCCACTGTTTTATTTTGGGTGATAGATTTCTTATAAACAGCAGAGAAACCTAAAGAGGCTAAAATGACATTTTCTTGTTAGGTTAAGCCTGGGGATTTGCAAGCAAATTGCAAGCAATGTGCATTAGCAGTCTAAAACAGAGACTTGGATGCCTAACTCTTTTTAACTAATCTTGGGCATCCCCTCTGCTGGGAAGAACAAAACGAGAATTGGCCAAACCAGATACTGGGAGGAAATGGATACATTATCCTGGCCATCTGCATTGAAATGGCCACAAAATGGTGCTGCCTGCCTGTATAAGATTTCTATTAGAAACTGAAAATTAGTTTACAAAATGTAGAAAATGAAAATTAGTTTACAAAGTGTAGAATCAGGTGAAGAATTGTGCTTTAGGTCAGCATTCTGCAAGCATTTGTAGTAGCTTCTTTGCAATGAGTTAAAAAAATGATTTTAGAATGGGGTTCGGGGAAGTATTGGAGGTAAAGGTGCAGATTTGAAAACTATAAAATCATGAGACTGATTTGCAGAGATAGTCACCTCATTCCAAAGGTGCTGAGCCAGCTGAGCAAGAGGACTTTGGAAGGGTTTAAGGCATTGGATCCATGCTCAAAATTTGCATTTGAGTTACAGCATCTGTGAGTTAGGGAAGGATGAGAACTAGAAATGGTAATTTGCACCTGGACCTTCTAGAGAGGGTTTTAAACCCTTCCATGTGAAGGCACAGAAGGCCCCAGCCTCCACTTTCCCCTATTTCCCAGGATCTCTGCCTCCCCCTGAGTATTTTAAATTTAATCAATTTTCTCCTCAACTTCAAGTAAAGACTTTATTTTATTTTATTTTATTTTATTTTATTTTATTTTATTTTATTTTATTTTATTTATGTAGAATGTATAGACATCAGATTCTGCCACCCAGAACATTATATTGTATTGAAATGCAGTCTATGAAATACAATACCTCCTCCCCAGGCTGTGCAAGAATGCCAAGGACAGTTCTAAATACTAAGATATTAGCCATTACCAGCAAAGATTCTCCATCAGGCCGCAGGTGCAGGCAAATGGCTCAGCAGAAGCTGAATCTTTTCTCATGCTTGGCTTGGCTTACTTGCTTGAAGGAACTTTGTGGGGCTATAGTAGCCAAAAACCCCCTTTTTCCTAATATAAGGTTGTGCTTCCAGTAGGGCAACTTGCTGGTAATTTTACAGTTTTCCCTTTTCCAGCAAGCCCTGTCTAATATAGGCAAGACTTAGATAGATAGACTTCCCCAGGCTAATTAAAGCATTTTTGTCTTCATGCACTTTAATTTTCAGTCTATATTTTGCTACTTGGTCTGCATTTCTTTAAAGAGAAACCTACTACTTTAGCTTTGTCCTCAACCACTGCTTGCTCAGAGCATCTTGGACTTGAAATTTAGAGATAAAATAACCTCCTTCACGTTAACTCTTTCCTTTTTAAAAAGTATTTTTATTTTAAAGCATTTTCATCTGCTTTATTCTCTTTACCCACTCTTTTGCAAAATAAAGTCCATAGAATGAAAATATTGAGTAAGTAGGTATTTTTCTTTTCTGTTCTTCAAACCAGCTGAACTCTGCTTTTCCAGAGAGACCTGAATGAGTCGTATTTTATGTGAATTTAGGGAATAGGCTGTGTGAGGACCAAAGCTGTGTTCCTAAGTAAAAGAACTTTTCAGTAGAAGTTTTAAGGATTGTCTACGTAACCTGTGAGCAGCAGCTCATTCCTTTGAATTATAATACGGGCTATTAAGTCCTGGATGACGGTCTTTGGGTTTCATGGCAAGTTATTTGTCAGGCTGTGAGAAAGCACATTCTGGAGGTTTTTCACACTCCCCTAGCCCCACTGGTGCTGGGACTCAGGGTGTCCTCGTGAGAAGTGCTAATGCAAAATGCATTGGCACTTGCTGGTGAGAGAGTTGGGCCTCTTGGTACGTGGGTCACTTGTCCCTTTTCAGCCCATACAGTACAGGTCAAACCTCTCATTACAGGAGGAGAGAAGGGCAATAATCCCGTGACAGTGGTGTTGCACAACAACAGTATTGTTCTAAGACATTTCTCTGTTGATTCCCCCATTTCTCACTTGTCAGCATAGATACCTCTGTGGTCTTGAGATGGAAATTGATGAATAAATAAAAGCTGGAAAATTGGTTTCTGTGCAGCAGTATTAAAGTATTAGTATTGATAACTGATATCTATCAATAATGTTAATTATTAAGATTTGGACAGCATTTGGGCAACAAGGACTGTCTCTAATATATTCTGTCCCCGGTGTAGGTGCTTGCCCACACTGAGGATGAAGGTTTTTCTCTTTCCCTGTAACATGTTATGAACAGTTTAAAATGCTGATTTAGTTATTCTTTCCATCCATAATTCCTAAGCTGTGTATCCTAAACAGTCTTTTCACTGTGAGAATCTGATATTTATGTGCTTTTTTCATAAATCAAGCTGTTTTCAGATTCCTCAACATGGATCTAGAAAGCTCAGTGGGTATCTTCAAGTACCTGTCCTTATTCTCCCTGTCCTGTGTTCTTTTACTGAACCACAGCCTCCCAAATTCTGCTCTTGGTGGCCTGCACTGCAGCACCACCCTCAAACAGCCTCAAAGACAGGGCAGATATAAATAATTAATCATTAGGCCTAAGCTCTAAATACAAGAGGGTAACATTGTTCCAAAGTGCCTAAGGTAACACCTGCTGAATAATGCCACTTTAATACAATCTAATTCTTTTGCACTGCTCTCCAAGAAGGTAGCCTAGACAAGCCAGAGACCTTAAGGCATTTTTGAAACTTTGCTGCCCAGCAGAGTCTCTGTCATTTCACTCTGCTGCAGAAATCAGAGCATTTGGAAGCTTTTCCTTCCAAGTTGTAGCACTGCCTGCTTTATCTAGCATAACCTTTAATGGAGCACTCATTGATTCCTTAAGGACAGTTCCTTATGTCAGCTATGTCTCATTGCTGGGGAATTTGTTCTGATAAACACTGCAAATGTTACTGTGTTAAATTTTATTCCTTTGCTTGTAATTGTGTCCCATTGGACCACCTACACCCTTTCCATAGAGCTCTGGAGGGCTGTGGAAGATGAGCACCATTTTGTGAGCACATTGTTCCAGATGTACTGTGTACCCTCACAGGGTGAGAGCAGTGCAGTACAGTTCTTTGGATATTTTCCTCCTGCTTTAGATTTTCAGGGAGTTCTGGAAAGATAATTACCATTTTGACATCACCTATCTGGGAATGTTGATTACTTAAACACTGTCTCTGTTGACTTTATTCCTTTTAGCTGTTTTTGATCTAGACGTGCTTTGCTTTTTATTTGTGTGTGTTTCAGAGACAGGGTGTGTTTCTTTTAAATATTTATTTTCACATTCATTAAAACCTCATATTGTGGAAAGATACATATCTGGTAAAAAGACCTCAAGTGTTTAAGAACACTGGGTGGATAATGTATGGAATTGATTCTTTATGGTGTAAGGTTTTCTGGGTTGATGTAAAGTCCTTTTCTTACCCGAGAAAATCAGAACTATCACCCTAAAACAGAATTTATGACCATGCATGTAATTAATTCATAAAAGGAAATATTGTTCAGATTTCAATGAAAAGCCATGCAAGAATAGCAGAGCTAGCAAAGCACCATAGTTTTAGTTGAAAGCTGTGGTTAAAGATGCAGCTACAGAGGTACAACAGCCTGCACAACGCTTGTGTGGGGATGCCTCTGTAGTGGGTTGAGATGTAAAAGATCCTCTTGCTGCTATTGGAGCTGGCAATTCTTGCCATATTTACTTTGGTTGGGTTTTTCCCCCCACTGAAAATAGATTACTGTTTCCTTCAAGTACTTTGTTAACACTGGAATAATAAACAGTATGTCTTTTATGTGACAGGGTACCTGTAGGACTTAACCATACAGACTATAAAAAGGCTAAGATGTGCTTGAGCTGAACATAAACACTGGGAAGGATAATGTTTTTCTCTAAGTGCTTTGCACTTCTGGCTAAGCAGAGTGGGTACCACTTGCAGAGATGTTCAGGGCCAATGAGTCTTTCATAAGCAGCTAAATTAAGTCTAGAAATCTTGCAGGAGTGAAAGATATGCTCATGTTCACAGATGCAACAGGTGAAAGCTATTAAAAAATAACTGCATGTTTTAAATAGCCTGAGAAATTCAGTCTCCTCTACTCATTTTTCACTGCATTTATAGTTCTGTTTTCTTGTCTTCAGCTTATCTCATGGGGAAAATCTGTTTCACTGCTGATGTCCCAATGGAGTTTCATCCTTCCAGTTGTGTGTCCTCTATTATCATCAGATGCAGCAGAGCTTTTTGTCCTCTGTGGGCCGGGTGTCTGCCAGGAACCTCAGGCAGCCCTCTGATACTCTTTTACTTTTACAAGCAGGCTTTGGTAGTGAGTTACTTGCTTGTGGAAAACAGTGATTCTCAAGTAGAAAGATGCCTCCATCCCTAACAACACCTTTGCATCAATTTAATCACAACATGTAGCTCTCCCTCATCACCAGTATTTTTCTAGATTTTCTGCATAATGTTGGGAACAAACTAAAATGACAGTAAAGGCAAAGTGTGCTCATGAGCCTACTGATTTAAATCTAGGCCAATTTAATTGAAGCTAGTCTTGTTCCAAGCATGCCAACAGCAGAACTGTGTTTTACTAATTTTTTGAGTCTGGAGTGAAAGAGAAATAGACCTCCTTTCTGTGTGCAAATTAATGCATACTGATAAAGTCTGCTAAAAAAAGCTAAACATTTAAGGAGGTGGTTGATTTCTCATCACAATACTGGATACTGCAAGTTTGTACTGGATGGGTAAAACCGTTTTGAGAATGGTTGAGGGCAGTAGTTGGTTAATAAAGGGAGTGAAGTGAAAGCTTCTGTAGGAAAACAAGATCACTGACAGCATACAAGCAAGTGGCTGCAATTTTTGTCCACAGAAAAAGCAGGGTCCATTGGATACACGGCCAGAATGAGCTGGTAGAGCCCCATTTTCTTGAGAGGAACCATGGCCACTGTATTTGAGCCAAAGGTTCAGTGCTAGATCCTGTTGGAACAGAGCAAATGGGTAGATGTGTTTACCCAGCTGTGCCAGCATCCCAAAGTTCTTCTCCTGGGGAATCATTGTGTGAGGGCAGACACTTGGAACTGTTTCCTCAGCTCTGACCCAGAACAGGTACAACCTCTGCCAGGACTCTCCTGCTTTAGGGAGGCTGATGATGATGGATTTCCTGTGAGTCCAAACCTCAGTGCTGGGGTGGATTGAGAAAGAAAAACCTAACTTCCATTAAAGAATTATTTTTCAGCCTAGTGCTAACAAGAGCAAGTTTATTTTCTTCTACCTTTCCCCAGTGCCAGTAATCTCTGTGCATAATCTCAGGTCTTCCTTTCTTAAAATCTTGTCACCCAGCCAGTTTTCCACTCTAACATTTTTCACCTTTTATAAAATTTCTCTCTTGATTGCTGGCTCTTCTGCCTTACAAGGCCTCCTCATCCAACCTCTGCAGATGAACACAGACTCCACTGCACCATATCTAGGTTGATGTGCCAGCTGACCCTCTCCAAGCATTGCCAGCAGGTTGAGGTGATCCTGACCCTCTGCTCAGTCCTGGTGAGGCCACATCTGGAATGCTGTGTCCAGTTCTGGGCTCCTCAGTACAAGAGACACTTACAACTCCTAGGGTAGGACCATGGGAGGGCAATAAGGATCATTGGGCGACTGGAGCATCTCTCTTACGAGGAAAAGCTGAGGGGGTTTGGCTTGTTCAGCCTTGAGAAGAGATGACTGAGAAGGACCCTCATCAATATCTATCAATATCTGAAGGAAGGGTACCAAGAGGGTGTTTCCAGGCTCTTCTCAGTAGTGCCAAGCACTAGGACAAGCGGCAGTGAACAGAAATAGATGTACAGGAAGTCCCACCTGATGAGGAAGAACTTTACTGAGCAGTGACCATGCATTGTCAGAAGTTGCCCAGAAAGGTTGTGGAGTGTCCTCCACTGGAGATACTCAACAACATCTAGACATAATCCTGTGCAATGTGCTCTAGGATGGTCCTGCTTGAGCAGGGAGGTTGGACCAGATGATCCACTGTGGTCTCTTCCAACCTTACCTATTTTGTGACCGTGTGAGCCTTTTTTATTTATTTTTATTTTTTGCCACCTGCTTTTCCAACATGAAGGCTTTCTAAGACATCTGTAACAGCTCATGGCCATAAGACCAAGTAGCAGGTATGCCCTTGTGTCTCCTTTCTGCCACAGAGGGAGGCAAGGAGCCACAAGCCAGACAAAAAAAAAAAGTCTCTCTTTCTCCTCCTCTCCACATTCCCTCCCTCCCCACACTTCTCTTGATCTGCTGGTGGCTCCTAAAAGGATTAATTAGAAAGATGTGAGCAGGGGTTGGGACGTCAAAAAACAATCGTCACTTTCATATCTGACCCCTATCACCAGCTGCAGAATTAACAAATTGAATGTCGTCAGCAAACAGGAGTTGCAGATGATATGAAGTTCATTACTAGCAGCACAGGGCTTGTTTTCAAAGCCCAGTTTAAACAACTCTTGCTGATTAAATTCCTTGCTGGGGCTCCTGCCAGACACATTTAGAAAATACGGATGTCTAACAACTCTGTCTTTCTCTGCCTGTCTTTTCTTTTTTTTTTTTCCTGCTTTTTTTCTTTTCTCTTTTTTTTTCCTTTTTTTTTTTTTTTTTCTTTTCTTAACATGTGCCAATTATTTGTCTCCTATCTGCAGGTACTGGCAAGTATCAGCGCTCTGGTCCCACTGTCTACAGCCTTATCCATTTGGCGCCTGCTCCAGCCCTCTCACATTACCAGCAGTGGGGTCTGTTTTCAGCTGTGAAAAGCTGTGAGCATGACTCCATTCTTCCCCTCCTCCCACTGCAGACTCTCTCCCCCCCTTTCCTTCTTTCCCTCTCATCCTTCTGCTCCCAGGGCTCTCTTCAAAAGCTGTGAAGCAAAAAACCCCAACTGTGGTAACCTGCTAGACAGTGGCACTGGGGATTTATTACCTCCCTTGAATTGTGTGGTTGTGTCTCCCCTGCACGGGAGCTCCCAGAGCAGCTAAAAGCCCACTTCAGGTAGGTTGCATGATGGATCATCTTCTGGCTGGGTTCGACTGGGATGGAGAGACAGGAGCTGTAAGCAAGCAGATGGGAGAGCTGTGGGGATAAAATTCAGAGTTACTATCTTAGCTCCTCTCTAGTTCAGGAACACAAACATTCTCTGAACTGTTCTTCCCCTTCCAAAAACATCTTTTTGTCCTCTTTACTTTGATCATTTCATGTTTGTCTTGCTCATGCATTTGTAATTTTTCTCCACCATTTCTCTAGGAAGTGAGGATGGAAGGATGGAGGAAGAGAGGATGGATGTCTGCTCCTTCTCACACTCACAGTAACTCCAGGACTTGGCAGATTGGGTGGCTACCCAGCTAGAAAAAGCTAGATCTCAGAGGTAGGTTGTTCCTCCAAGCTTGGTGAAAACAGACAACCCCAAAGAAGGGAAACATCATCAGGGATGATGACCAGCCCACTCTATAGAGAGGTGATGTGAAGGTCCCAGCCCTGGGCAAGCCTTGTCCAGGCACACAATGAGGTACCCAGGAACAAGACTATGAGAGAGGCATTCATAACTAAACAGGTGATGTTTGCTCTATCGATGCTTTAATTTGAGCTGAATATCACAGCTAAAAATGTTGAACCAAATTGGCAGAATTTTCAGGGATGCCCAGGAGATGGTGTGGAAAATGACTGTCCTTTGGGGGCCACATGGAACTGAGGCCCTGCTGCTTAAGTACGTTCTTTTTGGCAAACTCACTCAGAAGAAAAATACCATGGATTAACCAAGCAAAATATTTCGCTATCCTTTTGACAGTGAAATTGTGGTATTAAGGGTAAGAACACAACATAAATTTCAAACATAATTGGGTCTTTTCTGTATCATTATTTTTCCCCTGTAGGAAGTATTTTCTTTTCCCACCATGGCAGTTTGAAATCTTTCTGAAGGATTTCAGAAATTTTTAAATATGGGTGAAACAGTCACAGAGATTTTCACACACTGCAATGTGGCATTTTGGGCTAAGGGGTGCTTCATACAAGAAATAGGTAAGTATCAAGAGGATTTTTTTATATTTTTTTTCTGCTGTTTACCAGCCATCTCTCTGCCTCAGGGTAGTAATGACAGTCACAGGATATAAAACTACCCCACATCTTTATCGACCCATTTTTTCTTCATTTCTTCTCTCTGACCACTTTTGAGAGAGTGTTGTTGTAGAAAATGACTGATTCAGAGCAGCATGTCTAATTTGTACATTCCTTATTGCTAGGCCCCTTGCATTCCTTACACTATGTTTTACTGATTTTGATTTTGAAAAAGAAAAAGCAGCTTCCAAAATGAATTAATTTGGTTTGACTTATTCCCCCTGCCTTTTTTTAAAAAATGCAATTGAATGCACTGAATTATAAAAAAAATTACTGGAGTGAAAGAACACTCCACCACTCTTCACTTTGACACTTCACCAGCATTTTTCACTTCCAATGCTCCTGCTGGTATATTTTTTTGCTTTTACCTGTAAAAACCAGGGAATTTTGTAGCTATCTGTCAGTGGTCAGTCTCATTTTGGCCTTGAAATCCATTACATACCTGCAAAGCATTCGTCTAAAGTCCACATTTGAAGTTGACTGCTGTACACAGGTTGAATTCCTCTTGTACATATGCTTGCACTGATTACTACTCAGCAACTGGGCATGCAAGTGCACAAAGCACCTCTAGCAAGTAGGAAGTTATTTTTGGAGGAGTTTGACAGAGCATGAGTTTGCTGCTCTGCTGAGTATGGCATGTCTGTCCTACAGGAGGAAAAATCCACTATTAATGCAGAGTTCTTGCCAAATAATTGCAATATGAGCCTATGGAAAGACTTGTTCTCAAATCTAGCTAATCCTAGAGGACAGTATATGTCCCAGGTACTGGCTGTCATTCTCAGCTGATGGGCAGACACTGACCCAATATTTTTTGCCAGCATTCATTCAATTCCAGCAAAATGAGAGGGCTAGCTAGGTGCAGGAAGCCTAAGGCTAGAGAAGTCCCTGATGGGAATTCTGGTAGTTCAGCTGGTAGTGTCAGGGTTGCAGAAACTTCCAGCAAGGGTTACCCCTGCAGTGCACAGATAGTCAGATCCAGCCCAGCTGGATCCAAGAGATTCAGTGTCTTTATAGTACCAAGTGGCTGGTTTTCTTTCTTTCATCCATCCCATCATTGTTGGGACAAATTATGTGTCATGTCAACTGCGGTCTGTAGTGGTTTGCCTGCACAAATCCCTTTTCTGTCAGGAGACCCCATCTCAGATGCTTTGAAAAGAGGCTCAGGCAGATTTTCAAACTACCTCATCCATGTTGGGAACTAGTTCAAATCTTTGGCTTGCTCTTTTTTTCCTGAAGCAGCTCACACACTCTTCCTTATACCCAGAACCTCCATGGGTTAATTGATCTCCACGCTATTACAGGCTCCCTCAGCTTTTGGTGAGGAAGAGATTTGCAATCAATCAGAGCCAAAGTAACTTTCGGGCACCTTGTTGTCTCTGTTAAAATACTTGCTTTGATGCAGCTTTTCTGGCTCCTTCTGGTTTGTTTGCACCTTGCTTTTGAGCACTTTGCTTGGTATCTCTATCACACATCTTGCCTCAAGTACAGTAGTGCTTAAGGTGTTTGTAAGATATATTGTTTGGAGAGGGGAAATATGAATCAATTTAATTTGTGTTGGCCAAGTCGTGCTGTCCTGAGGGAAAGAGGGATCTATTGCTATGAGATTCTTGTTCATGGTGTGAAGCCCTTATGTGATAGTGGTTCGACTAAATTCTTTCTCATGGTGTTACATATTTTTCTTGCCCTCTCATCTTCCTTTGTGTTATTTTGGTGTTTTGTGTTTGTTTTTGTTTGGGGTTTTTTGTGGGTTTTTTTTTTTTTTTTTTTTTTTTTTTTTTATTTCTTCCTGTTTCTCTGACATCTATTGCTTCTGACAAAACTCCAGCAATGTTGCTCCAGCTCTGAACCTCTGCTGTTGTCCATTGCCACCTGAGCCCATGGAAGACATTACTTGTCTCCCAGCAATCCAGCACAGGTAAGAACTAACTTCTGTCACTTTTCTGAATGCAGGCTGAGGGTTATGCCCCACAGCTATGCTCAGACTTGTGCTCCAAATGATCTGAGTAGTCATGACACCCTGCCCCACTGGTGTTGGCAGTACTTTTCCAGTCCTGCACCAGAGGTCTAGCTGAGATGTCTGGGACAAGGATTTCACATCTAATTTGGAGCTCATGTTAAAGGACCTCACACTAAAGAATAAGATAATGAAAATCTTGCTCCTCCCCACTCCTCTAATCTGGTAAAGTCATAAAGAAATCTACTTGCAAGGAAGTGCATTAAGCAGCCTTTATGGGCAGTGACACAGAGCACAGTAAACCCCATGGCTGGGCCCCTGCAAGGACAGCTCTTAGGAGGGACACTACAGAAGGACCATCTTCTGTGTCCATACACAATACTGTAATAGGGTTAGCTCACTGTAAAAGTGTAATTAATGTCATGTAATATAAAGATTTGCCATTTTCTCTAAGGACTTCTCCCCCAGGCAGTTTTTGTGCGTCATTCAGTAATCTAAATTAAAATGACTCTACCCATTCTCCAGTTTTTACCCCTTTTCTGCCAGTATGTTTGTTCCCAGAGATGTTTTTTGCGGGATGCCACTTCACCAGAGGGGAGCTTAGGAAGACACTATGTAATGATAGTGGTGATGCCTTTGCCTGCTGGCTGAGAAAGGAAATAATATGTAACTTGGTTGGAATTATTCTTTCTCTGTCTTTAAATCTTCCACTATGCATTTTCTTACCAGACTGCCATGTCTCCCACACTCCTTATCACTTGCTGTTGGAGATTTCTGAGGAAATAAATATCCATGTCTGCTTCATTTATTCTACAGCACTTTTACCTGAAGGAGAAATGTTAAGATGGTTTTATTGACCAGTTTGCATGTTCACCTTCCAAAGGTGCTGGGACTACGTCTAATTCTTGTAGAAACCCTGATAGCAGGTGGTGTTTATAATTGCAGAAAAGCAGAGAGCACCACAGTGCCTAGGTCACCACCTCCCACTTCCATCCCTCCTCTCTCACCTTAAGCACACGAGTGTATTGCTGAATTATTTGTGCCCCTTTGATGAGTACTCTCTGCAAATGTTGCTGCAGTCAGCAAGAGACCTCAGTGGTTTTCTTTTGGGACAAGTCCTGCTATGACCTGAGTTTTGACCTGACTCAACTAAATTAGTTGAAGCAGATAAGAGTCTGCTTTTCTCAGAAGGTTACTAGGGCCACCCTTGCTTTATGTCAAAGGTAGAAATGCTCCTTGTGATGTCCATGTGTTGAAATCCCAGACTCCTGTGGATCCCAGCTGAGCCTTCTCTTTTGAAGCCTTAACCCAGGCCAAAGCCATCCCCACACCATAATGCACAGAAATCAGCATGTACTTCCTTCCACTCTCAGTACCATCATCCTTGATATCAGGCTTTGCTGCAGGTAGCTCCCATTTACTGCTCCTTCCCCACATTTCCTCACTTTTTCTGACAGTTACCAACCAATAAAAGTCCTTCCAGACCAAAAATACTCCTCTCTCTGGACTGACCAGTGCTACAGAGAGCATGTTTTGCTGTAGTGTAACTGGAGACCAAGGAAAGGCTGGTTTGTGCCATCAGCCTTGTGTAAGGCACTCTAGCTCAAATGTAGCTGATTAAAATATGACAAGGCTGTTTTGGTTTTATTTTAACCTTGTTTTCCCCTATCTGCTGTCTCAGTCCTGGCAGTCTGGGTGCTCACCTTTGTGACTTGCAGGCATTTTTGTTCTGACCCTTCAATTGCAGTCATATGAATACCAGTCATCTGGGTCATTTAATGGAGTGTGTGATCCTCTTGTTATCACGTACTATAAAATCCCGAAGTGGCAGATCACCTGGGCACGTGGCAGGCCCAGAAATATTGCCTGGCAATGCTGTTGCTCTGTTGCAGGCTATCAATTAGTATACAGTTTGATTTTCTTCATCTCACAGTCTATTCCCTAACACTGACCCGGGCGAGAGGCAGCTGCAAATGGCTATTTGCATCAAAAGCTCCCCAGTCACTCCAGATTAGAGCGACCACATCTTTTCCCAGCTAATGAATTGCTCCCATCTGTGAAATTACAGCTACTCACTTTTGTTTTGTTTAAATCAAAACTGCAGGCCTCATGTGGCAGGCTGTCTGCTGCCTCCAGGTATCCAGCTCTCACGCCAGGATGCCGAGTTGAAGGCGAGAGGGATCACTGCGGCTGCTGTTTTGTCACAGGTTGTTTGTCTGGACTTTGACAAGGAGCATACACAGAGCAGCCCTGGCCTTGCATGAACCATCCAAGCAGAGAGGGGAATGGCTTTAGGGACCTCTTGGAGACCTGGGTCTTGCTGGCCCGTCATGAGTCAATGGAGATGCTTTCTGTGTAATGCTCTCCATGAGTCTGACCTATTGATTGTCAGGAGTCTCAATAAATTTAGATCGCTGGTTTGTGTCTGCACTCCCTAAGCAGGGGTAGGACAATGATTAGCTGCAAAGATCAATAGGGAGGAGTCTTTTAATCGACCATGTAAAATGTATCCTTCGTTACTGATGGTGTGTTAATTGGGATTTAATTCTTGAGGGGGCATTCTCCTGTCCCTCCCAGTTTTCTCCCTCCTTCTGAAGCCCTCATAGAAAAATCCAGTGTAGGTTGAAAGTTAGAAAGATGAAGTATCAAGATTTTATTATTTTTGAAATGTTATTTCCACAGTATCCTGTCCATCTCCACCCTGAAATAGCCATCTGCAACTTTCTAAAAAGTCCTTTTTCAGCAGCATTCATCAACACGAGTAGTGTTAGCATTCTGTTGAATGTTGATGCATTTCTCAGCCAAGGGCTTGGTGCCTGACTACTTGCTGGAAGCCACCAGAGACACACAGGTCTCTGAGATACTACTGGATAACCAGAGAGACAACAACCCGTTGTCCTCAAAACCTGGAACATAGAGGGCACATGTATCCTGCAAAGAGCATCCCCACAGTTTATCTGCTGTCTTTTGATGATGCAGCTCTCCTTTGCACCCTTAATTTTCACCTGTGGCTCATATTTTGGACAAGGAAGGGGTGACAAACTCTTAGCCTGCCACTGTGGTTTGGCCTCAGAGAGGTTTAGGGACAAGATACCTTGATCAATAAGACAGCCTAAAGGAGTAGTGTCTTTCCTTGCTTCTTCAAGGGGTACAGTGCCTTCCTTAAATCACAGAGGTCTGAAAGGAAGAGAGCTAACTAACAAACTTTCTTTTTTATAAGCGTGTAAGGTGCATGGTTTGCTGGTATTTATTTATTTTTACATAGTTTTGTTGTTTTGTTTCTTTTTTTTGTGAACAAATCAATTTTTTTTCTAGGTAGATTTTCAGAGCAGTGGCTTATCCCAGCAATAAAAAATCTATTTCAGAATAAATCTTGTTGAGTCTGTGCAATAAGAAGATCAAAGCCAAACGTAAGAAGAGAAAGATATGATGTGAACTTTACCATAGATCCTACCATGCTATAATACCTGTTTTGCTATTTTGGCCACTCCAGCAAAGTCTGTTGCTATGTCAGTCTGCTCCTTCTGAACAAATTCATGTGTAGTGCCTGTCCTCACAGGTCTCACCCCCATAGCAAAAAATCTTCCAATTCTTTAGTTTCTTTTGGGACTTTGCAGTTCAACCTTTTATGAAACAAATCCTGTCACTGGCTGGAAGATGGAATCAGCAGCATCCCAGCTCCAAGCATTGGCATTTCTTCTTATTGTAAATTCTTTAATCTCTTTTAACAGATGACCTCTCTAGGGCTATTGTATTACCTTCCTGCTAGTCTCCGTCAGGTCTTCTATTTAACTAAACCAATAAATATGCATATCTGCAACATAAATTTCAGTTATCCAGAATAACTGTACAGGATATTTGTTACTCAGTAACTAGCTTACAATTAATATTGAAAATTATTGCAGGCTGTGTGATTTTATGGAGATATAAAATTCTTGGATAAAACATCCATGAAATATCTTTTTTGTAGTTAAATTGAATAATTTGTAAATGTTCATACACAGATCCTGAATTCCTTCATGCTGCAAAGTATCTTGGGGAACGGATGAGTAAAGCAAAGCAGTGAAAGGAGTCTCTGTTGCCCCAAACACAGTTAGCTTCCATGTTTTCAAGGAGGACCTGTGGTGGGAACCAAACTCAGCTCTGTGCCCCATCTCTGTGGTTAGGCTGCCTTTCTTAGCACCATGTCCCTCTCCTCAGGCTGTGAAAGAGTCAGTTGCAGTTTGACAGTGCGGGGGACAGTGGGAGCGGAGACTGCACCAGTGGTCCCATGGGCAGCCCCAAATCTGTGTGAGGGACCAGAAGCTTAGGGTGAAACCTAAGTGCCTGCAGATTCCTGGTACAGGGCAGCTCTGTGTGGAAGCTTCTTGATGCTGTCATTGTGTCCTCTCATTTGAAGGCAGGCCTGAGTTCCTCAGACGTGTCTTTTTGCTGCAGAGCTATTGCATGTCAGCCACCAGAAAGAAGTTTCTCTTCAATACCCTTTTCCTAAGGGAAGGGCTTGGGAGGGAGCAGTTGAGATTTTTCTAATGCTTTCTTCTGTGATGGGATTAAGTAGGACCTGCTCCTTTAAAAAGTGTCCCCTTCCCCATCATCCTCCCTCCTTCCAATTACAGCACTAATTTCAGTAATGGAGCATTAATGGAGTAATGGACTGCTGAAGCTGGCCTGAAGGAACTGTAGTGCTCAGCACAAATTGAGTAAATAAACCATATATTAGATTTCTAAACAATACTTTTAGTCTAGTCCCCAGGGAAAGAGAGTTGTCAAGACTTACTTAAGTCAACCCAGCAAAACGTATGCAAAAGATCCACCCATTCATACCCTGGAAAATGGCACCAGTGGCCTGAAGCATCAGCGAATCTCTCACATAAATCTCTCCTATCCTGACAGACAGAGCTTTGTGTTGTTCCCTTCTCCCAATTTCTCTTCTTTGATTTATTTACCAATAAGCAGCTTTGTGCCTGTTTCCATTTGTGTCCTTCTAGAGAGCTGTCCGTGTATGTTGATAGAGAATGACTTGCAATTTTAAGCAGACTTATCACGGAGCCATACAAAGTGATGGATGAGAGTAGTGCCCTAAACCATTTTCAGTCTGGGAAAGTCCTGATTTTTATTTTTTTTTTCTTCCAAAAGCAGAAGCCCTCTGTCAACATTTTTATTACTTTATTTTAAAAATAGGTTTTGCACTACCTTAGCCAAATAAATAGGAATGAGTAATGAAATACTGACTCCCCAGATCTACCCTACTGGCATCAGGGTGACTAATTGTAATTTAGTTACCTTTGAATGTGTAGGCTGCAGTCAAGGTTTCCCTAGGCAGTGTGCAAACAGGGTGAGAGCCAAACACAGAAGGTGGGGACTTTGAAACAAGACACAGGCACAGAGTAGCAAAATGACCTTTCTGCATCACACCCCAGGTCAGAGGGACAACCAGGGAAAAATAAGGGACCCAGATCCGTGCCATGTCCTCAGCAAATTTTCTGCATCTTGATGGAGCAATCATGAAAAGCCATAATTCCTACAGGGCAGCATCTTGTGGGTGTTCAACAGCCTACAAGATGATTATTTACTTTCTATGAGCTTCAGTGTGATCTGAGAGCAATACTTTGAGCCTTTGTGGCAGAAACAAGCAAGGGTTTTTCTGCTTTTATTTCATCTTAACCCTGAGGCAGTCAAGAGAGAGTGAAGAGGGCTCTAGGTCTAATTTGTATGTTTATTCAGATTTCCTTTGGTAAGAATAAGATAAACAATGGCAGCTTAAGCTTGATTTGAAAGACAGAAGATTGGTTTAGTCCTGCAATCAGACAGGAGATGGGGTCTGAACTGCAGCATTTTATCGGGGGCAGTTTTACACAGACATCATTAATCTGCTTCAGATGTCTGACACTTAGAGCTTGAGTATGTTAAAATCACTCCCTCACTTAACCTCCGGATATAGCACGTGAAAGAATCAAAACCCACTGATGTACACCAGACCGAGACCATGTAGCGTCTCTCAGGTTATAAAACAGTGTCACTTGTGTTCTTTATTTTTTATTGGGGGTGATTTTCTATGACAGGTATAAGAAAAAGTATGCACACTGTGCTGGTAATAATAATCTAGCAAACTTAGCTAAGAAACCCTGAATTCTGCTTTTACAACTGACCATAGTAGGTACTTTGGGCAGGCTGTGATCATGCAAAGAAACAGCACTTTTTTTTTTTTTTTTTTTTTTTGGTCTGTGTGGGAGGATTAACATATTACTCTATGATTAATTTGTTAGGCACAAAACCAAGCAAGTCTTCAGGAGTGATGAGTTTATCACTGAACACTCACACCCAGGAATATGGATTGAAGAGCTTGGAAGGTGTCTGTTCAACATTTGAAATAGCATGCAAGTTTCATGTTTTAGGAAATAGATTTTATAATGATTCCATTGAACTCCTGGGCTTTATGTTTTCTCAACATTATTGCTTTTGAGTCCATTCAGACTGCTGAGCTCCTCCCTCAGTACCATCCTCTTCCAAGAGGGGCAGCTCTAGCTTATCCAGCTTGACAAATTGCTGAACCTGTAAACTTCAGATCCTCCTTTTACAAGGCCTGCACTTCTCTCCTTCCTCAGCATGAATTCCTGGAGAATGCTGGTAGCGCATAGCCCTTCATTCGTGCTTGATACACTTCTCACTCCTCCCATGCAATTCCTCCCATCCCTCTTCCTTGCTGTGCCAAAGTTTGAGAAATCCATTTCCCTTTTCCACCACTTCCACAACTGAGTCCAGCTACTTTGCTTTTTGTCACATCCCACCACTTTCCACCCTAACCTGCAAGCCTTAATCTTACGAGTTCCTGCCCTGGATGCCACTTGATCCTGCCTTGGTTTTCTTCATTTCAGCTCTGACCTCACCTAAAGCAGTGTTTTCAAACACTATTTGAAGTTTCCTTCTATCAAAATTTCAAGGTGTTTCTTGAAAGTTTGCAGGCCTTAAAGAGGTACTGTACATGCGAAGGTGTAACATATACAGCATACTTCTTCTCTGATGATATTCTCAGGAGGCGCAAGGACCACCTTGATGGGAATTTTCAGCAAATATGTGCTTAGCCTCAGACATCTGCCATAGAAACTTCATCCTGAAGTTTTGCAAGGCAGATGAAAACAAAATTTTGTGATGAAAAAAAGTCCGGGAGCTTAAATAGCAGACTGTTGCTTGGTGGTTAGTTCTTTGGCAATTGGAACTCATGGAGCTGCCAGCTTTTCAGTCTCATGCACAGAAATCAGAGTATGTGTATAACAAAATGATTAAATGAATATGAATGAACATTTTCAATAAAAGGGATTCCAGAAAAACTATCCTAATTACACCTATAAATTCTGAGCTATTAAATTGCTGCTCTTGTTTTCAAAACCTTTGTGATGTGGCTACACACACTGGTGAGATGACAAAATGATGGCTAGAGATCCCAGCTTTTCCATTCTGTCTCCTATTCTCAGGGAGGGAAGGCAATGAGGTTGTTAAGAAGAACCAATTGCAGAGGATGTTTTTTGGACATGGCAATTTGTTTGGTAGACCTGATCTAGAGCTGTCTGACATAACTGGGATCTGAGAAAAGACAGCCTTCTGTCCCTTCCCTGTCAAGCACTGTTTGCATTCAGATGGTGATTTGGAAGGTCACTCTGTTATGTTTTCATTTTGCTTTGTGATATGGGGCCTTTAGTAATTGCCAGGAAAAATACAATTGTATCTAAAGGGTGGCTGATGGGTTTTTAGGGTGTTTTCCTTGCTTTGGTTTGGTTTGGTTTGTTCCCTGAGAATTCTTAGGTATTTTGTGAAACTCCCTGGGTGCTATGAAGTTTCCCTTTCCACTACTGTAGTGCTAAATATTGTTACAGACTTAATTCCTTTTAACCTACCTGAATTATGTTTAATAAAATCCTTGTCTTCCTATCCAAAGCTGTGTTGTCTTGTCGCCTGCATTGAAATACTCCTGTTGTCAAAGATAAAAAGCCTGCAATATGAAAGAATTTTTTCTTCCTTCTGCTGAGAATTTCTTTCCAGTGGAGAATGTGGAAAACATCTAAAATATTTTTATGCAAGGTGAGTGGGGGTTTTTGTTTCTTTGGTTGGTTTTTGTTGGTATTTTTTTGTTGTTTGGGGAGTTTTTTGGTTTTTGTTTTGGTTTGGCTTTGGGGTTTTTTTGTGGTTTGTTTGTTTTTTTGTTTGTTTTTTTGTGCTCTAGCATGTCTGGAAGAGGAGACCAGGAGTAAGATACTCAATAAGCCTGATCTGGTACAAATGCTTTCTTGTATTAGGGAAATAATCTGTCAGACACCCTGCGGGAGGTGTTTACCTTGATCTCTTGGGTGGTTTGTATCATTCCTGTGGGGGAAGTTTGGATGGAAAAAAAAGTTGTTGCATGTGTGTGTATTCATTTTCACCCTTCTTCTACTCCTAAAATGGAACATCTGGCCAGAAAAAGGTATTCCCCCAGAAGAAATCCATTGGAACACAAGAAAACTCCTACAAAAATTTGCAGTAAAACTTAAAGAGGTTTGTAGCAAACCTAGTTTTACCACTGTGACTAGAACTGTGCCTGAGCTTGTCTCCCTCTAAGCCTTAGTCCAGCCTTAAGTTTCTGTTGGGTTTATTTCACTTGTTCCAGCAGCAATTCAGGGTGCACAGGCAATTTGTTTTTCCAAGACTAGATGGCCCATGTTAAAGGAGGAGGAAGAAAAGAGAGTGTATGGTTTTTAATCTAGGGCAGTATCTTCTCTGTCACCCTGACCTGAGTGGTGGCCTCTATTAGAACACCTCCCACAGAGACACCCTATAGTAGTGCTGGCTGCCAACCTGAGAAAAACCATGGTGCTGGCAAGCTTTGCCTGCTGCTCCCCCTGTCCCTCTGGTCCCTGCCAACCATGTTGCTAAGACCAGGAAAAGCCATTGGGTAGGTGACAAGAGCCAAAGAATTCGCTGAATGTGTTAGGCTTGATAGCAGCTGCTCCTTGCCCAATTGCATTCCTCTGCTGCAGGACAGATGCACAGAATACATCCCAGACCTTCCTCCCAGTGGGAGATAAGCTCTGGAGCCCTCCACTGAGTGGAGCTGCATGTGTCCTTCCCCCACATGGTGTGAAATTGATTTTTCTGGCCTAGAGGCTAAGGGCAGCTGGTAGAATTTTTATTTTTATTTTTCATTATTCAAGGAATTTTGATAAGCTTGCATTTAGGCTCGGTTATCATGTAGGTAGCAGAGACTTGTGGGGTTGTAATTACTGGGTATGGCTCCATCACTGAGGTATGGAACAGAAAACTGGGCTGTGGCAAAGAGAATGGAGGGCATTAAGGCACACAATCCCACAAAAGGTGCAGTGCAGTTTTCTCCCATCCCAGATGGCTGTGTGGCACTGGGCCATGGTAGGTGCAAACCCGGAGGGGAAAGACGATGCTGAAGAATGTGCCGTTATGTATTTCCTCAGGTTTTCCCTCCTTGGCAGAGCTGCACCAGGACCGCAGACTTGGCAGGCGTAATGCAGAGCTGTCTTTCCCTTTAGCTTTCCAGGGGCCTTCCCTGGCACTTTGCCCAGCTCTGGGCACCAGGTGCTGTGGTGGGTAAAAGAGCTCTTCCAAAGAAACTTTGGGTGTATCTGTGCAGTTCTGTGAGAGCACAGAGAGCAATGCAAAGGTCCCCAAGTGACCCTTTACGACACTGGGAGAATGGGATAATTCATCCTCCTCTTACAAGCCCTAATTAGTGAGCCCGAATTAGTATTGCACCTGCAGAAACATCATTGCTTCCACGACTGGAGTGAGAGCTCCTGCACTCTGGAGTGTCCAAATAGGTGGACACCTTTGCCTTGTGCTGCAGAGATTCTCTAATTATGCACAAATTGGGCAGGCTTGACACACAAAGTAAAGGCACAGCACGATCCTGCCATCATAAGAGCAGTGTTTATGGACTTCAGATTCTCAAGTCTCACAGAGATTTTTGGACATTTTTAATTTATTTTTTTTTAATATCCCAAATGTCTGCATGGGATAAACTTCCAAAATACAACAAGCTAGTAGAAATTTGAAAATCTTCCTCAGTGCTGCTGTGCTTCCTTATGCAAAACCCATTTAAGCCCAAATCCCAAAGGAAAAGTAGTACATGGAGTCTCATGGTGCACATTGCATAGTCTATGTGTATGGCTACCTCTGTCCCAAAAATAGTTTTTAAAATCACTGGACATCAGGAAATAAACAGTTCAGAGATGTTTAATCCTCATAGGTTTCATGGCAGTAAATATCTGGTAAGAGGATAGACAAGCTATTCATGCCCTAGCTGAGGAAAATGTAGCAGTCAACACATCCTAAACACCAGAGTTTTTGAAAGTGCACACATCCCTGGCTTTAAGAACCATTTCAGTCAACACTTTCTGTGTATTAAACACCAAAAAATTTAACTGCAAGATGCAAACTTTCAAAAGTCAGTTCTCTTTCGTCCCAGTGTTTGCAGGACTACAACTCTCTAAGACACTGGCTCCCAGAAAACCCCATGCACTTTGATCCATCAGTAATACCTATGAATTTCCATCTCCTTTTTGTAATCTGTAATGAATGAGGCTGTGGCCATGCATTGAAAAAGACAGAAAGGTCCCTCTTCCATTACATTGTCTTTTCTTGGTCCCCCTGGGTGAAATGCTAGCCAGTGATTAAGACCACTCTTCAGTCACAGTGCTTGTTTACTTGAAATCCCTTCTGAAAATGATGCCTTATGTTCAATATTGTTACTGAGTTTCTGCTGTTATAAATAAAGTACTTTCCATTCTTCTGCTCAGGCAATAGGGAGAAATCAACAGTTTGTGGAAGTTGTTCATTGGCAGTGCTGTTTTCTGTGGTTTGGGATAGGAGAAGGAGCCAACAACACCAGAGATCTCAGAGGTAATGTTATAGGAAGACAGTTCAAGCCCTCACTTTTCCTGACCTTTCTCACTTTCTTTCCCCATTTCTTCTCCAGGTGCACTATCCAGCACATCTAATCTCTTCCTTTTCCACCAGTATTGCTTCTGGCTCTTGCCCTGCTTTTGAAAGTTGTTTTGGGAACCTCTATTTTGCCTGGTGTATTTGTTGTGCTCTAATGTTGCAGGGTGCTGTTGAATTTTAACACTTCCATGTACTACCGTAGCCACAGGGATACCTTAACATCTTTCAGAAAAGGACCATACCCCCAACACACTGCTAACCAGAAGAGCTGGGTGAGTTAGGTACTTTAAATCTCATTTGCCAAGATTTTTCTTTCCCCATTGAGGATCCAGCCAAGAACTGGTTTTTGAAGGAATTACACTGTTTTATGAAGTTGTCTTTTGTGGGTATCTGTGAACCATGATGGTGGACATAAAGTGTTTTCTTGATTTATCACCCTTCAGCATCACACAAGTAGAAATGTCTGTGATTTTTTTATCATACACATACTTTTATAGAGATTCATGTGTTGATCACATGTTGAATATAATTTAGATGTTTGAATCTTTGCAGTCTGGAAAAAAAAAAGCCAACATTTATCTGGAAATTTAGGCACTTGGGAAGAAGGAATGGAAAGGCTCGTAGGGAGGGGAAAGGAGGTAACTGAGGCAAGGGGGAACCCTTGGAGAGTAGTCCTCAAACCACAACGTGTATTTGTTTTTGATGCTGGCAGAGTTGAACAGGCTGTACAGGAAGCTCTGCACTGCTGGAGGACTGTTTTCAGCTGAGACACTGGACCCAGGTCCTATTTTTCCTGGCTCTGGTGACTGTCCAGGAGGAAGTGAAAGATCCTGTGACACTTTTTGGAAGAAAAGGACATGATCCCACTGCTGTGGATAAAGTTTCCTGTCTGGCAATGAAATCTATTCAGCTCTGTGGATGGTATTAACAGGTGCCAACATCAGGCTCCACAGGCTGTTTGTTAAAGCTGAAATAGTTCTCAGCTGGTCTAGGTCAGGAGACCTGCTTAGATGGTGTCACTGAAGGAATTTTCCCCTCTTCCTTTGCTTGGAAATTAATTTTCCTTTTTGGTTCTAACATAAGTTTGGCTGAGCATAAAAAATCAATTATATCATTCAAACCTGCTTTTTAAGAGTCATGTTATGAATCTAGTTTGGTATGAAAAAGAAGGTTGTATGCAAGCAAATGAACGCAGCCTATCTAGTGAGATACATTTCTAGAAAGGTAATGTAGAATACCTAAAGCTAAGAGATTTTCTGGTGTGTAAACAGAAAAAGTCTTCCAGACTGACAGAAATAAAAAAAAAACCTTTGAGAATCCAATTACCAATGTCTATCCTTGAAAGAGGCATCATGATGAAGAGGAGGGGCAGAGGGAGTAGTGTCTGTGTCTGTGCAAGCTGATTTGTTGATTAGCATTTAAAGCATTTTGATATCTCAGGTGAAGGTCAGTCCATTGTTGTGTTTTTCCTTTCTGCAATTAGCTGTAGGCAATTTGTATGGAGCACAAAACATGAATAGCATCTCTTGAAATTAATACTGAGGTGGGTGGAAAGGAAGAACAAGAGAAACAAGCAGAAACTAATTTAACAGGCTGGTTGCTGAACGGTGGCAACGTGGCTTGACTCAAAGCATTACTGCTTTTAGCACATGATTTATTGCTAATGCCCCTTCCCATGACTGGCCTTCAGCCTTTGATGTCAGTCAGCTCTGAATTAATTACTTCATAATGCAAAGTGAAAGTGCAGCAGGTTCGGTTTATTCCCCGTTGCTTCCTGAAGTTGTTGTGTTAACTTCAGTTAGCCTCGTCAGTGTTTGCTCGCTCTCTTACCCTCCCGCAAAGCACCTACTCATTTGTAAATCCAAAAAGCTGGCAGGGGTGTGTGCACCCGTTGTGTTGCCTCGTAATAAATGGAGCCTTTTAGCCAGGGCAAGCGAGACTGATGTAGGAATGCAGGAGATCATATCTTGGGGGGAAAATCAATATTAAGACGTACAATTGCTCCCATGGTATTGAAAGAATTAGTTGATCTACATGCCAAATGACAGCCCCCTTGATAACAGGGATTATGTGTCCTGTCTTTCCAGGCTGCGCTCCGTTGGGGCTGCTCTCCGGGTCCCTCAGGCAGAGATAATCTAATTAGTACAACAAAGACCAGGTCGATTTAAAAAAATAAAGGGCGGGAGCGGGAGGCGGGGGAGGGGTGGGGGGGATGTCAGCGAGAAGCAGTCTTTGGAAAAAGTTGCTGAGGAGAGGAGGAGTGGAAAACTGGGAATACATGTTAACCGTCAGTTTGGCTCCACAGACGCTGGAAATTCAGACCCACCGGACTATTACCAGACAAACCCCGAATTAGCAACTGCTTACAGCCTTCAGAAGCACTCATTTAATCACGCTAAAAGAACGAGGAGGTGTTGGGCTGAGCAGAAAGGTGGTGGCTTGTACCCAGAGCTGCTTATCCACTGCAGAGTCATAGACACCTGCTGCAAAAGCAGCTTGTGGAAAAATGCTTTACCACAGAAAAACCCAAGAACCCAGGAACAAACAAAGAATCCAACACTTTTCCCCTTCATTAAATTATGCTTATGTGTAGACCTTTTTTTCACTTTTTGGCTGAGGCTTGAGCAATGAAAATGCGCTGCCCATGCTCAGCACGAGGCGAACCATTTTGCAGAGGATAAGGTGAGGTTTTAAGAGGCCTAAGTGGAGCACTGCTCTCCATCTGCCACAGTCACACCAAGGCAGATGCACCCCGCTGCCAACTGTGCACAGATGAGTGATTCTGAGACCCTCTAAGTTTCAGAGTTGTTTTAAACTTAATGTCTAAGTGTCAGCAGTCCTCTCTAAACTCAGTTTGCAGCCAGCTTAGGTGGAGTAAGAGCTGGTCTTTCCCTCCTGGGTGATTCTGGCTTTTGCAGGGGCTGCATCTGTTCTGTTAGTGCATCCTATCAGCCCCTCAGCACAAAGATCCCCTGGCAGCTTTTGGTGAAATTCAGATGGATGGATGTGGGAGTAGGTACATGCTCAGTGGGTGTAAACTGAGCTGGATTCAGAATAAGTGTGGATGGTGTAGAAGAGAATTACTCGCGTCTGGCACTGGGCTTGCACATGACTTCTTTTTTTTTTTGTGACTTTTTGACAACAGGTGTTAGTACCTGGATATTTGTCTTGGTTTTGGTTTTAGACAGAGAATCTTGATCTCTGCATAGAGTTCATGCAAGACAGACACCACAGCCCTGGGCTTTTGCAGTTCATTCCCAACCTTGTCTTAAGGGTGGATCCTGGATATGTCCTGTCTTTAATGACCGTGCTTCTGAAGTATAATTTAACTCTAATTCATTACCAACACACCTGAAGTGCTTTGGTGGCTGGATTTAGGATTTTGACACAGTTTTCCCTCCAAAGCAAATATTGCAATTGCTCAGCCATGCAAATAGGTGCAGGCGTCTTCAGGCTGTATAATCTGATATACTTAGGGGACTGGATGGCTGAAGGAAGGCTCACTCACATCTGGAAATTGCTTTTTTCCTAAGGATCATGAGCACAAGGAGTTCAGGCATTCTTGCACAGCTCCCCACTGACCCTTGAGTTCATGTCATCAGACCCAATCTTGTTGTCTTGGCAAATATTCACACAAATAAGAGAACTCTAACAATGGGATCTTTATTTTCTTAGCTTCCCTCTCCCTCTCCTCTTGTCCCTTGCTGCCTCCATCTCCTACACTGGAGATTGAAAATTTGGAGGCAGCAAGGATGAGATCACTGCTTTGTGAGGAGTGACAAGAAAACTGGCTGCATGATTTGGGGCTCTGCATAGCGTTTTCCCAGGAGCAGATCTGATATTATTTCCCTATCCACAACTGCACAGAGACATCAGCACTTTGGAGACAGTGCTTGCCAGCTGCTTGGGGTAAGACTGTAGATAAGGCCCAGAGATGAGGAGCCATCAAAACATGAACGTCTAGCACAGACTTTGCATTCCTGGCTTTGCTGTATTTACTTACTTAAATCACCCAAGCCTATAAACCATAGTTAGCAAGGCATAGAGTCCAGGGAAAGAAGCAGTCTGAGTCGTGTGGGGGATGATGCATGGGTTCATATTGGACTTTGCTTGAGCTCTGAATATAGATATTTGATTTTATAAACAGTTTTTAGACTTTTATGATTCTTTAGTAAAAAGTTTTACTGAAACACTGGAACTGGGGGTTCCAGATTCCTACCAATTCCTGCATCAATTCTGCTTCAAAGCCTAACTTCAGGTTACTCCCCACATACATTTGCTAGGGTGTTCCCTTTCCCAGCACAGTACTTTTGTGTTCACCTGAACCATTGGGAAAAAGCCCACATCACCACACCTGAGATCTTGCCAGCTGGCAGGCTGACCTGTCTGTGTGCTCCTGGATGGCAGGGCAGCCCCTGTGTCAAGCAGCCAGGTGTCTCTTGGATTCATGTTATAGCTCATCCTACAGCAGAGGTGCTGAGTATGTGCCCCCCTTGTTCCTCCAGTCACAGTTTTCACCAGAACTGCAGGAATTTCCTGCACTGACCGTCTGGACTCAGACTTGTTTTTGCAAGTGTGTGCTCTTTATTTTCACAGAAATAGAATAAAAAACAAACCAGAAGAAGGAAATTCAATAAAATTACATTTGGTAGACCCAGAAAAAAATAGATTTTTTAAAAGAAAGACTACCATTTAAAAGCCCAGATGCAGACATTCCTCATTATCCCACTCCTACTGAAAGTTAAGATTGAAATTACCTAGGACTCAGTTCCTCATATGTGTGTGGTTTGTTTTCCTTTATTAAAATCAATGACAAGAAGCCTGTTGGGGATTTTCTCAAGCATCTTATACAATAATCTACAGTAAATTTTTCACAATATACTTTCTAGTACTCTGTTATCATTTTGGTTTCTAAGACATTTGGAAGTCTTGGGACCACTTTTTGTTTGATGTTTTGCCTGTCATGCACACCACAGGTCTAGCTGGAAATTCAATGTACTATTGCTAAATAAAAAGAAGTCATACCTTGTTATGGGGTGCCTTGGCATTCATATCTCTTGGAGAGGCACCCTTGTTTTGCATAATCATCAGGGCAAAATGTGGGCTGCTACATATTCTAGTAAGCACCTGTGTCAGCTGAGGGCAAAATGTTTCACCCATTTCTCTTTCTATAAAACCTTGCACTTTGATGTGTGATGCTTTCCTCTGAAGGGTTCTGCATCATTTGTATGTTGAGTACAACTGCTCCTGTGCATGTTCCAAGTTTAGTTCCTCATTCTGGCAGACAGTGTAACTCTGATACAAGCTGTAGTAAATTACCATGTCATTTAACAATTACTTGAAATGCATTCCCTGATCATTTGGTGCCTTGGGATATTGTGCCTGATTGCAGGTTTAACAAAAACATATTGTGGTCATTATGTCATTATGTTATGAGAGCATAAAGAGCAAAATAGAGCAAATCAGATAAAGTTGAGTGAGGCTTAGCTGTTTGTATGGGAATGTTAGGAACAGTGTCTCTCACCCTTGCAGGCCACAAAGATAATTTCATGACTACTAAGTAGTAGTTGGTTTAAAAAAAATCTATTAGGCAGCGTCTCCACTCTCAGGGGAAATGTCTATCAGCAAAACTGATTAGAGATAAGGGTAAGCAGATGTCAAAACAGAAGACCACCAAAGAACTAAGGTCCTAAAGTGAATGGGGAGAGATCCAGCAAGTATTAAATGTAGGGTGGATTGCTGTTCCTACCTTTCTTTCACCTCCAGGGAGAGCTTTGCTGAAAAAAATTGCATTTTTTAATCTTATATGGAAGAAGTCTGTTTTTACAATAGTTTTTCTGGGTGAATTTGTATGTGTGCATGTGGTTTGTTGTTTTGGTTTTTTTTCTTCCCACAAATTGCTTTTTAACCTTAGGAGTGAATGAAAATTAGAAATGTTAGGGAGAGCAAAGAACTGTGGGAGGATGAGCTGCAGAATTTCTCACTTTTTCTCTAACCATAGAAGGGCCAAATTTAAATTATCTCTTTCTGTAGAAAGTACTTCTCCATAATACTCAGTTTTGCCACAATTTTCACCTGAATTAACCCTCCAGTTATGGGACTACATAAAAGTTAAAAAAGCCAGTAAAAAGAAGTTTTATTGAAACTTCTGTTATGGGAACAGATATGTGAATTTCAATTGTTGCTGATAGAAAGAAGTAAGAAAATAAGGCTTTTAGGAGGGAATTCATGGGAGTAGATAATTTTATAGGTTAAAAATAATTTTATATGTCACATTATTTCTGTGGATTGACATGAAATTATTAAGTGTTTCACACCCACCCTGTTTGTCCTTAACTTCACATGTGTAACTCTGTGCTGGCCTCTCTTCCCTTGTCCTTCTCTGCCAGCCAGAGAGGGCACAAAGCACTGCTCTGCCACTCCTTTTTCAGAGACATGCCCACATGCATTGAATAGGGCTTCAGGCAGCCTCTCCCAGCCAATGGAAAAGCCACTTCTACATCACCAGGCAAGGCCTGTGGGAGAGTTTTTCATAAAATCACAGAATGGTTTGGGTTGGAAGCTAGGCAAATCCTAGGCAGATGATCTATGCACTTTGACATCAGCTTCTAATCTTCCAGAAGGAGTATCTGCCTTGTTTTGCTGAAAGAAAGGATAAATCAAAACAGGATATTATTTATCCTGAAGCACATTTTGCCTCTTCTGACAGTGCTGGCAACAAGTCAGGGTGAATTACAGAGGCTGCCCTTCCCAGATCAGTCTGTACCTCACTTCTGCAGCAGCTGTGCCTGCACAGCACTTGTTTGATGCTCTGAGATGTTTCAGGTCTTTTTTGAACTGCTAACTTGGGTTTGTTCAACTTCGTGTTGTCTAAGAGCTGGACCTGGGTTTCAGCATGCCTCTAGCAGTCAGGTTGTTCCAGCCTTCCAACATCCACACTTCCAGAGCCACATTGCCACAAAGGAAGATGTAACCTGTCTCCACAACCACTTCTAAGAAACTGGTTTTCAGAACACAAGTTATCCTTATCCCTCTGTGTCTGATGCAAAGGCAGGGAGAAGCTGTCCCATCCCCAAGGCACAATCTGATCCTTGGGTATTTCTGGCCCTCTGGAGGAAAAATGCCAACAAAAATAGCAGGGGAAAAATGTGCAAGCTGTAATTGTTTTTTCATTTGTTGATGTTTTTCTACACAAAAATTCGGAGTTTCATCTCTGCTGCTGTTTGTACTAAAAGAGATACTGATGAAAGCCGCAGTAGATTTGCTTCATTGGATGCCATAATATATCATTCAAAAGGCGAGTTGCAAACAGTGGTTCTAATCTTAAAACATTAACCTCTGCCACTCCTTCCCCTATAATCCCAGCCATTTTGAAAAAATCTATCTTCTTGTCAAATATATGATTTTTTTATTGATGTGGTATATCCAGCAGTGAAATAGATTTCCCTTTTTACAAGTTATGACAATTTTTGCTATGAAATATTTCCATTACAGCAGGGTTTGATTGATTTGGGAAGTATCCTAGATAGTAACAGGCTGGTCAAGAATAAATCTGCCTGAACATTTATGTAGAGTGCTGTTTCTAAGTGGGCTAATGCTGTTCCTAATAAGATTGTGCAATGTTTGGAAAAGTTGCTTCTTGTAAAACAACTACAATATCATATCATTTTTATATCCCTCAATTTGGCAAATACTCATGTTTTTCACTTTTCCTTCTGGAGCAAGTTGTCCATATGACCTGAAAAACTTTGGTCTTTCTTAATGACTCAAGTTGAAAGCAAACAGTAGTGGCCTGTGCCAAATATTGATCTGATCCTGGAAAAGGCCAGCAGCTGTGGGCTGCTCCGAGTGGAAGATGTACATGGTTCAAACCACCCTTTGATCAGGCTTCATCACTTCCTGTCTTATTTGAGAGTCAAAAATCAGAGAGCTGCCTTCTGTGGGGAAAGTTGAACTGTGTTGCTCTGCTTCTCTTCCACGTGCTTTGTCCTGAATTCTTCCCTATGTACCTGCTCCTTCAGCAGTTGCCAGATAACAAATACGGTGCTTATTTCAACTTTTTTGCACAAGTGGAGAAAAATGCATTACTGTAGTGAGTTTCTCTGACAGGTGCTGTACAGGGTGCTTCACCCACAGATATGACCTTTGTGAGATATTCTTTTTTTTGAGCAATGCCCACTCTAGTGGAGAGCAGACTCAGTGGAGCAAGATTGCTGGTCAAGTCACCACAAAGACGTGGCCTCTAAGACTCTCTGTGGAGAGTGCTGCTCACTCATAAACTTGAGAGTGATTTTTTCTGTCTAGTGCTGTCACTAGAGAGCCAGACATCTTTCTCAAACCTTTCTCCCTCTGGTTTTGCCCAAAATGAATGACTATGGCTTCTCCATCACCTGCACTGCTGCCATAGTATTTTCAACTTGTCTCTAGAGGCAAGTCCCATGCAGAGCTGTTGCAGATCTTCAGGTCTAGTCCAAAAGGTGGAATGGCAGTGGCAGTGGCACTTGAGACACCTTATGATGTGTCTATGATCCCCACATCAGTTTTCCCATTTTGCCCAGGGAGACAGACCCACTGTGAGCAGGATTGATGCCTGGTCCCCAAGCCAAACTCCCCTCCCCTGCCAGTTTGACCCAGCTCAACAGGACCTGGGAGACCCCAAACCCAGCACCTCTTGGTGCTGCTGGCACTCATCACCCGCTCTGTGTTTTGGATGAGCAGCCCTGTGTGCGGGCAGCTCATCAGTGATGGGTGTGGTCATGTGGCTCTGTCTCGGGCTCCTTGCTGCCATCCATCCGTGCCGTGACCACAGGCTGGGACCAGCACCAGTACGGAATCACTGCTCTTAATTACAGCTATTTCAGTGGAGACTACATCTTCCGTGGGAGAAATTATCAGGATTTGAGAAATGCCAGACAGAATCAACTGGAAAAGCAGATTTTTTTTTTCTTTTTGTTGGCATTCCCACACCACCATTTTAATGTTTAAGAGGTTTTTTCCCCTCACTCACACAAAAAGACAGTTGATGCAAAAAAAAAAGCATAGCTTTAGCCCAAAACGGTCCGTTCTGGATTTGCATAGGACTGTTATTTTAAGAGAAACTGGCTTACCTCCAAACTCATACGCCAGAGGCTGAATGAGCTAAATTTAAATACCAAAGTATTTCAAATGGATATTTTACATTAACAGCAATCTCATTTATTTTAGTTTAGTGTTTTCACATAGTTTTTCAAAGTTAAGCTAAACCCACTGTATGAGAATAAGTGTTTCATTAATTTTTATAAGAGTTATAAGAAGCATATGTTTTAAAGCTTCCTTTTGTAACATAGCAAAGTATACTTTAGACATATTTATTTACATAATGGCTGCATTAGAAGAAATTTTCATATGGAAAAACGCAGCAATACCAAGTAATAGTTACCACAAAGTTTAAAAAAATAAATTAATGATATGGGGTGACAAGAAGCAGAAATAATTTAAAAATGAAATGACAGGATGTGATTTTTCTTTTAAGTACTCAAAGTGAGGGTATTCCCACTCCTATCACAAAGCCAATGGAAGGACAGCATTCTACAGGAAACTTTCATGAGGAATTGCAAAAAAAAAAAAAATCTGTGAAAGAATTTAAATATTTCACCTAGAAAACCAGATCTTCATCTTAAAAAGGTGAGAAATGTTAGTTTTAACCTTATTAATCTAGTCTATTTGCAGTTCTTTTGTGTTCAGTTTTTGTTCAGGTTGCATTTTTTTAAATGTAGTATGCATTGTGTATATAACGTGTAAATCAAATGCTTTAATATGATACAGCAATAAATTAAAAGCACACAAATGTAAATGTTTTACAAGAGCAAAACAAGAATTGACACAAAATAACAAACCTCTTCTGATGAGGAAATTTGTGATGTATCTCAGGTGGTGGAAAAAAAAATCATTTTCCTGTAAGAGAAAAATTTTGACAGCAGCTTATCAGCTCAAAGTTACCACAAAAATTATTGAAAAGGGTTACAGCCAATAAACTACATCAGCACATCATCTTACTAGAATCAAGTCAGCAGCTACTGTAACCTCCCTTTGTTTAAGGAAAGGTTTGAAAGGAGCCTCAAAATGTAATTTGTTTTTATAGGCTTTCAGGGCTTAATAACTGTAAGCCTGACCTTAACAGGAATTTGAATTACCAGCTAAAATAATTTATAGGAGATGCACTAAAGAGGTTTTATATATATATATAAAAGACATATGTTTTCTTCTCTGCCTCGACTGAAGAGCTGCTGTTTTTGTAGGCATGTGTACTTACATTTTGTGGGTAATTTCATAATCTAAGGTTTTCAGCAAGAGGGCAGGTTTTTACATCAGGTATATATTTTGAGAAAAGCACAAGTGTTTCAATTTTTTTTGCTGAATACTGGAAGAATATCACCAAGATTTTGCTTTCAAATAGCCTCTAGGATTAGAACTGTTGTGTCCAAGACCAATTGGTCCTAGTACAGAACCTGAACCTGTTGTAAGCCATTAAGCTGCAGCTAAACCCCAGATAATCTAGTGAGTATATCAGGAAAGCAGCAAAATCAACATTGCCCCACTGTTCCAGGGATTTGTTTCGACGTTGAGTAACAACTCTCTCGACTTCTCTCTGCAGAAGGTTGTGTAATGTCCTGCTCAGTGAAGGCATGCATTCCTGGAAGAGCGGAGGTCCTGAGAATGTCAAAAGCTCTTGAAAACAGGTCCAGTTTCCACTTTGCCAGACGCTATGGCAAAGACTGCTCTGAGAGCTAATTTTGGATAATGAGCAATCAACAGGGGCAGAACATCCTGTAAGTATCTACAGCTGAACACTCTTAAACAAGATTGGGATCACCCAGAGCTTTTCTCCTGGGTGTTAATATGGTGATTAAAGTTTACAAGAGGCCCATGGTTTTATTTTGGTCTTGTCACATTCAATGGCATCTAGGCAGGAAATCTGCTTTAATGCATCAATGTTTTTGGTCACCTATGTGCAGAATGCCTGACATGCTTGATAGAATAACTGCTGTATAAATTCAGTCATGATTGCTGTATAATTGGTGTTAGGCAAAGGTGTGTCAGGATACTCGAAAATATTATTTGGATAAACATACTTTTACTGGAATATCTGCTTTACTCTGCCAGGGTGTCTTGAAGTACAAATCTTGTGTTGTATGTAAAATAGGTACACTCACAGATGTTTGTAACACAGAAATGTGTGCTCTGTTACTGTGAGAAATACGTCCTCTGAGCTGACAATGTCTGTTGCCAGCACTGTGTACTAGCAGATCCTGTTGTCAATTGTTATGTACACTTCTCTCAACAAAAGTCAGCTTGAGACCTCCTACTTGCATATTTTTGTGTAAATTTCTTTGTCAGTGTGTAGGGACAAACTGCCAACTTTTGGAAGCTGACCTACTCAATGAAATATGTACGATTGTTTCTTCCACTTTCTGTTTCTGTTCTTTCTTGCCTTTGTATTTAAAAGACTGTCTTGAACAGATAGGATCCTAAGTGAGTCTTATCAAGGCCAGAGCTTGTTGCTCTGCCACGGATTTGAATACAAAACTTTGTAGATATCTGATTTCCAAACATCTTTGGAAGCCTTATTTACTACCAATAATTGCCTGTAATTGTGGTCAAATTTTTGCTTTCTTTGTTTTAATTCCATTTTTAGAAGGATTCATCCAGTTTAGTTAAATCAGAAGTTGATTTAATTTAATTTAATCTACATTTAAATGGGATCTGGGAACAATTTTCTTTGTTTTGTTTTGGGTAGTAGTTTTTGACTATTGAGTACAAAGCTGAGAACAACTTAAGTTTCATGAGGATGAATTTATATATTTTAATTTTTCTCTCTTAAAAATGCCTCAAACTTATTTTTGAAGAATGTAGTCATTTAGTCACTTTTTTTTCTTTTTCCTTTTCTTTTTCAGTAAGAAAAAAATGAAATCTCATGTCAATGGTATTTTTTATCTCAGAGTAGTTATTAGAATGGTCACTGTCACCAGAAGGGATGCAGGCATGCAGAGCAGTTGCCCCAGCTGCGGGGCTAGGATGTGCTTAGGGAAAGTTTCCTCTGGTTGGGTCCCTGTTCCACTGTGTACAAAGCACCCAGATTTTTTGGGAACTGGCACTTACCTACATGTGGGATAGTTTTATTTTGTACCTCTCTCATACACACTATAACTCTTTCATATGGAGTGGAAAGCAAATGTAAAAATTACTGAAACACAATCTCCTACGTCGACCCACAATGCGGCGGTTTGGATTTAAATCCATTAAATGTGCCCAACTAACTTGATGAGCACTTTCTGTAAGACCCCCTTGGACCTGGGGGCATAAAGTCCTTGCCCACATTGCCTGGCTCTTGGTGGTTGGGGGATGGCCAGCCCTGACTCTTTCATTCACCTGCAGGTGTGTGTGTGTTCTTTGATATGTTCCCAGGGCACCACATCTGGGGTTCATTTGCTGGTTGCTTGGCTTGGGTCTCCTGTATTTTTATGTAATATCTGCCAGCCTTGTGCCGATGTCCCAGGTGTCATGGGACATGTCTGTTGGTTACCTGTACAGGGGCAATTGAGCTGGGCCACATCTGCCTCCTGAGTTTTGAAGATGACTGTCTTTAAATGTTGATGATTAGGGCTTGATTACCTCTTTTTCTTTCTCATACTACTTTGTCTTGAGCAATGCAACAAAAAAATTGTTTAAGTTATTTTCACTAGCATGTATGCATGCATAATATAAGCAAAGGAATGACACTACATCTTTGTGGAAAGGTTTCTGTGGGCAGAATTGCAAATAAGTAACAAAACAGCAAATTGGAAAGCATTTGTTATGTCATTTGTCCCAATTTGATTTAGAGTTGTAAATATATAGGTTTTCTATATTAACTGCAGAATTTTTTTGCATAAACATAGATGGGTGTGGGGGAAAAAACGCAATCAAGATACTCATCTTGGTAAACAGTTTCAACAGAAACTGTTTTAGAAGAACTGCTGAGACAGGATTCATGCTCATATCTGGGCTGAATCACCAGGATGTGAATATGTTCACCTGGATGGGTAATACATTTGGATGTGCTGTTAAGATCAGAGAGAACAGAAATCAAAGGAGAAGAAGGTTATTTGTTTATCACATAAAAAAACCCAAACATTTATGGGATGTAAGGTCAAATGCTGAACTAGCTTGATGGTATGGTAGTAAGACTTCAGGGCACAGATGGAGTTCCTCCAATTTTATGCCTGCCACCAGAGAACCCACATCTTGGTTCTCAAGTGATCTCAGTTTTAAAGGCTATGTCCACTTTAAGAATATTGCAGAGTGAGTTTTTTATCTGTATTTGTTCTTTTGCCGCTCCACACTGAAGATCAAACCATCGTAACTCTGGTTTCCACAACTGAGTTTCTTTTGATAAAATTCTGATATCCATAAGCAGGATCTTTTCCACTGTGCTCAGTGTGGAGAAGGTCATCTCTCCCTGTGGTACCTCTCTCTACATTTTCCTCAATGATAAATGAGCTTGAGGGTTGACTCATAAATACCTGGCAGGGAGGAATGAAGAAGACAGAGATAGGCTCTTTCCACTGGTACCCAGTGACAGGACCAGAAGCAATGGGCATCCATTGAAACACAGGAGGCTTTGTCTGAACATTTTTCACTGTGAGGGTGACCAAGCACTGGCATGAATTGACCAGGGAGGTGGTAGAGTCTCCATCCTTGGATATATCCAAAACCCAACTGGATACAATCCTGGACAGCTTGCTCAAGGTGACCCTGCTTCAGCTGCAGGGGTAGACCTGAGTGATTCTGATTTTGAAAGAGCTCTGTTATCACAGATTCTGGATATTTTTTTTTTTTAAGTTTGGGAACATCCAGAAATCTCCAGCAGTTCTTGAAAAAGAAGGTTCATTGTACATGAACAATGTACCTTCTAAACATGAGAGCGTTTTTGTAATATAAAAACTTTGCTGTGAAGCACTTATTTAGCCCTTTACTATGCACACACTTGTGGTCTGCAACTCTGAACCATGAAGAACAGTCATATGTTTCTGGGTCCTTGTACAATAGCCGCAAACACCAATAGTTATTAATGGTCTAGAATGGCATACAGTAAAAACATGAAAAGTGAACCCAGAGGGAAGTCAACCATTAACTTCAGAAGCAGAAAAGCTTTTGAAGTTAGAAATTTGCTAGCTGTGGAAGCTTCATCAACTCCTTATTATTTACAGTTTGGTCTCCAAATGTAATGCTGGTAAAAGGACAGAACAGCTGGAAAGGGAGTGATTTTCTTACCAGGTTCATGGACCTCTGATTATAAACACATGACTACATGACATACAAAAGTGACAGGGTTAGCAAGCATGTTATGCTGAAGGTATATTGCCAGTTGTATAGTTCTGTGGGATGAAAACATCTAGTTTTCATCATCTAGTTTTCAATATCTAGTGCTAGATATTGCAAATATCTAGCACTACAGCAGAATTTAAGAAGTCAGTCTTCGCAGCTTATTTTGCACAGAAGGAAATAGCACATCACATTCTTCCTTTGTTTCCTAAATTTTTCTAATAGTGCAAATTAAAATAGATGATGCATGGGAGTCTGTGTGCATATGTACACAGTGTGTGTGTAGACAAATACAGATATATATGCACACACCTGCATGTATATCTATGGAACCAGTACATGCAGAAGGCTAGTCATGCTCTCTCAACAGTGTACAGGGTTTGGCCCAAACTGTCCTGCCTGTACAAAAGAAATAGTTTAGAATATATCAAAGGAATAAAGAAAATAGACAAGCTGCCCATTAAGTGAAATCCCAGCAACTGTGGCAGGATTCATACACTTCATTGCTAGGTAAGCTGCATTGCTTTTCAGAATGTTCAAAGTTAATATTCATTACATAGTCATAATTTTTAACATATAAAATCAAAACCCATATGACTTGGACTACATGGTTTTCCTGCATATCTTTCAAAACCAAGCAAATAATAACAACAAAACAGTAATTTGCTGTGTGATGCAGTAAGAAATACTGTGTTAGTGGTTTGTGTTGCATCAAGGTGTGCAGTGAGGTACACAGTGTCTGCTGTCCAGTTCCCACACTGCCATACCAGCAAAAACCACACAGAAGTGTGTGGTTATAAAGACTGCACTGCAATATTTTTGCAACTGCTCTGCTGGACAGAATGATATGTATTTTTCAGTAATTTTATACGTCTCAAAGAGTAACAGCCACTACAGTTTTGCACACACTCCATTAATTATAAATTTTGGATTTTGAAGGCAGACACGTTACTGCTTGATTTTCACTCCAAATATTTTGCCATTCAGATACACTTCTGTTAAACATCATTATGTCATTTTCACTTTTATGTTACAGATTGATATTTGTAAGTTCAACTTTACTGGAGTTAGAGTTGGTGTTGAATTATAGACTAAAACTAAATTGGAATCGCCTATGCCCAAATGCATAGCAATGCATAGCACAGTTAATAAAACTATTTTAATGAATTTGGTTCTTAATAAACTAATTTTAACAGCAGCATGAAGTTCCTTTTTAGGTGCAGTTTGGTCAAAGAACAAATGGCATCAGAGAAATTGCCTCTTCAGAGCATAAATAAATGTAACAAAATCACAAGCCAATGCAAAAGAAAAAAGCCATCAAGAGTCTGTGAAATCAGATATGGAAAATCCTACTTTTATCTCCCCCCTTTATTAGTCACTGCTCTCCATCTTTCTACCTTCCCTGCACATTCAGCAAGCGTCAGCTCAGCATTAGCTGAAGGATTTTTCCACTTACATCTATTCTAGCCGACAGGGATGACGACAGCCCGTTATCTGTTGCCGCAGCTCCAAGGAGCCTCAGCCAGGGATCCTGCGGCGCTTGGGTTGATAGGAAATGTAGAGACAGTCTCTTGGTCTGCCTCAGAGCAGCTGCAGCCTAAATACATGTCACATATCTCACTCCCCAGGCAGCTGCAACAAATGGATCACGCCGGTGCTCACCCACCATCGGCATCAAGTAGTGCTCTCGGCAGTGGGGTGCCACAGGATGCAATGGGACACCTGCCCCAACAGACACTGATATCTCAGTCCTAAAGCAGTGCTGGTGGTACCCTGCTTCTGGTGCTACCTTATAGTTAATATTTAAGTTGAACTACCAAATAAGTTAGTAGGCTGATTTTAGCATCAGACGGACCTGAGAAGAATCAAGGAAAAATTACCCATCCCATCTGTTTTATCTAATCCTAGATGCATGTTGCTAATGGATACCTGTATTTTCTTACTGGTATCCATATTGGTATTTCAAGGAAAATAACCATCACCACAAGCTCTGCTGTTTGTTTGAGGTTTTTTTGAGTGCTAGTGGTGCTTTCTGAGTTGTTCTCAGTTTTGACTTTGTGGTTTATATTGCCACATCCTGAAAAAATGTATACAATAGGCAAAACACCCTCCCCTTGGAAGCCATTTATTTTCCTTCCATAGGCACATCCCCATCCTTACTTATATTTAATGTAAATAGAGTAGGTTGGGAGATAGACGTGAGGGAGAATGTTGTGTTTTAAAGTCACTGGAGACAGAAAAGTTATGCTCCCTCTCTTTAGTAATAACAAAACAGTGCTTATAACTCTTATCGAGCCGTCTGTGCAACGTCTACATCCTTTCACTAATTTCAACAAACTGTCCCAAGGAGTGGGAAGATTAGCTGTAGGGTTGTTTACTCTTGGTGGAGTTATGGACATGTTCTCCATGACTGAGAAAGAGAGGAGGAAAATAAAATCTTGTTTGTAGCTATCTGATCTGTCCCAAGTTCTTTCAGTGGGAGAGCATAATGCCAAGGAATTTAGGGGGCGAGCAGATGCAGTGCTCTTCCTGATGGCATGTTCATATTCAGGGGCTTCACAGCCCTTCATTTCCGGCAGCCAGAAAAATGGCAGGATAAGGAATGTTATGGCAACTGAACAACCCCTTTAAACATCCTACAAAAGCCCATGGTGTCCTGTATCAGGTGTGTGACAATTAGCGCCTGTAGTAATGCATGGATATTAATTACATAATCTGCATTAACAGAAGAAATTGTCTGTTACTATCCTTTTCTTTTTTGCTTTTAGGATCAAAAATTTACAATTTCCTGTCATTCATAAATGCTGATTTAGACTTTAGAGCCTAGATGCCCTTTGTGGGGTTTTCACCATGGGAGGAATAAAGAACATTGTATGTATGTATTAGGAATTAGTAGTTGATCTCTGTATGTTTTGTTTGATATCTGAACCAAGAAATGGGAACAGAAAATTTTTCAGGATTATCTTTAACTTAAATTAATGGGAGATAATGCTCTTTGTGGGTTCTCATTTTCTCTGTGTCTCCCTCTTTATGTGTGTACACACATGCACAGATACAGGTTCTTTGGGTGATCTTTGCATGACTTTGTGGGAGGGCACTCTTTTATAATTGAAAGGAAGACTTTGAAACAAAATTGAATTTTGAATTGAAACAATTTAAAATAATTTTTATAAAATACATAATTCAGAAAAAGTTTCAGATATTTGGATCCATTTTATTTCTGATCTTGTTTGCTAAATTCCACAGGGTTATATAGATATTTTTGGTCAATGTATGATTGCAAATTTCAGTAATTCCATTTGTGTGAAAACTTTGCTAAGATGTACCATGGTTAAGGATGATAGGGAATTAACAGCTGTCTTTTCCATGACAGATCTATAGACTAGGTAGTGAAAGTTAACTGAATTCAGCTTTCAGGTCACAGAGGAGATCACAGCAAAAAGACACTGTAGACTATGTACCGAGGGGGCAATGTTGAGAGTCAATCTCAAATTAGAAGCTACTAATAAAAAAATAAGAAAACGACTCTTTTGCTGCTAAACCTGCTTGCATAGATTTTCCCCTACACACAGCTTAGTTTTCCAGTTCTACATTAGGTGCATTACTGAGAAAATAAAACTCAGTGCAAACATAGCTACAGCCCCACCAACTGAGTTATGCCTGATTTTTGCCAATGAGCCTGACCCCATGGAAATTCCACCTATGCATGTGCCCTTGTATAAGTGAGAGTAACTTTGGTATTCATGTCTGGAAGTTATAGCAGAAACCTCTGCATTTCTTAGTCTTTTCCCTCTCTGCATTTTGCCAGCAAACAGCAGTAGGCTAGAGGCCGCTGAGATAGGCTCCACATGGGATCCCATGGCTAGCAGATCTCACCAGGAATGAGGGCCCAAGGCAGGAGCTTCAGAAAGGTTAGGAGTTATTTTAATATTTTTTTTTTTCTTGTATTGCTGAGGGAGTTTGTCTCAGCCGTGTTTATCTGGTGTGGAAGAGGAAGCTTGCAGGCAGCATGATGCATGGGCGGCGAGTGCCGGCATGAGGTCATGGCGAAGGGGAACAGAGCCCGGCTGTGTCGCAGGAGCTGGGGAGGGAGCTGTCGTGCCGTGGGACGGCCACTTTATCAATTAGGTAATGTCTGGGGGAGATTGGGGGGGAATTTCATTACATTGTGTTGGGCCGTGCCGCTGATGTGTTACCAAACATCTGCAAGGGACCCTGCAGCTTCTTGGGCAGCACGGGCTCAAGCTGAATCCTGCTGAGCTGAATCAGCCATGACTGAGAAGAGGGAAGGGGTGGGGAAGGGGAAGAGTGATAACTTAGCTCCAAAACAAACTCCAGGAGGGCTTTGCCCTTGATGGACTTCCCATTGAGGTCTGGAGGAGATGCTGATCTCTGCATTGTGTGATGGAGATGGTGGGATTAAATGTTCATGTGTGCTCAGCTATCCCAGCCCGTTGCACATAGGCTTGTTGAGCAGGATTTGGAAAGCCTTTGTAAAATCTTGGGGATTTTTCCCCCCACTTTTACCCTTTGAGAAAGATCAATAAGCCAAGAGAAACAACATGGAAACAGTGGTGCCAACCTTCCCTTTCAAAATGAAAAGCTAGGGATTTGAAAGCAAACTTACTGCTAAGAGCCAGCTCAGCATTATGGTATCTCAAAGCCACCATAAATAAATGACTAGTTCTCCCAGTACTCCCATCAGGAAGGCCTGTAAGTAGTCCTCCACTCACTCACAAGACATGCATCCCCCAGAGATGGTGCCGTCATGATGAGCTGCCCCACTGACAGAACGTGTCAGGTGTCCACTCACTGAAGAGGGTGCCCTGTAGATATTTCTAGCTTTGAAATCACAGTTGATTTTTCTAACCCAGCCTCATGGAAACAGCAGAGGAGCAGAGCTTACCCCCCTGGTTCCCAATCCTGCTGAGCACTGTTAAACAGTGTTAAAACATACTTCACAAACATGTTCAAAGCAATGTGCCGCTGCCCAAGAAGCTAGAAAATTGCTTCAGTTACATATTTTGTTTCTGCCAGCACAAGGAGGACACATTTTCCCTCCTCCTGAGTGCCAGTGGGCGCCCAGGCAGCGCCTGGAGGCTATGAAGGGGCTGGTCCTGCACCTCTGAAATTCAGCATAAATCAGGATTAGTGCTGGGGAGCTGCGCCAGCAGAGAGCTGACACGAGAGGGAAATCAGGCCCCGTGGAGCAGGCTCCCCAAGTGACATGTTTATTCCTGCCAAGCTCCCATCTTTTATCCCCTAAACAGAGCAGCCTGGTAAGCCCCTCTAAGTCTCTGGTATGCTAAACTGATATGGGAGCCCTGCTCTCACTCTGCTGGAAGGCAATGTGGTGGAAAGGGACAAGGACTACATGTTTTGGCATTGCCAGCCAAGGCTTTCACTGCCCATTCAATCACCCAGATGTACCCTGCCATGGGGTCAGCTTTTTTTCAGACCCCAGATGCTATCTGCAACCTGCTGATAGAGACACAAGGAAGGAGGGAAAGGCAATGGAAAACTGCTGATCAGGGGAAATGTGGCCCTCCTTGTCCTCCCTCCTCCCCTTCTTGCCTGGGAGCAATTGATTTAGGAGCTTTTCTTAAGTAAAAATTTCATCATGGAAGAGCTTTCTTCAGAGAGCAGCTGAGAAATTGTCTCTCCCCCTCTCTCTTATTGATGTACATTTATGCGTATGTTTCTGTTTAGGAAGAAGCACCTATCCTGACCCAGGTGGCAGCAACTCAAATTAAGGGGGTTATTTGCTATCCTTCCCTGGAAAACAATACACAGTTTTTAGGCCTAAGGTGTCACAGAAAATTACTAAAGCGCCTCTGTCGATATCTGAAAATTTCTCGTGATGGATTATAAGGAATAATAACCTTGACCTTTCCGCTGAGCCTAGAAGGAGTGCTTAGGAGACAGGGAGTAGGATTCCTAACATTTTCAGCATTAAAATTTCAATAAAAATCAAGTAAATCCACAGGATAACAGCTACCTTTAAAATCCATGGTATTATTGAGATAAGTTTTGCGTTGCTTCTGAATCCATGCTCATCCTTCTAGACTTTAAACACAGGATAAAAGAGCTGCATCCTGATTCTTGCTCTTGCATGTGGAAACCTGGGCAGGGCCATTCTGAAGAGCACAGATGTTCCACCAAGATATTGGGGGCCTCTACATCCTCTCCCATGGAGTGTTTCACCTGGTCAAGGCCTCAATGCTCTGTGTTGCACCATGATAATTAAAATTATTTATGAAAATTCCTTAGAAAAAAAGTGACTCCTCTTTGAAAAAAAAAAATCAGGTCAAACCTATAAGTGAGTCTAGGTCTGCAGAATATGAAGACATTCGAATTTTCTTCAGTAATTAGGGAGGTCTTGCCACACGTAGAAAACTACCCACAGGGTCACTTCTTGAGACTTTCACTATTCAACATGGTAATAATGAGATACAGAGACCCCACCCTGAACTAGACATAGTAGAGCTTACAGGAGTTTTCAGTAGAAAAATCCCCATATAGAAGATTTGCTGCTTTTTATCTTCATCCCCACAGTAAAATGAAAAAAATTTAAACTGTGGTAAGATCTTCCTTCCCTTACTTTCTTGTGGATTTCCAGCATTAGTCTAGGATGGAAGAGTAAAAAAAGCATGAAAACATTTTTCCCCATTTCATTTTATTTGTTCTTCTTTTTTTTTTTTTTTATTTGAAAGAAGTCTCAGGGTATTAATTCTGATTCCCTGAAGAGAAAATGTTTTAACTGTTCAAAGCAAATGTTAAAAGTGGAAATGTTAGTTTCTTTGTTGAAACCTTATGTGAGAACTTCATGTAATTATCTGCTTTTCTATATTAAAAATAATAATAAAAACAAAGACCTGCAGAAAGGCAAGAGCTTCTTTAATTAATACCATGGAACAACAATCTTTCAAAATACCAAGTGATTTCAGAGCTTTTGGAAGATGAACAGTTTAACTGAACAAAAAATATTTCCTGAAAGAATTCATTGTTACTTAAAGCCAGATTTGTAAGGAAAGCATGCTACTGAGAATGGCTTAACTCCAAGATATGTGTACAAAACACAGACAAAAAATGCACCACTTTGTCAGTAACTGCTGCTGTAAGAAAAAAACCAGTAGTACCTAATTTATATGAATCATTCTGCCTTTATAGATGTTCATATAAATGTATTCTACTTTTTATGAGAGTTTAAAGGAAGATGAGATTTAAATATCTAACCTGTAGGTTTTCTAGAAATGAACTATTTAACAGCTCTTTACTAATGCCTGGAACTTAATACCAGAAGTATTAAGTTGGTATTAAGTATTAATACCAGAAGTATTAATACCTGGAACTATTGCAGAGCTCCCCCAAATAACACTCTAGGCTTTCCAAAGGCTTGGAGCCCTCGTTTTCCTTGTGTAGCACAGAAATAGTGACAGTGGCTGTAGGGACACCCCTGCACAGCCCTTTGGCTGTAGCCTGCTGGGGTGAGCACATGCAGGTTTGGAGTGCACTTAGTCACTACTTACTTACTGTGTATTTATTTAAAATGATATTCTTTTGTAAACTTTCCTGGCAGTAAATTCATTATTTGAACTAATTGAGGAGATTAAACATAGAAGGACCATGATACAGCAGTTCACTAATGAAGAATCATGTTAGGGGAAGAGTCTGATCTTCTTTCATGATGAAGAATCAACTCTGTGGGATATCAGCTCCCAGAAAACAAACCAAAAGGGACTGCAGGGCTGCTTACCCAGCCAGATATTGACTGAGACCCCAGGGACCAAGAGGACCAAAAAGACACATGTTAGAGGGAAGTAATAGCATTTGGGAATGGCAGCTCAGGAGATATCTCAGAAGAGATGGATGATGGTCTAAAAGTCTGCCTGAAAACCATCCAGTAGCAGATACATATATCTCTGGCATGGCTGCATGGGCAGGGAAAGGAATTTGTCAAGGTGAAAACTACTGATTGTTTTTTAAAAAAATTGTTCTCTTTCTTATCAAAATAAAAATCAATATTAATATCTGCATTCAAATACCATGTTCAAAATTTGAAATTAATGGGGGTTTCTAAAGTTGTAGAGAGAAAAGAAATCATAAAGCAGAGAAATTTGAGGATTTGTACATTTTTTCAAGAGATGGGCCAAGAATCCCTGTGCTTCACAATAAATTTGGTTCTATTTTATACTTTCTTCTCTATAAACTTTGTCAGTAGACCGGAATCCTATCCTCCTGGAACCTAGGTTTCCCGAAGAACATCTTTCACTTGCAATACTCCCACTGCAAACACTTATATTTGACCTTTACTTGAAGACTACAGGAACCATGTGGACTTCAGAAATACTGTTCACAATTATGAAGTTGAGCCACAGAATGGTTTCCAGAACCTGGATCACAATTAGCTGTGCTCTGGGCTTAAGAACAGTTAATACAGACATCTCAGAAGAAATATTTCTTCATCTTATTGCACAATGCGGTAATTCAGTAAACAATTTGCATACACAGAAAGAAAGAAAGCAATACAGAAGCAGTTGATAAGCAATTACAAGGGAAAAGCTTAAACAAGCCCAAACTGCTCATCAAAAAAAAAATCCTACCATTGCTTTCTTGACATGAGTGCCTCTTCTCCCAACCTGGTGCTGCTTATTAGAAAGCAAATAGAGATTCCTCTGTGTCTGAGGACAGCAGCTGTGGGCTATAATGTACCAAAATGCCATGCCAAACCTGTGTCCCACCTGACCCAGGAGAAGGAATATCTTCTCCAGGTGTGTGCATCAACAGCCATCACCTGTAGGAAACCTCCCATTCAAAGAGATGGAGAAGGCCTCCCCTGCACAAGTGTCGACCTGGAAGAAAGCAAGGCTATGAGAAGCTTATGGTGAGTAGCCTTTGTCTTGGCCTTTACTGAGAATAACTTCTGATATTCTGTAGAGCTGGGTAGCAAGGTGTCTGTCATTTGCTGTGCACAAGGAATGGTTGTGGTGGGTTTTATTTGCCTCTTTTGGGTATGAGCACCATGAGTCACAGCAGTATGTTTGTTTGCTGGGCTCCTGCTTGCCCAGGACACTGGTATATTGTGTACATCCCTGGTGTGTGTTATCCTCCTATGCTGTTACCAAAGCTGAATAGAAATAGTAACAACAGTGTGTTATTGTCCTTGGCCCAAACTTGGTACAAGTGCTAATGGCCACCTAAAGTGTAGAAAAGTAATAAATAGTCCTTGAAATGTCACTTGCCTGCCACCCTCAGAGATGGGAAGCTCTCTTGTCTACAGCCCTTTCATTAGTGT
Organism: Setophaga petechia; assembly: GCA_024362935.1. NCBI lineage: Eukaryota > Metazoa > Chordata > Aves > Passeriformes > Parulidae > Setophaga > Setophaga petechia. Next base: position 10,325,738 of record JANCRA010000026.1, on the reverse strand, counting down.
GCTACTGAATACTCAGGTTAAGTTGGGCCTTTGTCAACCTTACTTCAGTCAAATTAAGTCTTCTTAATTTAAGTTATATTTTATACAATGGAGGCCTGAAACTTCTGCTTGCAATCTGTGTGAAGCTTGCTGATGGTAGGTAGGACAGCTGTGAAGTTAGTTATTTTCTGTGGTGGGGTTTTGATTTTTTTAACCCTTAAAGAAAGTTAAATTTCAAGAAGAAGATAATATATTTCCATTTTTCCAGAATTTCATTAAGTCCTTTGCCTTCCTGACCATATCTGCCCCATGCCTTGAAATGCTTTTGCCTATTGGCTTGTGTGTGTGCGTGCACATATGCCTGCTGCAAATTTTTGTGTGTGCATATTTATATCTTGGTGGCTGTGTTGCCAAGGAGCTCTGAAAGAAAGCAGAGCTGAGATAACTTCTAATCCACCTTTCTGTGATAATGTGGCGCAAGTGAAAAAAGCCAGGGGTCTTTCTCTTCTCTAGGTTTGGTAGACTGGGGCCTTTAACAGGCACTTGGGACTTGGCTCTTTCTGTCTCAGGGTTAGTGCTTGGCAGGGGAGAAAGCAAATATCTGGGCAAATGGAAACTGTAGGCCTTTGCTCAAGGAAGACTTAGAATGAATGTTTCTGATTGGGCCTGGGCAGATGGCAACTGTCCTCTTATCTGTGCCTCCTATCAGGGTGCTCTGTTTAGTTTTCCTTGTCCCTTTGGAAAAGGGGTCACAGAGTT